>OX380351.1:10493382-11971524 GCA_947425015.1 Pterostichus niger | reverse complement strand
TGTTCATTTCAGACTCTAAAAACGTAGAAATCGTGTTTCAAGTTGAAATACGCCTTGTAAACGAAAAATGTTTATTTCAGACTCTAAAACCGCAGAAATCGTGTTTCAAGTTGAAATACGCCTTGGTACCATATCTCACCTATAGTAAATGGTAGAATCAAACTTTAACCAAACGTAATGTTTGTACCTAGTATAAAGTTAAAAAGTTTAAACAATTTTAAAATATCACTATATTTAGGCGAGTAAACGAAAAATGTTCATTTCAGACTCTAAAAACGTAGAAATCGTGTTTCAAGTTGAAATACGCCTTGTAAACGAAAAATGTTTATTTCAGACTCTAAAACCGCAGAAATCGTGTTTCAAGTTGAAATACGCCTTGGTACCATATCTCACCTATAGTAAATGGTAGAATCAAACTTTAACGAAACGTAATGTTTGTACCTAGTATAAAGTTAAAAAGTTTAAACAATTTTAAAATATCACTATATTTAGGCGAGTAAACGAAAAATGTTCATTTCAGACTCTAAAAACGTAGAAATCGTGTTTCAAGTTGAAATACGCCTTGTAAACGAAAAATGTTTATTTCAGACTCTAATAACGTAGAAATCGTGTTTCAAGTTGAAATACGCCTTGGGACCATATCTCACCTAAAGTAAATGGTAGAATCAAACTTTAACCAAACGTAATGTTTGTACCTAGGGTAAAGTTAAAAAGTTTAAACAATTTGAAAATATCACTATATTTAGGCGAGTAAACGAAAAATGTTCGTCTCAGACTCTAAAAACGTAGAAATCGTGTTTCAAGTTGAAATACGCCTTGTAAACGAAAAATGTTTATTTCAGACTCTAATAACGTAGAAATCGTGTTTCAAGTTGAAATACGCCTTGGGACCATATCTCACCTAAAGTAAATGGTAGAATCAAACTTTAACCAAACGTAATGTTTGTACCTAGTATAAAGTTAAAAAGTTTAAACAATTTTAAAATATCACTATATTTAGGCGAGTAAACGAAAAATGTTCATTTCAGACTCTAAAAACGTAGAAATCGTGTTTCAAGTTGAAATACGCCTTGTAAACGAAAAATGTTTATTTCAGACTCTAAAACCGCAGAAATCGTGTTTCAAGTTGAAATACGCCTTGGTACCATATCTCACCTATAGTAAATGGTAGAATCAAACTTTAACCAAACGTAATGTTTGTACCTAGTATAAAGTTAAAAAGTTTAAACAATTTTAAAATATCACTATATTTAGGCGAGTAAACGAAAAATGTTCATTTCAGACTCTAAAAACGTAGAAATCGTGTTTCAAGTTGAAATACGCCTTGTAAACGAAAAATGTTTATTTCAGACTCTAATAACGTAGAAATCGTGTTTCAAGTTGAAATACGCCTTGGGACCATATCTCACCTAAAGTAAATGGTAGAATCAAACTTTAACCAAACGTAATGTTTGTACCTAGGGTAAAGTTAAAAAGTTTAAACAATTTGAAAATATCACTATATTTAGGCGAGTAAACGAAAAATGTTCGTCTCAGACTCTAAAACCGCAGAAATCGTGTTTCAAGTTGAAATACGCCTTGGTACCATATCTCACCTAAAGTAAATGGAAGAATCAAACTTTAACCAAACGTAATGTTTGTACCTAGTATAAAGTTAAAAAGTTTAAACAATTTTAAAATATCACTATATTTAGGCGAGTAAACGAAAAATGTTCATTTCAGACTCTAAAAACGTAGAAATCGTGTTTCAAGTTGAAATACGCCTTGTAAACGAAAAATGTTTATTTTAGACTCTAATAACGTAGAAATCGTGTTTCAAGTTGAAATACGCCTTGGGACCATATCTCACCTAAAGTAAATGGTAGAATCAAACTTTAACCAAACGTAATGTTTGTACCTAGGGTAAAGTTAAAAAGTTTAAACAATTTGAAAATATCACTATATTTAGGCGAGTAAACGAAAAATGTTCGTCTCAGACTCTAAAACCGCAGAAATCGTGTTTCAAGTTGAAATACGCCTTGGTACCATATCTCACCTAAAGTAAATGGTAGAATCAAACTTTAACCAAACGTAATGTTTGTACCTAGTATAAAGTTAAAAAGTTTAAACAATTTTAAAATATCACTATATTTAGGCGAGTAAACGAAAAATGTTCATTTCAGACTCTAAAAACGTAGAAATCGTGTTTCAAGTTGAAATACGCCTTGTAAACGAAAAATGTTTATTTCAGACTCTAAAACCGCAGAAATCGTGTTTCAAGTTGAAATACGCCTTGGTACCATATCTCACCTAAAGTAAATGGTAGAATCAAACTTTAACCAAACGTAATGTTTGTACCTAGTATAAAGTTAAAAAGTTTAAACAATTTTAAAATATCACTATATTTAGGCGAGTAAACGAAAAATGTTCATTTCAGACTCTAAAAACGTAGAAATCGTGTTTCAAGTTGAAATACGCCTTGTAAACGAAAAATGTTTATTTTAGACTCTAATAACGTAGAAATCGTGTTTCAAGTTGAAATACGCCTTGGGACCATATCTCACCTAAAGTAAATGGTAGAATCAAACTTTAACCAAACGTAATGTTTGTACCTAGGTTAAAGTTAAAAAGTTTAAACAATTTGAAAATATCACTATATTTAGGCGAGTAAACGAAAAATGTTCGTCTCAGACTCTAAAACCGCAGAAATCGTGTTTCAAGTTGAAATACGCCTTGGTACCATATCTCACCTAAAGTAAATGGTAGAATCAAACTTTAACCAAACGTAATGTTTGTACCTAGTATAAAGTTAAAAAGTTTAAACAATTTTAAGATATCACTATATTTAGGCGAGTAAACGAAAAATGTTCGTCTCAGACTCTAAAACCGCAGAAATCGTGTTTCAAGTTGAAATACGCCTTGGTACCATATCTCACCTAAAGTAAATGGTAGAATCAAACTTTAACCAAACGTAATGTTTGTACCTAGTATAAAGTTAAAAAGTTTAAACAATTTTAAAATATCACTATATTTAGGCGAGTAAACGAAAAATGTTCATTTCAGACTCTAAAAACGTAGAAATCGTGTTTCAAGTTGAAATACGCCTTGTAAACGAAAAATGTTTATTTCAGACTCTAAAACCGCAGAAATCGTGTTTCAAGTTGAAATACGCCTTGGTACCATATCTCACCTATAGTAAATGGTAGAATCAAACTTTAACCAAACGTAATGTTTGTACCTAGTATAAAGTTAAAAAGTTTAAACAATTTTAAAATATCACTATATTTAGGCGAGTAAACGAAAAATGTTCATTTCAGACTCTAAAAACGTAGAAATCGTGTTTCAAGTTGAAATACGCCTTGTAAACGAAAAATGTTTATTTCAGACTCTAATAACGTAGAAATCGTGTTTCAAGTTGAAATACGCCTTGGGACCATATCTCACCTAAAGTAAATGGTAGAATCAAACTTTAACCAAACGTAATGTTTGTACCTAGGGTAAAGTTAAAAAGTTTAAACAATTTGAAAATATCACTATATTTAGGCGAGTAAACGAAAAATGTTCGTCTCAGACTCTAAAACCGCAGAAATCGTGTTTCAAGTTGAAATACGCCTTGGTACCATATCTCACCTAAAGTAAATGGAAGAATCAAACTTTAACCAAACGTAATGTTTGTACCTAGTATAAAGTTAAAAAGTTTAAACAATTTTAAAATATCACTATATTTAGGCGAGTAAACGAAAAATGTTCATTTCAGACTCTAAAAACGTAGAAATCGTGTTTCAAGTTGAAATACGCCTTGTAAACGAAAAATGTTTATTTTAGACTCTAATAACGTAGAAATCGTGTTTCAAGTTGAAATACGCCTTGGGACCATATCTCACCTAAAGTAAATGGTAGAATCAAACTTTAACCAAACGTAATGTTTGTACCTAGGGTAAAGTTAAAAAGTTTAAACAATTTGAAAATATCACTATATTTAGGCGAGTAAACGAAAAATGTTCGTCTCAGACTCTAAAACCGCAGAAATCGTGTTTCAAGTTGAAATACGCCTTGGTACCATATCTCACCTAAAGTAAATGGTAGAATCAAACTTTAACCAAACGTAATGTTTGTACCTAGTATAAAGTTAAAAAGTTTAAACAATTTTAAAATATCACTATATTTAGGCGAGTAAACGAAAAATGTTCATTTCAGACTCTAAAAACGTAGAAATCGTGTTTCAAGTTGAAATACGCCTTGTAAACGAAAAATGTTTATTTCAGACTCTAAAACCGCAGAAATCGTGTTTCAAGTTGAAATACGCCTTGGTACCATATCTCACCTAAAGTAAATGGTAGAATCAAACTTTAACCAAACGTAATGTTTGTACCTAGTATAAAGTTAAAAAGTTTAAACAATTTTAAAATATCACTATATTTAGGCGAGTAAACGAAAAATGTTCATTTCAGACTCTAAAAACGTAGAAATCGTGTTTCAAGTTGAAATACGCCTTGTAAACGAAAAATGTTTATTTTAGACTCTAATAACGTAGAAATCGTGTTTCAAGTTGAAATACGCCTTGGGACCATATCTCACCTAAAGTAAATGGTAGAATCAAACTTTAACCAAACTTAATGTTTGTACCTAGGGTAAAGTTAAAAAGTTTAAACAATTTGAAAATATCACTATATTTAGGCGAGTAAACGAAAAATGTTCGTCTCAGACTCTAAAACCGCAGAAATCGTGTTTCAAGTTGAAATACGCCTTGGTACCATATCTCACCTAAAGTAAATGGTAGAATCAAACTTTAACCAAACGTAATGTTTGTACCTAGTATAAAGTTAAAAAGTTTAAACAATTTTAAAATATCACTATATTTAGGCGAGTAAACGAAAAATGTTCATTTCAGACTCTAAAAACGTAGAAATCGTGTTTCAAGTTGAAATACGCCTTGTAAACGAAAAATGTTTATTTCAGACTCTAAAACCGCAGAAATCGTGTTTCAAGTTGAAATACGCCTTGGTACCATATCTCACCTATAGTAAATGGTAGAATCAAACTTTAACCAAACGTAATGTTTGTACCTAGTATAAAGTTAAAAAGTTTAAACAATTTTAAAATATCACTATATTTAGGCGAGTAAACGAAAAATGTTCATTTCAGACTCTAAAAACGTAGAAATCGTGTTTCAAGTTGAAATACGCCTTGTAAACGAAAAATGTTTATTTCAGACTCTAAAACCGCAGAAATCGTGTTTCAAGTTGAAATACGCCTTGGTACCATATCTCACCTATAGTAAATGGTAGAATCAAACTTTAACGAAACGTAATGTTTGTACCTAGTATAAAGTTAAAAAGTTTAAACAATTTTAAAATATCACTATATTTAGGCGAGTAAACGAAAAATGTTCATTTCAGACTCTAAAAACGTAGAAATCGTGTTTCAAGTTGAAATACGCCTTGTAAACGAAAAATGTTTATTTCAGACTCTAATAACGTAGAAATCGTGTTTCAAGTTGAAATACGCCTTGGGACCATATCTCACCTAAAGTAAATGGTAGAATCAAACTTTAACCAAACGTAATGTTTGTACCTAGGGTAAAGTTAAAAAGTTTAAACAATTTGAAAATATCACTATATTTAGGCGAGTAAACGAAAAATGTTCGTCTCAGACTCTAAAACCGCAGAAATCGTGTTTCAAGTTGAAATACGCCTTGGTACCATATCTCACCTAAAGTAAATGGTAGAATCAAACTTTAACCAAACGTAATGTTTGTACCTAGTATAAAGTTAAAAAGTTTAAACAATTTTAAAATATCACTATATTTAGGCGAGTAAACGAAAAATGTTCGTCTCAGACTCTAAAACCGCAGAAATCGTGTTTCAAGTTGAAATACGCCTTGGTACCATATCTCACCTAAAGTAAATGGTAGAATCAAACTTTAACCAAACGTAATGTTTGTACCTAGTATAAAGTTAAAAAGTTTAAACAATTTTAAGATATCACTATATTTAGGCGAGTAAACGAAAAATGTTCGTCTCAGACTCTAAAACCGCAGAAATCGTGTTTCAAGTTGAAATACGCCTTGGTACCATATCTCACCTAAAGTAAATGGTAGAATCAAACTTTAACCAAACGTAATGTTTGTACCTAGTATAAAGTTAAAAAGTTTAAACAATTTTAAAATATCACTATATTTAGGCGAGTAAACGAAAAATGTTCATTTCAGACTCTAAAAACGTAGAAATCGTGTTTCAAGTTGAAATACGCCTTGTAAACGAAAAATGTTTATTTCAGACTCTAAAACCGCAGAAATCGTGTTTCAAGTTGAAATACGCCTTGGTACCATATCTCACCTATAGTAAATGGTAGAATCAAACTTTAACCAAACGTAATGTTTGTACCTAGTATAAAGTTAAAAAGTTTAAACAATTTTAAAATATCACTATATTTAGGCGAGTAAACGAAAAATGTTCATTTCAGACTCTAAAAACGTAGAAATCGTGTTTCAAGTTGAAATACGCCTTGTAAACGAAAAATGTTTATTTCAGACTCTAATAACGTAGAAATCGTGTTTCAAGTTGAAATACGCCTTGGGACCATATCTCACCTAAAGTAAATGGTAGAATCAAACTTTAACCAAACGTAATGTTTGTACCTAGGGTAAAGTTAAAAAGTTTAAACAATTTGAAAATATCACTATATTTAGGCGAGTAAACGAAAAATGTTCGTCTCAGACTCTAAAACCGCAGAAATCGTGTTTCAAGTTGAAATACGCCTTGGTACCATATCTCACCTAAAGTAAATGGAAGAATCAAACTTTAACCAAACGTAATGTTTGTACCTAGTATAAAGTTAAAAAGTTTAAACAATTTTAAAATATCACTATATTTAGGCGAGTAAACGAAAAATGTTCATTTCAGACTCTAAAAACGTAGAAATCGTGTTTCAAGTTGAAATACGCCTTGTAAACGAAAAATGTTTATTTTAGACTCTAATAACGTAGAAATCGTGTTTCAAGTTGAAATACGCCTTGGGACCATATCTCACCTAAAGTAAATGGTAGAATCAAACTTTAACCAAACGTAATGTTTGTACCTAGGGTAAAGTTAAAAAGTTTAAACAATTTGAAAATATCACTATATTTAGGCGAGTAAACGAAAAATGTTCGTCTCAGACTCTAAAACCGCAGAAATCGTGTTTCAAGTTGAAATACGCCTTGGTACCATATCTCACCTAAAGTAAATGGTAGAATCAAACTTTAACCAAACGTAATGTTTGTACCTAGTATAAAGTTAAAAAGTTTAAACAATTTTAAAATATCACTATATTTAGGCGAGTAAACGAAAAATGTTCATTTCAGACTCTAAAAACGTAGAAATCGTGTTTCAAGTTGAAATACGCCTTGTAAACGAAAAATGTTTATTTCAGACTCTAAAACCGCAGAAATCGTGTTTCAAGTTGAAATACGCCTTGGTACCATATCTCACCTAAAGTAAATGGTAGAATCAAACTTTAACCAAACGTAATGTTTGTACCTAGTATAAAGTTAAAAAGTTTAAACAATTTTAAAATATCACTATATTTAGGCGAGTAAACGAAAAATGTTCATTTCAGACTCTAAAAACGTAGAAATCGTGTTTCAAGTTGAAATACGCCTTGTAAACGAAAAATGTTTATTTTAGACTCTAATAACGTAGAAATCGTGTTTCAAGTTGAAATACGCCTTGGGACCATATCTCACCTAAAGTAAATGGTAGAATCAAACTTTAACCAAACGTAATGTTTGTACCTAGGGTAAAGTTAAAAAGTTTAAACAATTTGAAAATATCACTATATTTAGGCGAGTAAACGAAAAATGTTCGTCTCAGACTCTAAAACCGCAGAAATCGTGTTTCAAGTTGAAATACGCCTTGGTACCATATCTCACCTAAAGTAAATGGTAGAATCAAACTTTAACCAAACGTAATGTTTGTACCTAGTATAAAGTTAAAAAGTTTAAACAATTTTAAAATATCACTATATTTAGGCGAGTAAACGAAAAATGTTCATTTCAGACTCTAAAAACGTAGAAATCGTGTTTCAAGTTGAAATACGCCTTGTAAACGAAAAATGTTTATTTCAGACTCTAAAACCGCAGAAATCGTGTTTCAAGTTGAAATACGCCTTGGTACCATATCTCACCTATAGTAAATGGTAGAATCAAACTTTAACCAAACGTAATGTTTGTACCTAGTATAAAGTTAAAAAGTTTAAACAATTTTAAAATATCACTATATTTAGGCGAGTAAACGAAAAATGTTCATTTCAGACTCTAAAAACGTAGAAATCGTGTTTCAAGTTGAAATACGCCTTGTAAACGAAAAATGTTTATTTCAGACTCTAAAACCGCAGAAATCGTGTTTCAAGTTGAAATACGCCTTGGTACCATATCTCACCTAAAGTAAATGGTAGAATCAAACTTTAACCAAACGTAATGTTTGTACCTAGTATAAAGTTAAAAAGTTTAAACAATTTTAAAATATCACTATATTTAGGCGAGTAAACGAAAAATGTTCATTTCAGACTCTAAAAACGTAGAAATCGTGTTTCAAGTTGAAATACGCCTTGTAAACGAAAAATGTTTATTTTAGACTCTAATAACGTAGAAATCGTGTTTCAAGTTGAAATACGCCTTGGGACCATATCTCACCTAAAGTAAATGGTAGAATCAAACTTTAACCAAACGTAATGTTTGTACCTAGGGTAAAGTTAAAAAGTTTGAACAATTTGAAAATATCACTATATTTAGGCGAGTAAACGAAAAATGTTCGTCTCAGACTCTAAAACCGCAGAAATCGTGTTTCAAGTTGAAATACGCCTTGGTACCATATCTCACCTAAAGTAAATGGTAGAATCAAACTTTAACCAAACGTAATGTTTGTACCTAGTATAAAGTTAAAAAGTTTAAACAATTTTAAGATATCACTATATTTAGGCGAGTAAACGAAAAATGTTCGTCTCAGACTCTAAAACCGCAGAAATCGTGTTTCAAGTTGAAATACGCCTTGGTACCATATCTCACCTAAAGTAAATGGTAGAATCAAACTTTAACCAAACGTAATGTTTGTACCTAGTATAAAGTTAAAAAGTTTAAACAATTTTAAAATATCACTATATTTAGGCGAGTAAACGAGAAATGTTCATTTCAGACTCTAAAAACGTAGAAATCGTGTTTCAAGTTGAAATACGCCTTGTAAACGAAAAATGTTTATTTCAGACTCTAAAACCGCAGAAATCGTGTTTCAAGTTGAAATACGCCTTGGTACCATATCTCACCTATAGTAAATGGTAGAATCAAACTTTAACCAAACGTAATGTTTGTACCTAGTATAAAGTTAAAAAGTTTAAACAATTTTAAAATATCACTATATTTAGGCGAGTAAACGAAAAATGTTCATTTCAGACTCTAAAAACGTAGAAATCGTGTTTCAAGTTGAAATACGCCTTGTAAACGAAAAATGTTTATTTCAGACTCTAATAACGTAGAAATCGTGTTTCAAGTTGAAATAAGCCTTGGGACCATATCTCACCTAAAGTAAATGGTAGAATCAAACTTTAACTAAACGTAATGTTTGTACCTAGGGTAAAGTTAAAAAGTTTAAACAATTTGAAAATATCACTATATTTAGGCGAGTAAACGAAAAATGTTCGTCTCAGACTCTAAAACCGCAGAAATCGTGTTTCAAGTTGAAATACGCCTTGGTACCATATCTCACCTAAAGTAAATGGTAGAATCAAACTTTAACCAAACGTAATGTTTGTACCTAGTATAAAGTTAAAAAGTTAAAACAATTTTAAAATATCACTATATTTAGGCGAGTAAACGAAAAATGTTCATTTCAGACTCTAAAAACGTAGAAATCGTGTTTCAAGTTGAAATACGCCTTGTAAACGAAAAATGTTTATTTCAGATTCTAAAACCGCAGAAATCGTGTTTCAAGTTGAAATACGCCTTGGTACCATATCTCACCTATAGTAAATGGTAGAATCAAACTTTAACCAAACGTAATGTTTGTACCTAGTATAAAGTTAAAAAGTTTAAACAATTTTAAAATATCACTATATTTAGGCGAGTAAACGAAAAATGTTCATTTCAGACTCTAAAAACGTAGAAATCGTGTTTCAAGTTGAAATACGCCTTGTAAACGAAAAATGTTTATTTCAGACTCTAATAACGTAGAAATCGTGTTTCAAGTTGAAATACGCCTTGGGACCATATCTCACCTAAAGTAAATGGTAGAATCAAACTTTAACCAAACGTAATGTTTGTACCTAGGGTAAAGTTAAAAAGTTTAAACAATTTGAAAATATCACTATATTTAGGCGAGTAAACGAAAAAAGTTCGTCTCAGACTCTAAAACCGCAGAAATCGTGTTTCAAGTTGAAATACGCCTTGGTACCATATCTCACCTAAAGTAAATGGTAGAATCAAACTTTAACCAAACGTAATGTTTGTACCTAGTATAAAGTTAAAAAGTTTAAACAATTTTAAAATATCACTATATTTAGGCGAGTAAACGAAAAATGTTCATTTCAGACTCTAAAAACGTAGAAATCGTGTTTCAAGTTGAAATACGCCTTGTAAACGAAAAATGTTTATTTTAGACTCTAATAACGTAGAAATCGTGTTTCAAGTTGAAATACGCCTTGGGACCATATCTCACCTAAAGTAAATGGTAGAATCAAACTTTAACCAAACGTAATGTTTGTACCTAGGGTAAAGTTAAAAAGTTTGAACAATTTGAAAATATCACTATATTTAGGCGAGTAAACGAAAAATGTTCGTCTCAGACTCTAAAACCGCAGAAATCGTGTTTCAAGTTGAAATACGCCTTGGTACCATATCTCACCTAAAGTAAATGGTAGAATCAAACTTTAACCAAACGTAATGTTTGTACCTAGTATAAAGTTAAAAAGTTTAAACAATTTTAAGATATCACTATATTTAGGCGAGTAAACGAAAAATGTTCGTCTCAGACTCTAAAACCGCAGAAATCGTGTTTCAAGTTGAAATACGCCTTGGTACCATATCTCACCTAAAGTAAATGGTAGAATCAAACTTTAACCAAACGTAATGTTTGTACCTAGTATAAAGTTAAAAAGTTTAAACAATTTTAAAATATCACTATATTTAGGCGAGTAAACGAGAAATGTTCATTTCAGACTCTAAAAACGTAGAAATCGTGTTTCAAGTTGAAATACGCCTTGTAAACGAAAAATGTTTATTTCAGACTCTAAAACCGCAGAAATCGTGTTTCAAGTTGAAATACGCCTTGGTACCATATCTCACCTATAGTAAATGGTAGAATCAAACTTTAACCAAACGTAATGTTTGTACCTAGTATAAAGTTAAAAAGTTTAAACAATTTTAAAATATCACTATATTTAGGCGAGTAAACGAAAAATGTTCATTTCAGACTCTAAAAACGTAGAAATCGTGTTTCAAGTTGAAATACGCCTTGTAAACGAAAAATGTTTATTTCAGACTCTAATAACGTAGAAATCGTGTTTCAAGTTGAAATAAGCCTTGGGACCATATCTCACCTAAAGTAAATGGTAGAATCAAACTTTAACTAAACGTAATGTTTGTACCTAGGGTAAAGTTAAAAAGTTTAAACAATTTGAAAATATCACTATATTTAGGCGAGTAAACGAAAAATGTTCGTCTCAGACTCTAAAACCGCAGAAATCGTGTTTCAAGTTGAAATACGCCTTGGTACCATATCTCACCTAAAGTAAATGGTAGAATCAAACTTTAACCAAACGTAATGTTTGTACCTAGTATAAAGTTAAAAAGTTAAAACAATTTTAAAATATCACTATATTTAGGCGAGTAAACGAAAGATGTTCATTTCAGACTCTAAAAACGTAGAAATCGTGTTTCAAGTTGAAATACGCCTTGTAAACGAAAAATGTTTATTTCAGATTCTAAAACCGCAGAAATCGTGTTTCAAGTTGAAATACGCCTTGGTACCATATCTCACCTATAGTAAATGGTAGAATCAAACTTTAACCAAACGTAATGTTTGTACCTAGTATAAAGTTAAAAAGTTTAAACAATTTTAAAATATCACTATATTTAGGCGAGTAAACGAAAAATGTTCATTTCAGACTCTAAAAACGTAGAAATCGTGTTTCAAGTTGAAATACGCCTTGTAAACGAAAAATGTTTATTTCAGACTCTAATAACGTAGAAATCGTGTTTCAAGTTGAAATACGCCTTGGGACCATATCTCACCTAAAGTAAATGGTAGAATCAAACTTTAACCAAACGTAATGTTTGTACCTAGGGTAAAGTTAAAAAGTTTAAACAATTTGAAAATATCACTATATTTAGGCGAGTAAACGAAAAAAGTTCGTCTCAGACTCTAAAACCGCAGAAATCGTGTTTCAAGTTGAAATACGCCTTGGTACCATATCTCACCTAAAGTAAATGGTAGAATCAAACTTTAACCAAACGTAATGTTTGTACCTAGTATAAAGTTAAAAAGTTTAAACAATTTTAAAATATCACTATATTTAGGCGAGTAAACGAAAAATGTTCATTTCAGACTCTAAAAACGTAGAAATCGTGTTTCAAGTTGAAATACGCCTTGTAAACGAAAAATGTTTATTTTAGACTCTAATAACGTAGAAATCGTGTTTCAAGTTGAAATACGCCTTGGGACCATATCTCACCTAAAGTAAATGGTAGAATCAAACTTTAACCAAACGTAATGTTTGTAACTAGGGTAAAGTTAAAAAGTTTAAACAATTTGAAAATATCACTATATTTAGGCGAGTAAACGAAAAATGTTCGTCTCAGACTCTAAAACCGCAGAAATCGTGTTTCAAGTTGAAATACGCCTTGGTACCATATCTCACCTAAAGTAAATGGTAGAATCAAACTTTAACCAAACGTAATGTTTGTACCTAGTATAAAGTTAAAAAGTTTAAACAATTTTAAAATATCACTATATTTAGGCGAGTAAACGAAAAATGTTCATTTCAGACTCTAAAAACGTAGAAATCGTGTTTCAAGTTGAAATACGCCTTGTAAACGAAAAATGTTTATTTCAGACTCTAAAACCGCAGAAATCGTGTTTCAAGTTGAAATACGCCTTGGTACCATATCTCACCTATAGTAAATGGTAGAATCAAACTTTAAAAAAACGTAATGTTTGTACCTAGTATAAAGTTAAAAAGTTTAAACAATTTTAAAATATCACTATATTTAGGCGAGTAAACGAAAAATGTTCATTTCAGACTCTAAAAACGTAGAAATCGTGTTTCAAGTTGAAATACGCCTTGTAAACGAAAAATGTTTATTTCAGACTCTAAAACCGCAGAAATCGTGTTTCAAGTTGAAATACGCCTTGGTACCATATCTCACCTAAAGTAAATGGTAGAATCAAACTTTAACCAAACGTAATGTTTGTACCTAGTATAAAGTTAAAAAGTTTAAACAATTTTAAAATATCACTATATTTAGGCGAGTAAACGAAAAATGTTCATTTCAGACTCTAAAAACGTAGAAATCGTGTTTCAAGTTGAAATACGCCTTGTAAACGAAAAATGTTTATTTTAGACTCTAATAACGTAGAAATCGTGTTTCAAGTTGAAATACGCCTTGGGACCATATCTCACCTAAAGTAAATGGTAGAATCAAACTTTAACCAAACGTAATGTTTGTACCTAGGGTAAAGTTAAAAAGTTTAAACAATTTGAAAATATCACTATATTTAGGCGAGTAAACGAAAAATGTTCGTCTCAGACTCTAAAACCGCAGAAATCGTGTTTCAAGTTGAAATACGCCTTGGTACCATATCTCACCTAAAGTAAATGGTAGAATCAAACTTTAACCAAACGTAATGTTTGTACCTAGTATAAAGTTAAAAAGTTTAAACAATTTTAAGATATCACTATATTTAGGCGAGTAAACGAAAAATGTTCGTCTCAGACTCTAAAACCGCAGAAATCGTGTTTCAAGTTGAAATACGCCTTGGTACCATATCTCACCTAAAGTAAATGGTAGAATCAAACTTTAACCAAACGTAATGTTTGTACCTAGTATAAAGTTAAAAAGTTTAAACAATTTTAAAATATCACTATATTTAGGCGAGTAAACGAAAAATGTTCGTCTCAGACTCTAAAACCGCAGAAATCGTGTTTCAAGTTGAAATACGCCTTGGTACCATATCTCACCTAAAGTAAATGGTAGAATCAAACTTTAACCAAACGTAATGTTTGTACCTAGTATAAAGTTAAAAAGTTTAAACAATTTTAAGATATCACTATATTTAGGCGAGTAAACGAAAAATGTTCGTCTCAGACTCTAAAACCGCAGAAATCGTGTTTCAAGTTGAAATACGCCTTGGTACCATATCTCACCTAAAGTAAATGGTAGAATCAAACTTTAACCAAACGTAATGTTTGTACCTAGTATAAAGTTAAAAAGTTTAAACAATTTTAAAATATCACTATATTTAGGCGAGTAAACGAAAAATGTTCATTTCAGACTCTAAAAACGTAGAAATCGTGTTTCAAGTTGAAATACGCCTTGTAAACGAAAAATGTTTATTTCAGACTCTAAAACCGCAGAAATCGTGTTTCAAGTTGAAATACGCCTTGGTACCATATCTCACCTATAGTAAATGGTAGAATCAAACTTTAACCAAACGTAATGTTTGTACCTAGTATAAAGTTAAAAAGTTTAAACAATTTTAAAATATCACTATATTTAGGCGAGTAAACGAAAAATGTTCGTCTCAGACTCTAAAACCGCAGAAATCGTGTTTCAAGTTGAAATACGCCTTGGTACCATATCTCACCTAAAGTAAATGGTAGAATCAAACTTTAACCAAACGTAATGTTTGTACCTAGTATAAAGTTAAAAAGTTTAAACAATTTTAAAATATCACTATATTTAGGCGAGTAAACGAAAAATGTTCATTTCAGACTCTAAAAACGTAGAAATCGTGTTTCAAGTTGAAATACGCCTTGTAAACGAAAAATGTTTATTTCAGATTCTAAAACCGCAGAAATCGTGTTTCAAGTTGAAATACGCCTTGGTACCATATCTCACCTATAGTAAATGGTAGAATCAAACTTTAACCAAACGTAATGTTTGTACCTAGGGTAAAGTTAAAAAGTTTAAACAATTTGAAAATATCACTATATTTAGGCGAGTAAACGAAAAATGTTCGTCTCAGACTCTAAAACCGCAGAAATCGTGTTTGAAGTTGAAATACGCCTTGGTACCATATCTCACCTAAAGTAAATGGTAGAATCAAACTTTAACCAAACGTAATGTTTGTACCTAGTATAAAGTTAAAAAGTTAAAACAATTTTAAAATATCACTATATTTAGGCGAGTAAACGAAAAATGTTCATTTCAGACTCTAAAAACGTAGAAATCGTGTTTCAAGTTGAAATACGCCTTGTAAACGAAAAATGTTTATTTCAGATTCTAAAACCGCAGAAATCGTGTTTCAAGTTGAAATACGCCTTGGTACCATATCTCACCTATAGTAAATGGTAGAATCAAACTTTAACCAAACGTAATGTTTGTACCTAGTATAAAGTTAAAAAGTTTAAACAATTTTAAAATATCACTATATTTAGGCGAGTAAACGAAAAATGTTCATTTCAGACTCTAAAAACGTAGAAATCGTGTTTCAAGTTGAAATACGCCTTGTAAACGAAAAATGTTTATTTCAGACTCTAATAACGTAGAAATCGTGTTTCAAGTTGAAATACGCCTTGGGACCATATCTCACCTAAAGTAAATGGTAGAATCAAACTTTAACCAAACGTAATGTTTGTACCTAGGGTAAAGTTAAAAAGTTTAAACAATTTGAAAATATCACTATATTTAGGCGAGTAAACGAAAAAAGTTCGTCTCAGACTCTAAAACCGCAGAAATCGTGTTTCAAGTTGAAATACGCCTTGGTACCATATCTCACCTAAAGTAAATGGTAGAATCAAACTTTAACCAAACGTAATGTTTGTACCTAGTATAAAGTTAAAAAGTTTAAACAATTTTAAAATATCACTATATTTAGGCGAGTAAACGAAAAATGTTCATTTCAGACTCTAAAAACGTAGAAATCGTGTTTCAAGTTGAAATACGCCTTGTAAACGAAAAATGTTTATTTTAGACTCTAATAACGTAGAAATCGTGTTTCAAGTTGAAATACGCCTTGGGACCATATCTCACCTAAAGTAAATGGTAGAATCAAACTTTAACCAAACGTAATGTTTGTAACTAGGGTAAAGTTAAAAAGTTTAAACAATTTGAAAATATCACTATATTTAGGCGAGTAAACGAAAAATGTTCGTCTCAGACTCTAAAACCGCAGAAATCGTGTTTCAAGTTGAAATACGCCTTGGTACCATATCTCACCTAAAGTAAATGGTAGAATCAAACTTTAACCAAACGTAATGTTTGTACCTAGTATAAAGTTAAAAAGTTTAAACAATTTTAAAATATCACTATATTTAGGCGAGTAAACGAAAAATGTTCATTTCAGACTCTAAAAACGTAGAAATCGTGTTTCAAGTTGAAATACGCCTTGTAAACGAAAAATGTTTATTTCAGACTCTAAAACCGCAGAAATCGTGTTTCAAGTTGAAATACGCCTTGGTACCATATCTCACCTATAGTAAATGGTAGAATCAAACTTTAAAAAAACGTAATGTTTGTACCTAGTATAAAGTTAAAAAGTTTAAACAATTTTAAAATATCACTATATTTAGGCGAGTAAACGAAAAATGTTCATTTCAGACTCTAAAAACGTAGAAATCGTGTTTCAAGTTGAAATACGCCTTGTAAACGAAAAATGTTTATTTCAGACTCTAAAACCGCAGAAATCGTGTTTCAAGTTGAAATACGCCTTGGTACCATATCTCACCTAAAGTAAATGGTAGAATCAAACTTTAACCAAACGTAATGTTTGTACCTAGTATAAAGTTAAAAAGTTTAAACAATTTTAAAATATCACTATATTTAGGCGAGTAAACGAAAAATGTTCATTTCAGCCTCTAAAAACGTAGAAATCGTGTTTCAAGTTGAAATACGCCTTGTAAACGAAAAATGTTTATTTTAGACTCTAATAACGTAGAAATCGTGTTTCAAGTTGAAATACGCCTTGGGACCATATCTCACCTAAAGTAAATGGTAGAATCAAACTTTAACCAAACGTAATGTTTGTACCTAGGGTAAAGTTAAAAAGTTTAAACAATTTGAAAATATCACTATATTTAGGCGAGTAAACGAAAAATGTTCGTCTCAGACTCTAAAACCGCAGAAATCGTGTTTCAAGTTGAAATACGCCTTGGTACCATATCTCACCTAAAGTAAATGGTAGAATCAAACTTTAACCAAACGTAATGTTTGTACCTAGTATAAAGTTAAAAAGTTTAAACAATTTTAAGATATCACTATATTTAGGCGAGTAAACGAAAAATGTTCGTCTCAGACTCTAAAACCGCAGAAATCGTGTTTCAAGTTGAAATACGCCTTGGTACCATATCTCACCTAAAGTAAATGGTAGAATCAAACTTTAACCAAACGTAATGTTTGTACCTAGTATAAAGTTAAAAAGTTTAAACAATTTTAAAATATCACTATATTTAGGCGAGTAAACGAAAAATGTTCGTCTCAGACTCTAAAACCGCAGAAATCGTGTTTCAAGTTGAAATACGCCTTGGTACCATATCTCACCTAAAGTAAATGGTAGAATCAAACTTTAACCAAACGTAATGTTTGTACCTAGTATAAAGTTAAAAAGTTTAAACAATTTTAAGATATCACTATATTTAGGCGAGTAAACGAAAAATGTTCGTCTCAGACTCTAAAACCGCAGAAATCGTGTTTCAAGTTGAAATACGCCTTGGTACCATATCTCACCTAAAGTAAATGGTAGAATCAAACTTTAACCAAACGTAATGTTTGTACCTAGTATAAAGTTAAAAAGTTTAAACAATTTTAAAATATCACTATATTTAGGCGAGTAAACGAAAAATGTTCATTTCAGACTCTAAAAACGTAGAAATCGTGTTTCAAGTTGAAATACGCCTTGTAAACGAAAAATGTTTATTTCAGACTCTAAAACCGCAGAAATCGTGTTTCAAGTTGAAATACGCCTTGGTACCATATCTCACCTATAGTAAATGGTAGAATCAAACTTTAACCAAACGTAATGTTTGTACCTAGTATAAAGTTAAAAAGTTTAAACAATTTTAAAATATCACTATATTTAGGCGAGTAAACGAAAAATGTTCGTCTCAGACTCTAAAACCGCAGAAATCGTGTTTCAAGTTGAAATACGCCTTGGTACCATATCTCACCTAAAGTAAATGGTAGAATCAAACTTTAACCAAACGTAATGTTTGTACCTAGTATAAAGTTAAAAAGTTTAAACAATTTTAAAATATCACTATATTTAGGCGAGTAAACGAAAAATGTTCATTTCAGACTCTAAAAACGTAGAAATCGTGTTTCAAGTTGAAATACGCCTTGTAAACGAAAAATGTTTATTTCAGATTCTAAAACCGCAGAAATCGTGTTTCAAGTTGAAATACGCCTTGGTACCATATCTCACCTATAGTAAATGGTAGAATCAAACTTTAACCAAACGTAATGTTTGTACCTAGGGTAAAGTTAAAAAGTTTAAACAATTTGAAAATATCACTATATTTAGGCGAGTAAACGAAAAATGTTCGTCTCAGACTCTAAAACCGCAGAAATCGTGTTTCAAGTTGAAATACGCCTTGGTACCATATCTCACCTAAAGTAAATGGTAGAATCAAACTTTAACCAAACGTAATGTTTGTACCTAGTATAAAGTTAAAAAGTTTAAACAATTTTAAAATATCACTATATTTACGCGAGTAAACGAAAAATGTTCATTTCAGACTCTAAAAACGTAGAAATCGTGTTTCAAGTTGAAATACGCCTTGTAAACGAAAAATGTTTATTTCAGACTCTAATAACGTAGAAATCGTGTTTCAAGTTGAAATTCGCCTTGGGACCATATCTCACCTAAAGTAAATGGTAGAATCAAACTTTAACCAAACGTAATGTTTGTACCTAGGGTAAAGTTAAAAAGTTTAAACAATTTGAAAATATCACTATATTTAGGCGAGTAAACGAAAAATGTTCATTTCAGACTCTAAAAAGGTAGAAATCGTGTTTCAAGTTGAAATACGCCTTGGGACCATATCTCACCTAAAGTAAATGGTAGAATCAAACTTTAACCAAACGTAATGTTTGTACCTAGGGTAAAGTTAAAAAGTTTAAACAATTTGAAAATATCACTATATTTAGGCGAGTAAACGAAAAATGTTCGTCTCAGACTCTAAAACCGCAGAAATCGTGTTTGAAGTTGAAATACGCCTTGGTACCATATCTCACCTAAAGTAAATGGTAGAATCAAACTTTAACCAAACGTAATGTTTGTACCTAGTATAAAGTTAAAAAGTTTAAACAATGTTAAAATATCACTATATTTAGGCGAGTAAACGAAAAATGTTCATTTCAGACTCTAAAAACGTAGAAATCGTGTTTCAAGTTGAAATACGCCTTGTAAACGAAAAATGTTTATTTCAGACTCTAATAACGTAGAAATCGTGTTTCAAGTTGAAATAAGCCTTGGGACCATATCTCACCTAAAGTAAATGGTAGAATCAAACTTTAACTAAACGTAATGTTTGTACCTAGTATAAAGTTAAAAAGTTAAAACAATTTTAAAATATCACTATATTTAGGCGAGTAAACGAAAAATGTTCGTCTCAGACTCTAAAACCGCAGAAATCGTGTTTCAAGTTGAAATACGCCTTGGTACCATATCTCACCTAAAGTAAATGGTAGAATCAAACTTTAACCAAACGTAATGTTTGTACCTAGTATAAAGTTAAAAAGTTAAAACAATTTTAAAATATCACTATATTTAGGCGAGTAAACGAAAAATGTTCATTTCAGACTCTAAAAACGTAGAAATCGTGTTTCAAGTTGAAATACGCCTTGTAAACGAAAAATGTTTATTTCAGATTCTAAAACCGCAGAAATCGTGTTTCAAGTTGAAATACGCCTTGGTACCATATCTCACCTATAGTAAATGGTAGAATCAAACTTTAACCAAACGTAATGTTTGTACCTAGTATAAAGTTAAAAAGTTTAAACAATTTTAAAATATCACTATATTTAGGCGAGTAAACGAAAAATGTTCATTTCAGACTCTAAAAACGTAGAAATCGTGTTTCAAGTTGAAATACGCCTTGTAAACGAAAAATGTTTATTTCAGACTCTAATAACGTAGAAATCGTGTTTCAAGTTGAAATACGCCTTGGGACCATATCTCACCTAAAGTAAATGGTAGAATCAAACTTTAACCAAACGTAATGTTTGTACCTAGGGTAAAGTTAAAAAGTTTAAACAATTTGAAAATATCACTATATTTAGGCGAGTAAACGAAAAAAGTTCGTCTCAGACTCTAAAACCGCAGAAATCGTGTTTCAAGTTGAAATACGCCTTGGTACCATATCTCACCTAAAGTAAATGGTAGAATCAAACTTTAACCAAACGTAATGTTTGTACCTAGTATAAAGTTAAAAAGTTTAAACAATTTTAAAATATCACTATATTTAGGCGAGTAAACGAAAAATGTTCATTTCAGACTCTAAAAACGTAGAAATCGTGTTTCAAGTTGAAATACGCCTTGTAAACGAAAAATGTTTATTTTAGACTCTAATAACGTAGAAATCGTGTTTCAAGTTGAAATACGCCTTGGGACCATATCTCACCTAAAGTAAATGGTAGAATCAAACTTTAACCAAACGTAATGTTTGTACCTAGGGTAAAGTTAAAAAGTTTAAACAATTTGAAAATATCACTATATTTAGGCGAGTAAACGAAAAATGTTCGTCTCAGACTCTAAAACCGCAGAAATCGTGTTTCAAGTTGAAATACGCCTTGGTACCATATCTCACCTAAAGTAAATGGTAGAATCAAACTTTAACCAAACGTAATGTTTGTACCTAGTATAAAGTTAAAAAGTTTAAACAATTTTAAAATATCACTATATTTAGGCGAGTAAACGAAAAATGTTCATTTCAGACTCTAAAAACGTAGAAATCGTGTTTCAAGTTGAAATACGCCTTGTAAACGAAAAATGTTTATTTCAGACTCTAAAACCGCAGAAATCGTGTTTCAAGTTGAAATACGCCTTGGTACCATATCTCACCTATAGTAAATGGTAGAATCAAACTTTAACCAAACGTAATGTTTGTACCTAGTATAAAGTTAAAAAGTTTAAACAATTTTAAAATATCACTATATTTAGGCGAGTAAACGAAAAATGTTCATTTCAGACTCTAAAAACGTAGAAATCGTGTTTCAAGTTGAAATACGCCTTGTAAACGAAAAATGTTTATTTCAGACTCTAAAACCGCAGAAATCGTGTTTCAAGTTGAAATACGCCTTGGTACCATATCTCACCTAAAGTAAATGGTAGAATCAAACTTTAACCAAACGTAATGTTTGTACCTAGTATAAAGTTAAAAAGTTTAAACAATTTTAAAATATCACTATATTTAGGCGAGTAAACGAAAAATGTTCATTTCAGACTCTAAAAACGTAGAAATCGTGTTTCAAGTTGAAATACGCCTTGTAAACGAAAAATGTTTATTTTAGACTCTAATAACGTAGAAATCGTGTTTCAAGTTGAAATACGCCTTGGGACCATATCTCACCTAAAGTAAATGGTAGAATCAAACTTTAACCAAACGTAATGTTTGTACCTAGGGTAAAGTTAAAAAGTTTAAACAATTTGAAAATATCACTATATTTAGGCGAGTAAACGAAAAATGTTCGTCTCAGACTCTAAAACCGCAGAAATCGTGTTTCAAGTTGAAATACGCCTTGGTACCATATCTCACCTAAAGTAAATGGTAGAATCAAACTTTAACCAAACGTAATGTTTGTACCTAGTATAAAGTTAAAAAGTTTAAACAATTTTAAGATATCACTATATTTAGGCGAGTAAACGAAAAATGTTCGTCTCAGACTCTAAAACCGCAGAAATCGTGTTTCAAGTTGAAATACGCCTTGGTACCATATCTCACCTAAAGTAAATGGTAGAATCAAACTTTAACCAAACGTAATGTTTGTACCTAGTATAAAGTTAAAAAGTTTAAACAATTTTAAAATATCACTATATTTAGGCGAGTAAACGAAAAATGTTCGTCTCAGACTCTAAAACCGCAGAAATCGTGTTTCAAGTTGAAATACGCCTTGGTACCATATCTCACCTAAAGTAAATGGTAGAATCAAACTTTAACCAAACGTAATGTTTGTACCTAGTATAAAGTTAAAAAGTTTAAACAATTTTAAGATATCACTATATTTAGGCGAGTAAACGAAAAATGTTCGTCTCAGACTCTAAAACCGCAGAAATCGTGTTTCAAGTTGAAATACGCCTTGGTACCATATCTCACCTAAAGTAAATGGTAGAATCAAACTTTAACCAAACGTAATGTTTGTACCTAGTATAAAGTTAAAAAGTTTAAACAATTTTAAAATATCACTATATTTAGGCGAGTAAACGAAAAATGTTCATTTCAGACTCTAAAAACGTAGAAATCGTGTTTCAAGTTGAAATACGCCTTGTAAACGAAAAATGTTTATTTCAGACTCTAAAACCGCAGAAATCGTGTTTCAAGTTGAAATACGCCTTGGTACCATATCTCACCTATAGTAAATGGTAGAATCAAACTTTAACCAAACGTAATGTTTGTACCTAGTATAAAGTTAAAAAGTTTAAACAATTTTAAAATATCACTATATTTAGGCGAGTAAACGAAAAATGTTCGTCTCAGACTCTAAAACCGCAGAAATCGTGTTTCAAGTTGAAATACGCCTTGGTACCATATCTCACCTAAAGTAAATGGTAGAATCAAACTTTAACCAAACGTAATGTTTGTACCTAGTATAAAGTTAAAAAGTTTAAACAATTTTAAAATATCACTATATTTAGGCGAGTAAACGAAAAATGTTCATTTCAGACTCTAAAAACGTAGAAATCGTGTTTCAAGTTGAAATACGCCTTGTAAACGAAAAATGTTTATTTCAGATTCTAAAACCGCAGAAATCGTGTTTCAAGTTGAAATACGCCTTGGTACCATATCTCACCTATAGTAAATGGTAGAATCAAACTTTAACCAAACGTAATGTTTGTACCTAGGGTAAAGTTAAAAAGTTTAAACAATTTGAAAATATCACTATATTTAGGCGAGTAAACGAAAAATGTTCGTCTCAGACTCTAAAACCGCAGAAATCGTGTTTGAAGTTGAAATACGCCTTGGTACCATATCTCACCTAAAGTAAATGGTAGAATCAAACTTTAACCAAACGTAATGTTTGTACCTAGTATAAAGTTAAAAAGTTTAAACAATGTTAAAATATCACTATATTTAGGCGAGTAAACGAAAAATGTTCATTTCAGACTCTAAAAACGTAGAAATCGTGTTTCAAGTTGAAATACGCCTTGTAAACGAAAAATGTTCATTTCAGACTCTAAAAACGTAGAAATCGTGTTTCAAGTTGAAATACGCTTTGTAAACGAAAAATGTTTATTTCAGACTCTAAATGGTAGAATCAAACTTTAACCAAACGTAATGTTTGTACCTAGGGTAAAGTTAAAAAGTTTAAACAATTTGAAAATATCACTATATTTAGGCGAGTAAACGAAAAATGTTCGTCTCAGACTCTAAAACCGCAGAAATCGTGTTTCAAGTTGAAATACGCCTTGGTACCATATCTCACCTAAAGTAAATGGTAGAATCAAACTTTAACCAAACGTAATGTTTGTACCTAGTATAAAGTTAAAAAGTTTAAACAATTTTAAAATATCACTATATTTACGCGAGTAAACGAAAAATGTTCATTTCAGACTCTAAAAACGTAGAAATCGTGTTTCAAGTTGAAATACGCCTTGTAAACGAAAAATGTTTATTTCAGACTCTAATAACGTAGAAATCGTGTTTCAAGTTGAAATTCGCCTTGGGACCATATCTCACCTAAAGTAAATGGTAGAATCAAACTTTAACCAAACGTAATGTTTGTACCTAGGGTAAAGTTAAAAAGTTTAAACAATTTGAAAATATCACTATATTTAGGCGAGTAAACGAAAAATGTTCATTTCAGACTCTAAAAAGGTAGAAATCGTGTTTCAAGTTGAAATACGCCTTGGGACCATATCTCACCTAAAGTAAATGGTAGAATCAAACTTTAACCAAACGTAATGTTTGTACCTAGGGTAAAGTTAAAAAGTTTAAACAATTTGAAAATATCACTATATTTAGGCGAGTAAACGAAAAATGTTCGTCTCAGACTCTAAAACCGCAGAAATCGTGTTTGAAGTTGAAATACGCCTTGGTACCATATCTCACCTAAAGTAAATGGTAGAATCAAACTTTAACCAAACGTAATGTTTGTACCTAGTATAAAGTTAAAAAGTTTAAACAATGTTAAAATATCACTATATTTAGGCGAGTAAACGAAAAATGTTTATTTCAGACTCTAAAAACGTAGAAATCGTGTTTCAAGTTGAAATACGCCTTGTAAACGAAAAATGTTTATTTCAGACTCTAATAACGTAGAAATCGTGTTTCAAGTTGAAATAAGCCTTGGGACCATATCTCACCTAAAGTAAATGGTAGAATCAAACTTTAACTAAACGTAATGTTTGTACCTAGTATAAAGTTAAAAAGTTAAAACAATTTTAAAATATCACTATATTTAGGCGAGTAAACGAAAAATGTTCGTCTCAGACTCTAAAACCGCAGAAATCGTGTTTCAAGTTGAAATACGCCTTGGTACCATATCTCACCTAAAGTAAATGGTAGAATCAAACTTTAACCAAACGTAATGTTTGTACCTAGTATAAAGTTAAAAAGTTAAAACAATTTTAAAATATCACTATATTTAGGCGAGTAAACGAAAAATGTTCATTTCAGACTCTAAAAACGTAGAAATCGTGTTTCAAGTTGAAATACGCCTTGTAAACGAAAAATGTTTATTTCAGATTCTAAAACCGCAGAAATCGTGTTTCAAGTTGAAATACGCCTTGGTACCATATCTCACCTATAGTAAATGGTAGAATCAAACTTTAACCAAACGTAATGTTTGTACCTAGTATAAAGTTAAAAAGTTTAAACAATTTTAAAATATCACTATATTTAGGCGAGTAAACGAAAAATGTTCATTTCAGACTCTAAAAACGTAGAAATCGTGTTTCAAGTTGAAATACGCCTTGTAAACGAAAAATGTTTATTTCAGACTCTAATAACGTAGAAATCGTGTTTCAAGTTGAAATACGCCTTGGGACCATATCTCACCTAAAGTAAATGGTAGAATCAAACTTTAACCAAACGTAATGTTTGTACCTAGGGTAAAGTTAAAAAGTTTAAACAATTTGAAAATATCACTATATTTAGGCGAGTAAACGAAAAAAGTTCGTCTCAGACTCTAAAACCGCAGAAATCGTGTTTCAAGTTGAAATACGCCTTGGTACCATATCTCACCTAAAGTAAATGGTAGAATCAAACTTTAACCAAACGTAATGTTTGTACCTAGTATAAAGTTAAAAAGTTTAAACAATTTTAAAATATCACTATATTTAGGCGAGTAAACGAAAAATGTTCATTTCAGACTCTAAAAACGTAGAAATCGTGTTTCAAGTTGAAATACGCCTTGTAAACGAAAAATGTTTATTTTAGACTCTAATAACGTAGAAATCGTGTTTCAAGTTGAAATACGCCTTGGGACCATATCTCACCTAAAGTAAATGGTAGAATCAAACTTTAACCAAACGTAATGTTTGTACCTAGGGTAAAGTTAAAAAGTTTAAACAATTTGAAAATATCACTATATTTAGGCGAGTAAACGAAAAATGTTCGTCTCAGACTCTAAAACCGCAGAAATCGTGTTTCAAGTTGAAATACGCCTTGGTACCATATCTCACCTAAAGTAAATGGTAGAATCAAACTTTAACCAAACGTAATGTTTGTACCTAGTATAAAGTTAAAAAGTTTAAACAATTTTAAAATATCACTATATTTAGGCGAGTAAACGAAAAATGTTCATTTCAGACTCTAAAAACGTAGAAATCGTGTTTCAAGTTGAAATACGCCTTGTAAACGAAAAATGTTTATTTCAGACTCTAAAACCGCAGAAATCGTGTTTCAAGTTGAAATACGCCTTGGTACCATATCTCACCTATAGTAAATGGTAGAATCAAACTTTAACCAAACGTAATGTTTGTACCTAGTATAAAGTTAAAAAGTTTAAACAATTTTAAAATATCACTATATTTAGGCGAGTAAACGAAAAATGTTCATTTCAGACTCTAAAAACGTAGAAATCGTGTTTCAAGTTGAAATACGCCTTGTAAACGAAAAATGTTTATTTCAGACTCTAAAACCGCAGAAATCGTGTTTCAAGTTGAAATACGCCTTGGTACCATATCTCACCTAAAGTAAATGGTAGAATCAAACTTTAACCAAACGTAATGTTTGTACCTAGTATAAAGTTAAAAAGTTTAAACAATTTTAAAATATCACTATATTTAGGCGAGTAAACGAAAAATGTTCATTTCAGACTCTAAAAACGTAGAAATCGTGTTTCAAGTTGAAATACGCCTTGTAAACGAAAAATGTTTATTTTAGACTCTAATAACGTAGAAATCGTGTTTCAAGTTGAAATACGCCTTGGGACCATATCTCACCTAAAGTAAATGGTAGAATCAAACTTTAACCAAACGTAATGTTTGTACCTAGGGTAAAGTTAAAAAGTTTAAACAATTTGAAAATATCACTATATTTAGGCGAGTAAACGAAAAATGTTCGTCTCAGACTCTAAAACCGCAGAAATCGTGTTTCAAGTTGAAATACGCCTTGGTACCATATCTCACCTAAAGTAAATGGTAGAATCAAACTTTAACCAAACGTAATGTTTGTACCTAGTATAAAGTTAAAAAGTTTAAACAATTTTAAGATATCACTATATTTAGGCGAGTAAACGAAAAATGTTCGTCTCAGACTCTAAAACCGCAGAAATCGTGTTTCAAGTTGAAATACGCCTTGGTACCATATCTCACCTAAAGTAAATGGTAGAATCAAACTTTAACCAAACGTAATGTTTGTACCTAGTATAAAGTTAAAAAGTTTAAACAATTTTAAAATATCACTATATTTAGGCGAGTAAACGAAAAATGTTCGTCTCAGACTCTAAAACCGCAGAAATCGTGTTTCAAGTTGAAATACGCCTTGGTACCATATCTCACCTAAAGTAAATGGTAGAATCAAACTTTAACCAAACGTAATGTTTGTACCTAGTATAAAGTTAAAAAGTTTAAACAATTTTAAGATATCACTATATTTAGGCGAGTAAACGAAAAATGTTCGTCTCAGACTCTAAAACCGCAGAAATCGTGTTTCAAGTTGAAATACGCCTTGGTACCATATCTCACCTAAAGTAAATGGTAGAATCAAACTTTAACCAAACGTAATGTTTGTACCTAGTATAAAGTTAAAAAGTTTAAACAATTTTAAAATATCACTATATTTAGGCGAGTAAACGAAAAATGTTCATTTCAGACTCTAAAAACGTAGAAATCGTGTTTCAAGTTGAAATACGCCTTGTAAACGAAAAATGTTTATTTCAGACTCTAAAACCGCAGAAATCGTGTTTCAAGTTGAAATACGCCTTGGTACCATATCTCACCTATAGTAAATGGTAGAATCAAACTTTAACCAAACGTAATGTTTGTACCTAGTATAAAGTTAAAAAGTTTAAACAATTTTAAAATATCACTATATTTAGGCGAGTAAACGAAAAATGTTCGTCTCAGACTCTAAAACCGCAGAAATCGTGTTTCAAGTTGAAATACGCCTTGGTACCATATCTCACCTAAAGTAAATGGTAGAATCAAACTTTAACCAAACGTAATGTTTGTACCTAGTATAAAGTTAAAAAGTTTAAACAATTTTAAAATATCACTATATTTAGGCGAGTAAACGAAAAATGTTCATTTCAGACTCTAAAAACGTAGAAATCGTGTTTCAAGTTGAAATACGCCTTGTAAACGAAAAATGTTTATTTCAGATTCTAAAACCGCAGAAATCGTGTTTCAAGTTGAAATACGCCTTGGTACCATATCTCACCTATAGTAAATGGTAGAATCAAACTTTAACCAAACGTAATGTTTGTACCTAGGGTAAAGTTAAAAAGTTTAAACAATTTGAAAATATCACTATATTTAGGCGAGTAAACGAAAAATGTTCGTCTCAGACTCTAAAACCGCAGAAATCGTGTTTGAAGTTGAAATACGCCTTGGTACCATATCTCACCTAAAGTAAATGGTAGAATCAAACTTTAACCAAACGTAATGTTTGTACCTAGTATAAAGTTAAAAAGTTTAAACAATGTTAAAATATCACTATATTTAGGCGAGTAAACGAAAAATGTTCATTTCAGACTCTAAAAACGTAGAAATCGTGTTTCAAGTTGAAATACGCCTTGTAAACGAAAAATGTTCATTTCAGACTCTAAAAACGTAGAAATCGTGTTTCAAGTTGAAATACGCTTTGTAAACGAAAAATGTTTATTTCAGACTCTAAATGGTAGAATCAAACTTTAACCAAACGTAATGTTTGTACCTAGGGTAAAGTTAAAAAGTTTAAACAATTTGAAAATATCACTATATTTAGGCGAGTAAACGAAAAATGTTCGTCTCAGACTCTAAAACCGCAGAAATCGTGTTTCAAGTTGAAATACGCCTTGGTACCATATCTCACCTAAAGTAAATGGTAGAATCAAACTTTAACCAAACGTAATGTTTGTACCTAGTATAAAGTTAAAAAGTTTAAACAATTTTAAAATATCACTATATTTACGCGAGTAAACGAAAAATGTTCATTTCAGACTCTAAAAACGTAGAAATCGTGTTTCAAGTTGAAATACGCCTTGTAAACGAAAAATGTTTATTTCAGACTCTAATAACGTAGAAATCGTGTTTCAAGTTGAAATTCGCCTTGGGACCATATCTCACCTAAAGTAAATGGTAGAATCAAACTTTAACCAAACGTAATGTTTGTACCTAGGGTAAAGTTAAAAAGTTTAAACAATTTGAAAATATCACTATATTTAGGCGAGTAAACGAAAAATGTTCATTTCAGACTCTAAAAAGGTAGAAATCGTGTTTCAAGTTGAAATACGCCTTGGGACCATATCTCACCTAAAGTAAATGGTAGAATCAAACTTTAACCAAACGTAATGTTTGTACCTAGGGTAAAGTTAAAAAGTTTAAACAATTTGAAAATATCACTATATTTAGGCGAGTAAACGAAAAATGTTCGTCTCAGACTCTAAAACCGCAGAAATCGTGTTTGAAGTTGAAATACGCCTTGGTACCATATCTCACCTAAAGTAAATGGTAGAATCAAACTTTAACCAAACGTAATGTTTGTACCTAGTATAAAGTTAAAAAGTTTAAACAATGTTAAAATATCACTATATTTAGGCGAGTAAACGAAAAATGTTCATTTCAGACTCTAAAAACGTAGAAATCGTGTTTCAAGTTGAAATACGCCTTGTAAACGAAAAATGTTTATTTCAGACTCTAATAACGTAGAAATCGTGTTTCAATTTGAAATACGCCTTGGGACCATATCTCACCTAAAGTAAATGGTAGAATCAAACTTTAACCAAACGTAATGTTTGTACCTAATATAAAGTTAAAAAGTTTAAACAATTTTAAAATATCACTATATTTAGGCGAGTAAACGAAAAATGTTCGTCTCAGACTCTAAAACCGCAGAAATCGTGTTTCAAGTTGAAATACGCCTTGGTACCATATCTCACCTAAAGTAAATGGTAGAATCAAACTTTAACCAAACGTAATGTTTGTACCTAGGGTAAAGTTAAAAAGTTTAAACAATTTTAAAATATCACTATATTTAGGCGAGTAAACGAAAAATGTTCATTTCAGACTCTAAAAACGTAGAAATCGTGTTTCAAGTTGAAATACGCCTTGTAAACGAAAAATGTTTATTTCAGACTCTAAATGGTAGAATCAAACTTTAACCAAACGTAATGTTTGTACCTAGGGTAAAGTTAAAAAGTTTAAACAATTTGAAAATATCACTATATTTAGGCGAGTAAACGAAAAATGTTCGTCTCAGACTCTAAATCCGCAGAAATCGTGTTTCAAGTTGAAATACGCCTTGGTACCATATCTCACCTAAAGTAAATGGTAGAATCAAACTTTAACCAAACGTAATGTTTGTACCTAGTATAAAGTTAAAAAGTTTAAACAATTTTAAAATATCACTATATTTAGGCGAGTAAACGAAAAATGTTCATTTCAGACTCTAAAAACGTAGAAATCGTGTTTCAAGTTGAAATACGCCTTGTAAACGAAAAATGTTTATTTCAGACTCTAAAACCGCAGAAATCGTGTTTCAAGTTGAAATACGCCTTGGTACCATATCTCACCTATAGTAAATGGTAGAATCAAACTTTAACCAAACGTAATGTTTGTACCTAGTATAAAGTTAAAAAGTTTAAACAATTTTAAAATATCACTATATTTAGGCGAGTAAACGAAAAATGTTCATTTCAGACTCTAAAAACGTAGAAATCGTGTTTCAAGTTGAAATACGCCTTGTAAACGAAAAATGTTTATTTCAGACTCTAATAACGTAGAAATCGTGTTTCAAGTTGAAATACGCCTTGGGACCATATCTCACCTAAAGTAAATGGTAGAATCAAACTTTAACCAAACGTAATGTTTGTACCTAGGGTAAAGTTAAAAAGTTTAAACAATTTGAAAATATCACTATATTTAGGCGAGTAAACGAAAAATGTTCGTCTCAGACTCTAAAACCGCAGAAATCGTGTTTCAAGTTGAAATACGCCTTGGTACCATATCTCACCTAAAGTAAATGGTAGAATCAAACTTTAACCAAACGTAATGTTTGTACCTAGTATAAAGTTAAAAAGTTTAAACAATTTTAAAATATCACTATATTTAGGCGAGTAAACGAAAAATGTTCGTCTCAGACTCTAAAACCGCAGAAATCGTGTTTCAAGTTGAAATACGCCTTGGTACCATATCTCACCTAAAGTAAATGGTAGAATCAAACTTTAACCAAACGTAATGTTTGTACCTAGTATAAAGTTAAAAAGTTTAAACAATTTTAAAATATCACTATATTTAAGCGAGTAAACGAGAAATGTTCATTTCAGACTCTAAAAACGTAGAAATCGTGTTTCAAGTTGAAATACGCCTTGTAAACGAAAAATGTTTATTTCAGACTGTAAAACCGCAGAAATCGTGTTTCAAGTTGAAATACGCCTTGGTACCATATCTCACCTATAGTAAATGGTAGAATCAAACTTTAACCAAACGTAATGTTTGTACCTAGTATAAAGTTAAAAAGTTTAAACAATTTTAAAATATCACTATATTTAGGCGAGTAAACGAAAAATGTTCATTTCAGACTCTAAAAACGTAGAAATCGTGTTTCAAGTTGAAATACGCCTTGTAAACGAAAAATGTTTATTTCAGACTCTAATAACGTAGAAATCGTGTTTCAAGTTGAAATAAGCCTTGGGACCATATCTCACCTAAAGTAAATGGTAGAATCAAACTTTAACTAAACGTAATGTTTGTACCTAGGGTAAAGTTAAAAAGTTTAAACAATTTGAAAATATCACTATATTTAGGCGAGTAAACGAAAAATGTTCGTCTCAGACTCTAAAACCGCAGAAATCGTGTTTCAAGTTGAAATACGCCTTGGTACCATATCTCACCTAAAGTAAATGGTAGAATCAAACTTTAACCAAACGTAATGTTTGTACCTAGTATAAAGTTAAAAAGTTTAAACAATTTTAAAATATCACTATATTTAGGCGAGTAAACGAAAAATGTTCATTTCAGACTCTAAAAACGTAGAAATCGTGTTTCAAGTTGAAATACGCCTTGTAAACGAAAAATGTTTATTTCAGATTCTAAAACCGCAGAAATCGTGTTTCAAGTTGAAATACGCCTTGGTACCATATCTCACCTATAGTAAATGGTAGAATCAAACTTTAACCAAACGTAATGTTTGTACCTAGTATAAAGTTAAAAAGTTTAAACAATTTTAAAATATCACTATATTTAGGCGAGTAAACGAAAAATGTTCATTTCAGACTCTAAAAACGTAGAAATCGTGTTTCAAGTTGAAATACGCCTTGTAAACGAAAAATGTTTATTTTAGACTCTAATAACGTAGAAATCGTGTTTCAAGTTGAAATACGCCTTGGGACCATATCTCACCTAAAGTAAATGGTAGAATCAAACTTTAACCAAACGTAATGTTTGTACCTAGGGTAAAGTTAAAAAGTTTAAACAATTTGAAAATATCACTATATTTAGGCGAGTAAACGAAAAATGTTCGTCTCAGACTCTAAAACCGCAGAAATCGTGTTTCAAGTTGAAATACGCCTTGGTACCATATCTCACCTAAAGTAAATGGTAGAATCAAACTTTAACCAAACGTAATGTTTGTACCTAGTATAAAGTTAAAAAGTTTAAACAATTTTAAAATATCACTATATTTAGGCGAGTAAACGAAAAATGTTCATTTCAGACTCTAAAAACGTAGAAATCGTGTTTCAAGTTGAAATACGCCTTGTAAACGAAAAATGTTTATTTTAGACTCTAATAACGTAGAAATCGTGTTTCAAGTTGAAATACGCCTTGGGACCATATCTCACCTAAAGTAAATGGTAGAATCAAACTTTAACCAAACGTAATGTTTGTACCTAGGGTAAAGTTAAAAAGTTTAAACAATTTGAAAATATCACTATATTTAGGCGAGTAAACGAAAAATGTTTATTTCAGACTCTAAAACCGCAGAAATCGTGTTTCAAGTTGAAATACGCCTTGGTACCATATCTCACCTATAGTAAATGGTAGAATCAAACTTTAACCAAACGTAATGTTTGTACCTAGTATAAAGTTAAAAAGTTTAAACAATTTTAAAATATCACTATATTTAGGCGAGTAAACGAAAAATGTTCATTTCAGACTCTAAAAACGTAGAAATCGTGTTTCAAGTTGAAATACGCCTTGTAAACGAAAAATGTTTATTTCAGACTCTAAAACCGCAGAAATCGTGTTTCAAGTTGAAATACGCCTTGGTACCATATCTCACCTAAAGTAAATGGTAGAATCAAACTTTAACCAAACGTAATGTTTGTACCTAGTATAAAGTTAAAAAGTTTAAACAATTTTAAAATATCACTATATTTAGGCGAGTAAACGAAAAATGTTCATTTCAGACTCTAAAAACGTAGAAATCGTGTTTCAAGTTGAAATACGCCTTGTAAACGAAAAATGTTTATTTTAGACTCTAATAACGTAGAAATCGTGTTTCAAGTTGAAATACGCCTTGGGACCATATCTCACCTAAAGTAAATGGTAGAATCAAACTTTAACCAAACGTAATGTTTGTACCTAGTATAAAGTTAAAAAGTTTAAACAATTTTAAGATATCACTATATTTAGGCGAGTAAACGAAAAATGTTCATTTCAGACTCTAAAAACGTAGAAATCGTGTTTCAAGTTGAAATACGCCTTGTAAACGAAAAATGTTTATTTCAGACTCTAATAACGTAGAAATCGTGTTTCAAGTTGAAATAAGCCTTGGGACCATATCTCACCTAAAGTAAATGGTAGAATCAAACTTTAACCAAACGTAATGTTTGTACCTAGTATAAAGTTAAAAAGTTTAAACAATTTTAAGATATCACTATATTTAGGCGAGTAAACGAAAAATGTTCGTCTCAGACTCTAAAACCGCAGAAATCGTGTTTCAAGTTGAAATACGCCTTGGTACCATATCTCACCTAAAGTAAATGGTAGAATCAAACTTTAACCAAACGTAATGTTTGTACCTAGTATAAAGTTAAAAAGTTTAAACAATTTTAAAATATCACTATATTTAGGCGAGTAAACGAAAAATGTTCATTTCAGACTCTAAAAACGTAGAAATCGTGTTTCAAGTTGAAATACGCCTTGTAAACGAAAAATGTTTATTTCAGATTCTAAAACCGCAGAAATCGTGTTTCAAGTTGAAATACGCCTTGGTACCATATCTCACCTATAGTAAATGGTAGAATCAAACTTTAACCAAACGTAATGTTTGTACCTAGTATAAAGTTAAAAAGTTTAAACAATTTTAAAATATCACTATATTTAGGCGAGTAAACGAAAAATGTTCATTTCAGACTCTAAAAACGTAGAAATCGTGTTTCAAGTTGAAATACGCCTTGTAAACGAAAAATGTTTATTTTAGACTCTAATAACGTAGAAATCGTGTTTCAAGTTGAAATACGCCTTGGGACCATATCTCACCTAAAGTAAATGGTAGAATCAAACTTTAACCAAACGTAATGTTTGTACCTAGGGTAAAGTTAAAAAGTTTAAACAATTTGAAAATATCACTATATTTAGGCGAGTAAACGAAAAATGTTCGTCTCAGACTCTAAAACCGCAGATATCGTGTTTCAAGTTGAAATACGCCTTGGTACCATATCTCACCTAAAGTAAATGGTAGAATCAAACTTTAACCAAACGTAATGTTTGTACCTAGTATAAAGTTAAAAAGTTTAAACAATTTTAAAATATCACTATATTTAGGCGAGTAAACGAAAAATGTTCATTTCAGACTCTAAAAACGTAGAAATCGTGTTTCAAGTTGAAATACGCCTTGTAAACGAAAAATGTTTATTTCAGACTCTAAAACCGCAGAAATCGTGTTTCAAGTTGAAATACGCCTTGGTACCATATCTCACCTATAGTAAATGGTAGAATCAAACTTTAACCAAACGTAATGTTTGTACCTAGTATAAAGTTAAAAAGTTTAAACAATTTTAAAATATCACTATATTTAGGCGAGTAAACGAAAAATGTTCATTTCAGACTCTAAAAACGTAGAAATCGTGTTTCAAGTTGAAATACGCCTTGTAAACGAAAAATGTTTATTTCAGACTCTAAAACCGCAGAAATCGTGTTTCAAGTTGAAATACGCCTTGGTACCATATCTCACCTAAAGTAAATGGTAGAATCAAACTTTAACCAAACGTAATGTTTGTACCTAGTATAAAGTTAAAAAGTTTAAACAATTTTAAAATATCACTATATTTAGGCGAGTAAACGAAAAATGTTCATTTCAGACTCTAAAAACGTAGAAATCGTGTTTCAAGTTGAAATACGCCTTGTAAACGAAAAATGTTTATTTTAGACTCTAATAACGTAGAAATCGTGTTTCAAGTTGAAATACGCCTTGGGACCATATCTCACCTAAAGTAAATGGTAGAATCAAACTTTAACCAAACGTAATGTTTGTACCTAGTATAAAGTTAAAAAGTTTAAACAATTTTAAGATATCACTATATTTAGGCGAGTAAACGAAAAATGTTCATTTCAGACTCTAAAAACGTAGAAATCGTGTTTCAAGTTGAAATACGCCTTGTAAACGAAAAATGTTTATTTCAGACTCTAATAACGTAGAAATCGTGTTTCAAGTTGAAATACGCCTTGGGACCATATCTCACCTAAAGTAAATGGTAGAATCAAACTTTAACCAAACGTAATGTTTGTACCTAGGGTAAAGTTAAAAAGTTTAAACAATTTGAAAATATCACTATATTTAGGCGAGTAAACGAAAAATGTTCGTCTCAGACTCTAAAACCGCAGAAATCGTGTTTCAAGTTGAAATACGCCTTGGTACCATATCTCACCTAAAGTAAATGGTAGAATCAAACTTTAACCAAACGTAATGTTTGTACCTAGTATAAAGTTAAAAAGTTTAAACAATTTTAAAATATCACTATATTTAGGCGAGTAAACGAAAAATGTTCATTTCAGACTCTAAAAACGTAGAAATCGTGTTTCAAGTTGAAATACGCCTTGTAAACGAAAAATGTTTATTTCAGACTCTAAAACCGCAGAAATCGTGTTTCAAGTTGAAATACGCCTTGGTACCATATCTCACCTATAGTAAATGGTAGAATCAAACTTTAACCAAACGTAATGTTTGTACCTAGTATAAAGTTAAAAAGTTTAAACAATTTTAAAATATCACTATATTTAGGCGAGTAAACGAAAAATGTTCATTTCAGACTCTAAAAACGTAGAAATCGTGTTTCAAGTTGAAATACGCCTTGTAAACGAAAAATGTTTATTTCAGACTCTAATAACGTAGAAATCGTGTTTCAAGTTGAAATACGCCTTGGGACCATATCTCACCTAAAGTAAATGGTAGAATCAAACTTTAACCAAACGTAATGTTTGTACCTAGGGTAAAGTTAAAAAGTTTAAACAATTTGAAAATATCACTATATTTAGGCGAGTAAACGAAAAATGTTCGTCTCAGACTCTAAAACCGCAGAAATCGTGTTTCAAGTTGAAATACGCCTTGGTACCATATCTCACCTAAAGTAAATGGTAGAATCAAACTTTAACCAAACGTAATGTTTGTACCTAGTATAAAGTTAAAAAGTTTAAACAATTTTAAAATATCACTATATTTAGGCGAGTAAACGAAAAATGTTCGTCTCAGACTCTAAAACCGCAGAAATCGTGTTTCAAGTTGAAATACGCCTTGGTACCATATCTCACCTAAAGTAAATGGTAGAATCAAACTTTAACCAAACGTAATGTTTGTACCTAGTATAAAGTTAAAAAGTTTAAACAATTTTAAGATATCACTATATTTAGGCGAGTAAACGAAAAATGTTCGTCTCAGACTCTAAAACCGCAGAAATCGTGTTTCAAGTTGAAATACGCCTTGGTACCATATCTCACCTAAAGTAAATGGTAGAATCAAACTTTAACCAAACGTAATGTTTGTACCTAGTATAAAGTTAAAAAGTTTAAACAATTTTAAAATATCACTATATTTAGGCGAGTAAACGAGAAATGTTCATTTCAGACTCTAAAAACGTAGAAATCGTGTTTCAAGTTGAAATACGCCTTGTAAACGAAAAATGTTTATTTCAGACTCTAAAACCGCAGAAATCGTGTTTCAAGTTGAAATACGCCTTGGTACCATATCTCACCTATAGTAAATGGTAGAATCAAACTTTAACCAAACGTAATGTTTGTACCTAGTATAAAGTTAAAAAGTTTAAACAATTTTAAAATATCACTATATTTAGGCGAGTAAACGAAAAATGTTCATTTCAGACTCTAAAAACGTAGAAATCGTGTTTCAAGTTGAAATACGCCTTGTAAACGAAAAATGTTTATTTTAGACTCTAATAACGTAGAAATCGTGTTTCAAGTTGAAATACGCCTTGGGACCATATCTCACCTAAAGTAAATGGTAGAATCAAACTTTAACCAAACGTAATGTTTGTACCTAGGGTAAAGTTAAAAAGTTTAAACAATTTGAAAATATCACTATATTTAGGCGAGTAAACGAAAAATGTTTATTTCAGACTCTAAAACCGCAGAAATCGTGTTTCAAGTTGAAATACGCCTTGGTACCATATCTCACCTATAGTAAATGGTAGAATCAAACTTTAACCAAACGTAATGTTTGTACCTAGTATAAAGTTAAAAAGTTTAAACAATTTTAAAATATCACTATATTTAGGCGAGTAAACGAAAAATGTTCATTTCAGACTCTAAAAACGTAGAAATCGTGTTTCAAGTTGAAATACGCCTTGTAAACGAAAAATGTTTATTTCAGATTCTAAAACCGCAGAAATCGTGTTTCAAGTTGAAATACGCCTTGGTACCATATCTCACCTATAGTAAATGGTAGAATCAAACTTTAACCAAACGTAATGTTTGTACCTAGTATAAAGTTAAAAAGTTTAAACAATTTTAAAATATCACTATATTTAGGCGAGTAAACGAAAAATGTTCATTTCAGACTCTAAAAACGTAGAAATCGTGTTTCAAGTTGAAATACGCCTTGTAAACGAAAAATGTTTATTTCAGATTCTAAAACCGCAGAAATCGTGTTTCAAGTTGAAATACGCCTTGGTACCATATCTCACCTATAGTAAATGGTAGAATCAAACTTTAACCAAACGTAATGTTTGTACCTAGTATAAAGTTAAAAAGTTTAAACAATTTTAAAATATCACTATATTTAGGCGAGTAAACGAAAAATGTTCATTTCAGACTCTAAAAACGTAGAAATCGTGTTTCAAGTTGAAATACGCCTTGTAAACGAAAAATGTTTATTTTAGACTCTAATAACGTAGAAATCGTGTTTCAAGTTGAAATACGCCTTGGGACCATATCTCACCTAAAGTAAATGGTAGAATCAAACTTTAACCAAACGTAATGTTTGTACCTAGGGTAAAGTTAAAAAGTTTAAACAATTTGAAAATATCACTATATTTAGGCGAGTAAACGAAAAATGTTCGTCTCAGACTCTAAAACCGCAGAAATCGTGTTTCAAGTTGAAATACGCCTTGGTACCATATCTCACCTAAAGTAAATGGTAGAATCAAACTTTAACCAAACGTAATGTTTGTACCTAGTATAAAGTTAAAAAGTTTAAACAATTTTAAAATATCACTATATTTAGTAAACGAAAAATGTTCATTTCAGACTCTAAAAACGTAGAAATCGTGTTTCAAGTTGAAATACGCCTTGTAAACGAAAAATGTTTATTTTAGACTCTAATAACGTAGAAATCGTGTTTCAAGTTGAAATACGCCTTGGGACCATATCTCACCTAAAGTAAATGGTAGAATCAAACTTTAACCAAACGTAATGTTTGTACCTAGGGTAAAGTTAAAAAGTTTAAACAATTTGAAAATATCACTATATTTAGGCGAGTAAACGAAAAATGTTTATTTCAGACTCTAAAACCGCAGAAATCGTGTTTCAAGTTGAAATACGCCTTGGTACCATATCTCACCTATAGTAAATGGTAGAATCAAACTTTAACCAAACGTAATGTTTGTACCTAGTATAAAGTTAAAAAGTTTAAACAATTTTAAAATATCACTATATTTAGGCGAGTAAACGAAAAATGTTCATTTCAGACTCTAAAAACGTAGAAATCGTGTTTCAAGTTGAAATACGCCTTGTAAACGAAAAATGTTTATTTCAGACTCTAAAACCGCAGAAATCGTGTTTCAAGTTGAAATACGCCTTGGTACCATATCTCACCTAAAGTAAATGGTAGAATCAAACTTTAACCAAACGTAATGTTTGTACCTAGTATAAAGTTAAAAAGTTTAAACAATTTTAAAATATCACTATATTTAGGCGAGTAAACGAAAAATGTTCATTTCAGACTCTAAAAACGTAGAAATCGTGTTTCAAGTTGAAATACGCCTTGTAAACGAAAAATGTTTATTTTAGACTCTAATAACGTAGAAATCGTGTTTCAAGTTGAAATACGCCTTGGGACCATATCTCACCTAAAGTAAATGGTAGAATCAAACTTTAACCAAACGTAATGTTTGTACCTAGTATAAAGTTAAAAAGTTTAAACAATTTTAAGATATCACTATATTTAGGCGAGTAAACGAAAAATGTTCATTTCAGACTCTAAAAACGTAGAAATCGTGTTTCAAGTTGAAATACGCCTTGTAAACGAAAAATGTTTATTTCAGACTCTAATAACGTAGAAATCGTGTTTCAAGTTGAAATAAGCCTTGGGACCATATCTCACCTAAAGTAAATGGTAGAATCAAACTTTAACCAAACGTAATGTTTGTACCTAGTATAAAGTTAAAAAGTTTAAACAATTTTAAGATATCACTATATTTAGGCGAGTAAACGAAAAATGTTCGTCTCAGACTCTAAAACCGCAGAAATCGTGTTTCAAGTTGAAATACGCCTTGGTACCATATCTCACCTAAAGTAAATGGTAGAATCAAACTTTAACCAAACGTAATGTTTGTACCTAGTATAAAGTTAAAAAGTTTAAACAATTTTAAAATATCACTATATTTAGGCGAGTAAACGAAAAATGTTCATTTCAGACTCTAAAAACGTAGAAATCGTGTTTCAAGTTGAAATACGCCTTGTAAACGAAAAATGTTTATTTCAGATTCTAAAACCGCAGAAATCGTGTTTCAAGTTGAAATACGCCTTGGTACCATATCTCACCTATAGTAAATGGTAGAATCAAACTTTAACCAAACGTAATGTTTGTACCTAGTATAAAGTTAAAAAGTTTAAACAATTTTAAAATATCACTATATTTAGGCGAGTAAACGAAAAATGTTCATTTCAGACTCTAAAAACGTAGAAATCGTGTTTCAAGTTGAAATACGCCTTGTAAACGAAAAATGTTTATTTTAGACTCTAATAACGTAGAAATCGTGTTTCAAGTTGAAATACGCCTTGGGACCATATCTCACCTAAAGTAAATGGTAGAATCAAACTTTAACCAAACGTAATGTTTGTACCTAGGGTAAAGTTAAAAAGTTTAAACAATTTGAAAATATCACTATATTTAGGCGAGTAAACGAAAAATGTTCGTCTCAGACTCTAAAACCGCAGATATCGTGTTTCAAGTTGAAATACGCCTTGGTACCATATCTCACCTAAAGTAAATGGTAGAATCAAACTTTAACCAAACGTAATGTTTGTACCTAGTATAAAGTTAAAAAGTTTAAACAATTTTAAAATATCACTATATTTAGGCGAGTAAACGAAAAATGTTCATTTCAGACTCTAAAAACGTAGAAATCGTGTTTCAAGTTGAAATACGCCTTGTAAACGAAAAATGTTTATTTCAGACTCTAAAACCGCAGAAATCGTGTTTCAAGTTGAAATACGCCTTGGTACCATATCTCACCTATAGTAAATGGTAGAATCAAACTTTAACCAAACGTAATGTTTGTACCTAGTATAAAGTTAAAAAGTTTAAACAATTTTAAAATATCACTATATTTAGGCGAGTAAACGAAAAATGTTCATTTCAGACTCTAAAAACGTAGAAATCGTGTTTCAAGTTGAAATACGCCTTGTAAACGAAAAATGTTTATTTCAGACTCTAAAACCGCAGAAATCGTGTTTCAAGTTGAAATACGCCTTGGTACCATATCTCACCTAAAGTAAATGGTAGAATCAAACTTTAACCAAACGTAATGTTTGTACCTAGTATAAAGTTAAAAAGTTTAAACAATTTTAAAATATCACTATATTTAGGCGAGTAAACGAAAAATGTTCATTTCAGACTCTAAAAACGTAGAAATCGTGTTTCAAGTTGAAATACGCCTTGTAAACGAAAAATGTTTATTTTAGACTCTAATAACGTAGAAATCGTGTTTCAAGTTGAAATACGCCTTGGGACCATATCTCACCTAAAGTAAATGGTAGAATCAAACTTTAACCAAACGTAATGTTTGTACCTAGTATAAAGTTAAAAAGTTTAAACAATTTTAAGATATCACTATATTTAGGCGAGTAAACGAAAAATGTTCATTTCAGACTCTAAAAACGTAGAAATCGTGTTTCAAGTTGAAATACGCCTTGTAAACGAAAAATGTTTATTTCAGACTCTAATAACGTAGAAATCGTGTTTCAAGTTGAAATACGCCTTGGGACCATATCTCACCTAAAGTAAATGGTAGAATCAAACTTTAACCAAACGTAATGTTTGTACCTAGGGTAAAGTTAAAAAGTTTAAACAATTTGAAAATATCACTATATTTAGGCGAGTAAACGAAAAATGTTCGTCTCAGACTCTAAAACCGCAGAAATCGTGTTTCAAGTTGAAATACGCCTTGGTACCATATCTCACCTAAAGTAAATGGTAGAATCAAACTTTAACCAAACGTAATGTTTGTACCTAGTATAAAGTTAAAAAGTTTAAACAATTTTAAAATATCACTATATTTAGGCGAGTAAACGAAAAATGTTCATTTCAGACTCTAAAAACGTAGAAATCGTGTTTCAAGTTGAAATACGCCTTGTAAACGAAAAATGTTTATTTCAGACTCTAAAACCGCAGAAATCGTGTTTCAAGTTGAAATACGCCTTGGTACCATATCTCACCTATAGTAAATGGTAGAATCAAACTTTAACCAAACGTAATGTTTGTACCTAGTATAAAGTTAAAAAGTTTAAACAATTTTAAAATATCACTATATTTAGGCGAGTAAACGAAAAATGTTCATTTCAGACTCTAAAAACGTAGAAATCGTGTTTCAAGTTGAAATACGCCTTGTAAACGAAAAATGTTTATTTCAGACTCTAATAACGTAGAAATCGTGTTTCAAGTTGAAATACGCCTTGGGACCATATCTCACCTAAAGTAAATGGTAGAATCAAACTTTAACCAAACGTAATGTTTGTACCTAGGGTAAAGTTAAAAAGTTTAAACAATTTGAAAATATCACTATATTTAGGCGAGTAAACGAAAAATGTTCGTCTCAGACTCTAAAACCGCAGAAATCGTGTTTCAAGTTGAAATACGCCTTGGTACCATATCTCACCTAAAGTAAATGGTAGAATCAAACTTTAACCAAACGTAATGTTTGTACCTAGTATAAAGTTAAAAAGTTTAAACAATTTTAAAATATCACTATATTTAGGCGAGTAAACGAAAAATGTTCGTCTCAGACTCTAAAACCGCAGAAATCGTGTTTCAAGTTGAAATACGCCTTGGTACCATATCTCACCTAAAGTAAATGGTAGAATCAAACTTTAACCAAACGTAATGTTTGTACCTAGTATAAAGTTAAAAAGTTTAAACAATTTTAAGATATCACTATATTTAGGCGAGTAAACGAAAAATGTTCGTCTCAGACTCTAAAACCGCAGAAATCGTGTTTCAAGTTGAAATACGCCTTGGTACCATATCTCACCTAAAGTAAATGGTAGAATCAAACTTTAACCAAACGTAATGTTTGTACCTAGTATAAAGTTAAAAAGTTTAAACAATTTTAAAATATCACTATATTTAGGCGAGTAAACGAGAAATGTTCATTTCAGACTCTAAAAACGTAGAAATCGTGTTTCAAGTTGAAATACGCCTTGTAAACGAAAAATGTTTATTTCAGACTCTAAAACCGCAGAAATCGTGTTTCAAGTTGAAATACGCCTTGGTACCATATCTCACCTATAGTAAATGGTAGAATCAAACTTTAACCAAACGTAATGTTTGTACCTAGTATAAAGTTAAAAAGTTTAAACAATTTTAAAATATCACTATATTTAGGCGAGTAAACGAAAAATGTTCATTTCAGACTCTAAAAACGTAGAAATCGTGTTTCAAGTTGAAATACGCCTTGTAAACGAAAAATGTTTATTTCAGACTCTAATAACGTAGAAATCGTGTTTCAAGTTGAAATAAGCCTTGGGACCATATCTCACCTAAAGTAAATGGTAGAATCAAACTTTAACTAAACGTAATGTTTGTACCTAGGGTAAAGTTAAAAAGTTTAAACAATTTGAAAATATCACTATATTTAGGCGAGTAAACGAAAAATGTTCGTCTCAGACTCTAAAACCGCAGAAATCGTGTTTCAAGTTGAAATACGCCTTGGTACCATATCTCACCTAAAGTAAATGGTAGAATCAAACTTTAACCAAACGTAATGTTTGTACCTAGTATAAAGTTAAAAAGTTTAAACAATTTTAAAATATCACTATATTTAGGCGAGTAAACGAAAAATGTTCATTTCAGACTCTAAAAACGTAGAAATCGTGTTTCAAGTTGAAATACGCCTTGTAAACGAAAAATGTTTATTTCAGATTCTAAAACCGCAGAAATCGTGTTTCAAGTTGAAATACGCCTTGGTACCATATCTCACCTATAGTAAATGGTAGAATCAAACTTTAACCAAACGTAATGTTTGTACCTAGTATAAAGTTAAAAAGTTTAAACAATTTTAAAATATCACTATATTTAGGCGAGTAAACGAAAAATGTTCATTTCAGACTCTAAAAACGTAGAAATCGTGTTTCAAGTTGAAATACGCCTTGTAAACGAAAAATGTATATTTTAGACTCTAATAACGTAGAAATCGTGTTTCAAGTTGAAATACGCCTTGGGACCATATTTCACCTAAAGTAAATGGTAGAATCAAACTTTAACCAAACGTAATGTTTGTACCTAGGGTAAAGTTAAAAAGTTTAAACAATTTGAAAATATCACTATATTTAGGCGAGTAAACGAAAAATGTTCATTTCAGACTCTAAAAACGTAGAAATCGTGTTTCAAGTTGAAATACGCCTTGTAAACGAAAAATGTTTATTTTAGACTCTAATAACGTAGAAATCGTGTTTCAAGTTGAAATACGCCTTGGGACCATATCTCACCTAAAGTAAATGGTAGAATCAAACTTTAACCAAACGTAATGTTTGTACCTAGTATAAAGTTAAAAAGTTTAAACAATTTTAAAATATCACTATATTTAGGCGAGTAAACGAAAAATGTTCATTTCAGACTCTAAAAACGTAGAAATCGTGTTTCAAGTTGAAATACGCCTTGTAAACGAAAAATGTTCATTTCAGACTCTAAAAACGTAGAAATCGTGTTTCAAGTTGAAATACGCCTTGTAAACGAAAAATGTTTATTTCAGACTCTAATAACGTAGAAATCGTGTTTCAATTTGAAATACGCCTTGGGACCATATCTCACCTAAAGTAAATGGTAGAATCAAACTTTAACCAAACGTAATGTTTGTACCTAATATAAAGTTAAAAAGTTTAAATAATTTTAAAATATCACTATATTTAGGCGAGTAAACGAAAAATGTTCGTCTCAGACTCTAAAACCGCAGAAATCGTGTTTCAAGTTGAAATACGCCTTGGTACCATATCTCACCTAAAGTAAATGGTAGAATCAAACTTTAACCAAACGTAATGTTTGTACCTAGGGTAAAGTTAAAAAGTTTAAACAATTTTAAAATATCACTATATTTAGGCGAGTAAACGAAAAATGTTCATTTCAGACTCTAAAAACGTAGAAATCGTGTTTCAAGTTGAAATACGCCTTGTAAACGAAAAATGTTTATTTCAGACTCTAAATGGTAGAATCAAACTTTAACCAAACGTAATGTTTGTACCTAGGGTAAAGTTAAAAAGTTTAAACAATTTGAAAATATCACTATATTTAGGCGAGTAAACGAAAAATGTTCGTCTCAGACTCTAAATCCGCAGAAATCGTGTTTCAAGTTGAAATACGCCTTGGTACCATATCTCACCTAAAGTAAATGGTAGAATCAAACTTTAACCAAACGTAATGTTTGTACCTAGTATAAAGTTAAAAAGTTTAAACAATTTTAAAATATCACTATATTTAGGCGAGTAAACGAAAAATGTTCATTTCAGACTCTAAAAACGTAGAAATCGTGTTTCAAGTTGAAATACGCCTTGTAAACGAAAAATGTTTATTTCAGACTCTAAAACCGCAGAAATCGTGTTTCAAGTTGAAATACGCCTTGGTACCATATCTCACCTATAGTAAATGGTAGAATCAAACTTTAACCAAAAGTAATGTTTGTACCTAGTATAAAGTTAAAAAGTTTAAACAATTTTAAAATATCACTATATTTAGGCGAGTAAACGAAAAATGTTCATTTCAGACTCTAAAAACGTAGAAATCGTGTTTCAAGTTGAAATACGCCTTGTAAACGAAAAATGTTTATTTCAGACTCTAATAACGTAGAAATCGTGTTTCAAGTTGAAATACGCCTTGGGACCATATCTCACCTAAAGTAAATGGTAGAATCAAACTTTAACCAAACGTAATGTTTGTACCTAGGGTAAAGTTAAAAAGTTTAAACAATTTGAAAATATCACTATATTTAGGCGAGTAAACGAAAAATGTTCGTCTCAGACTCTAAAACCGCAGAAATCGTGTTTCAAGTTGAAATACGCCTTGGTACCATATCTCACCTAAAGTAAATGGTAGAATCAAACTTTAACCAAACGTAATGTTTGTACCTAGTATAAAGTTAAAAAGTTTAAACAATTTTAAAATATCACTATATTTAGGCGAGTAAACGAAAAATGTTCGTCTCAGACTCTAAAACCGCAGAAATCGTGTTTCAAGTTGAAATACGCCTTGGTACCATATCTCACCTAAAGTAAATGGTAGAATCAAACTTTAACCAAACGTAATGTTTGTACCTAGTATAAAGTTAAAAAGTTTAAACAATTTTAAAATATCACTATATTTAGGCGAGTAAACGAGAAATGTTCATTTCAGACTCTAAAAACGTAGAAATCGTGTTTCAAGTTGAAATACGCCTTGTAAACGAAAAATGTTTATTTCAGACTCTAAAACCGCAGAAATCGTGTTTCAAGTTGAAATACGCCTTGGTACCATATCTCACCTATAGTAAATGGTAGAATCAAACTTTAACCAAACGTAATGTTTGTACCTAGTATAAAGTTAAAAAGTTTAAACAATTTTAAAATATCACTATATTTAGGCGAGTAAACGAAAAATGTTCATTTCAGACTCTAAAAACGTAGAAATCGTGTTTCAAGTTGAAATACGCCTTGTAAACGAAAAATGTTTATTTCAGACTCTAATAACGTAGAAATCGTGTTTCAAGTTGAAATAAGCCTTGGGACCATATCTCACCTAAAGTAAATGGTAGAATCAAACTTTAACTAAACGTAATGTTTGTACCTAGGGTAAAGTTAAAAAGTTTAAACAATTTGAAAATATCACTATATTTAGGCGAGTAAACGAAAAATGTTCGTCTCAGACTCTAAAACCGCAGAAATCGTGTTTCAAGTTGAAATACGCCTTGGTACCATATCTCACCTAAAGTAAATGGTAGAATCAAACTTTAACCAAACGTAATGTTTGTACCTAGTATAAAGTTAAAAAGTTTAAACAATTTTAAAATATCACTATATTTAGGCGAGTAAACGAAAAATGTTCATTTCAGACTCTAAAAACGTAGAAATCGTGTTTCAAGTTGAAATACGCCTTGTAAACGAAAAATGTTTATTTCAGATTCTAAAACCGCAGAAATCGTGTTTCAAGTTGAAATACGCCTTGGTACCATATCTCACCTATAGTAAATGGTAGAATCAAACTTTAACCAAACGTAATGTTTGTACCTAGTATAAAGTTAAAAAGTTTAAACAATTTTAAAATATCACTATATTTAGGCGAGTAAACGAAAAATGTTCATTTCAGACTCTAAAAACGTAGAAATCGTGTTTCAAGTTGAAATACGCCTTGTAAACGAAAAATGTTTATTTTAGACTCTAATAACGTAGAAATCGTGTTTCAAGTTGAAATACGCCTTGGGACCATATCTCACCTAAAGTAAATGGTAGAATCAAACTTTAACCAAACGTAATGTTTGTACCTAGGGTAAAGTTAAAAAGTTTAAACAATTTGAAAATATCACTATATTTAGGCGAGTAAACGAAAAATGTTCGTCTCAGACTCTAAAACCGCAGAAATCGTGTTTCAAGTTGAAATACGCCTTGGTACCATATCTCACCTAAAGTAAATGGTAGAATCAAACTTTAACCAAACGTAATGTTTGTACCTAGTATAAAGTTAAAAAGTTTAAACAATTTTAAAATATCACTATATTTAGGCGAGTAAACGAAAAATGTTCATTTCAGACTCTAAAAACGTAGAAATCGTGTTTCAAGTTGAAATACGCCTTGTAAACGAAAAATGTTTATTTTAGACTCTAATAACGTAGAAATCGTGTTTCAAGTTGAAATACGCCTTGGGACCATATCTCACCTAAAGTAAATGGTAGAATCAAACTTTAACCAAACGTAATGTTTGTACCTAGGGTAAAGTTAAAAAGTTTAAACAATTTGAAAATATCACTATATTTAGGCGAGTAAACGAAAAATGTTTATTTCAGACTCTAAAACCGCAGAAATCGTGTTTCAAGTTGAAATACGCCTTGGTACCATATCTCACCTATAGTAAATGGTAGAATCAAACTTTAACCAAACGTAATGTTTGTACCTAGTATAAAGTTAAAAAGTTTAAACAATTTTAAAATATCACTATATTTAGGCGAGTAAACGAAAAATGTTCATTTCAGACTCTAAAAACGTAGAAATCGTGTTTCAAGTTGAAATACGCCTTGTAAACGAAAAATGTTTATTTCAGACTCTAAAACCGCAGAAATCGTGTTTCAAGTTGAAATACGCCTTGGTACCATATCTCACCTAAAGTAAATGGTAGAATCAAACTTTAACCAAACGTAATGTTTGTACCTAGTATAAAGTTAAAAAGTTTAAACAATTTTAAAATATCACTATATTTAGGCGAGTAAACGAAAAATGTTCATTTCAGACTCTAAAAACGTAGAAATCGTGTTTCAAGTTGAAATACGCCTTGTAAACGAAAAATGTTTATTTTAGACTCTAATAACGTAGAAATCGTGTTTCAAGTTGAAATACGCCTTGGGACCATATCTCACCTAAAGTAAATGGTAGAATCAAACTTTAACCAAACGTAATGTTTGTACCTAGTATAAAGTTAAAAAGTTTAAACAATTTTAAGATATCACTATATTTAGGCGAGTAAACGAAAAATGTTCATTTCAGACTCTAAAAACGTAGAAATCGTGTTTCAAGTTGAAATACGCCTTGTAAACGAAAAATGTTTATTTCAGACTCTAATAACGTAGAAATCGTGTTTCAAGTTGAAATAAGCCTTGGGACCATATCTCACCTAAAGTAAATGGTAGAATCAAACTTTAACCAAACGTAATGTTTGTACCTAGTATAAAGTTAAAAAGTTTAAACAATTTTAAGATATCACTATATTTAGGCGAGTAAACGAAAAATGTTCGTCTCAGACTCTAAAACCGCAGAAATCGTGTTTCAAGTTGAAATACGCCTTGGTACCATATCTCACCTAAAGTAAATGGTAGAATCAAACTTTAACCAAACGTAATGTTTGTACCTAGTATAAAGTTAAAAAGTTTAAACAATTTTAAAATATCACTATATTTAGGCGAGTAAACGAAAAATGTTCATTTCAGACTCTAAAAACGTAGAAATCGTGTTTCAAGTTGAAATACGCCTTGTAAACGAAAAATGTTTATTTCAGATTCTAAAACCGCAGAAATCGTGTTTCAAGTTGAAATACGCCTTGGTACCATATCTCACCTATAGTAAATGGTAGAATCAAACTTTAACCAAACGTAATGTTTGTACCTAGTATAAAGTTAAAAAGTTTAAACAATTTTAAAATATCACTATATTTAGGCGAGTAAACGAAAAATGTTCATTTCAGACTCTAAAAACGTAGAAATCGTGTTTCAAGTTGAAATACGCCTTGTAAACGAAAAATGTTTATTTTAGACTCTAATAACGTAGAAATCGTGTTTCAAGTTGAAATACGCCTTGGGACCATATCTCACCTAAAGTAAATGGTAGAATCAAACTTTAACCAAACGTAATGTTTGTACCTAGGGTAAAGTTAAAAAGTTTAAACAATTTGAAAATATCACTATATTTAGGCGAGTAAACGAAAAATGTTCGTCTCAGACTCTAAAACCGCAGATATCGTGTTTCAAGTTGAAATACGCCTTGGTACCATATCTCACCTAAAGTAAATGGTAGAATCAAACTTTAACCAAACGTAATGTTTGTACCTAGTATAAAGTTAAAAAGTTTAAACAATTTTAAAATATCACTATATTTAGGCGAGTAAACGAAAAATGTTCATTTCAGACTCTAAAAACGTAGAAATCGTGTTTCAAGTTGAAATACGCCTTGTAAACGAAAAATGTTTATTTCAGACTCTAAAACCGCAGAAATCGTGTTTCAAGTTGAAATACGCCTTGGTACCATATCTCACCTATAGTAAATGGTAGAATCAAACTTTAACCAAACGTAATGTTTGTACCTAGTATAAAGTTAAAAAGTTTAAACAATTTTAAAATATCACTATATTTAGGCGAGTAAACGAAAAATGTTCATTTCAGACTCTAAAAACGTAGAAATCGTGTTTCAAGTTGAAATACGCCTTGTAAACGAAAAATGTTTATTTCAGACTCTAAAACCGCAGAAATCGTGTTTCAAGTTGAAATACGCCTTGGTACCATATCTCACCTAAAGTAAATGGTAGAATCAAACTTTAACCAAACGTAATGTTTGTACCTAGTATAAAGTTAAAAAGTTTAAACAATTTTAAAATATCACTATATTTAGGCGAGTAAACGAAAAATGTTCATTTCAGACTCTAAAAACGTAGAAATCGTGTTTCAAGTTGAAATACGCCTTGTAAACGAAAAATGTTTATTTTAGACTCTAATAACGTAGAAATCGTGTTTCAAGTTGAAATACGCCTTGGGACCATATCTCACCTAAAGTAAATGGTAGAATCAAACTTTAACCAAACGTAATGTTTGTACCTAGTATAAAGTTAAAAAGTTTAAACAATTTTAAGATATCACTATATTTAGGCGAGTAAACGAAAAATGTTCATTTCAGACTCTAAAAACGTAGAAATCGTGTTTCAAGTTGAAATACGCCTTGTAAACGAAAAATGTTTATTTCAGACTCTAATAACGTAGAAATCGTGTTTCAAGTAGAAATAAGCCTTGGGACCATATCTCACCTAAAGTAAATGGTAGAATCAAACTTTAACCAAACGTAATGTTTGTACCTAGTATAAAGTTAAAAAGTTTAAACAATTTTAAGATATCACTATATTTAGGCGAGTAAACGAAAAATGTTCGTCTCAGACTCTAAAACCGCAGAAATCGTGTTTCAAGTTGAAATACGCCTTGGTACCATATCTCACCTAAAGTAAATGGTAGAATCAAACTTTAACCAAACGTAATGTTTGTACCTAGTATAAAGTTAAAAAGTTTAAACAATTTTAAAATATCACTATATTTAGGCGAGTAAACGAGAAATGTTCATTTCAGACTCTAAAAACGTAGAAATCGTGTTTCAAGTTGAAATACGCCTTGTAAACGAAAAATGTTTATTTCAGACTCTAAAACCGCAGAAATCGTGTTTCAAGTTGAAATACGCCTTGGTACCATATCTCACCTATAGTAAATGGTAGAATCAAACTTTAACCAAACGTAATGTTTGTACCTAGTATAAAGTTAAAAAGTTTAAACAATTTTAAAATATCACTATATTTAGGCGAGTAAACGAAAAATGTTCATTTCAGACTCTAAAAACGTAGAAATCGTGTTTCAAGTTGAAATACGCCTTGTAAACGAAAAATGTTTATTTCAGACTCTAATAACGTAGAAATCGTGTTTCAAGTTGAAATAAGCCTTGGGACCATATCTCACCTAAAGTAAATGGTAGAATCAAACTTTAACTAAACGTAATGTTTGTACCTAGGGTAAAGTTAAAAAGTTTAAACAATTTGAAAATATCACTATATTTAGGCGAGTAAACGAAAAATGTTCGTCTCAGACTCTAAAACCGCAGAAATCGTGTTTCAAGTTGAAATACGCCTTGGTACCATATCTCACCTAAAGTAAATGGTAGAATCAAACTTTAACCAAACGTAATGTTTGTACCTAGTATAAAGTTAAAAAGTTTAAACAATTTTAAAATATCACTATATTTAGGCGAGTAAACGAAAAATGTTCATTTCAGACTCTAAAAACGTAGAAATCGTGTTTCAAGTTGAAATACGCCTTGTAAACGAAAAATGTTTATTTCAGATTCTAAAACCGCAGAAATCGTGTTTCAAGTTGAAATACGCCTTGGTACCATATCTCACCTATAGTAAATGGTAGAATCAAACTTTAACCAAACGTAATGTTTGTACCTAGTATAAAGTTAAAAAGTTTAAACAATTTTAAAATATCACTATATTTAGGCGAGTAAACGAAAAATGTTCATTTCAGACTCTAAAAACGTAGAAATCGTGTTTCAAGTTGAAATACGCCTTGTAAACGAAAAATGTTTATTTTAGACTCTAATAACGTAGAAATCGTGTTTCAAGTTGAAATACGCCTTGGGACCATATCTCACCTAAAGTAAATGGTAGAATCAAACTTTAACCAAACGTAATGTTTGTACCTAGGGTAAAGTTAAAAAGTTTAAACAATTTGAAAATATCACTATATTTAGGCGAGTAAACGAAAAATGTTCATTTCAGGCTCTAAAAACGTAGAAATCGTGTTTCAAGTTGAAATACGCCTTGTAAACGAAAAATGTTTATTTCAGACTCTAAAACCGCAGAAATCGTGTTTCAAGTTGAAATACGCCTTGGTACCATATCTCACCTAAAGTAAATGGTAGAATCAAACTTTAACCAAACGTAATGTTTGTACCTAGTATAAAGTTAAAAAGTTTAAACAATTTTAAAATATCACTATATTTAGGCGAGTAAACGAAAAATGTTCATTTCAGACTCTAAAAACGTAGAAATCGTGTTTCAAGTTGAAATACGCCTTGTAAACGAAAAATGTTTATTTTAGACTCTAATAACGTAGAAATCGTGTTTCAAGTTGAAATACGCCTTGGGACCATATCTCACCTAAAGTAAATGGTAGAATCAAACTTTAACCAAACGTAATGTTTGTACCTAGTATAAAGTTAAAAAGTTTAAACAATTTTAAGATATCACTATATTTAGGCGAGTAAACGAAAAATGTTCATTTCAGACTCTAAAAACGTAGAAATCGTGTTTCAAGTTGAAATACGCCTTGTAAACGAAAAATGTTTATTTCAGACTCTAATAACGTAGAAATCGTGTTTCAAGTAGAAATAAGCCTTGGGACCATATCTCACCTAAAGTAAATGGTAGAATCAAACTTTAACCAAACGTAATGTTTGTACCTAGTATAAAGTTAAAAAGTTTAAACAATTTTAAGATATCACTATATTTAGGCGAGTAAACGAAAAATGTTCGTCTCAGACTCTAAAACCGCAGAAATCGTGTTTCAAGTTGAAATACGCCTTGGTACCATATCTCACCTAAAGTAAATGGTAGAATCAAACTTAAACCAAACTTAATGTTTGTACCTAGTATAAAGTTAAAAAGTTTAAACAATTTTAAAATATCACTATATTTAGGCGAGTAAACGAGAAATGTTCATTTCAGACTCTAAAAACGTAGAAATCGTGTTTCAAGTTGAAATACGCCTTGTAAACGAAAAATGTTTATTTCAGACTCTAAAACCGCAGAAATCGTGTTTCAAGTTGAAATACGCCTTGGTACCATATCTCACCTATAGTAAATGGTAGAATCAAACTTTAACCAAACGTAATGTTTGTACCTAGTATAAAGTTAAAAAGTTTAAACAATTTTAAAATATCACTATATTTAGGCGAGTAAACGAAAAATGTTCATTTCAGACTCTAAAAACGTAGAAATCGTGTTTCAAGTTGAAATACGCCTTGTAAACGAAAAATGTTTATTTCAGACTCTAATAACGTAGAAATCGTGTTTCAAGTTGAAATAAGCCTTGGGACCATATCTCACCTAAAGTAAATGGTAGAATCAAACTTTAACTAAACGTAATGTTTGTACCTAGGGTAAAGTTAAAAAGTTTAAACAATTTGAAAATATCACTATATTTAGGCGAGTAAACGAAAAATGTTCGTCTCAGACTCTAAAACCGCAGAAATCGTGTTTCAAGTTGAAATACGCCTTGGTACCATATCTCACCTAAAGTAAATGGTAGAATCAAACTTTAACCAAACGTAATGTTTGTACCTAGTATAAAGTTAAAAAGTTTAAACAATTTTAAAATATCACTATATTTAGGCGAGTAAACGAAAAATGTTCATTTCAGACTCTAAAAACGTAGAAATCGTGTTTCAAGTTGAAATACGCCTTGTAAACGAAAAATGTTTATTTCAGATTCTAAAACCGCAGAAATCGTGTTTCAAGTTGAAATACGCCTTGGTACCATATCTCACCTATAGTAAATGGTAGAATCAAACTTTAACCAAACGTAATGTTTGTACCTAGTATAAAGTTAAAAAGTTTAAACAATTTTAAAATATCACTATATTTAGGCGAGTAAACGAAAAATGTTCATTTCAGACTCTAAAAACGTAGAAATCGTGTTTCAAGTTGAAATACGCCTTGTAAACGAAAAATGTTTATTTTAGACTCTAATAACGTAGAAATCGTGTTTCAAGTTGAAATACGCCTTGGGACCATATCTCACCTAAAGTAAATGGTAGAATCAAACTTTAACCAAACGTAATGTTTGTACCTAGTATAAAGTTAAAAAGTTTAAACAATTTTAAAATATCACTATATTTAGGCGAGTAAACGAAAAATGTTCATTTCAGACTCTAAAAACGTAGAAATCGTGTTTCAAGTTGAAATACGCCTTGTAAACGAAAAATGTTTATTTTAGACTCTAATAACGTAGAAATCGTGTTTCAAGTTGAAATACGCCTTGGGACCATATCTCACCTAAAGTAAATGGTAGAATCAAACTTTAACCAAACGTAATGTTTGTACCTAGTATAAAGTTAAAAAGTTTAAACAATTTTAAGATATCACTATATTTAGGCGAGTAAACGAAAAATGTTCGTCTCAGACTCTAAAACCGCAGAAATCGTGTTTCAAGTTGAAATACGCCTTGGTACCATATCTCACCTAAAGTAAATGGTAGAATCAAACTTTAACCAAACGTAATGTTTGTACCTAGTATAAAGTTAAAAAGTTTAAACAATTTTAAAATATCACTATATTTAGGCGAGTAAACGAAAAATGTTCATTTCAGACTCTAAAAACGTAGAAATCGTGTTTCAAGTTGAAATACGCCTTGTAAACGAAAAATGTTTATTTCAGACTCTAAAACCGCAGAAATCGTGTTTCAAGTTGAAATACGCCTTGGTACCATATCTCACCTATAGTAAATGGTAGAATCAAACTTTAACCAAACGTAATGTTTGTACCTAGTATAAAGTTAAAAAGTTTAAACAATTTTAAAATATCACTATATTTAGGCGAGTAAACGAAAAATGTTCATTTCAGACTCTAAAAACGTAGAAATCGTGTTTCAAGTTGAAATACGCCTTGTAAACGAAAAATGTTTATTTCAGACTCTAAAACCGCAGAAATCGTGTTTCAAGTTGAAATACGCCTTGGTACCATATCTCACCTATAGTAAATGGTAGAATCAAACTTTAACCAAACGTAATGTTTGTACCTAGTATAAAGTTAAAAAGTTTAAACAATTTTAAAATATCACTATATTTAGGCGAGTAAACGAAAAATGTTCATTTCAGACTCTAAAAACGTAGAAATCGTGTTTCAAGTTGAAATACGCCTTGTAAACGAAAAATGTTTATTTCAGACTCTAAAACCGCAGAAATCGTGTTTCAAGTTGAAATACGCCTTGGTACCATATCTCACCTATAGTAAATGGTAGAATCAAACTTTAACCAAACGTAATGTTTGTACCTAGTATAAAGTTAAAAAGTTTAAACAATTTTAAAATATCACTATATTTAGGCGAGTAAACGAAAAATGTTCATTTCAGACTCTAAAAACGTAGAAATCGTGTTTCAAGTTGAAATACGCCTTGTAAACGAAAAATGTTTATTTCAGACTCTAATAACGTAGAAATCGTGTTTCAAGTTGAAATACGCCTTGGGACCATATCTCACCTAAAGTAAATGGTAGAATCAAACTTTAACCAAACGTAATGTTTGTACCTAGGGTAAAGTTAAAAAGTTTAAACAATTTGAAAATATCACTATATTTAGGCGAGTAAACGAAAAATGTTCGTCTCAGACTCTAAAACCGCAGAAATCGTGTTTCAAGTTGAAATACGCCTTGGTACCATATCTCACCTAAAGTAAATGGTAGAATCAAACTTTAACCAAACGTAATGTTTGTACCTAGTATAAAGTTAAAAAGTTTAAACAATTTTAAAATATCACTATATTTAGGCGAGTAAACGAAAAATGTTCATTTCAGACTCTAAAAACGTAGAAATCGTGTTTCAAGTTGAAATACGCCTTGTAAACGAAAAATGTTTATTTCAGACTCTAAAACCGCAGAAATCGTGTTTCAAGTTGAAATACGCCTTGGTACCATATCTCACCTATAGTAAATGGTAGAATCAAACTTTAACCAAACGTAATGTTTGTACCTAGTATAAAGTTAAAAAGTTTAAACAATTTTAAAATATCACTATATTTAGGCGAGTAAACGAAAAATGTTCATTTCAGACTCTAAAAACGTAGAAATCGTGTTTCAAGTTGAAATACGCCTTGTAAACGAAAAATGTTTATTTCAGACTCTAATAACGTAGAAATCGTGTTTCAAGTTGAAATAAGCCTTGGGACCATATCTCACCTAAAGTAAATGGTAGAATCAAACTTTAACTAAACGTAATGTTTGTACCTAGGGTAAAGTTAAAAAGTTTAAACAATTTGAAAATATCACTATATTTAGGCGAGTAAACGAAAAATGTTCGTCTCAGACTCTAAAACCGCAGAAATCGTGTTTCAAGTTGAAATACGCCTTGGTACCATATCTCACCTAAAGTAAATGGTAGAATCAAACTTTAACCAAACGTAATGTTTGTACCTAGTATAAAGTTAAAAAGTTTAAACAATTTTAAAATATCACTATATTTAGGCGAGTAAACGAAAAATGTTCATTTCAGACTCTAAAAACGTAGAAATCGTGTTTCAAGTTGAAATACGCCTTGTAAACGAAAAATGTTTATTTCAGATTCTAAAACCGCAGAAATCGTGTTTCAAGTTGAAATACGCCTTGGTACCATATCTCACCTACAGTAAATGGTAGAATCAAACTTTAACCAAACGTAATGTTTGTACCTAGTATAAAGTTAAAAAGTTTAAACAATTTTAAAATATCACTATATTTAGGCGAGTAAACGAAAAATGTTCATTTCAGACTCTAAAAACGTAGAAATCGTGTTTCAAGTTGAAATACGCCTTGTAAACGAAAAATGTTTATTTCAGACTCTAATAACGTAGAAATCGTGTTTCAAGTTGAAATACGCCTTGGGACCATATCTCACCTAAAGTAAATGGTAGAATCAAACTTTAACCAAACGTAATGTTTGTACCTAGGGTAAAGTTAAAAAGTTTAAACAATTTGAAAATATCACTATATTTAGGCGAGTAAACGAAAAATGTTCGTCTCAGACTCTAAAACCGCAGAAATCGTGTTTCAAGCTGAAATACGCCTTGGTACCATATCTCACCTAAAGTAAATGGTAGAATCAAACTTTAACCAAACGTAATGTTTGTACCTAGTATAAAGTTAAAAAGTTTAAACAATTTTAAAATATCACTATATTTAGGCGAGTAAACGAAAAATGTTCATTTCAGACTCTAAAAACGTAGAAATCGTGTTTCAAGTTGAAATACGCCTTGTAAACGAAAAATGTTTATTTTAGACTCTAATAACGTAGAAATCGTGTTTCAAGTTGAAATACGCCTTGGGACCATATCTCACCTAAAGTAAATGGTAGAATCAAACTTTAACCAAACGTAATGTTTGTACCTAGGGTAAAGTTAAAAAGTTTAAACAATTTGAAAATATCACTATATTTAGGCGAGTAAACGAAAAATGTTCGTCTCAGACTCTAAAACCGCAGAAATCGTGTTTCAAGTTGAAATACGCCTTGGTACCATATCTCACCTAAAGTAAATGGTAGAATCAAACTTTAACCAAACGTAATGTTTGTACCTAGTATAAAGTTAAAAAGTTTAAACAATTTTAAAATATCACTATATTTAGGCGAGTAAACGAAAAATGTTCATTTCAGACTCTAAAAACGTAGAAATCGTGTTTCAAGTTGAAATACGCCTTGTAAACGAAAAATGTTTATTTCAGACTCTAAAACCGCAGAAATCGTGTTTCAAGTTGAAATACGCCTTGGTACCATATCTCACCTATAGTAAATGGTAGAATCAAACTTTAACCAAACGTAATGTTTGTACCTAGTATAAAGTTAAAAAGTTTAAACAATTTTAAAATATCACTATATTTAGGCGAGTAAACGAAAAATGTTCATTTCAGACTCTAAAAACGTAGAAATCGTGTTTCAAGTTGAAATACGCCTTGTAAACGAAAAATGTTTATTTCAGACTCTAATAACGTAGAAATCGTGTTTCAAGTTGAAATACGCCTTGGGACCATATCTCACCTAAAGTAAATGGTAGAATCAAACTTTAACCAAACGTAATGTTTGTACCTAGGGTAAAGTTAAAAAGTTTAAACAATTTTAAGATATCACTATATTTAGGCGAGTAAACGAAAAATGTTCGTCTCAGACTCTAAAACCGCAGAAATCGTGTTTCAAGTTGAAATACGCCTTGGTACCATATCTCACCTAAAGTAAATGGTAGAATCAAACTTTAACCAAACGTAATGTTTGTACCTAGTATAAAGTTAAAAAGTTTAAACAATTTTAAAATATCACTATATTTAGGCGAGTAAACGAAAAATGTTCATTTCAGACTCTAAAAACGTAGAAATCGTGTTTCAAGTTGAAATACGCCTTGTAAACGAAAAATGTTTATTTCAGACTCTAAAACCGCAGAAATCGTGTTTCAAGTTGAAATACGCCTTGGTACCATATCTCACCTATAGTAAATGGTAGAATCAAACTTTAACCAAACGTAATGTTTGTACCTAGTATAAAGTTAAAAAGTTTAAACAATTTTAAAATATCACTATATTTAGGCGAGTAAACGAAAAATGTTCATTTCAGACTCTAAAAACGTAGAAATCGTGTTTCAAGTTGAAATACGCCTTGTAAACGAAAAATGTTTATTTCAGACTCTAAAACCGCAGAAATCGTGTTTCAAGTTGAAATACGCCTTGGTACCATATCTCACCTAAAGTAAATGGTAGAATCAAACTTTAACCAAACGTAATGTTTGTACCTAGTATAAAGTTAAAAAGTTTAAACAATTTTAAAATATCACTATATTTAGGCGAGTAAACGAAAAATGTTCATTTCAGACTCTAAAAACGTAGAAATCGTGTTTCAAGTTGAAATACGCCTTGTAAACGAAAAATGTTTATTTTAGACTCTAATAACGTAGAAATCGTGTTTCAAGTTGAAATACGCCTTGGGACCATATATCACCTAAAGTAAATGGTAGAATCAAACTTTAACCAAACGTAATGTTTGTACCTAGGGTAAAGTTAAAAAGTTTAAACAATTTGAAAATATCACTATATTTAGGCGAGTAAACGAAAAATGTTCGTCTCAGACTCTAAAACCGCAGAAATCGTGTTTCAAGTTGAAATACGCCTTGGTACCATATCTCACCTAAAGTAAATGGTAGAATCAAACTTTAACCAAACGTAATGTTTGTACCTAGTATAAAGTTAAAAAGTTTAAACAATTTTAAAATATCACTATATTTAGGCGAGTAAACGAAAAATGTTCATTTCAGACTCTAAAAACGTAGAAATCGTGTTTCAAGTTGAAATACGCCTTGTAAACGAAAAATGTTTATTTCAGACTCTAAAACCGCAGAAATCGTGTTTCAAGTTGAAATACGCCTTGGTACCATATCTCACCTATAGTAAATGGTAGAATCAAACTTTAACCAAACGTAATGTTTGTACCTAGTATAAAGTTAAAAAGTTTAAACAATTTTAAAATATCACTATATTTAGGCGAGTAAACGAAAAATGTTCATTTCAGACTCTAAAAACGTAGAAATCGTGTTTCAAGTTGAAATACGCCTTGTAAACGAAAAATGTTTATTTTAGACTCTAATAACGTAGAAATCGTGTTTCAAGTTGAAATACGCCTTGGGACCATATATCACCTAAAGTAAATGGTAGAATCAAACTTTAACCAAACGTAATGTTTGTACCTAGGGTAAAGTTAAAAAGTTTAAACAATTTGAAAATATCACTATATTTAGGCGAGTAAACGAAAAATGTTCGTCTCAGACTCTAAAACCGCAGAAATCGTGTTTCAAGTTGAAATACGCCTTGGTACCATATCTCACCTAAAGTAAATGGTAGAATCAAACTTTAACCAAACGTAATGTTTGTACCTAGTATAAAGTTAAAAAGTTTAAACAATTTTAAAATATCACTATATTTAGGCGAGTAAACGAAAAATGTTCATTTCAGACTCTAAAAACGTAGAAATCGTGTTTCAAGTTGAAATACGCCTTGTAAACGAAAAATGTTTATTTCAGACTCTAAAACCGCAGAAATCGTGTTTCAAGTTGAAATACGCCTTGGTACCATATCTCACCTATAGTAAATGGTAGAATCAAACTTTAACCAAACGTAATGTTTGTACCTAGTATAAAGTTAAAAAGTTTAAACAATTTTAAAATATCACTATATTTAGGCGAGTAAACGAAAAATGTTCATTTCAGACTCTAAAAACGTAGAAATCGTGTTTCAAGTTGAAATACGCCTTGTAAACGAAAAATGTTTATTTCAGACTCTAAAACCGCAGAAATCGTGTTTCAAGTTGAAATACGCCTTGGGACCATATCTCACCTAAAGTAAATGGTAGAATCAAACTTTAACCAAACGTAATGTTTGTACCTAGGGTAAAGTTAAAAAGTTTAAACAATTTGAAAATATCACTATATTTAGGCGAGTAAACGAAAAATGTTCGTCTCAGACTCTAAAACCGCAGAAATCGTGTTTCAAGTTGAAATACGCCTTGGTACCATATCTCACCTAAAGTAAATGGTAGAATCAAACTTTAACCAAACGTAATGTTTGTACCTAGTATAAAGTTAAAAAGTTTAAACAATTTTAAAATATCACTATATTTAGGCGAGTAAACGAAAAATGTTCGTCTCAGACTCTAAAACCGCAGAAATCGTGTTTCAAGTTGAAATACGCCTTGGTACCATATCTCACCTAAAGTAAATGGTAGAATCAAACTTTAACCAAACGTAATGTTTGTACCTAGTATAAAGTTAAAAAGTTTAAACAATTTTAAGATATCACTATATTTAGGCGAGTAAACGAAAAATGTTCGTCTCAGACTCTAAAAACGTAGAAATCGTGTTTCAAGTTGAAATACGCCTTGTAAACGAAAAATGTTTATTTCAGACTCTAAAACCGCAGAAATCGTGTTTCAAGTTGAAATACGCCTTGGTACCATATCTCACCTATAGTAAATGGTAGAATCAAACTTTAACCAAACGTAATGTTTGTACCTAGTATAAAGTTAAAAAGTTTAAACAATTTTAAAATATCACTATATTTAGGCGAGTAAACGAAAAATGTTCATTTCAGACTCTAAAAACGTAGAAATCGTGTTTCAAGTTGAAATACGCCTTGTAAACGAAAAATGTTTATTTCAGACTCTAATAACGTAGAAATCGTGTTTCAAGTTGAAATACGCCTTGGGACCATATCTCACCTAAAGTAAATGGTAGAATCAAACTTTAACCAAACGTAATGTTTGTACCTAGGGTAAAGTTAAAAAGTTTAAACAATTTTAAAATATCACTATATTTAGGCGAGTAAACGAAAAATGTTCATTTCAGACTCTAAAAACGTAGAAATCGTGTTTCAAGTTGAAATACGCCTTGTAAACGAAAAATGTTTATTTCAGACTCTAAAACCGCAGAAATCGTGTTTCAAGTTGAAATACGCCTTGGTACCATATCTCACCTATAGTAAATGGTAGAATCAAACTTTAACCAAACGTAATGTTTGTACCTAGTATAAAGTTAAAAAGTTTAAACAATTTTAAAATATCACTATATTTAGGCGAGTAAACGAAAAATGTTCATTTCAGACTCTAAAAACGTAGAAATCGTGTTTCAAGTTGAAATACGCCTTGTAAACGAAAAATGTTTATTTCAGACTCTAAAACCGCAGAAATCGTGTTTCAAGTTGAAATACGCCTTGTAAACGAAAAATGTTTATTTCAGACTCTAAAACCGCAGAAATCGTGTTTCAAGTTGAAATACGCCTTGGTACCATATCTCACCTAAAGTAAATGGTAGAATCAAACTTTAACCAAACGTAATGTTTGTACCTAGTATAAAGTTAAAAAGTTTAAACAATTTTAAAATATCACTATATTTAGGCGAGTAAACGAAAAATGTTCATTTCAGACTCTAAAAACGTAGAAATCGTGTTTCAAGTTGAAATACGCCTTGTAAACGAAAAATGTTTATTTCAGACTCTAAAACCGCAGAAATCGTGTTTCAAGTTGAAATACGCCTTGGTACCATATCTCACCTATAGTAAATGGTAGAATCAAACTTTAACCAAACGTAATGTTTGTACCTAGTATAAAGTTAAAAAGTTTAAACAATTTTAAAATATCACTATATTTAGGCGAGTAAACGAAAAATGTTCATTTCAGACTCTAAAAACGTAGAAATCGTGTTTCAAGTTGAAATACGCCTTGTAAACGAAAAATGTTTATTTCAGACTCTAAAACCGCAGAAATCGTGTTTCAAGTTGAAATACGCCTTGGTACCATATCTCACCTATAGTAAATGGTAGAATCAAACTTTAACCAAACGTAATGTTTGTACCTAGTATAAAGTTAAAAAGTTTAAACAATTTTAAAATATCACTATATTTAGGCGAGTAAACGAAAAATGTTCATTTCAGACTCTAAAAACGTAGAAATCGTGTTTCAAGTTGAAATACGCCTTGTAAACGAAAAATGTTTATTTCAGACTCTAATAACGTAGAAATCGTGTTTCAAGTTGAAATACGCCTTGGGACCATATCTCACCTAAAGTAAATGGTAGAATCAAACTTTAACCAAACGTAATGTTTGTACCTAGGGTAAAGTTAAAAAGTTTAAACAATTTTAAAATATCACTATATTTAGGCGAGTAAACGAAAAATGTTCGTCTCAGACTCTAAAACCGCAGAAATCGTGTTTCAAGTTGAAATACGCCTTGGTACCATATCTCACCTAAAGTAAATGGTAGAATCAAACTTTAACCAAACGTAATGTTTGTACCTAGTATAAAGTTAAAAAGTTTAAACAATTTTAAAATATCACTATATTTAGGCGAGTAAACGAAAAATGTTCATTTCAGACTCTAAAAACGTAGAAATCGTGTTTCAAGTTGAAATACGCCTTGTAAACGAAAAATGTTTATTTCAGACTCTAAAACCGCAGAAATCGTGTTTCAAGTTGAAATACGCCTTGGTACCATATCTCACCTATAGTAAATGGTAGAATCAAACTTTAACCAAACGTAATGTTTGTACCTAGTATAAAGTTAAAAAGTTTAAACAATTTTAAAATATCACTATATTTAGGCGAGTAAACGAAAAATGTTCATTTCAGACTCTAAAAACGTAGAAATCGTGTTTCAAGTTGAAATACGCCTTGTAAACGAAAAATGTTTATTTCAGACTCTAAAACCGCAGAAATCGTGTTTCAAGTTGAAATACGCCTTGGTACCATATCTCACCTATAGTAAATGGTAGAATCAAACTTTAACCAAACGTAATGTTTGTACCTAGTATAAAGTTAAAAAGTTTAAACAATTTTAAAATATCACTATATTTAGGCGAGTAAACGAAAAATGTTCATTTCAGACTCTAAAAACGTAGAAATCGTGTTTCAAGTTGAAATACGCCTTGTAAACGAAAAATGTTTATTTCAGACTCTAATAACGTAGAAATCGTGTTTCAAGTTGAAATACGCCTTGGGACCATATCTCACCTAAAGTAAATGGTAGAATCAAACTTTAACCAAACGTAATGTTTGTACCTAGGGTAAAGTTAAAAAGTTTAAACAATTTTAAAATATCACTATATTTAGGCGAGTAAACGAAAAATGTTCGTCTCAGACTCTAAAACCGCAGAAATCGTGTTTCAAGTTGAAATACGCCTTGGTACCATATCTCACCTAAAGTAAATGGTAGAATCAAACTTTAACCAAACGTAATGTTTGTACCTAGTATAAAGTTAAAAAGTTTAAACAATTTTAAAATATCACTATATTTAGGCGAGTAAACGAAAAATGTTCATTTCAGACTCTAAAAACGTAGAAATCGTGTTTCAAGTTGAAATACGCCTTGTAAACGAAAAATGTTTATTTCAGACTCTAAAACCGCAGAAATCGTGTTTCAAGTTGAAATACGCCTTGGTACCATATCTCACCTATAGTAAATGGTAGAATCAAACTTTAACCAAACGTAATGTTTGTACCTAGTATAAAGTTAAAAAGTTTAAACAATTTTAAAATATCACTATATTTAGGCGAGTAAACGAAAAATGTTCATTTCAGACTCTAAAAACGTAGAAATCGTGTTTCAAGTTGAAATACGCCTTGGTACCATTTCTCACCTATAGTAAATGGTAGAATCAAACTTTAACCAAACGTAATGTTTGTACCTAGTATAAAGTTAAAAAGTTTAAACAATTTTAAAATATCACTATATTTAGGCGAGTAAACGAAAAATGTTCATTTCAGACTCTAAAAACGTAGAAATCGTGTTTCAAGTTGAAATACGCCTTGTAAACGAAAAATGTTTATTTCAGACTCTAATAACGTAGAAATCGTGTTTCAAGTTGAAATACGCCTTGGGACCATATCTCACCTAAAGTAAATGGTAGAATCAAACTTTAACCAAACGTAATGTTTGTACCTAGGGTAAAGTTAAAAAGTTTAAACAATTTGAAAATATCACTATATTTAGGCGAGTAAACGAAAAATGTTCGTCTCAGACTCTAAAACCGCAGAAATCGTGTTTCAAGTTGAAATACGCCTTGGTACCATATCTCACCTAAAGTAAATGGTAGAATCAAACTTTAACCAAACGTAATGTTTGTACCTAGTATAAAGTTAAAAAGTTTAAACAATTTTAAAATATCACTATATTTAGGCGAGTAAACGAAAAATGTTCATTTCAGACTCTAAAAACGTAGAAATCGTGTTTCAAGTTGAAATACGCCTTGTAAACGAAAAATGTTTATTTTAGACTCTAATAACGTAGAAATCGTGTTTCAAGTTGAAATACGCCTTGGGACCATATCTCACCTAAAGTAAATGGTAGAATCAAACTTTAACCAAACGTAATGTTTGTACCTAGGGTAAAGTTAAAAAGTTTAAACAATTTTAAAATATCACTATATTTAGGCGAGTAAACGAAAAATGTTCGTCTCAGACTCTAAAACCGCAGAAATCGTGTTTCAAGTTGAAATACGCCTTGGTACCATATCTCACCTAAAGTAAATGGTAGAATCAAACTTTAACCAAACGTAATGTTTGTACCTAGTATAAAGTTAAAAAGTTTAAACAATTTTAAAATATCACTATATTTAGGCGAGTAAACGAAAAATGTTCGTCTCAGACTCTAAAACCGCAGAAATCGTGTTTCAAGTTGAAATACGCCTTGGTACCATATCTCACCTAAAGTAAATGGTAGAATCAAACTTTAACCAAACGTAATGTTTGTACCTAGTATAAAGTTAAAAAGTTTAAACAATTTTAAAATATCACTATATTTAGGCGAGTAAACGAAAAATGTTCATTTCAGACTCTAAAAACGTAGAAATCGTGTTTCAAGTTGAAATACGCCTTGTAAACGAAAAATGTTTATTTCAGACTCTAAAACCGCAGAAATCGTGTTTCAAGTTGAAATACGCCTTGGTACCATATCTCACCTATAGTAAATGGTAGAATCAAACTTTAACCAAACGTAATGTTTGTACCTAGTATAAAGTTAAAAAGTTTAAACAATTTTAAAATATCACTATATTTAGGCGAGTAAACGAAAAATGTTCATTTCAGACTCTAAAAACGTAGAAATCGTGTTTCAAGTTGAAATACGCCTTGGTACCATATCTCACCTATAGTAAATGGTAGAATCAAACTTTAACCAAACGTAATGTTTGTACCTAGTATAAAGTTAAAAAGTTTAAACAATTTTAAAATATCACTATATTTAGGCGAGTAAACGAAAAATGTTCATTTCAGACTCTAAAAACGTAGAAATCGTGTTTCAAGTTGAAATACGCCTTGTAAACGAAAAATGTTTATTTCAGACTCTAATAACGTAGAAATCGTGTTTCAAGTTGAAATACGCCTTGGGACCATATCTCACCTAAAGTAAATGGTAGAATCAAACTTTAACCAAACGTAATGTTTGTACCTAGGGTAAAGTTAAAAAGTTTAAACAATTTGAAAATATCACTATATTTAGGCGAGTAAACGAAAAATGTTCGTCTCAGACTCTAAAACCGCAGAAATCGTGTTTCAAGTTGAAATACGCCTTGGTACCATATCTCACCTAAAGTAAATGGTAGAATCAAACTTTAACCAAACGTAATGTTTGTACCTAGTATAAAGTTAAAAAGTTTAAACAATTTTAAAATATCACTATATTTAGGCGAGTAAACGAAAAATGTTCATTTCAGACTCTAAAAACGTAGAAATCGTGTTTCAAGTTGAAATACGCCTTGTAAACGAAAAATGTTTATTTCAGACTCTAAAACCGCAGAAATCGTGTTTCAAGTTGAAATACGCCTTGGTACCATATCTCACCTATAGTAAATGGTAGAATCAAACTTTAACCAAACGTAATGTTTGTACCTAGTATAAAGTTAAAAAGTTTAAACAATTTTAAAATATCACTATATTTAGGCGAGTAAACGAAAAATGTTCATTTCAGACTCTAAAAACGTAGAAATCGTGTTTCAAGTTGAAATACGCCTTGTAAACGAAAAATGTTTATTTCAGACTCTAAAACCGCAGAAATCGTGTTTCAAGTTGAAATACGCCTTGGTACCATATCTCACCTATAGTAAATGGTAGAATCAAACTTTAACCAAACGTAATGTTTGTACCTAGTATAAAGTTAAAAAGTTTAAACAATTTTAAAATATCACTATATTTAGGCGAGTAAACGAAAAATGTTCATTTCAGACTCTAAAAACGTAGAAATCGTGTTTCAAGTTGAAATACGCCTTGTAAACGAAAAATGTTTATTTCAGACTCTAATAACGTAGAAATCGTGTTTCAAGTTGAAATACGCCTTGGGACCATATCTCACCTAAAGTAAATGGTAGAATCAAACTTTAACCAAACGTAATGTTTGTACCTAGGGTAAAGTTAAAAAGTTTAAACAATTTTAAAATATCACTATATTTAGGCGAGTAAACGAAAAATGTTCGTCTCAGACTCTAAAACCGCAGAAATCGTGTTTCAAGTTGAAATACGCCTTGGTACCATATCTCACCTAAAGTAAATGGTAGAATCAAACTTTAACCAAACGTAATGTTTGTACCTAGTATAAAGTTAAAAAGTTTAAACAATTTTAAAATATCACTATATTTAGGCGAGTAAACGAAAAATGTTCATTTCAGACTCTAAAAACGTAGAAATCGTGTTTCAAGTTGAAATACGCCTTGTAAACGAAAAATGTTTATTTCAGACTCTAAAACCGCAGAAATCGTGTTTCAAGTTGAAATACGCCTTGGTACCATATCTCACCTATAGTAAATGGTAGAATCAAACTTTAACCAAACGTAATGTTTGTACCTAGTATAAAGTTAAAAAGTTTAAACAATTTTAAAATATCACTATATTTAGGCGAGTAAACGAAAAATGTTCATTTCAGACTCTAAAAACGTAGAAATCGTGTTTCAAGTTGAAATACGCCTTGGTACCATTTCTCACCTATAGTAAATGGTAGAATCAAACTTTAACCAAACGTAATGTTTGTACCTAGTATAAAGTTAAAAAGTTTAAACAATTTTAAAATATCACTATATTTAGGCGAGTAAACGAAAAATGTTCATTTCAGACTCTAAAAACGTAGAAATCGTGTTTCAAGTTGAAATACGCCTTGTAAACGAAAAATGTTTATTTCAGACTCTAATAACGTAGAAATCGTGTTTCAAGTTGAAATACGCCTTGGGACCATATCTCACCTAAAGTAAATGGTAGAATCAAACTTTAACCAAACGTAATGTTTGTACCTAGGGTAAAGTTAAAAAGTTTAAACAATTTGAAAATATCACTATATTTAGGCGAGTAAACGAAAAATGTTCGTCTCAGACTCTAAAACCGCAGAAATCGTGTTTCAAGTTGAAATACGCCTTGGTACCATATCTCACCTAAAGTAAATGGTAGAATCAAACTTTAACCAAACGTAATGTTTGTACCTAGTATAAAGTTAAAAAGTTTAAACAATTTTAAAATATCACTATATTTAGGCGAGTAAACGAAAAATGTTCATTTCAGACTCTAAAAACGTAGAAATCGTGTTTCAAGTTGAAATACGCCTTGTAAACGAAAAATGTTTATTTCAGACTCTAAAACCGCAGAAATCGTGTTTCAAGTTGAAATACGCCTTGGTACCATATCTCACCTATAGTAAATGGTAGAATCAAACTTTAACCAAACGTAATGTTTGTACCTAGTATAAAGTTAAAAAGTTTAAACAATTTTAAAATATCACTATATTTAGGCGAGTAAACGAAAAATGTTCATTTCAGACTCTAAAAACGTAGAAATCGTGTTTCAAGTTGAAATACGCCTTGGTACCATATCTCACCTATAGTAAATGGTAGAATCAAACTTTAACCAAACGTAATGTTTGTACCTAGTATAAAGTTAAAAAGTTTAAACAATTTTAAAATATCACTATATTTAGGCGAGTAAACGAAAAATGTTCATTTCAGACTCTAAAAACGTAGAAATCGTGTTTCAAGTTGAAATACGCCTTGTAAACGAAAAATGTTTATTTCAGACTCTAATAACGTAGAAATCGTGTTTCAAGTTGAAATACGCCTTGGGACCATATCTCACCTAAAGTAAATGGTAGAATCAAACTTTAACCAAACGTAATGTTTGTACCTAGGGTAAAGTTAAAAAGTTTAAACAATTTGAAAATATCACTATATTTAGGCGAGTAAACGAAAAATGTTCGTCTCAGACTCTAAAACCGCAGAAATCGTGTTTCATGTTGAAATACGCCTTGGTACCATATCTCACCTAAAGTAAATGGTAGAATCAAACTTTAACCAAACGTAATGTTTGTACCTAGTATAAAGTTAAAAAGTTTAAACAATTTTAAAATATCACTATATTTAGGCGAGTAAACGAAAAATGTTCATTTCAGACTCTAAAAACGTAGAAATCGTGTTTCAAGTTGAAATACGCCTTGTAAACGAAAAATGTTTATTTCAGACTCTAAAACCGCAGAAATCGTGTTTCAAGTTGAAATACGCCTTGGTACCATATCTCACCTATAGTAAATGGTAGAATCAAACTTTAACCAAACGTAATGTTTGTACCTAGTATAAAGTTAAAAAGTTTAAACAATTTTAAAATATCACTATATTTAGGCGAGTAAACGAAAAATGTTCATTTCAGACTCTAAAAACGTAGAAATCGTGTTTCAAGTTGAAATACGCCTTGTAAACGAAAAATGTTTATTTCAGACTCTAAAACCGCAGAAATCGTGTTTCAAGTTGAAATACGCCTTGGTACCATATCTCACCTATAGTAAATGGTAGAATCAAACTTTAACCAAACGTAATGTTTGTACCTAGTATAAAGTTAAAAAGTTTAAACAATTTTAAAATATCACTATATTTAGGCGAGTAAACGAAAAATGTTCATTTCAGACTCTAAAAACGTAGAAATCGTGTTTCAAGTTGAAATACGCCTTGTAAACGAAAAATGTTTATTTCAGACTCTAATAACGTAGAAATCGTGTTTCAAGTTGAAATACGCCTTGGGACCATATCTCACCTAAAGTAAATGGTAGAATCAAACTTTAACCAAACGTAATGTTTGTACCTAGGGTAAAGTTAAAAAGTTTAAACAATTTTAAAATATCACTATATTTAGGCGAGTAAACGAAAAATGTTCGTCTCAGACTCTAAAACCGCAGAAATCGTGTTTCAAGTTGAAATACGCCTTGGTACCATATCTCACCTAAAGTAAATGGTAGAATCAAACTTTAACCAAACGTAATGTTTGTACCTAGTATAAAGTTAAAAAGTTTAAACAATTTTAAAATATCACTATATTTAGGCGAGTAAACGAAAAATGTTCATTTCAGACTCTAAAAACGTAGAAATCGTGTTTCAAGTTGAAATACGCCTTGTAAACGAAAAATGTTTATTTCAGACTCTAAAACCGCAGAAATCGTGTTTCAAGTTGAAATACGCCTTGGTACCATATCTCACCTATAGTAAATGGTAGAATCAAACTTTAACCAAACGTAATGTTTGTACCTAGTATAAAGTTAAAAAGTTTAAACAATTTTAAAATATCACTATATTTAGGCGAGTAAACGAAAAATGTTCATTTCAGACTCTAAAAACGTAGAAATCGTGTTTCAAGTTGAAATACGCCTTGGTACCATTTCTCACCTATAGTAAATGGTAGAATCAAACTTTAACCAAACGTAATGTTTGTACCTAGTATAAAGTTAAAAAGTTTAAACAATTTTAAAATATCACTATATTTAGGCGAGTAAACGAAAAATGTTCATTTCAGACTCTAAAAACGTAGAAATCGTGTTTCAAGTTGAAATACGCCTTGTAAACGAAAAATGTTTATTTCAGACTCTAATAACGTAGAAATCGTGTTTCAAGTTGAAATACGCCTTGGGACCATATCTCACCTAAAGTAAATGGTAGAATCAAACTTTAACCAAACGTAATGTTTGTACCTAGGGTAAAGTTAAAAAGTTTAAACAATTTGAAAATATCACTATATTTAGGCGAGTAAACGAAAAATGTTCGTCTCAGACTCTAAAACCGCAGAAATCGTGTTTGAAGTTGAAATACGCCTTGGTACCATATCTCACCTAAAGTAAATGGTAGAATCAAACTTTAACCAAACGTAATGTTTGTACCTAGTATAAAGTTAAAAAGTTTAAACAATTTTAAAATATCACTATATTTAGGCGAGTAAACGAAAAATGTTCATTTCAGACTCTAAAAACGTAGAAATCGTGTTTCAAGTTGAAATACGCCTTGTAAACGAAAAATGTTTATTTTAGACTCTAATAACGTAGAAATCGTGTTTCAAGTTGAAATACGCCTTGGGACCATATCTCACCTAAAGTAAATGGTAGAATCAAACTTTAACCAAACGTAATGTTTGTACCTAGGGTAAAGTTAAAAAGTTTAAACAATTTTAAAATATCACTATATTTAGGCGAGTAAACGAAAAATGTTCGTCTCAGACTCTAAAACCGCAGAAATCGTGTTTCAAGTTGAAATACGCCTTGGTACCATATCTCACCTAAAGTAAATGGTAGAATCAAACTTTAACCAAACGTAATGTTTGTACCTAGTATAAAGTTAAAAAGTTTAAACAATTTTAAAATATCACTATATTTAGGCGAGTAAACGAAAAATGTTCGTCTCAGACTCTAAAACCGCAGAAATCGTGTTTCAAGTTGAAATACGCCTTGGTACCATATCTCACCTAAAGTAAATGGTAGAATCAAACTTTAACCAAACGTAATGTTTGTACCTAGTATAAAGTTAAAAAGTTTAAACAATTTTAAAATATCACTATATTTAGGCGAGTAAACGAAAAATGTTCATTTCAGACTCTAAAAACGTAGAAATCGTGTTTCAAGTTGAAATACGCCTTGTAAACGAAAAATGTTTATTTCAGACTCTAAAACCGCAGAAATCGTGTTTCAAGTTGAAATACGCCTTGGTACCATATCTCACCTATAGTAAATGGTAGAATCAAACTTTAACCAAACGTAATGTTTGTACCTAGTATAAAGTTAAAAAGTTTAAACAATTTTAAAATATCACTATATTTAGGCGAGTAAACGAAAAATGTTCATTTCAGACTCTAAAAACGTAGAAATCGTGTTTCAAGTTGAAATACGCCTTGGTACCATATCTCACCTATAGTAAATGGTAGAATCAAACTTTAACCAAACGTAATGTTTGTACCTAGTATAAAGTTAAAAAGTTTAAACAATTTTAAAATATCACTATATTTAGGCGAGTAAACGAAAAATGTTCATTTCAGACTCTAAAAACGTAGAAATCGTGTTTCAAGTTGAAATACGCCTTGTAAACGAAAAATGTTTATTTCAGACTCTAATAACGTAGAAATCGTGTTTCAAGTTGAAATACGCCTTGGGACCATATCTCACCTAAAGTAAATGGTAGAATCAAACTTTAACCAAACGTAATGTTTGTACCTAGGGTAAAGTTAAAAAGTTTAAACAATTTGAAAATATCACTATATTTAGGCGAGTAAACGAAAAATGTTCGTCTCAGACTCTAAAACCGCAGAAATCGTGTTTCAAGTTGAAATACGCCTTGGTACCATATCTCACCTAAAGTAAATGGTAGAATCAAACTTTAACCAAACGTAATGTTTGTACCTAGTATAAAGTTAAAAAGTTTAAACAATTTTAAAATATCACTATATTTAGGCGAGTAAACGAAAAATGTTCATTTCAGACTCTAAAAACGTAGAAATCGTGTTTCAAGTTGAAATACGCCTTGTAAACGAAAAATGTTTATTTTAGACTCTAATAACGTAGAAATCGTGTTTCAAGTTGAAATACGCCTTGGGACCATATCTCACCTAAAGTAAATGGTAGAATCAAACTTTAACCAAACGTAATGTTTGTACCTAGGGTAAAGTTAAAAAATTTAAACAATTTTAAAATATCACTATATTTAGGCGAGTAAACGAAAAATGTTCGTCTCAGACTCTAAAACCGCAGAAATCGTGTTTCAAGTTGAAATACGCCTTGGGACCATATCTCACCTAAAGTAAATGGTAGAATCAAACTTTAACCAAACGTAATGTTTGTACCTAGGGTAAAGTTAAAAAGTTTAAACAATTTGAAAATATCACTATATTTAGGCGAGTAAACGAAAAATGTTCATTTCAGACTCTAAAAACGTAGAAATCGTGTTTCAAGTTGAAATACGCCTTGTAAACGAAAAATGTTTATTTCAGACTCTAATAACGTAGAAATCGTGTTTCAAGTTGAAATACGCCTTGGGACCATATCTCACCTAAAGTAAATGGTAGAATCAAACTTTAACCAAACGTAATGTTTGTACCTAGGGTAAAGTTAAAAAGTTTAAACAATTTGAAAATATCACTATATTTAGGCGAGTAAACGAAAAATTTTCGTCTCAGACTCTAAAACCGCAGAAATCGTGTTTCAAGTTGAAATACGCCTTGGTACCATATCTCACCTAAAGTAAATGGTAGATTCAAACTTTAACCAAACGTAATGTTTGTACCTAGTATAAAGTTAAAAAGTTTAAACAATTTTAAAATAACACTATATTTAGGCGAGTAAACGAAAAATGTTCATTTCAGACTCTAAAAACGTAGAAATCGTGTTTCAAGTTGAAATACGCCTTGTAAACGAAAAATGTTTATTTCAGACTCTAATAACATAGAAATCGTGTTTCAAGTTGAAATACGCCTTGGGACCATATCTCACCTAAAGTAAATGGTAGAATCAAACTTTAACCAAACGTAATGTTTGTACCTAGGGTAAAGTTAAAAAGTTTAAACAATTTGAAAATATCACTATATTTAGGTGAGTAAACGAAAAATGTTTATTTCAGACTCTAATAACGTAGAAATCGTGTTTCAAGTTGAAATACGCCTTGGGACCATATCTCACCTAAAGTAAATGGTAGAATCAAACTTTAACCAAACGTAATGTTTGTACCTAGGGTAAAGTTAAAAAGTTTAAACAATTTGAAAATATCACTATATTTAGGCGAGTAAACGAAAAATGTTCATTTCAGACTCTAAAAACGTAGAAATCGTGTTTCAAGTTGAAATACGCCTTGTAAACGAAAAATGTTTATTTCAGACTCTAATAACGTAGAAATCGTGTTTCAAGTTGAAATACGCCTTGGGACCATATTTCACCTAAAGTAAATGGTAGAATCAAACTTTAACCAAACGTAATGTTTGTACCTAGGGTAAAGTTAAAAAGTTTAAACAATTTGAAAATATCACTATATTTAGGCGAGTAAACGAAAAATGTTCGTCTCAGACTCTAAAACCGCAGAAATCGTGTTTCAAGTTGAAATACGCCTCGGGACCATATCTCACCTAAAGTAAATGGTAGAATCAAACTTTAACCAAACGTAATGTTTGTACCTAGGGTAAAGTTAAAAAGTTTAAACAATTTGAAAATATCACTATATTTAGGCGAGTAAACGAAAAATGTTCGTCTCAGACTCTAAAACCGCAGAAATCGTGTTTCAAGTTGAAATACGCCTTGGTACCATATCTCACCTAAAGTAAATGGTAGAATCAAACTTTAACCAAACGTAATGTTTGTACCTAGTATAAAGTTAAAAAGTTTAAACAATTTTAAAATAACACTATATTTAGGCGAGTAAACGAAAAATGTTCATTTCAGACTCTAAAAACGTAGAAATCGTGTTTCAAGTTGAAATACGCCTTGTAAACGAAAAATGTTTATTTCAGACTCTAATAACGTAGAAATCGTGTTTCAAGTTGAAATACGCCTTGGGACCATATCTCACCTAAAGTAAATGGTAGAATCAAACTTTAACCAAACGTAATGTTTGTACCTAGGGTAAAGTTAAAATGTTTAAACAATTTGAAAATATCACTATATTTAGGCGAGTAAACGAAAAATGTTCGTCTCAGACTCTAAAACCGCAGAAATCGTGTTTCAAGTTGAAATACGCCTTGGGACCATATCTCACCTAAAGTAAATGGTAGAATCAAACTTTAACCAAACGTAATGTTTGTACCTAGGGTAAAGTTAAAAAGTTTAAACAATTTGAAAGTATCACTATATTTAGGCGAGTAAACGAAAAATGTTCGTCTCAAACTCTAAAACCGCAGAAATCGTGTTTCAAGTTGAAATACGCCTTGGTACCATATCTCACCTAAAGTAAATGGTAGAATCAAACTTTAACCAAACGTAATGTTTGTACCTAGGGTAAAGTTAAAAAGTTTAAACAATTTTAAAATATCACTATATTTAGGCGAGTAAACGAAAAATGTTCATTTCAAACTCTAAAAACTTAGAAATCGTGTTTCAAGTTGAAATACGCCTTGTAAACGAAAAATGTTTATTTCAGACTCTAATAACGTAGAAATCGTGTTTCAAGTAGAAATACGCCTTGGGACCATATCTCACCTAAAGTAAATGGTAGAATCAAACTTTAACCAAACGTAATGTTTGTACCTAGGGTAAAGTTAAAAAGTTTAAACAATTTTAAAATATCACTATATTTAGGCGAGTAAACGAAAAATGTTCATTTCAGACTCTAAAAACGTAGAATTCGTGTTTCAAGTTGAAATACGCCTTGTAAACGAAAAATGTTTATTTCAGACTCTAATAACGTAGAAATCGTGTTTCAAGTTGAAATACGCCTTGGGACCATATCTCACCTAAAGTAAATGGTAGAATCAAACTTTAACCAAACGTAATGTTTGTACCTAGGGTAAAGTTAAAAAGTTTAAACAATTTGAAAATATCACTATATTTAGGCGAGTAAACGAAAAATTTTCGTCTCAGACTCTAAAACCGCAGAAATCGTGTTTCAAGTTGAAATACGCCTTGGTACCATATCTCACCTAAAGTAAATGGTAGATTCAAACTTTAACCAAACGTAATGTTTGTACCTAGTATAAAGTTAAAAAGTTTAAACAATTTTAAAATAACACTATATTTAGGCGAGTAAACGAAAAATGTTCATGTCAGACTCTAAAAACGTAGAAATCGTGTTTCAAGTTGAAATACGCCTTGTAAACGAAAAATGTTTATTTCAGACTCTAATAACGTAGAAATCGTGTTTCAAGTTGAAATACGCCTTGGGACCATATCTCACCTAAAGTAAATGGTAGAATCAAACTTTAACCAAACGTAATGTTTGTACCTAGGGTAAAGTTAAAAAGTTTAAACAATTTGAAAATATCACTATATTTAGGCGAGTAAACGAAAAATGTTCGTCTCAGACTCTAAAACCGCAGAAATCGTGTTTCAAGTTGAAATACGCCTTGGGACCATATCTCACCTAAAGTAAATGGTAGAATCAAACTTTAACCAAACGTAATGTTTGTACCTAGGGTAAAGTTAAAAAGTTTAAACAATTTGAAAATATCACTATATTTAGGCGAGTAAACGAAAAATGTTCATTTCAGACTCTAAAAACGTAGAAATCGTGTTTCAAGTTGAAATACGCCTTGTAAACGAAAAATGTTTATTTCAGACTCTAATAACGTAGAAATCGTGTTTCAAGTTGAAATACGCCTTGTAAACGAAAAATGTTTATTTCAGACTCTAATAACGTAGAAATCGTGTTTCAAGTTGAAATACGCCTTGGGACCATATCTCACCTAAAGTAAATGGTAGAATCAAACTTTAACCAAACGTAATGTTTGTACCTAGGGTAAAGTTAAAAAGTTTAAACAATTTGAAAATATCACTATATTTAGGCGAGTAAACGAAAAATGTTCGTCTCAGACTCTAAAACCGCAGAAATCGTGTTTCAAGTTGAAATACGCCTTGGGACCATATCTCACCTAAAGTAAATGGTAGAATCAAACTTTAACCAAACGTAATGTTTGTACCTAGGGTAAAGTTAAAAAGTTTAAACAATTTGAAAATATCACTATATTTAGGCGAGTAAACGAAAAATGTTCATTTCAGACTCTAAAAACGTAGAAATCGTGTTTCAAGTTGAAATACGCCTTGTAAACGAAAAATGTTTATTTCAGACTCTAATAACGTAGAAATCGTGTTTCAAGTTGAAATACGCCTTGGGACCATATCTCACCTAAAGTAAATGGTAGAATCAAACTTTAACCAAACGTAATGTTTGTACCTAGGGTAAAGTTAAAAAGTTTAAACAATTTGAAAATATCACTATATTTAGGCGAGTAAACGAAAAATGTTCATTTCAGACTCTAAAAACGTAGAAATCGTGTTTCAAGTTGAAATACGCCTTGTAAACGAAAAATGTTTATTTCAGACTCTAATAACGTAGAAATCGTGTTTCAAGTTGAAATACGCCTTGGGACCATATTTCACCTAAAGTAAATGGTAGAATCAAACTTTAACCAAACGTAATGTTTGTACCTAGGGTAAAGTTAAAAAGTTTAAACAATTTGAAAATATCACTATATTTAGGCGAGTAAACGAAAAATGTTCGTCTCAGACTCTAAAACCGCAGAAATCGTGTTTCAAGTTGAAATACGCCTCGGGACCATATCTCACCTAAAGTAAATGGTAGAATCAAACTTTAACCAAACGTAATGTTTGTACCTAGGGTAAAGTTAAAAAGTTTAAACAATTTGAAAGTATCACTATATTTAGGCGAGTAAACGAAAAATGTTCGTCTCAGACTCTAAAACCGCAGAAATCGTGTTTCAAGTTGAAATACGCCTTGGTACCATATCTCACCTAAAGTAAATGGTAGAATCAAACTTTAACCAAACGTAATGTTTGTACCTAGGGTAAAGTTAAAAAGTTTAAACAATTTTAAAATATCACTATATTTAGGCGAGTAAACGAAAAATGTTCATTTCAAACTCTAAAAACGTAGAAATCGTGTTTCAAGTTGAAATACGCCTTGTAAACGAAAAATGTTTATTTCAGACTCTAATAACGTAGAAATCGTGTTTCAAGTTGAAATACGCCTTGGGACCATATCTCACCTAAAGTAAATGGTAGAATCAAACTTTAACCAAACGTAATGTTTGTACCTAGGGTAAAGTTAAAAAGTTTAAACAATTTTAAAATATCACTATATTTAGGCGAGTAAACGAAAAATGTTCATTTCAGACTCTAAAAACGTAGAAATCGTGTTTCAAGTTGAAATACGCCTTGTAAACGAAAAATGTTTATTTCAGACTCTAATAACGTAGAAATCGTGTTTCAAGTTGAAATACGCCTTGGGACCATATCTCACCTAAAGTAAATGGTAGAATCAAACTTTAACCAAACGTAATGTTTGTACCTAGGGTAAAGTTAAAAAGTTTAAACAATTTGAAAATATCACTATATTTAGGCGAGTAAACGAAAAATGTTCGTCTCAGACTCTAAAACCGCAGAAATCGTGTTTCAAGTTGAAATACGCCTTGGGACCATATCTCACCTAAAGTAAATGGTAGAATCAAACTTTAACCAAACGTAATGTTTGTACCTAGGGTAAAGTTAAAAAGTTTAAACAATTTGAAAATATCACTATATTTAGGCGAGTAAACGAAAAATGTTCATTTCAGACTCTAAAAACGTAGAAATCGTGTTTCAAGTTGAAATACGCCTTGTAAACGAAAAATGTTTATTTCAGACTCTAATAACGTAGAAATCGTGTTTCAAGTTGAAATACGCCTTGGGACCATATCTCACCTAAAGTAAATGGTAGAATCAAACTTTAACCAAACGTAATGTTTGTACCTAGGGTAAAGTTAAAAAGTTTAAACAATTTGAAAATATCACTATATTTAGGCGAGTAAACGAAAAATGTTCATTTCAGACTCTAAAAACGTAGAAATCGTGTTTCAAGTTGAAATACGCCTTGTAAACGAAAAATGTTTATTTCAGACTCTAATAACGTAGAAATCGTGTTTCAAGTTGAAATACGCCTTGGGACCATATTTCACCTAAAGTAAATGGTAGAATCAAACTTTAACCAAACGTAATGTTTGTACCTAGGGTAAAGTTAAAAAGTTTAAACAATTTGAAAATATCACTATATTTAGGCGAGTAAACGAAAAATGTTCGTCTCAGACTCTAAAACCGCAGAAATCGTGTTTCAAGTTGAAATACGCCTCGGGACCATATCTCACCTAAAGTAAATGGTAGAATCAAACTTTAACCAAACGTAATGTTTGTACCTAGGGTAAAGTTAAAAAGTTTAAACAATTTGAAAGTATCACTATATTTAGGCGAGTAAACGAAAAATGTTCGTCTCAGACTCTAAAACCGCAGAAATCGTGTTTCAAGTTGAAATACGCCTTGGTACCATATCTCACCTAAAGTAAATGGTAGAATCAAACTTTAACCAAACGTAATGTTTGTACCTAGGGTAAAGTTAAAAAGTTTAAACAATTTTAAAATATCACTATATTTAGGCGAGTAAACGAAAAATGTTCATTTCAAACTCTAAAAACGTAGAAATCGTGTTTCAAGTTGAAATACGCCTTGTAAACGAAAAATGTTTATTTCAGACTCTAATAACGTAGAAATCGTGTTTCAAGTTGAAATACGCCTTGGGACCATATCTCACCTAAAGTAAATGGTAGAATCAAACTTTAACCAAACGTAATGTTTGTACCTAGGGTAAAGTTAAAAAGTTTAAACAATTTTAAAATATCACTATATTTAGGCGAGTAAACGAAAAATGTTCATTTCAGACTCTAAAAACGTAGAAATCGTGTTTCAAGTTGAAATACGCCTTGTAAACGAAAAATGTTTATTTCAGACTCTAATAACGTAGAAATCGTGTTTCAAGTTGAAATACGCCTTGGGACCATATCTCACCTAAAGTAAATGGTAGAATCAAACTTTAACCAAACGTAATGTTTGTACCTAGGGTAAAGTTAAAAAGTTTAAACAATTTGAAAATATCACTATATTTAGGCGAGTAAACGAAAAATGTTCGTCTCAGACTCTAAAACCGCAGAAATCGTGTTTCAAGTTGAAATACGCCTTGGGACCATATCTCACCTAAAGTAAATGGTAGAATCAAACTTTAACCAAACGTAATGTTTGTACCTAGGGTAAAGTTAAAAAGTTTAAACAATTTGAAAATATCACTATATTTAGGCGAGTAAACGAAAAATGTTCATTTCAGACTCTAAAAACGTAGAAATCGTGTTTCAAGTTGAAATACGCCTTGTAAACGAAAAATGTTTATTTCAGACTCTAATAACGTAGAAATCGTGTTTCAAGTTGAAATACGCCTTGGGACCATATCTCACCTAAAGTAAATGGTAGAATCAAACTTTAACCAAACGTAATGTTTGTACCTAGGGTAAAGTTAAAAAGTTTAAACAATTTGAAAATATCACTATATTTAGGCGAGTAAACGAAAAATGTTCATTTCAGACTCTAAAAACGTAGAAATCGTGTTTCAAGTTGAAATACGCCTTGTAAACGAAAAATGTTTATTTCAGACTCTAATAACGTAGAAATCGTGTTTCAAGTTGAAATACGCCTTGGGACCATATTTCACCTAAAGTAAATGGTAGAATCAAACTTTAACCAAACGTAATGTTTGTACCTAGGGTAAAGTTAAAAAGTTTAAACAATTTGAAAATATCACTATATTTAGGCGAGTAAACGAAAAATGTTCGTCTCAGACTCTAAAACCGCAGAAATCGTGTTTCAAGTTGAAATACGCCTCGGGACCATATCTCACCTAAAGTAAATGGTAGAATCAAACTTTAACCAAACGTAATGTTTGTACCTAGGGTAAAGTTAAAAAGTTTAAACAATTTGAAAGTATCACTATATTTAGGCGAGTAAACGAAAAATGTTCGTCTCAGACTCTAAAACCGCAGAAATCGTGTTTCAAGTTGAAATACGCCTTGGTACCATATCTCACCTAAAGTAAATGGTAGAATCAAACTTTAACCAAACGTAATGTTTGTACCTAGGGTAAAGTTAAAAAGTTTAAACAATTTTAAAATATCACTATATTTAGGCGAGTAAACGAAAAATGTTCATTTCAAACTCTAAAAACGTAGAAATCGTGTTTCAAGTTGAAATACGCCTTGTAAACGAAAAATGTTTATTTCAGACTCTAATAACGTAGAAATCGTGTTTCAAGTTGAAATACGCCTTGGGACCATATCTCACCTAAAGTAAATGGTAGAATCAAACTTTAACCAAACGTAATGTTTGTACCTAGGGTAAAGTTAAAAAGTTTAAACAATTTTAAAATATCACTATATTTAGGCGAGTAAACGAAAAATGTTCATTTCAGACTCTAAAAACGTAGAAATCGTGTTTCAAGTTGAAATACGCCTTGTAAACGAAAAATGTTTATTTCAGACTCTAATAACGTAGAAATCGTGTTTCAAGTTGAAATACGCCTTGGGACCATATCTCACCTAAAGTAAATGGTAGAATCAAACTTTAACCAAACGTAATGTTTGTACCTAGGGTAAAGTTAAAAAGTTTAAACAATTTGAAAATATCACTATATTTAGGCGAGTAAACGAAAAATGTTCGTCTCAGACTCTAAAACCGCAGAAATCGTGTTTCAAGTTGAAATACGCCTTGGTACCATATCTCACCTAAAGTAAATGGTAGAATCAAACTTTAACCAAACGTAATGTTTGTACCTAGTATAAAGTTAAAAAGTTTAAACAATTTTAAAATAACACTATATTTAGGCGAGTAAACGAAAAATGTTCATTTCAGTCTCTAAAAACGTAGAAATCGTGTTTCAAGTTGAAATACGCCTTGTAAACGAAAAATGTTTATTTCAGACTCTAATAACGTAGAAATCGTGTTTCAAGTTGAAATACGCCTTGGGACCATATCTCACCTAAAGTAAATGGTAGAATCAAACTTTAACCAAACGTAATGTTTGTACCTAGGGTAAAGTTAAAAAGTTTAAACAATTTGAAAATATCACTATATTTAGGCGAGTAAACGAAAAATGTTCGTCTCAGACTCTAAAACCGCAGAAATCGTGTTTCAAGTTGAAATACGCCTTGGGACCATATCTCACCTAAAGTAAATGGTAGAATCAAACTTTAACCAAACGTAATGTTTGTACCTAGGGTAAAGTTAAAAAGTTTAAACAATTTGAAAGTATCACTATATTTAGGCGAGTAAACGAAAAATGTTCGTCTCAGACTCTAAAACCGCAGAAATCGTGTTTCAAGTTGAAATACGCCTTGGTACCATATCTCACCTAAAGTAAATGGTAGAATCAAACTTTAACCAAACGTAATGTTTGTACCTAGGGTAAAGTTAAAAAGTTTAAACAATTTTAAAATATCACTATATTTAGGCGAGTAAACGAAAAATGTTCATTTCAAACTCTAAAAACGTAGAAATCGTGTTTCAAGTTGAAATACGCCTTGTAAACGAAAAATGTTTATTTCAGACTCTAATAACGTAGAAATCGTGTTTCAAGTAGAAATACGCCTTGGGACCATATCTCACCTAAAGTAAATGGTAGAATCAAACTTTAACCAAACGTAATGTTTGTACCTAGGGTAAAGTTAAAAAGTTTAAACAATTTTAAAATATCACTATATTTAGGCGAGTAAACGAAAAATGTTCATTTCAGACTCTAAAAACGTAGAAATCGTGTTTCAAGTTGAAATACGCCTTGTAAACGAAAAATGTTTATTTCAGACTCTAATAACGTAGAAATCGTGTTTCAAGTTGAAATACGCCTTGGGACCATATCTCACCTAAAGTAAATGGTAGAATCAAACTTTAACCAAACGTAATGTTTGTACCTAGGGTAAAGTTAAAAAGTTTAAACAATTTTAAAATATCACTATATTTAGGCGAGTAAACGAAAAATGTTCATTTCAGACTCTAAAAACGTAGAAATCGTGTTTCAAGTTGAAATACGCCTTGTAAACGAAAAATGTTTATTTCAGACTCTAATAACGTAGAAATCGTGTTTCAAGTTGAAATACGCCTTGGGACCATATCTCACCTAAAGTAAATGGTAGAATCAAACTTTAACCAAACGTAATGTTTGTACCTAGGGTAAAGTTAAAAAGTTTAAACAATTTGAAAATATCACTATATTTAGGCGAGTAAACGAAAAATGTTCGTCTCAGACTCTAAAACCGCAGAAATCGTGTTTCAAGTTGAAATACGCCTTGGTACCATATCTCACCTAAAGTAAATGGTAGAATCAAACTTTAACCAAACGTAATGTTTGTACCTAGTATAAAGTTAAAAAGTTTAAACAATTTTAAAATAACACTATATTTAGGCGAGTAAACGAAAAATGTTCATTTCAGTCTCTAAAAACGTAGAAATCGTGTTTCAAGTTGAAATACGCCTTGTAAACGAAAAATGTTTATTTCAGACTCTAATAACGTAGAAATCGTGTTTCAAGTTGAAATACGCCTTGGGACCATATCTCACCTAAAGTAAATGGTAGAATCAAACTTTAACCAAACGTAATGTTTGTACCTAGGGTAAAGTTAAAAAGTTTAAACAATTTGAAAATATCACTATATTTAGGCGAGTAAACGAAAAATGTTCGTCTCAGACTCTAAAACCGCAGAAATCGTGTTTCAAGTTGAAATACGCCTTGGGACCATATCTCACCTAAAGTAAATGGTAGAATCAAACTTTAACCAAACGTAATGTTTGTACCTAGGGTAAAGTTAAAAAGTTTAAACAATTTGAAAGTATCACTATATTTAGGCGAGTAAACGAAAAATGTTCGTCTCAGACTCTAAAACCGCAGAAATCCTGTTTCAAGTTGAAATACGCCTTGGTACCATATCTCACCTAAAGTAAATGGTAGAATCAAACTTTAACCAAACGTAATGTTTGTACCTAGGGTAAAGTTAAAAAGTTTAAACAATTTTAAAATATCACTATATTTAGGCGAGTAAACGAAAAATGTTCATTTCAAACTCTAAAAACGTAGAAATCGTGTTTCAAGTTGAAATACGCCTTGTAAACGAAAAATGTTTATTTCAGACTCTAATAACGTAGAAATCGTGTTTCAAGTAGAAATACGCCTTGGGACCATATCTCACCTAAAGTAAATGGTAGAATCAAACTTTAACCAAACGTAATGTTTGTACCTAGGGTAAAGTTAAAAAGTTTAAACAATTTTAAAATATCACTATATTTAGGCGAGTAAACGAAAAATGTTCATTTCAGACTCTAAAAACGTAGAAATCGTGTTTCAAGTTGAAATACGCCTTGTAAACGAAAAATGTTTATTTCAGACTCTAATAACGTAGAAATCGTGTTTCAAGTTGAAATACGCCTTGGGACCATATCTCACCTAAAGTAAATGGTAGAATCAAACTTTAACCAAACGTAATGTTTGTACCTAGGGTAAAGTTAAAAAGTTTAAACAATTTTAAAATATCACTATATTTAGGCGAGTAAACGAAAAATGTTCATTTCAGACTCTAAAAACGTAGAAATCGTGTTTCAAGTTGAAATACGCCTTGTAAACGAAAAATGTTTATTTCAGACTCTAATAACGTAGAAATCGTGTTTCAAGTTGAAATACGCCTTGGGACCATATCTCACCTAAAGTAAATGGTAGAATCAAACTTTAACCAAACGTAATGTTTGTACCTAGAGTAAAGTTAAAAAGTTTAAACAATTTGAAAATATCACTATATTTAGGCGAGTAAACGAAAAATTTTCGTCTCAGACTCTAAAACCGCAGAAATCGTGTTTCAAGTTGAAATACGCCTTGGTACCATATCTCACCTAAAGTAAATGGTAGATTCAAACTTTAACCAAACGTAATGTTTGTACCTAGTATAAAGTTAAAAAGTTTAAACAATTTTAAAATAACACTATATTTAGGCGAGTAAACGAAAAATGTTCATTTCAGACTCTAAAAACGTAGAAATCGTGTTTCAAGTTGAAATACGCCTTGTAAACGAAAAATGTTTATTTCAGACTCTAATAACATAGAAATCGTGTTTCAAGTTGAAATACGCCTTGGGACCATATCTCACCTAAAGTAAATGGTAGAATCAAACTTTAACCAAACGTAATGTTTGTACCTAGGGTAAAGTTAAAAAGTTTAAACAATTTGAAAATATCACTATATTTAGGTGAGTAAACGAAAAATGTTTATTTCAGACTCTAATAACGTAGAAATCGTGTTTCAAGTTGAAATACGCCTTGGGACCATATCTCACCTAAAGTAAATGGTAGAATCAAACTTTAACCAAACGTAATGTTTGTACCTAGGGTAAAGTTAAAAAGTTTAAACAATTTGAAAATATCACTATATTTAGGCGAGTAAACGAAAAATGTTCGTCTCAGACTCTAAAACCGCAGAAATCGTGTTTCTAGTTGAAATACGCCTTGGGACCATATCTCACCTAAAGTAAATGGTAGAATCAAACTTTAACCAAACGTAATGTTTGTACCTAGGGTAAAGTTAAAAAGTTTAAACAATTTGAAAATATCACTATATTTAGGCGAGTAAACGAAAAATGTTCATTTCAGACTCTAAAAACGTAGAAATCGTGTTTCAAGTTGAAATACGCCTTGTAAACGAAAAATGTTTATTTCAGACTCTAATAACGTAGAAATCGTGTTTCAAGTTGAAATACGCCTTGGGACCATATTTCACCTAAAGTAAATGGTAGAATCAAACTTTAACCAAACGTAATGTTTGTACCTAGGGTAAAGTTAAAAAGTTTAAACAATTTGAAAATATCACTATATTTAGGCGAGTAAACGAAAAATGTTCGTCTCAGACTCTAAAACCGCAGAAATCGTGTTTCAAGTTGAAATACGCCTTGGGACCATATCTCACCTAAAGTAAATGGTAGAATCAAACTTTAACCAAACGTAATGTTTGTACCTAGGGTAAAGTTAAAAAGTTTAAACAATTTGAAAGTATCACTATATTTAGGCGAGTAAACGAAAAATGTTCGTCTCAGACTCTAAAACCGCAGAAATCGTGTTTCAAGTTGAAATACGCCTTGGTACCATATCTCACCTAAAGTAAATGGTAGAATCAAACTTTAACCAAACGTAATGTTTGTACCTAGGGTAAAGTTAAAAAGTTTAAACAATTTTAAAATATCACTATATTTAGGCGAGTAAACGAAAAATGTTCATTTCAAACTCTAAAAACGTAGAAATCGTGTTTCAAGTTGAAATACGCCTTGTAAACGAAAAATGTTTATTTCAGACTCTAATAACGTAGAAATCGTGTTTCAAGTAGAAATACGCCTTGGGACCATATCTCACCTAAAGTAAATGGTAGAATCAAACTTTAACCAAACGTAATGTTTGTACCTAGGGTAAAGTTAAAAAGTTTAAACAATTTTAAAATATCACTATATTTAGGCGAGTAAACGAAAAATGTTCATTTCAGACTCTAAAAACGTAGAAATCGTGTTTCAAGTTGAAATACGCCTTGTAAACGAAAAATGTTTATTTCAGACTCTAATAACGTAGAAATCGTGTTTCAAGTTGAAATACGCCTTGGGACCATATCTCACCTAAAGTAAATGGTAGAATCAAACTTTAACCAAACGTAATGTTTGTACCTAGGGTAAAGTTAAAAAGTTTAAACAATTTTAAAATATCACTATATTTAGGCGAGTAAACGAAAAATGTTCATTTCAGACTCTAAAAACGTAGAAATCGTGTTTCAAGTTGAAATACGCCTTGTAAACGAAAAATGTTTATTTCAGACTCTAATAACGTAGAAATCGTGTTTCAAGTTGAAATACGCCTTGGGACCATATCTCACCTAAAGTAAATGGTAGAATCAAACTTTAACCAAACGTAATGTTTGTACCTAGGGTAAAGTTAAAAAGTTTAAACAATTTGAAAATATCACTATATTTAGGCGAGTAAACGAAAAATGTTCGTCTCAGACTCTAAAACCGCAGAAATCGTGTTTCAAGTTGAAATACGCCTTGGTACCATATCTCACCTAAAGTAAATGGTAGAATCAAACTTTAACCAAACGTAATGTTTGTACCTAGTATAAAGTTAAAAAGTTTAAACAATTTTAAAATAACACTATATTTAGGCGAGTAAACGAAAAATGTTCATTTCAGTCTCTAAAAACGTAGAAATCGTGTTTCAAGTTGAAATACGCCTTGTAAACGAAAAATGTTTATTTCAGACTCTAATAACGTAGAAATCGTGTTTCAAGTTGAAATACGCCTTGGGACCATATCTCACCTAAAGTAAATGGTAGAATCAAACTTTAACCAAACGTAATGTTTGTACCTAGGGTAAAGTTAAAAAGTTTAAACAATTTGAAAATATCACTATATTTAGGCGAGTAAACGAAAAATGTTCGTCTCAGACTCTAAAACCGCAGAAATCGTGTTTCAAGTTGAAATACGCCTTGGGACCATATCTCACCTAAAGTAAATGGTAGAATCAAACTTTAACCAAACGTAATGTTTGTACCTAGGGTAAAGTTAAAAAGTTTAAACAATTTGAAAGTATCACTATATTTAGGCGAGTAAACGAAAAATGTTCGTCTCAGACTCTAAAACCGCAGAAATCGTGTTTCAAGTTGAAATACGCCTTGGTACCATATCTCACCTAAAGTAAATGGTAGAATCAAACTTTAACCAAACGTAATGTTTGTACCTAGGGTAAAGTTAAAAAGTTTAAACAATTTTAAAATATCACTATATTTAGGCGAGTAAACGAAAAATGTTCATTTCAGACTCTAAAAACGTAGAAATCGTGTTTCAAGTTGAAATACGCCTTGTAAACGAAAAATGTTTATTTCAGACTCTAATAACGTAGAAATCGTGTTTCAAGTTGAAATACGCCTTGGGACCATATCTCACCTAAAGTAAATGGTAGAATCAAACTTTAACCAAACGTAATGTTTGTACCTAGGGTAAAGTTAAAAAGTTTAAACAATTTTAAAATATCACTATATTTAGGCGAGTAAACGAAAAATGTTCATTTCAGACTCTAAAAACGTAGAAATCGTGTTTCAAGTTGAAATACGCCTTGTAAACGAAAAATGTTTATTTCAGACTCTAATAACGTAGAAATCGTGTTTCAAGTTGAAATACGCCTTGGGACCATATCTCACCTAAAGTAAATGGTAGAATCAAACTTTAACCAAACGTAATGTTTGTACCTAGAGTAAAGTTAAAAAGTTTAAACAATTTGAAAATATCACTATATTTAGGCGAGTAAACGAAAAATTTTCGTCTCAGACTCTAAAACCGCAGAAATCGTGTTTCAAGTTGAAATACGCCTTGGTACCATATCTCACCTAAAGTAAATGGTAGATTCAAACTTTAACCAAACGTAATGTTTGTACCTAGTATAAAGTTAAAAAGTTTAAACAATTTTAAAATAACACTATATTTAGGCGAGTAAACGAAAAATGTTCATTTCAGACTCTAAAAACGTAGAAATCGTGTTTCAAGTTGAAATACGCCTTGTAAACGAAAAATGTTTATTTCAGACTCTAATAACATAGAAATCGTGTTTCAAGTTGAAATACGCCTTGGGACCATATCTCACCTAAAGTAAATGGTAGAATCAAACTTTAACCAAACGTAATGTTTGTACCTAGGGTAAAGTTAAAAAGTTTAAACAATTTGAAAATATCACTATATTTAGGTGAGTAAACGAAAAATGTTTATTTCAGACTCTAATAACGTAGAAATCGTGTTTCAAGTTGAAATACGCCTTGGGACCATATCTCACCTAAAGTAAATGGTAGAATCAAACTTTAACCAAACGTAATGTTTGTACCTAGGGTAAAGTTAAAAAGTTTAAACAATTTGAAAATATCACTATATTTAGGCGAGTAAACGAAAAATGTTCGTCTCAGACTCTAAAACCGCAGAAATCGTGTTTCTAGTTGAAATACGCCTTGGGACCATATCTCACCTAAAGTAAATGGTAGAATCAAACTTTAACCAAACGTAATGTTTGTACCTAGGGTAAAGTTAAAAAGTTTAAACAATTTGAAAATATCACTATATTTAGGCGAGTAAACGAAAAATGTTCATTTCAGACTCTAAAAACGTAGAAATCGTGTTTCAAGTTGAAATACGCCTTGTAAACGAAAAATGTTTATTTCAGACTCTAATAACGTAGAAATCGTGTTTCAAGTTGAAATACGCCTTGGGACCATATTTCACCTAAAGTAAATGGTAGAATCAAACTTTAACCAAACGTAATGTTTGTACCTAGGGTAAAGTTAAAAAGTTTAAACAATTTGAAAATATCACTATATTTAGGCGAGTAAACGAAAAATGTTCGTCTCAGACTCTAAAACCGCAGAAATCGTGTTTCAAGTTGAAATACGCCTTGGGACCATATCTCACCTAAAGTAAATGGTAGAATCAAACTTTAACCAAACGTAATGTTTGTACCTAGGGTAAAGTTAAAAAGTTTAAACAATTTGAAAGTATCACTATATTTAGGCGAGTAAACGAAAAATGTTCGTCTCAGACTCTAAAACCGCAGAAATCGTGTTTCAAGTTGAAATACGCCTTGGTACCATATCTCACCTAAAGTAAATGGTAGAATCAAACTTTAACCAAACGTAATGTTTGTACCTAGGGTAAAGTTAAAAAGTTTAAACAATTTTAAAATATCACTATATTTAGGCGAGTAAACGAAAAATGTTCATTTCAAACTCTAAAAACGTAGAAATCGTGTTTCAAGTTGAAATACGCCTTGTAAACGAAAAATGTTTATTTCAGACTCTAATAACGTAGAAATCGTGTTTCAAGTAGAAATACGCCTTGGGACCATATCTCACCTAAAGTAAATGGTAGAATCAAACTTTAACCAAACGTAATGTTTGTACCTAGGGTAAAGTTAAAAAGTTTAAACAATTTTAAAATATCACTATATTTAGGCGAGTAAACGAAAAATGTTCATTTCAGACTCTAAAAACGTAGAAATCGTGTTTCAAGTTGAAATACGCCTTGTAAACGAAAAATGTTTATTTCAGACTCTAATAACGTAGAAATCGTGTTTCAAGTTGAAATACGCCTTGGGACCATATCTCACCTAAAGTAAATGGTAGAATCAAACTTTAACCAAACGTAATGTTTGTACCTAGGGTAAAGTTAAAAAGTTTAAACAATTTTAAAATATCACTATATTTAGGCGAGTAAACGAAAAATGTTCATTTCAGACTCTAAAAACGTAGAAATCGTGTTTCAAGTTGAAATACGCCTTGTAAACGAAAAATGTTTATTTCAGACTCTAATAACGTAGAAATCGTGTTTCAAGTTGAAATACGCCTTGGGACCATATCTCACCTAAAGTAAATGGTAGAATCAAACTTTAACCAAACGTAATGTTTGTACCTAGTATAAAGTTAAAAAGTTTAAACAATTTTAAAATAACACTATATTTAGGCGAGTAAACGAAAAATGTTCATTTCAGTCTCTAAAAACGTAGAAATCGTGTTTCAAGTTGAAATACGCCTTGTAAACGAAAAATGTTTATTTCAGACTCTAATAACGTAGAAATCGTGTTTCAAGTTGAAATACGCCTTGGGACCATATCTCACCTAAAGTAAATGGTAGAATCAAACTTTAACCAAACGTAATGTTTGTACCTAGGGTAAAGTTAAAAAGTTTAAACAATTTGAAAATATCACTATATTTAGGCGAGTAAACGAAAAATGTTCGTCTCAGACTCTAAAACCGCAGAAATCGTGTTTCAAGTTGAAATACGCCTTGGGACCATATCTCACCTAAAGTAAATGGTAGAATCAAACTTTAACCAAACGTAATGTTTGTACCTAGGGTAAAGTTAAAAAGTTTAAACAATTTGAAAGTATCACTATATTTAGGCGAGTAAACGAAAAATGTTCGTCTCAGACTCTAAAACCGCAGAAATCGTGTTTCAAGTTGAAATACGCCTTGGTACCATATCTCACCTAAAGTAAATGGTAGAATCAAACTTTAACCAAACGTAATGTTTGTACCTAGGGTAAAGTTAAAAAGTTTAAACAATTTTAAAATATCACTATATTTAGGCGAGTAAACGAAAAATGTTCATTTCAAACTCTAAAAACGTAGAAATCGTGTTTCAAGTTGAAATACGCCTTGTAAACGAAAAATGTTTATTTCAGACTCTAATAACGTAGAAATCGTGTTTCAAGTAGAAATACGCCTTGGGACCATATCTCACCTAAAGTAAATGGTAGAATCAAACTTTAACCAAACGTAATGTTTGTACCTAGGGTAAAGTTAAAAAGTTTAAACAATTTTAAAATATCACTATATTTAGGCGAGTAAACGAAAAATGTTCATTTCAGACTCTAAAAACGTAGAAATCGTGTTTCAAGTTGAAATACGCCTTGTAAACGAAAAATGTTTATTTCAGACTCTAATAACGTAGAAATCGTGTTTCAAGTTGAAATACGCCTTGGGACCATATCTCACCTAAAGTAAATGGTAGAATCAAACTTTAACCAAACGTAATGTTTGTACCTAGGGTAAAGTTAAAAAGTTTAAACAATTTTAAAATATCACTATATTTAGGCGAGTAAACGAAAAATGTTCATTTCAGACTCTAAAAACGTAGAAATCGTGTTTCAAGTTGAAATACGCCTTGTAAACGAAAAATGTTTATTTCAGACTCTAATAACGTAGAAATCGTGTTTCAAGTTGAAATACGCCTTGGGACCATATCTCACCTAAAGTAAATGGTAGAATCAAACTTTAACCAAACGTAATGTTTGTACCTAGAGTAAAGTTAAAAAGTTTAAACAATTTGAAAATATCACTATATTTAGGCGAGTAAACGAAAAATTTTCGTCTCAGACTCTAAAACCGCAGAAATCGTGTTTCAAGTTGAAATACGCCTTGGTACCATATCTCACCTAAAGTAAATGGTAGATTCAAACTTTAACCAAACGTAATGTTTGTACCTAGTATAAAGTTAAAAAGTTTAAACAATTTTAAAATAACACTATATTTAGGCGAGTAAACGAAAAATGTTCATTTCAGACTCTAAAAACGTAGAAATCGTGTTTCAAGTTGAAATACGCCTTGTAAACGAAAAATGTTTATTTCAGACTCTAATAACATAGAAATCGTGTTTCAAGTTGAAATACGCCTTGGGACCATATCTCACCTAAAGTAAATGGTAGAATCAAACTTTAACCAAACGTAATGTTTGTACCTAGGGTAAAGTTAAAAAGTTTAAACAATTTGAAAATATCACTATATTTAGGTGAGTAAACGAAAAATGTTTATTTCAGACTCTAATAACGTAGAAATCGTGTTTCAAGTTGAAATACGCCTTGGGACCATATCTCACCTAAAGTAAATGGTAGAATCAAACTTTAACCAAACGTAATGTTTGTACCTAGGGTAAAGTTAAAAAGTTTAAACAATTTGAAAATATCACTATATTTAGGCGAGTAAACGAAAAATGTTCGTCTCAGACTCTAAAACCGCAGAAATCGTGTTTCTAGTTGAAATACGCCTTGGGACCATATCTCACCTAAAGTAAATGGTAGAATCAAACTTTAACCAAACGTAATGTTTGTACCTAGGGTAAAGTTAAAAAGTTTAAACAATTTGAAAATATCACTATATTTAGGCGAGTAAACGAAAAATGTTCATTTCAGACTCTAAAAACGTAGAAATCGTGTTTCAAGTTGAAATACGCCTTGTAAACGAAAAATGTTTATTTCAGACTCTAATAACGTAGAAATCGTGTTTCAAGTTGAAATACGCCTTGGGACCATATTTCACCTAAAGTAAATGGTAGAATCAAACTTTAACCAAACGTAATGTTTGTACCTAGGGTAAAGTTAAAAAGTTTAAACAATTTGAAAATATCACTATATTTAGGCGAGTAAACGAAAAATGTTCGTCTCAGACTCTAAAACCGCAGAAATCGTGTTTCAAGTTGAAATACGCCTTGGGACCATATCTCACCTAAAGTAAATGGTAGAATCAAACTTTAACCAAACGTAATGTTTGTACCTAGGGTAAAGTTAAAAAGTTTAAACAATTTGAAAGTATCACTATATTTAGGCGAGTAAACGAAAAATGTTCGTCTCAGACTCTAAAACCGCAGAAATCGTGTTTCAAGTTGAAATACGCCTTGGTACCATATCTCACCTAAAGTAAATGGTAGAATCAAACTTTAACCAAACGTAATGTTTGTACCTAGGGTAAAGTTAAAAAATTTAAACAATTTTAAAATATCACTATATTTAGGCGAGTAAACGAAAAATGTTCATTTCAAACTCTAAAAACGTAGAAATCGTGTTTCAAGTTGAATTACGCCTTGTAAACGAAAAATGTTTATTTCAGACTCTAATAACGTAGAAATCGTGTTTCAAGTTGAAATACGCCTTGTAAACGAAAAATGTTTATTTCAGACTCTAATAACGTAGAAATCGTGTTTCAAGTTGAAATACGCCTTGGGACCATATCTCACCTAAAGTAAATGGTAGAATCAAACTTTAACCAAACGTAATGTTTGTACCTAGGGTAAAGTTAAAAAGTTTAAACAATTTGAAAATATCACTATATTTACGCGAGTAAACGAAAAATGTTCGTCTCAGACTCTAAAACCGCAGAAATCGTGTTTCAAGTTGAAATACGCCTTGGGACCATATCTCACCTAAAGTAAATGGTAGAATCAAACTTTAACCAAACGTAATGTTTGTACCTAGGGTAAAGTTAAAAAGTTTAAACAATTTGAAAGTATCACTATATTTAGGCGAGTAAACGAAAAATGTTCGTCTCAGACTCTAAAACCGCAGAAATCGTGTTTCAAGTTGAAATACGCCTTGGTACCATATCTCACCTAAAGTAAATGGTAGAATCAAACTTTAACCAAACGTAATGTTTGTACCTAGGGTAAAGTTAAAAAGTTTAAACAATTTTAAAATATCACTATATTTAGGCGAGTAAACGAAAAATGTTCATTTCAGACTCTAAAAACGTAGAAATCGTGTTTCAAGTTGAAATACGCCTTGTAAACGAAAAATGTTTATTTCAGACTCTAATAACGTAGAAATCGTGTTTCAAGTTGAAATACGCCTTGTAAACGAAAAATGTTTATTTCAGACTCTAATAACGTAGAAATCGTGTTTCAAGTTGAAATACGCCTTGGGACCATATCTCACCTAAAGTAAATGGTAGAATCAAACTTTAACCAAACGTAATGTTTGTACCTAGGGTAAAGTTAAAAAGTTTAAACAATTTGAAAATATCACTATATTTAGGCGAGTAAACGAAAAATGTTCGTCTCAGACTCTAAAACCGCAGAAATCGTGTTTCAAGTTGAAATACGCCTTGGGACCATATCTCACCTAAAGTAAATGGTAGAATCAAACTTTAACCAAACGTAATGTTTGTACCTAGGGTAAAGTTAAAAAGTTTAAACAATTTGAAAGTATCACTATATTTAGGCGAGTAAACGAAAAATGTTCGTCTCAGACTCTAAAACCGCAGAAATCGTGTTTCAAGTTGAAATACGCCTTGGGACCATATCTCACCTAAAGTAAATGGTAGAATCAAACTTTAACCATTGTAATGTTTGTACCTAGGGTAAAGTTAAAAAGTTTAAACAATTTTAAAATATCACTATATTTAGGCGAGTAAACGAAAAATGTTCATTTCAAACTCTAAAAACGTAGAAATCGTGTTTCAAGTTGAAATACGCCTTGTAAACGAAAAATGTTTATTTCAGACTCTAATAACGTAGAAATCGTGTTTCAAGTTGAAATACGCCTTGTAAACGAAAAATGTTTATTTCAGACTCTAATAACGTAGAAATCGTGTTTCAAGTTGAAATACGCCTTGGGACCATATCTCACCTAAAGTAAATGGTAGAATCAAACTTTAACCAAACGTAATGTTTGTACCTAGGGTAAAGTTAAAAAGTTTAAACAATTTGAAAATATCACTATATTTACGCGAGTAAACGAAAAATGTTCGTCTCAGACTCTAAAACCGCAGATATCGTGTTTCAAGTTGAAATACGCCTTGGGACCATATCTCACCTAAAGTAAATGGTAGAATCAAACTTTAACCAAACGTAATGTTTGTACCTAGGGTAAAGTTAAAAAGTTTAAACAATTTGAAAGTATCACTATATTTAGGCGAGTAAACGAAAAATGTTCGTCTCAGACTCTAAAACCGCAGAAATCGTGTTTCAAGTTGAAATACGCCTTGGTACCATATCTCACCTAAAGTAAATGGTAGAATCAAACTTTAACCAAACGTAATGTTTGTACCTAGGGTAAAGTTAAAAAGTTTAAACAATTTTAAAATATCACTATATTTAGGCGAGTAAACGAAAAATGTTCATTTCAGACTCTAAAAACGTAGAAATCGTGTTTCAAGTTGAAATACGCCTTGTAAACGAAAAATGTTTATTTCAGACTCTAATAACGTAGAAATCGTGTTTCAAGTTGAAATACGCCTTGTAAACGAAAAATGTTTATTTCAGACTCTAATAACGTAGAAATCGTGTTTCAAGTTGAAATACGCCTTGGGACCATATCTCACCTAAAGTAAATGGTAGAATCAAACTTTAACCAAACGTAATGTTTGTACCTAGGGTAAAGTTAAAAAGTTTAAACAATTTGAAAATATCACTATATTTAGGCGAGTAAACGAAAAATGTTCGTCTCAGACTCTAAAACCGCAGAAATCGTGTTTCAAGTTGAAATACGCCTTGGGACCATATCTCACCTAAAGTAAATGGTAGAATCAAACTTTAACCAAACGTAATGTTTGTACCTAGGGTAAAGTTAAAAAGTTTAAACAATTTGAAAGTATCACTATATTTAGGCGAGTAAACGAAAAATGTTCGTCTCAGACTCTAAAACCGCAGAAATCGTGTTTCAAGTTGAAATACGCCTTGGTACCATATCTCACCTAAAGTAAATGGTAGAATCAAACTTTAACCTAACGTAATGTTTGTACCTAGGGTAAAGTTAAAAAGTTTAAACAATTTTAAAATATCACTATATTTAGGCGAGTAAACGAAAAATGTTCATTTCAGACTCTAAAAACGTAGAAATCGTGTTTCAAGTTGAAATACGCCTTGTAAACGAAAAATGTTTATTTCAGACTCTAATAACGTAGAAATCGTGTTTCAAGTAGAAATACGCCTTGGGACCATATCTCACCTAAAGTAAATGGTAGAATCAAACTTTAACCAAACGTAATGTTTGTACCTAGGGTAAAGTTAAAAAGTTTAAACAATTTTAAAATATCACTATATTTAGGCGAGTAAACGAAAAATGTTCATTTCAGACTCTAAAAACGTAGAAATCGTGTTTCAAGTTGAAATACGCCTTGTAAACGAAAAATGTTTATTTCAGACTCTAATAACGTAGAAATCGTGTTTCAAGTTGAAATACGCCTTGGGACCATATCTCACCTAAAGTAAATGGTAGAATCAAACTTTAACCAAACGTAATGTTTGTACCTAGGGTAAAGTTAAAAAGTTTAAACAATTTGAAAATATCACTATATTTAGGCGAGTAAACGAAAAATTTTCGTCTCAGACTCTAAAACCGCAGAAATCGTGTTTCAAGTTGAAATACGCCTTGGTACCATATCTCACCTAAAGTAAATGGTAGATTCAAACTTTAACCAAACGTAATGTTTGTACCTAGTATAAAGTTAAAAAGTTTAAACAATTTTAAAATAACACTATATTTAGGCGAGTAAACGAAAAATGTTCATTTCAGACTCTAAAAACGTAGAAATCGTGTTTCAAGTTGAAATACGCCTTGTAAACGAAAAATGTTTATTTCAGACTCTAATAACGTAGAAATCGTGTTTCAAGTTGAAATACGCCTTGGGACCATATCTCACCTAAAGTAAATGGTAGAATCAAACTTTAACCAAACGTAATGTTTGTACCTAGGGTAAAGTTAAAAATTTTAAACAATTTTAAAATATCACTATATTTAGGCGAGTAAACGAAAAATATTCATTTCAAACTCTAAAATCGTAGAAATCGTGTTTCAAGTTGAAATACGCCTTGTAAACGAAAAATGTTTATTTCAGACTCTAATAACGTAGAAATCGTGTTTCAAGTTGAAATACTCCTTGTAAACGAAAAATGTTTATTTCAGACTCTAATAACGTAGAAATCGTGTTTCAAGTTGAAATACGCCTTGGGACCATATCTCACCTAAAGTAAATGGTAGAATCAAACTTTAACCAAACGTAATGTTTGTACCTAGGGTAAAGTTAAAAAGTTTAAACAATTTGAAAATATCACTATATTTAGGCGAGTAAACGAAAAATGATCGTCTCAGACTCTAAAACCGCAGAAATCGTGTTTCAAGTTGAAATACGCCTTGGGACCATATCTCACCTAAAGTAAATGGTAGAATCAAACTTTAACCAAACGTAATGTTTGTACCTAGGGTAAAGTTAAAAAGTTTAAACAATTTGAAAATATCACTATATTTAGGCGAGTAAACGAAAAATGTTCATTTCAGACTCTAAAAACGTAGAAATCGTGTTTCAAGTTGAAATACGCCTTGTAAACGAAAAATGTTTATTTCAGACTCTAATAACGTAGAAATCGTGTTTCAAGTTGAAATACGCCTTGGGACCATATTTCACCTAAAGTAAATGGTAGAATCAAACTTTACCCAAACGTAATGTTTGTACCTAGGGTAAAGTTAAAAAGTTTAAACAATTTGAAAATATCACTATATTTAGGCGAGTAAACGAAAAATGTTCGTCTCAGACTCTAAAACCGCAGAAATCGTGTTTCAAGTTGAAATACGCCCTGGGACCATATCTCACCTAAAGTAAATGGTAGAATCAAACTTTAACCAAACGTAATGTTTGTACCTAGGGTAAAGTTAAAAAGTTTAAACAATTTTAAAATATCACTATATTTAGGCGAGTAAACGAAAAATGTTCATTTCAAACTCTAAAAACGTAGAAATCGTGTTTCAAGTTGAAATACGCCTTGTAAACGAAAAATGTTTATTTCAGACTCTAATAACGTAGAAATCGTGTTTCAAGTTGAAATACGCCTTGGGACCATATCTCACCTAAAGTAAATGGTAGAATCAAACTTTAACCAAACGTAATGTTTGTACCTAGGGTAAAGTTAAAAAGTTTAAACAATTTTAAAATATCACTATATTTAGGCGAGTAAACGAAAAATGTTCATTTCAGACTCTAAAAACGTAGAAATCGTGTTTCAAGTTGAAATACGCCTTGTAAACGAAAAATGTTTATTTCAGACTCTAATAACGTAGAAATCGTGTTTCAAGTTGAAATACGCCTTGGGACCATATCTCACCTAAAGTAAATGGTAGAATCAAACTTTAACCAAACGTAATGTTTGTACCTAGGGTAAAGTTAAAAAGTTTAAACAATTTGAAAATATCACTATATTTAGGCAAATAAACGAAAAATTTTCGTCTCAGACTCTAAAACCGTAGAAATCGTGTTTCAAGTTGAAATACGCCTTGGTACCATATCTCACCTAAAGTAAATGGTAGATTCAAACTTTAACCAAACGTAATGTTTGTACCTAGTATAAAGTTAAAAAGTTTAAACAATTTTAAAATAACACTATATTTAGGCGAGTAAACGAAAAATGTTCATTTCAGACTCTAAAAACGTAGAAATCGTGTTTCAAGTTGAAATACGCCTTGTAAACGAAAAATGTTTATTTCAGACTCTAATAACGTAGAAATCGTGTTTCAAGTTGAAATACGCCTTGGGACCATATCTCACCTAAAGTAAATGGTAGAATCAAACTTTAACCAAACGTAATGTTTGTACCTAGGGTAAAGTTAAAAAGTTTAAACAATTTGAAAATATCACTATATTTAGGCGAGTAAACGAAAAATGTTCGTCTCAGACTCTAAAACCGCAGAAATCGTGTTTCAAGTTGAAATACGCCTTGGGACCATATCTCACCTAAAGTAAATGGTAGAATCAAACTTTAACCAAACGTAATGTTTGTACCTAGGGTAAAGTTAAAAAGTTTAAACAATTTTAAAATATCACTATATTTAGGCGAGTAAACGAGAAATGTTCATTTCAGACTCTAAAAACTTAGAAATCGTGTTTCAAGTTGAAATACGCCTTGTAAACGAAAAATGTTTATTTCAGACTCTAATAACGTAGAAATCGTGTTTCAAGTTGAAATACGCCTTGGGACCATATCTCACCTAAAGTAAATGGTAGAATCAAACTTTAACCAAACGTAATGTTTGTACCTAGGGTAAAGTTAAAAAGTTTAAACAATTTGAAAATATCACTATATTTAGGCGAGTAAACGAAAAATGTTCGTCTCAGACTCTAAAACCGCAGAAATCGTGTTTCAAGTTGAAATACGCCTTGGGACCATATCTCACCTAAAGTAAATGGTAGAATCAAACTTTAACCAAACGTAATGTTTGTACCTAGGGTAAAGTTAAAAATTTTAAACAATTTTAAAATATCACTATATTTAGGCGAGTAAACGAAAAATGTTCATTTCAAACTCTAAAATCGTAGAAATCGTGTTTCAAGTTGAAATACGCCTTATAAACGAAAAATGTTTATTTCAGACTCTAATAACGTAGAAATCGTGTTTCAAGTTGAAATACTCCTTGTAAACGAAAAATGTTTATTTCAGACTCTAATAACGTAGAAATCGTGTTTCAAGTTGAAATACGCCTTGGGACCATATCTCACCTAAAGTAAATGGTAGAATCAAACTTTAACCAAACGTAATGTTTGTACCTAGGGTAAAGTTAAAAAGTTTAAACAATTTGAAAATATCACTATATTTAGGCGAGTAAACGAAAAATGTTCGTCTCAGACTCTAAAACCGCAGAAATCGTGTTTCAAGTTGAAATACGCCTTGGGACCATATCTCACCTAAAGTAAATGGTAGAATCAAACTTTAACCAAACGTAATGTTTGTACCTAGGGTAAAGTTAAAAAGTTTAAACAATTTGAAAATATCACTATATTTAGGCGAGTAAACGAAAAATGTTCATTTCAGACTCTAAAAACGTAGAAATCGTGTTTCAAGTTGAAATACGCCTTGTAAACGAAAAATGTTTATTTCAGACTCTAATAACGTAGAAATCGTGTTTCAAGTTGAAATACGCCTTGGGACCATATTTCACCTAAAGTAAATGGTAGAATCAAACTTTAACCAAACGTAATGTTTGTACCTAGGGTAAAGTTAAAAAGTTTAAACAATTTGAAAATATCACTATATTTAGGCGAGTAAACGAAAAATGTTCGTCTCAGACTCTAAAACCGCAGAAATCGTGTTTCAAGTTGAAATACGCCTTGGGACCATATCTCACCTAAAGTAAATGGTAGAATCAAACTTTAACCAAACGTAATGTTTGTACCTAGGGTAAAGTTAAAAAGTTTAAACAATTTGAAAGTATCACTATATTTAGGCGAGTAAACGAAAAATGTTCGTCTCAGACTCTAAAACCGCAGAAATCGTGTTTCAAGTTGAAATACGCCTTGGTACCATATCTCACCTAAAGTAAATGGTAGAATCAAACTTTAACCAAACGTAATGTTTGTACCTAGGGTAAAGTTAAAAAGTTTAAACAATTTTAAAATATCACTATATTTAGGCGAGTAAACGAAAAATGTTCATTTCAAACTCTAAAAACGTAGAAATCGTGTTTCAAGTTGAAATACGCCTTGTAAACGAAAAATGTTTATTTCAGACTCTAATAACGTAGAAATCGTGTTTCAAGTTGAAATACGCCTTGGGACCATATCTCACCTAAAGTAAATGGTAGAATCAAACTTTAACCAAACGTAATGTTTGTACCTAGGGTAAAGTTAAAAAGTTTAAACAATTTTAAAATATCACTATATTTAGGCGAGTAAACGAAAAATGTTCATTTCAGACTCTAAAAACGTAGAAATCGTGTTTCAAGTTGAAATACGCCTTGTAAACGAAAAATGTTTATTTCAGACTCTAATAACGTAGAAATCGTGTTTCAAGTTGAAATACGCCTTGGGACCATATCTCACCTAAAGTAAATGGTAGAATCAAACTTTAACCAAACGTAATGTTTGTACCTAGGGTAAAGTTAAAAAGTTTAAACAATTTGAAAATATCACTATATTTAGGCGAGTAAACGAAAAATGTTCGTCTCAGACTATAAAACCGCAGAAATCGTGTTTCAAGTTGAAATACGCCTTGGGACCATATCTCACCTAAAGTAAATGGTAGAATCAAACTTTAACCAAACGTAATGTTTGTACCTAGGGTAAAGTTAAAAAGTTTAAACAATTTGAAAGTATCACTATATTTAGGCGAGTAAACGAAAAATGTTCATTTCAGACTCTAAAAACGTAGAAATCGTGTTTCAAGTTGAAATACGCCTTGTAAACGAAAAATGTTTATTTCAGACTCTAATAACGTAGAAATCGTGTTTCAAGTTGAAATACGCCTTGGGACCATATTTCACCTAAAGTAAATGGTAGAATCAAACTTTAACCAAACGTAATGTTTGTACCTAGGGTAAAGTTAAAAAGTTTAAACAATTTGAAAATATCACTATATTTAGGCGAGTAAACGAAAAATGTTCGTCTCAGACTCTAAAACCGCAGAAATCGTGTTTCAAGTTGAAATACGCCTTGGGACCATATCTCACCTAAAGTAAATGGTAGAATCAAACTTTAACCAAACGTAATGTTTGTACCTAGGGTAAAGTTAAAAAGTTTAAACAATTTGAAAGTATCACTATATTTAGGCGAGTAAACGAAAAATGTTCGTCTCAGTCTCTAAAACCGCAGAAATCGTGTTTCAAGTTGAAATACGCCTTGGTACCATATCTCACCTAAAGTAAATGGTAGAATCAAACTTTAACCAAACGTAATGTTTGTACCTAGGGTAAAGTTAAAAAGTTTAAACAATTTTAAAATATCACTATATTTAGGCGAGTAAACGAAAAATGTTCATTTCAAACTCTAAAAACGTAGAAATCGTGTTTCAAGTTGAAATACGCCTTGTAAACGAAAAATGTTTATTTCAGACTCTAATAACGTAGAAATCGTGTTTCAAGTTGAAATACGCCTTGGGACCATATCTCACCTAAAGTAAATGGTAGAATCAAACTTTAACCAAACGTAATGTTTGTACCTAGGGTAAAGTTAAAAAGTTTAAACAATTTTAAAATATCACTATATTTAGGCGAGTAAACGAAAAATGTTCATTTCAGACTCTAAAAACGTAGAAATCGTGTTTCAAGTTGAAATACGCCTTGTAAACGAAAAATGTTTATTTCAGACTCTAATAACGTAGAAATCGTGTTTCAAGTTGAAATACGCCTTGGGACCATATCTCACCTAAAGTAAATGGTAGAATCAAACTTTAACCAAACGTAATGTTTGTACCTAGGGTAAAGTTAAAAAGTTTAAACAATTTGAAAATATCACTATATTTAGGCGAGTAAACGAAAAATGTTCGTCTCAGACTCTAAAACCGCAGAAATCGTGTTTCAAGTTGAAATACGCCTTGGGACCATATCTCACCTAAAGTAAATGGTAGAATCAAACTTTAACCAAACGTAATGTTTGTACCTAGGGTAAAGTTAAAAAGTTTAAACAATTTGAAAGTATCACTATATTTAGGCGAGTAAACGAAAAATGTTCGTCTCAGACTCTAAAACCGCAGAAATCGTGTTTCAAGTTGAAATACGCCTTGGTACCATATCTCACCTAAAGTAAATGGTAGAATCAAACTTTAACCAAACGTAATGTTTGTACCTAGGGTAAAGTTAAAAAGTTTAAACAATTTTAAAATATCACTATATTTAGGCGAGTAAACGAAAAATGTTCATTTCAAACTCTAAAAACGTAGAAATCGTGTTTCAAGTTGAAATACGCCTTGTAAACGAAAAATGTTTATTTCAGACTCTAATAACGTAGAAATCGTGTTTCAAGTAGAAATACGCCTTGGGACCATATCTCACCTAAAGTAAATGGTAGAATCAAACTTTAACCAAACGTAATGTTTGTACCTAGGGTAAAGTTAAAAAGTTTAAACAATTTTAAAATATCACTATATTTAGGCGAGTAAACGAAAAATGTTCATTTCAGACTCTAAAAACGTAGAAATCGTGTTTCAAGTTGAAATACGCCTTGTAAACGAAAAATGTTTATTTCAGACTCTAATAACGTAGAAATCGTGTTTCAAGTTGAAATACGCCTTGGGACCATATCTCACCTAAAGTAAATGGTAGAATCAAACTTTAACCAAACGTAATGTTTGTACCTAGGGTAAAGTTAAAAAGTTTAAACAATTTGAAAATATCACTATATTTAGGCGAGTAAACGAAAAATTTTCGTCTCAGACTCTAAAACCGCAGAAATCGTGTTTCAAGTTGAAATACGCCTTGGTACCATATCTCACCTAAAGTAAATGGTAGATTCAAACTTTAACCAAACGTAATGTTTGTACCTAGTATAAAGTTAAAAAGTTTAAACAATTTTAAAATAACACTATATTTAGGCGAGTAAACGAAAAATGTTCATTTCAGACTCTAAAAACGTAGAAATCGTGTTTCAAGTTGAAATACGCCTTGTAAACGAAAAATGTTTATTTCAGACTCTAATAACGTAGAAATCGTGTTTCAAGTTGAAATACGCCTTGGGACCATATCTCACCTAAAGTAAATGGTAGAATCAAACTTTAACCAAACGTAATGTTTGTACCTAGGGTAAAGTTAAAAAGTTTAAACAATTTGAAAATATCACTATATTTAGGCGAGTAAACGAAAAATGTTCATTTCAAACTCTAAAATCGTAGAAATCGTGTTTCAAGTTGAAATACGCCTTATAAACGAAAAATGTTTATTTCAGACTCTAATAACGTAGAAATCGTGTTTCAAGTTGAAATACTCCTTGTAAACGAAAAATGTTTATTTCAGACTCTAATAACGTAGAAATCGTGTTTCAAGTTGAAATACGCCTTGGGACCATATCTCACCTAAAGTAAATGGTAGAATCAAACTTTAACCAAACGTAATGTTTGTACCTAGGGTAAAGTTAAAAAGTTTAAACAATTTGAAAATATCACTATATTTAGGCGAGTAAACGAAAAATGTTCGTCTCAGACTCTAAAACCGCAGAAATCGTGTTTCAAGTTGAAATACGCCTTGGGACCATATCTCACCTAAAGTAAATGGTAGAATCAAACTTTAACCAAACGTAATGTTTGTACCTAGGGTAAAGTTAAAAAGTTTAAACAATTTGAAAATATCACTATATTTAGGCGAGTAAACGAAAAATGTTCATTTCAGACTCTAAAAACGTAGAAATCGTGTTTCAAGTTGAAATACGCCTTGTAAACGAAAAATGTTTATTTCAGACTCTAATAACGTAGAAATCGTGTTTCAAGTTGAAATACGCCTTGGGACCATATTTCACCTAAAGTAAATGGTAGAATCAAACTTTAACCAAACGTAATGTTTGTACCTAGGGTAAAGTTAAAAAGTTTAAACAATTTGAAAATATCACTATATTTAGGCGAGTAAACGAAAAATGTTCGTCTCAGACTCTAAAACCGCAGAAATCGTGTTTCAAGTTGAAATACGCCTTGGGACCATATCTCACCTAAAGTAAATGGTAGAATCAAACTTTAACCAAACGTAATGTTTGTACCTAGGGTAAAGTTAAAAAGTTTAAACAATTTGAAAGTATCACTATATTTAGGCGAGTAAACGAAAAATGTTCGTCTCAGTCTCTAAAACCGCAGAAATCGTGTTTCAAGTTGAAATACGCCTTGGTACCATATCTCACCTAAAGTAAATGGTAGAATCAAACTTTAACCAAACGTAATGTTTGTACCTAGGGTAAAGTTAAAAAGTTTAAACAATTTTAAAATATCACTATATTTAGGCGAGTAAACGAAAAATGTTCATTTCAAACTCTAAAAACGTAGAAATCGTGTTTCAAGTTGAAATACGCCTTGTAAACGAAAAATGTTTATTTCAGACTCTAATAACGTAGAAATCGTGTTTCAAGTTGAAATACGCCTTGGGACCATATCTCACCTAAAGTAAATGGTAGAATCAAACTTTAACCAAACGTAATGTTTGTACCTAGGGTAAAGTTAAAAAGTTTAAACAATTTTAAAATATCACTATATTTAGGCGAGTAAACGAAAAATGTTCATTTCAGACTCTAAAAACGTAGAAATCGTGTTTCAAGTTGAAATACGCCTTGTAAACGAAAAATGTTTATTTCAGACTCTAATAACGTAGAAATCGTGTTTCAAGTTGAAATACGCCTTGGGACCATATCTCACCTAAAGTAAATGGTAGAATCAAACTTTAACCAAACGTAATGTTTGTACCTAGGGTAAAGTTAAAAAGTTTAAACAATTTGAAAATATCACTATATTTAGGCGAGTAAACGAAAAATGTTCGTCTCAGACTCTAAAACCGCAGAAATCGTGTTTCAAGTTGAAATACGCCTTGGGACCATATCTCACCTAAAGTAAATGGTAGAATCAAACTTTAACCAAACGTAATGTTTGTACCTAGGGTAAAGTTAAAAAGTTTAAACAATTTGAAAGTATCACTATATTTAGGCGAGTAAACGAAAAATGTTCGTCTCAGACTCTAAAACCGCAGAAATCGTGTTTCAAGTTGAAATACGCCTTGGTACCATATCTCACCTAAAGTAAATGGTAGAATCAAACTTTAACCAAACGTAATGTTTGTACCTAGGGTAAAGTTAAAAAGTTTAAACAATTTTAAAATATCACTATATTTAGGCGAGTAAACGAAAAATGTTCATTTCAAACTCTAAAAACGTAGAAATCGTGTTTCAAGTTGAAATACGCCTTGTAAACGAAAAATGTTTATTTCAGACTCTAATAACGTAGAAATCGTGTTTCAAGTAGAAATACGCCTTGGGACCATATCTCACCTAAAGTAAATGGTAGAATCAAACTTTAACCAAACGTAATGTTTGTACCTAGGGTAAAGTTAAAAAGTTTAAACAATTTTAAAATATCACTATATTTAGGCGAGTAAACGAAAAATGTTCATTTCAGACTCTAAAAACGTAGAAATCGTGTTTCAAGTTGAAATACGCCTTGTAAACGAAAAATGTTTATTTCAGACTCTAATAACGTAGAAATCGTGTTTCAAGTTGAAATACGCCTTGGGACCATATCTCACCTAAAGTAAATGGTAGAATCAAACTTTAACCAAACGTAATGTTTGTACCTAGGGTAAAGTTAAAAAGTTTAAACAATTTGAAAATATCACTATATTTAGGCGAGTAAACGAAAAATTTTCGTCTCAGACTCTAAAACCGCAGAAATCGTGTTTCAAGTTGAAATACGCCTTGGTACCATATCTCACCTAAAGTAAATGGTAGATTCAAACTTTAACCAAACGTAATGTTTGTACCTAGTATAAAGTTAAAAAGTTTAAACAATTTTAAAATAACACTATATTTAGGCGAGTAAACGAAAAATGTTCATTTCAGACTCTAAAAACGTAGAAATCGTGTTTCAAGTTGAAATACGCCTTGTAAACGAAAAATGTTTATTTCAGACTCTAATAACGTAGAAATCGTGTTTCAAGTTGAAATACGCCTTGGGACCATATCTCACCTAAAGTAAATGGTAGAATCAAACTTTAACCAAACGTAATGTTTGTACCTAGGGTAAAGTTAAAAAGTTTAAACAATTTGAAAATATCACTATATTTAGGCGAGTAAACGAAAAATGTTCATTTCAAACTCTAAAATCGTAGAAATCGTGTTTCAAGTTGAAATACGCCTTATAAACGAAAAATGTTTATTTCAGACTCTAATAACGTAGAAATCGTGTTTCAAGTTGAAATACTCCTTGTAAACGAAAAATGTTTATTTCAGACTCTAATAACGTAGAAATCGTGTTTCAAGTTGAAATACGCCTTGGGACCATATCTCACCTAAAGTAAATGGTAGAATCAAACTTTAACCAAACGTAATGTTTGTACCTAGGGTAAAGTTAAAAAGTTTAAACAATTTGAAAATATCACTATATTTAGGCGAGTAAACGAAAAATGTTCGTCTCAGACTCTAAAACCGCAGAAATCGTGTTTCAAGTTGAAATACGCCTTGGGACCATATCTCACCTAAAGTAAATGGTAGAATCAAACTTTAACCAAACGTAATGTTTGTACCTAGGGTAAAGTTAAAAAGTTTAAACAATTTGAAAATATCACTATATTTAGGCGAGTAAACGAAAAATGTTCATTTCAGACTCTAAAAACGTAGAAATCGTGTTTCAAGTTGAAATACGCCTTGTAAACGAAAAATGTTTATTTCAGACTCTAATAACGTAGAAATCGTGTTTCAAGTTGAAATACGCCTTGGGACCATATTTCACCTAAAGTAAATGGTAGAATCAAACTTTAACCAAACGTAATGTTTGTACCTAGGGTAAAGTTAAAAAGTTTAAACAATTTGAAAATATCACTATATTTAGGCGAGTAAACGAAAAATGTTCGTCTCAGACTCTAAAACCGCAGAAATCGTGTTTCAAGTTGAAATACGCCTTGGGACCATATCTCACCTAAAGTAAATGGTAGAATCAAACTTTAACCAAACGTAATGTTTGTACCTAGGGTAAAGTTAAAAAGTTTAAACAATTTGAAAGTATCACTATATTTAGGCGAGTAAACGAAAAATGTTCGTCTCAGTCTCTAAAACCGCAGAAATCGTGTTTCAAGTTGAAATACGCCTTGGTACCATATCTCACCTAAAGTAAATGGTAGAATCAAACTTTAACCAAACGTAATGTTTGTACCTAGGGTAAAGTTAAAAAGTTTAAACAATTTTAAAATATCACTATATTTAGGCGAGTAAACGAAAAATGTTCATTTCAAACTCTAAAAACGTAGAAATCGTGTTTCAAGTTGAAATACGCCTTGTAAACGAAAAATGTTTATTTCAGACTCTAATAACGTAGAAATCGTGTTTCAAGTTGAAATACGCCTTGGGACCATATCTCACCTAAAGTAAATGGTAGAATCAAACTTTAACCAAACGTAATGTTTGTACCTAGGGTAAAGTTAAAAAGTTTAAACAATTTTAAAATATCACTATATTTAGGCGAGTAAACGAAAAATGTTCATTTCAGACTCTAAAAACGTAGAAATCGTGTTTCAAGTTGAAATACGCCTTGTAAACGAAAAATGTTTATTTCAGACTCTAATAACGTAGAAATCGTGTTTCAAGTTGAAATACGCCTTGGGACCATATCTCACCTAAAGTAAATGGTAGAATCAAACTTTAACCAAACGTAATGTTTGTACCTAGGGTAAAGTTAAAAAGTTTAAACAATTTGAAAATATCACTATATTTAGGCGAGTAAACGAAAAATGTTCGTCTCAGACTCTAAAACCGCAGAAATCGTGTTTCAAGTTGAAATACGCCTTGGGACCATATCTCACCTAAAGTAAATGGTAGAATCAAACTTTAACCAAACGTAATGTTTGTACCTAGGGTAAAGTTAAAAAGTTTAAACAATTTGAAAGTATCACTATATTTAGGCGAGTAAACGAAAAATGTTCGTCTCAGACTCTAAAACCGCAGAAATCGTGTTTCAAGTTGAAATACGCCTTGGTACCATATCTCACCTAAAGTAAATGGTAGAATCAAACTTTAACCAAACGTAATGTTTGTACCTAGGGTAAAGTTAAAAAGTTTAAACAATTTTAAAATATCACTATATTTAGGCGAGTAAACGAAAAATGTTCATTTCAAACTCTAAAAACGTAGAAATCGTGTTTCAAGTTGAAATACGCCTTGTAAACGAAAAATGTTTATTTCAGACTCTAATAACGTAGAAATCGTGTTTCAAGTAGAAATACGCCTTGGGACCATATCTCACCTAAAGTAAATGGTAGAATCAAACTTTAACCAAACGTAATGTTTGTACCTAGGGTAAAGTTAAAAAGTTTAAACAATTTTAAAATATCACTATATTTAGGCGAGTAAACGAAAAATGTTCATTTCAGACTCTAAAAACGTAGAAATCGTGTTTCAAGTTGAAATACGCCTTGTAAACGAAAAATGTTTATTTCAGACTCTAATAACGTAGAAATCGTGTTTCAAGTTGAAATACGCCTTGGGACCATATCTCACCTAAAGTAAATGGTAGAATCAAACTTTAACCAAACGTAATGTTTGTACCTAGGGTAAAGTTAAAAAGTTTAAACAATTTGAAAATATCACTATATTTAGGCGAGTAAACGAAAAATTTTCGTCTCAGACTCTAAAACCGCAGAAATCGTGTTTCAAGTTGAAATACGCCTTGGTACCATATCTCACCTAAAGTAAATGGTAGATTCAAACTTTAACCAAACGTAATGTTTGTACCTAGTATAAAGTTAAAAAGTTTAAACAATTTTAAAATAACACTATATTTAGGCGAGTAAACGAAAAATGTTCATTTCAGACTCTAAAAACGTAGAAATCGTGTTTCAAGTTGAAATACGCCTTGTAAACGAAAAATGTTTATTTCAGACTCTAATAACGTAGAAATCGTGTTTCAAGTTGAAATACGCCTTGGGACCATATCTCACCTAAAGTAAATGGTAGAATCAAACTTTAACCAAACGTAATGTTTGTACCTAGGGTAAAGTTAAAAAGTTTAAACAATTTGAAAATATCACTATATTTAGGCGAGTAAACGAAAATTGTTCGTCTCAGACTCTAAAACCGCAGAAATCGTGTTTCAAGTTGAAATACGCCTTGGGACCATATCTCACCTAAAGTAAATGGTAGAATCAAACTTTAACCAAATGTAATGTTTGTACCTAGGGTAAAGTTAAAAAGTTTAAACAATTTTAAAATATCACTATATTTAGGCGAGTAAACGAAAAATGTTCATTTCAGACTCTAAAAACTTAGAAATCGTGTTTCAAGTTGAAATACGCCTTGTAAACGAAAAATGTTTATTTCAGACTCTAATAACGTAGAAATCGTGTTTCAAGTTGAAATACGCCTTGGGACCATATCTCACCTAAAGTAAATGGTAGAATCAAACTTTAACCAAACGTAATGTTTGTACCTAGGGTAAAGTTAAAAAGTTTAAACAATTTGAAAATATCACTATATTTAGGCGAGTAAACGAAAAATGTTCGTCTCAGACTCTAAAACCGCAGAAATCGTGTTTCAAGTTGAAATACGCCTTGGGACCATATCTCACCTAAAGTAAATGGTAGAATCAAACTTTAACCAAACGTAATGTTTGTACCTAGGGTAAAGTTAAAAATTTTAAACAATTTTAAAATATCACTATATTTAGGCGATTAAACGAAAAATGTTCATTTCAAACTCTAAAATCGTAGAAATCGTGTTTCAAGTTGAAATACGCCTTGTAAACGAAAAATGTTTATTTCAGACTCTAATAACGTAGAAATCGTGTTTCAAGTTGAAATACGCCTTGTAAACGAAAAATGTTTATTTCAGACTCTAATAACGTAGAAATCGTGTTTCAAGTTGAAATACGCCTTGGGACCATATTTCACCTAAAGTAAATGGTAGAATCAAACTTTAACCAAACGTAATGTTTGTACCTAGGGTAAAGTTAAAAAGTTTAAACAATTTTAAAATATCACTATATTTAGGCGAGTAAACGAAAAATGTTTATTTCAGACTCTAAAAACGTAGAAATCGTGTTTCAAGTTGAAATACGCCTTGTAAACGAAAAATGTTTATTTCAGACTCTAATAACGTAGAAATCGTGTTTCAAGTTGAAATACGCCTTGGGACCATATCTCACCTAAAGTAAATGGTAGAATCAAACTTTAACCAAACGTAATGTTTGTACCTAGGGTAAAGTTAAAAAGTTTAAACAATTTGAAAATATCACTATATTTAGGCGAGTAAACGAAAAATGTTCATTTCAGACTCTAAAAACGTAGAAATCGTGTTTCAAGTTGAAATACGCCTTGGGACCATATCTCACCTAAAGTAAATGGTAGAATCAAACTTTAACCAAACGTAATGTTTGTACCTAGGGTAAAGTTAAAAAGTTTAAACAATTTGAAAATATCACTATATTTAGGCGAGTAAACGAAAAATTTTCGTCTCAGACTCTAAAACCGCAGAAATCGTGTTTCAAGTTGAAATACGCCTTGGTACCATATCTCACCTAAAGTAAATGGTAGATTCAAACTTTAACCAAACGTAATGTTTGTACCTAGTATAAAGTTAAAAAGTTTAAACAATTTTAAAATAACACTATATTTAGGCGAGTAAACGAAAAATGTTCATTTCAGACTCTAAAAACGTAGAAATCGTGTTTCAAGTTGAAATACGCCTTGTAAACGAAAAATGTTTATTTCAGACTCTAATAACGTAGAAATCGTGTTTCAAGTTGAAATACGCCTTGGGACCATATCTCACCTAAAGTAAATGGTAGAATCAAACTTTAACCAAACGTAATGTTTGTACCTAGGGTAAAGTTAAAAAGTTTAAACAATTTGAAAATATCACTATATTTAGGCGAGTAAACGAAAATTGTTCGTCTCAGACTCTAAAACCGCAGAAATCGTGTTTCAAGTTGAAATACGCCTTGGGACCATATCTCACCTAAAGTAAATGGTAGAATCAAACTTTAACCAAATGTAATGTTTGTACCTAGGGTAAAGTTAAAAAGTTTAAACAATTTTAAAATATCACTATATTTAGGCGAGTAAACGAAAAATGTTCATTTCAGACTCTAAAAACTTAGAAATCGTGTTTCAAGTTGAAATACGCCTTGTAAACGAAAAATGTTTATTTCAGACTCTAATAACGTAGAAATCGTGTTTCAAGTTGAAATACGCCTTGGGACCATATCTCACCTAAAGTAAATGGTAGAATCAAACTTTAACCAAACGTAATGTTTGTACCTAGGGTAAAGTTAAAAAGTTTAAACAATTTGAAAATATCACTATATTTAGGCGAGTAAACGAAAAATGTTCGTCTCAGACTCTAAAACCGCAGAAATCGTGTTTCAAGTTGAAATACGCCTTGGGACCATATCTCACCTAAAGTAAATGGTAGAATCAAACTTTAACCAAACGTAATGTTTGTACCTAGGGTAAAGTTAAAAATTTTAAACAATTTTAAAATATCACTATATTTAGGCGATTAAACGAAAAATGTTCATTTCAAACTCTAAAAACGTAGAAATCGTGTTTCAAGTTGAAATACGCCTTGTAAACGAAAAATGTTTATTTCAGACTCTAATAACGTAGAAATCGTGTTTCAAGTAGAAATACGCCTTGGGACCATATCTCACCTAAAGTAAATGGTAGAATCAAACTTTAACCAAACGTAATGTTTGTACCTAGGGTAAAGTTAAAAAGTTTAAACAATTTTAAAATATCACTATATTTAGGCGAGTAAACGAAAAATGTTCATTTCAGACTCTAAAAACGTAGAAATCGTGTTTCAAGTTGAAATACGCCTTGTAAACGAAAAATGTTTATTTCAGACTCTAATAACGTAGAAATCGTGTTTCAAGTTGAAATACGCCTTGGGACCATATCTCACCTAAAGTAAATGGTAGAATCAAACTTTAACCAAACGTAATGTTTGTACCTAGGGTAAAGTTAAAAAGTTTAAACAATTTGAAAATATCACTATATTTAGGCGAGTAAACGAAAAATTTTCGTCTCAGACTCTAAAACCGCAGAAATCGTGTTTCAAGTTGAAATACGCCTTGGTACCATATCTCACCTAAAGTAAATGGTAGATTCAAACTTTAACCAAACGTAATGTTTGTACCTAGTATAAAGTTAAAAAGTTTAAACAATTTTAAAATAACACTATATTTAGGCGAGTAAACGAAAAATGTTCATTTCAGACTCTAAAAACGTAGAAATCGTGTTTCAAGTTGAAATACGCCTTGTAAACGAAAAATGTTTATTTCAGACTCTAATAACGTAGAAATCGTGTTTCAAGTTGAAATACGCCTTGGGACCATATCTCACCTAAAGTAAATGGTAGAATCAAACTTTAACCAAACGTAATGTTTGTACCTAGGGTAAAGTTAAAAAGTTTAAACAATTTGAAAATATCACTATATTTAGGCGAGTAAACGAAAAATGTTCATTTCAAACTCTAAAATCGTAGAAATCGTGTTTCAAGTTGAAATACGCCTTATAAACGAAAAATGTTTATTTCAGACTCTAATAACGTAGAAATCGTGTTTCAAGTTGAAATACTCCTTGTAAACGAAAAATGTTTATTTCAGACTCTAATAACGTAGAAATCGTGTTTCAAGTTGAAATACGCCTTGGGACCATATCTCACCTAAAGTAAATGGTAGAATCAAACTTTAACCAAACGTAATGTTTGTACCTAGGGTAAAGTTAAAAAGTTTAAACAATTTGAAAATATCACTATATTTAGGCGAGTAAACGAAAAATGTTCGTCTCAGACTCTAAAACCGCAGAAATCGTGTTTCAAGTTGAAATACGCCTTGGGACCATATCTCACCTAAAGTAAATGGTAGAATCAAACTTTAACCAAACGTAATGTTTGTACCTAGGGTAAAGTTAAAAAGTTTAAACAATTTGAAAATATCACTATATTTAGGCGAGTAAACGAAAAATGTTCATTTCAGACTCTAAAAACGTAGAAATCGTGTTTCAAGTTGAAATACGCCTTGTAAACGAAAAATGTTTATTTCAGACTCTAATAACGTAGAAATCGTGTTTCAAGTTGAAATACGCCTTGGGACCATATTTCACCTAAAGTAAATGGTAGAATCAAACTTTAACCAAACGTAATGTTTGTACCTAGGGTAAAGTTAAAAAGTTTAAACAATTTGAAAATATCACTATATTTAGGCGAGTAAACGAAAAATGTTCGTCTCAGACTCTAAAACCGCAGAAATCGTGTTTCAAGTTGAAATACGCCTTGGGACCATATCTCACCTAAAGTAAATGGTAGAATCAAACTTTAACCAAACGTAATGTTTGTACCTAGGGTAAAGTTAAAAAGTTTAAACAATTTGAAAGTATCACTATATTTAGGCGAGTAAACGAAAAATGTTCGTCTCAGTCTCTAAAACCGCAGAAATCGTGTTTCAAGTTGAAATACGCCTTGGTACCATATCTCACCTAAAGTAAATGGTAGAATCAAACTTTAACCAAACGTAATGTTTGTACCTAGGGTAAAGTTAAAAAGTTTAAACAATTTTAAAATATCACTATATTTAGGCGAGTAAACGAAAAATGTTCATTTCAAACTCTAAAAACGTAGAAATCGTGTTTCAAGTTGAAATACGCCTTGTAAACGAAAAATGTTTATTTCAGACTCTAATAACGTAGAAATCGTGTTTCAAGTTGAAATACGCCTTGGGACCATATCTCACCTAAAGTAAATGGTAGAATCAAACTTTAACCAAACGTAATGTTTGTACCTAGGGTAAAGTTAAAAAGTTTAAACAATTTTAAAATATCACTATATTTAGGCGAGTAAACGAAAAATGTTCATTTCAGACTCTAAAAACGTAGAAATCGTGTTTCAAGTTGAAATACGCCTTGTAAACGAAAAATGTTTATTTCAGACTCTAATAACGTAGAAATCGTGTTTCAAGTTGAAATACGCCTTGGGACCATATCTCACCTAAAGTAAATGGTAGAATCAAACTTTAACCAAACGTAATGTTTGTACCTAGGGTAAAGTTAAAAAGTTTAAACAATTTGAAAATATCACTATATTTAGGCGAGTAAACGAAAAATGTTCGTCTCAGACTCTAAAACCGCAGAAATCGTGTTTCAAGTTGAAATACGCCTTGGGACCATATCTCACCTAAAGTAAATGGTAGAATCAAACTTTAACCAAACGTAATGTTTGTACCTAGGGTAAAGTTAAAAAGTTTAAACAATTTGAAAGTATCACTATATTTAGGCGAGTAAACGAAAAATGTTCGTCTCAGACTCTAAAACCGCAGAAATCGTGTTTCAAGTTGAAATACGCCTTGGGACCATATCTCACCTAAAGTAAATGGTAGAATCAAACTTTAACCAAACGTAATGTTTGTACCTAGGGTAAAGTTAAAAATTTTAAACAATTTTAAAATATCACTATATTTAGGCGATTAAACGAAAAATGTTCATTTCAAACTCTAAAAACGTAGAAATCGTGTTTCAAGTTGAAATACGCCTTGTAAACGAAAAATGTTTATTTCAGACTCTAATAACGTAGAAATCGTGTTTCAAGTAGAAATACGCCTTGGGACCATATCTCACCTAAAGTAAATGGTAGAATCAAACTTTAACCAAACGTAATGTTTGTACCTAGGGTAAAGTTAAAAAGTTTAAACAATTTTAAAATATCACTATATTTAGGCGAGTAAACGAAAAATGTTCATTTCAGACTCTAAAAACGTAGAAATCGTGTTTCAAGTTGAAATACGCCTTGTAAACGAAAAATGTTTATTTCAGACTCTAATAACGTAGAAATCGTGTTTCAAGTTGAAATACGCCTTGGGACCATATCTCACCTAAAGTAAATGGTAGAATCAAACTTTAACCAAACGTAATGTTTGTACCTAGGGTAAAGTTAAAAAGTTTAAACAATTTGAAAATATCACTATATTTAGGCGAGTAAACGAAAAATTTTCGTCTCAGACTCTAAAACCGCAGAAATCGTGTTTCAAGTTGAAATACGCCTTGGTACCATATCTCACCTAAAGTAAATGGTAGATTCAAACTTTAACCAAACGTAATGTTTGTACCTAGTATAAAGTTAAAAAGTTTAAACAATTTTAAAATAACACTATATTTAGGCGAGTAAACGAAAAATGTTCATTTCAGACTCTAAAAACGTAGAAATCGTGTTTCAAGTTGAAATACGCCTTGTAAACGAAAAATGTTTATTTCAGACTCTAATAACGTAGAAATCGTGTTTCAAGTTGAAATACGCCTTGGGACCATATCTCACCTAAAGTAAATGGTAGAATCAAACTTTAACCAAACGTAATGTTTGTACCTAGGGTAAAGTTAAAAAGTTTAAACAATTTGAAAATATCACTATATTTAGGCGAGTAAACGAAAAATGTTCATTTCAAACTCTAAAATCGTAGAAATCGTGTTTCAAGTTGAAATACGCCTTATAAACGAAAAATGTTTATTTCAGACTCTAATAACGTAGAAATCGTGTTTCAAGTTGAAATACTCCTTGTAAACGAAAAATGTTTATTTCAGACTCTAATAACGTAGAAATCGTGTTTCAAGTTGAAATACGCCTTGGGACCATATCTCACCTAAAGTAAATGGTAGAATCAAACTTTAACCAAACGTAATGTTTGTACCTAGGGTAAAGTTAAAAAGTTTAAACAATTTGAAAATATCACTATATTTAGGCGAGTAAACGAAAAATGTTCGTCTCAGACTCTAAAACCGCAGAAATCGTGTTTCAAGTTGAAATACGCCTTGGGACCATATCTCACCTAAAGTAAATGGTAGAATCAAACTTTAACCAAACGTAATGTTTGTACCTAGGGTAAAGTTAAAAAGTTTAAACAATTTGAAAATATCACTATATTTAGGCGAGTAAACGAAAAATGTTCATTTCAGACTCTAAAAACGTAGAAATCGTGTTTCAAGTTGAAATACGCCTTGTAAACGAAAAATGTTTATTTCAGACTCTAATAACGTAGAAATCGTGTTTCAAGTTGAAATACGCCTTGGGACCATATTTCACCTAAAGTAAATGGTAGAATCAAACTTTAACCAAACGTAATGTTTGTACCTAGGGTAAAGTTAAAAAGTTTAAACAATTTGAAAATATCACTATATTTAGGCGAGTAAACGAAAAATGTTCGTCTCAGACTCTAAAACCGCAGAAATCGTGTTTCAAGTTGAAATACGCCTTGGGACCATATCTCACCTAAAGTAAATGGTAGAATCAAACTTTAACCAAACGTAATGTTTGTACCTAGGGTAAAGTTAAAAAGTTTAAACAATTTGAAAGTATCACTATATTTAGGCGAGTAAACGAAAAATGTTCGTCTCAGTCTCTAAAACCGCAGAAATCGTGTTTCAAGTTGAAATACGCCTTGGTACCATATCTCACCTAAAGTAAATGGTAGAATCAAACTTTAACCAAACGTAATGTTTGTACCTAGGGTAAAGTTAAAAAGTTTAAACAATTTTAAAATATCACTATATTTAGGCGAGTAAACGAAAAATGTTCATTTCAAACTCTAAAAACGTAGAAATCGTGTTTCAAGTTGAAATACGCCTTGTAAACGAAAAATGTTTATTTCAGACTCTAATAACGTAGAAATCGTGTTTCAAGTTGAAATACGCCTTGGGACCATATCTCACCTAAAGTAAATGGTAGAATCAAACTTTAACCAAACGTAATGTTTGTACCTAGGGTAAAGTTAAAAAGTTTAAACAATTTTAAAATATCACTATATTTAGGCGAGTAAACGAAAAATGTTCATTTCAGACTCTAAAAACGTAGAAATCGTGTTTCAAGTTGAAATACGCCTTGTAAACGAAAAATGTTTATTTCAGACTCTAATAACGTAGAAATCGTGTTTCAAGTTGAAATACGCCTTGGGACCATATCTCACCTAAAGTAAATGGTAGAATCAAACTTTAACCAAACGTAATGTTTGTACCTAGGGTAAAGTTAAAAAGTTTAAACAATTTGAAAATATCACTATATTTAGGCGAGTAAACGAAAAATGTTCGTCTCAGACTCTAAAACCGCAGAAATCGTGTTTCAAGTTGAAATACGCCTTGGGACCATATCTCACCTAAAGTAAATGGTAGAATCAAACTTTAACCAAACGTAATGTTTGTACCTAGGGTAAAGTTAAAAAGTTTAAACAATTTGAAAGTATCACTATATTTAGGCGAGTAAACGAAAAATGTTCGTCTCAGACTCTAAAACCGCAGAAATCGTGTTTCAAGTTGAAATACGCCTTGGTACCATATCTCACCTAAAGTAAATGGTAGAATCAAACTTTAACCAAACGTAATGTTTGTACCTAGGGTAAAGTTAAAAAGTTTAAACAATTTTAAAATATCACTATATTTAGGCGAGTAAACGAAAAATGTTCATTTCAAACTCTAAAAACGTAGAAATCGTGTTTCAAGTTGAAATACGCCTTGTAAACGAAAAATGTTTATTTCAGACTCTAATAACGTAGAAATCGTGTTTCAAGTAGAAATACGCCTTGGGACCATATCTCACCTAAAGTAAATGGTAGAATCAAACTTTAACCAAACGTAATGTTTGTACCTAGGGTAAAGTTAAAAAGTTTAAACAATTTTAAAATATCACTATATTTAGGCGAGTAAACGAAAAATGTTCATTTCAGACTCTAAAAACGTAGAAATCGTGTTTCAAGTTGAAATACGCCTTGTAAACGAAAAATGTTTATTTCAGACTCTAATAACGTAGAAATCGTGTTTCAAGTTGAAATACGCCTTGGGACCATATCTCACCTAAAGTAAATGGTAGAATCAAACTTTAACCAAACGTAATGTTTGTACCTAGGGTAAAGTTAAAAAGTTTAAACAATTTGAAAATATCACTATATTTAGGCGAGTAAACGAAAAATTTTCGTCTCAGACTCTAAAACCGCAGAAATCGTGTTTCAAGTTGAAATACGCCTTGGTACCATATCTCACCTAAAGTAAATGGTAGATTCAAACTTTAACCAAACGTAATGTTTGTACCTAGTATAAAGTTAAAAAGTTTAAACAATTTTAAAATAACACTATATTTAGGCGAGTAAACGAAAAATGTTCATTTCAGACTCTAAAAACGTAGAAATCGTGTTTCAAGTTGAAATACGCCTTGTAAACGAAAAATGTTTATTTCAGACTCTAATAACGTAGAAATCGTGTTTCAAGTTGAAATACGCCTTGGGACCATATCTCACCTAAAGTAAATGGTAGAATCAAACTTTAACCAAACGTAATGTTTGTACCTAGGGTAAAGTTAAAAAGTTTAAACAATTTGAAAATATCACTATATTTAGGCGAGTAAACGAAAAATGTTCATTTCAAACTCTAAAATCGTAGAAATCGTGTTTCAAGTTGAAATACGCCTTATAAACGAAAAATGTTTATTTCAGACTCTAATAACGTAGAAATCGTGTTTCAAGTTGAAATACTCCTTGTAAACGAAAAATGTTTATTTCAGACTCTAATAACGTAGAAATCGTGTTTCAAGTTGAAATACGCCTTGGGACCATATCTCACCTAAAGTAAATGGTAGAATCAAACTTTAACCAAACGTAATGTTTGTACCTAGGGTAAAGTTAAAAAGTTTAAACAATTTGAAAATATCACTATATTTAGGCGAGTAAACGAAAAATGTTCGTCTCAGACTCTAAAACCGCAGAAATCGTGTTTCAAGTTGAAATACGCCTTGGGACCATATCTCACCTAAAGTAAATGGTAGAATCAAACTTTAACCAAACGTAATGTTTGTACCTAGGGTAAAGTTAAAAAGTTTAAACAATTTGAAAATATCACTATATTTAGGCGAGTAAACGAAAAATGTTCATTTCAGACTCTAAAAACGTAGAAATCGTGTTTCAAGTTGAAATACGCCTTGTAAACGAAAAATGTTTATTTCAGACTCTAATAACGTAGAAATCGTGTTTCAAGTTGAAATACGCCTTGGGACCATATTTCACCTAAAGTAAATGGTAGAATCAAACTTTAACCAAACGTAATGTTTGTACCTAGGGTAAAGTTAAAAAGTTTAAACAATTTGAAAATATCACTATATTTAGGCGAGTAAACGAAAAATGTTCGTCTCAGACTCTAAAACCGCAGAAATCGTGTTTCAAGTTGAAATACGCCTTGGGACCATATCTCACCTAAAGTAAATGGTAGAATCAAACTTTAACCAAACGTAATGTTTGTACCTAGGGTAAAGTTAAAAAGTTTAAACAATTTGAAAGTATCACTATATTTAGGCGAGTAAACGAAAAATGTTCGTCTCAGTCTCTAAAACCGCAGAAATCGTGTTTCAAGTTGAAATACGCCTTGGTACCATATCTCACCTAAAGTAAATGGTAGAATCAAACTTTAACCAAACGTAATGTTTGTACCTAGGGTAAAGTTAAAAAGTTTAAACAATTTTAAAATATCACTATATTTAGGCGAGTAAACGAAAAATGTTCATTTCAAACTCTAAAAACGTAGAAATCGTGTTTCAAGTTGAAATACGCCTTGTAAACGAAAAATGTTTATTTCAGACTCTAATAACGTAGAAATCGTGTTTCAAGTTGAAATACGCCTTGGGACCATATCTCACCTAAAGTAAATGGTAGAATCAAACTTTAACCAAACGTAATGTTTGTACCTAGGGTAAAGTTAAAAAGTTTAAACAATTTTAAAATATCACTATATTTAGGCGAGTAAACGAAAAATGTTCATTTCAGACTCTAAAAACGTAGAAATCGTGTTTCAAGTTGAAATACGCCTTGTAAACGAAAAATGTTTATTTCAGACTCTAATAACGTAGAAATCGTGTTTCAAGTAGAAATACGCCTTGGGACCATATCTCACCTAAAGTAAATGGTAGAATCAAACTTTAACCAAACGTAATGTTTGTACCTAGGGTAAAGTTAAAAAGTTTAAACAATTTTAAAATATCACTATATTTAGGCGAGTAAACGAAAAATGTTCATTTCAGACTCTAAAAACGTAGAAATCGTGTTTCAAGTTGAAATACGCCTTGTAAACGAAAAATGTTTATTTCAGACTCTAATAACGTAGAAATCGTGTTTCAAGTTGAAATACGCCTTGGGACCATATCTCACCTAAAGTAAATGGTAGAATCAAACTTTAACCAAACGTAATGTTTGTACCTAGGGTAAAGTTAAAAAGTTTAAACAATTTGAAAATATCACTATATTTAGGCGAGTAAACGAAAAATTTTCGTCTCAGACTCTAAAACCGCAGAAATCGTGTTTCAAGTTGAAATACGCCTTGGTACCATATCTCACCTAAAGTAAATGGTAGATTCAAACTTTAACCAAACGTAATGTTTGTACCTAGTATAAAGTTAAAAAGTTTAAACAATTTTAAAATAACACTATATTTAGGCGAGTAAACGAAAAATGTTCATTTCAGACTCTAAAAACGTAGAAATCGTGTTTCAAGTTGAAATACGCCTTGTAAACGAAAAATGTTTATTTCAGACTCTAATAACGTAGAAATCGTGTTTCAAGTTGAAATACGCCTTGGGACCATATCTCACCTAAAGTAAATGGTAGAATCAAACTTTAACCAAACGTAATGTTTGTACCTAGGGTAAAGTTAAAAAGTTTAAACAATTTGAAAATATCACTATATTTAGGCGAGTAAACGAAAAATGTTCATTTCAAACTCTAAAATCGTAGAAATCGTGTTTCAAGTTGAAATACGCCTTATAAACGAAAAATGTTTATTTCAGACTCTAATAACGTAGAAATCGTGTTTCAAGTTGAAATACTCCTTGTAAACGAAAAATGTTTATTTCAGACTCTAATAACGTAGAAATCGTGTTTCAAGTTGAAATACGCCTTGGGACCATATCTCACCTAAAGTAAATGGTAGAATCAAACTTTAACCAAACGTAATGTTTGTACCTAGGGTAAAGTTAAAAAGTTTAAACAATTTGAAAATATCACTATATTTAGGCGAGTAAACGAAAAATGTTCGTCTCAGACTCTAAAACCGCAGAAATCGTGTTTCAAGTTGAAATACGCCTTGGGACCATATCTCACCTAAAGTAAATGGTAGAATCAAACTTTAACCAAACGTAATGTTTGTACCTAGGGTAAAGTTAAAAAGTTTAAACAATTTGAAAATATCACTATATTTAGGCGAGTAAACGAAAAATGTTCATTTCAGACTCTAAAAACGTAGAAATCGTGTTTCAAGTTGAAATACGCCTTGTAAACGAAAAATGTTTATTTCAGACTCTAATAACGTAGAAATCGTGTTTCAAGTTGAAATACGCCTTGGGACCATATTTCACCTAAAGTAAATGGTAGAATCAAACTTTAACCAAACGTAATGTTTGTACCTAGGGTAAAGTTAAAAAGTTTAAACAATTTGAAAATATCACTATATTTAGGCGAGTAAACGAAAAATGTTCGTCTCAGACTCTAAAACCGCAGAAATCGTGTTTCAAGTTGAAATACGCCTTGGGACCATATCTCACCTAAAGTAAATGGTAGAATCAAACTTTAACCAAACGTAATGTTTGTACCTAGGGTAAAGTTAAAAAGTTTAAACAATTTGAAAGTATCACTATATTTAGGCGAGTAAACGAAAAATGTTCGTCTCAGTCTCTAAAACCGCAGAAATCGTGTTTCAAGTTGAAATACGCCTTGGTACCATATCTCACCTAAAGTAAATGGTAGAATCAAACTTTAACCAAACGTAATGTTTGTACCTAGGGTAAAGTTAAAAAGTTTAAACAATTTTAAAATATCACTATATTTAGGCGAGTAAACGAAAAATGTTCATTTCAAACTCTAAAAACGTAGAAATCGTGTTTCAAGTTGAAATACGCCTTGTAAACGAAAAATGTTTATTTCAGACTCTAATAACGTAGAAATCGTGTTTCAAGTTGAAATACGCCTTGGGACCATATCTCACCTAAAGTAAATGGTAGAATCAAACTTTAACCAAACGTAATGTTTGTACCTAGGGTAAAGTTAAAAAGTTTAAACAATTTTAAAATATCACTATATTTAGGCGAGTAAACGAAAAATGTTCATTTCAGACTCTAAAAACGTAGAAATCGTGTTTCAAGTTGAAATACGCCTTGTAAACGAAAAATGTTTATTTCAGACTCTAATAACGTAGAAATCGTGTTTCAAGTTGAAATACGCCTTGGGACCATATCTCACCTAAAGTAAATGGTAGAATCAAACTTTAACCAAACGTAATGTTTGTACCTAGGGTAAAGTTAAAAAGTTTAAACAATTTGAAAATATCACTATATTTAGGCGAGTAAACGAAAAATGTTCGTCTCAGACTCTAAAACCGCAGAAATCGTGTTTCAAGTTGAAATACGCCTTGGGACCATATCTCACCTAAAGTAAATGGTAGAATCAAACTTTAACCAAACGTAATGTTTGTACCTAGGGTAAAGTTAAAAAGTTTAAACAATTTGAAAGTATCACTATATTTAGGCGAGTAAACGAAAAATGTTCGTCTCAGACTCTAAAACCGCAGAAATCGTGTTTCAAGTTGAAATACGCCTTGGTACCATATCTCACCTAAAGTAAATGGTAGAATCAAACTTTAACCAAACGTAATGTTTGTACCTAGGGTAAAGTTAAAAAGTTTAAACAATTTTAAAATATCACTATATTTAGGCGAGTAAACGAAAAATGTTCATTTCAAACTCTAAAAACGTAGAAATCGTGTTTCAAGTTGAAATACGCCTTGTAAACGAAAAATGTTTATTTCAGACTCTAATAACGTAGAAATCGTGTTTCAAGTAGAAATACGCCTTGGGACCATATCTCACCTAAAGTAAATGGTAGAATCAAACTTTAACCAAACGTAATGTTTGTACCTAGGGTAAAGTTAAAAAGTTTAAACAATTTTAAAATATCACTATATTTAGGCGAGTAAACGAAAAATGTTCATTTCAGACTCTAAAAACGTAGAAATCGTGTTTCAAGTTGAAATACGCCTTGTAAACGAAAAATGTTTATTTCAGACTCTAATAACGTAGAAATCGTGTTTCAAGTTGAAATACGCCTTGGGACCATATCTCACCTAAAGTAAATGGTAGAATCAAACTTTAACCAAACGTAATGTTTGTACCTAGGGTAAAGTTAAAAAGTTTAAACAATTTGAAAATATCACTATATTTAGGCGAGTAAACGAAAAATTTTCGTCTCAGACTCTAAAACCGCAGAAATCGTGTTTCAAGTTGAAATACGCCTTGGTACCATATCTCACCTAAAGTAAATGGTAGATTCAAACTTTAACCAAACGTAATGTTTGTACCTAGTATAAAGTTAAAAAGTTTAAACAATTTTAAAATAACACTATATTTAGGCGAGTAAACGAAAAATGTTCATTTCAGACTCTAAAAACGTAGAAATCGTGTTTCAAGTTGAAATACGCCTTGTAAACGAAAAATGTTTATTTCAGACTCTAATAACGTAGAAATCGTGTTTCAAGTTGAAATACGCCTTGGGACCATATCTCACTTAAAGTAAATGGTAGAATCAAACTTTAACCAAACGTAATGTTTGTACCTAGGGTAAAGTTAAAAAGTTTAAACAATTTGAAAATATCACTATATTTAGGCGAGTAAACGAAAATTGTTCGTCTCAGACTCTAAAACCGCAGAAATCGTGTTTCAAGTTGAAATACGCCTTGGGACCATATCTCACCTAAAGTAAATGGTAGAATCAAACTTTAACCAAATGTAATGTTTGTACCTAGGGTAAAGTTAAAAAGTTTAAACAATTTTAAAATATCACTATATTTAGGCGAGTAAACGAAAAATGTTCATTTCAGACTCTAAAAACTTAGAAATCGTGTTTCAAGTTGAAATACGCCTTGTAAACGAAAAATGTTTATTTCAGACTCTAATAACGTAGAAATCGTGTTTCAAGTTGAAATACGCCTTGGGACCATATCTCACCTAAAGTAAATGGTAGAATCAAACTTTAACCAAACGTAATGTTTGTACCTAGGGTAAAGTTAAAAAGTTTAAACAATTTGAAAATATCACTATATTTAGGCGAGTAAACGAAAAATGTTCGTCTCAGACTCTAAAACCGCAGAAATCGTGTTTCAAGTTGAAATACGCCTTGGGACCATATCTCACCTAAAGTAAATGGTAGAATCAAACTTTAACCAAACGTAATGTTTGTACCTAGGGTAAAGTTAAAAAGTTTAAACAATTTTAAAATATCACTATATTTAGGCGAGTAAACGAAAAATGTTCATTTCAGACTCTAAAAACGTAGAAATCGTGTTTCAAGTTGAAATACGCCTTGTAAACGAAAAATGTTTATTTCAGACTCTAATAACGTAGAAATCGTGTTTCAAGTTGAAATACGCCTTGGGACCATATCTCACCTAAAGTAAATGGTAGAATCAAACTTTAACCAAACGTAATGTTTGTACCTAGGGTAAAGTTAAAAAGTTTAAACAATTTTAAAATATCACTATATTTAGGCGAGTAAACGAAAAATGTTCATTTCAGACTCTAAAAACGTAGAAATCGTGTTTCAAGTTGAAATACGCCTTGTAAACGAAAAATGTTTATTTCAGACTCTAATAACGTAGAAATCGTGTTTCAAGTTGAAATACGCCTTGGGACCATATCTCACCTAAAGTAAATGGTAGAATCAAACTTTAACCAAACGTAATGTTTGTACCTAGGGTAAAGTTAAAAAGTTTAAACAATTTGAAAATATCACTATATTTAGGCGAGTAAACGAAAAATGTTCGTCTCAGACTCTAAAACCGCAGAAATCGTGTTTCAAGTTGAAATACGCCTTGGGACCATATCTCACCTAAAGTAAATGGTAGAATCAAACTTTAACCAAACGTAATGTTTGTACCTAGGGTAAAGTTAAAAAGTTTAAACAATTTGAAAGTATCACTATATTTAGGCGAGTAAACGAAAAATGTTCGTCTCAGACTCTAAAACCGCAGAAATCGTGTTTCAAGTTGAAATACGCCTTGGTACCATATCTCACCTAAAGTAAATGGTAGAATCAAACTTTAACCAAACGTAATGTTTGTACCTAGGGTAAAGTTAAAAAGTTTAAACAATTTTAAAATATCACTATATTTAGGCGAGTAAACGAAAAATGTTCATTTCAAACTCTAAAAACGTAGAAATCGTGTTTCAAGTTGAAATACGCCTTGTAAACGAAAAATGTTTATTTCAGACTCTAATAACGTAGAAATCGTGTTTCAAGTAGAAATACGCCTTGGGACCATATCTCACCTAAAGTAAATGGTAGAATCAAACTTTAACCAAACGTAATGTTTGTACCTAGGGTAAAGTTAAAAAGTTTAAACAATTTTAAAATATCACTATATTTAGGCGAGTAAACGAAAAATGTTCATTTCAGACTCTAAAAACGTAGAAATCGTGTTTCAAGTTGAAATACGCCTTGTAAACGAAAAATGTTTATTTCAGACTCTAATAACGTAGAAATCGTGTTTCAAGTTGAAATACGCCTTGGGACCATATCTCACCTAAAGTAAATGGTAGAATCAAACTTTAACCAAACGTAATGTTTGTACCTAGGGTAAAGTTAAAAAGTTTAAACAATTTGAAAATATCACTATATTTAGGCGAGTAAACGAAAAATTTTCGTCTCAGACTCTAAAACCGCAGAAATCGTGTTTCAAGTTGAAATACGCCTTGGTACCATATCTCACCTAAAGTAAATGGTAGATTCAAACTTTAACCAAACGTAATGTTTGTACCTAGTATAAAGTTAAAAAGTTTAAACAATTTTAAAATAACACTATATTTAGGCGAGTAAACGAAAAATGTTCATTTCAGACTCTAAAAACGTAGAAATCGTGTTTCAAGTTGAAATACGCCTTGTAAACGAAAAATGTTTATTTCAGACTCTAATAACGTAGAAATCGTGTTTCAAGTTGAAATACGCCTTGGGACCATATCTCACCTAAAGTAAATGGTAGAATCAAACTTTAACCAAACGTAATGTTTGTACCTAGGGTAAAGTTAAAAAGTTTAAACAATTTGAAAATATCACTATATTTAGGCGAGTAAACGAAAATTGTTCGTCTCAGACTCTAAAACCGCAGAAATCGTGTTTCAAGTTGAAATACGCCTTGGGACCATATCTCACCTAAAGTAAATGGTAGAATCAAACTTTAACCAAATGTAATGTTTGTACCTAGGGTAAAGTTAAAAAGTTTAAACAATTTTAAAATATCACTATATTTAGGCGAGTAAACGAAAAATGTTCATTTCAGACTCTAAAAACTTAGAAATCGTGTTTCAAGTTGAAATACGCCTTGTAAACGAAAAATGTTTATTTCAGACTCTAATAACGTAGAAATCGTGTTTCAAGTTGAAATACGCCTTGGGACCATATCTCACCTAAAGTAAATGGTAGAATCAAACTTTAACCAAACGTAATGTTTGTACCTAGGGTAAAGTTAAAAAGTTTAAACAATTTGAAAATATCACTATATTTAGGCGAGTAAACGAAAAATGTTCGTCTCAGACTCTAAAACCGCAGAAATCGTGTTTCAAGTTGAAATACGCCTTGGGACCATATCTCACCTAAAGTAAATGGTAGAATCAAACTTTAACCAAACGTAATGTTTGTACCTAGGGTAAAGTTAAAAATTTTAAACAATTTTAAAATATCACTATATTTAGGCGATTAAACGAAAAATGTTCATTTCAAACTCTAAAATCGTAGAAATCGTGTTTCAAGTTGAAATACGCCTTGTAAACGAAAAATGTTTATTTCAGACTCTAATAACGTAGAAATCGTGTTTCAAGTTGAAATACGCCTTGTAAACGAAAAATGTTTATTTCAGACTCTAATAACGTAGAAATCGTGTTTCAAGTTGAAATACGCCTTGGGACCATATTTCACCTAAAGTAAATGGTAGAATCAAACTTTAACCAAACGTAATGTTTGTACCTAGGGTAAAGTTAAAAAGTTTAAACAATTTTAAAATATCACTATATTTAGGCGAGTAAACGAAAAATGTTTATTTCAGACTCTAAAAACGTAGAAATCGTGTTTCAAGTTGAAATACGCCTTGTAAACGAAAAATGTTTATTTCAGACTCTAATAACGTAGAAATCGTGTTTCAAGTTGAAATACGCCTTGGGACCATATCTCACCTAAAGTAAATGGTAGAATCAAACTTTAACCAAACGTAATGTTTGTACCTAGGGTAAAGTTAAAAAGTTTAAACAATTTGAAAATATCACTATATTTAGGCGAGTAAACGAAAAATGTTCATTTCAGACTCTAAAAACGTAGAAATCGTGTTTCAAGTTGAAATACGCCTTGGGACCATATCTCACCTAAAGTAAATGGTAGAATCAAACTTTAACCAAACGTAATGTTTGTACCTAGGGTAAAGTTAAAAAGTTTAAACAATTTTAAAATATCACTATATTTAGGCGAGTAAACGAAAAATGTTCATTTCAAACTCTAAAAACGTAGAAATCGTGTTTCAAGTTGAAATACGCCCTGTAAACGAAAAATGTTTATTTCAGACTCTAATAACGTAGAAATCGTGTTTCAAGTTGAAATACGCCTTGGGACCATATCTCACCTAAAGTAAATGGTAGAATCAAACTTTAACCAAACGTAATGTTTGTACCTAGGGTAAAGTTAAAAAGTTTAAACAATTTTAAAATATCACTATATTTAGGCGAGTAAACGAAAAATGTTCATTTCAGACTCTTAAAACGTAGAAATCGTGTTTCAAGTTGAAATACGCCTTGTAAACGAAAAATGTTTATTTCAGACTCTAATAACGTAGAAATCGTGTTTCAAGTTGAAATACGCCTTGGGACCATATCTCACCTAAAGTAAATGGTAGAATCAAACTTTAACCAAACGTAATGTTTGTACCTAGGGTAAAGTTAAAAAGTTTAAACAATTTGAAAATATCACTATATTTAGGCGAGTAAACGAAAAATGTTCGTCTCAGACTCTAAAACCGCAGAAATCGTGTTTCAAGTTGAAATACGCCTTGGGACCATATCTCACCTAAAGTAAATGGTAGAATCAAACTTTAACCAAACGTAATGTTTGTACCTAGGGTAAAGTTAAAAAGTTTAAACAATTTGAAAGTATCACTATATTTAGGCGAGTAAACGAAAAATGTTCATTTCAAACTCTAAAAACGTAGAAATCGTGTTTCAAGTTGAAATACGCCTTGTAAACGAAAAATGTTTATTTCAGACTCTAATAACGTAGAAATCGTGTTTCAAGTAGAAATACGCCTTGGGACCATATCTCACCTAAAGTAAATGGTAGAATCAAACTTTAACCAAACGTAATGTTTGTACCTAGGGTAAAGTTAAAAAGTTTAAACAATTTTAAAATATCACTATATTTAGGCGAGTAAACGAAAAATGTTCATTTCAGACTCTAAAAACGTAGAAATCGTGTTTCAAGTTGAAATACGCCTTGTAAACGAAAAATGTTTATTTCAGACTCTAATAACGTAGAAATCGTGTTTCAAGTTGAAATACGCCTTGGGACCATATCTCACCTAAAGTAAATGGTAGAATCAAACTTTAACCAAACGTAATGTTTGTACCTAGGGTAAAGTTAAAAAGTTTAAACAATTTGAAAATATCACTATATTTAGGCGAGTAAACGAAAAATGTTCGTCTCAGACTCTAAAACCGCAGAAATCGTGTTTCAAGTTGAAATACGCCTTGGGACCATATCTCACCTAAAGTAAATGGTAGAATCAAACTTTAACCAAACGTAATGTTTGTACCTAGGGTAAAGTTAAAAAGTTTAAACAATTTGAAAATATCACTATATTTAGGCGAGTAAACGAAAAATGTTCGTCTCAGACTCTAAAACCGCAGAAATCGTGTTTCAAGTTGAAATACGCCTTGGGACCATATCTCACCTAAAGTAAATGGTAGAATCAAACTTTAACCAAACGTAATGTTTGTACCTAGGGTAAAGTTAAAAATTTTAAACAATTTTAAAATATCACTATATTTAGGCGATTAAACGAAAAATGTTCATTTCAAACTCTAAAATCGTAGAAATCGTGTTTCAAGTTGAAATACGCCTTGTAAACGAAAAATGTTTATTTCAGACTCTAATAACGTAGAAATCGTGTTTCAAGTTGAAATACGCCTTGTAAACGAAAAATGTTTATTTCAGACTCTAATAACGTAGAAATCGTGTTTCAAGTTGAAATACGCCTTGGGACCATATTTCACCTAAAGTAAATGGTAGAATCAAACTTTAACCAAACGTAATGTTTGTACCTAGGGTAAAGTTAAAAAGTTTAAACAATTTTAAAATATCACTATATTTAGGCGAGTAAACGAAAAATGTTTATTTCAGACTCTAAAAACGTAGAAATCGTGTTTCAAGTTGAAATACGCCTTGTAAACGAAAAATGTTTATTTCAGACTCTAATAACGTAGAAATCGTGTTTCAAGTTGAAATACGCCTTGGGACCATATCTCACCTAAAGTAAATGGTAGAATCAAACTTTAACCAAACGTAATGTTTGTACCTAGGGTAAAGTTAAAAAGTTTAAACAATTTGAAAATATCACTATATTTAGGCGAGTAAACGAAAAATGTTCATTTCAGACTCTAAAAACGTAGAAATCGTGTTTCAAGTTGAAATACGCCTTGGGACCATATCTCACCTAAAGTAAATGGTAGAATCAAACTTTAACCAAACGTAATGTTTGTACCTAGGGTAAAGTTAAAAAGTTTAAACAATTTTAAAATATCACTATATTTAGGCGAGTAAACGAAAAATGTTCATTTCAAACTCTAAAAACGTAGAAATCGTGTTTCAAGTTGAAATACGCCCTGTAAACGAAAAATGTTTATTTCAGACTCTAATAACGTAGAAATCGTGTTTCAAGTTGAAATACGCCTTGGGACCATATCTCACCTAAAGTAAATGGTAGAATCAAACTTTAACCAAACGTAATGTTTGTACCTAGGGTAAAGTTAAAAAGTTTAAACAATTTTAAAATATCACTATATTTAGGCGAGTAAACGAAAAATGTTCATTTCAGACTCTTAAAACGTAGAAATCGTGTTTCAAGTTGAAATACGCCTTGTAAACGAAAAATGTTTATTTCAGACTCTAATAACGTAGAAATCGTGTTTCAAGTTGAAATACGCCTTGGGACCATATCTCACCTAAAGTAAATGGTAGAATCAAACTTTAACCAAACGTAATGTTTGTACCTAGGGTAAAGTTAAAAAGTTTAAACAATTTGAAAATATCACTATATTTAGGCGAGTAAACGAAAAATGTTCGTCTCAGACTCTAAAACCGCAGAAATCGTGTTTCAAGTTGAAATACGCCTTGGGACCATATCTCACCTAAAGTAAATGGTAGAATCAAACTTTAACCAAACGTAATGTTTGTACCTAGGGTAAAGTTAAAAAGTTTAAACAATTTGAAAGTATCACTATATTTAGGCGAGTAAACGAAAAATGTTCATTTCAAACTCTAAAAACGTAGAAATCGTGTTTCAAGTTGAAATACGCCTTGTAAACGAAAAATGTTTATTTCAGACTCTAATAACGTAGAAATCGTGTTTCAAGTAGAAATACGCCTTGGGACCATATCTCACCTAAAGTAAATGGTAGAATCAAACTTTAACCAAACGTAATGTTTGTACCTAGGGTAAAGTTAAAAAGTTTAAACAATTTTAAAATATCACTATATTTAGGCGAGTAAACGAAAAATGTTCATTTCAGACTCTAAAAACGTAGAAATCGTGTTTCAAGTTGAAATACGCCTTGTAAACGAAAAATGTTTATTTCAGACTCTAATAACGTAGAAATCGTGTTTCAAGTTGAAATACGCCTTGGGACCATATCTCACCTAAAGTAAATGGTAGAATCAAACTTTAACCAAACGTAATGTTTGTACCTAGGGTAAAGTTAAAAAGTTTAAACAATTTTAAAATATCACTATATTTAGGCGAGTAAACGAAAAATGTTCATTTCAAACTCTAAAAACGTAGAAATCGTGTTTCAAGTTGAAATACGCCCTGTAAACGAAAAATGTTTATTTCAGACTCTAATAACGTAGAAATCGTGTTTCAAGTTGAAATACGCCTTGGGACCATATCTCACCTAAAGTAAATGGTAGAATCAAACTTTAACCAAACGTAATGTTTGTACCTAGGGTAAAGTTAAAAAGTTTAAACAATTTTAAAATATCACTATATTTAGGCGAGTAAACGAAAAATGTTCATTTCAGACTCTTAAAACGTAGAAATCGTGTTTCAAGTTGAAATACGCCTTGTAAACGAAAAATGTTTATTTCAGACTCTAATAACGTAGAAATCGTGTTTCAAGTTGAAATACGCCTTGGGACCATATCTCACCTAAAGTAAATGGTAGAATCAAACTTTAACCAAACGTAATGTTTGTACCTAGGGTAAAGTTAAAAAGTTTAAACAATTTGAAAATATCACTATATTTAGGCGAGTAAACGAAAAATGTTCGTCTCAGACTCTAAAACCGCAGAAATCGTGTTTCAAGTTGAAATACGCCTTGGGACCATATCTCACCTAAAGTAAATGGTAGAATCAAACTTTAACCAAACGTAATGTTTGTACCTAGGGTAAAGTTAAAAAGTTTAAACAATTTGAAAGTATCACTATATTTAGGCGAGTAAACGAAAAATGTTCATTTCAAACTCTAAAAACGTAGAAATCGTGTTTCAAGTTGAAATACGCCTTGTAAACGAAAAATGTTTATTTCAGACTCTAATAACGTAGAAATCGTGTTTCAAGTAGAAATACGCCTTGGGACCATATCTCACCTAAAGTAAATGGTAGAATCAAACTTTAACCAAACGTAATGTTTGTACCTAGGGTAAAGTTAAAAAGTTTAAACAATTTTAAAATATCACTATATTTAGGCGAGTAAACGAAAAATGTTCATTTCAGACTCTAAAAACGTAGAAATCGTGTTTCAAGTTGAAATACGCCTTGTAAACGAAAAATGTTTATTTCAGACTCTAATAACGTAGAAATCGTGTTTCAAGTTGAAATACGCCTTGGGACCATATCTCACCTAAAGTAAATGGTAGAATCAAACTTTAACCAAACGTAATGTTTGTACCTAGGGTAAAGTTAAAAAGTTTAAACAATTTTAAAATATCACTATATTTAGGCGAGTAAACGAAAAATGTTCATTTCAAACTCTAAAAACGTAGAAATCGTGTTTCAAGTTGAAATACGCCCTGTAAACGAAAAATGTTTATTTCAGACTCTAATAACGTAGAAATCGTGTTTCAAGTTGAAATACGCCTTGGGACCATATCTCACCTAAAGTAAATGGTAGAATCAAACTTTAACCAAACGTAATGTTTGTACCTAGGGTAAAGTTAAAAAGTTTAAACAATTTTAAAATATCACTATATTTAGGCGAGTAAACGAAAAATGTTCATTTCAGACTCTTAAAACGTAGAAATCGTGTTTCAAGTTGAAATACGCCTTGTAAACGAAAAATGTTTATTTCAGACTCTAATAACGTAGAAATCGTGTTTCAAGTTGAAATACGCCTTGGGACCATATCTCACCTAAAGTAAATGGTAGAATCAAACTTTAACCAAACGTAATGTTTGTACCTAGGGTAAAGTTAAAAAGTTTAAACAATTTGAAAATATCACTATATTTAGGCGAGTAAACGAAAAATGTTCGTCTCAGACTCTAAAACCGCAGAAATCGTGTTTCAAGTTGAAATACGCCTTGGGACCATATCTCACCTAAAGTAAATGGTAGAATCAAACTTTAACCAAACGTAATGTTTGTACCTAGGGTAAAGTTAAAAAGTTTAAACAATTTGAAAGTATCACTATATTTAGGCGAGTAAACGAAAAATGTTCGTCTCAGACTCTAAAACCGCAGAAATCGTGTTTCAAGTTGAAATACGCCTTGGTACCATATCTCACCTAAAGTAAATGGTAGAATCAAACTTTAACCAAACGTAATGTTTGTACCTAGGGTAAAGTTAAAAAGTTTAAACAATTTTAAAATATCACTATATTTAGGCGAGTAAACGAAAAATGTTCATTTCAAACTCTAAAAACGTAGAAATCGTGTTTCAAGTTGAAATACGCCTTGTAAACGAAAAATGTTTATTTCAGACTCTAATAACGTAGAAATCGTGTTTCAAGTAGAAATACGCCTTGGGACCATATCTCACCTAAAGTAAATGGTAGAATCAAACTTTAACCAAACGTAATGTTTGTACCTAGGGTAAAGTTAAAAAGTTTAAACAATTTTAAAATATCACTATATTTAGGCGAGTAAACGAAAAATGTTCATTTCAGACTCTAAAAACGTAGAAATCGTGTTTCAAGTTGAAATACGCCTTGTAAACGAAAAATGTTTATTTCAGACTCTAATAACGTAGAAATCGTGTTTCAAGTTGAAATACGCCTTGGGACCATATCTCACCTAAAGTAAATGGTAGAATCAAACTTTAACCAAACGTAATGTTTGTACCTAGGGTAAAGTTAAAAAGTTTAAACAATTTTAAAATATCACTATATTTAGGCGAGTAAACGAAAAATGTTCATTTCAAACTCTAAAAACGTAGAAATCGTGTTTCAAGTTGAAATACGCCCTGTAAACGAAAAATGTTTATTTCAGACTCTAATAACGTAGAAATCGTGTTTCAAGTTGAAATACGCCTTGGGACCATATCTCACCTAAAGTAAATGGTAGAATCAAACTTTAACCAAACGTAATGTTTGTACCTAGGGTAAAGTTAAAAAGTTTAAACAATTTTAAAATATCACTATATTTAGGCGAGTAAACGAAAAATGTTCATTTCAGACTCTTAAAACGTAGAAATCGTGTTTCAAGTTGAAATACGCCTTGTAAACGAAAAATGTTTATTTCAGACTCTAATAACGTAGAAATCGTGTTTCAAGTTGAAATACGCCTTGGGACCATATCTCACCTAAAGTAAATGGTAGAATCAAACTTTAACCAAACGTAATGTTTGTACCTAGGGTAAAGTTAAAAAGTTTAAACAATTTGAAAATATCACTATATTTAGGCGAGTAAACGAAAAATGTTCGTCTCAGACTCTAAAACCGCAGAAATCGTGTTTCAAGTTGAAATACGCCTTGGGACCATATCTCACCTAAAGTAAATGGTAGAATCAAACTTTAACCAAACGTAATGTTTGTACCTAGGGTAAAGTTAAAAAGTTTAAACAATTTGAAAGTATCACTATATTTAGGCGAGTAAACGAAAAATGTTCGTCTCAGACTCTAAAACCGCAGAAATCGTGTTTCAAGTTGAAATACGCCTTGGTACCATATCTCACCTAAAGTAAATGGTAGAATCAAACTTTAACCAAACGTAATGTTTGTACCTAGGGTAAAGTTAAAAAGTTTAAACAATTTTAAAATATCACTATATTTAGGCGAGTAAACGAAAAATGTTCATTTCAAACTCTAAAAACGTAGAAATCGTGTTTCAAGTTGAAATACGCCTTGTAAACGAAAAATGTTTATTTCAGACTCTAATAACGTAGAAATCGTGTTTCAAGTAGAAATACGCCTTGGGACCATATCTCACCTAAAGTAAATGGTAGAATCAAACTTTAACCAAACGTAATGTTTGTACCTAGGGTAAAGTTAAAAAGTTTAAACAATTTTAAAATATCACTATATTTAGGCGAGTAAACGAAAAATGTTCATTTCAGACTCTAAAAACGTAGAAATCGTGTTTCAAGTTGAAATACGCCTTGTAAACGAAAAATGTTTATTTCAGACTCTAATAACGTAGAAATCGTGTTTCAAGTTGAACTACGCCTTGGGACCATATCTCACCTAAAGTAAATGGTAGAATCAAACTTTAACCAAACGTAATGTTTGTACCTAGGGTAAAGTTAAAAAGTTTAAACAATTTGAAAATATCACTATATTTAGGCGAGTAAACGAAAAATTTTCGTCTCAGACTCTAAAACCGCAGAAATCGTGTTTCAAGTTGAAATACGCCTTGGTACCATATCTCACCTAAAGTAAATGGTAGATTCAAACTTTAACCAAACGTAATGTTTGTACCTAGTATAAAGTTAAAAAGTTTAAACAATTTTAAAATAACACTATATTTAGGCGAGTAAACGAAAAATGTTCATTTCAGACTCTAAAAACGTAGAAATCGTGTTTCAAGTTGAAATACGCCTTGTAAACGAAAAATGTTTATTTCAGACTCTAATAACGTAGAAATCGTGTTTCAAGTTGAAATACGCCTTGGGACCATATCTCACCTAAAGTAAATGGTAGAATCAAACTTTAACCAAACGTAATGTTTGTACCTAGGGTAAAGTTAAAAAGTTTAAACAATTTGAAAATATCACTATATTTAGGCGAGTAAACGAAAATTGTTCATCTCAGACTCTAAAACCGCAGAAATCGTGTTTCAAGTTGAAATACGCCTTGGGACCATATCTCACCTAAAGTAAATGGTAGAATCAAACTTTAACCAAATGTAATGTTTGTACCTAGGGTAAAGTTAAAAAGTTTAAACAATTTTAAAATATCACTATATTTAGGCGAGTAAACGAAAAATGTTCATTTCAGACTCTAAAAACTTAGAAATCGTGTTTCAAGTTGAAATACGCCTTGTAAACGAAAAATGTTTATTTCAGACTCTAATAACGTAGAAATCGTGTTTCAAGTTGAAATACGCCTTGGGACCATATCTCACCTAAAGTAAATGGTAGAATCAAACTTTAACCAAACGTAATGTTTGTACCTAGGGTAAAGTTAAAAAGTTTAAACAATTTGAAAATATCACTATATTTAGGCGAGTAAACGAAAAATGTTCGTCTCAGACTCTAAAACCGCAGAAATCGTGTTTCAAGTTGAAATACGCCTTGGGACCATATCTCACCTAAAGTAAATGGTAGAATCAAACTTTAACCAAACGTAATGTTTGTACCTAGGGTAAAGTTAAAAATTTTAAACAATTTTAAAATATCACTATATTTAGGCGAGTAAACGAAAAATGTTCATTTCAAACTCTAAAATCGTAGAAATCGTGTTTCAAGTTGAAATACGCCTTGTAAACGAAAAATGTTTATTTCAGACTCTAATAACGTAGAAATCGTGTTTCAAGTTGAAATACGCCTTGTAAACGAAAAATGTTTATTTCAGACTCTAATAACGTAGAAATCGTGTTTCAAGTTGAAATACGCCTTGGGACCATATTTCACCTAAAGTAAATGGTAGAATCAAACTTTAACCAAACGTAATGTTTGTACCTAGGGTAAAGTTAAAAAGTTTAAACAATTTTAAAATATCACTATATTTAGGCGAGTAAACGAAAAATGTTTATTTCAGACTCTAAAAACGTAGAAATCGTGTTTCAAGTTGAAATACGCCTTGTAAACGAAAAATGTTTATTTCAGACTCTAATAACGTAGAAATCGTGTTTCAAGTTGAAATACGCCTTGGGACCATATCTCACCTAAAGTAAATGGTAGAATCAAACTTTAACCAAACGTAATGTTTGTACCTAGGGTAAAGTTAAAAAGTTTAAACAATTTGAAAATATCACTATATTTAGGCGAGTAAACGAAAAATGTTCATTTCAGACTCTAAAAACGTAGAAATCGTGTTTCAAGTTGAAATACGCCTTGGGACCATATCTCACCTAAAGTAAATGGTAGAATCAAACTTTAACCAAACGTAATGTTTGTACCTAGGGTAAAGTTAAAAAGTTTAAACAATTTTAAAATATCACTATATTTAGGCGAGTAAACGAAAAATGTTCATTTCAAACTCTAAAAACGTAGAAATCGTGTTTCAAGTTGAAATACGCCCTGTAAACGAAAAATGTTTATTTCAGACTCTAATAACGTAGAAATCGTGTTTCAAGTTGAAATACGCCTTGGGACCATATCTCACCTAAAGTAAATGGTAGAATCAAACTTTAACCAAACGTAATGTTTGTACCTAGGGTAAAGTTAAAAAGTTTAAACAATTTTAAAATATCACTATATTTAGGCGAGTAAACGAAAAATGTTCATTTCAGACTCTTAAAACGTAGAAATCGTGTTTCAAGTTGAAATACGCCTTGTAAACGAAAAATGTTTATTTCAGACTCTAATAACGTAGAAATCGTGTTTCAAGTTGAAATACGCCTTGGGACCATATCTCACCTAAAGTAAATGGTATAATCAAACTTTAACCAAACGTAATGTTTGTACCTAGGGTAAAGTTAAAAAGTTTAAACAATTTGAAAATATCACTATATTTAGGTGAGTAAACGAAAAATGTTCGTCTCAGACTCTAAAACCGCAGAAATCGTGTTTCAAGTTGAAATACGCCTTGGTACCATATCTCACCTAAAGTAAATGGTAGAATCAAACTTTAACCAAACGTAATGTTTGTACCTAGTATAAAGTTAAAAAGTTTAAACAATTTTAAAATATCACTATATTTAGGCGAGTAAACGAAAAATGTTCATTTCAAACTCTAAAATCGTAGAAATCGTGTTTCAAGTTGAAATACGCCTTGTAAACGAAAAATGTTTATTTCAGACTCTAATAACGTAGAAATCGTGTTTCAAGTTGAAATACGCCTTGTAAACGAAAAATGTTTATTTCAGACTCTAATAACGTAGAAATCGTGTTTCAAGTTGAAATACGCCTTGGGACCATATTTCACCTAAAGTAAATGGTAGAATCAAACTTTAACCAAACGTAATGTTTGTACCTAGGGTAAAGTTAAAAAGTTTAAACAATTTTAAAATATCACTATATTTAGGCGAGTAAACGAAAAATGTTTATTTCAGACTCTAAAAACGTAGAAATCGTGTTTCAAGTTGAAATACGCCTTGTAAACGAAAAATGTTTATTTCAGACTCTAATAACGTAGAAATCGTGTTTCAAGTTGAAATACGCCTTGGGACCATATCTCACCTAAAGTAAATGGTAGAATCAAACTTTAACCAAACGTAATGTTTGTACCTAGGGTAAAGTTAAAAAGTTTAAACAATTTGAAAATATCACTATATTTAGGCGAGTAAACGAAAAATGTTCATTTCAGACTCTAAAAACGTAGAAATCGTGTTTCAAGTTGAAATACGCCTTGGGACCATATCTCACCTAAAGTAAATGGTAGAATCAAACTTTAACCAAACGTAATGTTTGTACCTAGGGTAAAGTTAAAAAGTTTAAACAATTTTAAAATATCACTATATTTAGGCGAGTAAACGAAAAATGTTCATTTCAAACTCTAAAAACGTAGAAATCGTGTTTCAAGTTGAAATACGCCCTGTAAACGAAAAATGTTTATTTCAGACTCTAATAACGTAGAAATCGTGTTTCAAGTTGAAATACGCCTTGGGACCATATCTCACCTAAAGTAAATGGTAGAATCAAACTTTAACCAAACGTAATGTTTGTACCTAGGGTAAAGTTAAAAAGTTTAAACAATTTTAAAATATCACTATATTTAGGCGAGTAAACGAAAAATGTTCATTTCAGACTCTTAAAACGTAGAAATCGTGTTTCAAGTTGAAATACGCCTTGTAAACGAAAAATGTTTATTTCAGACTCTAATAACGTAGAAATCGTGTTTCAAGTTGAAATACGCCTTGGGACCATATCTCACCTAAAGTAAATGGTATAATCAAACTTTAACCAAACGTAATGTTTGTACCTAGGGTAAAGTTAAAAAGTTTAAACAATTTGAAAATATCACTATATTTAGGTGAGTAAACGAAAAATGTTCGTCTCAGACTCTAAAACCGCAGAAATCGTGTTTCAAGTTGAAATCCGCCTTGGTACCATATCTCACCTAAAGTAAATGGTAGAATCAAACTTTAACCAAACGTAATGTTTGTACCTAGTATAAAGTTAAAAAGTTTAAACAATTTTAAAATAACACTATATTTAGGCGAGTAAACGAAAAATGTTCATTTCAGACTCTAAAAACGTAGAAATCGTGTTTCAAGTTGAAATACGCCTTGTAAACGAAAAATGTTTATTTCAGACTCTAATAACGTAGAAATCGTGTTTCCAGTTGAAATACGCCTTGGGACCATATCTCACCTAAAGTAAATGGTAGAATCAAACTTTAACCAAACGTAATGTTTGTACCTAGGGTAAAGTTAAAAAGTTTAAACAATTTTAAAATATCACTATATTTAGGCGAGTAAACGAAAGATGTTCATTTCAGACTCTAAAAACGTAGAAATCGTGTTTCAAGTTGAAATACGCCTTGTAAACGAAAAATGTTTATTTCAGACTCTAATAACGTAGAAATCGTGTTTCAAGTTGAAATACGCCTTGGGACCATATCTCACCTAAAGTAAATGGTAGAATCAAACTTTAACCAAACGTAATGTTTGTACCTAGGGTAAAGTTAAAAAGTTTAAACAATTTGAAAATATCACTATATTTAGGCGAGTAAACGAAAAATGTTTATTTCAGACTCTAATAACGTAGAAATCGTGTTTCAAGTTGAAATACGCCTTGGGACCATATCTCACCTAAAGTAAATGGTAGAATCAAACTTTAACCAAACGTAATGTTTGTACCTAGGGTAAAGTTAAAAAGTTTAAACAATTTTAAAATATCACTATATTTAGGCGAGTAAACGAAAAATGTTCATTTCAAACTCTAAAAACGTAGAAATCGTGTTTCAAGTTGAAATACGCCTTGTAAACGAAAAATGTTTATTTCAGACTCTAATAACGTAGAAATCGTGTTTCAAGTTGAAATACGCCTTGGGACCATATCTCACCTAAAGTAAATGGTAGAATCAAACTTTAACCAAACGTAATGTTTGTACCTAGGGTAAAGTTAAAAAGTTTAAACAATTTTAAAATATCACTATATTTATGCGAGTAAACGAAAAATGTTCATTTCAGACTCTAATAACGTAGAAATCGTGTTTCAAGTTGAAATACGCCTTGGGACCATATCTCACCTAAAGTAAATGGTAGAATCAAACTTTAACCAAACGTAATGTTTGTACCTAGGGTAAAGTTAAAAAGTTTAAACAATTTTAAAATATCACTATATTTAGGCGAGTAAACGAAAAATGTTCATTTCAAACTCTAAAAACGTAGAAATCGTGTTTCAAGTTGAAATACGCCTTGTAAACGAAAAATGTTTATTTCAGACTCTAATAACGTAGAAATCGTGTTTCAAGTTGAAATACGCCTTGGGACCATATCACACCTAAAGTAAATGGTAGAATCAAACTTTAACCAAACGTAATGTTTGTACCTAGGGTAAAGTTAAAAAGTTTAAACAATTTTAAAATATCACTATATTTAGGCGAGTAAACGAAAAATGTTCATTTCAGACTCTAAAAACGTAGAAATCGTGTTTCAAGTTGAAATACGCCTTGTAAACGAAAAATGTTTATTTCAGACTCTAATAACGTAGAAATCGTGTTTCAAGTTGAAATACGCCTGGGGACCATATCTCACCTAAAGTAAATGGTAGAATCAAACTTTAACCAAACGTAATGTTTGTACCTAGGGTAAAGTTAAAAAGTTTAAACAATTTGAAAATATCACTATATTTAGGCGAGTAAACGAAAAATGTTTATTTCAGACTCTAATAACGTAGAAATCGTGTTTCAAGTTGAAATACGCCTTGGGACCATATCTCACCTAAAGTAAATGGTAGAATCAAACTTTAACCAAACGTAATGTTTGTACCTAGGGTAAAGTTAAAAAGTTTAAACAATTTTAAAATATCACTATATTTAGGCGAGTAAACGAAAAATGTTCATTTCAAACTCTAAAAACGTAGAAATCGTGTTTCAAGTTGAAATACGCCTTGTAAACGAAAAATGTTTATTTCAGACTCTAATAACGTAGAAATCGTGTTTCAAGTTGAAATACGCCTTGGGACCATATCTCACCTAAAGTAAATGGTAGAATCAAACTTTAACCAAACGTAATGTTTGTACCTAGGGTAAAGTTAAAAAGTTTAAACAATTTTAAAATATCACTATATTTAGGCGAGTAAACGAAAAATGTTCATTTCAGACTCTAATAACGTAGAAATCGTGTTTCAAGTTGAAATACGCCTTGGGACCATATCTCACCTAAAGTAAATGGTAGAATCAAACTTTAACCAAACGTAATGTTTGTACCTAGGGTAAAGTTAAAAAGTTTAAACAATTTTAAAATATCACTATATTTAGGTGAGTAAACGAAAAATGTTCATTTCAAACTCTAAAAACGTAGAAATCGTGTTTCAAGTTGAAATACGCCTTGTAAACGAAAAATGTTTATTTCAGACTCTAATAACGTAGAAATCGTGTTTCAAGTTGAAATACGCCTTGGGACCATATCTCACCTAAAGTAAATGGTAGAATCAAACTTTAACCAAACGTAATGTTTGTACCTAGGGTAAAGTTAAAAAGTTTAAACAATTTTAAAATATCACTATATTTAGGCGAGTAAACGAAAAATGTTTATTTCAGACTCTAATAACGTAGAAATCGTGTTTCAAGTTGAAATACGCCTTGGGACCATATCTCACCTAAAGAAAATGGTAGAATCTAACTTTAACCAAACGTAATGTTTGTACCTAGGGTAAAGTTAAAAAGTTTAAACAATTTTAAAATATCACTATATTTAGGCGAGTAAACGAAAAATGTTCATTTCAAACTCTAAAAACGTAGAAATCGTGTTTCAAGTTGAAATACGCCTTGTAAACGAAAAATGTTTATTTCAGACTCTAATAACGTAGAAATCGTGTTTCAAGTTGAAATACGCCTTGGGACCATATCTCACCTAAAGTAAATGGTAGAATCAAACTTTAACCAAACGTAATGTTTGTACCTAGGGTAAAGTTAAAAAGTTTAAACAATTTTAAAATATCACTATATTTAGGCGAGTAAACGAAAAATGTTCATTTCAGACTCTAATAACGTAGAAATCGTGTTTCAAGTTGAAATACGCCTTGGGACCATATCTCACCTAAAGTAAATGGTAGAATCAAACTTTAACCAAACGTAATGTTTGTACCTAGGGTAAAGTTAAAAAGTTTAAACAATTTTAAAATATCACTATATTTAGGTGAGTAAACGAAAAATGTTCATTTCAAACTCTAAAAACGTAGAAATCGTGTTTCAAGTTGAAATACGCCTTGTAAACGAAAAATGTTTATTTCAGACTCTAATAACGTAGAAATCGTGTTTCAAGTTGAAATACGCCTTGGGACCATATCTCACCTAAAGTAAATGGTAGAATCAAACTTTAACCAAACGTAATGTTTGTACCTAGGGTAAAGTTAAAAAGTTTAAACAATTTTAAAATATCACTATATTTAGGCGAGTAAACGAAAAATGTTTATTTCAGACTCTAATAACGTAGAAATCGTGTTTCAAGTTGAAATACGGCTTGGGACCATATCTCACCTAAAGTAAATGGTAGAATCAAACTTTAACCAAACGTAATGTTTGTACCTAGGGTAAAGTTAAAAAGTTTAAACAATTTTAAAATATCACTATATTTAGGCGAGTAAACGAAAAATGTTCATTTCAGACTCTAAAAACGTAGAAATCGTGTTTCAAGTTGAAATACGCCTTGTAAACGAAAAATGTTTATTTCAGACTCTAATAACGTAGAAATCGTGTTTCCAGTTGAAATACGCCTTGGGACCATATCTCACCTAAAGTAAATGGTAGAATCAAACTTTAACCAAACGTAATGTTTGTACCTAGGGTAAAGTTAAAAAGTTTAAACAATTTGAAAATATCACTATATTTAGGTGAGTAAACGAAAAATGTTCATTTCAGACTCTAAAAACGTAGAAATCGTGTTTCAAGTTGAAATACGCCTTGTAAACAAAAAATGTTTATTTCAGACTCTAATAACGTAGAAATCGTGTTTCAAGTTGAAATACGCCTTGGGACCATATCTCACCTAAAGTAAATGGTAGAATCAAACTTTAACCAAACGTAATGTTTGTACCTAGGGAAAGTTAAAAAGTTTAAACAATTTTAAAATATCACTATATTTAGGCGAGTAAACGAAAAATGTTCATTTCAGACTCTAAAAACGTAGAAATCGTGTTTCAAGTTGAAATACGCCTTGTAAACGAAAAATGTTTATTTCAGACTCTAATAACGTAGAAATCGTGTTTCAAGTTGAAATACGCCTTGGGACCATATCTCACCTAAAGTAAATGGTAGAATCAAACTTTAACCAAACGTAATGTTTGTACCTAGGGTAAAGTTAAAAAGTTTAAACAATTTGAAAATATCACTATATTTAGGCGAGTAAACGAAAAATGTTTATTTCAGACTCTAATAACGTAGAAATCGTGTTTCAAGTTGAAATACGCCTTGGGACCATATCTCACCTAAAGTAAATGGTAGAATCAAACTTTAACCAAACGTAATGTTTGTACCTAGGGTAAAGTTAAAAAGTTTAAACAATTTTAAAATATCACTATATTTAGGCGAGTAAACGAAAAATGTTCATTTCAAACTCAAAAACGTAGAAATCGTGTTTCAAGTTGAAATACGCCTTGTAAACGAAAAATGTTTATTTCAGACTCTAATAACGTAGAAATCGTGTTTCAAGTTGAAATACGCCTTGGGACCATATCTCACCTAAAGTAAATGGTAGAATCAAACTTTAACCAAACGTAATGTTTGTACCTAGGGTAAAGTTAAAAAGTTTAAACAATTTGAAAATATCACTATATTTAGGCGAGTAAACGAAAAATGTTCATTTCAGACTCTAATAACGTAGAAATCGTGTTTCAAGTTGAAATACGCCTTGGGACCATATCTCACCTAAAGTAAATGGTAGAATCAAACTTTAACCAAACGTAATGTTTGTACCTAGGGTAAAGTTAAAAAGTTTAAACAATTTTAAAATATCACTATATTTAGGCGAGTAAACGAAAAATGTTCATTTCAAACTCTAAAAACGTAGAAATCGTGTTTCAAGTTGAAATACGCCTTGTAAACGAAAAATGTTTATTTCAGACTCTAATAACGTAGAAATCGTGTTTCAAGTTGAAATACGCCTTGGGACCATATCTCACCTTAAGTAAATGGTAGAATCAAACTTTAACCAAACGTAATGTTTGTACCTAGGGTAAAGTTAAAAAGTTTAAACAATTTTAAAATATCACTATATTTAGGCGAGTAAACGAAAAATGTTCATTTCAGACTCTAAAAACGTAGAAATCGTGTTTCAAGTTGAAATACGCCTTGTAAACGAAAAATGTTTATTTCAGACTCTAATAACGTAGAAATCGTGTTTCCAGTTGAAATACGCCTTGGGACCATATCTCACCTAAAGTAAATGGTAGAATCAAACTTTAACCAAACGTAATGTTTGTACCTAGGGTAAAGTTAAAAAGTTTAAACAATTTGAAAATATCACTATATTTAGGTGAGTAAACGAAAAATGTTCATTTCAGACTCTAAAAACGTAGAAATCGTGTTTCAAGTTGAAATACGCCTTGTAAACAAAAAATGTTTATTTCAGACTCTAATAACGTAGAAATCGTGTTTCAAGTTGAAATACGCCTTGGGACCATATCTCACCTAAAGTAAATGGTAGAATCAAACTTTAACCAAACGTAATGTTTGTACCTAGGGAAAGTTAAAAAGTTTAAACAATTTTAAAATATCACTATATTTAGGCGAGTAAACGAAAAATGTTCATTTCAGACTCTAAAAACGTAGAAATCGTGTTTCAAGTTGAAATACGCCTTGTAAACGAAAAATGTTTATTTCAGACTCTAATAACGTAGAAATCGTGTTTCAAGTTGAAATACGCCTTGGGACCATATCTCACCTAAAGTAAATGGTAGAATCAAACTTTAACCAAACGTAATGTTTGTACCTAGGGTAAAGTTAAAAAGTTTAAACAATTTGAAAATATCACTATATTTAGGCGAGTAAACGAAAAATGTTTATTTCAGACTCTAATAACGTAGAAATCGTGTTTCAAGTTGAAATACGCCTTGGGACCATATCTCACCTAAAGTAAATGGTAGAATCAAACTTTAACCAAACGTAATGTTTGTACCTAGGGTAAAGTTAAAAAGTTTAAACAATTTTAAAATATCACTATATTTAGGCGAGTAAACGAAAAATGTTCATTTCAAACTCAAAAACGTAGAAATCGTGTTTCAAGTTGAAATACGCCTTGTAAACGAAAAATGTTTATTTCAGACTCTAATAACGTAGAAATCGTGTTTCAAGTTGAAATACGCCTTGGGACCATATCTCACCTAAAGTAAATGGTAGAATCAAACTTTAACCAAACGTAATGTTTGTACCTAGGGTAAAGTTAAAAAGTTTAAACAATTTGAAAATATCACTATATTTAGGCGAGTAAACGAAAAATGTTCATTTCAGACTCTAATAACGTAGAAATCGTGTTTCAAGTTGAAATACGCCTTGGGACCATATCTCACCTAAAGTAAATGGTAGAATCAAACTTTAACCAAACGTAATGTTTGTACCTAGGGTAAAGTTAAAAAGTTTAAACAATTTTAAAATATCACTATATTTAGGCGAGTAAACGAAAAATGTTCATTTCAAACTCTAAAAACGTAGAAATCGTGTTTCAAGTTGAAATACGCCTTGTAAACGAAAAATGTTTATTTCAGACTCTAATAACGTAGAAATCGTGTTTCAAGTTGAAATACGCCTTGGGACCATATCTCACCTTAAGTAAATGGTAGAATCAAACTTTAACCAAACGTAATGTTTGTACCTAGGGTAAAGTTAAAAAGTTTAAACAATTTTAAAATATCACTATATTTAGGCGAGTAAACGAAAAATGTTCATTTCAGACTCTAAAAACGTAGAAATCGTGTTTCAAGTTGAAATACGCCTTGTAAACGAAAAATGTTTATTTCAGACTCTAATAACGTAGAAATCGTGTTTCAAGTTGAAATACGCCTTGGGACCATATCTCACCTAAAGTAAATGGTAGAATCAAACTTTAACCAAACGTAATGTTTGTACCTAGGGTAAAGTTAAAAAGTTTAAACAATTTGAAAATATCACTATATTTAGGCGAGTAAACGAAAAATGTTCATTTCAGACTCTAAAAACGTAGAAATCGTGTTTCAAGTTGAAATACGCCTTGTAAACGAAAAATGTTTATTTCAGACTCTAATAACGTAGAAATCGTGTTTCAAGTTGAAATACGCCTTGGGACCATATCTCACCTAAAGTAAATGGTAGAATCAAACTTTAACCAAACGTAATGTTTGTACCTAGGGTAAAGTTAAAAAGTTTAAACAATTTGAAAATATCACTATATTTAGGCGAGTAAACGAAAAATGTTTATTTCAGACTCTAATAACGTAGAAATCGTGTTTCAAGTTGAAATACGCCTTGGGACCATATCTCACCTAAAGTAAATGGTAGAATCAAACTTTAACCAAACGTAATGTTTGTACCTAGGGTAAAGTTAAAAAGTTTAAACAATTTTAAAATATCACTATATTTAGGCGAGTAAACGAAAAATGTTCATTTCAAACTCAAAAACGTAGAAATCGTGTTTCAAGTTGAAATACGCCTTGTAAACGAAAAATGTTTATTTCAGACTCTAATAACGTAGAAATCGTGTTTCAAGTTGAAATACGCCTTGGGACCATATCTCACCTAAAGTAAATGGTAGAATCAAACTTTAACCAAACGTAATGTTTGTACCTAGGGTAAAGTTAAAAAGTTTAAACAATTTTAAAATATCACTATATTTAGGCGAGTAAACGAAAAATGTTCATTTCAGACTCTAATAACGTAGAAATCGTGTTTCAAGTTGAAATACGCCTTGGGACCATATCTCACCTAAAGTAAATGGTAGAATCAAACTTTAACCAAACGTAATGTTTGTACCTAGGGTAAAGTTAAAAAGTTTAAACAATTTTAAAATATCACTATATTTAGGCGAGTAAACGAAAAATGTTCATTTCAAACTCTAAAAACGTAGAAATCGTGTTTCAAGTTGAAATACGCCTTGTAAACGAAAAATGTTTATTTCAGACTCTAATAACGTAGAAATCGTGTTTCAAGTTGAAATACGCCTTGGGACCATATCTCACCTAAAGTAAATGGTAGAATCAAACTTTAACCAAACGTAATGTTTGTACCTAGGGTAAAGTTAAAAAGTTTAAACAATTTTAAAATATCACTATATTTAGGCGAGTAAACGAAAAATGTTCATTTCAAACTCTAAAAACGTAGAAATCGTGTTTCAAGTTGAAATACGCCTTGTAAACGAAAAATGTTTATTTCAGACTCTAATAACGTAGAAATCGTGTTTCAAGTTGAAATACGCCTTGGGACCATATCTCACCTAAAGTAAATGGTAGAATCAAACTTTAACCAAACGTAATGTTTGTACCTAGGGTAAAGTTAAAAAGTTTAAACAATTTTAAAATATCACTATATTTAGGCGAGTAAACGAAAAATGTTCATTTCAAACTCTAAAAACGTAGAAATCGTGTTTCAAGTTGAAATACGCCTTGTAAACGAAAAATGTTTATTTCAGACTCTAATAACGTAGAAATCGTGTTTCAAGTTGAAATACGCCTTGGGACCATATCTCACCTAAAGTAAATGGTAGAATCAAACTTTAACCAAACGTAATGTTTGTACCTAGGGTAAAGTTAAAAAGTTTAAACAATTTTAAAATATCACTATATTTAGGCGAGTAAACGAAAAATGTTCATTTCAGACTCTAATAACGTAGAAATCGTGTTTCAAGTTGAAATACGCCTTGGGACCATATCTCACCTAAAGTAAATGGTAGAATCAAACTTTAACCAAACGTAATGTTTGTACCTAGGGTAAAGTTAAAAAGTTTAAACAATTTTAAAATATCACTATATTTAGGTGAGTAAACGAAAAATGTTCATTTCAAACTCTAAAAACGTAGAAATCGTGTTTCAAGTTGAAATACGCCTTGTAAACGAAAAATGTTTATTTCAGACTCTAATAACGTAGAAATCGTGTTTCAAGTTGAAATACGCCTTGGGACCATATCTCACCTAAAGTAAATGGTAGAATCAAACTTTAACCAAACGTAATGTTTGTACCTAGGGTAAAGTTAAAAAGTTTAAACAATTTTAAAATATCACTATATTTAGGCGAGTAAACGAAAAATGTTTATTTCAGACTCTAATAACGTAGAAATCGTGTTTCAAGTTGAAATACGCCTTGGGACCATATCTCACCTAAAGTAAATGGTAGAATCAAACTTTAACCAAACGTAATGTTTGTACCTAGGGTAAAGTTAAAAAGTTTAAACAATTTTAAAATATCACTATATTTAGGCGAGTAAACGAAAAATGTTCATTTCAAACTCTAAAAACGTAGAAATCGTGTTTCAAGTTGAAATACGCCTTGTAAACGAAAAATGTTTATTTCAGACTCTAATAACGTAGAAATCGTGTTTCAAGTTGAAATACGCCTTGGGACCATATCTCACCTAAAGTAAATGGTAGAATCAAACTTTAACCAAACGTAATGTTTGTACCTAGGGTAAAGTTAAAAAGTTTAAACAATTTTAAAATATCACTATATTTAGGCGAGTAAACGAAAAATGTTCATTTCAGACTCTAATAACGTAGAAATCGTGTTTCAAGTTGAAATACGCCTTGGGACCATATCTCACCTAAAGTAAATGGTAGAATCAAACTTTAACCAAACGTAATGTTTGTACCTAGGGTAAAGTTAAAAAGTTTAAACAATTTTAAAATATCACTATATTTAGGCGAGTAAACGAAAAATGTTCATTTCAAACTCTAAAAACGTAGAAATCGTGTTTCAAGTTGAAATACGCCTTGTAAACGAAAAATGTTTATTTCAGACTCTAATAACGTAGAAATCGTGTTTCAAGTTGAAATACGCCTTGGGACCATATCTCACCTAAAGTAAATGGTAGAATCAAACTTTAACCAAGCGTAATGTTTGTACCTAGGGTAAAGTTAAAAAGTTTAAACAATTTGAAAATATCACTATATTTAGGCGAGTAAACGAAAAATGTTTATTTCAGACTCTAATAACGTAGAAATCGTGTTTCAAGTTGAAATACGCCTTGGGAACATATCTCACCTAAAGAAAATGGTAGAATCAAACTTTAACCAAACGTAATGTTTGTACCTAGGGTAAAGTTAAAAAGTTTAAACAATTTTAAAATATCACTATATTTAGGCGAGTAAACGAAAAATGTTCATTTCAAACTCTAAAAACGTAGAAATCGTGTTTCAAGTTGAAATACGCCTTGTAAACGAAAAATGTTTATTTCAGACTCTAATAACGTAGAAATCGTGTTTCAAGTTGAAATACGCCTTGGGACCATATCTCACCTAAAGTAAATGGTAGAATCAAACTTTAACCAAACGTAATGTTTGTACCTAGGGTAAAGTTAAAAAGTTTAAACAATTTTAAAATATCACTATATTTAGGCGAGTAAACGAAAAATGTTCATTTCAGACTCTAATAACGTAGAAATCGTGTTTCAAGTTGAAATACGCCTTGGGACCATATCTCACCTAAAGTAAATGGTAGAATCAAACTTTAACCAAACGTAATGTTTGTACCTAGGGTAAAGTTAAAAAGTTTAAACAATTTTAAAATATCACTATATTTAGGTGAGTAAACGAAAAATGTTCATTTCAAACTCTAAAATCGTAGAAATCGTGTTTCAAGTTGAAATACGCCTTGTAAACGAAAAATGTTTATTTCAGACTCTAATAACGTAGAAATCGTGTTTCAAGTTGAAATACGCCTTGGGACCATATCTCACCTAAAGTAAATGGTAGAATCAAACTTTAACCAAACGTAATGTTTGTACCTAGGGTAAAGTTAAAAAGTTTAAACAATTTTAAAATATCACTATATTTAGGCGAGTAAACGAAAAATGTTTATTTCAGACTCTAATAACGTAGAAATCGTGTTTCAAGTTGAAATACGCCTTGGGACCATATCTCACCTAAAGTAAATGGTAGAATCAAACTTTAACCAAACGTAATGTTTGTACCTAGGGTAAAGTTAAAAAGTTTAAACAATTTTAAAATATCACTATATTTAGGCGAGTAAACGAAAAATGTTCATTTCAGACTCTAAAAACGTAGAAATCGTGTTTCAAGTTGAAATACGCCTTGTAAACGAAAAATGTTTATTTCAGACTCTAATAACGTAGAAATCGTGTTTCCAGTTGAAATACGCCTTGGGACCATATCTCACCTAAAGTAAATGGTAGAATCAAACTTTAACCAAACGTAATGTTTGTACCTAGGGTAAAGTTAAAAAGTTTAAACAATTTGAAAATATCACTATATTTAGGTGAGTAAACGAAAAATGTTCATTTCAGACTCTAAAAACGTAGAAATCGTGTTTCAAGTTGAAATACGCCTTGTAAACAAAAAATGTTTATTTCAGACTCTAATAACGTAGAAATCGTGTTTCAAGTTGAAATACGCCTTGGGACCATATCTCACCTAAAGTAAATGGTAGAATCAAACTTTAACCAAACGTAATGTTTGTACCTAGGGTAAAGTTAAAAAGTTTAAACAATTTTAAAATATCACTATATTTAGGCGAGTAAACGAAAAATGTTCATTTCAGACTCTAAAAACGTAGAAATCGTGTTTCAAGTTGAAATACGCCTTGTAAACGAAAAATGTTTATTTCAGACTCTAATAACGTAGAAATCGTGTTTCAAGTTGAAATACGCCTTGGGACCATATCTCACCTAAAGTAAATGGTAGAATCAAACTTTAACCAAACGTAATGTTTGTACCTAGGGTAAAGTTAAAAAGTTTAAACAATTTGAAAATATCACTATATTTAGGCGAGTAAACGAACAATGTTTATTTCAGACTCTAATAACGTAGAAATCGTGTTTCAAGTTGAAATACGCCTTGGGACCATATCTCACCTAAAGTAAATGGTAGAATCAAACTTTAACCAAACGTAATGTTTGTACCTAGGGTAAAGTTAAAAAGTTTAAACAATTTTAAAATATCACTATATTTAGGCGAGTAAACGAAAAATGTTCATTTCAAACTCAAAAACGTAGAAATCGTGTTTCAAGTTGAAATACGCCTTGTAAACGAAAAATGTTTATTTCAGACTCTAATAACGTAGAAATCGTGTTTCAAGTTGAAATACGCCTTGGGACCATATCTCACCTAAAGTAAATGGTAGAATCAAACTTTAACCAAACGTAATGTTTGTACCTAGGGTAAAGTTAAAAAGTTTAAACAATTTGAAAATATCACTATATTTAGGCGAGTAAACGAAAAATGTTCATTTCAGACTCTAATAACGTAGAAATCGTGTTTCAAGTTGAAATACGCCTTGGGACCATATCTCACCTAAAGTAAATGGTAGAATCAAACTTTAACCAAACGTAATGTTTCTACCTAGGGTAAAGTTAAAAAGTTTAAACAATTTTAAAATATCACTATATTTAGGCGAGTAAACGAAAAATGTTCATTTCAAACTCTAAAAACGTAGAAATCGTGTTTCAAGTTGAAATACGCCTTGTAAACGAAAAATGTTTATTTCAGACTCTAATAACGTAGAAATCGTGTTTCAAGTTGAAATACGCCTTGGGACCATATCTCACCTAAAGTAAATGGTAGAATCAAACTTTAACCAAACGTAATGTTTGTACCTAGGGTAAAGTTAAAAAGTTTAAACAATTTTAAAATATCACTATATTTAGGCGAGTAAACGAAAAATGTTCATTTCAGACTCTAAAAACGTAGAAATCGTGTTTCAAGTTGAAATACGCCTTGTAAACGAAAAATGTTTATTTCAGACTCTAATAACGTAGAAATCGTGTTTCAAGTTGAAATACGCCTTGGGACCATATCTCACCTAAAGTAAATGGTAGAATCAAACTTTAACCAAACGTAATGTTTGTACCTAGGGTAAAGTTAAAAAGTTTAAACAATTTGAAAATATCACTATATTTAGGCGAGTAAACGAAAAATGTTCGTCTCAGACTCTAAAACCGCAGAAATCGTGTTTCAAGTTGAAATACGCCTTGGGACCATATCTCACCTAAAGTAAATGGTAGAATCAAACTTTAACCAAACGTAATGTTTGTACCTAGGGTAAAGTTAAAAAGTTTAAACAATTTGAAAATATCACTATATTTAGGCGAGTAAACGAAAAATGTTCATTTCAGACTCTAAAAACGTAGAAATCGTGTTTCAAGTTGAAATACGCCTTGTAAACGAAAAATGTTTATTTCAGACTCTAATAACGTAGAAATCGTGTTTCAAGTTGAAATACGCCTTGGGACCATATCTCACCTAAAGTAAATGGTAGAATCAAACTTTAACCAAACGTAATGTTTGTACCTAGGGTAAAGTTAAAAAGTTTAAACAATTTGAAAATATCACTATATTTAGGCGAGTAAACGAAAAATGTTTATTTCAGACTCTAATAACGTAGAAATCGTGTTTCAAGTTGAAATACGCCTTGGGACCATATCTCACCTAAAGTAAATGGTAGAATCAAACTTTAACCAAACGTAATGTTTGTACCTAGGGTAAAGTTAAAAAGTTTAAACAATTTTAAAATATCACTATATTTAGGCGAGTAAACGAAAAATGTTCATTTCAAACTCAAAAACGTAGAAATCGTGTTTCAAGTTGAAATACGCCTTGTAAACGAAAAATGTTTATTTCAGACTCTAATAACGTAGAAATCGTGTTTCAAGTTGAAATACGCCTTGGGACCATATCTCACCTAAAGTAAATGGTAGAATCAAACTTTAACCAAACGTAATGTTTGTACCTAGGGTAAAGTTAAAAAGTTTAAACAATTTTAAAATATCACTATATTTAGGCGAGTAAACGAAAAATGTTCATTTCAGACTCTAATAACGTAGAAATCGTGTTTCAAGTTGAAATACGCCTTGGGACCATATCTCACCTAAAGTAAATGGTAGAATCAAACTTTAACCAAACGTAATGTTTGTACCTAGGGTAAAGTTAAAAAGTTTAAACAATTTTAAAATATCACTATATTTAGGCGAGTAAACGAAAAATGTTCATTTCAAACTCTAAAAACGTAGAAATCGTGTTTCAAGTTGAAATACGCCTTGTAAACGAAAAATGTTTATTTCAGACTCTAATAACGTAGAAATCGTGTTTCAAGTTGAAATACGCCTTGGGACCATATCTCACCTAAAGTAAATGGTAGAATCAAACTTTAACCAAACGTAATGTTTGTACCTAGGGTAAAGTTAAAAAGTTTAAACAATTTTAAAATATCACTATATTTAGGCGAGTAAACGAAAAATGTTCATTTCAGACTCTAAAAACGTAGAAATCGTGTTTCAAGTTGAAATACGCCTTGTAAACGAAAAATGTTTATTTCAGACTCTAATAACGTAGAAATCGTGTTTCAAGTTGAAATACGCCTTGGGACCATATCTCACCTAAAGTAAATGGTAGAATCAAACTTTAACCAAACGTAATGTTTGTACCTAGGGTAAAGTTAAAAAGTTTAAACAATTTGAAAATATCACTATATTTAGGCGAGTAAACGAAAAATGTTCGTCTCAGACTCTAAAACCGCAGAAATCGTGTTTCAAGTTGAAATACGCCTTGGGACCATATCTCACCTAAAGTAAATGGTAGAATCAAACTTTAACCAAACGTAATGTTTGTACCTAGGGTAAAGTTAAAAAGTTTAAACAATTTGAAAATATCACTATATTTAGGCGAGTAAACGAAAAATGTTCATTTCAGACTCTAAAAACGTAGAAATCGTGTTTCAAGTTGAAATACGCCTTGTAAACGAAAAATGTTTATTTCAGACTCTAATAACGTACAAATCGTGTTTCAAGTTGAAATACGCCTTGGGACCATATCTCACCTAAAGTAAATGGTAGAATCAAACTTTAACCAAACGTAATGTTTGTACCTAGGGTAAAGTTAAAAAGTTTAAACAATTTTAAAATATCACTATATTTAGGCGAGTAAACGAAAAATGTTCATTTCAGACTCTAAAAACGTAGAAATCGTGTTTCAAGTTGAAATACGCCTTGTAAACGAAAAATGTTTATTTCAGACTCTAATAACGTAGAAATCGTGTTTCAAGTTGAAATACGCCTTGGGACCATATCTCACCTAAAGTAAATGGTAGAATCAAACTTTAACCAAACGTAATGTTTGTACCTAGGGTAAAGTTAAAAAGTTTAAACAATTTTAAAATATCACTATATTTAGGCGAGTAAACGAAAAATGTTCATTTCAGACTCTAAAAACGTAGAAATCGTGTTTCAAGTTGAAATACGCCTTGTAAACGAAAAATGTTTATTTCAGACTCTAATAACGTACAAATCGTGTTTCAAGTTGAAATACGCCTTGGGACCATATCTCACCTAAAGTAAATGGTAGAATCAAACTTTAACCAAACGTAATGTTTGTACCTAGGGTAAAGTTAAAAAGTTTAAACAATTTGAAAATATCACTATATTTAGGCGAGTAAACGAAAAATGTTCGTCTCAGACTCTAAAACCGCAGAAATCGTGTTTCAAGTTGAAATACGCCTTGGGACCATATCTCACCTAAAGTAAATGGTAGAATCAAACTTTAACCAAACGTAATGTTTGTACCTAGGGTAAAGTTAAAAAGTTTAAACAATTTGAAAATATCACTATATTTAGGCGAGTAAACGAAAAATGTTCATTTCAGACTCTAAAAACGTAGAAATCGTGTTTCAAGTTGAAATACGCCTTGTAAACGAAAAATGTTTATTTCAGACTCTAATAACGTAGAAATCGTGTTTCAAGTTGAAATACGCCTTGTAAACGAAAAATGTTTATTTCAGACTCTAATAACGTAGAAATCGTGTTTCAAGTTGAAATACGCCTTGGGACCATATCTCACCTAAAGTAAATGGTAGAATCAAACTTTAACCAAACGTAATGTTTGTACCTAGGGTAAAGTTAAAAAGTTTAAACAATTTGAAAATATCACTATATTTAGGTGAGTAAACGAAAAATGTTCATTTCAGACTCTAAAAACGTAGAAATCGTGTTTCAAGTTGAAATACGCCTTGTAAACGAAAAATGTTTATTTCAGACTCTAATAACGTAGAAATCGTGTTTCAAGTTGAAATACGCCTTGGGACCATATCTCACCTAAAGTAAATGGTAGAATCAAACTTTAACCAAACGTAATGTTTGTACCTAGGGTAAAGTTAAAAAGTTTAAACAATTTTAAAATATCACTATATTTAGGCGAGTAAACGAAAAATGTTCATTTCAGACTCTAAAAACGTAGAAATCGTGTTTCAAGTTGAAATACGCCTTGTAAAAGAAAAATTTTTATTTCAGACTCTAATAACGTAGAAATCGTGTTTCAAGTTGAAATACGCCTTGGGACCATATCTCACCTAAAGTAAATGGTAGAATCAAACTTTAACCAAACGTAATGTTTGTACCTAGGGTAAAGTTAAAAAGTTTAAACAATTTGAAAATATCACTATATTTAGGCGAGTAAACGAAAAATGTTTATTTCAGACTCTAATAACGTAGAAATCGTGCTTCAAGTTGAAATACGCCTTGGGACCATATCTCACCTAAAGTAAATGGTAGAATCAAACTTTAACCAAACGTAATGTTTGTACCTAGGGTAAAGTTAAAAAGTTTAAACAATTTTAAAATATCACTATATTTAGGCGAGTAAACGAAAAATGTTCATTTCAAACTCTAAAAACGTAGAAATCGTGTTTCAAGTTGAAATACGCCTTGTAAACGAAAAATGTTTATTTCAGACTCTAATAACGTAGAAATCGTGTTTCAAGTTGAAATACGCCTTGGGACCATATCTCACCTAAAGTAAATGGTAGAATCAAACTTTAACCAAACGTAATGTTTGTACCTAGGGTAAAGTTAAAAAGTTTAAACAATTTTAAAATATCACTATATTTAGGCGAGTAAACGAAAAATGTTCATTTCAGACTCTAAAAACGTAGAAATCGTGTTTCAAGTTGAAATACGCCTTGTAAACGAAAAATGTTTATTTCAGACTCTAATAACGTAGAAATCGTGTTTCAAGTTGAAATACGCCTTGGGACCATATCTCACCTAAAGTAAATGGTATAATCAAACTTTAACCAAACGTAATGTTTGTACCTAGGGTAAAGTTAAAAAGTTTAAACAATTTGAAAATATCACTATATTTAGGCGAGTAAACGAAAAATGTTCGTCTCAGACTCTAAAACCGCAGAAATCGTGTTTCAAGTTGAAATACGCCTTGGTACCATATCTCACCTAAAGTAAATGGTAGAATCAAACTTTAACCAAACGTAATGTTTGTACCTAGTATAAAGTTAAAAAGTTTAAACAATTTTAAAATAACACTATATTTAGGCGAGTAAACGAAAAATGTTCATTTCAGACTCTAAAAACGTAGAAATCGTGTTTCAAGTTGAAATACGCCTTGTAAACGAAAAATGTTTATTTCAGACTCTAATAACGTAGAAATCGTGTTTCCAGTTGAAATACGCCTTGGGACCATATCTCACCTAAAGTAAATGGTAGAATCAAACTTTAACCAAACGTAATGTTTGTACCTAGGGTAAAGTTAAAAAGTTTAAACAATTTTAAAATATCACTATATTTAGGCGAGTAAACGAAAAATGTTCATTTCAGACTCTAAAAACGTAGAAATCGTGTTTCAAGTTGAAATACGCCTTGTAAACGAAAAATGTTTATTTCAGACTCTAATAACGTAGAAATCGTGTTTCAAGTTGAAATACGCCTTGGGACCATATCTCACCTAAAGTAAATGGTAGAATCAAACTTTAACCAAACGTAATGTTTGTACCTAGGGTAAAGTTAAAAAGTTTAAACAATTTGAAAATATCACTATATTTAGGCGAGTAAACGAAAAATGTTCGTCTCAGACTCTAAAACCGCAGAAATCGTGTTTCAAGTTGAAATACGCCTTGGGACCATATCTCACCTAAAGTAAATGGTAGAATCAAACTTTAACCAAACGTAATGTTTGTACCTAGGGTAAAGTTAAAAAGTTTAAACAATTTGAAAATATCACTATATTTAGGCGAGTAAACGAAAAATGTTCATTTCAGACTCTAAAAACGTAGAAATCGTGTTTCAAGTTGAAATACGCCTTGTAAACGAAAAATGTTTATTTCAGACTCTAATAACGTACAAATCGTGTTTCAAGTTGAAATACGCCTTGGGACCATATCTCACCTAAAGTAAATGGTAGAATCAAACTTTAACCAAACGTAATGTTTGTACCTAGGGTAAAGTTAAAAAGTTTAAACAATTTTAAAATATCACTATATTTAGGCGAGTAAACGAAAAATGTTCATTTCAGACTCTAAAAACGTAGAAATCGTGTTTCAAGTTGAAATACGCCTTGTAAACGAAAAATGTTTATTTCAGACTCTAATAACGTAGAAATCGTGTTTCAAGTTGAAATACGCCTTGGGACCATATCTCACCTAAAGTAAATGGTAGAATCAAACTTTAACCAAACGTAATGTTTGTACCTAGGGTAAAGTTAAAAAGTTTAAACAATTTGAAAATATCACTATATTTAGGCGAGTAAACGAAAAATGTTCATTTCAGACTCTAAAAACGTAGAAATCGTGTTTCAAGTTGAAATACGCCTTGTAAACGAAAAATGTTTATTTCAGACTCTAATAACGTAGAAATCGTGTTTCAAGTTGAAATACGCCTTGTAAACGAAAAATGTTTATTTCAGACTCTAATAACGTAGAAATCGTGTTTCAAGTTGAAATACGCCTTGGGACCATATCTCACCTAAAGTAAATGGTAGAATCAAACTTTAACCAAACGTAATGTTTGTACCTAGGGTAAAGTTAAAAAGTTTAAACAATTTGAAAATATCACTATATTTAGGTGAGTAAACGAAAAATGTTCATTTCAGACTCTAAAAACGTAGAAATCGTGTTTCAAGTTGAAATACGCCTTGTAAACGAAAAATGTTTATTTCAGACTCTAATAACGTAGAAATCGTGTTTCAAGTTGAAATACGCCTTGGGACCATATCTCACCTAAAGTAAATGGTAGAATCAAACTTTAACCAAACGTAATGTTTGTACCTAGGGTAAAGTTAAAAAGTTTAAACAATTTTAAAATATCACTATATTTAGGCGAGTAAACGAAAAATGTTCATTTCAGACTCTAAAAACGTAGAAATCGTGTTTCAAGTTGAAATACGCCTTGTAAACGAAAAATTTTTATTTCAGACTCTAATAACGTAGAAATCGTGTTTCAAGTTGAAATACGCCTTGGGACCATATCTCACCTAAAGTAAATGGTAGAATCAAACTTTAACCAAACGTAATGTTTGTACCTAGGGTAAAGTTAAAAAGTTTAAACAATTTGAAAATATCACTATATTTAGGCGAGTAAACGAAAAATGTTTATTTCAGACTCTAATAACGTAGAAATCGTGCTTCAAGTTGAAATACGCCTTGGGACCATATCTCACCTAAAGTAAATGGTAGAATCAAACTTTAACCAAACGTAATGTTTGTACCTAGGGTAAAGTTAAAAAGTTTAAACAATTTTAAAATATCACTATATTTAGGCGAGTAAACGAAAAATGTTCATTTCAAACTCTAAAAACGTAGAAATCGTGTTTCAAGTTGAAATACGCCTTGTAAACGAAAAATGTTTATTTCAGACTCTAATAACGTAGAAATCGTGTTTCAAGTTGAAATACGCCTTGGGACCATATCTCACCTAAAGTAAATGGTAGAATCAAACTTTAACCAAACGTAATGTTTGTACCTAGGGTAAAGTTAAAAAGTTTAAACAATTTTAAAATATCACTATATTTAGGCGAGTAAACGAAAAATGTTCATTTCAGACTCTAAAAACGTAGAAATCGTGTTTCAAGTTGAAATACGCCTTGTAAACGAAAAATGTTTATTTCAGACTCTAATAACGTAGAAATCGTGTTTCAAGTTGAAATACGCCTTGGGACCATATCTCACCTAAAGTAAATGGTATAATCAAACTTTAACCAAACGTAATGTTTGTACCTAGGGTAAAGTTAAAAAGTTTAAACAATTTGAAAATATCACTATATTTAGGCGAGTAAACGAAAAATGTTCGTCTCAGACTCTAAAACCGCAGAAATCGTGTTTCAAGTTGAAATACGCCTTGGTACCATATCTCACCTAAAGTAAATGGTAGAATCAAACTTTAACCAAACGTAATGTTTGTACCTAGTATAAAGTTAAAAAGTTTAAACAATTTTAAAATAACACTATATTTAGGCGAGTAAACGAAAAATGTTCATTTCAGACTCTAAAAACGTAGAAATCGTGTTTCAAGTTGAAATACGCCTTGTAAACGAAAAATGTTTATTTCAGACTCTAATAACGTAGAAATCGTGTTTCCAGTTGAAATACGCCTTGGGACCATATCTCACCTAAAGTAAATGGTAGAATCAAACTTTAACCAAACGTAATGTTTGTACCTAGGGTAAAGTTAAAAAGTTTAAACAATTTTAAAATATCACTATATTTAGGCGAGTAAACGAAAAATGTTCATTTCAGACTCTAAAAACGTAGAAATCGTGTTTCAAGTTGAAATACGCCTTGTAAACGAAAAATGTTTATTTCAGACTCTAATAACGTAGAAATCGTGTTTCAAGTTGAAATACGCCTTGGGACCATATCTCACCTAAAGTAAATGGTAGAATCAAACTTTAACCAAACGTAATGTTTGTACCTAGGGTAAAGTTAAAAAGTTTAAACAATTTGAAAATATCACTATATTTAGGCGAGTAAACGAAAAATGTTCGTCTCAGACTCTAAAACCGCAGAAATCGTGTTTCAAGTTGAAATACGCCTTGGGACCATATCTCACCTAAAGTAAATGGTAGAATCAAACTTTAACCAAACGTAATGTTTGTACCTAGGGTAAAGTTAAAAAGTTTAAACAATTTGAAAATATCACTATATTTAGGCGAGTAAACGAAAAATGTTCATTTCAGACTCTAAAAACGTAGAAATCGTGTTTCAAGTTGAAATACGCCTTGTAAACGAAAAATGTTTATTTCAGACTCTAATAACGTACAAATCGTGTTTCAAGTTGAAATACGCCTTGGGACCATATCTCACCTAAAGTAAATGGTAGAATCAAACTTTAACCAAACGTAATGTTTGTACCTAGGGTAAAGTTAAAAAGTTTAAACAATTTTAAAATATCACTATATTTAGGCGAGTAAACGAAAAATGTTCATTTCAGACTCTAAAAACGTAGAAATCGTGTTTCAAGTTGAAATACGCCTTGTAAACGAAAAATGTTTATTTCAGACTCTAATAACGTAGAAATCGTGTTTCAAGTTGAAATACGCCTTGGGACCATATCTCACCTAAAGTAAATGGTAGAATCAAACTTTAACCAAACGTAATGTTTGTACCTAGGGTAAAGTTAAAAAGTTTAAACAATTTTAAAATATCACTATATTTAGGCGAGTAAACGAAAAATGTTCATTTCAGACTCTAAAAACGTAGAAATCGTGTTTCAAGTTGAAATACGCCTTGTAAACGAAAAATGTTTATTTCAGACTCTAATAACGTACAAATCGTGTTTCAAGTTGAAATACGCCTTGGGACCATATCTCACCTAAAGTAAATGGTAGAATCAAACTTTAACCAAACGTAATGTTTGTACCTAGTATAAAGTTAAAAAGTTTAAACAATTTTAAAATAACACTATATTTAGGCGAGTAAACGAAAAATGTTCATTTCAGACTCTAAAAACGTAGAAATCGTGTTTCAAGTTGAAATACGCCTTGTAAACGAAAAATGTTTATTTCAGACTCTAATAACGTAGAAATCGTGTTTCCAGTTGAAATACGCCTTGGGACCATATCTCACCTAAAGTAAATGGTAGAATCAAACTTTAACCAAACGTAATGTTTGTACCTAGGGTAAAGTTAAAAAGTTTAAACAATTTGAAAATATCACTATATTTAGGCGAGTAAACGAAAAATGTTCATTTCAGACTCTAAAAACGTAGAAATCGTGTTTCAAGTTGAAATACGCCTTGTAAACGAAAAATGTTTATTTCAGACTCTAATAACGTAGAAATCGTGTTTCAAGTTGAAATACGCCTTGGGACCATATCTCACCTAAAGTAAATGGTAGAATCAAACTTTAACCAAATGTAATGTTTGTACCTAGGGTAAAGTTAAAAAGTTTAAACAATTTGAAAATATCACTATATTTAGGCGAGTAAACGAAAAATGTTCGTCTCAGACTCTAAAACCGCAGAAATCGTGTTTCAAGTTGAAATACGCCTTGGGACCATATCTCACCTAAAGTAAATGGTAGAATCAAACTTTAACCAAACGTAATGTTTGTACCTAGGGTAAAGTTAAAAAGTTTAAACAATTTGAAAATATCACTATATTTAGGCGAGTAAACGAAAAATGTTCATTTCAGACTCTAAAAACGTAGAAATCGTGTTTCAAGTTGAAATACGCCTTGTAAACGAAAAATGTTTATTTCAGACTCTAATAACGTACAAATCGTGTTTCAAGTTGAAATACGCCTTGGGACCATATCTCACCTAAAGTAAATGGTAGAATCAAACTTTAACCAAACGTAATGTTTGTACCTAGGGTAAAGTTAAAAAGTTTAAACAATTTTAAAATATCACTATATTTAGGCGAGTAAACGAAAAATGTTCATTTCAGACTCTAAAAACGTAGAAATCGTGTTTCAAGTTGAAATACGCCTTGTAAACGAAAAATGTTTATTTCAGACTCTAATAACGTAGAAATCGTGTTTCAAGTTGAAATACGCCTTGGGACCATATCTCACCTAAAGTAAATGGTAGAATCAAACTTTAACCAAACGTAATGTTTGTACCTAGGGTAAAGTTAAAAAGTTTAAACAATTTTAAAATATCACTATATTTAGGCGAGTAAACGAAAAATGTTCATTTCAGACTCTAAAAACGTAGAAATCGTGTTTCAAGTTGAAATACGCCTTGTAAACGAAAAATGTTTATTTCAGACTCTAATAACGTACAAATCGTGTTTCAAGTTGAAATACGCCTTGGGACCATATCTCACCTAAAGTAAATGGTAGAATCAAACTTTAACCAAACGTAATGTTTGTACCTAGGGTAAAGTTAAAAAGTTTAAACAATTTGAAAATATCACTATATTTAGGCGAGTAAACGAAAAATGTTCGTCTCAGACTCTAAAACCGCAGAAATCGTGTTTCAAGTTGAAATACGCCTTGGGACCATATCTCACCTAAAGTAAATGGTAGAATCAAACTTTAACCAAACGTAATGTTTGTACCTAGGGTAAAGTTAAAAAGTTTAAACAATTTGAAAATATCACTATATTTAGGCGAGTAAACGAAAAATGTTCATTTCAGACTCTAAAAACGTAGAAATCGTGTTTCAAGTTGAAATACGCCTTGTAAACGAAAAATGTTTATTTCAGACTCTAATAACGTAGAAATCGTGTTTCAAGTTGAAATACGCCTTGTAAACGAAAAATGTTTATTTCAGACTCTAATAACGTAGAAATCGTGTTTCAAGTTGAAATACGCCTTGGGACCATATCTCACCTAAAGTAAATAATAGAATCAAACTTTAACCAAACGTAATGTTTGTACCTAGGGTAAAGTTAAAAAGTTTAAACAATTTGAAAATATCACTATATTTAGGCGAGTAAACGAAAAATGTTCGTCTCAGACTCTAAAACCGCAGAAATCGTGTTTCAAGTTGAAATACGCCTTGGTACCATATCTCACCTAAAGTAAATGGTAGAATCAAACTTTAACCAAACGTAATGTTTGTACCTAGTATAAAGTTAAAAAGTTTAAACAATTTTAAAATAACACTATATTTAGGCGAGTAAACGAAAAATGTTCATTTCAGACTCTAAAAACGTAGAAATCGTGTTTCAAGTTGAAATACGCCTTGTAAACGAAAAATGTTTATTTCAGACTCTAATAACGTAGAAATCGTGTTTCCAGTTGAAATACGCCTTGGGACCATATTTCACCTAAAGTAAATGGTAGAATCAAACTTTAACCAAACGTAATGTTTGTACCTAGGGTAAAGTTAAAAAGTTTAAACAATTTGAAAATATCACTATATTTAGGTGAGTAAACGATAAATGTTCATTTCAGACTCTAAAAACGTAGAAATCGTGTTTCAAGTTGAAATACGCCTTGTAAACGAAAAATGTTTATTTCAGACTCTAATAACGTAGAAATCGTGTTTCAAGTTGAAATACGCCTTGGGACCATATCTCACCTAAAGTAAATGGTAGAATCAAACTTTAACCAAACGTAATGTTTGTACCTAGGGTAAAGTTAAAAAGTTTAAACAATTTTAAAATATCACTATATTTAGGCGAGTAAACGAAAAATGTTCATTTCAGACTCTAAAAACGTAGAAATCGTGTTTCAAGTTGAAATACGCCTTGTAAACGAAAAATGTTTATTTCAGACTCTAATAACGTAGAAATCGTGTTTCAAGTTGAAATACGCCTTGGGACCATATCTCACCTAAAGTAAATGGTAGAATCAAACTTTAACCAAACGTAATGTTTGTACCTAGGGTAAAGTTAAAAAGTTTAAACAATTTGAAAATATCACTATATTTAGGCGAGTAAACGAAAAATGTTTATTTCAGACTCTAATAACGTAGAAATCGTGCTTCAAGTTGAAATACGCCTTGGGACCATATCTCACCTAAAGTAAATGGTAGAATCAAACTTTAACCAAACGTAATGTTTGTACCTAGGGTAAAGTTAAAAAGTTTAAACAATTTTAAAATATCACTATATTTAGGCGAGTAAACGAAAAATGTTCATTTCAAACTCTAAAAACGTAGAAATCGTGTTTCAAGTTGAAATACGCCTTGTAAACGAAAAATGTTTATTTCAGACTCTAATAACGTAGAAATCGTGTTTCAAGTTGAAATACGCCTTGGGACCATATCTCACCTAAAGTAAATGGTAGAATCAAACTTTAACCAAACGTAATGTTTGTACCTAGGGTAAAGTTAAAAAGTTTAAACAATTTTAAAATATCACTATATTTAGGCGAGTAAACGAAAAATGTTCATTTCAGACTCTAAAAACGTAGAAATCGTGTTTCAAGTTGAAATACGCCTTGTAAACGAAAAATGTTTATTTCAGACTCTAATAACGTAGAAATCGTGTTTCAAGTTGAAATACGCCTTGGGACCATATCTCACCTAAAGTAAATGGTATAATCAAACTTTAACCAAACGTAATGTTTGTACCTAGGGTAAAGTTAAAAAGTTTAAACAATTTGAAAATATCACTATATTTAGGCGAGTAAACGAAAAATGTTCGTCTCAGACTCTAAAACCGCAGAAATCGTGTTTCAAGTTGAAATACGCCTTGTAAACGAAAAATGTTTATTTCAGACTCTAATAACGTAGAAATCGTGTTTCAAGTTGAAATACGCCTTGGGACCATATCTCACCTAAAGTAAATGGTAGAATCAAACTTTAACCAAACGTAATGTTTGTACCTAGGGTAAAGTTAAAAAGTTTAAACAATTTGAAAATATCACTATATTTAGGCGAGTAAACGAAAAATGTTCGTCTCAGACTCTAAAACCGCAGAAATCGTGTTTCAAGTTGAAATACGCCTTGGGACCATATCTCACCTAAAGTAAATGGTAGAATCAAACTTTAACCAAACGTAATGTTTGTACCTAGGGTAAAGTTAAAAAGTTTAAACAATTTGAAAATATCACTATATTTAGGCGAGTAAACGAAAAATGTTCGTCTCAGACTCTAAAACCGCAGAAATCGTGTTTCAAGTTGAAATACGCCTTGGGACCATATCTCACCTAAAGTAAATGGTAGAATCAAACTTTAACCAAACGTAATGTTTGTACCTAGGGTAAAGTTAAAAAGTTTAAACAATTTGAAAATATCACTATATTTAGGCGAGTAAACGAAAAATGTTCATTTCAGACTCTAAAAACGTAGAAATCGTGTTTCAAGTTGAAATACGCCTTGTAAACGAAAAATGTTTATTTCAGACTCTAATAACGTAGAAATCGTGTTTCAAGTTGAAATACGCCTTGTAAACGAAAAATGTTTATTTCAGACTCTAATAACGTAGAAATCGTGTTTCAAGTTGAAATACGCCTTGGGACCATATCTCACCTAAAGTAAATGGTAGAATCAAACTTTAACCAAACGTAATGTTTGTACCTAGGGTAAAGTTAAAAAGTTTAAACAATTTGAAAATATCACTATATTTAGGCGAGTAAACGAAAAATGTTCGTCACAGACTCTAAAACCGCAGAAATCGTGTTTCAAGTTGAAATACGCCTTGGTACCATATCTCACCTAAAGTAAATGGTAGAATCAAACTTTAACCAAACGTAATGTTTGTACCTAGTATAAAGTTAAAAAGTTTAAACAATTTTAAAATAACACTATATTTAGGCGAGTAAACGAAAAATGTTCATTTCAGACTCTAAAAACGTAGAAATCGTGTTTCAAGTTGAAATACGCCTTGTAAACGAAAAATGTTTATTTCAGACTCTAATAACGTAGAAATCGTGTTTCCAGTTGAAATACGCCTTGGGACCATATCTCACCTAAAGTAAATGGTAGAATCAAACTTTAACCAAACGTAATGTTTGTACCTAGGGTAAAGTTAAAAAGTTTAAACAATTTTAAAATATCACTATATTTAGGCGAGTAAACGAAAAATGTTCATTTCAGACTCTAAAAACGTAGAAATCGTGTTTCAAGTTGAAATACGCCTTGTAAACGAAAAATGTTTATTTCAGACTCTAATAACGTACAAATCGTGTTTCAAGTTGAAATACGCCTTGGGACCATATCTCACCTAAAGTAAATGGTAGAATCAAACTTTAACCAAACGTAATGTTTGTACCTAGGGTAAAGTTAAAAAGTTTAAACAATTTGAAAATATCACTATATTTAGGCGAGTAAACGAAAAATGTTCGTCTCAGACTCTAAAACCGCAGAAATCGTGTTTCAAGTTGAAATACGCCTTGGGACCATATCTCACCTAAAGTAAATGGTAGAATCAAACTTTAACCAAACGTAATGTTTGTACCTAGGGTAAAGTTAAAAAGTTTAAACAATTTGAAAATATCACTATATTTAGGCGAGTAAACGAAAAATGTTCATTTCAGACTCTAAAAACGTAGAAATCGTGTTTCAAGTTGAAATACGCCTTGTAAACGAAAAATGTTTATTTCAGACTCTAATAACGTAGAAATCGTGTTTCAAGTTGAAATACGCCTTGTAAACGAAAAATGTTTATTTCAGACTCTAATAACGTAGAAATCGTGTTTCAAGTTGAAATACGCCTTGGGACCATATCTCACCTAAAGTAAATGGTAGAATCAAACTTTAACCAAACGTAATGTTTGTACCTAGGGTAAAGTTAAAAAGTTTAAACAATTTGAAAATATCACTATATTTAGGCGAGTAAACGAAAAATGTTCGTCTCAGACTCTAAAACCGCAGAAATCGTGTTTCAAGTTGAAATACGCCTTGGTACCATATCTCACCTAAAGTAAATGGTAGAATCAAACTTTAACCAAACGTAATGTTTGTACCTAGTATAAAGTTAAAAAGTTTAAACAATTTTAAAATAACACTATATTTAGGCGAGTAAACGAAAAATGTTCATTTCAGACTCTAAAAACGTAGAAATCGTGTTTCAAGTTGAAATACGCCTTGTAAACGAAAAATGTTTATTTCAGACTCTAATAACGTAGAAATCGTGTTTCCAGTTGAAATACGCCTTGGGACCATATCTCACCTAAAGTAAATGGTAGAATCAAACTTTAACCAAACGTAATGTTTGTACCTAGGGTAAAGTTAAAAAGTTTAAACAATTTGAAAATATCACTATATTTAGGTGAGTAAACGAAAAATGTTCATTTCAGACTCTAAAAACGTAGAAATCGTGTTTCAAGTTGAAATACGCCTTGTAAACGAAAAATGTTTATTTCAGACTCTAATAACGTAGAAATCGTGTTTCAAGTTGAAATACGCCTTGGGACCATATCTCACCTAAAGTAAATGGTAGAATCAAACTTTAACCAAACGTAATGTTTGTACCTAGGGTAAAGTTAAAAAGTTTAAACAATTTTAAAATATCACTATATTTAGGCGAGTAAACGAAAAATGTTCATTTCAGACTCTAAAAACGTAGAAATCGTGGTTCAAGTTGAAATACGCCTTGTAAACGAAAAATGTTTATTTCAGACTCTAATAACGTAGAAATCGTGTTTCAAGTTGAAATACGCCTTGGGACCATATCTCACCTAAAGTAAATGGTAGAATCAAACTTTAACCAAACGTAATGTTTGTACCTAGGGTAAAGTTAAAAAGTTTAAACAATTTGAAAATATCACTATATTTAGGCGAGTAAACGAAAAATGTTTATTTCAGACTCTAATAACGTAGAAATCGTGCTTCAAGTTGAAATACGCCTTGGGACCATATCTCACCTAAAGTAAATGGTAGAATCAAACTTTAACCAAACGTAATGTTTGTACCTAGGGTAAAGTTAAAAAGTTTAAACAATTTTAAAATATCACTATATTTAGGCGAGTAAACGAAAAATGTTCATTTCAAACTCTAAAAACGTAGAAATCGTGTTTCAAGTTGAAATACGCCTTGTAAACGAAAAATGTTTATTTCAGACTCTAATAACGTAGAAATCGTGTTTCAAGTTGAAATACGCCTTGGGACCATATCTCACCTAAAGTAAATGGTAGAATCAAACTTTAACCAAACGTAATGTTTGTACCTAGGGTAAAGTTAAAAAGTTTAAACAATTTTAAAATATCACTATATTTAGGCGAGTAAACGAAAAATGTTCATTTCAGACTCTAAAAACGTAGAAATCGTGTTTCAAGTTGAAATACGCCTTGTAAACGAAAAATGTTTATTTCAGACTCTAATAACGTAGAAATCGTGTTTCAAGTTGAAATACGCCTTGGGACCATATCTCACCTAAAGTAAATGGTATAATCAAACTTTAACCAAACGTAATGTTTGTACCTAGGGTAAAGTTAAAAAGTTTAAACAATTTGAAAATATCACTATATTTAGGCGAGTAAACGAAAAATGTTCGTCTCAGACTCTAAAACCGCAGAAATCGTGTTTCAAGTTGAAATACGCCTTGGTACCATATCTCACCTAAAGTAAATGGTAGAATCAAACTTTAACCAAACGTAATGTTTGTACCTAGTATAAAGTTAAAAAGTTTAAACAATTTTAAAATAACACTATATTTAGGCGAGTAAACGAAAAATGTTCATTTCAGACTCTAAAAACGTAGAAATCGTGTTTCAAGTTGAAATACGCCTTGTAAACGAAAAATGTTTATTTCAGACTCTAATAACGTAGAAATCGTGTTTCCAGTTGAAATACGCCTTGGGACCATATCTCACCTAAAGTAAATGGTAGAATCAAACTTTAACCAAACGTAATGTTTGTACCTAGGGTAAAGTTAAAAAGTTTAAACAATTTGAAAATATCACTATATTTAGGTGAGTAAACGAAAAATGTTCATTTCAGACTCTAAAAACGTAGAAATCGTGTTTCAAGTTGAAATACGCCTTGTAAACGAAAAATGTTTATTTCAGACTCTAATAACGTAGAAATCGTGTTTCAAGTTGAAATACGCCTTGGGACCATATCTCACCTAAAGTAAATGGTAGAATCAAACTTTAACCAAACGTAATGTTTGTACCTAGGGTAAAGTTAAAAAGTTTAAACAATTTGAAAATATCACTATATTTAGGCGAGTAAACGAAAAATGTTCGTCTCAGACTCTAAAACCGCAGAAATCGTGTTTCAAGTTGAAATACGCCTTGGGACCATATCTCACCTAAAGTAAATGGTAGAATCAAACTTTAACCAAACGTAATGTTTGTACCTAGGGTAAAGTTAAAAAGTTTAAACAATTTGAAAATATCACTATATTTAGGCGAGTAAACGAAAAATGTTCATTTCAGACTCTAAAAACGTAGAAATCGTGTTTCAAGTTGAAATACGCCTTGTAAACGAAAAATGTTTATTTCAGACTCTAATAACGTAGAAATCGTGTTTCAAGTTGAAATACGCCTTGGGACCATATCTCACCTAAAGTAAATGGTAGAATCAAACTTTAACCAAACGTAATGTTTGTACCTAGGGTAAAGTTAAAAAGTTTAAACAATTTGAAAATATCACTATATTTAGGCGAGTAAACGAAAAATGTTCATTTCAGACTCTAAAAACGTAGAAATCGTGTTTCAAGTTGAAATACGCCTTGTAAACGAAAAATGTTTATTTCAGACTCTAATAACGTAGAAATCGTGTTTCAAGTTGAAATACGCCTTGTAAACGAAAAATGTTTATTTCAGACTCTAATAACGTAGAAATCGTGTTTCAAGTTGAAATACGCCTTGGGACCATATCTCACCTAAAGTAAATGGTAGAATCAAACTTTAACCAAACGTAATGTTTGTACCTAGGGTAAAGTTAAAAAGTTTAAACAATTTTAAAATATCACTATATTTAGGCGAGTAAACGAAAAATGTTCATTTCAGACTCTAAAAACGTAGAAATCGTGTTTCAAGTTGAAATACGCCTTGTAAACGAAAAATGTTTATTTCAGACTCTAATAACGTAGAAATCGTGTTTCAAGTTGAAATACGCCTTGGGACCATATCTCACCTAAAGTAAATGGTAGAATCAAACTTTAACCAAACGTAATGTTTGTACCTAGGGTAAAGTTAAAAAGTTTAAACAATTTGAAAATATCACTATATTTAGGCGAGTAAACGAAAAATGTTCGTCTCAGACTCTAAAACCGCAGAAATCGTGTTTCAAGTTGAAATACGCCTTGGGACCATATCTCACCTAAAGTAAATGGTAGAATCAAACTTTAACCAAACGTAATGTTTGTACCTAGGGTAAAGTTAAAAAGTTTAAACAATTTGAAAATATCACTATATTTAGGCGAGTAAACGAAAAATGTTCATTTCAGACTCTAAAAACGTAGAAATCGTGTTTCAAGTTGAAATACGCCTTGTAAACGAAAAATGTTTATTTCAGACTCTAATAACGTAGAAATCGTGTTTCAAGTTGAAATACGCCTTGGGACCATATCTCACCTAAAGTAAATGGTAGAATCAAACTTTAACCAAACGTAATGTTTGTACCTAGGGTAAAGTTAAAAAGTTTAAACAATTTGAAAATATCACTATATTTAGGCGAGTAAACGAAAAATGTTCATTTCAGACTCTAAAAACGTAGAAATCGTGTTTCAAGTTGAAATACGCCTTGTAAACGAAAAATGTTTATTTCAGACTCTAATAACGTAGAAATCGTGTTTCAAGTTGAAATACGCCTTGGGACCATATCTCACCTAAAGTAAATGGTATAATCAAACTTTAACCAAACGTAATGTTTGTACCTAGGGTAAAGTTAAAAAGTTTAAACAATTTGAAAATATCACTATATTTAGGCGAGTAAACGAAAAATGTTCGTCTCAGACTCTAAAACCGCAGAAATCGTGTTTCAAGTTGAAATACGAATTGGTACCATATCTCACCTAAAGTAAATGGTAGAATCAAACTTTAACCAAACGTAATGTTTGTACCTAGTATAAAGTTAAAAAGTTTAAACAATTTTAAAATAACACTATATTTAGGCGAGTAAACGAAAAATGTTCATTTCAGACTCTAAAAACGTAGAAATCGTGTTTCAAGTTGAAATACGCCTTGTAAACGAAAAATGTTTATTTCAGACTCTAATAACGTAGAAATCGTGTTTCCAGTTGAAATACGCCTTGGGACCATATCTCACCTAAAGTAAATGGTAGAATCAAACTTTAACCAAACGTAATGTTTGTACCTAGGGTAAAGTTAAAAAGTTTAAACAATTTGAAAATATCACTATATTTAGGCGAGTAAACGAAAAATGTTCATTTCAGACTCTAAAAACTTAGAAATCGTGTTTCAAGTTGAAATACGCCTTGTAAACGAAAAATGTTTATTTCAGACTCTAATAACGTAGAAATCGTGTTTCAAGTTGAAATACGCCTTGGGACCATATCTCACCTAAAGTAAATGGTAGAATCAAACTTTAACCAAACGTAATGTTTGTACCTAGGGTAAAGTTAAAAAGTTTAAACAATTTGAAAATATCACTATATTTAGGCGAGTAAACGAAAAATGTTCGTCTCAGACTCTAAAACCGCAGAAATCGTGTTTCAAGTTGAAATACGCCTTGGGACCATATCTCACCTAAAGTAAATGGTAGAATCAAACTTTAACCAAACGTAATGTTTGTACCTAGGGTGAAGTTAAAAAGTTTAAACAATTTGAAAATATCACTATATTTAGGCGAGTAAACGAAAAATGTTCATTTCAGACTCTAAAAACTTAGAAATCGTGTTTCAAGTTGAAATACGCCTTGTAAACGAAAAATGTTTATTTCAGACTCTAATAACGTAGAAATCGTGTTTCAAGTTGAAATACGCCTTGGGACCATATCTCACCTAAAGTAAATGGTAGAATCAAACTTTAACCAAACGTAATGTTTGTACCTAGGGTAAAGTTAAAAAGTTTAAACAATTTGAAAATATCACTATATTTAGGCGAGTAAACGAAAAATGTTCGTCTCAGACTCTAAAACCGCAGAAATCGTGTTTCAAGTTGAAATACGCCTTGGGACCATATCTCACCTAAAGTAAATGGTAGAATCAAACTTTAACCAAACGTAATGTTTGTACCTAGGGTAAAGTTAAAAAGTTTAAACAATTTTAAAATATCACTATATTTAGGCGAGTAAACGAAAAATGTTCATTTCAAACTCTAAAAACGTAGAAATCGTGTTTCAAGTTGAAATACGCCTTGTAAACGAAAAATGTTTATTTCAGACTCTAATAACGTAGAAATCGTGTTTCAAGTTGAAATACGCCTTGTAAACGAAAAATGTTTATTTCAGACTCTAATAACGTAGAAATCGTGTTTCAAGTTGAAATACGCCTTGGGACCATATCTCACCTAAAGTAAATGGTAGAATCAAACTTTAACCAAACGTAATGTTTGTACCTAGGGTAAAGTTAAAAAGTTTAAACAATTTTAAAATATCACTATATTTAGGCGAGTAAACGAAAAATGTTCATTTCAGACTCTAAAAACGTAGAAATCGTGTTTCAAGTTGAAATACGCCTTGTAAACGAAAAATGTTTATTTCAGACTCTAATAACGTAGAAATCGTGTTTCAAGTTGAAATACGCCTTGGGACCATATCTCACCTAAAGTAAATGGTAGAATCAAACTTTAACCAAACGTAATGTTTGTACCTAGGGTAAAGTTAAAAAGTTTAAACAATTTGAAAATATCACTATATTTAGGCGAGTAAACGAAAAATGTTTATTTCAGACTCTAATAACGTAGAAATCGTGTTTCAAGTTGAAATACGCCTTGGGACCATATCTCACCTAAAGTAAAAGGTAGAATCAAACTTTAACCAAACGTAATGTTTGTACCTAGGGTAAAGTTAAAAAGTTTAAACAATTTTAAAATATCACTATATTTAGGCGAGTAAACGAAAAATGTTCATTTCAAACTCTAAAAACGTAGAAATCGTGTTTCAAGTTGAAATACGCCTTGTAAACGAAAAATGTTTATTTCAGACTCTAATAACGTAGAAATCGTGTTTCAAGTTGAAATACGCCGTGGGACCATATCTCACCTAAAGTAAATGGTAGAATCAAACTTTAACCAAACGTAATGTTTGTACCTAGGGTAAAGTTAAAAAGTTTAAACAATTTTAAAATATCACTATATTTAGGCGAGTAAACGAAATATGTTCATTTCAGACTCTAATAACGTAGAAATCGTGTTTCAAGTTGAAATACGCCTTGGGACCATATCTCACCTAAAGTAAATGGTAGAATCAAACTTTAACCAAACGTAATGTTTGTACCTAGGGTAAAGTTAAAAAGTTTAAACAATTTTAAAATATCACTATATTTAGGCGAGTAAACGAAAAATGTTCATTTCAGACTCTAATAACGTAGAAATCGTGTTTCAAGTTGAAATACGCCTTGTAAACGAAAAATGTTTATTTCAGACTCTAATAACGAAGAAATCGTGTTTCAAGTTGAAATACGCCTTGGGACCATATCTCACCTAAAGTAAATGGTAGAATCAAACTTTAACCAAACGTAATGTTTGTACCTAGGGTAAAGTTAAAAAGTTTAAACAATTTTAAAATATCACTATATTTAGGCGAGTAAACGAAAAATGTTCATTTCAGACTCTAATAACGTAGAAATCGTGTTTCAAGTTGAAATACGCCTTGGGACCATATCTCACCTAAAGTAAATGGTAGAATCAAACTTTAACCAAACGTAATGTTTGTACCTAGGGTAAAGTTAAAAAGTTTAAACAATTTTAAAATATCACTATATTTAGGCGAGTAAACGAAAAATGTTCATTTCAGACTCTAATAACGTAGAAATCGTGTTTCAAGTTGAAATACGCCTTGGGACCATATCTCACCTAAAGTAAATGGTAGAATCAAACTTCAACCAAACGTAATGTTTGTACCTAGGGTAAAGTTAAAAAGTTTAAACAATTTTAATATATCACTATATTTAGGCGAGTAAACGAAAAATGATCATTTCAGACTCTAAAAACGTAGAAATCGTGTTTCAAGTTGAAATACGCCTTGTAAACGAAAAATGTTTATTTCAGACTCTAATAACGTAGAAATCGTGTTTCAAGTTGAAATACGCCTTGGGACCATATCTCACCTAAAGTAAATGGTAGAATCAAACTTTAACCAAACGTAATGTTTGTACCTAGGGTAAAGTTAAAAAGTTTAAACAATTTTAAAATATCACTATATTTAGGCGAGTAAACGAAAAATGTTCATTTCAGACTCTAATAACGTAGAAATCGTGTTTCAAGTTGAAATACGCCTTGGGACCATATCTCACCTAAAGTAAATGGTAGAATCAAACTTTAACCAAACGTAATGTTTGTACCTAGGGTAAAGTGAAAAAGTTTAAACAATTTTAAAATATCACTATATTTAGGCGAGTAAACGAAAAATGTTCATTTCAGACTCTAATAACGTAGAAATCGTGTTTCAAGTTGAAATACGCCTTGGGACCATATCTCACCTAAAGTAAATGGTAGAATCAAACTTTAACCAAACGTAATGTTTGTACCTAGGGTAAAGTTAAAAAGTTTAAAAAATTTTAAAATATCACTACATTTAGGCGAGTAAACGAAAAATGTTCATTTCAAACTCTAAAAACGTAGAAATCGTGTTTCAAGTTGAAATACGCCTTGTAAACGAAAAATGTTTATTTCAGACTCTAATAACGTAGAAATCGTGTTTCAAGTTGAAATACGCCTTGGGACCATATCTCACCTAAAGTAAATGGTAGAATCAAACTTTAACCAATCGTAATGTTTGTACCTAGGGTAAAGTTAAAAAGTTTAAACAATTTTAAAATATCACTATATTTAGGCGAGTAAACGAAAAATGTTCATTTCAGACTCTAATAACGTAGAAATCGTGTTTCAAGTTGAAATACGCCTTGGGACCATATCTCACCTAAAGTAAATGGTAGAATCAAACTTTAACCAAACGTAATGTTTGTACCTAGGGTAAAGTTAAAAAGTTTAAACAATTTTAAAATATCACTATATTTAGGCGAGTAAACGAAAAATGTTCATTTCAAACTCTAAAAACGTATAAATCGTGTTTCAAGATGAAATACGCCTTGTAAACGAAAAATGTTTATTTCAGACTCTAATAACGTAGAAATCGTGTTTCAAGTTGAAATACGCCTTGGGACCATAACTCACCTAAAGTAAATGGTAGAATCAAACTTTAACCAAACGTAATGTTTGTACCTAGGGTAAAGTTAAAAAGTTTAAACAATTTTAAAATATCACTATATTTAGGCGAGTAAACGAAAAATGTTCATTTCAGACTCTATAACGCAGAAAATCGTGTTTGAAGTTGAAAAACGTCTTGTGACCATATCTCACCTACATTTAATGGTAGATTCAAAGTTTATATGAACCTAAAGTTTGTACCTTGATTAAAGTTTAGAGGTTTAAACAATTTTAAAATATCACTAATTTTAGGCGAATAAACGACAAAAGTTCGTTTCAGACTCTAATAACGCAGAAAATCGTGTTTCAAGTTGAAAAACGACTTGTGACCATATCTCACCTAAATTTAATGGTAGTTTATATGAACCTAAAGTTTGTACCTTGATTAAAGTTTAGAGGTTTAAACAATTTTAAAATATCACTATATTTAAGCGAATAAAGGACAAAAGTTTGTTTCAGACTCTAATAACGCAGAAAATCGTGTTTCAAGTTGAAAAACGACTTGTGTCAATATCTCAACTAAATTTAATGGTAGATTCAAAGTTTATATGAACCTAAAGTTTGGACCTTGATTAAAGTTTAGAAGTTTAAACAATTTTAAAATATCCCTATTTTTAGGTGAATAAACGACAAAAGTTCGTTTCAGACTCTAATAACGCAAAAAATCGTGTTTGAAGTTGAAAAACGTCTTGTGACCATATCTCACCTAAATTTAATGGTAGATTCAAAGTTTATATGAACCTCAAGTTTGTACCTTGATTAAAGTTTAGAAGTTTAAACAATTTTGAAATATCACTATTTTTAGGCGAATAAACGACAAAAGTTTGATTCAGACTCTATAACGCAGAAAATCGTGTTTGAAGTTGAAAAACGTCTTGTGACCATATCTCACCTACATTTAATGGTAGATTCAAAGTTTATATGAACCTAAAGTTTGTACCTTGATTAAAGTTTAGAGGTTTAAACAATTTTAAAATATCACTATTTTTAGGCGAATAAACGACAAAAGTTCGTTTCAGACTCTAATAACGCAGAAAATCGTGTTTCAAGTTGAAAAACGACTTGTGACCATATCCAGAGATGTGCATCTCCGTGTAATCTTTAATTGTCGACATCTACACGTAGACAATACGTCGACAATTCTAGCGACGTAGAAAATGTAAACAATGTAGATAATGCATCTGACAGTTGTAAAATTCAACATAACCTAAATTTATTCCTTTGTAACTATTACATGTATTCGTATTCGTAAGCTCGGGTCATTATTGGTCTTTATATAATAAAACTAATAAAGTAAGTGCTCGTATATTACTAGACGAATGTCTGTCTTGGGTCTTGGGCGAACTGTCATATTTTTTAAATCGATCAACGCGCCATCTCACCAGACGGAGTTTTCTTTGGCGCTATTTTTAACAGTAACCAGTTGACAAATTTTGAACGTTTTGCCCTGCACAACTAATTTTTTTTCATGTAATCCCTAGAATAAAAATAAAAATCTCTACCAACATTTAAAATTCCCTAGTTCTAGGGATAAAATTTTAATATGATTTAAGTGAACACAGGTGTTTTCATTGTCTACATAGTCTACATTGTATACATGAAAAATGATGACGTAGACTACATCATTGTTTACACGTAGAGAATTGCGTAGATTACTTGCAGTAGACTACACGCACATCCCTGACCATATCTCACCTAAATTTAATGGTAGATTCAAAGTTTATATGAACCTAAAGTTTGTACCTTGATTAAAGTTTAGAAGTTTAAACAATTTTAAAATATCACTATTTTTAGGCGAGTAAACGACAAAAGTTCGTTTCAGACTCTAATAACGCAGAAAATCGTGTTTCAAGTTGAAAAACGACTTGTGACCATATCTCACCTAAATTTAATGGTAGATTCAAAGTTTATATGAACCTAAAGTTTGTACCTTGGGTAATGTTTAGAAGTTTAAACTATTTTAAAATATCCCTATTTTTAGGTGAATAAACGACAAAAGTTCGTTTCAGACTCTAATAACGCAGAAAATCGTGTTTGACGTTGAAAAACGTCTTGTGACCATATCTCACCTAAATTTAATGGTTGATTCAAAGTTTATATGAACCTAAAGTTTATACCTTGATTAAAGTTTAGAGGTTTAAACAATTTTAAAATATCACTATTTTTAAGCGAATAAACGACAAAAGTTCGTTTCAGACTCTAATAACGCAGAAAATCGTGTTTGAAGTTGAAAAACATCTTGTGACCATATCTCACCTAAATTTAATGGTAGATTCAAAGTTTATATGAACCTAAAGTTTGTACCTAGATTAAAGTTTAGAAGTTTAAACAATTTTAAAATATCCCTATTTTTAGGTGAATAAACGACAAAAGTTCGTTTCAGACTCTAATAACGCAGAAAATCGTGTTTGAAGTTGAAAAACGTCTTGTGACCATATCTCACCTACATTTAATGGTAGATTCAAAGTTTATATGAACCTAAAGTTTGTACCTTGATTAAAGTTTAGAGGTTTAAACAATTTTAAAATATCACTAATTTTAGGCGAATAAACGACAAAAGTTCGTTTCAGACTCTAATAACGCAGAAAATCGTGTTTCAAGTTGAAAAACGACTTGTGACCATATCTCACCTAAATTTAATGGTAGTTTATATGAACCTAAAGTTTGTACCTTGATTAAAGTTTAGAGGTTTAAACAATTTTAAAATATCACTATATTTAAGCGAATAAAGGACAAAAGTTTGTTTCAGACTCTAATAACGCAGAAAATCGTGTTTCAAGTTGAAAAACGACTTGTGTCAATATCTCAACTAAATTTAATGGTAGATTCAAAGTTTATATGAACCTAAAGTTTGGACCTTGATTAAAGTTTAGAAGTTTAAACAATTTTAAAATATCCCTATTTTTAGGTGAATAAACGACAAAAGTTCGTTTCAGACTCTAATAACGCAAAAAATCGTGTTTGAAGTTGAAAAACGTCTTGTGACCATATCTCACCTAAATTTAATGGTAGATTCAAAGTTTATATGAACCTCAAGTTTGTACCTTGATTAAAGTTTAGAAGTTTAAACAATTTTGAAATATCACTATTTTTAGGCGAATAAACGACAAAAGTTTGATTCAGACTCTATAACGCAGAAAATCGTGTTTGAAGTTGAAAAACGTCTTGTGACCATATCTCACCTACATTTAATGGTAGATTCAAAGTTTATATGAACCTAAAGTTTGTACCTTGATTAAAGTTTAGAGGTTTAAACAATTTTAAAATATCACTATTTTTAGGCGAATAAACGACAAAAGTTCGTTTCAGACTCTAATAACGCAGAAAATCGTGTTTCAAGTTGAAAAACGACTTGTGACCATATCCAGAGATGTGCATCTCCGTGTAATCTTTAATTGTCGACATCTACACGTAGACAATACGTCGACAATTCTAGCGACGTAGAAAATGTAAACAATGTAGATAATGCATCTGACAGTTGTAAAATTCAACATAACCTAAATTTATTCCTTTGTAACTATTACATGTATTCGTATTCGTAAGCTCGGGTCATTATTGGTCTTTATATAATAAAACTAATAAAGTAAGTGCTCGTATATTACTAGACGAATGTCTGTCTTGGGTCTTGGGCGAACTGTCATATTTTTTAAATCGATCAACGCGCCATCTCACCAGACGGAGTTTTCTTTGGCGCTATTTTTAACAGTAACCAGTTGACAAATTTTGAACGTTTTGCCCTGCACAACTAATTTTTTTTCATGTAATCCCTAGAATAAAAATAAAAATCTCTACCAACATTTAAAATTCCCTAGTTCTAGGGATAAAATTTTAATATGATTTAAGTGAACACAGGTGTTTTCATTGTCTACATAGTCTACATTGTATACATGAAAAATGATGACGTAGACTACATCATTGTTTACACGTAGAGAATTGCGTAGATTACTTGCAGTAGACTACACGCACATCCCTGACCATATCTCACCTAAATTTAATGGTAGATTCAAAGTTTATATGAACCTAAAGTTTGTACCTTGATTAAAGTTTAGAAGTTTAAACAATTTTAAAATATCACTATTTTTAGGCGAGTAAACGACAAAAGTTCGTTTCAGACTCTAATAACGCAGAAAATCGTGTTTCAAGTTGAAAAACGACTTGTGACCATATCTCACCTAAATTTAATGGTAGATTCAAAGTTTATATGAACCTAAAGTTTGTACCTTGGGTAATGTTTAGAAGTTTAAACTATTTTAAAATATCCCTATTTTTAGGTGAATAAACGACAAAAGTTCGTTTCAGACTCTAATAACGCAGAAAATCGTGTTTGACGTTGAAAAACGTCTTGTGACCATATCTCACCTAAATTTAATGGTTGATTCAAAGTTTATATGAACCTAAAGTTTATACCTTGATTAAAGTTTAGAGGTTTAAACAATTTTAAAATATCACTATTTTTAAGCGAATAAACGACAAAAGTTCGTTTCAGACTCTAATAACGCAGAAAATCGTGTTTGAAGTTGAAAAACATCTTGTGACCATATCTCACCTAAATTTAATGGTAGATTCAAAGTTTATATGAACCTAAAGTTTGTACCTAGATTAAAGTTTAGAAGTTTAAACAATTTTAAAATATCCCTATTTTTAGGTGAATAAACGACAAAAGTTCGTTTCAGACTCTAATAACGCAGAAAATCGTGTTTGAAGTTGAAAAACGTCTTGTGACCATATCTCACCTACATTTAATGGTAGATTCAAAGTTTATATGAACCTAAAGTTTGTACCTAGATTAAAGTTTAGAAGTTTAAACAATTTTAAAATATCCCTATTTTTAGGTGAATAAACGACAAAAGTTCGTTTCAGACTCTAATAACGCAGAAAATCGTGTTTGAAGTTGAAAAACGTCTTGTGACCATATCTCACCTAAATTTAATGGTAGATTCAAAGTTTATATGAACCTAAAGTTTGTACCTTGATTAAAGTTTAGAGGTTTAAACAATTTTAAAATATCACTATTTTTAGGCGAATAAACGACAAAAGTTCGTTTCAGACTCTAATAACGCAGAAAATCGTGTTTCAAGTTGAAAAACGACTTGTGACCATATCTCACCTAAATTTAATGGTAGATTCAAAGTTTATATGAACCTAAAGTTTGTACCTTGATTAAAGTTTAGAGGTTTAAACAATTTTAAAATATCACTATTTTAGGCGTATAAACGACAAAAGTTCGTTTCAGACTCTAATAACGCAGAAAATCGTGTTTCAAGTTGAATAACGACTTGTGACCATATCTCACCTAAATTTAATGGTAGATTCAAAGTTTATATGAACCTAAAGTTTGTACCTTGATTAAAGTTTAGAGGTTTAAACAATTTTATAATATCACTATTTTTAAGCGAATAAACGACAAAAGTTCGTTTCAGACTCTAATAACGCAGAAAATCGTGTTTCAAGTTGAAAAACGACTTGTGTCAATAACTCAACTAAATTTAATGGTAGATTCAAAGTTTATATGAACCTAAAGTTTGTACCTTGATTAAAGTTTAGAAGTTTAATCAATTTTAAAATATCACTGTTTTTGGGCGAACAAACGACAAAAGTTCGTTTCAGACTAATAATGCAGAAAATCGTGTTTCAAGTAAAAAACGACTTGTGACCATATCTCACCTAAATTTAATATAAGATTCAAAGTTTATATGAACCTAAACTTTGTACCTTGATTAAAGTTTAGAAGTTTAAACAATTTTGAAATATCACTATTTTTAGGCGAATAAACGACAAAAGTTTGATTCAGACTCTATAACGCAGAAAATCGTGTTTGAAGTTGAAAAACGTCTTGTGACCATATCTCACCTACATTTAATGGTAGATTCAAAGTTTATATGAACCTAAAGTTTGTACCTTGATTAAAGTTTAGAGGTTTAAACAATTTTAAAATATCACTATATTTAAGCGAATAAACGACAAAAGTTCGTTTCAGACTCTAATAACGCAGAAAATCGTGTTTCAAGTTGAAAAACGACTTGTGTCAATATCTCAACTAAATTTAATGGTAGATTCAAAGTTTATATGAACCTAAAGTTTGTACCTTGATTAAAGTTTAGAAGTTTAAACAATTTTAAAATATCACTGTTTTTGGGCGAATAAACGACAAAAGTTCGTTTCAGACAAATAATGCAGAAAATCGTGTTTCAAGTAAAAAACGACTTGTGACCATATCTCACCTAAATTTAATATAAGATTCAAAGTTTATATGAACCTAAACTTTGTACCTTGATTAAAGTTTAGAAGTTTAAACAATTTTGAAATATCACTATTTTTAGGCGAATAAACGACAAAAGTTTGATTCAGACTCTATAACGCAGAAAATCGTGTTTGAAGTTGAAAAACGTCTTGTGAAAATATCTCACCTACATTTAATGGTAGATTCAAAGTTTATATGAACCTAAAGTTTGTACCTTGATTAAAGTTTAGAGGTTTAAACAATTTTAAAATATCACTATTTTTAGGCGAATAAACGACAAAAGTTCGTTTCAGACTCTAATAACGCAGAAAATCGTGTTTCAAGTTGAAAAACGACTTGTGACCATATCTCACCTAAATTTAATGGTAGTTTATATGAACCTAAAGTTTGTACCTTGATTAAAGTTTAGAGGTTTAAACAATTTTAAAATATCACTATATTTAAGCGAATAAACGACAAAAGTTCGTTTCAGACTCTAATAACGCAGAAAATCGTGTTTGAAGTTGAAAAACGTCTTGTGACCATATCTCACCTACATTTAATGGTAGATTCAAAGTTTATATGAACCTAAAGTTTGTACCTTGATTAAAGTTTGGAGGTTTAAACAATTTTAAAATATCACTATTTTTAGGCGAATAAACGACAAAAGTTCGTTTCAGACTCTAATAACGCAGAAAATCGTGTTTCAAGTTGAAAAACGACTTGTGACCATATCTCACCTAAATTTAATGGTAGATTCAAAGTTTATATGAACCTAAAGTTTGTACCTTGATTAAAGTTTAGAAGTTTAAACAATTTTGAAATATCACTATTTTTAGGCGAATAAACGACAAAAGTTTGATTCAGACTCTATAACGCAGAAAATCGTGTTTGAAGTTGAAAAACGTCTTGTGAAAATATCTCACCTACATTTAATGGTAGATTCAAAGTTTATATGAACCTAAAGTTTGTACCTTGATTAAAGTTTAGAGGTTTAAACAATTTTAAAATATCACTATTTTTAGGCGAATAAACGACAAAAGTTCGTTTCAGACTCTAATAACGCAGAAAATCGTGTTTCAAGTTGAAAAACGACTTGTGACCATATCTCACCTAAATTTAATGGTAGTTTATGAACCTAAAGTTTGTACCTTGATTAAAGTTTAGAGGTTTAAACAATTTTAAAATATCACTATATTTAAGCGAATAAACGACAAAAGTTCGTTTCAGACTCTAATAACGCAGAAAATCGTGTTTGAAGTTGAAAAACGTCTTGTGACCATATCTCACCTACATTTAATGGTAGATTCAAAGTTTATATGAACCTAAAGTTTGTACCTTGATTAAAGTTTGGAGGTTTAAACAATTTTAAAATATCACTATTTTTAGGCGAATAAACGACAAAAGTTCGTTTCAGACTCTAATAACGCAGAAAATCGTGTTTCAAGTTGAAAAACGACTTGTGACCATATCTCACCTAAATTTAATGGTAGATTCAAAGTTTATATGAACCTAAAGTTTGTACCTTGATTAAAGTTTAGAAGTTTAAACAATTTTAAAATATCACTATTTTTAGGCGAGTAAACGACAAAAGTTCGTTTCAGACTCTAATAACGCAGAAAATCGTGTTTCAAGTTGAAAAACGACTTGTGACCATATCTCACCTTCATTTAATGGTAGATTCTAAGTTTATATGAACCTAAAGTTTGTACCTTGATTAAAGTTTAGAGGTTTAAACAATTTTAAAATATCACTATTTTAGGCGTATAAACGACAAAAGTTCGTTTCAGACTCTAATAACGCAGAAAATCGTGTTTCAAGTTGAATAACGACTTGTGACCATATCTCACCTAAATTTAATGGTAGATTCAAAGTTTATATGAACCTAAAGTTTGTACCTTGATTAAAGTTTAGAGGTTTAAACAATTTTATAATATCACTATTTTTAAGCGAATAAACGACAAAAGTTCGTTTCAGACTCTAATAACGCAGAAAATCGTGTTTCAAGTTGAAAAACGACTTGTGTCAATATCTCAACTAAATTTAATGGTAGATTCAAAGTTTATATGAACCTAAAGTTTGTACCTTGATTAAAGTTTAGAAGTTTAATCAATTTTAAAATATCACTGTTTTTGGGCGAACAAACGACAAAAGTTCGTTTCAGACTAATAATGCAGAAAATCGTGTTTCAAGTAAAAAACGACTTGTGACCATATCTCACCTAAATTTAATATAAGATTCAAAGTTTATATGAACCTAAACTTTGTACCTTGATTAAAGTTTAGAAGTTTAAACAATTTCGAAATATCACTATTTTTAGGCGAATAAACGACAAATGTTTGATTCAGACTCTATAACGCAGAAAATCGTGTTTGAAGTTGAAAAACGTCTTGTGACCATATCTCACCTACATTTAATGGTAGATTCAAAGTTTATATGAACCTAAAGTTTGTACCTTGATTAAAGTTTAGAGGTTTAAACAATTTTAAAATATCACTATTTTTAGGCGAATAAACGCCAAAAGGTCGTTTCAGACTCTAATAACGCAGAAAATCGTGTTTCAAGTTGAATAACGACTTGTGACCATATCTCACCTAAATTTAATGGTAGATTCAAAGTTTATATGAACCTAAAGTTTGTACCTTGATTAAAGTTTAGAGGTTTAAACAATTTTATAATATCACTATTTTTAAGCGAATAAACGACAAAAGTTCGTTTCAGACTCTAATAACGCAGAAAATCGTGTTTCAAGTTGAAAAACGACTTGTGTCAATATCTCAACTAAATTTAATGGTAGATTCAAAGTTTATATGAACCTAAAGTTTGTACCTTGATTAAAGTTTAGAAGTTTAAACAATTTTAAAATATCACTGTTTTTGGGCGAATAAACGACAAAAGTTCGTTTCAGACTAATAATGCAGAAAATCGTGTTTCAAGTAAAAAACGACTTGTGACCATATCTCACCTAAATTTAATATAAGATTCAAAGTTTATATGAACCTAAACTTTGTACCTTGATTAAAGTTTAGAAGTTTAAACAATTTTGAAATATCACTATTTTTAGGCGAATAAACGACAAAAGTTTGATTCAGACTCTATAACGCAGAAAATCGTGTTTGAAGTTGAAAAACGTCTTGTGACCATATCTCACCTACATTTAATGGTAGATTCAAAGTTTATATGAACCTAAAGTTTGTACCTTGATTAAAGTTTAGAGGTTTAAACAATTTTAAAATATCACTATTTTTAGGCGAATAAACGACAAAAGTTCGTTTCAGACTCTAATAACGCAGAAAATCGTGTTTCAAGTTGAAAAACGACTTGTGACCATATCTCACCTAAATTTAATGGTAGTTTATATGAATCTAAAGTTTGTACCTTGATTAAAGTTTAGAGGTTTAAACAATTTTAAAATATCACTATATTTAAGCGAATAAACGACAAAAGTTCGTTTCAGACTCTAATAACGCAGAAAATCGTGTTTCAAGTTGAAAAACGACTTGTGTCAATATCTCAACTAAATTTAATGGTAGATTCAAAGTTTATATGAACCTAAAGTTTGTACCTTGATTAAAGTTTAGAAGTTTAAACAATTTTAAAATATCACTGTTTTTGGGCGAATAAACGACAAAAGTTCGTTTCAGACTAATAATGCAGAAAATCGTGTTTCAAGTAAAAAACGACTTGTGACCATATCTCACCTAAATTTAATATAAGATTCAAAGTTTATATGAACTTAAACTTTGTACCTTGATTAAAGTTTAGAAGTTTAAACAATTTTGAAATATCACTATTTTTAGGCGAATAAACGACAAAAGTTTGATTCAGACTCTATAACGCAGAAAATCGTGTTTGAAGTTGAAAAACGTCTTGTGACCATATCTCACCTACATTTAATGGTAGATTCAAAGTTTATATGAACCTAAAGTTTGTACCTTGATTAAAGTTTAGAGGTTTAAACAATTTTAAAATATCACTATTTTTAGGCGAATAAACGACAAAAGTTCGTTTCAGACTCTAATAACGCAGAAAATCGTGTTTGAAGTTGAAAAAGGTCTTGTGACCATATCTCACCTAAATTTAATGGTAGATTCAAAGTTTATATGAACCTAAAGTTTGAACCTTGATTAAATTTTAGAGGTTTAAACAATTTTAAAATATCACTATTTTTAGGCGAATAAACGACAAAAGTTCGTTTCAGACTCTAATAACGCAGAAAATCGTGTTTCAAGTTGAATAACGACTTGTGACCATATTTCACCTAAATTTAATGGTAGATTCAAAGTTTATATGAACCTAAAGTTTGTACCTTGATTAAAGTTTAGAGGTTTAAACAATTTTATAATATCACTATTTTTAAGCGAATAAACGACAAAAGTTCGTTTCAGACTCTAATAACGCAGAAAATCGTGTTTCAAGTTGAAAAACGACTTGTGTCAATATCTCAACTAAATTTAATGGTAGATTCAAAGTTTATATGAACCTAAAGTTTGTACCTTGATTAAAGTTTAGAAGTTTAAACAATTTTAAAATGTCACTGTTTTTGGGCGAATAAACGACAAAAGTTCGTTTCAGACTAATAATGCAGAAAATCGTGTTTCAAGTAAAAAACGACTTGTGCCCATATCTCATCTAAATTTAATATAAGATTCAAAGTTTATATGAACCTAAACTTTGTACCTTGATTAAAGTTTAGAAGTTTAAACAATTTTGAAATATCACTATTTTTAGGCGAATTAACGACAAAAGTTTGATTCAGACTCTATAACGCAGAAAATCGTGTTTGAAGTTGAAAAACGTCTTGTGACCATATCTCACCTACATTTAATGGTAGATTCAAAGTTTATATGAATCTAAAGTTTGTACCTTGATTAAAGTTTAGAGGTTTAAACAATTTTAAAATATCACTATTTTTAGGCGAATAAACGACAAAAGTTCGTTTCAGACTCTAATAACGCAGAAAATCGTGTTTCAAGTTGAAAAACGACTTGTGACCATATCTGACCTAAATTTAATGGTAGTTTATATGAACCTAAAGTTTGTTCCTTGATTAGAGTTTAGAGGTTTAAACAATTTTAAAATATCACTATATTTAAGCGAATAAACGACAAAAGTTCGTTTCAGACTCTAATAACGCAGAAAATCGTGTTTCAAGTTGAAAAACGACTTGTGACCATATCTCACCTAAATTTAATGGTAGATTCAAAGTTTATATGAACCTAAAGTTTGTACCTTGATTACAGTTTAGAGGTTTAAACAATTTTAAAATATCACTATTTTTAGGCGAATAAACGACAAAAGTTCGTTTCAGACTATAATAACGCAGAAAATCGTGTTTCAAATTGAATAACGACTTGTGACCATATCTCACCTAAATTTAATGGTAGATTCAAAGTTTATATGAACCTAAAGTTTGTACCTTGATTAAAGTTTAGAGGTTTAAACAATTTTATAATATCACTATTTTTAAGCGAATAAACGACAAAAGTTCGTTTCAGACTCTATAACGCAGAAAATCGTGTTTGAAGTTGAAAAACGTCTTGTGACCATATCTCACCTACATTTAATGGTAGATTCAAAGTTTATATGAACCTAAAGTTTGTACCTTGATTAAAGTTTAGAGGTTTAAACAATTTTAAAATATCACTATTTTTAGGCGAATAAACGACAAAAGTTCGTTTCAGACTCTAATAACGCAGAAAATCGTGTTACAAGTTGAAAAACGACTTGTGACCATATCTCACCTAAATTTAATGGTAGTTTATATGAACCTAAAGTTTGTACCTTGATTAAAGTTTAGAGGTTTAAACAATTTTAAAATATCACTATATTTAAGCGAATAAACGACAAAAGTTCGTTTCAGACTCTAATAACGCAGAAAATCGTGTTTCAAGTTGAAAAACGACTTGTGACCATATCTCACCTAAATTTAATGGTAGATTCAAAGTTTATATGAACCTAAAGTTTGTACCTTGATTAAAGTTTAGAGGTTTAAACAATTTTAAAATATCACTATTTTTAGGCGAATAAACGACAAAAGTTCGTTTCAGACTCTAATAACGCAGAAAATCGTGTTTCAAGTTGAATAACGACTTGGGACCATATCTCACCTAAATTTAATGGTAGATTCAAAGTTTATATGAACCTAAAGTTTGTACCTTGATTAAAGTTTAGAGGTTTAAACAATTTTATAATATCACTATTTTTAAGCGAATAAACGACAAAAGTTCGTTTCAGACTCTATAACGCAGAAAATCGTGTTTGAAGTTGAAAAACGTCTTGTGACCATATCTCACCTAAATTTAATATAAGATTCAAAGTTTATATGAACCTAAACTTTGTACCTTGATTAAAGTTTAGAAGTTTAAACAATTTTGAAATATCACTATTTTTAGGCGAATAAACGACAAAAGTTTGATTCAGACTCTATAACGCAGAAAATCGTGTTTGAAGTTGAAAAACGTCTTGTGACCATATCTCACCTACATTTAATGGTAGATTCAAAGTTTATATGAACCTAAAGTTTGTACCTTGATTAAATTTTAGAGGTTTATACAATTTTAAAATATCACTATTTTTAGGCGAATAAACGACAAAAGTTCGTTTCAGACTCTAATAAAGCAGAAAATCGTGTTTCAAGTTGAAAAACGACTTGTGACCATATCTCACCTAAATTTAATGGTAGTTTATATGAACCTAAAGTTTGTACCTTGATTAAAGTTTAGAGGTTTAAACAATTTTAAAATATCACTATATTTAAGCGAATAAACGACAAAAGTTCGTTTCAGACTCTAATAACGCAGAAAATCGTGTTTGAAGTTGAAAAACGTCTTGTGACCATATCTCACCTACATTTAATGGTAGATTCAAAGTTTATATGAACCTAAAGTTTGTACCTTGATTAAAGTTTAGAAGTTTAAACAATTTTAAAATATCCCTATTTTTAGGTGAATAAACGACAAAAGTTCGTTTCAGACTCTAATAACGCAGAAAATCGTGTTTGAAGTTGAAAAACGTCTTGTGACCATATCTCACCTAAATTTAATGGTAGATTCAAAGTTTATATGAACCTAAAGTTTGTACCTTGTTTAAAGTTTAGAGGTTTAAACAATTTTAAAATATCACTATTTTTAGGCGAATAAACGACAAAAGTTCGTTTCAGACTCTAATAACGCAGAAAATCGTGTTTCAAGTTGAATAACGACTTGTGACCATATCTCACCTAAATTTAATGGTAGATTCAAAGGTTATATGAACCTAAAGTTTGTACCTTGATTAAAGTTTAGAGGTTTAAACAGTTTTATAATATCACTATTTTTAAGCGAATAAACGACAAAAGTTCGTTTCAGACTCTAATAACGCAGAAAATCGTGTTTCAAGTTGAAAAACGTCTTGTGACCATATCTCACCTACATTTAATGGTAGATTCAAAGTTTATATGAACCTAAAGTTTGTACCTTGATTAAAGTTTAGAGGTTTAAACAATTTTAAAATATCACTATTTTTAGGCGAATAAACGACAAAAGTTCGTTTCAGACTCTAATAACGCAGAAAATCGTGTTTCAAGTTGAAAAACGACTTGTGACCATATCTCACTTAAATTTAATAATAGTTTATATGAACCTAAAGTTTGTACCTTGATTAAAGTTTAGAGGTTTAAACAATTTTAAAATATCACTATATTTAAGCGAATAATCGACAAAAGTTCGTTTCAGACTCTAATAACGCAGAAAACCGTGTTTCAAGTTGGAAAACGACTTGTGTCAATATCTCAACTAAATTTAATGGAAGATTCAAAGTTTATATGAACCTAAAGTTTGTACCTTGATTAAAGTTTAGAAGTTTAAACAATTTTAAAATATCACTGCTTTTGGGCGAATAAACGACAAAAGTTCGTTTCAGACTAATAATGCAGAAAATCGTGTTTCAAGTAAAAAACGACTTGTGACCATATCTCACCTAAATTTAATATAAGATTCAAAGTTTATATGAACCTAAACTTTGTACCTTGATTAAAGTTTAGAAGTTTAAACAATTTTGAAATATCACTATTTTTAGGCGAATAAACGACAAAAGTTTGATTCAGACTCTATAACGCAGAAAATCGTGTTTGAAGTTGAAAAACGTCTTGTGACCATATCTCACCTACATTTAATGGTAGATTCAAAGTTTATATGAACCTAAAGTTTGTACCTTGATTAAAGTTTAGAGGTTTAAACAATTTTAAAATATCACTATTTTTAGGCGAATAAACGACAAAAGTTCGTTTCAGACTCTAATAACGCAGAAAATCGTGTTTCAAGTTGAAAAACGACTTGTGACCATATCTCACCTAAATTTAATGGTAGTTTATATGAACCTAAAGTTTGTACCTTGATTAAAGTTTAGAGGTTTAAACAATTTTAAAATATCACTATATTTAAGCGAATAAACGACAAAAGTTCGTTTCAGACTCTAATAACGCAGAAAATCGTGTTTGAAGTTGAAAAACGTCTTGTGACCATATCTCACCTACATTTAATGGTAGATTCAAAGTTTATATGAACCTAAAGTTTGTACCTTGATTAAAGTTTAGAGGTTTAAACAATTTTAAAATATCACTATTTTTAGGCGAATAAACGACAAAAGTTCGTTTCAGACTCTAATAACGCAGAAAATCGTGTTTGAAGTTGAAAAACATCTTGTGACCATATCTCACCTAAATTTAATGGTAGATTCAAAGTTTATATGAACCTAAAGTTTGTACCTTGATTAAAGTTTAGAGGTTTAAACAATTTTAAAATATCACTATTTTTAGGCGAATAAACGACAAAATTTCGTTTCAGACTCTAATAACGCAGAAAATCGTGTTTGAAGTTGAAAAACGTCTTGTGACCATATCTCACCTAAATTTAATGGTAGATTCAAAGTTTATATGAACCTAAAGTTTGTACCTTGTTTAAAGTTTAGAGGTTTAAACAATTTTAAAATATCACTATTTTTAGGCGAATAAACGACAAAAGTTCGTTTCAGACTCTAATAACGCAGAAAATCGTGTTTCAAGTTGAAAAACGACTTGTGACCATATCTCACCTAAATTTAATGGTAGATTCAAAGTTTATATGAACCTAAAGTTTGTACCTTGATTAAAGTTTAGAGGTTTAAACAATTTTAAAATATCACTATTTTTAGGCGAATAAACGACAAAAGTTCGTTTCAGACTCTAATAACGCAGAAAATCGTGTTTCAAGTTGAATAACGACTTGTGACCATATCTCACCTAAATTTAATGGTAGATTCAAAGTTTATATGAACCTAAAGTTTGTACCTTGATTAAAGTTTAGAGGTTTAAACAATTTTATAATATCACTATTTTTAAGCGAATAAACGACAAAAGTTCGTTTCAGACTCTAATAACGCAGAAAATCGTGTTTCAAGATGAAAAACGACTTGTGTCAATATCTCACCTAAATTTAATGGTAGATTCAAAGTTTATATGAACCTAAAGTTTGTACCTTGAATAATGTTTGGAAGTTTAAACAATTTTAAAATATCACTATTTTTAGGCGATTAAACGACAAAAGTTCGTTTCATACTCTAATAACGCAGAAAATCGTGTTTCAAGTTGAAAAACGACTTGTGATCATATCTCACCTAAATTTAATGGTAGATTCAAAGTTTATATGAACCTAAAATTTGTACCTTGAGTAATGTTTAAACAATTTTAAAATATCACTATTTTTAGGCGAATAAACGACAAAAGTTCGTTTCAGACTCTAATAACGCAGAAAATCGTGTTTCAAGTTGAAAAACGACTTGTGACCATATCTCACCTAAATTTAATGGTAGTTTATATGAACCTAAAGTTTGTACCTTGATTAAAGTTTAGAGGTTTAAACAATTTTAAAATATCACTATATTTAAGCGAATAAACGACAAAAGTTCGTTTCAGACTAATAATGCAGAAAATCGTGTTTCAAGTAAAAAACGACTTGTGACCATATCTCACCTAAATTTAATATAAGATTCAAAGTTTATATGAACCTAAACTTTGTACCTTGATTAAAGTTTAGAAGTTTAAACAATTTTGAAATATCACTATTTTTAGGCGAATAAACGACAAAAGTTTGATTCAGACTCTATAACGCAGAAAATCGTGTTTGAAGTTGAAAAACGTCTTGTGACCATATCTCACCTACATTTAATGGTAGATTCAAAGTTTATATGAACCTAAAGTTTGTACCTTGATTAAAGTTTAGAGGTTTAAACAATTTTAAAATATCACTATTTTTAGGCGAATAAACGACAAAAGTTCGTTTCAGACTCTAATAACGCAGAAAATCGTGTTTCAAGTTGAAAAACGACTTGTGACCATATCTCACCTATATTTAATGGTAGTTTATATGAACCTAAAGTTTGTACCTTGATTAAAGTTTAGAGGTTTAAACAATTTTAAAATATCACTATATTTAAGCGAATAAACGACAAAAGTTCGTTTCAGACTCTAATAACGCAGAAAATCGTGTTTCAAGTTGAAAAACGACTTGTGTCAATATCTCACCTACATTTAATGGTAGATTCAAAGTTTATATGAACCTAAAGTTTGTACCTTGATTAAAGTTTAAAAGTTTAAACAATTTTAAAATATCACTATTTTTAGGCGAATAAACGACAAAAGTTCGTTTCAGACTCTAATAACGCAGAAAATCGTGTTTCAAGTTGAAAAACGACTTGTGACCATATCTCACCTAAATTTAATGGTAGATTCAAAGTTTATATGAACCTAAAGTTTGTACCTTGATTAAAGTTTAGAAGTTTAAACAATTTTAAAATATCACTATTTTTAGGCGAGTAAACGACAAAAGTTCGTTTCAGACTCTAATAACGCAGAAAATCGTGTTTCAAGTTGAAAAACGACTTGTGACCATATCTCACCTAAATTTAATGGTAGATTCAAAGTTTATATGAACCTAAAGTTTGTACCTTGGGTAATGTTTAGAAGTTTAAACTATTTTAAAATATCCCTATTTTTAGGTGAATAAACGACAAAAGTTCGTTTCAGACTATAATAACGCAGAAAATCGTGTTTGACGTTGAAAAACGTCTTGCGACCATATCTCACCTAAATTTAATGGTAGATTCAAAGTTTATATGAACCTAAAGTTTGTACCTTGATTAAAGTTTAGAGGTTTAAACAATTTTAAAATATCACTATTTTTAAGCGAATAAACGACAAAAGTTCGTTTCAGACTCTAATAACGCAGAAAATCGTGTTTGAAGTTGAAAAACATCTTGTGACCATATCTCACCTAAATTTAATGGTAGATTCAAAGTTTATATGAACCTAAAGTTTGTACCTTGATTAAAGTTTAGAGGTTTAAACAATTTTAAAATATCACTATTTTTAGGCGAATAAACGACAAAAGTTCGTTTCAGACTCTAATAACGCAGAAAATCGTGTTTCAAGTTGAATAACGACTTGTGACCATATCTCACCTAAATTTAATGGTAGATTCAAAGTTTATATGAACCTAAAGTTTGTACTTTGATTAAAGTTTAGAGGTTTAAACAATTTTATAATATCACTATTTTTAAGCGAATAAACGACAAAAGTTCGTTTCAGACTCTAATAACGCAGAAAATCGTGTTTCAAGTTGAAAAACGACTTGTGTCAATATCTCAACTAAATTTAATGGTAGATTCAAAGTTTATATGAACCTAAAGTTTGAACCTTGATTAAATTTTAGAGGTTTAAACAATTTTAAAATATCACTATTTTTAGGCGAATAAACGACAAAAGTTCGTTTCAGACTCTAATAACGCAGAAAATCGTGTTTCAAGTTGAATAACGACTTGTGACCATATTTCACCTAAATTTAATGGTAGATTCAAAGTTTATATGAACCTAAAGTTTGTACCTTGATTAAAGTTTAGAGGTTTAAACAATTTTATAATATCACTATTTTTAAGCGAATAAACGACAAAAGTTCGTTTCAGACTCTAATAACGCAGAAAATCGTGTTTCAAGTTGAAAAACGACTTGTGTCAATATCTCAACTAAATTTAATGGTAGATTCAAAGTTTATATGAACCTAAAGTTTGTACCTTGATTAAAGTTTAGAAGTTTAAACAATTTTAAAATATCACTGTTTTTGGGCGAATAAACGACAAAAGTTCGTTTCAGACTAATAATGCAGAAAATCGTGTTTCAAGTAAAAAACGACTTGTGCCCATATCTCATCTAAATTTAATATAAGATTCAAAGTTTATATGAACCTAAACTTTGTACCTTGATTAAAGTTTAGAAGTTTAAACAATTTTGAAATATCACTATTTTTAGGCGAATTAACGACAAAAGTTTGATTCAGACTCTATAACGCAGAAAATCGTGTTTGAAGTTGAAAAACGTCTTGTGACCATATCTCACCTACATTTAATGGTAGATTCAAAGTTTATATGAATCTAAAGTTTGTACCTTGATTAAAGTTTAGAGGTTTAAACAATTTTAAAATATCACTATTTTTAGGCGAATAAACGACAAAAGTTCGTTTCAGACTCTAATAACGCAGAAAATCGTGTTTCAAGTTGAAAAACGACTTGTGACCATATCTGACCTAAATTTAATGGTAGTTTATATGAACCTAAAGTTTGTTCCTTGATTAGAGTTTAGAGGTTTAAACAATTTTAAAATATCACTATATTTAAGCGAATAAACGACAAAAGTTCGTTTCAGACTCTAATAACGCAGAAAATCGTGTTTCAAGTTGAAAAACGACTTGTGACCATATCTCACCTAAATTTAATGGTAGATTCAAAGTTTATATGAACCTAAAGTTTGTACCTTGATTACAGTTTAGAGGTTTAAACAATTTTAAAATATCACTATTTTTAGGCGAATAAACGACAAAAGTTCGTTTCAGACTATAATAACGCAGAAAATCGTGTTTCAAATTGAATAACGACTTGTGACCATATCTCACCTAAATTTAATGGTAGATTCAAAGTTTATATGAACCTAAAGTTTGTACCTTGATTAAAGTTTAGAGGTTTAAACAATTTTATAATATCACTATTTTTAAGCGAATAAACGACAAAAGTTCGTTTCAGACTCTATAACGCAGAAAATCGTGTTTGAAGTTGAAAAACGTCTTGTGACCATATCTCACCTACATTTAATGGTAGATTCAAAGTTTATATGAACCTAAAGTTTGTACCTTGATTAAAGTTTAGAGGTTTAAACAATTTTAAAATATCACTATTTTTAGGCGAATAAACGACAAAAGTTCGTTTCAGACTCTAATAACGCAGAAAATCGTGTTTCAAGTTGAAAAACGACTTGTGACCATATCTCACCTAAATTTAATGGTAGTTTATATGAACCTAAAGTTTGTACCTTGATTAAAGTTTAGAGGTTTAAACAATTTTAAAATATCACTATATTTAAGCGAATCAACGACAAAAGTTCGTTTCAGACTCTAATAACGCAGAAAATCGTGTTTCAAGTTGAAAAACGACTTGTGACCATATCTCACCTAAATTTAATGGTAGATTCAAAGTTTATATGAACCTAAAGTTTGTACCTTGATTAAAGTTTAGAGGTTTAAACAATTTTAAAATATCACTATTTTTAGGCGAATAAACGACAAAAGTTCGTTTCAGACTCTAATAACGCAGAAAATCGTGTTTCAAGTTGAATAACGACTTGGGACCATATCTCACCTAAATTTAATGGTAGATTCAAAGTTTATATGAACCTAAAGTTTGTACCTTGATTAAAGTTTAGAGGTTTAAACAATTTTATAATATCACTATTTTTAAGCGAATAAACGACAAAAGTTCGTTTCAGACTCTATAACGCAGAAAATCGTGTTTGAAGTTGAAAAACGTCTTGTGACCATATCTCACCTAAATTTAATATAAGATTCAAAGTTTATATGAACCTAAACTTTGTACCTTGATTAAAGTTTAGAAGTTTAAACAATTTTGAAATATCACTATTTTTAGGCGAATAAACGACAAAAGTTTGATTCAGACTCTATAACGCAGAAAATCGTGTTTGAAGTTGAAAAACGTCTTGTGACCATATCTCACCTACATTTAATGGTAGATTCAAAGTTTATATGAACCTAAAGTTTGTACCTTGATTAAATTTTAGAGGTTTATACAATTTTAAAATATCACTATTTTTAGGCGAATAAACGACAAAAGTTCGTTTCAGACTCTAATAAAGCAGAAAATCGTGTTTCAAGTTGAAAAACGACTTGTGACCATATCTCACCTAAATTTAATGGTAGTTTATATGAACCTAAAGTTTGTACCTTGATTAAAGTTTAGAGGTTTAAACAATTTTAAAATATCACTATATTTAAGCGAATAAACGACAAAAGTTCGTTTCAGACTCTAATAGCGCAGAAAATCGTGTTTGAAGTTGAAAAACGTCTTGTGACCATATCTCACCTACATTTAATGGTAGATTCAAAGTTTATATGAACCTAAAGTTTGTACCTTGATTAAAGTTTAGAAGTTTAAACAATTTTAAAATATCCCTATTTTTAGGTGAATAAACGACAAAAGTTCGTTTCAGACTCTAATAACGCAGAAAATCGTGTTTGAAGTTGAAAAACGTCTTGTGACCATATCTCACCTAAATTTAATGGTAGATTCAAAGTTTATATGAACCTAAAGTTTGTACCTTGTTTAAAGTTTAGAGGTTTAAACAATTTTAAAATATCACTATTTTTAGGCGAATAAACGACAAAAGTTCGTTTCAGACACTAATAACGCAGAAAATCGTGTTTCAAGTTGAATAACGACTTGTGACCATATCTCACCTAAATTTAATGGTAGATTCAAAGGTTATATGAACCTAAAGTTTGTACCTTGATTAAAGTTTAGAGGTTTAAACAGTTTTATAATATCACTATTTTTAAGCGAATAAACGACAAAAGTTCGTTTCAGACTCTAATAACGCAGAAAATCGTGTTTCAAGTTGAAAAACGTCTTGTGACCATATCTCACCTACATTTAATGGTAGATTCAAAGTTTATATGAACCTAAAGTTTGTACCTTGATTAAAGTTTAGAGGTTTAAACAATTTTAAAATATCACTATTTTTAGGCGAATAAACGACAAAAGTTCGTTTCAGACTCTAATAACGCAGAAAATCGTGTTTCAAGTTGAAAAACGACTTGTGACCATATCTCACCTAAATTTAATAATAGTTTATATGAACCTAAAGTTTGTACCTTGATTAAAGTTTAGAGGTTTAAACAATTTTAAAATATCACTATATTTAAGCGAATAATCGACAAAAGTTCGTTTCAGACTCTAATAACGCAGAAAACCGTGTTTCAAGTTGGAAAACGACTTGTGTCAATATCTCAACTAAATTTAATGGAAGATTCAAAGTTTATATGAACCTAAAGTTTGTACCTTGATTAAAGTTTAGAAGTTTAAACAATTTTAAAATATCACTGCTTTTGGGCGAATAAACGACAAAAGTTCGTTTCAGACTAATAATGCAGAAAATCGTGTTTCAAGTAAAAAACGACTTGTGACCATATCTCACCTAAATTTAATATAAGATTCAAAGTTTATATGAACCTAAACTTTGTACCTTGATTAAAGTTTAGAAGTTTAAACAATTTTGAAATATCACTATTTTTAGGCGAATAAACGACAAAAGTTTGATTCAGACTCTATAACGCAGAAAATCGTGTTTGAAGTTGAAAAACGTCTTGTGACCATATCTCACCTACATTTAATGGTAGATTCAAAGTTTATATGAACCTAAAGTTTGTACCTTGATTAAAGTTTAGAGGTTTAAACAATTTTAAAATATCACTATTTTTAGGCGAATAAACGACAAAAGTTCGTTTCAGACTCTAATAACGCAGAAAATCGTGTTTCAAGTTGAAAAACGACTTGTGACCATATCTCACCTAAATTTAATGGTAGTTTATATGAACCTAAAGTTTGTACCTTGATTAAAGTTTAGAGGTTTAAACAATTTTAAAATATCACTATATTTAAGCGAATAAACGACAAAAGTTCGTTTCAGACTCTAATAACGCAGAAAATCGTGTTTGAAGTTGAAAAACGTCTTGTGACCATATCTCACCTACATTTAATGGTAGATTCAAAGTTTATATGAACCTAAAGTTTGTACCTTGATTAAAGTTTAGAGGTTTAAACAATTTTAAAATATCACTATTTTTAGGCGAATAAACGACAAAAGTTCGTTTCAGACTCTAATAACGCAGAAAATCGTGTTTGAAGTTGAAAAACATCTTGTGACCATATCTCACCTAAATTTAATGGTAGATTCAAAGTTTATATGAACCTAAAGTTTGTACCTTGATTAAAGTTTAGAGGTTTAAACAATTTTAAAATATCACTATTTTTAGGCGAATAAACGACAAAATTTCGTTTCAGACTCTAATAACGCAGAAAATCGTGTTTGAAGTTGAAAAACGTCTTGTGACCATATCTCACCTAAATTTAATGGTAGATTCAAAGTTTATATGAACCTAAAGTTTGTACCTTGTTTAAAGTTTAGAGGTTTAAACAATTTTAAAATATCACTATTTTTAGGCGAATAAACGACAAAAGTTCGTTTCAGACTCTAATAACGCAGAAAATCGTGTTTCAAGTTGAAAAACGACTTGTGACCATATCTCACCTAAATTTAATGGTAGATTCAAAGTTTATATGAACCTAAAGTTTGTACCTTGATTAAAGTTTAGAGGTTTAAACAATTTTAAAATATCACTATTTTTAGGCGAATAAACGACAAAAGTTCGTTTCAGACTCTAATAACGCAGAAAATCGTGTTTCAAGTTGAATAACGACTTGTGACCATATCTCACCTAAATTTAATGGTAGATTCAAAGTTTATATGAACCTAAAGTTTGTACCTTGATTAAAGTTTAGAGGTTTAAACAATTTTATAATATCACTATTTTTAAGCGAATAAACGACAAAAGTTCGTTTCAGACTCTAATAACGCAGAAAATCGTGTTTCAAGATGAAAAACGACTTGTGTCAATATCTCACCTAAATTTAATGGTAGATTCAAAGTTTATATGAACCTAAAGTTTGTACCTTGAATAATGTTTGGAAGTTTAAACAATTTTAAAATATCACTATTTTTAGGCGATTAAACGACAAAAGTTCGTTTCATACTCTAATAACGCAGAAAATCGTGTTTCAAGTTGAAAAACGACTTGTGATCATATCTCACCTAAATTTAATGGTAGATTCAAAGTTTATATGAACCTAAAATTTGTACCTTGAGTAATGTTTAAACAATTTTAAAATATCACTATTTTTAGGCGAATAAACGACAAAAGTTCGTTTCAGACTCTAATAACGCAGAAAATCGTGTTTCAAGTTGAAAAACGACTTGTGACCATATCTCACCTAAATTTAATGGTAGTTTATATGAACCTAAAGTTTGTACCTTGATTAAAGTTTAGAGGTTTAAACAATTTTAAAATATCACTATATTTAAGCGAATAAACGACAAAAGTTCGTTTCAGACTAATAATGCAGAAAATCGTGTTTCAAGTAAAAAACGACTTGTGACCATATCTCACCTAAATTTAATATAAGATTCAAAGTTTATATGAACCTAAACTTTGTACCTTGATTAAAGTTTAGAAGTTTAAACAATTTTGAAATATCACTATTTTTAGGCGAATAAACGACAAAAGTTTGATTCAGACTCTATAACGCAGAAAATCGTGTTTGAAGTTGAAAAACGTCTTGTGACCATATCTCACCTACATTTAATGGTAGATTCAAAGTTTATATGAACCTAAAGTTTGTACCTTGATTAAAGTTTAGAGGTTTAAACAATTTTAAAATATCACTATTTTTAGGCGAATAAACGACAAAAGTTCGTTTCAGACTCTAATAACGCAGAAAATCGTGTTTCAAGTTGAAAAACGACTTGTGACCATATCTCACCTATATTTAATGGTAGTTTATATGAACCTAAAGTTTGTACCTTGATTAAAGTTTAGAGGTTTAAACAATTTTAAAATATCACTATATTTAAGCGAATAAACGACAAAAGTTCGTTTCAGACTCTAATAACGCAGAAAATCGTGTTTCAAGTTGAAAAACGACTTGTGTCAATATCTCACCTACATTTAATGGTAGATTCAAAGTTTATATGAACCTAAAGTTTGTACCTTGATTAAAGTTTAAAAGTTTAAACAATTTTAAAATATCACTATTTTTAGGCGAATAAACGACAAAAGTTCGTTTCAGACTCTAATAACGCAGAAAATCGTGTTTCAAGTTGAAAAACGACTTGTGACCATATCTCACCTAAATTTAATGGTAGATTCAAAGTTTATATGAACCTAAAGTTTGTACCTTGATTAAAGTTTAGAAGTTTAAACAATTTTAAAATATCACTATTTTTAGGCGAGTAAACGACAAAAGTTCGTTTCAGACTCTAATAACGCAGAAAATCGTGTTTCAAGTTGAAAAACGACTTGTGACCATATCTCACCTAAATTTAATGGTAGATTCAAAGTTTATATGAACCTAAAGTTTGTACCTTGGGTAATGTTTAGAAGTTTAAACTATTTTAAAATATCCCTATTTTTAGGTGAATAAACGACAAAAGTTCGTTTCAGACTATAATAACGCAGAAAATCGTGTTTGACGTTGAAAAACGTCTTGCGACCATATCTCACCTAAATTTAATGGTAGATTCAAAGTTTATATGAACCTAAAGTTTGTACCTTGATTAAAGTTTAGAGGTTTAAACAATTTTAAAATATCACTATTTTTAAGCGAATAAACGACAAAAGTTCGTTTCAGACTCTAATAACGCAGAAAATCGTGTTTGAAGTTGAAAAACATCTTGTGACCATATCTCACCTAAATTTAATGGTAGATTCAAAGTTTATATGAACCTAAAGTTTGTACCTTGATTAAAGTTTAGAGGTTTAAACAATTTTAAAATATCACTATTTTTAGGCGAATAAACGACAAAAGTTCGTTTCAGACTCTAATAACGCAGAAAATCGTGTTTCAAGTTGAATAACGACTTGTGACCATATCTCACCTAAATTTAATGGTAGATTCAAAGTTTATATGAACCTAAAGTTTGTACTTTGATTAAAGTTTAGAGGTTTAAACAATTTTATAATATCACTATTTTTAAGCGAATAAACGACAAAAGTTCGTTTCAGACTCTAATAACGCAGAAAATCGTGTTTCAAGTTGAAAAACGACTTGTGTCAATATCTCAACTAAATTTAATGGTAGATTCAAAGTTTATATGAACCTAAAGTTTGTACCTTGATTAAAGTTTAGAAGTTTAAACAATTTTAAAATATCACTGTTTTTGGGCGAATAAACGACAAAAGTTCGTTTCAGACTCTAATAACGCAGAAAATCGTGTTTCAAGTTGAAAAACGACTTGTGACCATATCTCACCTACATTTAATGGTAGATTCAAAGTTTATATGAACCTAAAGTTTGTACCTTGATTAAAGTTTAGAGGTTTAAACAATTTTAAAATATCACTATTTTTAGGCGAATAAACGACAAAAGTTCGTTTCAGACTCTAATAACGCAGAAAATCGTGTTTCAAGTTGAAAAACGACTTGTGACCATATCTCACCTAAATTTAATGGTAGTTTATATGAACCTAAAGTTTGTACCTTGATTAAAGTTTAGAGGTTTAAACAATTTTATAATATCACTATTTTTAAGCGAATAAACGACAAAAGTTCGTTTCGACTCTATAACGCAGAAAATCGTGTTTCAAGTAAAAAACGACTTGTGACCATATCTCATCTAAATTTAATATAAGATTCAAAGTTTATATGAACCTAAACTTTGTACCTTGATTAAAGTTTAGAAGTTTAAACAATTTTGAAATATCACTATTTTTAGGCGAATAAACGACAAAAGTTTGATTCAGACTCTATAACGCAGAAAATCGTGTTTGAAGTTGAAAAACGTCTTGTGACCATATCTCACCTACATTTAATGGTAGATTCAAAGTTTATATGAACCTAAAGTTTGTACCTTGATTAAAGTTTAGAGGTTTAAACAATTTTAAAATATCACTATTTTTAGGCGAATAAACGACAAAAGTTCGTTTCAGACTCTAATAACGCAGAAAATCGTGTTTCAAGTTGAAAAACGACTTGTGACCATATCTCACCTAAATTTAATGGTAGTTTATATGAATAATATAATAACGCAGAAAATCGTGTTTGACGTTGAAAAACGTCTTGCGACCATATCTCACCTAAATTTAATGGTAGATTCAAAGTTTATATGAACCTAAAGTTTGTACCTTGATTAAAGTTTAGAGGTTTAAACAATTTTAAAATATCACTATTTTTAAGCGAATAAACGACAAAAGTTCGTTTCAGACTCTAATAACGCAGAAAATCGTGTTTGAAGTTGAAAAACATCTTGTGACCATATCTCACCTAAATTTAATGGTAGATTCAAAGTTTATATGAACCTAAAGTTTGTACCTTGATTAAAGTTTAGAGGTTTAAACAATTTTAAAATATCACTATTTTTAGGCGAATAAACGACAAAAGTTCGTTTCAGACTCTAATAACGCAGAAAATCGTGTTTCAAGTTGAATAACGACTTGTGACCATATCTCACCTAAATTTAATGGTAGATTCAAAGTTTATATGAACCTAAAGTTTGTACTTTGATTAAAGTTTAGAGGTTTAAACAATTTTATAATATCACTATTTTTAAGCGAATAAACGACAAAAGTTCGTTTCAGACTCTAATAACGCAGAAAATCGTGTTTCAAGTTGAAAAACGACTTGTGTTAATATCTCAACTAAATTTAATGGTAGATTCAAAGTTTATATGAACCTAAAGTTTGTACCTTGATTAAAGTTTAGAAGTTTAAACAATTTTAAAATATCACTGTTTTTGGGCGAATAAACGACAAAAGTTCGTTTCAGACTCTAATAACGCAGAAAATCGTGTTTCAAGTTGAAAAACGACTTGTGACCATATCTCACCTACATTTAATGGTAGATTCAAAGTTTATATGAACCTAAAGTTTGTACCTTGATTAAAGTTTAGAGGTTTAAACAATTTTAAAATATCACTATTTTTAGGCGAATAAACGACAAAAGTTCGTTTCAGACTCTAATAACGCAGAAAATCGTGTTTCAAGTTGAAAAACGACTTGTGACCATATCTCACCTAAATTTAATGGTAGTTTATATGAACCTAAAGTTTGTACCTTGATTAAAGTTTAGAGGTTTAAACAATTTTATAATATCACTATTTTTAAGCGAATAAACGACAAAAGTTCGTTTCGACTCTATAACGCAGAAAATCGTGTTTCAAGTAAAAAACGACTTGTGACCATATCTCATCTAAATTTAATATAAGATTCAAAGTTTATATGAACCTAAACTTTGTACCTTGATTAAAGTTTAGAAGTTTAAACAATTTTGAAATATCACTATTTTTAGGCGAATAAACGACAAAAGTTTGATTCAGACTCTATAACGCAGAAAATCGTGTTTGAAGTTGAAAAACGTCTTGTGACCATATCTCACCTACATTTAATGGTAGATTCAAAGTTTATATGAACCTAAAGTTTGTACCTTGATTAAAGTTTAGAGGTTTAAACAATTTTAAAATATCACTATTTTTAGGCGAATAAACGACAAAAGTTCGTTTCAGACTCTAATAACGCAGAAAATCGTGTTTCAAGTTGAAAAACGACTTGTGACCATATCTCACCTAAATTTAATGGTAGTTTATATGAACCTAAAGTTTGTACCTTGATTAAAGTTTAGAGGTTTAAACAATTTTAAAATATCACTATATTTAAGCGAATAAACGACTAAAGTTCGTTTCAGACTCTAATAACGCAGAAATTCGTGTTTCAAGTTGAAAAACGACTTGTGACCATATCTCACCTAAATTTAATGGTAGTTTATATGAACCTAAAGTTTGTACCTTGATTAAAGTTTAGAAGTTTAAACAATTTTAAAATATCCCTATTTTTAGGTGAATAAACGACAAAAGTTCGTTTCAGACTCTAATAACGCAGAAAATCGTGTTTGAAGTTGAAAAACGCCTTGTGACCATATCTCACCTAAATTTAATGGTAGATTCAAAGTTTATATGAACCTCAAGTTTGTACCTTGATTAAAGTTTAGAAGTTTAAACAATTTTGAAAAATCACTATTTTTAGGCGAATAAACGACAAAAGTTTGATTCAGACTCTATAACGCAGAAAATCGTGTTTGAAGTTGAAAAAGTCTTGTGACCATATCTCACCTACATTTAATGGTAGATTCAAAGTTTATATGAACCTAAAGTTTGTACCTTGATTAAAGTTTAGAAGTTTAAACAATTTTAAAATGTCACTATTTTTAGGCGAATAAACGACAAAAGTTCGTTTCAGACTCTAATAACGCAGAAAATCGTGTTTCAAGTTGAAAAACGACTTGTGACCATATCTCACCTAAATTTAATGGTAGATTCAAAGTTTATATGAACCTAAAATTTGTACCTTGAATAATGTTTAGAAGTGTAAACAATTTTAAAATATCACTATTTTTAGGCGAGTAAACGACAAAAGTTCGTTTCAGACTCTAATAACGCAGAAATTCGTGTTTCAAGTTGAAAAACGACTTGTGACCATATCTCACCAAATTTAATGGTAGATTCAAAGTTTATATGAACCTAAAGTTTGTACCTTGGGTAATGTTTAGAAGTTTAAACTATTTTAAAATATCCCTATTTTTAGGTGAATAAACGACAAAAGTTCGTTTCAGACTATAATAACGCAGAAAATCGTGTTTGACGTTGAAAAACGTCTTGCGACCATATCTCACCTTAATTTAATGGTAGATTCAAAGTTTATATGAACCTAAACTTTGTACCTTGATTAAATTTTAGAGGTTTAAACAATTTTAAAATATCACTATTTTTAGGCGAATAAACGACAAAAGTTCGTTTCAGACTCTAATAACGCAGAAAATCGTGTTTCAAGTTGAATAACGACTTGTGACCATATCTCACCTAAATTTAATGGTAGATTCAAAGTTTATATGAACCTAAAGTTTGTACCTTGATTAAAGTTTAGAGGTTTAAACAATTTTATAATATCACTATTTTTAAGCGAATAAACGACAAAAGTTCGTTTCAGACTCTAATAACGCAGAAAATCGTGTTTCAAGTTGAAAAACGACTTGTGTCAATATCTCAACTAAATTTAATGGTAGATTCAAAGTTTATATGAACCTAAAGTTTGTACCTTGATTAAAGTTTAGAAGTTTAAACAATTTTAAAATATCACTGTTTTTGGGCGTATAAACGACAAAAGTTCGTTTCAGACTCTAATAACGCAGAAAATCGTGTTTCAAGTTGAAAAACGACTTGTGACCATATCTCACCTACATTTAATGGTAGATTCAAAGTTTATATGACCCTAAAGTTTGTACCTTGATTAAAGTTTAGAGGTTTAAACAATTTTAAAATATCACTATTTTTAGGCGAATAAACGAAAAAAGTTCGTTTCAGACTCTAATAACGCAGAAAATCGTGTTTCAAGTTGAAAAACGACTTGTGACCATATCTCACCTAAATTTAATGGTAGTTTATATGAACCTAAAGTTTGTACCTTGATTAAAGTTTAGAGGTTTAAACAATTTTAAAATATCACTATATTTAAGCGAATAAACGACAAAAGTTCGTTTCAGACTAATAATGCAGAAAATCGTGTTTCAAGTAAAAAACGACTTGTGACCATATCTCACCTAAATTTAATATAAGATTCAAAGTTTATATGAACCTAAACTTTGTACCTTGATTAAAGTTTAGAAGTTTAAACAATTTTGAAATATCACTATTTTTAGGCGAATAAACGACAAAAGTTTGATTCAGACTCTATAACGCAGAAAATCGTGTTTGAAGTTGAAAAACGTCTTGTGACCATATCTCACCTACATTTAATGGTAGATTCAAAGTTTATATGAACCTAAAGTTTGTACCTTGATTAAAGTTTAGAGGTTTAAACAATTTTAAAATATCACTATTTTTAGGCGAATAAACGACAAAAGTTCGTTTCAGACTCTAATAACGCAGAAAATCGTGTTTCAAGTTGAAAAACGACTTGTGACCATATCTCACCTATATTTAATGGTAGTTTATATGAACCTAAAGTTTGTACCTTGATTAAAGTTTAGAGGTTTAAACAATTTTAAAATATCACTATATTTAAGCGAATAAACGACAAAAGTTCGTTTCAGACTCTAATAACGCAGAAAATCGTGTTTCAAGTTGAAAAACGACTTGTGTCAATATCTCACCTACATTTAATGGTAGATTCAAAGTTTATATGAACCTAAAGTTTGTACCTTGATTAAAGTTTAGAGGTTTAAACAATTTTAAAATATCACTATTTTTAGGCGAATAAACGACAAAAGTTCGTTTCAGACTCTAATAACGCAGAAAATCGTGTTTTAAGTTGAAAAACGACTTGTGACCATATCCCACCTAAATTTAATGGTAGATTCAAAGTTTATATGAACCTAAAGTTTGTACCTTGATTAAAGTTTAGAAGTTTAAACAATTTTAAAATATCACTATTTTTAGGCGAGTAAACGACAAAAGTTCGTTTCAGACTCTAATAACGCAGAAAATCGTGTTTCAAGTTGAAAAACGACTTGTGACCATATCTCACCTAAATTTAATGGTAGATTCAAAGTTTATATGAACCTAAAGTTTGTACCTTGGGTAATGTTTAGAAGTTTAAACTATTTTAAAATATCCCTATTTTTAGGTGAATAAACGACAAAAGTTCGTTTCAGACTATAATAACGCAGAAAATCGTGTTTGACGTTGAAAAACGTCTTGCGACCATATCTCACCTAAATTTAATGGTAGATTCAAAGTTTATATGAACCTAAAGTTTGTACCTTGATTAAAGTTTAGAGGTTTAACCAATTTTAAAATATCACTATTTTTAAGCGAATAAACGACAAAAGTTCGTTTCAGACTCTAATAACGCAGAAAATCGTGTTTGAAGTTGAAAAACATCTTGTGACCATATCTCACCTAAATTTAATGGTAGATTCAAAGTTTATATGAACCTAAAGTTTGTACCTTGATTAAAGTTTAGAGGTTTAAACAATTTTAAAATATCACTATTTTTAGGCGAATAAACGACAAAAGTTCGTTTCAGACTCTAATAACGCAGAAAATCGTGTTTCAAGTTGAATAACGACTTGTGACCATATCTCACCTAAATTTAATGGTAGATTCAAAGTTTATATGAACCTAAAGTTTGTACCTTGATTAAAGTTTAGAGGTTTAAACAATTTTATAATATCACTATTTTTAAGCGAATAAACGACAAAAGTTCGTTTCAGACTCTAATAACGCAGAAAATCGTGTTTCAAGTTGAAAAACGACTTGTGTCAATATCTCAACTAAATTTAATGGTAGATTCAAAGTTTATATGAACCTAAAGTTTGTACCTTGATTAAAGTTTAGAAGTTTAAACAATTTTAAAATATCACTGTTTTTGGGCGAATAAACGACAAAAGTTCGTTTCAGACTCTAATAACGCAGAAAATCGTGTTTCAAGTTGAAAAACGACTTGTGACCATATCTCACCTACATGTAATGGTAGATTCAAAGTTTATATGAACCTAAAGTTTGTACCTTGATTAAAGTTTAGAGGTTTAAACAATTTTAAAATATCACTATTTTTAGGCGAATAAACGACAAAAGTTCGTTTCAGACTCTAATAACGCAGAAAATCGTGTTTCAAGTAAAAAACGACTTGTGACCATATCTCATCTAAATTTAATATAAGATTCAAAGTTTATATGAACCTAAACTTTGTACCTTGATTAAAGTTTAGAAGTTTAAACAATTTTGAAATATCACTATTTTTAGGCGAATAAACGACAAAAGTTTGATTCAGACTCTATAACGCAGAAAATCGTGTTTGAAGTTGAAAAACGTCTTGTGACCATATCTCACCTACATTTAATGGTAGATTCAAAGTTTATATGAACCTAAAGTTTGTACCTTGATTAAAGTTTAGAGGTTTAAACCTAATAACGCAGAAAATCGTGTTTCAATTTGAAAAACGACTTATGTCAATATCTCAACTAAATTTAATGGTAGATTCAAAGTTTATATGAACCTAAAGTTTGTACCTTGATTAAAGTTTAGAAGTTTAAACTATTTTAAAATATCCCTATTTTTAGGTGAATAAACGACAAAGGTTCGTTTCAGACTATAATAACGCAGAAAATCGTGTTTGACGTTGAAAAACGTCTTGCGACCATATCTCACCTAAATTTAATGGTAGATTCAAAGTTTATATGAACCTAAAGTTTGTACCTTGATTAAAGTTTAGAGGTTTAAACAATTTTATAATATCACTATTTTTAAGCGAATAAACGACAAAAGTTCGTTTCAGACTCTATAACGCAGAAAATCGTGTTTCAAGTAAAAAACGACTTGTGACCATATCTCATCTAAATTTAATATAAGATTCAAAGTTTATATGAACCTAAACTTTGTACCTTGATTAAAGTTTAGAAGTTTAAACAATTTTGAAATATCACTATTTTTAGGCGAATAAACGACAAAAGTTTGATTCAGACTCTATAACGCAGAAAATCGTGTTTGAAGTTGAAAAACGTCTTGTGACCATATCTCACCTACATTTAATGGTAGATTCAAAGTTTATATGAACCTAAAGTTTGTACCTTGATTAAAGTTTAGAGGTTTAAACAATTTTAAAATATCACTATTTTTAGGCGAATAAACGACAAAAGTTCGTTTCAGACTCTAATAACGCAGAAAATCGTGTTTCAAGTTGAAAAACGACTTGTGACCATATCTCACCTAAATTTAATGGTAGTTTATATGAACCTAAAGTTTGTACCTTGATTAAAGTTTAGAGGTTTAAACAATTTTAAAATATCACTATATTTAAGCGAATAAACGACTAAAGTTCGTTTCAGACTCTAATAACGCAGAAAATCGTGTTTCAAGTTGAAAAACGACTTGTGTCAATATCTCAACTAAATTTAACGGTAGATTCAAAGTTTATATGAACCTAAAGTTTGTACCTTGATTAAAGTTTAGAGGTTTAAACAATTTTGAAAAATCACTATTTTTAGGCGAATAAACGACAAAAGTTTGATTCAGACTCTATAACGCAGAAAATCGTGTTTGAAGTTGAAAAAGTCTTGTGACCATATCTCACCTACATTTAATGGTAGATTCAAAGTTTATATAAACCTCAAGTTTGTACCTTGATTAAAGTTTAGAAGTTTAAACAATTTTGAAAAATCACTATTTTTAGGCGAATAAACGACAAAAGTTTGATTCAGACTCTATAACGCAGAAAATCGTGTTTGAAGTTGAAAAAGTCTTGTGACCATATCTCACCTACATTTAATGGTAGATTCAAAGTTTATATGAACCTAAAGTTTGTACCTTGATTAAAGTTTAGAAGTTTAAACAATTTTAAAATGTCACTATTTTTAGGCGAATAAACGACAAAAGTTCGTTTCAGACTCTAATAACGCAGAAAATCGTGTTTCAAGTTGAAAAACGACTTGTGACCATATCTCACCTAAATTTAATGGTAGATTCAAAGTTTATATGAACCTAAAGTTTGTACCTTGAATAATGTTTAGAAGTGTAAACAATTTTAAAATATCACTATTTTTAGGCGAGTAAACGACAAAAGTTCGTTTCAGACTCTAATAACGCAGAAATTCGTGTTTCAAGTTGAAAAACGACTTGTGACCATATCTCACCAAATTTAATGGTAGATTCAAAGTTTATATGAACCTAAAGTTTGTACCTTGAGTAATGTTTAGAAGTTTAAACAATTTTAAAATATCCCTATTTTTAGGTGAATAAACGACAAAAGTTCGTTTCAGACTCTATAACGCAGAAAATCGTGTTTCAAGTAAAAAACGACTTGTGACCATATCTCATCTAAATTAATTATAAGATTCAAAGTTTATATGAATCTAAACTTTGTACCTTTATTAAAGTTTAGAAGTTTAAACAATTTTGAAATATCACTATTTTTAGGCGAATAAACGACAAAAGTTTGATTCAGACTCTATAACGCAGAAAATCGTGTTTGAAGTTGAAAAACGTCTTGTGACCATATCTCACCTACATTTAATGGTAGATTCAAAGTTTATATGAACCTAAAGTTTGTACCTTGATTAAAGTTTAGAGGTTTAAACAATTTTAAAATATCACTATTTTTAGGCGAATAAACGACAAAAGTTCGTTTCAGACTCTAATAACGCAGAAAATCGTGTTTGAAGTTGAAAAACGCCTTGTGACCATATCTCACCTAAATTTAATGGTAGATTCAAAGTTTTTATGAACCTCAAGTTTGTACCTTGATTAAAGTTTAGAAGTTTAAACAATTTTGAAAAATCACTATTTTTAGGCGAATAAACGACAAAAGTTTGATTCAGACTCTATAACGCAGAAAATCGTGTTTGAAGTTGAAAAAGTCTTGTGACCATATCTCACCTACATTTAATGGTAGATTCAAAGTTTATATGAACCTAAAGTTTGTACCTTGATTAAAGTTTAGAAGTTTAAACAATTTTAAAATGTCACTATTTTTAGGCGAATAAACGACAAAAGTTCGTTTCAGACTCTAATAACGCAGAAAATCGTGTTTCAAGTTGAAAAACGACTTGTGACCATATCTCACCTAAATTTAATGGTAGATTCAAAGTTTATATGAACCTAAAGTTTGTACCTTGAATAATGTTTAGAAGTGTAAACAATTTTAAAATATCACTATTTTTAGGCGAGTAAACGACAAAAGTTCGTTTCAGACTCTAATAACGCAGAAATTCGTGTTTCAAGTTGAAAAACGACTTGTGACCATATCTCACCAAATTTAATGGTAGATTCAAAGTTTATATGAACCTAAAGTTTGTACCTTGAGTAATGTTTAGAAGTTTAAACAATTTTAAAATATCCCTATTTTTAGGTGAATAAACGACAAAAGTTCGTTTCAGACTCTAATAACGCAGAAAATCGTGTTTGAAGTTGAAAAACGTCTTGTGACCATATCTCACCTAAATTTAATGGTAGATTCAAAGTTTATATGAACCTAAAGTTTGTACCTTGATTAAAGTTTAGAGGTTTAAACAATTTTAAAATATCACTATTTTTAGGCGAATAAACGACAAAAGTTCGTTTCAGACTCTAATAACGCAGAAAATCGTGTTTCAAGTTGAAAAATGACTTGTGACCATATCTCACCTAAATTTAATGGTAGATTCAAAGTTTATATGAACCTAAAGTTTGTACCTTGATTAAAGTTTAGAAGTTTAAACAATTTTAAAATATCACTGTTTTTGGGCGAATAAACGACAAAAGTTCGTTTCAGACTAATAATGCAGAAAATCGTGTTTCAAGTAAAAAACGACTTGTGACCATATCTCACCTAAATTTAATATAAGATTCAAAGTTTATATGAACCTAAACTTTGTACCTTGATTAAAGTTTAGAAGTTTAAACAATTTTGAAATATCACTATTTTTAGGCGAATAAACGACAAAAGTTTGATTCAGACTATATAACGCAGAAAATCGTGTTTGAAGTTGAAAAACGTCTTGTGACCATATCTCACCTACATTTAATGGTAGATTCAAAGTTTATATGAACCTAAAGTTTGTACCTTGATTAAAGTTTAGAGGTTTAAACAATTTTAAAATATCACTATTTTTAGGCGAATAAACGACAAAAGTTCGTTTCAGACTCTAATAACGCAGAAAATCGTGTTTCAAGTTGAAAAACGACTTGTGACCATATCTCACCTAAATTTAATGGTAGTTTATATGAACCTAAAGTTTGTACCTTGATTAAAGTTTAGAGGTTTAAACAATTTTAAAATATCACTATTTTTAAGCGAATAAACGACAAAAGTTCGTTTCAGACTCTATAACGCAGAAAATCGTGTTTCAAGTAAAAAACGACTTGTGACCATATCTCACCTAAATTTAATATAAGATTCAAAGTTTATATGAACCTAAACTTTGTACCTTGATTAAAGTTTAGAATTTTAAACAATTTTAAAATATCCCTATTTTTAGGTGAATAAACGACAAAAGTTCGTTTCAGACTCTAATAACGCAGAAAATCGTGTTTGAAGTTGAAAAACGTCTTGTGACCATATCTCACCTAAATTTAATGGTAGTTTATATGAACCTAAAGTTTGTACCTTGATTAAAGTTTAAAAGTTTAAACAATTTTAAAATATCTCTATATTTAAGCGAATAAACGACAAAAGTTCGTTTCAGACTCTAATAACGCAGAAAATCGTGTTTCAAGTTGAAAAACGACTTGTGTCAATATCTCAACTAAATTTAACGGTAGATTCAAAGTTTATATGAACCTAAAGTTCGTACCTTGATTAAAGTTTAGAAGTTTAAACAATTTTAAAATATCCCTATTTTTAGGTGAATAAACGACAAAAGTTCGTTTCAGACTCTAATAACGCAGAAAATCGTGTTTGAAGTTGAAAAACGTCTTGTGACCATATCTCACCTAAATTTAATGGTAGATTCAAAGTTTATATGAACCTCAAGTTTGTACCTTGATTAAAGTTTAGAAGTTTAAACAATTTTGAAATATCACTATTTTTAGGCGAATAAACGACAAAAGTTTGATTCAGACTCTATAACGCAGAAAATCGTGTTTGAAGTTGAAAAACGTCTTGTGACCATATCTCACCTACATTTAATGGTAGATTCAAAGTTTATATGAACCTAAAGTTTGTACCTTGATTAAAGTTTAGAAGTTAAAACAATTTTAAAATGTGACTATTTTTAGGCGAATAAACGACAAAAGTTCGTTTCAGACTCTAATAACGCAGAAACTCGTGTTTCAAGTTGAAAAACGACTTGTGACCATATCTCACCTAAATTTAATGGTAGATTCAAAGTTTATATGAACCTAAAGTTTGTACCTTGAATAATGTTTAGAAGTGTAAACAATTTTAAAATATCACTATTTTTAGGCGAGTAAACGACAAAAGTTCGTTTCAGACTCTAATAACGCAGAAAATCGTGTTTCAAGTTGACAAACGACTTGTGACCATATCTCACCAAATTTAATGGTAGATTCAAAGTTTATATGAACCTAAAGTTTGTACCTTGAGTAATGTTTAGAAGTTTAAACAATTTTAAAATATCCCTATTTTTAGGTGAATAAACGACAAAAGTTCGTTTCAGACTCTAATAACGCAGAAAATCGTGTTTGAAGTTGAAAAACGTCTTGTGACCATATCTCACCTAAATTTAATGGTAGATTCAAAGTTTATATGAACCTAAAGTTTGTACCTTGATTAAAGTTTAGAGGTTTAAACAATTTTAAAATATCACTATTTTTAGGCGAATAAACGACAAAAGTTCGTTTCAGACTCTAATAACGCAGAAAATCGTGTTTCAAGTTGAAAAACGACTTGTGACCATATCTCACCTAAATTTAATGGTAGATTCAAAGATTATATGAACCTAAAGTTTGTACCTTGATTAAAGTTTAGAAGTTTAAACAATTTTAAAATATCACTGTTTTTGGGCGAATAAACGACAAAAGTTCGTTTCAGACTAATAATGCAGAAAATCGTGTTTCAAGTAAAAAACGACTTGTGACCATATCTCACCTAAATTTAATATAAGATTCAAAGTTTATATGAACCTAAACTTTGTACCTTGATTAAAGTTTAGAAGTTTAAACAATTTTGAAATATCACTATTTTTAGGCGAATAAACGACAAAAGTTTGATTCAGACTCTATAACGCAGAAAATCGTGTTTGAAGTTGAAAAACGTCTTGTGACCATATCTCACCTACATTTAATGGTAGATTCAAAGTTTATATGAACCTAAAGTTTGTACCTTGATTAAAGTTTAGAGGTTTAAACAATTTTAAAATATCACTATTTTTAGGCGAATAAACGACAAAAGTTCGTTTCAGACTCTAATAACGCAGAAAATCGTGTTTCAAGTTGAAAAACGACTTGTGTCAATATCTCACCTAAATTTAATGGTAGATTCAAAGTTTATATGAACCTAAAGTTTGTACCTTGAATAAAGTTTAGAAGTGTAAACAATTTTAAAATATCACTATTTTTAGGCGAGTAAACGACAAAAGTTCGTTTCAAACTCTAATAACGCAGAAAATCGTGTTTCAAGTTGAAAAACGACTTGTGACCATATCTCACCTAAATTTAATGGTAGATTCAAAGTTTATATGAACCTAAAGTTTGTACCTTGAATAATGTTTAGAAGTGTAAACAATTTTAAAATATCACTATTTTTAGGCGAGTAAACGACAAAAGTTCGTTTCTAACTCTAATAACGCAGAAAATCGTGTTTCAAGTTGAAAAACGACTTGTGACCATATCTCACCAAATTTAATTGTAGATTCAAAGTTTATATGAACCTAAAGTTTGTACCTTGAGTAATGTTTAGAAGTTTAAACAATTTTAAAATATCCCTATTTTTAGGTGAATAAACGACAAAAGTTCGTTTCAGACTCTAATAACGCAGAAAATCGTGTTTGAAGTTGAAAAACGTCTTGTGACCATATCTCACCTAAATTTAATGGTAGATTCAAAGTTTATATGAACCTAAAGTTTGTACCTTGAATAATGTTTAGAAGTGTAAACAATTTTAAAATATCACTATTTTTAGGCGAGTAAACGACAAAAGTTCGTTTCAAACTCTAATAACGCAGAAAATCGTGTTTCAAGTTGAAAAACGACTTGTGACCATATCTCACCAAATTTAATTGTAGATTCAAAGTTTATATGAACCTAAAGTTTGTACCTTGAGTAATGTTTAGAAGTTTAAACAATTTTAAAATATCCCTATTTTTAGGTGAATAAACGACAAAAGTTCGTTTCAGACTCTAATAACGCAGAAAATCGTGTTTGAAGTTGAAAAACGTCTTGTGACCATATCTCACCTAAATTTAATGGTAGATTCAAAGTTTATATGAACCTAAAGTTTGTACCTTGATTAAAGTTTAGAGGTTTAAACAATTTTAAAATATCACTATTTTTAGGCGAATAAACGACAAAAGTTCGTTTCAGACTCTAATAACGCAGAAAATCGTGTTTCAAGTTGAAAAACGACTTGTGACCATATCTCACCTAAATTTAATGGTAGATTCAAAGTTTATATGAACCTAAAGTTTGTACCTTGATTAAATTTTAGAGGTTTAAACAATTTTAAAATATCACTATTTTTAGGCGAATAAACGACAAAAGTTCGTTTCAGACTCTAATAACGCAGAAAATCGTGTTTCAAGTTGAATAACGACTTGTGACCATATTTCACCTAAATTTAATGGTAGATTCAAAGTTTATATGAACCTAAAGTTTGTACCTTGATTAAAGTTTAGAGGTTTAAACAATTTTATAATATCACTATGTTTAAGCGAATAAACGACAAAAGTTCGTTTCAGACTCTAATAACGCAGAAAATCGTGTTTCAAGTTGAAAAACGACTTGTGTCAATATCTCAACTAAATTTAATGGTAGATTCAAAGTTTATATGAACCTAAAGTTTGTACCTTGATTAAAGTTTAGAAGTTTAAACAATTATAAAATATCACTGTTTTTGGGCGAATAAACGACAAAAGTTCGTTTCAGACTAATAATGCAGAAAATCGTGTTTCAAGTAAAAAACGACTTGTGCCCATATCTCATCTAAATTTAATATAAGATTTAAAGTTTATATGAACCTAAACTTTGTACCTTGATTAAAGTTTAGAAGTTTAAACAATTTTGAAATATCACTATTTTTAGGCGAATTAACGACAAAAGTTTGATTCAGACTCTATAACGCAGAAAATCGTGTTTGAAGTTGAAAAACGTCTTGTGACCATATCTCACCTACATTTAATGGTAGATTCAAAGTTTATATGAACCTAAAGTTTGTACCTTGATTAAAGTTTAGAGGTTTAAACAATTTTAAAATATCACTATTTTTAGGCGAATAAACGACAAAAGTTCGTTTCAGACTCTAATAACGCAGAAAATCGTGTTTCAAGTTGAAAAACGACTTGTGACCATATCTCACCTAAATTTAATTGTAGTTTATATGAACCTAAAGTTTGTACCTTGATTAAAGTTTAGAGGTTTAAACAATTTTAAAATATCACTATTTTTAAGCGAATAAACGACAAAAGTTCGTTTCAGACTCTAATAACGCAGAAAATCGTGTTTGAAGTTGAAAAACATCTTGGGACCATATCTCACCTAAATTTAATGGTAGATTCAAAGTTTATATGAACCTAAAGTTTGTACCTTGATTAAAGTTTAGAAGTTTAAACAGTTTTAAAATATCACTATTTTTAGGCGAGTAAACGACAAAAGATCGTTTCAGACTCTAATAACGCAGAAAATCGTGTTTCAAGTTGAAAAACGACTTGTGACCATATCTCACCAAATTTAATGGTAGATTCAAAGTTTATATGAACCTAAAGTTTATACCTTGAGTAATGTTTAGAAGTTTAAACAATTTTAAAATATCCCTATTTTTAGGTGAATAAACGACAAAAGTTCGTTTCAGACTCTAATAACGCAGAAAATCGTGTTTGAAGTTGAAAAACGTCTTGTGACCATATCTCACCTAAATTTAATGCTAGATTCAAAGTTTATATGAACCTAAAGTTTGTACCTTGATTAAAGTTTAGAGGTTTAAACAATTTTAAAATATCACTATTTTTAGGCGAATAAACGACAAAAGTTCGTTTCAGACTCTAATAACGCAGAAAATATTGTTTCAAGTTGAAAAACGACTTGTAACCATATCTCACCTAAATTTAATGGTAGATTCAAAGTTTATATGAACCTAAAGTTTGTACCTTGATTAAAGTTTAGAAGTTTAAACAGTTTTAAAATATCACTATTTTTAGGCGAGTAAACGACAAAAGATCGTTTCAGACTCTAATAACGCAGAAAATCGTGTTTCAAGTTGAAAAACGACTTGTGACCATATCTCACCTAAATTTAATATAAGATTCAAAGTTTATATGAATCTAAAGTTTGTACCTTGATTAAAGTTTAGATGTTTAAACAATTTTAAAATATCACTATTTTTAGGCGAATAAACGACAAAAATTCGTTTCAGACTCTAATAACGCAGAAAATCGTGTTTCAAGTTGAAAAACGACTTGTGACCATATCTCACCTAAATTTAATGGTAGATTCAAAGTTTATATGAACCTAAAGTTTGTACCTTGAATAATGTTTAGAAGTGTAAACAATTTTAAAATATCACTATTTTTAGGCGAGTAAACGACAAAAGTTCGTTTCAGACTCTAATAACGCAGAAAATCGTGTTTCAAGTTGAAAAACGACTTGTGACCATATCTCACCAAATTTAATGGTAGATTCAAAGTTTATATGAACCTAAAGTTTGTACCTTGAGTAATGTTTAGAAGTTTAAACAATTTTAAAATATCCCTATTTTTAGGTGAATAAACGACAAAAGTTCGTTTCAGACTCTAATAACGCAGAAAATCGTGTTTGAAGTTGAAAAACGTCTTGTGACCATATCTCACCTAAATTTAATGGTAGATTCAAAGTTTATATGAACCTAAAGTTTGTACCTTGATTAAAGTTTAGAGGTTTAAACAATTTTAAAATATCACTATTTTTAGGCGAATAAACGACAAAAGTTCGTTTCAGACTCTAATAACGCAGAAAATCGTGTTTCAAGTTGAAAAACGACTTGTGACCATATCTCACCTAAATTTAATGGTAGATTCAAAGTTTATATGAACCTAAAGTTTGTACCTTGATTAAATTTTAGAGGTTTAAACAATTTTAAAATATCACTATTTTTAGGCGAATAAACGACAAAAGTTCGTTTCAGACTCTAATAACGCAGAAAATCGTGTTTCAAGTTGAATAACGACTTGTGACCATATTTCACCTAAATTTAATGGTAGATTCAAAGTTTATATGAACCTAAAGTTTGTACCTTGATTAAAGTTTAGAGGTTTAAACAATTTTATAATATCACTATTTTTAAGCGAATAAACGACAAAAGTTCGTTTCAGACTCTAATAACGCAGAAAATCGTGTTTCAAGTTGAAAAACGACTTGTGTCAATATCTCAACTAAATTTAATGGTAGATTCAAAGTTTATATGAACCTAAAGTTTGTACCTTGATTAAAGTTTAGAAGTTTAAACAATTTTAAAATATCACTGTTTTTGGGCGAATAAACGACAAAAGTTCGTTTCAGACTAATAATGCAGAAAATCGTGTTTCAAGTAAAAAACGACTTGTGCCCATATCTCATCTAAATTTAATATAAGATTTAAAGTTTATATGAACCTAAACTTTGTACCTTGATTAAAGTTTAGAAGTTTAAACAATTTTGAAATATCACTATTTTTAGGCGAATTAACGACAAAAGTTTGATTCAGACTCTATAACGCAGAAAATCGTGTTTGAAGTTGAAAAACGTCTTGTGACCATATCTCACCTACATTTAATGGTAGATTCAAAGTTTATATGAACCTAAAGTTTGTACCTTGATTAAAGTTTAGAGGTTTAAACAATTTTAAAATATCACTATTTTTAGGCGAATAAACGACAAAAGTTCGTTTCAGACTCTAATAACGCAGAAAATCGTGTTTCAAGTTGAAAAACGACTTGTGACCATATCTCACCTAAATTTAATTGTAGTTTATATGAACCTAAAGTTTGTACCTTGATTAAAGTTTAGAGGTTTAAACAATTTTAAAATATCACTATTTTTAAGCGAATAAACGACAAAAGTTCGTTTCAGACTCTAATAACGCAGAAAATCGTGTTTGAAGTTGAAAAACATCTTGGGACCATATCTCACCTAAATTTAATGGTAGATTCAAAGTTTATATGAACCTAAAGTTTGTACCTTGATTAAAGTTTAGAAGTTTAAACAGTTTTAAAATATCACTATTTTTAGGCGAGTAAACGACAAAAGATCGTTTCAGACTCTAATAACGCAGAAAATCGTGTTTCAAGTTGAAAAACGACTTGTGACCATATCTCACCAAATTTAATGGTAGATTCAAAGTTTATATGAACCTAAAGTTTATACCTTGAGTAATGTTTAGAAGTTTAAACAATTTTAAAATATCCCTATTTTTAGGTGAATAAACGACAAAAGTTCGTTTCAGACTCTAATAACGCAGAAAATCGTGTTTGAAGTTGAAAAACGTCTTGTGACCATATCTCACCTAAATTTAATGCTAGATTCAAAGTTTATATGAACCTAAAGTTTGTACCTTGATTAAAGTTTAGAGGTTTAAACAATTTTAAAATATCACTATTTTTAGGCGAATAAACGACAAAAGTTCGTTTCAGACTCTAATAACGCAGAAAATATTGTTTCAAGTTGAAAAACGACTTGTAACCATATCTCACCTAAATTTAATGGTAGATTCAAAGTTTATATGAACCTAAAGTTTGTACCTTGATTAAAGTTTAGAAGTTTAAACAGTTTTAAAATATCACTATTTTTAGGCGAGTAAACGACAAAAGATCGTTTCAGACTCTAATAACGCAGAAAATCGTGTTTCAAGTTGAAAAACGACTTGTGACCATATCTCACCTAAATTTAATATAAGATTCAAAGTTTATATGAATCTAAAGTTTGTACCTTGATTAAAGTTTAGATGTTTAAACAATTTTAAAATATCACTATTTTTAGGCGAATAAACGACAAAAATTCGTTTCAGACTCTAATAACGCAGAAAATCGTGTTTCAAGTTGAAAAACGACTTGTGACCATATCTCACCTAAATTTAATGGTAGATTCAAAGTTTATATGAACCTAAAGTTTGTACCTTGAATAATGTTTAGAAGTGTAAACAATTTTAAAATATCACTATTTTTAGGCGAGTAAACGACAAAAGTTCGTTTCAGACTCTAATAACGCAGAAAATCGTGTTTCAAGTTGAAAAACGACTTGTGACCATATCTCACCAAATTTAATGGTAGATTCAAAGTTTATATGAACCTAAAGTTTGTACCTTGAGTAATGTTTAGAAGTTTAAACAATTTTAAAATATCCCTATTTTTAGGTGAATAAACGACAAAAGTTCGTTTCAGACTCTAATAACGCAGAAAATCGTGTTTGAAGTTGAAAAACGTCTTGTGACCATATCTCACCTAAATTTAATGGTAGATTCAAAGTTTATATGAACCTAAAGTTTGTACCTTGATTAAAGTTTAGAGGTTTAAACAATTTTAAAATATCACTATTTTTAGGCGAATAAACGACAAAAGTTCGTTTCAGACTCTAATAACGCAGAAAATCGTGTTTCAAGTTGAAAAACGACTTGTGACCATATCTCACCTAAATTTAATGGTAGATTCAAAGTTTATATGAACCTAAAGTTTGTACCTTGATTAAAGTTTAGAGGTTTAAACAAGTTTAAAATATCACTATTTTTTGGCGAATAAACGACAAAAGTTCGTTTCAGACTCTAATAACGCAGAAAATCGTGTTTCAAGTTTAAAAACGACTTGTGGCCATATCTCACCTAAATTTAATGGTAGATTCAAACTTTATATGAACCTAAAGTTTGTACCTTGAGTAATGTTTAGAAGTTTAGAAGTTTAAACAATTTTAAAATATCACTATTTTTTGGCGAGTAAACGACAAAAGTTCGTTTTAGACTATAATAACGCAGAAAATCGTGTTTCAAGTTGAAAAACGACTTGTGACCATATCTCACCTAAATTTAATGGTAGATTCAAAGTTTATATGAACCTAAAGTTTGTACCTTGATTAAAGTTTAGAGGTTTAAACAATTTTAAAATATCACTATTTTTAGGCGAATAAACGACAAAAGTTCGTTTCAGACTCTAATAACGCAGAAAATCGTGTTTCAAGTTGAAAAACGACTTGTGACCATATCTCACCTAAATTTAATGCTAGATTCAAAGTTTATATGAACCTAAAGTTTGTACCTTGATTAAAGTTTAGAGGTTTAAACAATTTTGAAATATCACTATTTTTAGGCGAATAAACGACAAAAGTTTGATTCAGACGCTATAACGCAGAAAATCGTGTTTGAAGTTGAAAAACGTCTTGTGACCATATCTCACCTATATTTAATGGTAGATTCAAAGTTTATATGAACCTCAAGTTTGTACCTTGATTAAAGTTTAGAGGTTTAAACAATTTTAAAATATCACTATTTTTAGGCGAATAAACGACAAAAGTTCGTTTCAGACTCTAATAACGCAGAAAATCGTGTTTCAAGTTGAAAAACGACTTGTGACCATATCTCACCTAAATTTAATGGTAGATTCAAAGTTTATATGAACCTAAAGTTTGTACCTTGATTAAAGTTTAGAGGCTAAAACAAATTTTAAAATATCACTATTTTTAGGCGAATAAACGACAAAATTTCGTTTCAGACTCTAATAACGCAGAAAATCGTGTTTGAAGTTGAAAAACGTCTTGTGACCATATCTCACCTACATTTAATGGTAGATTCAAAGTTTATATGAACCTAACGTTTGTACCTTGATTAAAGTTTAGAAGTTTAAACAATTTTAAAATATCACTATTTTTAGGCGAGTAAACGACAAAAGTTCGTTTCAGACTCTAATAACGCAGAAAATCGTGTTTCAAGTTGAAAAACGACTTGTGACCATATCTCACCTAAATTTAATGGTAGATTCAAAGTTTATATGAACCTAAAGTTTGTACCTTGAGTAATGTTTAGAAGTTTAAACAATTTTAAAATATCCCTATTTTTAGGTGAATAAACGACAAAAGTTCGTTTCAGAATCCAATAACGCAGAAAATCGTGTTTGAAGTTGAAAAACGTCTTGTGACCATATCTCACCTAAATTTAATGGTAGATTCAAAGTTTATATGAACCTAAAGTTTGTACCTTGATTAAAGTTTAGAGGTTTAAACAATTTTAAAATATCACTATTTTTAGGCGAATAAACGGCAAAAGTTCGTTTCAGACTCTAATAACGCAGAAAATCGTGTTTCAAGTTAAACAACGACTTGTGACCATATCTCACCTAAATTTAATGGTAGATTCAAAGTTTATATGAACCTAAAGTTTGTACCTTGATTAAAGTTTAGAGGTTTAAACAATTTTATAATATCACTATTTTTAAGCGAATAAACGACAAAAGTTCGTTTCAGACTCTAATAACGCAGAAAATCGTGTTTCAAGTTGAAAAACGACTTGTGTCAATATCTCAACTAAATTTAATGGTAGATTCAAAGTTTATATGAACCTAAAGTTTGTACCTTGATTAAAGTTTAGAAGTTTAAACAATTTTAAAATATCACTGTTTTTGGGCGAATAAAAGACAAAAGTTCGTTTCAGACTAATAATGCAGAAAATCGTGTTTCAAGTAAAAAACTACTTGTGACCATATCTCACCTAAATTTAATATAAGATTCAAAGTTTATATGAACCTAAACTTTGTACCTTGATTAAAGTTTAGAAGTTTAAACAATTTTGAAATATCACTATTTTTAGGCGAATAAACGACAAAAGTTTGATTCAGACGCTATAACGCAGAAAATCGTGTTTGAAGTTGAAAAACGTCTTGTGACCATATGTCACCTACATTTAATGGTAGATTCAAAGTTTATATGAACCTAAAGTTTGTACCTTGATTAAAGTTTAGAGGTTTAAACAATTTTAAAATATCACTATTTTTAGGCGAATAAACGACAAAAGTTCGTTTCAGACTCTAATAACGCAGAAAATCGAGTTTCAAGTTGAAAAACGACTTGTGACCATATCTCACCTAAATTTAATGGTAGTTTATATGAACCTTAAGTTTGTACCTTGATTAAAGTTTAGAGGTTTAAACAATTTTAAAATATCACTATATTTAAGCGAATAAACGACAAAAGTTCGTTTCAGACTCTAATAACGCAGAAAATCGTGTTTGAAGTTGAAAAACGTCTTGTGACCATATCTCACCTAAATTTAATGGTAGATTCAAAGTTTATATGAACCTCAAGTTTGTACCTTGATTAAAGTTTAGAAGTTTAAACAATTTTGAAATATCAATATTTTTAGGCGAATAAACGACAAAAGTTTGATTCAGACTCTATAACGCAGAAAATCGTGTTTGAAGTTGAAAAACGTCTTGTGACCATATCTCACCTACATTTAATGGTAGATTCAAAGTTTATATGAACCTAAAGTTTGTACCTTGATTAAAGTTTAGAGGTTTAAACAATTTTAAAATATCACTATTTTTTGGCGAATAAACGACAAAAGTTCGTTTCAGACTCTAATAACGCAGAAAATCGTGTTTCAAGTTGAAAAACGACTTGTGACCATATCTCACCTAAATTTAATGGTAGTTTATATGAACCTAAAGTTTGTACCTTGATTAAAGTTTAGAGGTTTAAACAATTTTAAAATATCACTATATTTAAGCGATTAAACGACAAAAGTTCGTTTCAGACTCTAATAACGCAGAAAATCGTGTTTCAAGTTGAAAAACGACTTGTGTCAATATCTCAACTAAATTTAATGGTAGATTCAAAGTTTATATGAACCTAAAGTTTGTACCGTGATTAAAGTTTAGAAGTTTAAACAATTTTAAAATATCCCTATTTTTAGGTGAATAAACGACAAAAGTTCGTTTCAGACTCTAATAACGCAGAAAATCGTGTTTGAAGTTGAAAAACGTCTTGTGACCATATCTCACCTAAATTTAATGGTAGATTCAAAGTTTATATGAACCTCAAGTTTGTACCTTGATTAAAGTTTAGAAGTTTAAACAATTTTGAAATATCACTATTTTTAGGCGAATAAACGACAAAAGTTTGATTCAGACTCTATAACGCAGAAAATCGTGTTTGAAGTTGAAAAACGTCTTGTGACCATATCTCACCTACATTTAATGGTAGATTCTAAGTTTATATGAACCTAAAGTTTGTACCTTGATTAAAGTTTAGAGGTTTAAACAATTTTAAAATATCACTATTTTTAGGCGAATAAACGACAAAAGTTCGATTCAGACTCTAATAACGCAGAAAATATTGTTTCAAGTTGAAAAACGACTTGTAACCATATCTCACCTAAATTTAATGGTAGATTCAAAGTTTATATGATCCTAAAGTTTGTACCTTGATTAAAGTTTAGAAGTTTAAACAGTTTTAAAATATCACTATTTTTAGGCGAGTAAACGACAAAAGTTCGTTTCAGACTCTAATAACGCAGAAAATCGTGTTTCAAGTTGAAAAACGACTTGTGACCATATCTCACCTAAATTTAATATAAGATTCAAAGTTTATATGAATCTAAAGTTTGTACCTTGATTAAAGTTTAGAAGTTTAAACAATTTTAAAATATCACTATTTTTAGGCGAATAAACGACAAAAGTTCGTTTCAGACTCTAATAACGCAGAAAATCGTGTTTCAAGTTGAAAAACGACTTGTGACCATATCTCACCTAAATTTAATGGTAGATTCAAAGTTTATATGAACCTAAAGTTTGTACCTTGAGTAATGTTTAGAAGTTTAAACAATTTTAAAATATCCCTATTTTTAGGTGAATAAACGACAAAAGTTCGTTTCAGACTCTAATAACGCAGAAAATCGTGTTTGAAGTTGAAAAACGTCTTGTGACCATATCTCACCTAAATTTAATGGTAGATTCAAAGTTTATATGAACCTAAAGTTTGTACCTTGATTAAAGTTTAGAGGTTTAAACAATTTTAAAATATCACTATTTTTAGGCGAATAAACGACAAAAGTTCGTTTCAGACTCTAATAACGCAGAAAATCGTGTTTCAAGTTGAAAAACGACTTGTGACCATATCTCACCTAAATTTAATGGTAGATTCAAAGTTTATATGAACCTAAAGTTTGTACCTTGATTAAAGTTTAGAGGTTTAAACAAGTTTAAAATATCACTATTTTTTGGCGAATAAACGACAAAAGTTCGTTTCAGACTCTAATAACGCAGAAAATCGTGTTTCAAGTTTAAAAACGACTTGTGGCCATATCTCACCTAAATTTAATGGTAGATTCAAACTTTATATGAACCTAAAGTTTGTACCTTGAGTAATGTTTAGAAGTTTAGAAGTTTAAACAATTTTAAAATATCACTATTTTTTGGCGAGTAAACGACAAAAGTTCGTTTTAGACTATAATAACGCAGAAAATCGTGTTTCAAGTTGAAAAACGACTTGTGACCATATCTCACCTAAATTTAATGGTAGATTCAAAGTTTATATGAACCTAAAGTTTGTACCTTGAGTAATGTTTAGAAGTTTAAACTATTTTAAAATATCCCTATTTTTAGGTGAATAAACGACAAAAGTTCGTTTCAGACTCTAATAACGCAGAAAATCGTGTTTGAAGTTGAAAAACGTCTTGTGACCATATCTCACCTACATTTAATGGTAGATTCAAAGTTTATATGAACCTAAAGTTTGTACCTTGATTAAAGTTTAGAAGTTTAAACAATTTTAAAATATCACTATTTTAGGCGAGTAAACGACAAAAGTTTGATTCAGACTCTATAACGCAGAAAATCGTGTTTGAAGTTGAAAAACGTCTTGTGACCATATCTCACCTACATTTAATGGTAGATTCAAAGTTTATATGAACCTAAAGTTTGTACCTTGATTAAAGTTTAGAGGTTTAAACAATTTTAAAATATCACTATTTTTAGGCGAATAAACGACAAAAGTTCGTTTCAGACTCTAATAACGCAGAAAATCGTGTTTCAAGTTGAAAAACGACTTGTGACCATATCTCACCTAAATTTAATGGTAGATTCGAGATCTGCTTAGGCAGAGTGCCACACCCAGTGATGGGTAAAAGGCGTGATGATATATTTATTTATTTATTTATTTATTCAAAGTTTATATGAACCTAAAGTTTGTACCTTGATTAAAGTTTAGAAGTTTAAACAATTTTAAAATATCACTATTTTTAGGCGAGTAAACGACAAAAGTTCGTTTCAGACTCTAATAACGCAGAAAATCGTGTTTCAAGTTGAAAAACGACTTGTGACCATATCTCACCTAAATTTAATGGTAGATTCAAAGTTTATATGAACCTAAAGTTTGTACCTTGAGTAATGTTTAGAAGTTTAAACTATTTTAAAATATCCCTATTTTTAGGTGAATAAACGACAAAAGTTCGTTTCAGACTTTAATAACGCAGAAAATCGTGTTTGAAGTTGAAAAATGTCTTGTGACCATATCTCACCTAAATTTAATGGTAGATTCAAAGTTTATATGAACCTCAAGTTTGTACCTTGTTTAAAGTTTAGAAGTTTAAACAATTTTGAAATATCACTATTTTTAGGCGAATAAACGACAAAAGTTCGTTTCAGACTCTAATAACGCAGAAAATCGTGTTTCAAGTTGAAAAACGACTTGTGACCATATCTCACCTAAATTTAATGGTAGATTCGAGATCTGCTTAGGCAGAGTGCCACACCCAGTGATGGGTAAAAGGCGTGATGATATATTTATTTATTTATTTATTTATTCAAAGTTTATATGAACCTAAAGTTTGTACCTTGATTAAAGTTTAGAAGTTTAAACAATTTTAAAATATCACTATATTTAAGCGATTAAACGACAAAAGTTCGTTTCAGACTCTAATAACGCAGAAAATCGTGTTTCAAGTTGAAAAACGACTTGTGTCAATATCTCAACTAAATTTAATGGTAGATTCAAAGTTTATATGAACCTAAAGTTTGTACCGTGATTAAAGTTTAGAAGTTTAAACAATTTTAAAATATCCCTATTTTTAGGTGAATAAACGACAAAAGTTCGTTTCAGACTCTAATAACGCAGAAAATCGTGTTTGAAGTTGAAAAACGTCTTGTGACCATATCTCACCTAAATTTAATGGTAGATTCAAAGTTTATATGAACCTCAAGTTTGTACCTTGATTAAAGTTTAGAAGTTTAAACAATTTTGAAATATCACTATTTTTAGGCGAATAAACGACAAAAGTTTGATTCAGACTCTATAACGCAGAAAATCGTGTTTGAAGTTGAAAAACGTCTTGTGACCATATCTCACCTACATTTAATGGTAGATTCTAAGTTTATATGAACCTAAAGTTTGTACCTTGATTAAAGTTTAGAGGTTTAAACAATTTTAAAATATCACTATTTTTAGGCGAATAAACGACAAAAGTTCGATTCAGACTCTAATAACGCAGAAAATATTGTTTCAAGTTGAAAAACGACTTGTAACCATATCTCACCTAAATTTAATGGTAGATTCAAAGTTTATATGATCCTAAAGTTTGTACCTTGATTAAAGTTTAGAAGTTTAAACAGTTTTAAAATATCACTATTTTTAGGCGAGTAAACGACAAAAGTTCGTTTCAGACTCTAATAACGCAGAAAATCGTGTTTCAAGTTGAAAAACGACTTGTGACCATATCTCACCTAAATTTAATATAAGATTCAAAGTTTATATGAATCTAAAGTTTGTACCTTGATTAAAGTATAGAAGTTTAAACAATTTTAAAATATCACTATTTTTAGGCGAATAAACGACAAAAGTTCGTTTCAGACTCTAATAACGCAGAAAATCGTGTTTCAAGTTGAAAAACGACTTGTGACCATATCTCACCTAAATTTAATGGTAGATTCAAAGTTTATATGAACCTAAAGTTTGTACCTTGAGTAATGTTTAGAAGTTTAAACAATTTTAAAATATCCCTATTTTTAGGTGAATAAACGACAAAAGTTCGTTTCAGACTCTAATAACGCAGAAAATCGTGTTTGAAGTTGAAAAACGTCTTGTGACCATATCTCACCTAAATTTAATGGTAGATTCAAAGTTTATATGAACCTAAAGTTTGTACCTTGATTAAAGTTTAGAGGTTTAAACAATTTTAAAATATCACTATTTTTAGGCGAATAAACGACAAAAGTTCGTTTCAGACTCTAATAACGCAGAAAATCGTGTTTCAAGTTGAAAAACGACTTGTGACCATATCTCACCTAAATTTAATGGTAGATTCAAAGTTTATATGAACCTAAAGTTTGTACCTTGATTAAAGTTTAGAGGTTTAAACAAGTTTAAAATATCACTATTTTTTGGCGAATAAACGACAAAAGTTCGTTTCAGACTCTAATAACGCAGAAAATCGTGTTTCAAGTTTAAAAACGACTTGTGGCCATATCTCACCTAAATTTAATGGTAGATTCAAACTTTATATGAACCTAAAGTTTGTACCTTGAGTAATGTTTAGAAGTTTAGAAGTTTAAACAATTTTAAAATATCACTATTTTTTGGCGAGTAAACGACAAAAGTTCGTTTTAGACTATAATAACGCAGAAAATCGTGTTTCAAGTTGAAAAACGACTTGTGACCATATCTCACCTAAATTTAATGGTAGATTCAAAGTTTATATGAACCTAAAGTTTGTACCTTGAGTAATGTTTAGAAGTTTAAACTATTTTAAAATATCCCTATTTTTAGGTGAATAAACGACAAAAGTTCGTTTCAGACTCTAATAACGCAGAAAATCGTGTTTGAAGTTGAAAAACGTCTTGTGACCATATCTCACCTACATTTAATGGTAGATTCAAAGTTTATATGAACCTAAAGTTTGTACCTTGATTAAAGTTTAGAAGTTTAAACAATTTTAAAATATCACTATTTTAGGCGAGTAAACGACAAAAGTTTGATTCAGACTCTATAACGCAGAAAATCGTGTTTGAAGTTGAAAAACGTCTTGTGACCATATCTCACCTACATTTAATGGTAGATTCAAAGTTTATATGAACCTAAAGTTTGTACCTTGATTAAAGTTTAGAGGTTTAAACAATTTTAAAATATCACTATTTTTAGGCGAATAAACGACAAAAGTTCGTTTCAGACTCTAATAACGCAGAAAATCGTGTTTCAAGTTGAAAAACGACTTGTGACCATATCTCACCTAAATTTAATGGTAGATTCGAGATCTGCTTAGGCAGAGTGCCACACCCAGTGATGGGTAAAAGGCGTGATGATATATTTATTTATTTATTTATTTATTCAAAGTTTATATGAACCTAAAGTTTGTACCTTGATTAAAGTTTAGAAGTTTAAACAATTTTAAAATATCACTATTTTTAGGCGAGTAAACGACAAAAGTTCGTTTCAGACTCTAATAACGCAGAAAATCGTGTTTCAAGTTGAAAAACGACTTGTGACCATATCTCACCTAAATTTAATGGTAGATTCAAAGTTTATATGAACCTAAAGTTTGTACCTTGAGTAATGTTTAGAAGTTTAAACTATTTTAAAATATCCCTATTTTTAGGTGAATAAACGACAAAAGTTCGTTTCAGACTTTAATAACGCAGAAAATCGTGTTTGAAGTTGAAAAATGTCTTGTGACCATATCTCACCTAAATTTAATGGTAGATTCAAAGTTTATATGAACCTCAAGTTTGTACCTTGATTAAAGTTTAGAAGTTTAAACAATTTTGAAATATCACTATTTTTAGGCGAATAAACGACAAAAGTTTGATTCAGACTCTATAACGCAGAAAATCGTGTTTGAAGTTGAAAAACGTCTTGTGACCATATCTCACCTACATTTAATGGTAGATTCAAAGTTTATATGAACCTAAAGTTTGTACCTTGATTAAAGTTTAGAAGTTTAAACATTTTTAAAATATCACTATTTTTAGGCGAGCAAACGACAAAAGTTCGTTTCAGACTATAATAACGCAGAAAATAGTGTTTCAAGTTGAAAAACGACTTGTGACCATATCTCACCTAAATTTAATATAAGATTCAAAGTTTATATGAATCTAAAGTTTGTACCTTGATTAAAGTTTAGAGGTTTAAACAATTTTAAAATATCACTATTTTTAGGCGAATAAACGACAAAAATTCGTTTCAGACTCTAATAACGCAGAAAATCGTGTTTCAAGTTGAAAAACGTCTTGTGACCATATCTCACCTAAATTTAATGGTAGATTCAAAGTTTATATGAACCTCAAGTTTGTACCTTGATTATAGTTTAGAAGTTTAAACAATTTTGAAATATCACTATTTTTAGGCGAATAAACGACAAAAGTTTGATTCAGACTCTATAACGCAGAAAATCGTGTTTGAAGTTGAAAAACGTCTTGTGACCATATCTCACCTACATTTAATGGTAGATTCAAAGTTTATATGAACCTAAAGTTTGTACCTTGATTAAAGTTTAGAGGTTTAAACAATTTTAAAATATCACTATTTTTAGGCGAATAAACGACAAAAGTTCGATTCAGACTCTAATAACGCAGAAAATATTGTTTCAAGTTGAAAAACGACTTGTAACCATATCTCACCTAAATTTAATGGTAGATTCAAAGTTTATATGAACCTAAAGTTTGTACCTTGATAAAAGTTTAGAAGTTTAAACAGTTTTAAAATATCACTATTTTTAGGCGAGTAAACGACAAAAGTTCGTTTCAGACTCTAATAACGCAGAAAATCGTGTTTCAAGTTGAAAAACGACTTGTGACCATATCTCACCTAAATTTAATGGTAGATTCAAAGTTTATATGAACCTAAAGTTTGTACCTTGAGTAATGTTTAGAAGTTTAAACTATTTTAAAATATCCCTATTTTTAGGTGAATAAACGACAAAAGTTCGTTTCAGACTCTAATAACGCAGAAAATCGTGTTTGAAGTTGAAAAACGTCTTGTGACCATATCTCACCTAAATTTAATGGTAGATTCAAAGTTTATATGAACCTCAAGTTTGTACCTTGATTAAAGTTTAGAAGTTTAAACAATTTTGAAATATCACTATTTTTAGGCGAAAAAACGACAAAAGTTTGATTCAGACTCTATAACGCAGAAAATCGTGTTTGAAGTTGAAAAAGTCTTGTGACCATATCTCACCTACATTTAATGGTAGATTCAAAGTTTATATGAACCTAAAGTTTGTACCTTGATTAAAGTTTAGAAGTTTAAACAGTTTTAAAATATCACTATTTTTAGGCGAGCAAACGACAAAAGTTCGTTTCAGACTCTAATAACGCAGAAAATCGTGTTTCAAGTTGAAAAACGACTTGTGACCATATCTCACCTAAATTTAATATAAGATTCAAAGTTTATATGAATCTAAAGTTTGTACCTTGATTAAAGTTTAGAGGTTTAAACAATTCTAAAATATCACTATTTTTAGGCGAATAAACGACAAAAATTCGTTTCAGACTCTAATAACGCAGAAAATCGTGTTTCAAGTTGAAAAACGACTTGTGTCAATATCTCAACTAAATTTAATGGTAGATTCAAAGTTTATATGAACCTAAAGTTTGTACCTTGATTAAAGTTTAGAAGTTTAAACAATTTTAAAATATCCCTATTTTTAGGTGAATAAACGACAAAAGTTCGTTTCAGACTCTAATATCGCAGAAAATCGTGTTTGAAGTTGAAAAACGTCTTGTGCCCATATCTCACCTAAATTTAATGGTAGATTCAAAGTTTATATGAACCTCAAGTTTGTACCTTGATTAAAGTTTAGAAGTTTAAACAATTTTGAAATATCACTATTTTTAGGCGAATAAACGACAAAAGTTTGATTCAGACTCTATAACGCAGAAAATCGTGTTTGAAGTTGAAAAACGTCTTGTGACCATATCTCACCTACATTTAATGGTAGATTCAAAGTTTATATGAACCTAAAGTTTGTACCTTGATTAAAGTTTAGAGGTTTAAACAATTTTAAAATATCACTATTTTTAGGCGAATAAACGACAAAAGTTCGATTCAGACTCTAATAACGCAGAAAATATTGTTTCAAGTTGAAAAACGACTTGTAACCATATCTCACCTAAATTTAATGGTAGATTCAAAGTTTATATGAACCTAAAGTTTGTACCTTGATTAAAGTTTAGAAGTTTAAACAGTTTTAAAATATCACTATTTTTAGGCGAGTAAACGACAAAAGTTCGTTTCAGACTCTAATAACGCAGAAAATCGTGTTTCAAGTTGAAAAACGACTTGTGACCATATCTCACCTAAATTTAATATAAGATTCAAAGTTTATATGAATCTAAAGTTTGTACCTTGATTAAAGTTTAGAAGTTTAAACAATTTTAAAATATCACTATTTTTAGGCGAATAAACGACAAAAGTTCGTTTCAGACTCTAATAACGCAGAAAATCGTGTTTCAAGTTGAAAAACGACTTGTGACCATATCTCACCTAAATTTAATGGTAGATTCAAAGTTTATATGAACCTAAAGTTTGTACCTTGATTAAAGTTTAGAGGTTTAAACAATTTTAAAATATCACTATTTTTAGGCGAATAAACGACAAAAGTTCGTTTCGGACTCTAATAACGCAGAAAATCGTGTTTCAAGTTGAAAAACGACTTGTGACCATATCTCACCTAAATTTAATGGTAGATTCAAAGTTTATATGAACCTAAAGTTTGTACCTTGATTAAAGTTTAGAAGTTTAAACAATTTTAAAATATCACTATTTTTAGGCGAGTAAACGACAAAAGTTCGTTTCAGACTCTAATAACGCAGAAAATCGTGTTTCAAGTTGAAAAACGACTTGTGACCATATCTCACCTAAATTTAATGGTAGATTCAAAGTTTATATGAACCTAAAGTTTGTACCTTGATTAAAGTTTAGAGGTTTAAACAATTTTAAAATATCACTATTTTTAAGCGAATAAACGACAAAAGTTCGTTTCAGACTCTAATAACGCAGAAAATCGTGTTTCAAGTTGAATAACGACTTGTGACCATATCTCACCTAAATTTAATGGTAGATTCAAAGTTTATATGAACCTAAAGTTTGTACCTTGATTAAAGTTTAGAGGTTTAAACAATTTTATAATATCACTATTTTTAAGCGAATAAACGACAAAAGTTCGTTTCAGACTCTAATAACGCAGAAAATCGTGTTTCAAGTTGAAAAACGACTTGTGTCAATATCTCAACTAAATTTAATGGTAGATACAAAGTTTATATGAACCTAAAGTTTGTACCTTGATTAAAGTTTAGAAGTTTAAACAATTTTAAAATATCACTGTTTTTGGGCGAATAAACGACAAAAGTTCTTTTCAGACTAATAATGCAGAAAATCGTGTTTCAAGTAAAAAACGACTTGTGACCATATCTCACCTAAATTTAATATAAGATTCAAAGTATATATGAACCTAAACCTTGTACCTTGATTAAAGTTTAGAAGTTTAAACAATTTTGAAATATCACTATTTTTAGGCGAATAAACGACAAAAGTTTGATTCAGACTCTATAACGCAGAAAATCGTGTTTGAAGTTGAAAAAGGTCTTGTGACCATATCTCACCTACATTTAATGGTAGATTCAAAGTTTATATGAACCTAAAGTTTGTACCTTGATTAAAGTTTAGAGGTTTAAACAATTTTAAAATATCACTATTTTTAGGCGAAAAAACGACAAAAGTTCGTTTCAGACTCTAATAACGCAGAAAATCGTGTTTCAAGTTGAAAAACGACTTGTGATCATATCTCACCTAAATTTAATGGTAGTTTATATGAACCTAAAGTTTGTACCTTGATTAAAGTTTAGAGGTTTAAACAATTTTAAAATATCACTATATTTAAGCGAATAAACGACAAAAGTTCGTTTCAGACTCTAATAACGCAGAAAATCGTGTTTCAAGTTGAAAAACCACTTGTGTCAATATCTCAACTAAATTTAATGGTAGATTCAAAGTTTATATGAACCTAAAGTTTGTACCTTGATTAAAGTTTAGAAGTTTAAACAATTTTAAAATATCCCTATTTTTAGGTGAATAAACGACAAAAGTTCGTTTCAGACTCTAATAACGCAGAAAATCGTGTTTGAAGTTGAAAAACGTCTTGTGACCATATCTCACCTAAATTTAATGGTAGATTCACAGTTTATATGAACCTCAAGTTTGTACCTTGATTAAAGTTTAGAAGTTTAAACAATTTTGAAATATCACTATTTTTAGGCGAATAAACGACAAAAGTTTGATTCAGACTCTATAACGCAGAAAATCGTGTTTGAAGTTGAAAAACGTCTTGTGACCATATCTCACCTACATTTAATGGTAGATTCAAAGTTTATATGAACCTAAAGTTTGTACCTTGATTAAAGTTTAGAGGTTTAAACAATTTTAAAATATCACTATTTTTAGGCGAATAAACGACAAAAGTTCGTTTCAGACTCTAATAACGCAGAAAATCGTGTTTCAAGTTGAAAAACGACTTGTGACCATATCTCACCTAAATTTAATGGTAGATTCAAAGTTTATATGAACCTAAAGTTTGTATCTTGATTAAAGTTTAGAAGTTTAAACAATTTTAAAATATCACTATTTTTAGGCGAGTAAACGACAAAAGTTCGTTTCAGACTCTAATAACGCAGAAAATCGTGTTTCAAGTTGAAAAACGACTTGTGACCATATCTCACCTAAATTTAATGGTAGATTCAAAGTTTATATGAACCTAAAGTTTGTACCTTGAGTAATGTTTAGAAGTTTAAACTATTTTAAAATATCCCTATTTTTAGGTGAATAAACGACAAAAGTTCGTTTCAGACTCTAATAACGCAGAAAATCGTGTTTGAAGTTGAAAAACGTCTTGTGACCATATCTCACCTAAATTTAATGGTAGATTCAAAGTTTATATGAACCTAAAGTTAGTACCTTGATTAAAGTTTAGAGGTTTAAACAATTTTAAAATATCAATATTTTTAAGCGAATAAACGACAAAAGTTCGTTTCAGACTCTAATAACGCAGAAAATCGTGTTTGAAGTTGAAAAACATCTTGTGACCATATCTCACCTAAATTTAATGGTAGATTCAAAGTTTATATGAACCTAAAGTTTGTACCGTGATTAAAGTTTAGAGGTTTAAACAATTTTAAAATATCACTATTTTTAGGCGAATAAACGACAAAATTTCGTTTCAGACTCTAATAACGCAGAAAATCGTGTTTCAAGTTGAAAAACGACTTGTGACCATATCTCACCTAAATTTAATGGTAGATTCAAAGTTTATATGAACCTAAAGTTTGTACCTTGATTAAAGTTTAGAGGTTTAAACAATTTTAAAATATCACTATTTTTAAGCGAATAAACGACAAAAGTTCGTTTCAGACTCTAATAACGCAGAAAATCGTGTTTCAAGTTGAATAACGACTTGTGACCATATCTCACCTAAATTTAATGGTAGATTCAAAGTTTATATGAACCTAAAGTTTGTACCTTGATTAAAGTTTAGAGGTTTAAACAATTTTATAATATCACTATTTTTAAGCGAATAAACGACAAAGGTTCGTTTCAGACTCTAATAACGCAGAAAATCGTGTTTCAAGTTGAAAAACGACTTGTGTCAATATCTCAACTAAATTTAATGGTAGATACAAAGTTTATATGAACCTAAAGTTTGTACCTTGATTAAAGTTTAGAAGTTTAAACAATTTTAAAATATCACTGTTTTTGGGCGAATAAACGACAAAAGTTCTTTTCAGACTAATAATGCAGAAAATCGTGTTTCAAGTAAAAAACGACTTGTGACCATATCTCACCTAAATTTAATATAAGATTCAAAGTATATATGAACCTAAACCTTGTACCTTGATTAAAGTTTAGAAGTTTAAACAATTTTGAAATATCACTATTTTTAGGCGAATAAACGACAAAAGTTTGATTCAGACTCTATAACGCAGAAAATCGTGTTTGAAGTTGAAAAACGTCTTGTGACCATATCTCACCTAAATTTAATGGTAGATTCAAAGTTTATATGAACCTAAAGTTTGTACCTTGATTAAAGTTTAGAGGTTTAAACAATTTTAAAATATCACTATTTTTAGGCGAAAAAACGACAAAAGTTCGTTTCAGACTCTAATAACGCAGAAAATCGTGTTTCAAGTTGAAAAACGACTTGTGATCATATCTCACCTAAATTTAATGGTAGTTTATATGAACCTAAAGTTTGCACCTTGATTAAAGTTTAGAGGTTTAAACAATTTTAAAATATCACTATATTTAAGCGAATAAACGACAAAAGTACGTTTCAGACTCTAATAACGCAGAAAATCGTGTTTCAAGTTGAAAAACCACTTGTGTCAATATCTCAACTAAATTTAATGGTAGATTCAAAGTTTATATGAACCTAAAGTTTGTACCTTGATTAAAGTTTAGAAGTTTAAACAATTTTAAAATATCCCTATTTTTAGGTGAATAAACGACAAAAGTTCGTTTCAGACTCTAATAACGCAGAAAATCGTGTTTGAAGTTGAAAAACGTCTTGTGACCATATCTCACCTACATTTAATGGTAGATTCAAAGTTTATATGAACCTAAAGTTTGTACCTTGATTAAAGTTTAGAGGTTTAAACAATTTTAAAATATCACTATTTTTAGGCGAATAAACGACAAAAGTTCGTTTCAGACTCTAATAACGCAGAAAATCGTGTTTCAAGTTGAAAAACGACTTGTGACCATATCTCACCTAAATTTAATGGTAGATTCAAAGTTTATATGAACCTAAAGTTTGTATCTTGATTAAAGTTTAGAAGTTTAAACAATTTTAAAATATCACTATTTTTAGGCGAGTAAACGACAAAAGTTCGTTTCAGACTCTAATAACGCAGAAAATCGTGTTTCAAGTTGAAAAACGACTTGTGACCATATCTCACCTAAATTTAATGGTAGATTCAAAGTTTATATGAACCTAAAGTTTGTACCTTGAGTAATGTTTAGAAGTTTAAACTATTTTAAAATATCCCTATTTTTAGGTGAATAAACGACAAAAGTTCGTTTCAGACTCTAATAACGCAGAAAATCGTGTTTGAAGTTGAAAAACGTCTTGTGACCATATCTCACCTAAATTTAATGGTAGATTCAAAGTTTATATGAACCTAAAGTTAGTACCTTGATTAAAGTTTAGAGGTTTAAACAATTTTAAAATATCACTATTTTTAAGCGAATAAACGACAAAAGTTCGTTTCAGACTCTAATAACGCAGAAAATCGTGTTTGAAGTTGAAAAACATCTTGTGCCCATATCTCACCTAAATTTAATGGTAGATTCAAAGTTTATATGAACCTAAAGTTTGTACCGTGATTAAAGTTTAGAGGTTTAAACAATTTTAAAATATCACTATTTTTAGGCGAATAAACGACAAAATTTCGTTTCAGACTCTAATAACGCAGAAAATCGTGTTTCAAGTTGAAAAACGACTTGTGACCATATCTCACCTAAATTTAATGGTAGATTCAAAGTTTATATGAACCTAAAGTTTGTACCTTGATTAAAGTTTAGAAGTTTAAACTATTTTAAAATATCCCTATTTTTAGGTGAATAAACGACAAAAGTTCGTTTCAGACTCTAATAACGCAGAAAATCGTGTTTGAAGTTGAAAAACGTCTTGTGACCATATCTCACCTAAATTTAATGGTAGATTCAAAGTTTATATGAACCTCAAGTTTGTACCTTGATTAAAGTTTAGAAGTTTAAACAATTTTGAAATATCACTATTTTTAGGCGAATAAACGACAAAAGTTTGATTCAGACTCTATAACGCAGAAAATCGTGTTTGAAGTTGAAAAACGTCTTGTGACCATATCTCACCTACATTTAATGGTAGATTCAAAGTTTATATGAACCTAAAGTTTGTACCTTGATTAAAGTTTAGAAGTTTAAACAGTTTTAAAATATCACTATTTTTAGGCGAGCAAACGACAAAAGTTCGTTTCAGACTCTAATAACGCAGAAAATCGTGTTTCAAGTTGAAAAACGACTTGTGACCATATCTCACCTAAATTTAATATAAGATTCAAAGTTTATATGAATCTAAAGTTTGTACCTTGATTAAAGTTTAGAGGTTTAAACAATTTTAAAATATCACTATTTTTAGGCGAATAAACGACAAAAATTCGTTTCAGACTCTAATAACGCAGAAAATCGTGTTTCAAGTTGAAAAACGACTTGTGTCAATATCTCAACTAAATTTAATGGTAGATTCAAAGTTTATATGAACCTAAAGTTTGTACCTTGATTAAAGTTTAGAAGTTTAAACAATTTTAAAATATCCCTATTTTTAGGTGAATAAACGACAAAAGTTCGTTTCAGACTCTAATATCGCAGAAAATCGTGTTTGAAGTTGAAAAACGTCTTGTGACCATATCTCACCTAAATTTAATGGTAGATTCAAAGTTTATATGAACCTCAAGTTTGTACCTTGATTAAAGTTTAGAAGTTTAAACAATTTTGAAATATCACTATTTTTAGGCGAATAAACGACAAAAGTTTGATTCAGACTCTATAACGCAGAAAATCGTGTTTGAAGTTGAAAAACGTCTTGTGACCATATCTCACCTACATTTAATGGTAGATTCAAAGTTTATATGAACCTAAAGTTTGTACCTTGATTAAAGTTTAGAGGTTTAAACAATTTTAAAATATCACTATTTTTAGGCGAATAAACGACAAAAGTTCGATTCAGACTCTAATAACGCAGAAAATATTGTTTCAAGTTGAAAAACGACTTGTAACCATATCTCACCTAAATTTAATGGTAGATTCAAAGTTTATATGAACCTAAAGTTTGTACCTTGATTAAAGTTTAGAAGTTTAAACAGTTTTAAAATATCACTATTTTTAGGCGAGTAAACGACAAAAGTTCGTTTCAGACTCTAATAACGCAGAAAATCGTGTTTCAAGTTGAAAAACGACTTGTGACCATAACTCACCTAAATTTAATATAAGATTCAAAGTTTATATGAATCTAAAGTTTGTACCTTGATTAAAGTTTAGAAGTTTAAACAATTTTAAAATATCACTATTTTTAGGCGAATAAACGACAAAAGTTCGTTTCAGACTCTAATAACGCAGAAAATCGTGTTTCAAGTTGAAAAACGACTTGTGACCATATCTCACCTAAATTTAATGGTAGATTCAAAGTTTATATGAACCTAAAGTTTGTACCTTGATTAAAGTTTAGAGGTTTAAACAATTTTAAAATATCACTATTTTTAGGCGAATAAACGACAAAAGTTCGTTTCAGACTCTAATAACGCAGAAAATCGTGTTTCAAGTTGAAAAACGACTTGTGACCATATCTCACCTAAATTTAATGGTAGATTCAAAGTTTATATGAACCTAAAGTTTGTACCTTGATTAAAGTTTAGAAGTTTAAACAATTTTAAAATATCACTATTTTTAGGCGAGTAAACGACAAAAGTTCGTTTCAGACTCTAATAACGCAGATAATCGTGTTTCAAGTTGAAAAACGACTTGTGACCATATCTCACCTAAATTTAATGGTAGATTCAAAGTTTATATGAACCTAAAGTTTGTACCTTGATTAAAGTTTAGAGGTTTAAACAATTTTAAAATATCACTATTTTTAAGCGAATAAACGACAAAAGTTCGTTTCAGACTCTAATAACGCAGAAAATCGTGTTTCAAGTTGAATAACGACTTGTGACCATATCTCACCTAAATTTAATGGTAGATTCAAAGTTTATATGAACCTAAAGTTTGTACCTTGATTAAAGTTTAGAGGTTTAAACAATTTTATAATATCACTATTTTTAAGCGAATAAACGACAAAAGTTCGTTTCAGACTCTAATAACGCAGAAAATCGTGTTTCAAGTTGAAAAACGACTTGTGTCAATATCTCAACTAAATTTAATGGTAGATTCAAAGTTTATATGAACCTAAAGTTTGTACCTTGATTAAAGTTTAGAAGTTTAAAAAATTTTAAAATATCACTGTTTTTGGGCGAATAAACGATAAAAGTTCTTTTCAGACTAATAATGCAGAAAATCGTGTTTCAAGTAAAAAACGACTTGTGACCATATCTCACCTAAATTTAATATAAGATTCAAAGTATATATGAACCTAAACCTTGTACCTTGATTAAAGTTTAGAAGTTTAAACAATTTTGAAATATCACTATTTTTAGGCGAATAAACGACAAAAGTTTGATTCAGACTCTATAACGCAGAAAATCGTGTTTGAAGTTGAAAAAGGTCTTGTGACCATATCTCACCTACATTTAATGGTAGATTCAAAGTTTATATGAACCTAAAGTTTGTACCTTGATTAAAGTTTAGAGGTTTAAACAATTTTAAAATATCACTATTTTTAGGCGAATAAACGACAAAAGTTCGTTTCAGACTCTAATAACGCAGAAAATCGTGTTTCAAGTTGAAAAACGACTTGTGATCATATCTCACCTAAATTTAATGGTAGTTTATATGAACCTAAAGTTTGTACCTTGATTAAAGTTTAGAGGTTTAAACAATTTTAAAATATCACTATATTTAAGCGAATAAACGACAAAAGTTCGTTTCAGACTCTAATAACGCAGAAAATCGTGTTTCAAGTTGAAAAACGACTTGTGACCATATCTCACCTAAATTTAATATAAGATTCAAAGTTTATATGAATCTAAAGTTTGTACCTTGATTAAAGTTTAGAGGTTTAAACAATTCTAAAATATCACTATTTTTAGGCGAATAAACGACAAAAGTTCGTTTCAGACTCTAATAACGCAGAAAATCGTGTTTCAAGTTGAAAAACGACTTGTGATCATATCTCACCTAAATTTAATGGTAGTTTATATGAACCTAAAGTTTGTACCTTGATTAAAGTTTAGAGGTTTAAACAATTTTAAAATATCACTATATTTAAGCGAATAAACGACAAAAGTTCGTTTCAGACTCTAATAACGCAGAAAATCGTGTTTCAAGTTGAAAAACCACTTGTGTCAATATCTCAACTAAATTTAATGGTAGATTCAAAGTTTATATGAACCTAAAGTTTGTACCTTGATTAAAGTTTAGAAGTTTAAACAATTTTAAAATATCACTATTTTTAGGCGAGTAAACGACAAAAGTTTGATTCAGACTCTATAACGCAGAAAATCGTGTTTGAAGTTGAAAAACGTCTTGTGACCATATCTCACCTACATTTAATGGTAGATTCAAAGTTTATATGAACCTAAAGTTTGTACCTTGATTAAAGTTTAGAAGGTTAAACAATTTTAAAATATCACTATTTTTAGGCGAGTAAACGACAAAAGTTCGTTTCAGACTCTAATAACGCAGAAAATCGTGTTTCAAGTTGAAAAACGACTTGTGACCATATCTCACCTAAATTTAATGGTAGATTCAAAGTTTATATGAACCTAAAGTTTGTACCTTGAGTAATGTTTAGAAGTTTAAACTATTTTAAAATATCCCTATTTTTAGGTGAATAAACGACAAAAGTTCGTTTCAGACTCTAATAACGCAGAAAATCGTGTTTGAAGTTGAAAAACGTCTTGTGACCATATCTCACCTAAATTTAATGGTAGATTCAAAGTTTATATGAACCTCAAGTTTGTACCTTGATTAAAGTTTAGAAGTTTAAACAATTTTGAAATATCACTATTTTTAGGCGAATAAACGACAAAAGTTTGATTCAGACTCTATAACGCAGAAAATCGTGTTTGAAGTTGAAAAACGTCTTGTGACCATATCTCACCTACATTTAATGGTAAATTCAAAGTTTATATGAACCTAAAGTTTGTACCTTGATTAAAGTTTAGAAGTTTAAACAGTTTTAAAATATCACTATTTTTAGGCGAGCAAACGACAAAAGTTCGTTTCAGACTCTAATAACGCAGAAAATCGTATTTCAAGTTGAAAAACGACTTGTGACCATATCTCACCTAAATTTAATATAAGATTCAAAGTTTATATGAATCTAAAGTTTGTACCTAGATTAAAGTTTAGAGGTTTAAACAATTTTAAAATATCACTATTTTTAGGCGAGTAAACGACAAAAGTTTGATTCAGACTCTATTATGCAGAAAATCGTGTTTGAAGTTGAAAAACGCCTTGTGACCATATCTCACCTACATTTAATGGTAGATTCAAAGTTTATATGAACCTAAAGTTTGTACCTTGAGTAATGTTTAGAAGTTTAAACTATTTTAAAATATCTCTATTTTTAGGTGAATAAACGACAAAAGTTCGTTTCAGACTCTAATAACGCAGAAAATCGTGTTTGAAGTTGAAAAACGTCTTGTGACCATATCTCACCTACATTTAATGGTAGATTCAAAGTTTATATGAGCCTAAAGTTTGTACCTTGATTAAAGTTTAGAAGTTTAAACAATTTTAAAATATCACTATTTTTAGGCGAGTAAACGACAAAAGTTTGATTCAGACTCTATTATGCAGAAAATCGTGTTTGAAGTTGAAAAACGCCTTGTGACCATATCTCACCTACATTTAATGGTAGATTCAAAGTTTATATGAACCTAAAGTTTGTACCTTGATTAAAGTTTAGAGGTTTAAACAATTTTAAAATATCACTATTTTTAGGCGAATAAACGACAAAAGTTCGTTTCAGACTCTAATAACGCAGAAAATCGTGTTTCAAGTTGAAAAACGACTTGTGACCATATCTCACCTAAATTTAATGGTAGATTCAAAGTTTATATGAACCTAAAGTTTGTACCTTGATTAAAGTTTAGAAGTTTAAACAATTTTAAAATATCACTATTTTTAGGCGAGTAAACGACAAAAGTTCGTTTCAGACTCTAATAACGCAGAAAATCGTGTTTCAAGTTGAAAAACGACTTGTGACCATATCTCACCTAAATTTAATGGTAGATTCAAAGTTTATATGAACCTAAAGTTTGTACCTTGAGTAATGTTTAGAAGTTTAAACTATTTTAAAATATCCCTATTTTTAGGTGAATAAACGACAAAAGTTCGTTTCAGACTCTAATAACGCAGAAAATCGTGTTTGAAGTTGAAAAACGTCTTGTGACCATATCTCACCTACATTTAATGGTAGATTCAAAGTTTATATGAACCTAAAGTTTGTACCTTGATTAAAGTTTAGAAGTTTAAACAATTTTAAAATATCACTATTTTTAGGCGAGTAAACGACAAAAGTTTGATTCAGACTCTATTATGCAGAAAATCGTGTTTGAAGTTTAAAAACGTCTTGTGACCATATCTCACCTACATTTAATGGTAGATTCAAAGTTTATATGAACCTAAAGTTTGTACCTTGATTAAAGTTTAGAGGTTTAAACAATTTTAAAATATCACTATTTTTAGGCGAGTAAACGACAAAAGTTCGTTTCAGACTCTAATAACGCAGAAAATCGTGTTTCAAGTTGAAAAACGACTTGTGACCATATCTCACCTAAATTTAATATAAGATTCAAAGTTTATATGAATCTAAAGTTTGTACCTTGATTAAAGTTTAGAGGTTTAAACAATTTTAAAATATCACTATTTTTAGGCGAATAAACGACAAAAGTTTGATTCAGACTCTAATAACGCAGAAAATCGTGTTTCAAGTTGAAAAACGACTTGTGTCAATATATCAACTAAATTTAATGGTAGATTCAAAGTTTATATGAACCTAAAGTTTGTACCTTGATTAAAGTTTAGAAGTTTAAACAATTTTAAAATATCACTGTTTTTAGGCGAGTAAACGACAAAACTTCGTTTCAGACTCTAATAACGCAGAAAATCGTGTTTGAAGTTGAAAAACGTCTTGTGACCATATCTCACCTAAATTTAATGGTAGATTCAAAGTTTATATGAACCTAAAGTTTGTACCTTGATTAAAGTTTAGAAGTTTAAACAATTTTTAGGCGAGTAAACGACAAAAGTTCGTTTCAGACTCTAATAACGCAGAAAATCGTGTTTCAAGTTGAAAAACGACTTGTGACCATATCTCACCTAAATTTAATGGTAGATTCACAGTTTATATGAACCTAAAGTTTGTACCTTGAGTAATGTTTAGAAGTTTAAACAATTTTAAAATATCACTATTTTTAGGCGAGTAAACGACAAAAGTTCGCTTCAGACTCTAATAACGCAGAAAATCGTGTTTGAAGTTGAAAAACGTCTTGTGACCATATCTCACCTAAATTTAATGGTAGATTCAAAGTTTATATGAACCTAAAGTTTGTACCTTGATTAAAGTTTAGAGGTTTAAACAATTTTAAAATATCACTATTTTTAGGCGAATAAACGACAAAAGTTCGTTTCAGACTCTAATAACGCAGAAAATCGTGTTTGAAGTTGAAAAACGTCTTGTGACCATATCTCACCTAAATTTAATGGTAGATTCAAAGTTTATATGAACCTAAAGTTTGTACCTTGAGTAATGTTTAGAAGTTTAAACTATTTTAAAATATCCCTATTTTTAGGTGAATAAACGACAAAAGTTCGTTTCAGACTCTAATAACGCAGAAAATCGTGTTTGAAGTTGAAAAACGTCTTGTGACCATATCTCACCTAAATTTAATGGTAGATTCAAAGTTTATATGAACCTAAACTTTGTACCTTGATTAAAGTTTAGAAGTTTAAACAATTTTGAAATATCACTATTTTTAGGCGAATAAACGACAAAAGTTTGATTCAGACTCTATAACGCAGAAAATAGTGTTTCAAGTTGAAAAACAACTTGTGACCATACCTCACCTAAATTTAATGGTAGATTCAAAGTTTATATGAACCTAAAGTTTGTACCTTGAGTAATGTTTAGAAGTTTAAACTATTTTAAAATATCCCTATTTTTAGGTGAATAAACGACAAAAGTTCGTTTCAGACTCTAATAACGCAGAAAATCGTGTTTGAAGTTGAAAAACGTCTTGTGACCATATCTCACCTAAATTTAATGGTAGATTCAAAGTTTATATGAACCTAAAGTTTGTACCTTGATTAAAGGTTAGAGGTTTAAACAATTTTAAAATATCACTGTTTTTAGGCGAATAAAAGACAAAAGTTCGTTTCAGACTCTAATAACGCAGAAATTCGTGTTTCAAGTTGAAAAACGACTTGTGACCATATCTCACCTAAATTTCATAGTAGATTCAAAGTTTATATGAACCTAAACTTTGTACCTTGATTAAAGTTTAGAAGTTTAAACAATTTTGAAATATCACTATTTTTAGGCGAATAAATGACAAAAGTTTGATTCAGACTCTATAACGCAGAAAATCGTGTTTGAAGTTGAAAAACGTCTTGTGACCATATCTCACCTACATTAATGGTAGATTTAAAGTTTATATAAACCTAAAGTTTGTACCTTGATTAAAGTTTAGAGGTTTAAACAATTTTAAAATATCACTATTTTTAGGCGAATAAACGACAAAAGTTCGTTTCAGACTCTAATAACGCAGAAAATCGTGTTTCAAGTTGAAAAACGACTTGTGACCATATCTCACCTAAATTTAATGGTAGTTTATATGATCCTAAAGTTTGTACCTTGATTAAAGTTTAGAGGTTTAAACAATTTTAAAATATCACTATTTTTAAGTTAATAAACGACAAAAGTTCGTTTCAGACTCTAATAACGCAGAAAATCGTGTTTCAAGTTGAAAAACGACTTGTGACCATATCTCACCAAATTTAATGGTAGATTCAAAGTTTATATGAACCTAAAGTTTGTACCTTGAGTAATGTTTAGAAGTTTAAACAATTTTAAAATATCCCTATTTTTAGGTGAATAAACGACAAAAGTTCGTTTCAGACTCTAATAACGCAGAAAATCGTGTTTGAAGTTGAAAAACGTCTTGTGACCATATCTCACCTAAATTTAATGGTAGATTCAAAGTTTATATGAACCTAAAGTTTGTACCTTGATTAAAGTTTAGAGGTTTAAACAATTTTAAAATATCACTATTTTTAGGCGAATAAACGACAAAAGTTCGTTTCAGACTCTAATAACGCAGAAAATCGTGTTTCAAGTTGAAAAACGACTTGTGACCATATCTCACCTAAATTTAATGGTAGATTCAAAGTTTATATGAACCTAAAGTTTGTACCTTGATTAAAGTTTAGAGGTTTAAACAAGTTTAAAATATCACTATTTTTTGGCGAATAAACGACAAAAGTTCGTTTCAGACTCTAATAACGCAGAAAATCGTGTTTCAAGTTTAAAAACGACTTGTGGCCATATCTCACCTAAATTTAATGGTAGATTCAAACTTTATATGAACCTAAAGTTTGTACCTTGAGTAATGTTTAGAAGTTTAGAAGTTTAAACAATTTTAAAATATCACTATTTTTTGGCGAGTAAACGACAAAAGTTCGTTTTAGACTATAATAACGCAGAAAATCGTGTTTCAAGTTGAAAAACGACTTGTGACCATATCTCACCTAAATTTAATGGTAGATTCAAAGTTTATATGAACCTAAAGTTTGTACCTTGAGTAATGTTTAGAAGTTTAAACTATTTTAAAATATCCCTATTTTTAGGTGAATAAACGACAAAAGTTCGTTTCAGACTCTAATAACGCAGAAAATCGTGTTTGAAGTTGAAAAACGTCTTGTGACCATATCTCACCTACATTTAATGGTAGATTCAAAGTTTATATGAACCTAAAGTTTGTACCTTGATTAAAGTTTAGAGGTTTAAACAATTTTAAAATATCACTATTTTTAGGCGAATAAACGACAAAAGTTCGTTTCAGACTCTAATAACGCAGAAAATCGTGTTTCAAGTTGAAAAACGACTTGTGACCATATCTCACCTAAATTTAATGGTAGATTCGAGATCTGCTTAGGCAGAGTGCCACACCCAGTGATGGGTAAAAGGCGTGATGATATATTTATTTATTTATTTATTTATTCAAAGTTTATATGAACCTAAAGTTTGTACCTTGATTAAAGTTTAGAAGTTTAAACAATTTTAAAATATCACTATTTTTAGGCGAGTAAACGACAAAAGTTCGTTTCAGACTCTAATAACGCAGAAAATCGTGTTTCAAGTTGAAAAACGACTTGTGACCATATCTCACCTAAATTTAATGGTAGATTCAAAGTTTATATGAACCTAAAGTTTGTACCTTGAGTAATGTTTAGAAGTTTAAACTATTTTAAAATATCCCTATTTTTAGGTGAATAAACGACAAAAGTTCGTTTCAGACTCTAATAACGCAGAAAATCGTGTTTGAAGTTGAAAAACGTCTTGTGACCATATCTCACCTAAATTTAATGGTAGATTCAAAGTTTATATGAACCTCAAGTTTGTACCTTGATTAAAGTTTAGAAGTTTAAACAATTTTGAAATATCACTATTTTTAGGCGAATAAACGACAAAAGTTTGATTCAGACTCTATAACGCAGAAAATCGTGTTTGAAGTTGAAAAACGTCTTGTGACCATATCTCACCTACATTTAATGGTAGATTCAAAGTTTATATGAACCTAAAGTTTGTACCTTGATTAAAGTTTAGAAGTTTAAACATTTTTAAAATATCACTATTTTTAGGCGAGCAAACGACAAAAGTTCGTTTCAGACTATAATAACGCAGAAAATAGTGTTTCAAGTTGAAAAACGACTTGTGACCATATCTCACCTAAATTTAATATAAGATTCAAAGTTTATATGAATCTAAAGTTTGTACCTTGATTAAAGTTTAGAGGTTTAAACAATTTTAAAATATCACTATTTTTAGGCGAATAAACGACAAAAATTCGTTTCAGACTCTAATAACGCAGAAAATCGTGTTTCAAGTTGAAAAACGACTTGTGTCAATATCTCAACTAAATTTAATGGTAGATTCAAAGTTTATATGAACCTAAAGTTTGTACCTTGATTAAAGTTTTGAAGTTTAAACAATTTTAAAATATCCCTATTTTTAGGTGAATAAACGACAAAAGTTCGTTTCAGACTCTAATATCGCAGAAAATCGTGTTTGAAGTTGAAAAACGTCTTGTGACCATATCTCACCTAAATTTAATGGTAGATTCAAAGTTTATATGAACCTCAAGTTTGTACCTTGATTATAGTTTAGAAGTTTAAACAATTTTGAAATATCACTATTTTTAGGCGAATAAACGACAAAAGTTTGATTCAGACTCTATAACGCAGAAAATCGTGTTTGAAGTTGAAAAACGTCTTGTGACCATATCTCACCTACATTTAATGGTAGATTCAAAGTTTATATGAACCTAAAGTTTGTACCTTGATTAAAGTTTAGAGGTTTAAACAATTTTAAAATATCACTATTTTTAGGCGAATAAACGACAAAAGTTCGTTTCAGACTCTAATAACGCAGAAAATCGTGTTTCAAGTTGAAAAACGACTTGTGACCATATCTCACCTAAATTTAATGGTAGATTCAAAGTTTATATGAACCTAAAGTTTGTACCTTGATTAAAGTTTAGAGGTTTAAACAATTTTAAAATATCACTATTTTTAGGCGAATAAACGACAAAAGTTCGTTTCGGACTCTAATAACGCAGAAAATCGTGTTTCAAGTTGAAAAACGACTTGTGACCATATCTCACCTAAATTTAATGGTAGATTCAAAGTTTATATGAACCTAAAGTTTGTACCTTGATTAAAGTTTAGAAGTTTAAACAATTTTAAAATATCACTATTTTTAGGCGAGTAAACGACAAAAGTTCGTTTCAGACTCTAATAACGCAGAAAATCGTGTTTCAAGTTGAAAAACGACTTGTGACCATATCTCACCTAAATTTAATGGTAGATTCAAAGTTTATATGAACCTAAAGTTTGTACCTTGATTAAAGTTTAGAGGTTTAAACAATTTTAAAATATCACTATTTTTAAGCGAATAAACGACAAAAGTTCGTTTCAAACTCTAATAACGCAGAAAATCGTGTTTCAAGTTGAATAACGACTTGTGACCATATCTCACCTAAATTTAATGGTAGATTCAAAGTTTATATGAACCTAAAGTTTGTACCTTGATTAAAGTTTAGAGGTTTAAACAATTTTATAATATCACTATTTTTAAGCGAATAAACGACAAAAGTTCGTTTCAGACTCTAATAACGCAGAAAATCGTGTTTCAAGTTGAAAAACGACTTGTGTCAATATCTCAACTAAATTTAATGGTAGATACAAAGTTTATATGAACCTAAAGTTTGTACCTTGATTAAAGTTTAGAAGTTTAAACAATTTTAAAATATCACTGTTTTTGGGCGAATAAACGACAAAAGTTCTTTTCAGACTAATAATGCAGAAAATCGTGTTTCAAGTAAAAAACGACTTGTGACCATATCTCACCTAAATTTAATATAAGATTCAAAGTATATATGAACCTAAACCTTGTACCTTGATTAAAGTTTAGAAGTTTAAACAATTTTGAAATATCACTATTTTTAGGCGAATAAACGACAAAAGTTTGATTCAGACTCTATAACGCAGAAAATCGTGTTTGAAGTTGAAAAAGGTCTTGTGACCATATCTCACCTACATTTAATGGTAGATTCAAAGTTTATATGAACCTAAAGTTTGTACCTTGATTAAAGTTTAGAGGTTTAAACAATTTTAAAATATCACTATTTTTAGGCGAAAAAACGACAAAAGTTCGTTTCAGACTCTAATAACGCAGAAAATCGTGTTTCAAGTTGAAAAACGACTTGTGATCATATCTCACCTAAATTTAATGGTAGTTTATATGAACCTAAAGTTTGTACCTTGATTAAAGTTTAGAGGTTTAAACAATTTTAAAATATCACTATATTTAAGCGAATAAACGACAAAAGTTCGTTTCAGACTCTAATAACGCAGAAAATCGTGTTTCAAGTTGAAAAACCACTTGTGTCAATATCTCAACTAAATTTAATGGTAGATTCAAAGTTTATATGAACCTAAAGTTTGTACCTTGATTAAAGTTTAGAAGTTTAAACAATTTTAAAATATCCCTATTTTTAGGTGAATAAACGACAAAAGTTCGTTTCAGACTCTAATAACGCAGAAAATCGTGTTTGAAGTTGAAAAACGTCTTGTGACCATATCTCACCTAAATTTAATGGTAGATTCACAGTTTATATGAACCTCAAGTTTGTACCTTGATTAAAGTTTAGAAGTTTAAACAATTTTGAAATATCACTATTTTTAGGCGAATAAACGACAAAAGTTTGATTCAGACTCTATAACGCAGAAAATCGTGTTTGAAGTTGAAAAACGTCTTGTGACCATATCTCACCTACATTTAATGGTAGATTCAAAGTTTATATGAACCTAAAGTTTGTACCTTGATTAAAGTTTAGAGGTTTAAACAATTTTAAAATATCACTATTTTTAGGCGAATAAACGACAAAAGTTCGTTTCAGACTCTAATAACGCAGAAAATCGTGTTTCAAGTTGAAAAACGACTTGTGACCATATCTCACCTAAATTTAATGGTAGATTCAAAGTTTATATGAACCTAAAGTTTGTATCTTGATTAAAGTTTAGAAGTTTAAACAATTTTAAAATATCACTATTTTTAGGCGAGTAAACGACAAAAGTTCGTTTCAGACTCTAATAACGCAGAAAATCGTGTTTCAAGTTGAAAAACGACTTGTGACCATATCTCACCTAAATTTAATGGTAGATTCAAAGTTTATATGAACCTAAAGTTTGTACCTTGAGTAATGTTTAGAAGTTTAAACTATTTTAAAATATCCCTATTTTTAGGTGAATAAACGACAAAAGTTCGTTTCAGACTCTAATAACGCAGAAAATCGTGTTTGAAGTTGAAAAACGTCTTGTGACCATATCTCACCTAAATTTAATGGTAGATTCAAAGTTTATATGAACCTAAAGTTAGTACCTTGATTAAAGTTTAGAGGTTTAAACAATTTTAAAATATCAATATTTTTAAGCGAATAAACGACAAAAGTTCGTTTCAGACTCTAATAACGCAGAAAATCGTGTTTGAAGTTGAAAAACATCTTGTGACCATATCTCACCTAAATTTAATGGTAGATTCAAAGTTTATATGAACCTAAAGTTTGTACCGTGATTAAAGTTTAGAGGTTTAAACAATTTTAAAATATCACTATTTTTAGGCGAATAAACGACAAAATTTCGTTTCAGACTCTAATAACGCAGAAAATCGTGTTTCAAGTTGAAAAACGACTTGTGACCATATCTCACCTAAATTTAATGGTAGATTCAAAGTTTATATGAACCTAAAGTTTGTACCTTGATTAAAGTTTAGAGGTTTAAACAATTTTAAAATATCACTATTTTTAAGCGAATAAACGACAAAAGTTCGTTTCAGACTCTAATAACGCAGAAAATCGTGTTTCAAGTTGAATAACGACTTGTGACCATATCTCACCTAAATTTAATGGTAGATTCAAAGTTTATATGAACCTAAAGTTTGTACCTTGATTAAAGTTTAGAGGTTTAAACAATTTTATAATATCACTATTTTTAAGCGAATAAACGACAAAGGTTCGTTTCAGACTCTAATAACGCAGAAAATCGTGTTTCAAGTTGAAAAACGACTTGTGTCAATATCTCAACTAAATTTAATGGTAGATACAAAGTTTATATGAACCTAAAGTTTGTACCTTGATTAAAGTTTAGAAGTTTAAACAATTTTGAAATATCACTATTTTTAGGCGAATAAACGACAAAAGTTTGATTCAGACTCTATAACGCAGAAAATCGTGTTTGAAGTTGAAAAACGTCTTGTGACCATATCTCACCTAAATTTAATGGTAGATTCAAAGTTTATATGAACCTAAAGTTTGTACCTTGATTAAAGTTTAGAGGTTTAAACAATTTTAAAATATCACTATTTTTAGGCGAAAAAACGACAAAAGTTCGTTTCAGACTCTAATAACGCAGAAAATCGTGTTTCAAGTTGAAAAACGACTTGTGATCATATCTCACCTAAATTTAATGGTAGTTTATATGAACCTAAAGTTTGCACCTTGATTAAAGTTTAGAGGTTTAAACAATTTTAAAATATCACTATATTTAAGCGAATAAACGACAAAAGTACGTTTCAGACTCTAATAACGCAGAAAATCGTGTTTCAAGTTGAAAAACCACTTGTGTCAATATCTCAACTAAATTTAATGGTAGATTCAAAGTTTATATGAACCTAAAGTTTGTACCTTGATTAAAGTTTAGAAGTTTAAACAATTTTAAAATATCCCTATTTTTTGGTGAATAAACGACAAAAGTTCGTTTCAGACTCTAATAACGCAGAAAATCGTGTTTGAAGTTGAAAAACGTCTTGTGACCATATCTCACCTACATTTAATGGTAGATTCAAAGTTTATATGAACCTAAAGTTTGTACCTTGATTAAAGTTTAGAGGTTTAAACAATTTTAAAATATCACTATTTTTAGGCGAATAAACGACAAAAGTTCGTTTCAGACTCTAATAACGCAGAAAATCGTGTTTCAAGTTGAAAAACGACTTGTGACCATATCTCACCTAAATTTAATGGTAGATTCAAAGTTTATATGAACCTAAAGTTTGTATCTTGATTAAAGTTTAGAAGTTTAAACAATTTTAAAATATCACTATTTTTAGGCGAGTAAACGACAAAAGTTCGTTTCAGACTCTAATAACGCAGAAAATCGTGTTTCAAGTTGAAAAACGACTTGTGACCATATCTCACCTAAATTTAATGGTAGATTCAAAGTTTATATGAACCTAAAGTTTGTACCTTGAGTAATGTTTAGAAGTTTAAACTATTTTAAAATATCCCTATTTTTAGGTGAATAAACGACAAAAGTTCGTTTCAGACTCTAATAACGCAGAAAATCGTGTTTGAAGTTGAAAAACGTCTTGTGACCATATCTCACCTAAATTTAATGGTAGATTCAAAGTTTATATGAACCTAAAGTTAGTACCTTGATTAAAGTTTAGAGGTTTAAACAATTTTAAAATATCACTATTTTTAAGCGAATAAACGACAAAAGTTCGTTTCAGACTCTAATAACGCAGAAAATCGTGTTTGAAGTTGAAAAACATCTTGTGCCCATATCTCACCTAAATTTAATGGTAGATTCAAAGTTTATATGAACCTAAAGTTTGTACCGTGATTAAAGTTTAGAGGTTTAAACAATTTTAAAATATCACTATTTTTAGGCGAATAAACGACAAAATTTCGTTTCAGACTCTAATAACGCAGAAAATCGTGTTTCAAGTTGAAAAACGACTTGTGACCATATCTCACCTAAATTTAATGGTAGATTCAAAGTTTATATGAACCTAAAGTTTGTACCTTGATTAAAGTTTAGAAGTTTAAACTATTTTAAAATATCCCTATTTTTAGGTGAATAAACGACAAAAGTTCGTTTCAGACTCTAATAACGCAGAAAATCGTGTTTGAAGTTGAAAAACGTCTTGTGACCATATCTCACCTAAATTTAATGGTAGATTCAAAGTTTATATGAACCTCAAGTTTGTACCTTGATTAAAGTTTAGAAGTTTAAACAATTTTGAAATATCACTATTTTTAGGCGAATAAACGACAAAAGTTTGATTCAGACTCTATAACGCAGAAAATCGTGTTTGAAGTTGAAAAACGTCTTGTGACCATATCTCACCTAAATTTAATGGTAGATTCAAAGTTTATATGAACCTAAAGTTTGTACCTTGATTAAAGTTTAGAAGTTTAAACAGTTTTAAAATATCACTATTTTTAGGCGAGCAAACGACAAAAGTTCGTTTCAGACTCTAATAACGCAGAAAATCGTGTTTCAAGTTGAAAAACGACTTGTGACCATATCTCACCTAAATTTAATATAAGATTCAAAGTTTATATGAATCTAAAGTTTGTACCTTGATTAAAGTTTAGAGGTTTAAACAATTTTAAAATATCACTATTTTTAGGCGAATAAACGACAAAAATTCGTTTCAGACTCTAATAACGCAGAAAATCGTGTTTCAAGTTGAAAAACGACTTGTGTCAATATCTCAACTAAATTTAATGGTAGATTCAAAGTTTATATGAACCTAAAGTTTGTACCTTGATTAAAGTTTAGAAGTTTAAACAATTTTAAAATATCCCTATTTTTAGGTGAATAAACGACAAAAGTTCGTTTCAGACTCTAATATCGCAGAAAATCGTGTTTGAAGTTGAAAAACGTCTTGTGACCATATCTCACCTAAATTTAATGGTAGATTCAAAGTTTATATGAACCTCAAGTTTGTACCTTGATTAAAGTTTAGAAGTTTAAACAATTTTGAAATATCACTATTTTTAGGCGAATAAACGACAAAAGTTTGATTCAGACTCTATAACGCAGAAAATCGTGTTTGAAGTTGAAAAACGTCTTGTGACCATATCTCACCTACATTTAATGGTAGATTCAAAGTTTATATGAACCTAAAGTTTGTACCTTGATTAAAGTTTAGAGGTTTAAACAATTTTAAAATATCACTATTTTTAGGCGAATAAACGACAAAAGTTCGATTCAGACTCTAATAACGCAGAAAATATTGTTTCAAGTTGAAAAACGACTTGTAACCATATCTCACCTAAATTTAATGGTAGATTCAAAGTTTATATGAACCTAAAGTTTGTACCTTGATTAAAGTTTAGAAGTTTAAACAGTTTTAAAATATCACTATTTTTAGGCGAGTAAACGACAAAAGTTCGTTTCAGACTCTAATAACGCAGAAAATCGTGTTTCAAGTTGAAAAACGACTTGTGACCATAACTCACCTAAATTTAATATAAGATTCAAAGTTTATATGAATCTAAAGTTTGTACCTTGATTAAAGTTTAGAAGTTTAAACAATTTTAAAATATCACTATTTTTAGGCGAATAAACGACAAAAGTTCGTTTCAGACTCTAATAACGCAGAAAATCGTGTTTCAAGTTGAAAAACGACTTGTGACCATATCTCACCTAAATTTAATGGTAGATTCAAAGTTTATATGAACCTAAAGTTTGTACCTTGATTAAAGTTTAGAGGTTTAAACAATTTTAAAATATCACTATTTTTAGGCGAATAAACGACAAAAGTTCGTTTCAGACTCTAATAACGCAGAAAATCGTGTTTCAAGTTGAAAAACGACTTGTGACCATATCTCACCTAAATTTAATGGTAGATTCAAAGTGTATATGAACCTAAAGTTTGTACCTTGATTAAAGTTTAGAAGTTTAAACAATTTTAAAATATCACTCTTTTTAGGCGAGTAAACGACAAAAGTTCGTTTCAGACTCTAATAACGCAGATAATCGTGTTTCAAGTTGAAAAACGACTTGTGACCATATCTCACCTAAATTTAATGGTAGATTCAAAGTTTATATGAACCTAAAGTTTGTACCTTGATTAAAGTTTAGAGGTTTAAACAATTTTAAAATATCACTATTTTTAAGCGAATAAACGACAAAAGTTCGTTTCAGACTCTAATAACGCAGAAAATCGTGTTTCAAGTTGAATAACGACTTGTGACCATATCTCACCTAAATTTAATGGTAGATTCAAATTTTATATGAACCTAAAGTTTGTACCTTGATTAAAGTTTAGAGGTTTAAACAATTTTATAATATCACTATTTTTAAGCGAATAAACGACAAAAGTTCGTTTCAGACTCTAATAACGCAGAAAATCGTGTTTCAAGTTGAAAAACGACTTGTGTCAATATCTCAACTAAATTTAATGGTAGATTCAAAGTTTATATGAACCTAAAGTTTGTACCTTGATTAAAGTTTAGAAGTTTAAAAAATTTTAAAATATCACTGTTTTTGGGCGAATAAACGATAAAAGTTCTTTTCAGACTAATAATGCAGAAAATCGTGTTTCAAGTAAAAAACGACTTGTGACCATATCTCACCTAAATTTAATATAAGATTCAAAGTATATATGAACCTAAACCTTGTACCTTGATTAAAGTTTAGAAGTTTAAACAATTTTGAAATATCACTATTTTTAGGCGAATAAACGACAAAAGTTTGATTCAGACTCTATAACGCAGAAAATCGTGTTTGAAGTTGAAAAAGGTCTTGTGACCATATCTCACCTACATTTAATGGTAGATTCAAAGTTTATATGAACCTAAAGTTTGTACCTTGATTAAAGTTTAGAGGTTTAAACAATTTTAAAATATAACTATTTTTAGGCGAATAAACGACAAAAGTTCGTTTCAGACTCTAATAACGCAGAAAATCGTGTTTCAAGTTGAAAAACGACTTGTGATCATATCTCACCTAAATTTAATGGTAGTTTATATGAACCTAAAGTTTGTACCTTGATTAAAGTTTAGAGGTTTAAACAATTTTAAAATATCACTATATTTAAGCGAATAAACGACAAAAGTTCGTTTCAGACTCTAATAACGCAGAAAATCGTGTTTCAAGTTGAAAAACCACTTGTGTCAATATCTCAACTAAATTTAATGGTAGATTCAAAGTTTATATGAACCTAAAGTTTGTACCTTGATTAAAGTTTAGAAGTTTAAACAATTTTAAAATATCACTATTTTTAGGCGAGTAAACGACAAAAGTTTGATTCAGACTCTATAACGCAGAAAATCGTGTTTGAAGTTGAAAAACGTCTTGTGACCATATCTCACCTACATTTAATGGTAGATTCAAAGTTTATATGAACCTAAAGTTTGTACCTTGATTAAAGTTTAGAAGTTTAAACAATTTTAAAATATCACTATTTTTAGGCGAGTAAACGACAAAAGTTCGTTTCAGACTCTAATAACGCAGAAAATCGTGTTTCAAGTTGAAAAACGACTTGTGACCATATCTCACCTAAATTTAATGGTAGATTCAAAGTTTATATGAACCTAAAGTTTGTACCTTGAGTAATGTTTAGAAGTTTAAACTATTTTAAAATATCCCTATTTTTAGGTGAATAAACGACAAAAGTTCGTTTCAGACTCTAATAAAGCAGAAAATCGTGTTTGAAGTTGAAAAACGTCTTGTGACCATATCTCACCTAAATTTAATGGTAGATTCAAAGTTTATATGAACCTCAAGTTTGTACCTTGATTAAAGTTTAGAAGTTTAAACAATTTTGAAATATCACTATTTTTAGGCGAATAAACGACAAAAGTTTGATTCAGACTCTATAACGCAGAAAATCGTGTTTGAAGTTGAAAAACGTCTTGTGACCATATCTCACCTACATTTAATGGTAAATTCAAAGTTTATATGAACCTAAAGTTTGTACCTTGATTAAAGTTTAGAAGTTTAAACAGTTTTAAAATATCACTATTTTTAGGCGAGCAAACGACAAAAGTTCGTTTCAGACTCTAATAACGCAGAAAATCGTATTTCAAGTTGAAAAACGACTTGTGACCATATCTCACCTAAATTTAATATAAGATTCAAAGTTTATATGAATCTAAAGTTTGTACCTAGATTAAAGTTTAGAGGTTTAAACAATTTTAAAATATCACTATTTTTTGGCGAGTAAACGACAAAAGTTCGTTTTAGACTATAATAACGCAGAAAATCGTGTTTCAAGTTGAAAAACGACTTGTGACCATATCTCACCTAAATTTAATGGTAGATTCAAAGTTTATATGAACCTAAAGTTTGTACCTTGAGTAATGTTTAGAAGTTTAAACTATTTTAAAATATCTCTATTTTTAGGTGAATAAACGACAAAAGTTCGTTTCAGACTCTAATAACGCAGAAAATCGTGTTTGAAGTTGAAAAACGTCTTGTGACCATATCTCACCTACATTTAATGGTAGATTCAAAGTTTATATGAACCTAAAGTTTGTACTTTGATTAAAGTTTAGAAGTTTAAACAATTTTAAAATATCACTATTTTTAGGCGAGTAAACGACAAAAGTTTGATTCAGACTCTATTATGCAGAAAATCGTGTTTGAAGTTTAAAAACGTCTTGTGACCATATCTCACCTACATTTAATGGTAGATTCAAAGTTTATATGAACCTAAAGTTTGTACCTTGATTAAAGTTTAGAGGTTTAAACAATTTTAAAATATCACTATTTTTAGGCGAGTAAACGACAAAAGTTCGTTTCAGACTCTAATAACGCAGATAATCGTGTTTCAAGTTGAAAAACGACTTGTGACCATATCTCACCTAAATTTAATATAAGATTCAAAGTTTATATGAATCTAAAGTTTGTACCTTGATTAAAGTTTAGAGGTTTAAACAATTTTAAAATATCACTATTTTTAGGCGAATAAACGACAAAAGTTTGATTCAGACTCTAATAACGCAGAAAATCGTGTTTTAAGTTGAAAAACGACTTGTGTCAATATATCAACTAAATTTAATGGTAGATTCAAAGTTTATATGAACCTAAAGTTTGTACCTTGATTAAAGTTTAGAAGTTTAAACAATTTTAAAATATCACTGTTTTTAGGCGAGTAAACGACAAAACTTCGTTTCAGACTCTAATAACGCAGAAAATCGTGTTTCAAGTTGAAAAACGACTTGTGACCATATCTCACCTAAATTTAATGTTAGATTCAAAGTTTATATGAACCTAAAGTTTGTACCTTGAGTAATGTTTAGAAGTTTAAACAATTTTAAAATATTTCTATTTTTAGGTGAATAAACGACAAAAGTTCGTTTCAGACTCTAATAACGCAGAAAATCGTGTTTGAAGTTGAAAAACGTCTTGTGACCATATCTCACCTAAATTTAATGGTAGATTCAAAGTTTATATGAACCTAAAGTTTGTACCTTGATTAAAGTTTAGAAGTTTAAACAATTTTGAAATATCACTATTTTTAGGCGAATAAATGACAAAAGTTTGATTCAGACTCTATAACGCAGAAAATCGTGTTTGAAGTTGAAAAACGTCTTGTGACCATATCTCACCTACATTAATGGTAGATTTAAAGTTTATATAAACCTAAAGTTTGTACCTTGATTAAAGTTTAGAGGTTTAAACAATTTTAAAATATCACTATTTTTAGGCGAATAAACGACAAAAGTTCGTTTCAGACTCTAATAACGCAGAAAATCGTGTTTGAAGTTGAAAAACGTCTTGTGACCATATCTCACCTAAATTTAATGGTAGATTCAAAGTTTATATGAACCTAAAGTTTGTACCTTGAGTAATGTTTAGAAGTTTAAACTATTTTAAAATATCCCTATTTTTAGGTGAATAAACGACAAAAGTTCGTTTCAGACTCTAATAACGCAGAAAATCGTGTTTGAAGTTGAAAAACGTCTTGTGACCATATCTCACCTAAATTTAATGGTAGATTCAAAGTTTATATGAACCTAAACTTTGTACCTTGATTAAAGTTTAGAAGTTTAAACAATTTTGAAATATCACTATTTTTAGGCGAATAAACGACAAAAGTTTGATTCAGACTCTATAACGCAGAAAATAGTGTTTCAAGTTGAAAAACAACTTGTGACCATACCTCACCTAAATTTAATGGTAGATTCAAAGTTTATATGAACCTAAAGTTTGTACCTTGAGTAATGTTTAGAAGTTTAAACTATTTTAAAATATCCCTATTTTTAGGTGAATAAACGACAAAAGTTCGTTTCAGACTCTAATAACGCAGAAAATCGTGTTTGAAGTTGAAAAACGTCTTGTGACCATATCTCACCTAAATTTAATGGTAGATTCAAAGTTTATATGAACCTAAACTTTGTACCTTGATTAAAGTTTAGAAGTTTAAACAATTTTGAAATATCACTATTTTTAGGCGAATAAACGACAAAAGTTTGATTCAGACTCTATAACGCAGAAAATAGTGTTTCAAGTTGAAAAACAACTTGTGACCATACCTCACCTAAATTTAATGGTAGATTCAAAGTTTATATGAACCTAAAGTTTGTACCTTGAGTAATGTTTAGAAGTTTAAACTATTTTAAAATATCCCTATTTTTAGGTGAATAAACGACAAAAGTTCGTTTCAGACTCTAATAACGCAGAAAATCGTGTTTGAAGTTGAAAAACGTCTTGTGACCATATCTCACCTAAATTTAATGGTAGATTCAAAGTTTATATGAACCTAAAGTTTGTACCTTGATTAAAGGTTAGAGGTTTAAACAATTTTAAAATATCACTGTTTTTAGGCGAATAAAAGACAAAAGTTCGTTTCAGACTCTAATAACGCAGAAATTCGTGTTTCAAGTTGAAAAACGACTTGTGACCATATCTCACCTAAATTTCATAGTAGATTCAAAGTTTATATGAACCTAAACTTTGTACCTTGATTAAAGTTTAGAAGTTTAAACAATTTTGAAATATCACTATTTTTAGGCGAATAAATGACAAAAGTTTGATTCAGACTCTATAACGCAGAAAATCGTGTTTGAAGTTGAAAAACGTCTTGTGACCATATCTCACCTACATTAATGGTAGATTTAAAGTTTATATAAACCTAAAGTTTGTACCTTGATTAAAGTTTAGAGGTTTAAACAATTTTAAAATATCACTATTTTTAGGCGAATAAACGACAAAAGTTCGTTTCAGACTCTAATAACGCAGAAAATCGTGTTTCAAGTTGAAAAACGACTTGTGACCATATCTCACCTAAATTTAATGGTAGTTTATATGATCCTAAAGTTTGTACCTTGATTAAAGTTTAGAGGTTTAAACAATTTTAAAATATCACTATTTTTAAGTTAATAAACGACAAAAGTTCGTTTCAGACTCTAATAACGCAGAAAATCGTGTTTCAAGTTGAAAAACGACTTGTGTCAATATCTCAACTAAATTTAATGGTAGATTCAAAGTTTATATGAACCTAAAGTTTGTACCTTGATTAAAGTTTAGAAGTTTAAACAATTTTAAAATATCCCTATTTTTAGGTGAATAAACGACAAAAGTTCGTTTCAGACTCTAATAACGCAAAAAATCGTGTTTGAAGTTGAAAAACGTCTTGTGACCATATCTCACCTAAATTTAATGGTAGATTCAAAGTTTATATGAACCTAAAGTTTGTACCTTGATTAAAGTTTAGAAGTTTAAACAATTTTAAAATATCACTATTTTTAGGCGAGTAAACGACAAAAGTTCGTTTCAGACTCTAATAACGCAGAAAATCGTGTTTCATGTTGAAAAACGACTTGTGACCATATCTCACCTAAATTTAATGGTAGATTCAAAGTTTATATGAACCTAAAGTTTGTACCTTGATTAAAGTTTAGAGGTTTAAACAATTTTAAAATATCACTATTTTTAGGCGAATAAACGACAAAGTTTCGTTTCAGACTCTAATAACGCAGAAAATCGTGTTTCAAGTTGAAAAACGACTTGTGACCATATCTCACCTAAATTTAATGGTAGATTCAAAATTTATATGAAAATAAAGTTTGTACCTTGATTAAAGTTTAGAGGTTTAAACAATTTTAAAATATCACTATTTTTAAGCGAATAAACGACAAAAGTTCGTTTCAGATTCTAATAACGCAGAAAATCGTGTTTCAAGTTGAAAAACGACTTGTGTCAATATCTCAACTAAATTTAATGTTAGATTCAAAGTTTATATGAACCTAAAGTTTGTACCTTGATTAAAGTTTAGAAGTTTAAACAATTTTAAAATATCACTGTTTTTGGGCGAATAAACGACAAAAGTTCGTTTCATCTAATAATGCAGAAAATCGTGTTTCAAGTTGAAAAACGACATGTGACTATATCTCACCTAAATTTAATATAAGATTCAAAGTTTATATGAACCTAAAGTTTGTACCTTGATTAAAGGTTAGAGGTTTAAACAATTTTAAAATATCACAATTTTTAGGCGAATAAACGACAAAAGTTCGTTTCAGACTCCAATAACGCAGAAAATCGTGTTTCAAGTTGAAAAACGACTTGTGACCATATCTCACCTAAATTTAATATAAGATTCAAAGTTTATATGAACCTAAAGTTTGTACCTTGAGTAATGTTTAGAAGTTTAAACTATTTTAAAATATCCCTATTTTTAGGTGAATAAACGACAAAAGTTCGTTTCAGACTCTAATAACGCAGAAAATCGTGTTTGAAGTTGAAAAACGTCTTGTGACCATATCTCACCTAAATTTAATGGTAGATTCAAAGTTTATATGAACCTAAAGTTTGTACCTTGATTAAAGTTTAGAAGTTTAAACAATTTTAAAATATCACTATTTTTAGGCGAATGAACGACAAAAGTTCGTTTCAGACTCCAATAACGCAGAAAATCGTGTTTCGAGTTGAAAAACGACTTGTGACCATATCTCACCTAAATTTAATGGTAGATTCAAAGTTTATATGAACCTAAAGTTTGTACCTTGATTAAAGTTTAGAGGTTTAAACAATTTTAAAATATCACTATTTTTAAGCGAATAAACGACCAAAGTTCGTTTCAGACTCTAATAACGCAGAAAATCGTGTTTCAAGTTGAAAAACGACTTGTGTCAATATTTTAACTAAATTTAATGTTAGATTCAAAGTTTATATGAACCTAAAGTTTGTACCTTGAGTAATGTTTAGAAGTTTAAACAATTTTAAAATATCCCTATTTTTAGGTGAATAAACGACAAAAGTTCGTTTCAGACTCTAATAACGCAGAAAATCGTGTTTGAAGTTGAAAAACGTCTTGTGACCATATCTCACCTAAATTTAATGGTAGATTCAAAGTTTATATGAACCTAAAGTTTGTACCTTGATTAAAGTTTAGAGGTTTAAACAATTTTAAAATATCACAATTTTTAGGCGAATAAACGACAAAAGTTCGTTTCATACTCCAATAACGCAGAAAATCGTGTTTCAAGTTGAAAAACGACTTGTGACCATATCTCACCTAAATTTAATGGTAGATTCAAAGTTTATATGAACCTAAAGTTTGTACCTTGAGTAATGTTTAGAGGTTTAAACTATTTTAAAATATCCCTATTTTTAGGTGAATATACGACAAAAGTTCGTTTCAGACTCTAATAACGCAGAAAATCGTGTTACAAGTTGAAAATCGACTTGTGACCATATCTCACCTAAATTTAATGGTAGATTTAAAGTTTATATGAACCTAAAGTTTGTACCTTGATTAAAGTTTAGAAGTTTAAACAATTTTAAAATATCACTATTTTTAGGCGAGTAAACGACAAAAGTTCGTTTCAGACTCTAATAACGCAGAAAATCGTGTTTCAAGTTGAAAAACGACTTTTGACCATATCTCACCCAAATTTAATGGTAGATTCACAGTTTATATGAACCTAAAGTTTGTACATTGAGTAATGTTTAGAAGTTTAAACTATTTTAAAATATCCCTATTTTTAGGTGAATAAACGACAAAAGTTCGTTTCAGACCCTAATAACGCAGAAAATCGTGTTTGAAGATGAAAAACGTTTTGTGACCATATCTCACCTAAATATAATGGTAGATTCAAAGTTTATATGAACCTAAAGTTTGTACCTTGATTAAAGTTTAGAGGTTTAAACAATTTTAAAATATCACTATTTTTAAGCGAATAAACGACAAAAGTTCGTTTCAGACTCTAATAACGCAGAAAATCGTGTTTCAAGTTGAAAAACGTCTTGTGACCATATCTCACCTAAATTTAATGGTAGATTCAAAGTTTATATGAACCTAAAGTTTGTACCTTGATTAAAGTTTAGAAGTTTAAACAATTTTAAAATATCACTGTTTTTGGGCGAATAAACGACAAAAGTTCGTTTCATACTAATAATGCAGAAAATCGTGTTTCAAGTTGAAAAACGACATGTGACTATATCTCACCTAAATTAATTATAAGATTCAAAGTTTATATGAACGTAAACTTTGTACCTTGATTAAAGTTTAGAAGTTTAAACAATTTTGAAATATCACTATTTTTAGGCGAATAAACGACAAAAGTTTGATTCAGACTCTATAACGCAGAAAATCGTGTTTGAAGTTGAAAAACGTCTTGTGACCATATCTCACCTAAATTTAATGGTAGATTCAAAGTTTATATGAACCTAAAATTTGTACCTTGAATAAAGTTTAGAAGTTTAAACAATTTTAAAATATCACTATTTTTAGGCGAGTAAACGACAAAAGTTCGTTTCAGACTCTAATAACGCAGAAAATATTGTTTCAAGTTGAAAAACGACTTGTGACCATATCTCACCTAAATTTAATGGTAGATTCAAAGTTTATATGAACCTAAAGTTTGTACCTTGATTAAAGTTTAGAGGTTTAAACAATTTTAAAATATCACTATTTTTAAGCGAATAATCGACAACAGTTCGTTTCTGACTCTAATAACGCAGAAAATCGTGTTTCAAGTTGAAAAACGACTTGTAACCATATCTCACCTAAATTTAATGGTAGATTCAAAGTTTAAATGAATCTAAAGTTTGTACCTTGAGTAATGTTTAGAAGTTTAAACAATTTTAAAATATCACTGTTTTTAGGAGAGTAAACGACAAAAGTTCGTTTCAGACTCTAATAACGCAGAAAATCGTGTTTCAAGTTGAAGACCGACTTGTGACCATATCTCACCTAAATTTAATGGTAGATTCAAAGTTTATATGAACCTAAAGTTTGTACCTTGAGTAATGTTTAGAAGTTTAAACAATTTTAAAATATCACTATATTTAGGCGACAAAACGACAAAATTTCGTTTCAGACTCTAATAACGCAGAAAATCGTGTTTCAAGTTGAAAAACGACTTGTGACCATATCTCACCTAAATTTAATGGTAGATTCAAAGTTTATACGAACCTGAAGTTTGTACCTTAAGTAATGTTTAGAAGTTTAAACAATTTTAAAATATCACTATTTTTAGGCGAATAAACGACAAAAGTTCGTTTCAGACTCAAATAACGCAGAAAATCGTGTTTCAAGTTGAAAAACGACTTGTGACCATATCTCACCTAAATTTAATGGTAGATTCAAAGTTTATATGAATCTAAAGTTTGTACCTTCAGTAATGTTTAGAAGTTTAAACAATTTTAAAATATCACTGTTTTTAGGAGAGTAAACGACAAAAGTACGTTTCCGACTCTAATAACGCAGAAAATCGTGTTTCAAGTTGAAAAACGACTTGTGACCATATCTCACTTAAATTTAATGGTAGATTCAAAGTTTATACGAACCTAAAGTTTGTACCTCGAGTAATGTTTAGAAGTTTAAACAATTTTAAAATATCACTATTTTTAGGCGAATAAACGACAAAAGTTCGTTTCAGACTCAAATAACGCAGAAAATCGTGTTTCAAGTTGAAAAACGACTTGTGACCATATCTCTCCTAAATTTAATGGTAGATTCAAAGTTTATATGAACCTAAAGTATGTACCTTGAGTAATGTTTAGAAGTTTATTTTATAATATCACTATTTTTAGGCGACAAAACGACAAAAGTTCGTTTCAGACTCTAATAACGCAGAAAATCGTGTTTTAAGTTGAAGAACGACTTGTGACCATATCTCACCTAAATTTAATGGTAGATTCAAAATTTATATGAACCTAAAGTTTGTACCTTGAGTAATGTTCAGAAGTTTAAACAATTTTAATATATCACTATTTTTAGGCAAGTAATCGAAAAAAGTTCGTTTCAGACTCTAATAACGCAGAAAATCGTGTTTCAAGTTGAAAAACGACTTGTGACTATATCTCACCTAAATTTAATATAAATTCAAAGTTTATATGAACCTAAAGTTTGTACCTTGATTAAAGTTTAGAAGATTAAACAATTTTAAAATATCACTATTTTTAGGCGAATAAACTACAAAAGTTCGTTTCAGACTCTAATAACGCAGAAAATCGTGTTTTAAGTTGAAAAACGACTTGTGACCATATCTCACCTAAATTTAATATAAGATTCAAAGTTTATATGAACCTAAAGTTTGTACCTTGATTAAAGTTTAGAAGTTTAAACAATTTTAAAATATCACTATTTTTAGGCGACAAAACGACAAAAGTTCGTTTCAGACTCTAATAACGCAGAAAATCGTGTTTCAAGTTGAAAAACGACTTGTGACCATATCTCACCTAAATTTAATGGTAGATTCAAAGTTTATATGACCCTAAAGTTTGAAGCGTGATTAAAGTTTAGAAGTTTAAACAATTTTAAAATATCACTATTTTTGGTGAATAAACGACAAAAGTTCGTTTCAGAGTAATAACGCAGAAAATCGTGTTTCAAATCGAAAAACGACTTGTGACCATATCTCACCTAAATTTAATGGTAGATGCAAAGTTTATATGAACCTAAAGTTTGTACCTTGATTAAAGTTTAGAAGTTTAAACAATATTAAAATATCACTGTTTTTAAGCGAATAAACGACAAAAGTTCGTTTCCGACTCTAATAACGCAGAAAATCGTGTTTCAAGTTGAAAAACGACTTGGGACCATATCTCAACTAAATTTAATGGTAGATTCAAAGTTTATATAACCCTAAAGTTTGTTCCTTGATTAAAGTTGTAAGTTTAAACAATATTAAAATATCACTATTTTTAGGCGAGTAAACGACAAAAGTTTGTTTCAGACTCTAATAACGCAGAAAATCGTGTTTCATGTTGAAAAACGACTTGTGACCATATCTCACCTAAATTTAATGGTAGATGCAAAGTTTATATGAACCTAAAGTTTGTACCTTGATTAAAGTTTAGAAATTTAAACAATTTTAAAATATCACTATTTATAGGCGAGTAACCGACAAAAGTTCGTTTCAGACTCTAATAACGCATAAAATCGTGTTAAAAGTTGAAAAACGACTTGTGACCATATCTCACCTAAATTTAATGTTAGATTCAAAGTTTATATGAACCTAAAGTTTGTACCTTGATTAAAGTTTAGAAGTTTAAACAATTTTAAAATATCACTGTTTTTAGGCGAAGAAACGACAAAAGTTCGTTTCAGACTCTATTAACGCAGAAAATCGTGTTTCAAGTTGAAAAACGACTTGTGACCAAATCTCACCTAAATTTAATGGTAGATTCAAAGTTTATATGAACCTAAAGTTTGTACCTTGAGTAATGTTAGAAGTTTAAACAATTTTAAAATATCACTATTTTTAGGTAAGTAATCGGCAAAAGTTCGCTTCAGACTCTAAAAACGCAGAAAATCGTGTTTCAAATTGAAAAACGCCTTGTGACCATATTTCACCTAAATTTAATGGTAGATTCAAAGTTTATATGAACCTAAAGTTTGTACCTTGATTAAAGTTTAGAAATTTAAACAATTTTAAAATATCACTGTTTTTAGGCGAATAAACGACAAAAGTTCGTTTCCGACTCTAATAACGCAGAAAATCGTGTTTCAAGTTGAAAAACGACTTGGGACCATATCTCACCTAAATTTAATGGTAGATTCAAAGTTTATATGAACCTAAAGTTTGTACCTTGAGTAATGTTTAGTAGTTTAAACAATTTTAAAATATCACTATTTTTAGGCGAGTAAACGACAAAAGTTCGTTTCAGACTCTAATAACGCAGAAAATCGTGTTTCAAGTCGAAAAACGACTTGTGACCATATCTCACATAAATTTAATGGTAGATTCAATGTTTATATGAACCTAAAGTTTGTACCTTGAGTAATGTTTAGAAGTTTAAACAATTTTAAAATATCACTATTTTTAGGCAAGTAATCGGCAAAAGTTCGTTTCAGAATCTACTAACGCAGAAAATCGTGTTTCAAATTGAAAAACGACTTGTGACCATATCTCACCTAAATTTAATGGTAGATGCAAAGTTTATATGAACCTAAAGTTTGTACCTTGATTAAAGTTTAGAAATTTAAACAAATTTAAAATATACCTTTTTTAGGTAAGTAACCGACAAAAGTTCGTTTCAGACTCTAATAACGCAGAAAATCGTGTTTCAAGTTGAAAAACGACTTGGGACCATATCTCACCTAAATTTAATGGTAGATTCAAAGTTTATATGAACCTAAAGTTTGTACCTTGAGTAATGTTTAGAAGTTTAAACAATTTTAAAATATCACTATTTTTAGGCGAGTAAACGACAAAAGTTCGTTTCAGACTCTAATAACGCAGAAAATCGTGTTTCAAGTCGAAAAACGACTTGTGACCATATCTCACATAAATTTAATGGTAGATTCAATGTTTATATGAACCTAAAGTTTGTACCTTGAGTAATGTTTAGAAGTTTAAACAATTTTAAAATATCACTATTTTTAGGCAAGTAATCGGCAAAAGTTCGTTTCAGAATCTACTAACGCAGAAAATCGTGTTTCAAGTTGAAAAACGACTTGTGACCATATCTCACCTAAATTTAATGGTAGATGCAAAGTTTATATGAACCTAAAGTTTGTACCTTGATTAAAGTTTAGAAATTTAAACAAATTTAAAATATACCTTTTTTAGGTAAGTAACCGACAAAAGTTCATTTCAGACTCTAATAACGCAGAAAATCGTGTTTCAAGTTGAAAAACGACTTGGGACCATATCTCACCTAAATTTAATGGTGGATTCAAAGTTTATATGAACCTAAAGTTTGTACCTTGAGTAATGTTTAGAAGTTTAAACAATTTTAAAATATCACTATTTTTAGGCGAGTAAACGACAAAAGTTCGTTTCAGAGTCTAATAACGCAGAAAATCGTGTTTCAAGTTGAAAAACGACTTGTGACCATATCTCACCTAAATTTAATGGTAGATTCAAAGTTTATATGAACCTAAAGTTTGTACCTTGAGTAATGTTAGAAGTTTAAACAATTTTAAAATATCACTATTTTTAGGTAAGTAATCGGCAAAAGTTCGCTTCAGACTCTAATAACGCAGAAAATCGTGTTTCAAATTGAAAAACGCCTTGTGACCATATCTCACCTAAATTTAAAGGTAGATTCAAAGTTTATATGAACCTAAAGTTTGTACCTTGATTAAAGTTTAGAAATTTAAACCATTTTAAAATATCACTGTTTTTAGGCGAATAAACGACAAAAGTTCGTTTCCGACTCTAATAACGCAGAAAATCGTGTTTCAAGTTGAAAAACGCCTTGTGACCATATCTCACCTAAATTTAATGGTAGATGCAAAGTTTATATGAACCTAAAGTTTGTACCTTGATTAAAGTTTAGAAATTTAAACAATTTTAAAATATCACTGTTTTTAGGCGAATAAACGACAAAAGTTCGTTTCAGACTCTAATAACGCAGAAAATCGTGTTTCAAATTGAAAAACGCCTTGTGACCATATTTCACCTAAATTTAATGGTAGATTCAAAGTTTATATGAACCTAAAGTTTGTACCTTGATTAAAGTTTAGAAATTTAAACAATTTTAAAATATCACTGTTTTTAGGCGAATAAACGGCAAAAGTTCGTTTCAGACTCTACTAACGCAGAAAATCGTGTTTCAAGTTGAAAAACGACTTGTGATCATATCTCACGTAAATTTAATGGTAGATTCAAAGTTTATATGAACCTAAAGTTTGTACCTTGAGTAATGTTTAGAAGTTTAAACAATTTTAAAATATCACTATTTTTAGGCGACAAAACGACAAAAGTTCGTTTCAGACTCTAATAACGCAGAAAATCGTGTTTCAAGTTGAAAAACGACTTGTGACCATATCTTACCTAAATTTAATGGTAGATTCAAAGTTTATACGAACCTAAAGTTTGTACCTCGAGTAATGTTTAGAAGTATAAACAATTTTAAAATATCACTATTTTTAGGCGAATAAACGACAAAAGTTAGTTTCAGACTCAAATAACGCAGAAAATCGTGTTTCAAGTTGAAAAGCGACTTGTGACCATATCTCACCTAAATTTAATGGTAGATTCAAAGTTTATATGAATCTAAAGTTTGTACCTTGAGTAATGTTTAGAAGTTTAAACAATTTTAAAATATCACTGTTTTTAGGAGAGTAAACGACAAAAGTACGTTTCCGACTCTAATAACGCAGAAAATCGTGTTTCAAGTTGAAAAACGACTTGTGACCATATCTCACTTAAATTTAATGGTAGATTCAAAGTTTATACGAACCTAAAGTTTGTACCTCGAGTAATGTTTAGAAGTTTAAACAATTTTAAAATATCACTATTTTTAGGCGAATAAACGACAAAAGTTCGTTTCAGACTCAAATAACGCAGAAAATCGTGTTTCAAGTTGAAAAACGACTTGTGACCATATCTCACCTAAATTTAATGGTAGATTCAAAGTTTATATGAATCTAAAGTTTGTACCTTGAGTAATGTTTAGAAGTTTAAACAATTTTAAAATATCACTGTTTTTAGGAGAGTAAACGACAAAAGTACGTTTCCGACTCTAATAACGCAGAAAATCGTGTTTCAAGTTGAAAAACGACTTGTGACCATATCTCACCTAAATTTAATGGTAGATTCACAGTTTATATGAACCTAAAGTTTGTACATTGAGTAATGTTTAGAAGTTTAAACTATTTTAAAATATCCCTATTTTTAGGTGAATAAACGACAAAAGTTCGTTTCAGACCCTAATAACGCAGAAAATCGTGTTTGAAGATGAAAAACGTTTTGTGACCATATCTCACCTAAATATAATGGTAGATTCAAAGTTTATATGAACCTAAAGTTTGTACCTTGATTAAAGTTTAGAGGTTTAAACAATTTTAAAATATCATTATTTTTAAGCGAATAAACGACAAAAGTTCGTTTCAGACTCTAATAACGCAGAAAATCGTGTTTCAAGTTGAAAAACGTCTTGTGACCATATCTCACCTAAATTTAATGGTAGATTCAAAGTTTATATGAACCTAAAGTTTGTACCTTGATTAAAGTTTAGAAGTTTAAACAATTTTAAAATATCACTGTTTTTGGGCGAATAAACGACAAAAGTTCGTTTCATACTAATAATGCAGAAAATCGTGTTTCAAGTTGAAAAACGACATGTGACTATATCTCACCTAAATTAATTATAAGATTCAAAGTTTATATGAACGTAAACTTTGTACCTTGATTAAAGTTTAGAAGTTTAAACAATTTTGAAATATCACTATTTTTAGGCGAATAAACGACAAAAGTTTGATTCAGACTCTATAACGCAGAAAATCGTGTTTGAAGTTGAAAAACGTCTTGTGACCATATCTCACCTAAATTTAATGGTAGATTCAAAGTTTATATGAACCTAAAATTTGTACCTTGAATAAAGTTTAGAAGTTTAAACAATTTTAAAATATCACTATTTTTAGGCGAGTAAACGACAAAAGTTCGTTTCAGACTCTAATAACGCAGAAAATATTGTTTCAAGTTGAAAAACGACTTGTGACCATATCTCACCTAAATTTAATGGTAGATTCAAAGTTTATATGAACCTAAAGTTTGTACCTTGATTAAAGTTTAGAAGTTTAAACAATTTTAAAATATCACTATTTTTAGGCGACAAAACGACAAAAGTTCGTTTCAGACTCTAATAACGCAGAAAATCGTGTTTCAAGTTGAAAAACGACTTGTGACCATATCTCACCTAAATTTAATGGTAGATTCAAAGTTTATATGACCCTAAAGTTTGAAGCGTGATTAAAGTTTAGAAGTTTAAACAATTTTAAAATATCACTATTTTTGGTGAATAAACGACAAAAGTTCGTTTCAGAGTAATAACGCAGAAAATCGTGTTTCAAATCGAAAAACGACTTGTGACCATATCTCACCTAAATTTAATGGTAGATGCAAAGTTTATATGAACCTAAAGTTTGTACCTTGATTAAAGTTTAGAAGTTTAAACAATATTAAAATATCACTGTTTTTAAGCGAATAAACGACAAAAGTTCGTTTCCGACTCTAATAACGCAGAAAATCGTGTTTCAAGTTGAAAAACGACTTGGGACCATATCACAACTAAATTTAATGGTAGATTCAAAGTTTATATAACCCTAAAGTTTGTTCCTTGATTAAAGTTGTAAGTTTAAACAATTTTAAAATATCACTATTTTTAGGCGAGTAAACGACAAAAGTTTGTTTCAGACTCTAATAACGCAGAAAATCGTGTTTCATGTTGAAAAACGACTTGTGACCATATCTCACCTAAATTTAATGGTAGATGCAAAGTTTATATGAACCTAAAGTTTGTACCTTGATTAAAGTTTAGAAATTTAAACAATTTTAAAATATCACTATTTATAGGCGAGTAACCGACAAAAGTTCGTTTCAGACTCTAATAACGCATAAAATCGTGTTAAAAGTTGAAAAACGACTTGTGACCATATCTCACCTAAATTTAATGTTAGATTCAAAGTTTATATGAACCTAAAGTTTGTACCTTGATTAAAGTTTAGAAGTTTAAACAATTTTAAAATATCACTGTTTTTAGGCGAAGAAACGACAAAAGTTCGTTTCAGACTCTATTAACGCAGAAAATCGTGTTTCAAGTTGAAAAACGACTTGTGACCAAATCTCACCTAAATTTAATGGTAGATTCAAAGTTTATATGAACCTAAAGTTTGTACCTTGAGTAATGTTAGAAGTTTAAACAATTTTAAAATATCACTATTTTTAGGTAAGTAATCGGCAAAAGTTCGCTTCAGACTCTAAAAACGCAGAAAATCGTGTTTCAAATTGAAAAACGCCTTGTGACCATATTTCACCTAAATTTAATGGTAGATTCAAAGTTTATATGAACCTAAAGTTTGTACCTTGATTAAAGTTTAGAAATTTAAACAATTTTAAAATATCACTGTTTTTAGGCGAATAAACGACAAAAGTTCGTTTCCGACTCTAATAACGCAGAAAATCGTGTTTCAAGTTGAAAAACGACTTGGGACCATATCTCACCTAAATTTAATGGTAGATTCAAAGTTTATATGAACCTAAAGTTTGTACCTTGAGTAATGTTTAGTAGTTTAAACAATTTTAAAATATCACTATTTTTAGGCGAGTAAACGACAAAAGTTCGTTTCAGACTCTAATAACGCAGAAAATCGTGTTTCAAGTCGAAAAACGACTTGTGACCATATCTCACATAAATTTAATGGTAGATTCAATGTTTATATGAACCTAAAGTTTGTACCTTGAGTAATGTTTAGAAGTTTAAACAATTTTAAAATATCACTATTTTTAGGCAAGTAATCGGCAAAAGTTCGTTTCAGAATCTACTAACGCAGAAAATCGTGTTTCAAATTGAAAAACGACTTGTGACCATATCTCACCTAAATTTAATGGTAGATGCAAAGTTTATATGAACCTAAAGTTTGTACCTTGATTAAAGTTTAGAAATTTAAACAAATTTAAAATATACCTTTTTTAGGTAAGTAACCGACAAAAGTTCGTTTCAGACTCTAATAACGCAGAAAATCGTGTTTCAAGTTGAAAAACGACTTGGGACCATATCTCACCTAAATTTAATGGTAGATTCAAAGTTTATATGAACCTAAAGTTTGTACCTTGAGTAATGTTTAGAAGTTTAAACAATTTTAAAATATCACTATTTTTAGGCGAGTAAACGACAAAAGTTCGTTTCAGACTCTAATAACGCAGAAAATCGTGTTTCAAGTCGAAAAACGACTTGTGACCATATCTCACATAAATTTAATGGTAGATTCAATGTTTATATGAACCTAAAGTTTGTACCTTGAGTAATGTTTAGAAGTTTAAACAATTTTAAAATATCACTATTTTTAGGCAAGTAATCGGCAAAAGTTCGTTTCAGAATCTACTAACGCAGAAAATCGTGTTTCAAGTTGAAAAACGACTTGTGACCATATCTCACCTAAATTTAATGGTAGATGCAAAGTTTATATGAACCTAAAGTTTGTACCTTGATTAAAGTTTAGAAATTTAAACAAATTTAAAATATACCTTTTTTAGGTAAGTAACCGACAAAAGTTCATTTCAGACTCTAATAACGCAGAAAATCGTGTTTCAAGTTGAAAAACGACTTGGGACCATATCTCACCTAAATTTAATGGTGGATTCAAAGTTTATATGAACCTAAAGTTTGTACCTTGAGTAATGTTTAGAAGTTTAAACAATTTTAAAATATCACTATTTTTAGGCGAGTAAACGACAAAAGTTCGTTTCAGAGTCTAATAACGCAGAAAATCGTGTTTCAAGTTGAAAAACGACTTGTGACCATATCTCACCTAAATTTAATGGTAGATTCAAAGTTTATATGAACCTAAAGTTTGTACCTTGAGTAATGTTAGAAGTTTAAACAATTTTAAAATATCACTATTTTTAGGTAAGTAATCGGCAAAAGTTCGCTTCAGACTCTAATAACGCAGAAAATCGTGTTTCAAATTGAAAAACGCCTTGTGACCATATCTCACCTAAATTTAAAGGTAGATTCAAAGTTTATATGAACCTAAAGTTTGTACCTTGATTAAAGTTTAGAAATTTAAACCATTTTAAAATATCACTGTTTTTAGGCGAATAAACGACAAAAGTTCGTTTCCGACTCTAATAACGCAGAAAATCGTGTTTCAAGTTGAAAAACGCCTTGTGACCATATCTCACCTAAATTTAATGGTAGATGCAAAGTTTATATGAACCTAAAGTTTGTACCTTGATTAATGTTTAGAAATTTAAACAATTTTAAAATATCACTGTTTTTAGGCGAATAAACGACAAAAGTTCGTTTCAGACTCTAATAACGCAGAAAATCGTGTTTCAAATTGAAAAACGCCTTGTGACCATATTTCACCTAAATTTAATGGTAGATTCAAAGTTTATATGAACCTAAAGTTTGTACCTTGATTAAAGTTTAGAAATTTAAACAATTTTAAAATATCACTGTTTTTAGGCGAATAAACGGCAAAAGTTCGTTTCAGACTCTACTAACGCAGAAAATCGTGTTTCAAGTTGAAAAACGACTTGTGATCATATCTCACGTAAATTTAAAGGTAGATTAAAAGTTTATATGAACCTAAAGTTTGTACCTTGATTAAAGTTTAGAAGTTTAAACAATTTTAAAATATCTCTGTTTTTAGGCGAATAAACGACAAAAGTTCGTTTCAGACTCTAATAACGCAGCAAATCGTGTTTCAAGTTGAAAAACGACTTGTGACCATATCTCACCTAAATTTAATGGTAGATTCAAAGTTTATATGAACCTAAAGTTTGTACCTTGAGTAATGTTTAGAAGTTTAAACAATTTTAAAATATCACTATTTTTAGGCGACAAAACGACAAAAGTTCGTTTCAGACTCTAATAACGCAGAAAATCGTGTTTCAAGTTGAAAAACGACTTGTGACCATATCTCACCTAAATTTAATGGTAGATTCAAAGTTTATACGAACCTAAAGTTTGTACCTCGAGTAATGTTTAGAAGTATAAACAATTTTAAAATATCACTATTTTTAGGCGAATAAACGACAAAAGTTAGTTTCAGACTCAAATAACGCAGAAAATCGTGTTTCAAGTTGAAAAACGACTTGTGACCATATCTCACCTAAATTTAATGGTAGATTCAAAGTTTATATGAATCTAAAGTTTGTACCTTGAGTAATGTTTAGAAGTTTAAACAATTTTAAAATATCACTGTTTTTAGGAGAGTAAACGACAAAAGTACGTTTCCGACTCTAATAACGCAGAAAATCGTGTTTCAAGTTGAAAAACGACTTGTGACCATATCTCACTTAAATTTAATGGTAGATTCAAAGTTTATACGAACCTAAAGTTTGTACCTCGAGTAATGTTTAGAAGTTTAAACAATTTTAAAATATCACTATTTTTAGGCGAATAAACGACAAAAGTTCGTTTCAGACTCAAATAACGCAGAAAATCGTGTTTCAAGTTGAAAAACGACTTGTGACCATATCTCACCTAAATTTAATGGTAGATTCAAAGTTTATATGAATCTAAAGTTTGTACCTTGAGTAATGTTTAGAAGTTTAAACAATTTTAAAATATCACTGTTTTTAGGAGAGTAAACGACAAAAGTACGTTTCCGACTCTAATAACGCAGAAAATCGTGTTTTAAGTTGAAAAACGACTTGTGACCATATCTCACCTAAATTTAATGGTAGATTCACAGTTTATATGAACCTAAAGTTTGTACATTGAGTAATGTTTAGAAGTTTAAACTATTTTAAAATATCCCTATTTTTAGGTGAATAAACGACAAAAGTTCGTTTCAGACCCTAATAACGCAGAAAATCGTGTTTGAAGATGAAAAACGTTTTGTGACCATATCTCACCTAAATATAATGGTAGATTCAAAGTTTATATGAACCTAAAGTTTGTACCTTGATTAAAGTTTAGAGGTTTAAACAATTTTAAAATATCACTATTTTTAAGCGAATAAACGACAAAAGTTCGTTTCAGACTCTAATAACGCAGAAAATCGTGTTTCAAGTTGAAAAACGTCTTGTGACCATATCTCAACTAAATTTAATGGTAGATTCAAAGTTTATATAACCCTAAAGTTTGTTCCTTGATTAAAGTTGTAAGTTTAAACAATTTTAAAATATCACTATTTTTAGGCGAGTAAACGACAAAAGTTTGTTTCAGACTCTAATAACGCAGAAAATCGTGTTTCATGTTGAAAAACGACTTGTGACCATATCTCACCTAAATTTAATGGTAGATGCAAAGTTTATATGAACCTAAAGTTTGTACCTTGATTAAAGTTTAGAAATTTAAACAATTTTAAAATATCACTATTTATAGGCGAGTAACCGACAAAAGTTCGTTTCAGACTCTAATAACGCATAAAATCGTGTTAAAAGTTGAAAAACGACTTGTGACCATATCTCACCTAAATTTAATGTTAGATTCAAAGTTTATATGAACCTAAAGTTTGTACCTTGATTAAAGTTTAGAAGTTTAAACAATTTTAAAATATCACTGTTTTTAGGCGAAGAAACGACAAAAGTTCGTTTCAGACTCTATTAACGCAGAAAATCGTGTTTCAAGTTGAAAAACGACTTGTGACCAAATCTCACCTAAATTTAATGGTAGATTCAAAGTTTATATGAACCTAAAGTTTGTACCTTGAGTAATGTTAGAAGTTTAAACAATTTTAAAATATCACTATTTTTAGGTAAGTAATCGGCAAAAGTTCGCTTCAGACTCTAAAAACGCAGAAAATCGTGTTTCAAATTGAAAAACGCCTTGTGACCATATTTCACCTAAATTTAATGGTAGATTCAAAGTTTATATGAACCTAAAGTTTGTACCTTGATTAAAGTTTAGAAATTTAAACAATTTTAAAATATCACTGTTTTTAGGCGAATAAACGACAAAAGTTCGTTTCCGACTCTAATAACGCAGAAAATCGTGTTTCAAGTTGAAAAACGACTTGGGACCATATCTCACCTAAATTTAATGGTAGATTCAAAGTTTATATGAACCTAAAGTTTGTACCTTGAGTAATGTTTAGTAGTTTAAACAATTTTAAAATATCACTATTTTTAGGCGAGTAAACGACAAAAGTTCGTTTCAGACTCTAATAACGCAGAAAATCGTGTTTCAAGTCGAAAAACGACTTGTGACCATATCTCACATAAATTTAATGGTAGATTCAATGTTTATATGAACCTAAAGTTTGTACCTTGAGTAATGTTTAGAAGTTTAAACAATTTTAAAATATCACTATTTTTAGGCAAGTAATCGGCAAAAGTTCGTTTCAGAATCTACTAACGCAGAAAATCGTGTTTCAAATTGAAAAACGACTTGTGACCATATCTCACCTAAATTTAATGGTAGATGCAAAGTTTATATGAACCTAAAGTTTGTACCTTGATTAAAGTTTAGAAATTTAAACAAATTTAAAATATACCTTTTTTAGGTAAGTAACCGACAAAAGTTCGTTTCAGACTCTAATAACGCAGAAAATCGTGTTTCAAGTTGAAAAACGACTTGGGACCATATCTCACCTAAATTTAATGGTAGATTCAAAGTTTATATGAACCTAAAGTTTGTACCTTGAGTAATGTTTAGAAGTTTAAACAATTTTAAAATATCACTATTTTTAGGCGAGTAAACGACAAAAGTTCGTTTCAGACTCTAATAACGCAGAAAATCGTGTTTCAAGTCGAAAAACGACTTGTGACCATATCTCACATAAATTTAATGGTAGATTCAATGTTTATATGAACCTAAAGTTTGTACCTTGAGTAATGTTTAGAAGTTTAAACAATTTTAAAATATCACTATTTTTAGGCAAGTAATCGGCAAAAGTTCGTTTCAGAATCTACTAACGCAGAAAATCGTGTTTCAAGTTGAAAAACGACTTGTGACCATATCTCACCTAAATTTAATGGTAGATGCAAAGTTTATATGAACCTAAAGTTTGTACCTTGATTAAAGTTTAGAAATTTAAACAAATTTAAAATATACCTTTTTTAGGTAAGTAACCGACAAAAGTTCATTTCAGACTCTAATAACGCAGAAAATCGTGTTTCAAGTTGAAAAACGACTTGGGACCATATCTCACCTAAATTTAATGGTGGATTCAAAGTTTATATGAACCTAAAGTTTGTACCTTGAGTAATGTTTAGAAGTTTAAACAATTTTAAAATATCACTATTTTTAGGCGAGTAAACGACAAAAGTTCGTTTCAGAGTCTAATAACGCAGAAAATCGTGTTTCAAGTTGAAAAACGACTTGTGACCATATCTCACCTAAATTTAATGATAGATTCAAAGTTTATATGAACCTAAAGTTTGTACCTTGAGTAATGTTAGAAGTTTAAACAATTTTAAAATATCACTATTTTTAGGTAAGTAATCGGCAAAAGTTCGCTTCAGACTCTAATAACGCAGAAAATCGTGTTTCAAATTGAAAAACGCCTTGTGACCATATCTCACCTAAATTTAAAGGTAGATTCAAAGTTTATATGAACCTAAAGTTTGTACCTTGATTAAAGTTTAGAAATTTAAACCATTTTAAAATATCACTGTTTTTAGGCGAATAAACGACAAAAGTTCGTTTCCGACTCTAATAACGCAGAAAATCGTGTTTCAAGTTGAAAAACGCCTTGTGACCATATCTCACCTAAATTTAATGGTAGATGCAAAGTTTATATGAACCTAAAGTTTGTACCTTGATTAAAGTTTAGAAATTTAAACAATTTTAAAATATCACTGTTTTTAGGCGAATAAACGACAAAAGTTCGTTTCAGACTCTAATAACGCAGAAAATCGTGTTTCAAATTGAAAAACGCCTTGTGACCATATTTCACCTAAATTTAATGGTAGATTCAAAGTTTATATGAACCTAAAGTTTGTACCTTGATTAAAGTTTAGAAATTTAAACAATTTTAAAATATCACTGTTTTTAGGCGAATAAACGGCAAAAGTTCGTTTCAGACTCTACTAACGCAGAAAATCGTGTTTCAAGTTGAAAAACGACTTGTGATCATATCTCACGTAAATTTAAAGGTAGATTAAAAGTTTATATGAACCTAAAGTTTGTACCTTGATTAAAGTTTAGAAGTTTAAACAATTTTAAAATATCTCTGTTTTTAGGCGAATAAACGACAAAAGTTCGTTTCAGACTCTAATAACGCAGCAAATCGTGTTTCAAGTTGAAAAACGACTTGTGACCATATCTCACCTAAATTTAATGGTAGATTCAAAGTTTATATGAACCTAAAGTTTGTACCTTGAGTAATGTTTAGAAGTTTAAACAATTTTAAAATATCACTATTTTTAGGCGACAAAACGACAAAAGTTCGTTTCAGACTCTAATAACGCAGAAAATCGTGTTTCAAGTTGAAAAACGACTTGTGACCATATCTCACCTAAATTTAATGGTAGATTCAAAGTTTATACGAACCTAAAGTTTGTACCTCGAGTAATGTTTAGAAGTATAAACAATTTTAAAATATCACTATTTTTAGGCGAATAAACGACAAAAGTTAGTTTCAGACTCAAATAACGCAGAAAATCGTGTTTCAAGTTGAAAAACGACTTGTGACCATATCTCACCTAAATTTAATGGTAGATTCAAAGTTTATATGAATCTAAAGTTTGTACCTTGAGTAATGTTTAGAAGTTTAAACAATTTTAAAATATCACTGTTTTTAGGAGAGTAAACGACAAAAGTACGTTTCCGACTCTAATAACGCAGAAAATCGTGTTTCAAGTTGAAAAACGACTTGTGACCATATCTCACTTAAATTTAATGGTAGATTCAAAGTTTATACGAACCTAAAGTTTGTACCTCGAGTAATGTTTAGAAGTTTAAACAATTTTAAAATATCACTATTTTTAGGCGAATAAACGACAAAAGTTCGTTTCAGACTCAAATAACGCAGAAAATCGTGTTTCAAGTTGAAAAACGACTTGTGACCATATCTCACCTAAATTTAATGGTAGATTCAAAGTTTATATGAATCTAAAGTTTGTACCTTGAGTAATGTTTAGAAGTTTAAACAATTTTAAAATATCACTGTTTTTAGGAGAGTAAACGACAAAAGTACGTTTCCGACTCTAATAACGCAGAAAATCGTGTTTCAAGTTGAAAAACGACTTGTGACCATATCTCACCTAAATTTAATGGTAGATTCACAGTTTATATAAACCTAAAGTTTGTACATTGAGTAATGTTTAGAAGTTTAAACTATTTTAAAATATCCCTATTTTTAGGTGAATAAACGACAAAAGTTCGTTTCAGACCCTAATAACGCAGAAAATCGTGTTTGAAGATGAAAAACGTTTTGTGACCATATCTCACCTAAATATAATGGTAGATTCAAAGTTTATATGAACCTAAAGTTTGTACCTTGATTAAAGTTTAGAGGTTTAAACAATTTTAAAATATCACTATTTTTAAGCGAATAAACGACAAAAGTTCGTTTCAGACTCTAATAACGCAGAAAATCGTGTTTCAAGTTGAAAAACGTCTTGTGACCATATCTCACCTAAATTTAATGGTAGATTCAAAGTTTATATGAACCTAAAGTTTGTACCTTGATTAAAGTTTAGAAGTTTAAACAATTTTAAAATATCACTGTTTTTGGGCGAATAAACGACAAAAGTTCGTTTCATACTAATAATGCAGAAAATCGTGTTTCAAGTTGAAAAACGACATGTGACTATATCTCACCTAAATTAATTATAAGATTCAAAGTTTATATGAACGTAAACTTTGTACCTTGATTAAAGTTTAGAAGTTTAAACAATTTTGAAATATCACTATTTTTAGGCGAATAAACGACAAAAGTTTGATTCAGACTCTATAACGCAGAAAATCGTGTTTGAAGTTGAAAAACGTCTTGTGACCATATCTCACCTAAATTTAATGGTAGATTCAAAGTTTATATGAACCTAAAATTTGTACCTTGAATAAAGTTTAGAAGTTTAAACAATTTTAAAATATCACTATTTTTAGGCGAGTAAACGACAAAAGTTCGTTTCAGACTCTAATAACGCAGAAAATATTGTTTCAAGTTGAAAAACGACTTGTGACCATATCTCACCTAAATTTAATGGTAGATTCAAAGTTTATATGAACCTAAAGTTTGTACCTTGATTAAAGTTTAGAGGTTCAAACAATTTTAAAATATCACTATTTTTAAGCGAATAATCGACAACAGTTCGTTTCTGACTCTAATAACGCAGAAAATCGTGTTTCAAGTTGAAAAACGACTTGTAACCATATCTCACCTAAATTTAATGGTAGATTCAAAGGTTATATGAATCTAAAGTTTGTACCTTGAGTAATGTTTAGAAGTTTAAACAATTTTAAAATATCACTGTTTTTAGGAGAGTAAACGACAAAAGTTCGTTTCAGACTCTAATAACGCAGAAAATCGTGTTTCAAGTTGAAGACCGACTTGTGACCATATCTCACCTAAATTTAATGGTAGATTCAAAGTTTATATGAACCTAAAGTTTGTACCTTGAGTAATGTTTAGAAGTTTAAACAATTTTAAAATATCACTATATTTAGGCGACAAAACGACAAAATTTCGTTTCAGACTCTAATAACGCAGAAAATCGTGTTTCAAGTTGAAAAACGACTTGTGACCATATCTCACCTAAATTTAATGGTAGATTCAAAGTTTATACGAACCTGAAGTTTGTACCTTAAGTAATGTTTAGAAGTTTAAACAATTTTAAAATATCACTATTTTTAGGCGAATAAACGACAAAAGTTCGTTTCAGACTCAAATAACGCAGAAAATCGTGTTTCAAGTTGAAAAACGACTTGTGACCATATCTCACCTAAATTTAATGGTAGATTCAAAGTTTATATGAATCTAAAGTTTGTACCTTCAGTAATGTTTAGAAGTTTAAACAATTTTAAAATATCACTGTTTTTAGAAGAGTAAACGACAAAAGTACGTTTCCGACTCTAATAACGCAGAAAATCGTGTTTCAAGTTGAAAAACGACTTGTGACCATATCTCACTTAAATTTAATGGTAGATTCAAAGTTTATACGAACCTAAAGTTTGTACCTCGAGTAATGTTTAGAAGTTTAAACAATTTTAAAATATCACTATTTTTAGGCGAATAAACGACAAAAGTTCGTTTCAGACTCAAATAACGCAGAAAATCGTGTTTCAAGTTGAAAAACGACTTGTGACCATATCTCTCCTAAATTTAATGGTAGATTCAAAGTTTATATGAACCTAAAGTATGTACCTTGAGTAATGTTTAGAAGTTTATTTTATAATATCACTATTTTTAGGCGACAAAACGACAAAAGTTCGTTTCAGACTCTAATAACGCAGAAAATCGTGTTTTAAGTTGAAGAACGACTTGTGACCATATCTCACCTAAATTTAATGGTAGATTCAAATTTATATGAACCTAAAGTTTGTACCTTGAGTAATGTTCAGAAGTTTAAACAATTTTAATATATCACTATTTTTAGGCAAGTAATCGAAAAAAGTTCGTTTCAGACTCTAATAACGCAGAAAATCGTGTTTCAAGTTGAAAAACGACTTGTGACTATATCTCACCTAAATTTAATATAAATTCAAAGTTTATATGAACCTAAAGTTTGTACCTTGATTAAAGTTTAGAAGATTAAACAATTTTAAAATATCACTATTTTTAGGCGAATAAACTACAAAAGTTCGTTTCAGACTCTAATAACGCAGAAAATCGTGTTTTAAGTTGAAAAACGACTTGTGACCATATCTCACCTAAATTTAATATAAGATTCAAAGTTTATATGAACCTAAAGTTTGTACCTTGATTAAAGTTTAGAAGTTTAAACAATTTTAAAATATCACTATTTTTAGGCGACAAAACGACAAAAGTTCGTTTCAGACTCTAATAACGCAGAAAATCGTGTTTCAAGTTGAAAAACGACTTGTGACCATATCTCACCTAAATTTAATGGTAGATTCAAAGTTTATATGACCCTAAAGTTTGAAGCGTGATTAAAGTTTAGAAGTTTAAACAATTTTAAAATATCACTATTTTTGGTGAATAAACGACAAAAGTTCGTTTCAGAGTAATAACGCAGAAAATCGTGTTTCAAATCGAAAAACGACTTGTGACCATATCTCACCTAAATTTAATGGTAGATGCAAAGTTTATATGAACCTAAAGTTTGTACCTTGATTAAAGTTTAGAAGTTTAAACAATATTAAAATATCACTGTTTTTAAGCGAATAAACGACAAAAGTTCGTTTCAGACTCTAATAACGCAGAAAATCGTGTTTTAAGTTGAAGAACGACTTGTGACCATATCTCACCTAAATTTAATGGTAGATTCAAATTTATATGAACCTAAAGTTTGTACCTTGAGTAATGTTCAGAAGTTTAAACAATTTTAATATATCACTATTTTTAGGCAAGTAATCGAAAAAAGTTCGTTTCAGACTCTAATAACGCAGAAAATCGTGTTTCAAGTTGAAAAACGACTTGGGACCATATCTCAACTAAATTTAATGGTAGATTCAAAGTTTATATGAACCTAAAGTTTGTTCCTTGATTAAAGTTGTAAGTTTAAACAATTTTAAAATATCACTATTTTTAGGCGAGTAAACGACAAAAGTTTGTTTCAGACTCTAATAACGCAGAAAATCGTGTTTCATGTTGAAAAACGACTTGTGACCATATCTCACCTAAATTTAATGGTAGATGCAAAGTTTATATGAACCTAAAGTTTGTACCTTGATTAAAGTTTAGAAATTTAAACAATTTTAAAATATCACTATTTATAGGCGAGTAACCGACAAAAGTTCGTTTCAGACTCTAATAACGCATAAAATCGTGTTAAAAGTTGAAAAACGACTTGTGACCATATCTCACCTAAATTTAATGTTAGATTCAAAGTTTATATGAACCTAAAGTTTGTACCTTGATTAAAGTTTAGAAGTTTAAACAATTTTAAAATATCACTGTTTTTAGGCGAAGAAACGACAAAAGTTCGTTTCAGACTCTATTAACGCAGAAAATCGTGTTTCAAGTTGAAAAACGACTTGTGACCAAATCTCACCTAAATTTAATGGTAGATTCAAAGTTTATATGAACCTAAAGTTTGTACCTTGAGTAATGTTAGAAGTTTAAACAATTTTAAAATATCACTATTTTTAGGTAAGTAATCGGCAAAAGTTCGCTTCAGACTCTAAAAACGCAGAAAATCGTGTTTCAAATTGAAAAACGCCTTGTGACCATATCTCACCTAAATTTAAAGGTAGATTCAAAGTTTATATGAACCTAAAGTTTGTACCTTGATTAAAGTTTAGAAATTTAAACAATTTTAAAATATCACTGTTTTTAGGCGAATAAACGACAAAAGTTCGTTTCCGACTCTAATAACGCAGAAAATCGTGTTTCAAGTTGAAAAACGACTTGGGACCATATCTCACCTAAATTTAATGGTAGATTCAAAGTTTATATGAACCTAAAGTTTGTACCTTGAGTAATGTTTAGAAGTTTAAACAATTTTAAAATATCACTATTTTTAGGCGAGTAAACGACAAAAGTTCGCTTCAGACTCTAATAACGCAGAAAATCGTGTTTCAAATTGAAAAATGCCTTGTGACCATATTTCACCTAAATTTAATGGTAGATTCAAAGTTTATATGAACCTAAAGTTTGTACCTTGATTAAAGTTTAGAAATTTAAACAATTTTAAAATATCACTGTTTTTAGGCGAATAAACGACAAAAGTTCGTTTCCGACTCTAATAACGCAGAAAATCGTGTTTCAAGTTGAAAAACGACTTGGGACCATATCTCACCTAAATTTAATGGTAGATTCAAAGTTTATATGATCCTAAAGTTTGTACCTTGAGTAATGTTTAGTAGTTTAAACAATTTTAAAATATCACTATTTTTAGGCGAGTAAACGACAAAAGTTCGTTTCAGACTCTAATAACGCAGAAAATCGTGTTTCAAGTCGAAAAACGACTTGTGACCATATCTCACATAAATTTAATGGTAGATTCAATGTTTATATGAACCTAAAGTTTGTACCTTGAGTAATGTTTAGAAGTTTAAACAATTTTAAAATATCACTATTTTTAGGCAAGTAATCGGCAAAAGTTCGTTTCAGAATCTACTAACGCAGAAAATCGTGTTTCAAATTGAAAAACGACTTGTGACCATATCTCACCTAAATTTAATGGTAGATGCAAAGTTTATATGAACCTAAAGTTTGTACCTTGATTAAAGTTTAGAAATTTAAACAAATTTAAAATATACCTTTTTTAGGTAAGTAACCGACAAAAGTTCGTTTCAGACTCTAATAACGCAGAAAATCGTGTTTCAAGTTGAAAAACGACTTGGGACCATATCTCACCTAAATTTAATGGTAGATTCAAAGTTTATATGAACCTAAAGTTTGTACCTTGAGTAATGTTTAGAAGTTTAAACAATTTTAAAATATCACTATTTTTAGGCGAGTAAACGACAAAAGTTCGTTTCAGACTCTAATAACGCAGAAAATCGTGTTTCAAGTCGAAAAACGACTTGTGACCATATCTCACATAAATTTAATGGTAGATTCAATGTTTATATGAACCTAAAGTTTGTACCTTGAGTAATGTTTAGAAGTTTAAACAATTTTAAAATATCACTATTTTTAGGCAAGTAATCGGCAAAAGTTCGTTTCAGAATCTACTAACGCAGAAAATCGTGTTTCAAGTTGAAAAACGACTTGTGACCATATCTCACCTAAATTTAATGGTAGATGCAAAGTTTATATGAACCTAAAGTTTGTACCTTGATTAAAGTTTAGAAATTTAAACAAATTTAAAATATACCTTTTTTAGGTAAGTAACCGACAAAAGTTCGTTTCAGACTCTAATAACGCAGAAAATCGTGTTTCAAGTTGAAAAACGACTTGGGACCATATCTCACCTAAATTTAATGGTGGATTCAAAGTTTATATGAACCTAAAGTTTGTACCTTGAGTAATGTTTAGAAGTTTAAACAATTTTAAAATATCACTATTTTTAGGCGAGTAAACGACAAAAGTTCGTTTCAGAGTCTAATAACGCAGAAAATCGTGTTTCAAGTTGAAAAACGACTTGTGACCATATCTCACCTAAATTTAATGGTAGATTCAAAGTTTATATGAACCTAAAGTTTGTACCTTGAGTAATGTTAGAAGTTTAAACAATTTTAAAATATCACTATTTTTAGGTAAGTAATCGGCAAAAGTTCGCTTCAGACTCTAATAACGCAGAAAATCGTGTTTCAAATTGAAAAACGCCTTGTGACCATATCTCACCTAAATTTAAAGGTAGATTCAAAGTTTATATGAACCTAAAGTTTGTACCTTGATTAAAGTTTAGAAATTTAAACCATTTTAAAATATCACTGTTTTTAGGCGAATAAACGACAAAAGTTCGTTTCCGACTCTAATAACACAGAAAATCGTGTTTCAAGTTGAAAAACGCCTTGTGACCATATCTCACCTAAATTTAATGGTAGATGCAAAGTTTATATGAACCTAAAGTTTGTACCTTGATTAAAGTTTAGAAATTTAAACAATTTTAAAATATCACTGTTTTTAGGCGAATAAACGACAAAAGTTCGTTTCAGACTCTAATAACGCAGAAAATCGTGTTTCAAATTGAAAAACGCCTTGTGACCATATTTCACCTAAATTTAATGGTAGATTCAAAGTTTATATGAACCTAAAGTTTGTACCTTGATTAAAGTTTAGAAATTTAAACAATTTTAAAATATCACTGTTTTTAGGCGAATAAACGGCAAAAGTTCGTTTCAGACTCTACTAACGCAGAAAATCGTGTTTCAAGTTGAAAAACGACTTGTGATCATATCTCACGTAAATTTAAAGGTAGATTAAAAGTTTATATGAACCTAAAGTTTGTACCTTGATTAAAGTTTAGAAGTTTAAACAATTTTAAAATATCTCTGTTTTTAGGCGAATAAACGACAAAAGTTCGTTTCAGACTCTAATAACGCAGCAAATCGTGTTTCAAGTTGAAAAACGACTTGTGACCATATCTCACCTAAATTTAATGGTAGATTCAAAGTTTATATGAACCTAAAGTTTGTACCTTGAGTAATGTTTAGAAGTTTAAACAATTTTAAAATATCACTATTTTTAGGCGACAAAACGACAAAAGTTCGTTTCAGACTCTAATAACGCAGAAAATCGTGTTTCAAGTTGAAAAACGACTTGTGACCATATCTCACCTAAATTTAATGGTAGATTCAAAGTTTATACGAACCTAAAGTTTGTACCTCGAGTAATGTTTAGAAGTATAAACAATTTTAAAATATCACTATTTTTAGGCGAATAAACGACAAAAGTTAGTTTCAGACTCAAATAACGCAGAAAATCGTGTTTCAAGTTGAAAAACGACTTGTGACCATATCTCACCTAAATTTAATGGTAGATTCAAAGTTTATATGAATCTAAAGTTTGTACCTTGAGTAATGTTTAGAAGTTTAAACAATTTTAAAATATCACTGTTTTTAGGAGAGTAAACGACAAAAGTACGTTTCCGACTCTAATAACGCAGAAAATCGTGTTTCAAGTTGAAAAACGACTTGTGACCATATCTCACTTAAATTTAATGGTAGATTCAAAGTTTATACGAACCTAAAGTTTGTACCTCGAGTAATGTTTAGAAGTTTAAACAATTTTAAAATATCACTATTTTTAGGCGAATAAACGACAAAAGTTCGTTTCAGACTCAAATAACGCAGAAAATCGTGTTTCAAGTTGAAAAACGACTTGTGACCATATCTCACCTAAATTTAATGGTAGATTCAAAGTTTATATGAATCTAAAGTTTGTACCTTGAGTAATGTTTAGAAGTTTAAACAATTTTAAAATATCACTGTTTTTAGGAGAGTAAACGACAAAAGTTCGTTTCAGACTCTAATAACGCAGAAAAACGTGTTTCAAGACGAAAAACGAGTTGTGACCATATCTCACCTAAATTTAATGGTAGATTCAAAGTTTATACGAACCTAAAGTTTGTACCTCGAGTAATGTTTAGAAGTTTAAACAATTTTAAAATATCACTATTTTTAGGCGAATAAACGACAAAAGTTCGTTTCAGACTCAAATAACGCAGAAAATCGTGTTTCAAGTTGAAAAACGACTTGTGACCATATCTCACCTAAATTTAAAGGTAGATTCAAAGTTTATATGAACCTAAAGTTTGTACCTTGAGTAATGTTTAGAAGTTTAAACAATTTTAAAATATCACTATTTTTAGGCGAGTAAACGACAAAAGTTCGTTTCAGACTCTACTAACGCAGAAAATCGTGTTTGAAGTTGAAAAACGACTTGTGACCATATCTCACCTAAATTTAATGGTAGATTCAAAGTTTATATGAACCTAAAGTTTGTACCTTGAGTAATGTTTAGAAGTTTAAACAATTTTAAAATATCACTATTTTTAGGCGAATAAACGACAAAAGTTCGTTTCAGACTCTAATAATGCAGAAAATCGTGTTTCAAGTTGAAAAACGACTTGTGATCATATCTCACCTAAATTTAAAGGTAGATTAAAAGTTTATATGAACCTAAAGTTTGTACCTTGATTAAAGTTTAGAAATTTAAACAATTTTAAAATATCTCTGTTTTTAGGCGAATAAACGACAAAAGTTCGTTTCAGACTCTAATAACGCAGAAAATCGTGTTTCAAGTTGAAAAACGACTTGTGACCATATCTCACCTAAATTTAATGGTAGATTCAAAGTTTATATGAACCTAAAGTTTGTACCTTGAGTAATGTTTAGAAGTTTAAACAATTTTAAAATATCACTATTTTTAGGCGACAAAACGACAAAAGTTCGTTTCAGACTCTAATAACGCAGAAAATCGTGTTTGAAGTTGAAAAACGACTTGTGACCATATCTCACCTAAATTTCATGGTAGATTCAAAGTTTATATGAACCTTGAGTAATGTTTAGAAGTTTAAACAATTTGAAAAATCACTATTTTTAGGCCAGTAAACGACAAAAGTTCGTTTCAGACTCTAATACGCAGAAAATCGTGTTTCAAGTTGAAAAACGACTTGTGACCATATCTCACCTAAATTTAATGGTAGATTCAAAGTTTATATGAACCTAAAGTTTGTACCTTGAGTAATGTTTAGAAGTTTAAACAATTTTAAAATATCACTATTTTTAGGCGAATAAACGACAAAAGTTCGTTTCAGACTCTAATAACGCAGAAAATCGTGTTTCAAGTTGAAAAACGACTTGTGACCATATCTCACCTAAATTTAATGGTAGATTCAAAGTTTATATGAATCTAAAGTTTGTACCTTGAGTAATGTTTAGAAGTTTAAACAATTTTAAAATATCACTGTTTTTTGGAGAGTAAACGACAAAAGTTCGTTTCAGACTCTAATAACGCAGAAAATCGTGTTTCAAGTTGAAAAACGACTTGCGACCATATCTCACCTAAATTTAATGGTAGATTCAAAGTTTATACGAACCTAAAGTTTGTACCTTGAGTAATGTTTAGAAGTTTAAACAATTTTAAAATATCACTATTTTTAGGCGAATAAACGACAAAAGTTCGTTTCAGACTCAAATAACGCAGAAAATCGTGTTTCAAGTTGAAAAACGACTTGTGACCATATCTCACCTAAATTTAATGGTAGATTCAAAGTTTATATGATTCTAAAGTTTGTACCTTGAGTAATGTTTAGAAGTTTAAACAATTTTAAAATATCACTGTTTTTAGGAGAGTAAACAACTAAAGTTCGTTTCAGACTCTAATAACGCAGAAAATCGTGTTTCAAGTTGAAAAACGACTTGTGACCATATCTCACCTAAATTTAATGGTAGATTCAAAGTTTATACGAACCTACAGTTTGTACCTTGAGTAATGTTTAGAAGTTTAAACAATTTTAAAATATCACTATTTTTAGGCGAATAAACGACAAAAGTTCGTTTCAGACTCTAATAACGCAGAAAATCGTGTTTCAAGTTGAAAAACGACTAGTGACCATATCTCACCTAAATTTAATGGTAGATTCAAAGTTTATATGAACCTAAAGTTTGTACCTTGATTAAAGTTTAGAGGCTTAAACAATTTTAAAATATCACTATTTTTAAGCGAATAAACGACAAAAGTTCGTTTCAGACTCTAATAACGCAGAAAATCGTGTTGGAAGTTGAAAAACGACTTGTGACCATATCTCACCTAAATTTAATGGTAGATTCAAAGTTTATATGAACCTAAAGTTTGTAAATTGATTAAAGTTTAGAGGTTTAAACAATTTTAAAATATCACTATTTTTAAGCGAATAAACGACAAAAGTTTGTTTCAGACTCTAATAACGCAGAAAATCGTGTTTGAAGTTGAAAAACGACTTGTGACCATATCTCACCTAAATTTCATGGTAGATTCAAAGTTTATATGAACCTTGAGTAATGTTTAGAAGTTTAAACAATTTGAAAAATCACTATTTTTAGGCGAGTAAACGACAAAAGTTCGTTTCAGACTCTAATAACGCAGAAAATCGTGTTTCAAGTTGAAAAACGACTTGTGACCATATCTCACCTAAATTTAATGGTAGATTCAAAGTTTATATGAACCTAAAGTTTGTACCTTGAGTAATGTTTAGAAGTTTAAACAATTTTAAAATATCACTATTTTTAGGCGAATAAACGACAAAAGTTCGTTTCAGACTCTAATAATGCAGAAAATCGTGTTTCAAGTTAAAAAACGACTTGTGATCATATCTCACCTAAATTTAAAGGTAGATTAAAAGTTTATATGAACCTAAAGTTTGTACCTTGATTAAGGTTTAGAAGTTTAAACAATTTTAAAATATCTCTGGTTTTAGGCGAATAAACGACAAAAGTTCGTTTCAGACTCTAATAACGCAGAAAATCGTGTTTCAAGTTGAAAAACGACTTGTGACCATATCTCACCTAAATTTAATGGTAGATTAAAAGTTTATATGAATCTAAAGTTTGTACCTTGAGTAATGTTTAGAAGTTTAAACAATTTTAAAATATCACTGTTTTTAGGAGAGTAAACGACAAAAGTTCGTTTCAGACTCTAATAACGCAGAAAATCGTGTTTCAAGTTGAAAAACGACTTGTGACCATATCTCACCTAAATTTAATGGTAGATTCAAAGTTTATACGAACCTACAGTTTGTACCTTGAGTAATGTTTAGAAGTTTACACAATTTTAAAATATCACTATTTTTAGGCGAATAAACGACAAAAGTTCGTTTCAGACTCAAATAACGCAGAAAATCGTGTTTCAAGTTGAAAAACGACTTGTGACCATAACTCACCTAAATTTAATGGTAGATTTAAAGTTTATATGAATCTAAACTTTGTACCTTGAGTAATGTTTAGAAGTTTAAACAATTTTAAAATATCACTGTTTTTAGGAGAGTAAACGACAAAAGTTCGTTTCAGACTCTAATAACGCAGAAAATCGTGTTTCAAGTTGAAAAACAACTTGTGACCATATCTCACCTAAATTTAATGGTAGGTCCAAAGTTTATATGAAACTAAAGTTTGTACCTTGAGTAATGTTAGAAGTTTAAAAAATTTTAAAATATCACTATTTTTAGGCAAGTAATCGGCAAAAGTTCGTTTCAGACTCTACTAACGCAGAAAATCGTGTTTCAAGTTGAAAAACGACTTGTGACCATAACTCACCTAAATTTAATGGTAGATGCAAAGTTTATATGAACCTAAAGTTTGTACCTTGATTAAAGTTTAGATTTAAACAATTTTAAAATATCACTTTTTTAGGTAAGTAACCGACAAAAGTTCGTTTCAGGCTCTAATAACGCAGAAAATCGTGTTTCAAGTTGAAAAACGACTTGTGTCCATATCTCACCTAAATTTAATGGTAGATTCAAAGTTTATATGAACCTAAAGTTTGTACCTTGATTAAAGTTTAGAAGTTTAAACAATTTTCAAATATCACTGTTTTTAGGCGAATAATAATAATAATAATAATAATAATTTTATTTGGCAAAATTACAGCAAAAGCTGATCTCCCATTTAACCTTTACATCAAAATAACAAAATAAATTTATATAATTATGGTATAGCATAAATTCAAGTTATTAGGCATACATAAGATAAACATGGTTATTAATAAACATGATAAATAATCTAATTAAAAGTAGACAAATATGGATTAACAATAGATATAAAAATAGATCATAAATACAATAATAGAGTAAGGTTTAAAGATTCAAATAAGTGAAATTGTACCACTAATTAACAATTTTTTCAATGTAGATGCAAACGTAGCTGGTTGTAAATTTAGTAATGGAGAAGGTATTATATTAAGAATGCTAGGGACAACATGACTGTAAGTACGTTTAAAAAGAGCAGTATTGTGAGTAGGTATGTGATATTGTAGTATATTTCTTAAGTAGCGTTGATGATGCTGATTTCGTACTGATAGTTTATTATACAAATAGCAAGGAGATTTGTTAAGAATTACGCGGTTAGCTAAACATGCAGCATGTAGATGTCTAGTTTCTTTCATATTAAGCCAGCCTAATTCCTTTATACGTGATGAAACGTTAACACGTCTCTTCAAACCAAAGATGAATCGTATACAACAATTTTGCACTCTCTGTATTCGCCTTTCGTCATGAGAGGAAATATGTGATCCATAAATTGTGTCGCAGTAGTTAAATACAGAAAGAACAAGACTGCTAGATAAGATCACCCTATTTTGTTTGGATAAAATAAATCTGTTCATATATAGATTTTTCAGAGCTAGGAAGGCTTTTTTGATGAGAAGTGATACATATTCTGAGAATCTAAGTTTACAATCAAGCAATAGTCCTAAATTTTTACATGTATGAGAAATGTTAATTTTGATATTATTTATGAAGACGTTAATTAAATTATTCCGCAAGAACTCCTCTCTCGTTTTATTATTACCAAGTAACATAATCATGGACTTTAATTCATTTATTTTAAGGCAATTTGCTGAACTATAATTTGATATAGCCTTTAAATCCTCGCTTAAATTTTGAACAGCGTTACCAACGTCATTTGGATCAAAGGATAAGTAAATTTGAGTGTCGTCAGCGTACATATGAATTTTACTGAAATTGACGCTTGCAGACAAATCAAAAACATAAATAGAAAATAGCAGAGGCCCTAAAATCGAGCCCTGAGGGACACCTTTGTCTAAAGTAACAAAATCAGATGTATTATTATACAATGACACTGCTTGACAGCGATCCGAGAGGTAACTACGAATGAATTGCAAACTAGCAGTGCTAAAACCGATGTAATGAAGTTTTGCCAATAGCAGGTCATGATTAAGCGTATCAAAGGCTTTGCTGAAATCAAGAAGGGATAGTAGCACCATACGTTTTTTATCAATTTCAATTACAATGTCATCAATGATATGTTGCAAAGCAGTAGTAGTACTATATCCCTTCCTGAAGCCAGACTGAATATTAGGCAGAATTTCAAAATTATTTAAATAAGAAACAATCTGACGATGTACAACTTTTTCCAATATTTTAGACAACGTGGGAAGTATGCTGATTGGTCGTAAGTCGTTAAATGATGACGGATTCTTGCATTTGACTATAGGTTTCACAATAGCTTGCTTCCAAATAACCGGAACAGTATTAGTAAGTAGACATACATTAATAATATGTGTTATTTGTAAAACAATGTTTGGAAAAATTAGGGTAAGAATATTTAAGTTTATATTATCAGCGCCAGAAGAGTTAGATTTCAGAGAAGAAAAAATTTTGGAAATTTCATCTTCAGAGACAAGGGAGAAAGAAAAGTCAATGTCATTCCTAAGCAAACGATGTGATTGATAGAATTGTAGAAGAGAAACATCAGGTTGAGACGAAGGAATCGAATTAACAAAATGAGAATTTAAGTGATTTACATCCCTCAAGTATGTAGGTATGTCATTATTCGGTGTAGTGTTTATGTTAAATTCCTTTATAGCTTTCCAAATGTAGGCGCCACTATTATTTTTTAATTTAAACTCAAAATAAGCTTTCTTTTCTCTCCTAATAGCATCAGTAGTAGTATTGCGTAACGTTTTATAATAATTCCAATGAACTATGGACTTGGTCCGTTTATATTGAGAATAGGCGTTATTTCTGAACTTAATCATTATTTTTATGACATCTGTCACCCAGGGAGATGTCTTATAGCGAGATTTGATTGTTCTAATAGGAACATACTCGTCAAGAAGTGAGATAACGACATGATTGAAAATTTCTAATTTATCATTAACATCATCGCAAGTGTAGAAATAATGCCAATTAAAATTATTTAAACGAAAGAGGAGGTTATCGGTATTAACATTTCTAAAATCTCTAAAACTTTTAAATTCGGGAATACGACTAGTTGGACAAGCCAATTTCAGTTTGCAAGAAATAGATCTGTGATCTGTTATATGGTGCAAGTCAGTTACAACAATCTCGGAACAAATCTCAATGCTAGAAGTAATGAAAACATCAATAAGGGTCTCAGAGTTAGCTGTAATACGAGTAGGCTCAGATACCATCTGTACGAGATCAAATCCACCAATCAAATCCGAGAAAAGATTAACTGCATTGTTCAACGTTAATAAATTAATATTAATATCACCAACACAAATAACATGATCAACTTCATGAAAAATAGATGAAATTGATGTTTCAACATAATCAATGAAATCAATACATGAACTACTTGGTGGGCGATAAAGTACACCAAGAGCTAGTGTACTTCTGCCAACAACCAATTTAATCCAATACTGCTCCAAAGTAGCACTATTGATATTTAAGTCATTTAAAATTTCAATATTGGTCAGCAGATTGGTTCTAACATATAATCCGACTCCACCACCACGACCAGTAAGTCTATCATTCCTAAGAAGCTCATACCCATTAATGGAAAAATTGCCACTATTAATGTTATTATTCAGCCAAGTTTCACTTAAAGCGTAAACATCAAAATTTTCACTTAGTATAAAATCTTTAAATTCCTCAAAATGCGTTGACAATGATCTAATATTGACATGACCCACATAAATCATAATTATAAACTAGATAAAGGCATAATATAGACAAACTAAGAACAAAATTATAAATAAGTGTAAACTGATTATTTATCAAACAAGGTCAATGAACTGAGAACATTGTATCGACAAGTATATAAAAATTGTTAATCAACAGAGAAGGTCAAATTAATTTATGACACTGTGAGTATTACTTCAATTCACAAATAAAGTATATGAAGGTTACCTAATAATAATTTGACTTTGCGTATCAAACGCTATTTAAATAATTACGTATTAATAAAATTTAACAAGATATAAATAAATCTATCAAGAAATTTGATTATTTAGAAATAAACCTTGAGATAGTGAAAAAACGTACTAGTATGCTATTAAATAATAAGTAAGTGCAGACAATTACAAAAATAAAAATGTGTAATACAAATTGAAAATAGACATAAATCACTGTGTGGCGTATTAATTACAAAAAATATATTTTAGCAAAACATAATAAACATAAAATATTGATATGAAGCAGAGAAACGACCAGAAGCAAGATTTTCAAGTTTCAGCAGTGACAAGGGCAAAATAATTACTTCACATTACTCAGTTCTTTCATTGTCGAAATTTTATGCACAATGTCCCCGATTTTAAGGAAAATAATTCCGTCACTAGACCACGTATTATTTAAGCCGTACTTGCGTTTAGCCTCGTTTAACATTAATAGTCTTTTCTGCGTAAGGTCTTCTTTTATTGTTACTCCGGTTCGTTTCAATTTTTTCTTTTTTGAGTAAATAACCGCACGATCTTTGTAGCTACAAAATTTAACGATAATAGGTCTGCACTTATCTTTATGGTGTTTTCCCACACGATGAGACCTATCGATGGCCGCAGGATCCAGGGTCACGTCCAGCTTCTCCTTAAATAACTTCAGGAGGACATCATCCGTAGACTCGGTTCTATTCTCCTGGATTCCGAAAACACGCAGACAGTTACGCCTACTATATTGATGTAGGCGGTCAATTTCATCTCCCATCGACAAAATTTGCAGATCTTTGTGGTGAAGTTCATCATGCAGATCTTTAAGTTGCTTAGTAAGCCTAGATAATTGTTCCCGAAAAACAGCTTCCACTTTTTCAGAAACAGCTGTAGCTATTTTCACCATGAACTCGTCAGAATGCAAATAGTCGCAAGCAGCTTGTTTAGCAATCGCTATAACTTCATCTTGTTGTAGTCGTGTCATTTTAATATCTTTAAGGTTTAACGTCAAAAAACAAAAAATAAAACTGCAGTTATAAATGAACAGCTGAAAAACGATCGTAGATAGCACACACAGGTAACACGTCTAAACCACCTGAATGTTCATGCTAGAATAAATAAACGACAAAAGTTCGTTTCAGACTCTAATAACGCAGAAAATCGTGTTTCAAGTTGAAAAACTACTTGTGACCATATCTCACCTAAATTTAATGTTAGATTCAAAGTTTATATGAAAGTAAAGTTTGTACCTTGATTAAAGTTTAGAAGTTTAAACAATTTAAAAATATCACTGTTTTTAGGCGAATAAACGACAAAAGTTCGTTTCCGACTCTAATAATGCAGAAAATCGTGTTTCAAGTTGAAAAACGACTTGTGATCATATCTCACCTAAATTTAAAGGTAGATTAAAAGTTTATATGAACCTAAAGTTTGTACCTTGATTAAGGTTTAGAAGTTTAAACAATTTTAAAATATCTCTGGTTTTAGGCGAATAAACGACAAAAGTTCGTTTCAGACTCTAATAACGCAGAAAATCGTGTTTCAAGTTGAAAAACGACTTGTGACCATATCTCACCTAAATTTAATGGTAGATTCAAAGTTTATATGAACCTAAAGTTTGTACCTTGAGTAATGTTAGAAGTTTAAACAATTTTAAAATATCACTATTTTTAGGTAAGTAATCGGCAAAAGTTCGCTTCAGACTCTAATAACGCAGAAAATCGTGTTTCAAATTGAAAAACGCCTTGTGACCATATCTCACCTAAATTTAAAGGTAGATTCAAAGTTTATATGAACCTAAAGTTTGTACCTTGATTAAAGTTTAGAAATTTAAACCATTTTAAAATATCACTGTTTTTAGGCGAATAAACGACAAAAGTTCGTTTCCGACTCTAATAACGCAGAAAATCGTGTTTCAAGTTGAAAAACGACTTGGGACCATATCTCACCTAAATTTAATGGTAGATTCAAAGTTTATATGAACCTAAAGTTTGTACCTTGAGTAATGTTTAGAAGTTTAAACAATTTTAAAATATCACTATTTTTAGGCGAGTAAACGACAAAAGTTCGCTTCAGACTCTAATAACGCAGAAAATCGTGTTTCAAATTGAAAAACGCCTTGTGACCATATTTCACCTAAATTTAATGGTAGATTCAAAGTTTATATGAACCTAAAGTTTGTACCTTGATTAAAGTTTAGAAATTTAAACAATTTTAAAATATCACTGTTTTTAGGCGAATAAACGGCAAAAGTTCGTTTCAGACTCTACTAACGCAGAAAATCGTGTTTCAAGTTGAAAAACGACTTGTGATCATATCTCACGTAAATTTAAAGGTAGATTAAAAGTTTATATGAACCTAAAGTTTGTACCTTGATTAAAGTTTAGAAGTTTAAACAATTTTAAAATATCTCTGTTTTAAGGCGAATAAACGACAAAAGTTCGTTTCAGACTCTAATAACGCAGAAAATCGTGTTTCAAGTTGAAAAACGACTTGTGACCATATCTCACCTAAATTTAATGGTAGATTCAAAGTTTATATGAACCTAAAGTTTGTACCTTGAGTAATGTTTAGAAGTTTAAACAATTTTAAAATATCACTATTTTTAGGCGACAAAACGACAAAAGTTCGTTTCAGACTCTAATAACGCAGAAAATCGTGTTTCAAGTTGAAAAACGACTTGTGACCATATCTCACCTAAATTTAATGGTAGATTCAAAGTTTATACGAACCTAAAGTTTGTACCTCGAGTAATGTTTAGAAGTATAAATAATTTTAAAATATCACTATTTTTAGGCGAATAAACGACAAAAGTTCGTTTCAGACTCAAATAACGCAGAAAATCGTGTTTCAAGTTGAAAAACGACTTGTGACCATATCTCACCTAAATTTAATGGTAGATTCAAAGTTTATATGAATCTAAAGTTTGTACCTTGAGTAATGTTTAGAAGTTTAAACAATTTTAAAATATCACTGTTTTTAGGAGAGTAAACGACAAAAGTACGTTTCCGACTCTAATAACGCAGAAAATCGTGTTTCAAGTTGAAAAACGACTTGTGACCATATCTCACTTAAATTTAATGGTAGATTCAAAGTTTATACGAACCTAAAGTTTGTACCTCGAGTAATGTTTAGAAGTTTAAACAATTTTAAAATATCACTATTTTTAGGCGAATAAACGACAAAAGTTCGTTTCAGACTCAAAAAACGCAGAAAATCGTGTTTCAAGTTGAAAAACGACTTGTGACCATATCTCACCTAAATTTAATGGTAGATTCAAAGTTTATATGAATCTAAAGTTTGTACCTTGAGTAATGTTTAGAAGTTTAAACAATTTTAAAATATCAATGTTTTTAGGAGAGTAAACGACAAAAGTTCGTTTCAGACTCTAATAACGCAGAAAAACGTGTTTCAAGACGAAAAACGAGTTGTGACCATATCTCACCTAAATTTAATGGTAGATTCAAAGTTTATACGAACCTAAAGTTTGTACCTCGAGTAATGTTTAGAAGTTTAAACAATTTTAAAATATCACTATTTTTAGGCGAATAAACGACAAAAGTTCGTTTCAGACTCAAATAACGCAGAAAATCGTGTTTCAAGTTGAAAAACGACTTGTGACCATATCTCACCTAAATTTAAAGGTATATTCAAAGTTTATATGAACCTAAAGTTTGTACCTTGAGTAATGTTTAGAAGTTTAAACAATTTTAAAATATCACTATTTTTAGGCGAGTAAACGACAAAAGTTCGTTTCAGACTCTACTAACGCAGAAAATCGTGTTTGAAGTTGAAAAACGACTTGTGCCCATATCTCACCTAAATTTAATGGTAGATTCAAAGTTTATATGAACCTAAAGTTTGTACCTTGAGTAATGTTTAGAAGTTTAAACAATTTTAAAATATCACTATTTTTAGGCGACAAAACGACAAAAGTTCGTTTCAGACTCTAATAACGCAGAAAATCGTGTTTGAAGTTGAAAAACGACTTGTGACCATATCTCACCTAAATTTCATGGTAGATTCAAAGTTTATATGAACCTTGAGTAATGTTTAGAAGTTTAAACAATTTGAAAAATCACTATTTTTAGGCCAGTAAACGACAAAAGTTCGTTTCAGACTCTAATACGCAGAAAATCGTGTTTCAAGTTGAAAAACGACTTGGGACCATATCTCACCTAAATTTAATGGTAGATTCAAAGTTTATATGAACCTAAAGTTTGTACCTTGAGTAATGTTTAGAAGTTTAAACAATTTTAAAATATCACTATTTTTAGGCGAGTAAACGACAAAAGTTCGCTTCAGACTCTAATAACGCAGAAAATCGTGTTTCAAATTGAAAAACGCCTTGTGACCATATTTCACCTAAATTTAATGGTAGATTCAAAGTTTATATGAACCTAAAGTTTGTACCTTGATTAAAGTTTAGAAATTTAAACAATTTTAAAATATCACTGTTTTTAGGCGAATAAACGGCAAAAGTTCGTTTCAGACTCTACTAACGCAGAAAATCGTGTTTCAAGTTGAAAAACGACTTGTGATCATATCTCACGTAAATTTAAAGGTAGATTAAAAGTTTATATGAACCTAAAGTTTGTACCTTGATTAAAGTTTAGAAGTTTAAACAATTTTAAAATATCTCTGTTTTTAGGCGAATAAACGACAAAAGTTCGTTTCAGACTCTAATAACGCAGAAAATCGTGTTTCAAGTTGAAAAACGACTTGTGACCATATCTCACCTAAATTTAATGGTAGATTCAAAGTTTATATGAACCTAAAGTTTGTACCTTGAGTAATGTTTAGAAGTTTAAACAATTTTAAAATATCACTATTTTTAGGCGACAAAACGACAAAAGTTCGTTTCAGACTCTAATAACGCAGAAAATCGTGTTTCAAGTTGAAAAACGACTTGTGACCATATCTCACCTAAATTTAATGGTAGATTCAAAGTTTATACGAACCTAAAGTTTGTACCTCGAGTAATGTTTAGAAGTATAAATAATTTTAAAATATCACTATTTTTAGGCGAATAAACGACAAAAGTTCGTTTCAGACTCAAATAACGCAGAAAATCGTGTTTCAAGTTGAAAAACGACTTGTGACCATATCTCACCTAAATTTAATGGTAGATTCAAAGTTTATATGAATCTAAAGTTTGTACCTTGAGTAATGTTTAGAAGTTTAAACAATTTTAAAATATCACTGTTTTTAGGAGAGTAAACGACAAAAGTACGTTTCCGACTCTAATAACGCAGAAAATCGTGTTTCAAGTTGAAAAACGACTTGTGACCATATCTCACTTAAATTTAATGGTAGATTCAAAGTTTATACGAACCTAAAGTTTGTACCTCGAGTAATGTTTAGAAGTTTAAACAATTTTAAAATATCACTATTTTTAGGCGAATAAACGACAAAAGTTCGTTTCAGACTCAAAAAACGCAGAAAATCGTGTTTCAAGTTGAAAAACGACTTGTGACCATATCTCACCTAAATTTAATGGTAGATTCAAAGTTTATATGAATCTAAAGTTTGTACCTTGAGTAATGTTTAGAAGTTTAAACAATTTTAAAATATCAATGTTTTTAGGAGAGTAAACGACAAAAGTTCGTTTCAGACTCTAATAACGCAGAAAAACGTGTTTCAAGACGAAAAACGAGTTGTGACCATATCTCACCTAAATTTAATGGTAGATTCAAAGTTTATACGAACCTAAAGTTTGTACCTCGAGTAATGTTTAGAAGTTTAAACAATTTTAAAATATCACTATTTTTAGGCGAATAAACGACAAAAGTTCGTTTCAGACTCAAATAACGCAGAAAATCGTGTTTCAAGTTGAAAAACGACTTGTGACCATATCTCACCTAAATTTAAAGGTATATTCAAAGTTTATATGAACCTAAAGTTTGTACCTTGAGTAATGTTTAGAAGTTTAAACAATTTTAAAATATCACTATTTTTAGGCGAGTAAACGACAAAAGTTCGTTTCAGACTCTACTAACGCAGAAAATCGTGTTTGAAGTTGAAAAACGACTTGTGCCCATATCTCACCTAAATTTAATGGTAGATTCAAAGTTTATATGAACCTAAAGTTTGTACCTTGAGTAATGTTTAGAAGTTTAAACAATTTTAAAATATCACTATTTTTAGGCGAATAAACGACAAAAGTTCGTTTCAGACTCTAATAACGCAGAAAATCGTGTTTCAAGTTGAAAAACGACTTGTGATCATATCTCACCTAAATTTAAAGGTAGATTAAAAGTTTATATGAACCTAAAGTTTGTACCTTGATTAAAGTTTAGAAATTTAAACAATTTTAAAATATCTCTGTTTTTAGGCGAATAAACGACAAAAGTTCGTTTCAGACTCTAATAACGCAGAAAATCGTGTTTCAAGTTGAAAAACGACTTGTGACCATATCTCACCTAAATTTAATGGTAGATTCAAAGTTTATATGAACCTAAAGTTTGTACCTTGAGTAATGTTTAGAAGTTTAAACAATTTTAAAATATCACTATTTTTAGGCGACAAAACGACAAAAGTTCGTTTCAGACTCTAATAACGCAGAAAATCGTGTTTGAAGTTGAAAAACGACTTGTGACCATATCTCACCTAAATTTCATGGTAGATTCAAAGTTTATATGAACCTTGAGTAATGTTTAGAAGTTTAAACAATTTGAAAAATCACTATTTTTAGGCCAGTAAACGACAAAAGTTCGTTTCAGACTCTAATACGCAGAAAATCGTGTTTCAAGTTGAAAAACGACTTGTGACCATATCTCACCTAAATTTAATGGTAGATTCAAAGTTTATATGAACCTAAAGTTTGTACCTTGAGTAATGTTTAGAAGTTTAAACAATTTTAAAATATCACTATTTTTAGGCGAATAAACGACAAAAGTTCGTTTCAGACTCTAATAACGCAGAAAATCGTGTTTCAAGTTGAAAAACGACTTGTGATCATATCTCACCTAAATTTAAAGGTAGATTAAAAGTTTATATGAACCTAAAGTTTGTACCTTGATTAAAGTTTAGAAGTTTAAACAATTTTAAAATATCTCTGGTTTTAGGCGAATAAACGACAAAAGTTCGTTTCAGACTCTAATAACGCAGAAAATCGTGTTTCAAGTTGAAAAACGACTTGTGACCATATCTCACCTAAATTTAATGGTAGATTCAAAGTTTATATGAATCTAAAGTTTGTACCTTGAGTTATGTTTAGAAGTTTAAACAATTTTAAAATATCACTGTTTTTTGGAGAGTAAACGACAAAAGTTCGTTTCAGACTCTAATAACGCAGAAAATCGTGTTTCAAGTTAAAAAACGACTTGCGACCATATCTCACCTAAATTTAATGGTAGATTCAAAGTATATACGAACCTAAAGTTTGTACCTTGAGTAATGTTTAGAAGTTTAAACAATTTTAAAATATCCCTATTTTTAGGCGAATAAACGACAAAAGTTCGTTTCAGACTCAAATAACGCAGAAAATCGTGTTTCAAGTTGAAAAACGACTTGTGACCATATCTCACCTAAATTTAATGGTAGATTCAAAGTTTATATGAATCTAAAGTTTGTACCTTGAGTAATGTTTAGAAGTTTAAACAATTTTAAAATATCACTGTTTTTAGGAGAGTAAACAACTAAAGTTCGTTTCAGACTCTAATAACGCAGAAAATCGTGTTTCAAGTTGAAAAACGACTTGTGACCATATCTCACCTAAATTTAATGGTAGATTCAAAGTTTATACGAACCTAAAGTTTGTACCTTGAGTAATGTTTAGAAGTTTAAACAATTTTAAAATATCCCTATTTTTAGGTGAATAAACGACAAAAGTTCGTTTCAGACTCTAATAACGCAGAAAATCGTGTTTGAAGTTGAAAAACGTCTTGTGACCATATCTCACCTATATTTAATGGTAGATTCAAAGTTTATATGAACCTAAAGTTTGTACCTTGATTAAAGTTTAGAGGTTTAAACAATTTTAAAATATCACTATTTTTAAGCGAATAAACGACAAAAGTTCGTTTCAGACTCTAATAACGCAGAAAATCGTGTTTGAAGTTGAAAAACCACTTGTGACCATATCTCACCTAAATTTAATGGTAGATTCAAAGTTTATATGAACCTAAAGTTTGTACCTTGAGTAATGTTTAGAAGTTTAAACAATTTTAAAATATCACTATTTTTAGGCGAAAAAACGACAAAAGTTCGTTTCAGACTCTAATAACGCAGAAAATCGTGTTTCAAGTTGAAAAACGACTTGTGATCATATCTCACCTAAATTTAAAGGTAGATTAAAAGTTTATATGAACCTAAAGTTTGTACCTTGATTAAAGTGTAGAAGTTTAAACAATTTTAAAATATCTCTGTTTTTAGGCGAATAAACGACAAAAGTTCGTTTCAGACTCTAATAACGCAGAAAATCGTGTTTCAAGTTGAAAAACGACTTGTAACCATATCTCACCTAAATTTAATGGTAGATTCAAAGTTTATATGAATCTAAAGTTTGTACCTTGAGTAAAGTTTAGAAGTTTAAACAATTTTAAAATATCACTGTTTTTAGGAGAGTAAACGACAAAAGTTCGTTTCAGACTCTAATAACGCAGAAAATCGTGTTTCAAATTGAAAAACGACTTGTGACCATATCTCACCTAAATTTAATGGTAGATTCAAAGTTTATATGAACCTAAAGTTTGTACCTTGATTAAAGTTTAGAAGTTTAAACAATTTTAAAATATCACTATTTTTAGGCGAGTAAACGACAAAAGTTCGTTTCAGACTCTAATAACGCAGAAAATCGTGTTTCAAGTTGAAAAACGACTTGTGACCATATCTCACCTAAATTTAATGGTAGATTCAAAGTTTATATGAACCTAAAGTTTGTACCTTGATTAAAGTTTAGAAGTTTAAACCATTTTAAAATATAACTGTTTGTGGGCGAATAAACGACAAAAGTTCGTTTCATACTCTAATAATGCAGAAAATCGTGTTTCAAATTGAAAAACGGCTTGTGACCATATCTCTCCTAAATTTAATGGTAGATTCAAAGTTTATATGAACCTAAAGTTTGTACCTTGAGTAATGTTTAGAAGTTTATTTTATATCACTATTTTTTTTCGACAAAACGACAAAAGTTCGTTTCCGACTCTAATAATGCAGAAAATCGTGTTTCAAGTTGAAAAACGACTTGTGACCATATCTCACCTAAATTTAATGGTAGATTCAAAATTTATATGAACCTAAAGTTGTACCTTGATTAAAGTTTAGAAATTCAAACAATTTTAAAATATCACTATTTTTAGGCGAGTAAACAACAAAAGTTCGTTTCAGACTCTAATAACGCAGATAATCGTGTTTCAAGTTGAAAAAAGGCTTGTGACCATATCTCACCTAAATTTAATGGTAGATTCAAAGTTTATATGAACCTAAAGTTTGTACCTTGAGTAATGTTTAGAAGTTTAAACAATTTTAAAATATCACTATTTAAGGCGAATAAACGACAAAAGTTCGTTTCAGACTCTAATAACGCAGAAAATCGTGTTTCAAGTTGAAAAACGACTTGTGATCATATCTCACCTAAATTTAAAGGTAGATTAAAAGTTTATATGAACCTAAAGTTTGTACCTTGATTAAAGTTTAGAAGTTTAAACAATTTTAAAATATCTCTGGTTTTAGGCGAATAAACGACAAAAGTTCGTTTCAGACTCTAATAACGCAGAAAATCGTGTTTCAAGTTGAAAAACGACTAGTGACCATATCTCACCTAAATTTAATGGTAGATTCAAAGTTTATACGAACCTACAGTTTGTACCTTGAGTAATGTTTAGAAGTTTAAACAATTTTAAAATATCACTATTTTTAGGCGAATAAACGACAAAAGTTCGTTTCAGACTCTAATAACGCAGAAAATCGTGTTTCAAGTTGAAAAACGACTAGTGACCATATCTCACCTAAATTTAATGGTAGATTCAAAGTTTATATGAACCTAAAGTTTGTACCTTGATTAAAGTTTAGAGGCTTAAACAATTTTAAAATATCACTATTTTTAAGCGAATAAACGACAAAAGTTCGTTTCAGACTCTAATAACGCAGAAAATCGTGTTTCAAGTTGAAAAACGACTTGTGACCATATCTCACCTAAATTTAATGGTAGATTCAAAGTTTATATGAACCTAAAGTTTGTAAATTGATTAAAGTTTAGAGGTTTAAACAATTTTAAAATATCACTATTTTTAAGCGAATAAACGACAAAAGTTCGTTTCAGACTCTAATAACGCAGAAAATCGTGTTTGAAGTTGAAAAACGACTTGTGACCATATCTCACCTAAATTTAATGGTAGATTCAAAGTTTATATGAACCTAAAGTTTGTACCTTGAGTAATGTTTAGAAGTTTAAACAATTTTAAAATATCACTATTTTTAGGCGAATAAACGACAAAAGTTCGTTTCAGACTCTAATAACGCAGAAAATCGTGTTTCAAGTTGAAAAACGACTTGTGATCATATCTCACCTAAATTTAAAGGTAGATTAAAAGTTTATATGAACCTAAAGTTTGTACCTTGATTAAGGTTTAGAAGTTTAAACAATTTTAAAATATCTCTGGTTTTAGGCGAATAAACGACAAAAGTTCGTTTCAGACTCTAATAACGCAGAAAATCGTGTTTCAAGTTGAAAAACGACTTGTGACCATATCTCACCTAAATTTAATGGTAGATTAAAAGTTTATATGAATCTAAAGTTTGTACCTTGAGTAATGTTTAGAAGTTTAAACAATTTTAAAATATCACTGTTTTTAGGAGAGTAAACGACAAAAGTTCGTTTCAGACTCTAATAACGCAGAAAATCGTGTTTCAAGTTGAAAAACGACTTGTGACCATATCTCACCTAAATTTAATGGTAGATTCAAAGTTTATACGAACCTACAGTTTGTACCTTGAGTAATGTTTAGAAGTTTACACAATTTTAAAATATCACTATTTTTAGGCGAATAAACGACAAAAGTTCGTTTCAGACTCAAATAACGCAGAAAATCGTGTTTCAAGTTGAAAAACGACTTGTGACCATAACTCACCTAAATTTAATGGTAGATTTAAAGTTTATATGAATCTAAACTTTGTACCTTGAGTAATGTTTAGAAGTTTAAACAATTTTAAAATATCACTGTTTTTAGGAGAGTAAACGACAAAAGTTCGTTTCAGACTCTAATAACGCAGAAAATCGTGTTTCAAGTTGAAAAACAACTTGTGACCATATCTCACCTAAATTTAATGGTAGGTCCAAAGTTTATATGAAACTAAAGTTTGTACCTTGAGTAATGTTAGAAGTTTAAAAATTTTTAAAATATCACTATTTTTAGGCAAGTAATCGGCATAAGTTCGTTTCAGACTCTACTAACGCAGAAAATCGTGTTTCAAGTTGAAAAACGACTTGTGACCATAACTCACCTAAATTTAATGGTAGATGCAAAGTTTATATGAACCTAAAGTTTGTACCTTGATTAAAGTTTAGATTTAAACAATTTTAAAATATCACTTTTTTAGGTAAGTAACCGACAAAAGTTCGTTTCAGGCTCTAATAACGCAGAAAATCGTGTTTCAAGTTGAAAAACGACTTGTGTCCATATCTCACCTAAATTTAATGGTAGATTCAAAGTTTATATGAACCTAAAGTTTGTACCTTGATTAAAGTTTAGAAGTTTAAACAATTTTCAAATATCACTGTTTTTAGGCGAATAAACGACAAAAGTTCGTTTCAGACTCTAATAACGCAGAAAATCGTGTTTCAAGTTGAAAAACTACTTGTGACCATATCTCACCTAAATTTAATGTTAGATTCAAAGTTTATATGAAAGTAAAGTTTGTACCTTGATTAAAGTTTAGAAGTTTAAACAATTTAAAAATATCACTGTTTTTAGGCGAATAAACGACAAAAGTTCGTTTCCGACTCTAATAATGCAGAAAATCGTGTTTCAAGTTGAAAAACGACTTGTGATCATATCTCACCTAAATTTAAAGGTAGATTAAAAGTTTATATGAACCTAAAGTTTGTACCTTGATTAAGGTTTAGAAGTTTAAACAATTTTAAAATATCTCTGGTTTTAGGCGAATAAACGACAAAAGTTCGTTTCAGACTCTAATAACGCAGAAAATCGTGTTTCAAGTTGAAAAACGACTTGTGACCATATCTCACCTAAATTTAATGGTAGATTCAAAGTTTATATGAATCTAAAGTTTGTACCTTGAGTAATGTTTAGAAGTTTAAACAATTTTAAAATATCACTGTTTTTAGGAGAGTAAACGACAAAAGTTCGTTTCAGACTCTAATAACGCAGAAAATCGTGTTTCAAGTTGAAAAACGACTTGTGACCATATCTCACCTAAATTTAATGGTAGATTCAAAGTTTATACGAACCTACAGTTTGTACCTTGAGTAATGTTTAGAAGTTTACACAATTTTAAAATATCACTATTTTTAGGCGAATAAACGACAAAAGTTCGTTTCAGACTCATATAACGCAGAAAATCGTGCTTCAAGTTGAAAAACGACTTGTGACCATATCTCACCTAAATTTAATGGTAGATTTAAAGTTTATATGAATCTAAAGTTTGTACCTTGAGTAATGTTTAGAAGTTTAAACAATTTTAAAATATCACTGTTTTTAGGAGAGTAAACGACAAAAGTTCGTTTCAGACTCTAATAACGCAGAAAATCGTGTTTCAAGTTGAAAAACAACTTGTGACCATATCTCACCTAAATTTAATGGTAGGTCCAAAGTTTATATGAAACTAAAGTTTGTACCTTGAGTAATGTTAGAAGTTTAAAAATTTTTAAAATATCACTATTTTTAGGCAAGTAATCGGCAAAAGTTCGTTTCAGACTCTACTAACGCAGAAAATCGTGTTTCAAGTTGAAAAACGACTTGTGACCATAACTCACCTAAATTTAATGGTAGATGCAAAGTTTATATGAACCTAAAGTTTGTACCTTGATTAAAGTTTAGATTTAAACAATTTTAAAATATCACTTTTTTAGGTAAGTAACCGACAAAAGTTCGTTTCAGGCTCTAATATGCAGAAAATCGTGTTTCAAGTTGAAAAACGACTTGTGTCCATATCTCACCTAAATTTAATGGTAGATTCAAAGTTTATATGAACCTAAAGTTTGTACCTTGATTAAAGTTTAGAAGTTTAAACAATTTTCAAATATCACTGTTTTTAGGCGAATAAACGACAAAAGTTCGTTTCAGACTCTAATAACGCAGAAAATCGTGTTTCAAGTTGAAAAACGACTTGTGACCATATCTCACCTAAATTTAATGGTAGATTCAAAGTTTATATGAACCTAAAGTTTGTTCCTTGATTAAAGTTGTAAGTTTAAACAATTTTAAAATATCACTATTTTTAGGCGAGTAAACGACAAAAGTTTGTTTCAGACTCTAATAACGCAGAAAATCGTGTTTCAAGTTGAAAAACTACTTGTGACCATATCTCACCTAAATTTAATGTTAGATTAAAAGTTTATATGAAAGTAAAGTTTGTACCTTGATTAAAGTTTAGAAGTTTAAACAATTTTAAAATATCACTGTTTTTAGGCGAATAAACGACAAAAGTTCGTTTCCGACTCTAATAATGCAGAAAATCGTGTTTCAAGTTGAAAAACGACTTGTGACCATATCTCACCTAAATTTAATGGTAGATCCAAAGTTTATATGAACCTAAAGTTTGTAACTTGATTAAAGTTTAGAAGTTTAAACAATTTTAAAATATCACTGTTTTTAGGCGAATAAACGACAAAAGTTCGTTTCCGACTCTAATAACGCAGAAAATCGTGTGTCAAGTTGAAAAACGACTTGGGACCATATCTCACCTAAATTTAATGGTAGATTCAAAGATTATATGAACCTTAAGTTTGTACCTTGAGTAATGTTTAGAAGTTTAAACAATTTTAAAATATCACTATTTTTAGGCGAGTAAACGACAAAAGTTTGTTTCAGACTCTAATAACGCAGAAAATCGTGTTTCAAGTTGAAAAACGCCTTGTGACCATATCTCACCTTTAGGTAGATTCAAAGTTTATATGAACCTAAAGTTTGTACCTTGAGTAATGTTTAGAAGTTTAAACAATTTTAAAATATCACTATTTTTAGGCAAGTAATCGGCAAAAGTTCGTTTCAGACTCTACTAACGCAGAAAATCGTGTTTCAAATTGAAAAACGACTTGTGACCATATCTCACCTAAATTTAATGGTAGATGCAAAGTTTATATGAACCTAAAGTTTGTACCTTGATTAAAGTTTAGAAATTTAAACAATTTTAAAATATCAGTTTTTTAGGTAAGTAACCGACAAAAGTTCGTTTCAGACCCTAATAACGCAGAAAATCGTGTTTCAAGTTGAAAAACGCCTTGTGACCATATCTCACCTAAATTTCATGGTAGTTTCAAAGTTTATATGATCCTAAAGTTTGTACCTTGAGTAATGTTTAGAAGTTTAAACAATTTTAAAATATCACTATTTTTAGGCAAGTAATCGGCAAAAGTTCGTTTCAGACTCTACTAACGCAGAAAATCGTGTTTCAAGTTGAAAAACGACTTGTGACCATATCTCACCTAAATTTAATAGTAGATGCAAAGTTTATATGAACCTAAAGTTTGTACCTTGATTAAAGTTTAGAAATTTAAACAATTTTAAAATATCACTTTTTTAGGTAAGTAACCGACAAAAGTTCGTTTCAGACTCTAATAATGCAGAAAATCGTGTTTCAAATTGAAAAACGGCTTGTGACCATATCTCTCCTAAATTTAATGGTAGATTCAAAGTTTATATGAACCTAAAGTTTGTACCTTGAGTAATGTTTAGAAGTTTATTTTATAATATCACTATTTTTAGGCGACAAAACGACAAAAGTTCGTTTCAGACTCTAACAACGCAGAAAATCGTGTTTTAAGTTGAAGAACGACTTGTGACCATATCTCACCTAAATTTAATGGTAGATTCAAAATTTATATGAACCTAAAGTTTGTACCTTGAGTAATGTTCAGAAGTTTAAACAATTTTAATATATCACTATTTTTAGGCAAGTAATCGAAAAAAGTTCGTTTCAGACTCTAATAACGCAGAAAATCGTGTTTCAAGTTGAAAAACGACTTGTGACCATATCTCACCTAAATTTAATATAAATTCAAAGTTTATATGAACCTAAAGTTTGTACCTTGATTAAAGTTTAGAAGATTAAACAATTTTAAAATATCACTATTTTTAGGCGAATAAACTACAAAAGTTCGTTTCAGACTCTAATAACGCAGAAAATCGTGTTTTAAGTTGAAAAACGACTTGTGACCATATCTCACCTAAATTTAATATAAGATTCAAAGTTTATATGAACCTAAAGTTTGTACCTTGATTAAAGTTTAGAAGTTTAAACAATTTTAAAATATCACTATTTTTAGGCGACAAAACGACAAAAGTTCGTTTCAGACTCTAATAACGCAGAAAATCGTGTTTCAAGTTGAAAAACGACTTGTGACCATATCTCACCTAAATTTAATGGTAGATTCAAAGTTTATATGACCCTAAAGTTTGTAGCGTGATTAAAGTTTAGAAGTTTAAACAATTTTAAAATATCACTATTTTAGGTGAATAAACGACAAAAGTTCGTTTCAGAGTAATAACGCAGAAAATCCTGTTTCAAATCGAAAAACGACTTGTGACCATATCTCACCTAAATTTAATGGTAGATGCAAAGTTTATATGAACCTAAAGTTTGTACCTTGATTAAAGTTTAGAAGTTTAAACAATATTAAAATATCACTGTTTTTAAGCGAATAAACGACAAAAGTTCGTTTCCGACTCTTATAACGCAGAAAATCGTGTTTCAAGTTGAAAAACGACTTGGGACCATATCTCAACTAAATTTAATGGTAGTTTCAAAGTTTATATGATCCTAAAGTTTGTACCTTGAGTAATGTTTAGAAGTTTAAACAATTTTAAAATATCACTATTTTTAGGCAAGTAATCGGCAAAAGTTCGTTTCAGACCCTAATAACGCAGAAAATCGTGTTTCAAGTTGAAAAACGCCTTGTGACCATATCTCACCTAAATTTCATGGTAGTTTCAAAGTTTATATGATCCTAAAGTTTGTACCTTGAGTAATGTTTAGAAGTTTAAACAATTTTAAAATATCACTATTTTTAGGCAAGTAATCGGCAAAAGTTCGTTTCAGACTCTACTAACGCAGAAAATCGTGTTTCAAGTTGAAAAACGACTTGTGACCATATCTCACCTAAATTTAATAGTAGATGCAAAGTTTATATGAACCTAAAGTTTGTACCTTGATTAAAGTTTAGAAATTTAAACAATTTTAAAATATCACTTTTTTAGGTAAGTAACCGACAAAAGTTCGTTTCAGACTCTAATAATGCAGAAAATCGTGTTTCAAATTGAAAAACGGCTTGTGACCATATCTCTCCTAAATTTAATGGTAGATTCAAAGTTTATATGAACCTAAAGTTTGTACCTTGAGTAATGTTTAGAAGTTTATTTTATAATATCACTATTTTTAGGCGACAAAACGACAAAAGTTCGTTTCAGACTCTAATAACGCAGAAAATCGTGTTTTAAGTTGAAGAACGACTTGTGACCATATTTCACCTAAATTTAATGGTAGATTCAAAATTTATATGAACCTAAAGTTTGTACCTTGAGTAATGTTCAGAAGTTTAAACAATTTTAATATATCACTATTTTTAGGCAAGTAATCGAAAAAAGTTCGTTTCAGACTCTAATAACGCAGAAAATCGTGTTTCAAGTTGAAAAACGACTTGTGACCATATCTCACCTAAATTTAATATAAATTCAAAGTTTATATGAACCTAAAGTTTGTACCTTGATTAAAGTTTAGAAGATTAAACAATTTTAAAATATCACTATTTTTAGGCGAATAAACTACAAAAGTTCGTTTCAGACTCTAATAACGCAGAAAATCGTGTTTTAAGTTGAAAAACGACTTGTGACCATATCTCACCTAAATTTAATATAAGATTCAAAGTTTATATGAACCTAAAGTTTGTACCTTGATTAAAGTTTAGAAGTTTAAACAATTTTAAAATATCACTATTTTTAGGCGACAAAACGACAAAAGTTCGTTTCAGACTCTAATAACGCAGAAAATCGTGTTTCAAGTTGAAAAACGACTTGTGACCATATCTCACCTAAATTTAATGGTAGATTCAAAGTTTATATGACCCTAAAGTTTGTAACGTGATTAAAGTTTAGAAGTTTAAACAATTTTAAAATATCACTATTTTTGGTGAATAAACGACAAAAGTTCGTTTCAGAGTAATAACGCAGAAAATCGTGTTTCAAATCGAAAAACGACTTGTGACCATATCTCACCTAAATTTAATGGTAGATGCAAAGTTTATATGAACCTAAAGTTTGTACCTTGATTAAAGTTTAGAAGTTTAAACAATATTAAAATATCACTGTTTTTAAGCGAATAAACGACAAAAGTTCGTTTCCGACTCTAATAACGCAGAAAATCGTGTTTCAAGTTGAAAAACGACTTGGGACCATATCTCAACTAAATTTAATGGTAGATTCAAAGTTTATATGAACCTAAAGTTTGTTCCTTGATTAAAGTTGTAAGTTTAAACAATTTTAAAATATCACTATTTTTAGGCGAGTAAACGACAAAAGTTTGTTTCAGACTTTAATAACGCAGAAAATCGTGTTTCAAGTTGAAAAACGACTTGTGACCATATCTCACCTAAATTTAATGGTAGATGCAAAGTTTATATGAACCTAAAGTTTGTACCTTGATTAAAGTTTAGAAATTTAAACAATTTTAAAATATCACTATTTATAGGCGAGTAACCGACAAAAGTTCGTTTCAGACTCTAATAACGCATAAAATCGTGTTTCAAGTTGAAAAACGACTTGTGACCATATCTCACCTAAATTTAATGTTAGATTCAAAGTTTATATGAACCTAAAGTTTGTACCTTGATTAAAGTTTAGAAGTTTAAACAATTTTAAAATATCACTGTTTTTAGGCGAAGAAACGACAAAAGTTCGTTTCAGACTCTAATAACGCAGAAAATCGTGTTTCAAGTTGAAAAACGACTTGTGACCATATCTCACCTAAATTTAATGGTAGATTCAAAATTTAAATGAACCTAAAGTTTGTACCTTGAGTAATGTTAGAAGTTTAAACAATTTTAAAATATCACTATTTTTAGGTAAGTAATCGGCAAAAGTTCGCTTCAGACTCTAATAACGCAGAAAATCGTGTTTCAAATTGAAAAACGCCTTGTGACCATATCTCACCTAAATTTAAAGGTAGATTCAAAGTTTATATGAACCTAAAGTTTGTACCTTGATTAAAGTTTAGAAATTTAAACAATTTTAAAATATCACTGTTTTTAGGCGAATAAACGACAAAAGTTCGTTTCCGACTCTAATAACGCAGAAAATCGTGTTTCAAGTTGAAAAACGACTTGGGACCATATCTCACCTAAATTTAATGGTAGATTCAAAGTTTATATGAACCTAAAGTTTGTACCTTGAGTAATGTTTAGAAGTTTAAACAATTTTAAAATATCACTATTTTTAGGCGAGTAAACGACAAAAGTTCGCTTCAGACTCTAATAACGCAGAAAATCGTGTTTCAAATTGAAAAACGCCTTGTGACCATATTTCACCTAAATTTAATGGTAGATTCAAAGTTTATATGAACCTAAAGTTTGTACCTTGATTAAAGTTTAGAAATTTAAACAATTTTAAAATATCACTGTTTTTAGGCGAATAAACGACAAAAGTTCGTTTCCGACTCTAATAACGCAGAAAATCGTGTTTCAAGTTGAAAAACGACTTGGGACCATATCTCACCTAAATTTAATGGTAGATTCAAAGTTTATATGAACCTAAAGTTTGTACCTTGAGTAATGTTTAGAAGTTTAAACAATTTTAAAATATCACTATTTTTAGGCGAGTAAACGACAAAAGTTCGTTTCAGACTCTAATAACGCAGAAAATCGTGTTTCAAGTCGAAAAACGACTTGTGACCATATCTCACATAAATTTAATGGTAGATTCAATGTTTATATAAACCTAAAGTTTGTACCTTGAGTAATGTTTAGAAGTTTAAACAAATTTAAAATATCACTATTTTTAGGCAAGTAATCGGCAAAAGTTCGTTTCAGAATCTACTAACGCAGAAAATCGTGTTTCAAGTTGAAAAACGACTTGTGACCATATCTCACCTAAATTTAATGGTAGATGCAAAGTTTATATGAACCTAAAGTTTGTACCTTGATTAAAGTTTAGAAATTTAAACAATTTTAAAATATCACTTTTTTAGGTAAGTAACCGACAAAAGTTCGTTTCAGACTCTAATAACGCAGAAAATCGTGTTTCAAGTTGAAAAACGACTTGTGACCATATCTCACCTAAATTTAATGGTAGATTCAAAGTTTATATGAACCTAAAGTTTGTACCTTGAATAAAGTTTAGAAGTTTAAACAATTTTAAAATATCACTGTTTTTAGGCGAATAAACGACAAAAGTTCGTTTCAGACTCTAATAACGCAGAAAATCGTGTTTCAAGTTGAAAAACGACTTGTGACCATATCTCACCTAAATTTAATGTTAGATTCAAAGTTTATATGAACCTAAAGTTTGTACCTTGATTAAAGTTTAGAAGTTTAAACAATTTTAAAATATCACTGTTTTTAGGCGAAGAAACGACAAAAGTTCGTTTCAGAGTCTAATAACGCAGAAAATCGTGTTTCAAGTTGAAAAACGACTTGTGACCATATCTCACCTAAATTTAATGGTAGATTCAAAGTTTATATGAACCTAAAGTTTGTACCTTGAGTAATGTTAGAAGTTTAAACAATTTTAAAATATCACTATTTTTAGGTAAGTAATCGGCAAAAGTTCGCTTCAGACTCTAATAACGCAGAAAATCGTGTTTCAAATTGAAAAACGCCTTGTGACCATATCTCACCTAAATTTAAAGGTAGATTCAAAGTTTATATGAACCTAAAGTTTGTACCTTGATTAAAGTTTAGAAATTTAAACCATTTTAAAATATCACTGTTTTTAGGCGAATAAACGACAAAAGTTCGTTTCCGACTCTAATAACGCAGAAAATCGTGTTTCAAGTTGAAAAACGACTTGGGACCATATCTCACCTAAATTTAATGGTAGATTCAAAGTTTATATGAACCTAAAGTTTGTACCTTGAGTAATGTTTAGAAGTTTAAACAATTTTAAAATATCACTATTTTTAGGCGAGTAAACGACAAAAGTTCGCTTCAGACTCTAATAACGCAGAAAATCGTGTTTCAAATTGAAAAACGCCTTGTGACCATATTTCACCTAAATTTAATGGTAGATTCAAAGTTTATATGAACCTAAAGTTTGTACCTTGATTAAAGTTTAGAAATTTAAACAATTTTAAAATATCACTGTTTTTAGGCGAATAAACGACAAAAGTTCGTTTCCGACTCTAATAACGCAGAAAATCGTGTTTCAAGTTGAAAAACGACTTGGGACCATATCTCACCTAAATTTAATGGTAGATTCAAAGTTTATATGAACCTAAAGTTTGTACCTTGAGTAATGTTTAGAAGTTTAAACAATTTTAAAATATCACTATTTTTAGGCGAGTAAACGACAAAAGTTCGTTTCAGACTCTAATAACGCAGAAAATCGTGTTTCAAGTCGAAAAACGACTTGTGACCATATCTCACATAAATTTAATGGTAGATTCAATGTTTATATGAACCTAAAGTTTGTACCTTGAGTAATGTTTAGAAGTTTAAACAATTTTAAAATATCACTATTTTTAGGCAAGTAATCGGCAAAAGTTCGTTTCAGAATCTACTAACGCAGAAAATCGTGTTTCAAGTTGAAAAACGACTTGTGACCATATCTCACTTAAATTTAATGGTAGATGCAAAGTTTATATGAACCTAAAGTTTGTACCTTGATTAAAGTTTAGAAATTTAAACAATTTTAAAATATCACTTTTTTAGGTAAGTAACCGACAAAAGTTCGTTTCAGACTCTAATAACGCAGAAAATCGTGTTTCAAGTTGAAAAACGACTTGTGACCATATCTCACCTAAATTTAATGGTAGATTCAAAGTTTATATGAACCTAAAGTTTGTACCTTGAATAAAGTTTAGAAGTTTAAACAATTTTAAAATATCACTGTTTTTAGGCGAATAAACGACAAAAGTTCGTTTCAGACTCTAATAACGCAGAAAATCGTGTTTCAAGTTGAAAAACGACTTGTGACCATATCTCACCTAAATTTAATGGTAGAATCAAAGTTTATATGAACCTAAAGTTTGTACCTTGAGTAATGTGTAGAAGTTTAAACAATTTTAAAATAACACTATTTTTAGGCGAGTAAACGACAAAAGTTCGTTTCAGACACTAATAACGCAGAAAATCGTGTTTCAAGTTGAAAAACGCCTTGTGACCATATCTCACCTAAATTTAATGGTAGATTCAAAGTTTATATGAACCTAAAGTTTGTACCTTGAGTAATGTTTAAAAGTTTAAACAATTTTAAAATATCACTATTTTTAGGCGAATAAACGACAAAAGTTCGTTTCAGACTCTAATAATGCAGAAAATCGTGTTTCAAATTGAAAAACGGCTTGTGACCATATCTCTCCTAAATTTAAAGGTAGATTCAAAGTTTATATGAACCTAAAGTTTGTACCTTGAGTAATGTTTAGAAGTTTATTTTATAATATCACTATTTTTAAGGCGACAAAACGCCAAATATTCGTTTCAGACACTAATAATGCAGAAAATTGTGTTTCAAGTTGAAAAACGACTTGTGACCATATCTCACCTAAATTTAATGGTAGATTCAAAGTTTATATGAACATAAAGTTTGTACCTTGAGTAATGTTTAGAAGTTTAAACAATTTTAAAATATAACTATTTTTAGGCGAGTAAAGGACAAAAGTTCGTTTCAGACTCTAATAACGCAGAAAATCGTGTTTCAAGTCGAAAAACGAATTGTGACCATATCTCACCTAAATTTAATGGTAGATTTAAAGTTTATATGAACCTAAAGTTTGTACCTTGCGTAATGTTAGAAGTTTAAACAATTTTAAAATATCACTATTTTTAGGTAAGTAATCGGCAAAAGTTCGCTTCAGACTCTATTAACGCAGAAAATCGTGTTTTAAATTGAAAAACGCCTTGTGACCATATCTCACCTAAATTTAATGGTAGATTCAAAGTTTATATGAACCTAAAGTTTGTACCTTGATTAAAGTTTAGAAGTTTAAACAATTTTAAAATATCACTGTTTTTAAGCGAATAAACGACAAAAGTTCGTTTCCGACACTAATAACGCAGAAAATCGTGTTTCAAGTTGAAAAACGACTTGGGACCATATCTCACCTAAATTTAATTTTAGATTCAAAGTTTATATGAACCTAAAGTTTGTACCTTGAGTAATGTTTAGAAGTTTAAACAATTTTAAAATATCACTATTTTTAGGCGAAGAAACGACAAAAGTTCGTTTCAGACTCTAATAACGCAGAAAATCGTGTTTCAAGTCGAAAAACGACTTGTGAACATATCTCACCTAAATTTAATGGTAGATTCAAAGTTTATATGAACCTAAAGTTTGTACCTTGAGTAATGTTTAGAAGTTTAAACAATTTTAAAATATCGCTGTTTTTAGGCGAATAAACGACAAAAGTTCGTATCAGACTCTAATAACGCAGAAAACCGTGTTTCAAGTCGAAAAACGACTTGTGACCATATCTCACCTAAATTTAATGGTAGATGCAAAGTTTATATGAACCTAAAGTTTGTACCTTGATTAAAGTTTAGAAGTTTAAACAATTTTAAAATATCACTATTTATAGGCGAGTAACCGACAAAAGTTCGTTTCAGACTCTAATAACGCAGAAAATCGTGTTTCAAGTTGAAAAACGACTTGTGACCATATCTTACCTAAATTTAATGGTAGATTCAAAGTTTATATGAACCTAAATTTGTACCTTGATTAAAGTTTAGAAGTTTAAACAATTTTAAAATATCACTGTTTTTAGGCGAATAAACGACAAAAGTTTGTTTCCGACTCTAATAATGCAGAAAATCGTGTTTCAAGTTGAAAAACGACTTGTGATCATATCTCACCTAAATTTAATGGTAGATTCAAAGTTTATATGAACCTAAAGTTTGTACCTTGATTAAAGTTTAGAAGTTTAAACAATTTTAAAAAATCACTGTTTTTGGGCGAATAAACGACAAAAGTTCGTTTCCGACTCTAATAATGCAGAAAATCGTGTTTCAAGTTGAAAAACGACTTGTGGCCATATCTCACCTAAATTTAATGGTAGATTCAAAGTTTATATGAACCTAAAGTTTGTACCGTGATTAAAGTTTAGAAGTTTAAACATTTTTTAAATATCACTATTTTTAGGCGAGTAAACGACAAAAGTTTGTGTCAGACTCTAATAACGCAGAAAATCGTGTTTCCAGTTGAAAAACGCCTTGTGACCATATCTCACCTAAATTTCATGGTAGATTCAAAGTTTATATGAACCTAAAGTTTGTACCTTGAGTAATGTTTAGAAGTTTAAACAATTTTAAAATATCACTGTTTTTAGGCGAATAAACGACAAAAGTTCGTTTCATACTCTAATAACGCAGAAAATCGTGTTTCAAGTCGAAAAACGACTTGTGACCATATCTCACCTAAATTTAATGGTAGATGCAAAGTTTATATGAACCTAAAGTTTGTACCTTGATTAAAGTTTAGATGTTTAAACAATTTTAAAATATCACTGTTTTTAGGCGAATAAACGACAAAAGTTCGTTTCCGACTCTAATAATGCAGAAAATCTTGTTTGAAGTTAAAAAACGACTTGTGACCATATCTCACCTAAATTTAATTGTAGATTCAAAGTTTATATGAACCTAAAGTTTGTACCTTGTTTAAAGTTTAGAAGTTTAAACAATTTTAAAATATCACTATTTTTGGTGAATATACGAGAAAAGTTCGTTTCAGACTAATAACGCAGAAAATCATGTTTCAAGGCGAAAAACGACTTGTGACCATATCTCACCTAAATTTCATGGTAGATTCAAAGTTTATATGAACCTAAAGTATGTACCTTGAGTAATGTTTAGAAGTTTAAACAATTTTAAAATATGACTATTTTTAGGCGAGTAAACGACAATAGTTTGTTTCAGACTCTAATAACGCAGAAAATCGTGTTTCAAGTTGAAAAACGCCTTGTGACCATATCTCACCTAAATTTAATGGTAGATTCAAAGTTTATATGAACCTAAAGTTTGTTCCTTGATTAAAGTTGTAAGTTTAAACAATTTTAAAATATCACTGTTTTTAGGCGAATAAACGACAAAAGTTCGTTTCATACTCTAATAACGCAGAAAATCGTGTTTCAAGTCGAAAAACGACTTGTGACCATATCTCACCTAAATTTAATGGTAGATGCAAAGTTTATATGAACCTAAAGTTTGTACCTTGATTAAAGTTTAGATGTTTAAACAATTTTAAAATATCACTGTTTTTAGGCGAATAAACGACAAAAGTTCGTTTCCGACTCTAATAATGCAGAAAATCTTGTTTGAAGTTAAAAAACGACTTGTGACCATATCTCACCTAAATTTAATTGTAGATTCAAAGTTTATATGAACCTAAAGTTTGTACCTTGTTTAAAGTTTAGAAGTTTAAACAATTTTAAAATATCACTATTTTTGGTGAATATACGAGAAATGTTCGTTTCAGACTAATAACGCAGAAAATCATGTTTCAAGGCGAAAAACGACTTGTGACCATATCTCACCTAAATTTCATGGTAGATTCAAAGTTTATATGAACCTAAAGTATGTACCTTGAGTAATGTTTAGAAGTTTAAACAATTTTAAAATATGACTATTTTTAGGCGAGTAAACGACAATAGTTTATTTCAGACTCTAATAACGCAGAAAATCGTGTTTCAAGTTGAAAAACGCCTTGTGACCATATCTCACCTAAATTTAATGGTAGATTCAAAGTTTATATGAACCTAAAGTTTGTTCCTTGATTAAAGTTGTAAGTTTAAACAATTTTAAAATATCACTGTTTTTAGGCGAATAAACGACAAAAGTTCGTTTCCGACTCTAATAACGCAGAAAATCGTGTTTCAAGTTGAAAAACGACTTGGGACCATATCTCACCTAAATTTAATGGTAGATTCAAAGTTTATATGAACCTAAAGTTTGTACCTTGAGTAATGTTTAGAAGTTTAAACAATTTTAAAATATGACTATTTTTAGGCGAGTAAACGACAAAAGTTTGTTTCAGACTCTAATAATGCAGAAAATCGTGTTTCAAGTTGAAAAACGACTTGTGACCATATCTCACTTAAATTTAATGGTAGATTCAAAGTTTATATGAACCTAAAGTTTGTACCTTGATTAAAGTTTAGAAGTTTAAACAATTTTAAAATATCTCTGGTTTTAGGTGAATAAACGACAAAAGTTCGTTTCAGACTCTAATAACACAGAAAATCGTGTATCAAGTTGAAAAACGACTTGTGACAATATCTCACCTAAATTTAATGGTAGATTCAAAGTTTATTTGAACCTAAAGTTTGTACCTTGATTAAAGTTTAGAAGTTTAAACAATTTTAAAATATCACTATTTAAAGGCGAGTAACCGACAAAAGTTCGTTTCAGACCCTAATAACGCAGAAAATCGTGTTTCAAGTTGAAAAACGACTTGTGACCATATCTCACCTAAATTTAATGGTAGATTCAAAGTTTATATGAACCTAAAGTTAGTACCTTGATTAAAGTTTAGAAGGTTAAACAATTTTAAAATATCACTGTTTTTAGGCGAATAAACGACAAAAGTTTGTTTCCGACTCTAATAATGCAGAAAATCGTGTTTCAAGTTGAAAAACGACTTGTGACCATATCTCACTTAAATATAATGGTAGATTCAAAGTTTATATGAACCTAAAGTTTGTACCTTGATTAAAGTTTAGAAGTTTAAACAATTTTAAAATATCACTGTTTTTAGGCGAATAAACGACAAAAGTTCGTTTCAGAATCTAATAACGCAGAAAATCGTGTTTCAAGTTGAAAAACGACTTGTGACCATATCTCACCTAAATTTCGTGGTAGATTCAAAGTTTATATGAACCTAAAGTTTGTACCTTGAGTAATGTTTAGAAGTTTAAACAATTTTAAAATATCACTATTTTTATGCAAAGAAACGACAAAAGTTCGTTTCAGACTCTAATAACGCAGAAAATCGTGTATCAAGTTGAAAAACGACTTGTGACCATATCTCACTTAAATTTAATGGTAGATTCAAAGTTTATATGAACCTAAAGTTTGTACCCTGATTAAAGTTTAGAAGTTTAAACAATTTTAAAATATCTCTGGTTTTAGGTGAATAAACGACAAAAGTTCGTTTCAGACTCTAATAACACAGAAAATCGTGTATCAAGTTGAAAAACGACTTGTGACAATATCTCACCTAAATTTAATGGTAGATTCAAAGTTTATTTGAACCTAAAGTTTGTACCTTGATTAAAGTTTAGAAGTTTAAACAATTTTAAAATATCACTATTTAAAGGCGAGTAACCGACAAAAGTTCGTTTCAGACCCTAATAACGCAGAAAATCGTGTTTCAAGTTGAAAAACGACTTGTGACCATATCTCACCTAAATTTAATGGTAGATTCAAAGTTTATATGAACCTAAAGTTAGTACCTTGATTAAAGTTTAGAAGGTTAAACAATTTTAAAATATCACTGTTTTTAGGCGAATAAACGACAAAAGTTTGTTTCCGACTCTAATAATGCAGAAAATCGTGTTTCAAGTTGAAAAACGACTTGTGACCATATCTCACTTAAATTTAATGGTAGATTCAAAGTTTATATGAACCTAAAGTTTGTACCTTGATTAAAGTTTAGAAGTTTAAACAATTTTAAAATATCACTGTTTTTAGGCGAATAAACGACAAAAGTTCGTTTCAGACTCTAATAACGCAGAAAATCGTGTTTCAAGTTGAAAAACGACTTGCGACCATATCTCACCTAAATTTCATGATAGATTCAAAGTTTATATGAACCTAAAGTTTGTACCTTGAGTAATGTTTAGAAGTTTAAACAATTTTAAAATATCACTATTTTTAGGCAAAGTAACGACAAAAGTTCGTTTCAGACTCTAATAACGCAGAAAATCGTGTTTCAAGTCGAAAAACGAATTGTGACCATATCTCATCTAAATTTAATGGTAGATTTAAAGTTTATATGAACCTAAAGTTTGTACCTTGATTAAAGTTTAGAAGTTTAAACAATTTTAAAATATCACTGTTTTTAGGCGAATAAACGACAAAAGTTCGTTTCAGACTCTAATAACGCAGAAAATCGTGTTTCAAGTTGAAAAACGACTTGTGACCATATCTCACCTAAATTTCGTGGTAGATTCAAAGTTTATATGAACCTAAAGTTTGTACCTTGAGTAATGTTTAGAAGTTTAAACAATTTTAAAATATCACTATTTTTAGGCAAAGAAACGACAAAAGTTCGTTTCAGACTCTAATAACGCAGAAAATCGTGTTTCAAGTCGAAAAACGAATTGTGTCCATATCTCACCTAAATTTAATGGTAGATTTAAAGTTTATATGAACCTAAAGTTTGTACCTTGCGTAATGTTAGAAGTGTAAACAATTTTAAAATATCACTATTTTTATGTAAGTAATCGGCAAAAGTTCGCTTCAGACTCTAATAACGCAGAAAATCGTGTTTCAAATTGAAAAACGCCTTGTGACCATATCTCACCTAAATTTAATGGTAGATTCAAAGTTTATATGAACCTAAAGTTTGTACCTTGATTAAAGTTTAGAAGTTTAAACAATTTTAAAATATCACTGTTTTTAAGCGAATAAACGACAAAAGTTCGTTTCCGACACTAATAACGCAGAAAATCGTGTTTCAAGTTGAAAAACGACTTGGGACCATATCTCACCTAAATTTAATGGTAGATTCAAAGTTTATATGAACCTAAAGTTTGTACCTTGAGTAATGTTTAGAAGTTGAAACAATTTTAAAATATCACTATTTTTAGGCGAGTAAAAGGCAAAAGTTTGTTTCAGACTCTAATAACGCAGAAAATCGGGTTTCAAGTTGAAAATCGCCTTGTGACCATATCTCACCTAAATTTCATGGTAGATTCAAAGTTTATATGAACCTAAAGTTTGTACCTTGAGTAATGTTTAGAAGTTTAAACAATTTTAAAATATCACTATTTTTAGGCGAAGAAACGACAAAAGTTCGTTTCAGACTCTAATAACGCAGAAAATCGTGTGTCAAGTCGAAAAACGACTTGTGACCATATCTCACCTAAATTTAATGGTAGATTCAAAGTTTATTTGAACCTAAAGTTTGTACCTTGATTAAAGTTTAGAAGTTTAAACAATTTTAAAATATCACTATTTAAAGGCGAGTAACCGACAAAAGTTCGTTTCAGACCCTAATAACGCAGAAAATCGTGTTTCAAGTTGAAAAACGACTTGTGACCATATCTCACCTAAATTTCATGGTAGATTCAAAGTTTATATGAACCTAAAGTTTGTACCTTGAGTAATGTTTAGAAGTTTAAACAATTTTAAAATATTACTATTTTTAGGTAAGTAATCGGCAAAAGTTCGCTTCAGACTCTAATAACGCAGAAAATCGTGTTTCAAATTGAAAAACGCCTTGTGACCATATCTCACCTAAATTCAATGGTAGATTCAAAGTTTATATGAACCTAAAGTTTGTACCTTGATTAAAGTTTAGAAGTTTAAACAATTTTAAAATATCACTGTTTTTAAGCGAATAAACGACAAAAGTTCGTTTCCGACACTAATAACGCAGAAAATCGTGTTTCAAGTTGAAAAACGACTTGGGACCATATCTCACCTAAATTTAATGGTAGATTCAAAGTTTATATGAACCTAAAGTTTGTACCTTGAGTAATGTTTAGAAGTTGAAACAATTTTAAAATATCACTATTTTTAGGCGAGTAAACGACAAAAGTTTGTTTCAGACTCTAATAACGCAGAAAATCGTGTTTCAAGTTGAAAATCGCCTTGTGACCATATCTCACCTAAATTTCATGGTAGATTCAAAGTTTATATGAACCTAAAGTTTGTACCTTGAGTAATGTTTAGAAGCTTAAACAATTTTAAAATATCAATATTTTTAGGCGAAGAAACGACAAAAGTTCGTTTCAGACTCTAATAACGCAGAAAATCGTGTTTCAAGTCGAAAAACGACTTGTGACCATATCTCACCTAAATTTAATGGTAGATTCAAAGTTTATTTGAACCTAAAGTTTGTACCTTGATTAAAGTTTAGAAGTTTAAACAATTTTAAAATATCACTATTTAAAGGCGAGTAACTGACAAAAGTTCGTTTCAGACCCTAATAACGCAGAGAATCGTGTTTCAAGTTGAAAAACGACTTGTGACCATATCTCACCTAAATTTAATGGTAGATTCAAAGTTTATATGAACCTAAAGTTTGTACCTTGATTAAAGTTTAGAAGGTTAAACAATTTTAAAATATCACTGTTTTTAGGCGAATAAACGACAAAAGTTTGTTTCCGACTCTAATAATGCAGAAAATCGTTTTTCAAGTTGAAAAACGACTTGTGACCATATCTCACTTAAATTTAATGGTAGATTCAAAGTTTATATGAACCTAAAGTTTGTACCTTGATTAAAGTTTAGAAGTTTAAACAATTTTAAAATATCACTGTTTTTAGGCAAATAAACGACAAAAGTTCGTTTCAGACTCTAATAACGCAGAAAATCGTGTTTCAAGTTGAAAAACGAATTGTGACCATATCTCACCTAAATTTAATGGTAGATTTAAAATTTATATGAACCTAAAGTTTGTACCTTGCGTAATGTTAGAAGTTTAAACAATTTTAAAATATCACTATTTTTAGGTAAGTAATCGGCAAAAGTTCGCTTCAGACTCTAATAACGCAGAAAATCGTGTTTCAAATTGAAAAACGCCTTGTGACCATATCTCACCTAAATTTAATGGTAGATTCAAAGTTTATATGAACCTAAAGTTTGTACCTTGATTAAAGTTTAGAAGTTTAAACAATTTTAAAATATCACTGTTTTTAAGCGAATAAACGACAAAAGTTCGTTTCCGACACTAATAACGCAGAAAATCGTGTTTCAAGTTGAAAAACGCCTTGTGACCATATCTCACCTAAATTTCATGGTAGATTCAAAGTTTATATGAAACTAAAGTTTGTACCTTGAGTAATGTTAGAAGTTTAAACAATTTTAAAATATCACTATTTTTAGGCGAAGAAACGACAAAAGTTCGTTTCAGACTCTAATAACGCAGAAAATCGTGTTTCAAGTCGAAAAACGACTTGTGACCATATCTCACCTAAATTTAATGGTAGATTCAAAGTTTATATGAACCTAAAGTTTGTACCTTGATTAAAGTTTAGAAGTTTAAACAATTTTAAAATATCTCTGTTTTTAGGCGAATAAACGACAAAAGTTCGTTTCAGACTCTAATAACGCAGAAAATCGTGTCTCAAGTCGAAAAACGACTTGGGACCATATCTCACCTAAATTTAATGGTAGATTCAAAGTTTATATGAACCTAAAGTTTGTACCTTGAGTAATGTTTAGAAGTTTAAACAATTTTAAAATATGTCTGTTTTTAGGCGAATAAAAGACAAAAGTTCGTTTCAGACTCTAATAACGCAGAAATTCGTGTTTCAAGTTGAAAAACGACTTGTGACCATATCTCACCTAAATTTCATAGTAGATTCAAAGTTTATATGAACCTAAAGTTTGTACCTTGATTAAAGTTTAGAAGTTTAAACAATTTTAAAATATCACTGTTTTTAGGCGAATAAACGACAAAAGTTCGTTTCCGACTCTATAATGCAGAAAATCGTGTTTACAGTTGAAAAACGACTTGTGACCATATCTCACCTAAATTTAATGGTAGATTCAAAGTTTATATGAACCTAAAGTTTTTACCTTGAATAATGTTTGGAAGTTTAAACAATTTTAAAATATCACTATTTTTAGGCGAATAAAAGACGAAAGTTCGTTTGAGACTCTAATAACGCAGAAAATCGTGTTTCAAGTTGAAAAACTACTTGTGACCTTATCTCACCTAAATTTAATGGTAGATTTAAAGTTTATATGAACCTAAAGTTTGTACCTTGAGTAATGTTTAGAAGTTGAAACAATTTTAAAATATCACTATTTTTAGGCGAGTAAACGACAAAAGTTTGTTTCAGACTCTAATAACGCAGAAAATCGGGTTTCAAGTTGAAAATCGCCTTGTGACCATATCTCACCTAAATTTCATGGTAGATTCAAAGTTTATATGAACCTAAAGTTTGTACCTTGAGTAATGTTTAGAAGTTTAAACAATTTTAAAATATCACTATTTTTAGGCGAAGAAACGACAAAAGTTCGTTTCAGACTCTAATAACGCAGAAAATCGTGTTTCAAGTCGAAAAACGACTTGTGACCATATCTCACCTAAATTTAATGGTAGATTCAAAGTTTATTTGAACCTAAAGTTTGTACCTTGATTAAAGTTTAGAAGTTTAAACAATTTTAAAATATCACTATTTAAAGGCGAGTAACCGACAAAAGTTCGTTTCAGACCCTAATAACGCAGAAAATCGTGTTTCAAGTTGAAAAACGACTTGTGACCATATCTCACCTAAATTTAATGGTAGATTCAAAGTTTATATGAACCTAAAGTTTGTACCTTGATTAAAGTTTAGAAGGTTAAACAATATTAAAATAACACTGTTTTTAGGCGAATAAACGACAAAAGTTTGTTTCCGACTCTAATAATGCAGAAAATCGTGATTCAAGTTGAAAAACGACTTGTGACCATATCTCACTTAAATTTAATGGTAGATTCAAAGTTTAAATGAACCTAAAGTTTGTACCTTGATTAAAGTTTAGAAGTTTAAACAATTTTAAAATATCACTGTTTTTAGGCGAATAAACGACAAAAGTTCGTTTCAGTCTCAAATAACGCAGAAAATCGTGTTTCAAGTTGAAAAACGACTTGTGACCATATCTCACCTAAATTTCATGGTAGATTCAAAGTTTATATGAACCTAAAGTTTGTACCTTGAGTAATGTTTAGAAGTTTAAACAATTTTAAAATATCACTATTTTTAGGTAAGTAATCGGCAAAAGTTCGCTTCAGACTCTAATAACGCAGAAAATCGTGTTTCAAATTGAAAAACGCCTTGTGACCATATCTCACCTAAATTCAATGGTAGATTCAAAGTTTATATGAACCTAAAGTTTGTACCTTGATTAAAGTTTAGAAGTTTAAACAATTTTAAAATATCACTGTTTTTAAGCGAATAAACGACAAAAGTTCGTTTCCGACACTAATAACGCAGAAAATCGTGTTTCAAGTTGAAAAACGACTTGGGACCATATCTCACCTAAATTTAATGGTAGATTCAAAGTTTATATGAACCTAAAGTTTGTACCTTGAGTAATGTTTAGAAGTTGAAACAATTTTAAAATATCACTATTTTTAGGCGAGTAAACGACAAAAGTTTGTTTCAGACTCTAATAACGCAGAAAATCGTGTTTCAAGTTGAAAATCGCCTTGTGACCATATCTCACCTAAATTTCATGGTAGATTCAAAGTTTATATGAACCTAAAGTTTGTACCTTGAGTAATGTTTAGAAGCTTAAACAATTTTAAAATATCAATATTTTTAGGCGAAGAAACGACAAAAGTTCGTTTCAGACTCTAATAACGCAGAAAATCGTGTTTCAAGTCGAAAAACGACTTGTGACCATATCTCACCTAAATTTAATGGTAGATTCAAAGTTTATTTGAACCTAAAGTTTGTACCTTGATTAAAGTTTAGAAGTTTAAACAATTTTAAAATATCACTATTTAAAGGCGAGTAACTGACAAAAGTTCGTTTCAGACCCTAATAACGCAGAGAATCGTGTTTCAAGTTGAAAAACGACTTGTGACCATATCTCACCTAAATTTAATGGTAGATTCAAAGTTTATATGAACCTAAAGTTTGTACCTTGATTAAAGTTTAGAAGGTTAAACAATTTTAAAATATCACTGTTTTTAGGCGAATAAACGACAAAAGTTTGTTTCCGACTCTAATAATGCAGAAAATCGTGTTTCAAGTTGAAAAACGACTTGTGACCATATCTCACTTAAATTTAATGGTAGATTCAAAGTTTATATGAACCTAAAGTTTGTACCTTGATTAAAGTTTAGAAGTTTAAACAATTTTAAAATATCACTGTTTTTAGGCGAATAAACGACAAAAGTTCGTTTCAGACTCTAATAACGCAGAAAATCGTGTTTCAAGTTGAAAAACGAATTGTGACCATATCTCACCTAAATTTAATGGTAGATTTAAAGTTTATATGAAACTAAAGTTTGTACCTTGCGTAATGTTAGAAGTTTAAACAATTTTAAAATATCACTATTTTTAGGTAAGTAATCGGCAAAAGTTCGCTTCAGACTCTAATAACGCAGAAAATCGTGTTTCAAATTGAAAAACGCCTTGTGACCATATCTCACCTAAATTTAATGGTAGATTCAAAGTTTATATGAACCTAAAGTTTGTACCTTGATTAAAGTTTAGAAGTTTAAACAATTTTAAAATATCACTGTTTTTAAGCGAATAAACGACAAAAGTTCGTTTCCGACACTAATAACGCAGAAAATCGTGTTTCAAGTTGAAAAACGCCTTGTGACCATATCTCACCTAAATTTCATGGTAGATTCAAAGTTTATATGAAACTAAAGTTTGTACCTTGAGTAATGTTAGAAGTTTAAACAATTTTAAAATATCACTATTTTTAGGCGAAGAAACGACAAAAGTTCGTTTCAGACTCTAATAACGCAGAAAATCGTGTTTCAAGTCGAAAAACGACTTGTGACCATATCTCACCTAAATTTAATGGTAGATTCAAAGTTTATATGAACCTAAAGTTTGTACCTTGATTAAAGTTTAGAAGTTTAAACAATTTTAAAATATCTCTGTTTTTAGGCGAATAAACGACAAAAGTTCGTTTCAGACTCTAATAACGCAGAAAATCGTGTCTCAAGTCGAAAAACGACTTGGGACCATATCTCACCTAAATTTAATGGTAGATTCAAAGTTTATATGAACCTAAAGTTTGTACCTTGAGTAATGTTTAGAAGTTTAAACAATTTTAAAATATGTCTGTTTTTAGGCGAATAAAAGACAAAAGTTCGTTTCAGACTCTAATAACGCAGAAATTCGTGTTTCAAGTTGAAATACGACTTGTGACCATATCTCACCTAAATTTCATAGTAGATTCAAAGTTTATATGAACCTAAAGTTTGTACCTTGATTAAAGTTTAGAAGTTTAAACAATTTTAAAATATCACTGTTTTTAGGCGAATAAACGACAAAAGTTCGTTTCCGACTCTATAATGCAGAAAATCGTGTTTACAGTTGAAAAACGACTTGTGACCATATCTCACCTAAATTTAATGGTAGATTCAAAGTTTATATGAACCTAAAGTTTTTACCTTGAATAATGTTTGGAAGTTTAAACAATTTTAAAATATCACTATTTTTAGGCGAATAAAAGACGAAAGTTCGTTTGAGACTCTAATAACGCAGAAAATCGTGTTTCAAGTTGAAAAACTACTTGTGACCTTATCTCACCTAAATTTAATGGTAGATTTAAAGTTTATATGAACCTAAAGTTTGTACCTTGAGTAATGTTTAGAAGTTGAAACAATTTTAAAATATCACTATTTTTAGGCGAGTAAACGACAAAAGTTTGTTTCAGACTCTAATAACGCAGAAAATCGTGTTTCAAGTTGAAAAAAGCCTTGTGACCATATCTCACCTAAATTTCATGGTAGATTCAAAGTTTATATGAAACTAAAGTTTGTACCTTGAGTAATGTTAGAAGTTTAAACAATTTTAAAATATCACTATTTTTAGGCGAAGAAACGACAAAAGTTCGTTCAGACTCTACTAACGCAGAAAATCGTGTTTCAAGTCGAAAAACGACTTGTGACCATATCTCACCTAAATTTAATGGTAGATTCAAAGTTTATATGAACCTAAAGTTTGTACCTTGATTAAAGTTTAGAGGTTTAAACAATTTTAAAATATCACTGTTTTTAGGCGAATAAAAGACAAAAGTTCGTTTCAGACTCTAATAACGCAGAAAATCGTGTTTCAAGTTGAAAAACGACTTGCGACCATATCTCACCTAAATTTCATGGTAGATTCAAAGTTTATATGAACCTAAAGTTTGTACCTTGAGTAATGTTTAGAAGTTTAAACAATTTTAAAATATCACTATTTTTAGGCAAAGAAACGACAAAAGTTCGTTTCAGACTCTAATAACGCAGAAAATCGTGTTTCAAGTCGAAAAACGAATTGTGACCATATCTCACCTAAATTTAATGGTAGATTTAAAGTTTATATGAACCTAAAGTTTGTACCTTGCGTAATGTTAGAAGTTTAAACAATTTTAAAATATCACTATTTTTAGGTAAGTAATCGACAAAAGTTCGCTTCAGACTCTAATAACGCAGAAAATCGTGTTTCAAATTGAAAAACGCCTTGTGACCATATCTCACCTAAATTTAATGGTAGATTCAAAGTTTATATGAACCTAAAGTTTGTACCTTGATTAAAGTTTAGAAGTTTAAACAATTTTAAAATATCACTGTTTTTAAGCGAATAAACGACAAAAGTTCGTTTCCGACACTAATAACGCAGAAAATCGTGTTTCAAGTTGAAAAACGACTTGGGACCATATCTCACCTAAATTTAATGGTAGATTCAAAGTTTATATGAACCTAAAGTTTGTACCTTGAGTAATGTTTAGAAGTTTAAACAATTTTAAAATATGTCTGTTTTTAGGCGAATAAAAGACAAAAGTTCGTTTCAGACTCTAATCACGCAGAAATTCGTGTTTCAAGTTGAAAAACGACTTGTGACCATATCTCACCTAAATTTCATAGTAGATTCAAAGTTTATATGAACCTAAAGTTTGTACCTTGATTAAAGTTTAGAAGTTTAAACAATTTTAAAATATCACTGTTTTTAGGCGAATAAACGACAAAAGTTCGTTTCCGACTCTATAATGCAGAAAATCGTGTTTACAGTTGAAAAACGACTTGTGACCATATCTCACCTAAATTTAATGGTAGATTCAAAGTTTATATGAACCTAAAGTTTTTACCTTGAATAATGTTTGGAAGTTTAAACAATTTTAAAATATCACTATTTTTAGGCGAATAAAAGACGAAAGTTCGTTTGAGACTCTAATAACGCAGAAAATCGTGTTTCAAGTTGAAAAACTACTTGTGACCTTATCTCACCTAAATTTAATGGTAGATTTAAAGTTTATATGAACCTAAAGTTTGTACCTTGAGTAATGTTTAGAAGTTGAAACAATTTTAAAATATCACTATTTTTAGGCGAGTAAACGGCAAAAGTTTGTTTCAGACTCTAATAACGCAGAAAATCGTGTTTCAAGTTGAAAAAAGCCTTGTGACCATATCTCACCTAAATTTCATGGTAGATTCAAAGTTTATATGAAACTAAAGTTTGTACCTTGAGTAATGTTAGAAGTTTAAACAATTTTAAAATATCACTATTTTTAGGCGAAGAAACGACAAAAGTTCGTTCAGACTCTAATAACGCAGAAAATCGTGTTTCAAGTCGAAAAACGACTTGTGACCATATCTCACCTAAATTTAATGGTAGATTCAAAGTTTATATGAACCTAAAGTTTGTACCTTGATTAAAGTTTAGAAGTTTAAACAATTTTAAAATATCACTGTTTTTAGGCGAATAAAAGACAAAAGTTCGTTTCAGACTCTAATAACGCAGAAAATCGTGTTTCAAGTTGAAAAACGACTTGCGACCATATCTCACCTAAATTTCATGGTAGATTCAAAGTTTATATGAACCTAAAGTTTGTACCTTGAGTAATGTTTAGAAGTTTAAACAATTTTAAAATATCACTATTTTTAGGCAAAGAAACGACAAAAGTTCGTTTCAGACTCTAATAACGCAGAAAATCGTGTTTCAAGTCGAAAAACGAATTGTGACCATATCTCACCTAAATTTAATGGTAGATTTAAAGTTTATATGAACCTAAAGTTTGTACCTTGCGTAAAGTTAGAAGTTTAAACAATTTTAAAATATCACTATTTTTAGGTAAGTTATCGGCAAAAGTTCGCTTCAGACTCTAATAACGCAGAAAATCGTGTTTCAAATTGAAAAACGCCTTGTGACCATATCTCACCTAAATTTAATGGTAGATTCAAAGTTTATATGAACCTAAAGTGTGTACCTTGATTAAAGTTTAGAAGTTTAAACAATTTTAAAATATCACTGTTTTTAAGCGAATAAACGACAAAAGTTCGTTTCCGACACTAATAACGCAGAAAATCGTGTTTCAAGTTGAAAAACGACTTGGGACCATATCTCACCTAAATTTAATGGTAGATTTAAAGTTTATATGAACCTAAAGTTTGTACCTTGAGTAATGTTTAGAAGTTGAAACAATTTTAAAATATCACTATTTTTAGGCGAGTAAACGACAAAAGTTTGTTTCAGACTCTAATAACGCAGAAAATCGTGTTTCAAGTTGAAAAACGCCTTGTGACCATATCTCACCTAAATTTCATGGTAGATTCAAAGTTTATATGAAACTAAAGTTTGTACCTTGAGTAATGTTAGAAGTTTAAACAATTTTAAAATATCACTATTTTTAGGCGAAGAAACGACAAAAGTTCGTTTCAGACTCTAATAACGCAGAAAATCGTGTTTCAAGTCGAAAAACGACTTGTGACCATATCTCACCTAAATTTAATGGTAGATTCAAAGTTTATATGAACCTAAAGTTTGTACCTTGATTAAAGTTTAGAAGTTTAAACAATTTTAAAATATCTCTGTTTTTAGGCGAATAAACGACAAAAGTTCGTTTCAGACTCTAATAACGCAGAAAATCGTGTCTCAAGTCGAAAAACGACTTGGGACCATATCTCACCTAAATTTAATGGTAGATTCAAAGTTTATATGAACCTAAAGTTTGTACCTTGAGTAATGTTTAGAAGTTTAAACAATTTTAAAATATGTCTGTTTTTAGGCGAATAAAAGACAAAAGTTCGTTTCAGACTCTAATAACGCAGAAATTCGTGTTTCAAGTTGAAAAACGACTTGTGACCATATCTCACCTAAATTTCATAGTAGATTCAAAGTTTATATGAACCTAAAGTTTGTACCTTGATTAAAGTTTAGAAGTTTAAACAATTTTAAAATATCACTGTTTTTAGGCGAATAAACGACAAAAGTTCGTTTCCGACTCTATAATGCAGAAAATCGTGTTTACAGTTGAAAAACGACTTGTGATCATATCTCACCTAAATTTAATGGTAGATTCAAAGTTTATATGAACCTAAAGTTTTTACCTTGAATAATGTTTGGAAGTTTAAACAATTTTAAAATATGTCTGTTTTTAGGCGAATAAAAGACAAAAGTTCGTTTCAGACTCTAATAACGCAGAAAATCGTGTTTCAAGTTGAAAAACTACTTGTGACCTTATCTCACCTAAATTTAATGGTAGATTTAAAGTTTATATGAACCTAAAGTTTGTACCTTGAGTAATGTTTAGAAGTTGAAACAATTTTAAAATATCACTATTTTTAGGCGAGTAAACGACAAAAGTTTGTTTCAGACTCTAATAACGCAGAAAATCGTGTTTCAAGTTGAAAAAAGCCTTGTGACCATATCTCACCTAAATTTCATGGTAGATTCAAAGTTTATATGAAACTAAAGTTTGTACCTTGAGTAATGTTAGAAGTTTAAACAATTTTAAAATATCACTATTTTTAGGCGAAGAAACGACAAAAGTTCGTTTCAGACTCTAATCACGCAGAAAATCGTGTTTCAAGTTGAAAAACAACTTGTGACCATATCTCACCTAAATTTAATGGTAGGTCCAAAGTTTATATGAAACTAAAGTTTGTACCTTGAGTAATGTTAGAAGTTTAAAAAATTTTAAAATATCACTATTTTTAGGCAAGTAATCGGCAAAAGTTCGTTTCAGACTCTACTAACGCAGAAAATCGTGTTTCAAGTTGAAAAACGACTTGTGACCATAACTCACCTAAATTTAATGGTAGATGCAAAGTTTATATGAACCTAAAGTTTGTACCTTGATTAAAGTTTAGATTTAAACAATTTTAAAATATCACTTTTTTAGGTAAGTAACCGACAAAAGTTCGTTTCAGACTCTAATAACGCAGAAAATCGTGTTTCAAGTTGAAAAACGACTTGTGTCCATATCTCACCTAAATTTAATGGTAGATTCAAAGTTTATATGAACCTAAAGTTTGTACCTTGATTAAAGTTTAGAAGTTTAAACAATTTTCAAATATCACTGTTTTTAGGCGAATAAACGACAAAAGTGCGTTTCAGACTCTAATAACGCAGAAAATCGTGTTTCAAGTTGAAAAACGACTTGTGACCATATCTCACCTAAATTTAATGGTAGATTCAAAGTTTATATGAACCTAAAGTTTGTACCTTTATTAAAGTTTAGAAGTTTAAACAATTTTAAAATATCACTGTTTTTAGGCGAATAAAAGACAAAAGTTCGTTTCAGACTCTAATAACGCAGAAATTCGTGTTTCAAGTTGAAAAACGACTTGTGACCATATCTCACCTAAATTTCATAGTAGATTCAAAGTTTATATGAACCTAAAGTTTGTACCTTGATTAAAGTTTAGAAGTTTAAACAATTTTAAAATATCACTGTTTTTAGGCGAATAAACTACAAAAGTTCGTTTCCGACTCTATAATGCAGAAAATCGTGTTTACAGTTGAAAAACGACTTGTGACCATATCTCACCTAAATTTAATGGTAGATTCAAAGTTTATATGAACCTAAAGTTTTTACCTTGAATAATGTTTGGAAGTTTAAACAATTTTAAAATATCACTATTTTTAGGCGAATAAAAGACGAAAGTTCGTTTGAGACTCTAATAACGCAGAAAATCGTGTTTCAAGTTGAAAAACTACTTGTGACCTTATCTCACCTAAATTTAATGGTAGATTTAAAGTTTATATGAACCTAAAGTTTGTACCTTGAGTAATGTTTAGAAGTTTAAACAATTTTAAAATATCACTATTTTTAGGCGAGTAAACGACAAAAGTTTGTTTCAGACTCTAATAACGCAGAAAATCGTGTTTCAAGTTGAAAAACGCCTTGTGACCATATCTCACCTAAATTTCATGGTAGATTCAAAGTTTATATGAACCTAAAGTTTGTACCTTGAGTAATGTTTAGAAGTTTAAACAATTTTTAAATATCTCTGTTTTTAGGCGAATAAACGACAAAAGTTCGTTTCAGACTCTAATAACGCAGAAAATCGTGTCTCAAGTCGAAAAACGACTTGTGACCATATCTCACCTAAATTTAATGGTAGATGCAAAGTTTATATGAACCTAAAGTTTGTACCTTGATTAAAGTTTAGAAGTTTAAACAATTTTAAAATATCACTATTTATAAGCGAGTAACCGACAAAAGTTCGTTTCAGACTCTAATAACGCAGAAAATCGTGTTTCAAGTCGAAAAACGACTTGTGACCATATCTCATAAATTTAATGGTAGATTCAAAGTTTATATGAACCTAAAGTTTGTACCTTGATTAAAGTTTAGAAGTTTAAACAATTTTAAAATATCACTGTTTTTAGGCGAATAAACGACAAAAGTTCGTTTCCGACTCTAATAATGCAGAAAATCGTGTTTCAAGTTGAAAAACGACTTGTGACCATATCTCATCTAAATTTAATGGTAGATTCAAAGTTTATATGAACCTAAAGTTTGTACCTTGCGTAATGTTTAGAAGTTTAAACAATTTTATAATATCACTGTTTTTAGGCAAGTAATCGGCAAAAGTTCGTTTCAGACTCTAATAACGCAGAAAATCGTGTTTCAAGTTGAAAAACGACTTGTGACCATATCTCACCTAAATTTAATGGTAGATTCAAAGTTTATATGAACCTAAAGTTTGTACCTTGAGTAAAGTTTAGAAGATTAAACAATTTTAAAATATCACTGTTTTTAGGCGAATAAAAGACAAAAGTTCGTTTCAGACTCTAATAACGCAGAAAATCGTGTTTCAAGTTGAAAAACGACTTGTGACCATATCTCACCTAAATTTCATAGTAGATTCAAAGTTTATATGAACCTAAAGTTTGTACCTTGATTAAAGTTTAGAAGTTTAAACAATTTTAAAATATCACTGTTTTTAGGCGAATAAACGACAAAAGTTCGTTTCCGACTCTATAATGCAGAAAATCGTGTTTACAGTTGAAAAACGACTTGTGACCATATCTCACCTAAATTTAATGGTAGATTCAAAGTTTATATGAACCTAAATTTTTTACCTTGAATAATGTTTGGAAGTTTAAACAATTTTAAAATATCACTATTTTTAGGCGAATAAAAGACGAAAGTTCGTTTGAGACTCTAATAACGCAGAAAATCGTGTTTCAAGTTGAAAAACTACTTGTGACCATATCTCACCTAAATTTAATGGTAGATTTAAAGTTTATATGAACCTAAAGTTTGTACTTTGAGTAATGTTTAGAAGTTTAAACAATTTTAAAATATCACTATTTTTAGGCGAAGAAACGACAAAAGTTCGTTTCAGACTCTAATAACGCAGAAAATCGTGTTTCAAGTCGAAAAACGACTTGTGACCATATCTCACCTAAATTTAATGGTAGATTCAAAGTTTATATGAACCTAAAGTTTGTACCTTGAGTAATGTTTAGAAGTTTAAACAATTTTAAAATATCTCTGTTTTTAGGCGAATAAACGACAAAAGTTCGTTTTCGACTCTAATAATGCATAAAATCGTGTTTCAAGTTGAAAAACGACTTGTGACCATATGTCACCTAAATTTAATGGTAGATTCAAAGTTTATATGAACCTAAAGTTTGTACCTTGCGTAATGTTTAGAAGTTTAAACAATTTTATAATATCACTATTTTTAGGCGAGTAAACGACAAAAGTTTGTTTCAGACTCTACTAACGCAGAAAATCGTGTTTCAAGTTGAAAAACGACTTGAGACCATATCTCACCTAAATTTAAAGGTAGATTCAAAGTTTATATGAACCTAAAGTTTGTACCTTGATTAAAGTTTAGAAGTTTAAACGATTTTAAAATATCACTGTTTTTAAGCGAATAAACAACAAAAGTTCGTTTCTGACACTAATAACGCAGAAAATCGTGTTTCAACTTGAAAAACGACTTGGGACCATATCTCACCTAAATTTAATGGTAGATTCAAAGTTTATATGAACCTAAAGTTTGTACCTTGAGTAATGTTTAGAAGTTTAAACAATTTTAAAATATCACTATTTTTAGGCGAGTAAACGACAAAAGTTTGTTTCAGACTCTAATAACGCAGAAAATCGTGTTTCAAGTTGAAAAACGCCTTGTGACCATATCTCACCTAAATTTAATGGTAGATTCAAAGTTTATATGAACCTAAAGTTTGTACCTTGATTAAAGTTTAGAAGATTAAACAATTTTAAAATATCACTGTTTTTAGGCGAATAAAAGACAAAAGTTCGTTTCAGACTCTAATAACGCAGAAAATCGTGTTTCAAATTGAAAAACGACTTGTGACCATATCTCACCTAAATTTCATAGTAGATTCAAAGTTTATATGAACCTAAAGTTTGTACCTTGATTAAAGTTTAGAAGTTTAAACAATTTTAAAATATCACTGTTTTTAGGCGAATAAACGACAAAAGTTCGTTTCCGACTCTATAATGCAGAAAATCGTGTTTCAAGTTGAAAAACGACTTGTGACCATATCTCACCTAAATTTCATGGTAGATTCAAAGTTTATATGAACCTAAAGTTTGTACCTTGAGTAATGTTTAGAAGTTTAAACAATTTTAAAATATCACTGTTTTTAAGCGAATAAACGACAAAAGTTCGTTTCCGACTCTAATAACGCAGAAAATCGTGTTTCAAATCGAAAAACGACTTGTGACCATATCTCACCTAAATTTAATGGTAGATGCAAAGTTTATATGAACCTAAAGTTTGTACCTTGATTAAAGTTTAGAAGTTTAAACAATATTAAAATATCACTGTTTTTAAGCGAATAAACGACAAAAGTTCGTTTCCGACTCTAATAACGCAGAAAATCGTGTTTCAAGTTGAAAAACGACTTGGGACCATATCTCAACTAAATTTAATGGTAGATTCAAAGTTTATATGAACCTAAAGTTTGTTCCTTGATTAAAGTTGTAAGTTTAAACAATTTTAAAATATCACTATTTTTAGGCGAGTAAACGACAAAAGTTTGTTTCAGACTCTAATAACGCAGAAAATCGTGTTTCAAGTTGAAAAACGACTTGTGACCATATCTCACCTAAATTTAATGGTAGATGCAAAGTTTATATGAACCTAAAGTTTGTACCTTGATTAAAGTTTAGAAATTTAAACAATTTTAAAATATCACTATTTATAGGCGAGTAACCGACAAAAGTTCGTTTCAGACTCTAATAACGCATAAAATCGTGTTTCAAGTTGAAAAACGACTTGTGACCATATCTCACCTAAATTTAATGTTAGATTCAAAGTTTATATGAACCTAAAGTTTGTACCTTGATTAAAGTTTAGAAGTTTAAACAATTTTAAAATATCACTGTTTTTAGGCGAAGAAACGACAAAAGTTCGTTTCAGACTCTAATAACGCAGAAAATCGTGTTTTAAGTTGAAAAACGACTTGTGACTATATCTCACCTAAATTTAATGGTAGATTCAAAGTTTATATGAACCTAAAGTTTGTACCTTGAGTAATGTTTAGAAGTTTAAACAATTTTAAAATATCACTATTTTTAGGCGAGTAAACGACAAAAGTTCGCTTCAGACTCTAATAACGCAGAAAATCGTGTTTCAAGTTGAAAAACGACTTGGGACCATATCTCACCTAAATTTAATGGTAGATTCAAAGTTTATATGAACCTAAAGTTTGTACCTTGAGTAATGTTTAGAAGTTTAAACAATTTTAAAATATCACTATTTTTAGGCGAGTAAACGACAAAAGTTCGCTTCAGACTCTAATAACGCAGAAAATCGTGTTTCAAATTGAAAAACGCCTTGTGACCATATTTCACCTAAATTTAATGGTAGATTCAAAGTTTATATGAACCTAAAGTTTGTACCTTGATTAAAGTTTAGAAATTTAAACAATTTTAAAATATCACTGTTTTTAGGCGAATAAACGACAAAAGTTCGTTTCCGACTCTAATAACGCAGAAAATCGTGTTTCAAGTTGAAAAACGACTTGGGACCATATCTCACCTAAATTTAATGGTAGATTCAAAGTTTATATGAACCTAAAGTTTGTACCTTGAGTAATGTTTAGAAGTTTAAACAATTTTAAAATATCACTATTTTTAGGCGAGTAAACGACAAAAGTTCGTTTCAGACTCTAATAACGCAGAAAATCGTGTTTCAAGTTGAAAAACGACTTGTGACCATATCTCACCTAAATTTAATGGTAGATTCAAAGTTTATATGAACCTAAAGTTTGTAGATTGAATAAAGTTTAGAAGTTTAAACAATTTTAAAATATCACTGTTTTTAGGCGAATAAACGACAAAAGTTCGTTTCAGACTCTAATAGCGCAGAAAATCGTGTTTCAAGTTGAAAAACGACTTGTGACCATATCTCACCTAAATTTAATGGTAGATTCAAAGTTTATATGAACCTAAAGTTTGTACCTTGAGTAATGTTTAGAAGTTTAAACAATTTTAAAATAACACTATTTTTAGGCGAGTAAACGACAAAAGTTCGTTTCAGACACTAATAACGCAGAAAATCGTGTTTCAAGTTGAAAAACGCCTTGTGACCATATCTCACCTAAATTTCATGGTAGATTCAAAGTTTATATGAACCTAAAGTTTGTACCTTGAGTAATGTTTAAAAGTTTATACAATTTTAAAATATCACTATTTTTAGGCGAATAAACGACAAAAGTTCGTTTCAGACTCTAATAATGCAGAAAATCGTGTTTCAAATTGAAAAACGGCTTGTGACCATATCTCTCCTAAATTTAAAGGTAGATTCAAAGTTTATATGAACCTAAAGTTTGTACCTTGAGTAATGTTTAGAAGTTTATTTTATAATATCACTATTTTTAAGGCGACAAAACGAGAAAAATTCGTTTCAGACTCTAATAATGCAGAAAATCGTGTTTCAAATTGAAAAACGGCTTGTGACCATATCTCACCTAAATTTAAAGGTAGATTCAAAGTTTATATGAACATAAAGTTTGTACCTTGAGTTATGTTTAGAAGTTTAAACAATTTTAAAATATAACTATTTTTAGGCGAGTAAACGACAAAAGTTCGTTTCAGACTCTAATAACGCAGAAAATCGTGTTTTAAGTTGAAGAACGACTTGTGTCCATATCTCACCTAAATTTAATTGTAGATTCAAAGTTTATATGAACCTAAAGTTTGTACCTTGAGTAATGTTTAGAAGTTTAAACAATTTTAAAATATCACTATTTTTAGGCAAAGAAACGACAAAAGTTCGTTTCAGACTCTAATAACGCAGAAAATCGTGTTTCAAGTCGAAAAACGAATTGTGACCATATCTCACCTAAATTTAATGGTAGATTTAAAGTTTATATGAACCTAAAGTTTGTACCTTGCGTAATGTTAGAAGTTTAAACAATTTTAAAATATCACTATTTTTAGGTAAGTAATCGGCAATAGTTCGCTTCAGACTCTAATAACGCAGAAACTCGTGTTTCAAATTGAAAAACGCCTTGTGACCATATCTCACCTAAATTTAATGGTAGATTCAAAGTTTATATGAACCTAAAGTTTGTACCTTGATTAAAGTTTAGAAGTTTAAACAATTTTAAAATATCACTGTTTTTAAGCGAATAAACGACAAAAGTTCGTTTCCGACACTAATAACGCAGAAAATCGTGTTTCAAGTTGAAAAACGACTTGGGACCATATCTCACCTAAATTTAATGGTAGATTCAAAGTTTATATGAACCTAAAGTTTGTACCTTGAGTAATGTTTAGAAGTTTAAACAATTTTAAAATATCACTATTTTTAGGCGAAGATACGACAAAAGTTCGTTTCAGACTCTAATAACGCAGAAAATCGTGTTTCAGGTCGAAAAATGACTTGTGAACATATCTCACCTAAATTTAATGGTAGATTCAAAGTTTATATGAACCTAAAGTTTGTACCTTGAGTAATGTTTAGAAGTTTAAACAATTTTAAAATATCGCTGTTTTTAGGCGAATAAACGACAAAAGTTCGTTTCAGACTCTAATAACGCAGAAAACCGTGTTTCAAGTCGAAAAACGACTTGTGACCATATCTCACCTAAATTTAATGGTAGATGCAAAGTTTATAAGAACCTAAAGTTTGTACCTTGATTAAAGTTTAGAAGTTTAAACAATTTTAAAATATCACTATTTATAGGCGAGTAACCGACAAAAGTTCGTTTCAGACTCTAATAACGCAGAAAATCGTGTTTCAAGTTGAAAAACGACTTGTGACCATATCTTACCTAAATTTAATGGTAGATTCAAAGTTTATATGAACCTAAATTTGTACCTTGATTAAAGTTTAGAAGTTTAAACAATTTTAAAATATCACTGTTTTTAGGCGAATAAACGACAAAAGTTTGTTTCCGACTCTAATAATGCAGAAAATCGTGTTTCAAGTTGAAAAACGACTTGTGATCATATTTCACCTAAATTTAATGGTAGATTCAAAGTTTATATGAACCTAAAGTTTGTACCTTGATTAAAGTTTAGAAGTTTAAACAATTTTAAAAAATCACTGTTTTTGGTTGAATAAACGACAAAAGTTCGTTTCCGACTCTAATAACGCAGAAAATCGTGTTTCAAGTCGAAAAACGAATTGTGACCATATCTCTCCTAAATTTAATGGTAGATTCAAAGTTTATATGAACCTAAAGTTTGTACCTTAAGTAATGTTTAGAAGTTTAAACAATTTTAAAATAACACTATTTTTAGGCGAGTAAACGACAAAAGTTCGTTTCAGACACTAATAACGCAGAAAATCGTGTTTCAAGTTGAAAAACGCCTTGTGACCATATCTCGCCTAAATTTCATGGTAGATTCAAAGTTTATATGAACCTAAAGTTTGTACCTTGAGTAATGTTTAAAAGTTTATACAATTTTAAAATATCACTATTTTTAGGCGAATAAACGACAAAAGTTCGTTTCAGACTCTAATAATGCAGAAAATCGTGTTTCAAATTGAAAAACGGCTTGTGACCATATCTCTCCTAAATTTAAAGGTAGATTCAAAGTTTATATGAACCTAAAGTTTCTACCTTGAGTAATGTTTAGAAGTTTATTTTATAATATCACTATTTTTAAGGCGACAAAACGACAAAAATTCGTTTCAGACTCTAATAATGCAGAAAATTGTGTTTCAAGTTGAAAAACGACTTGTGACCATATCTCACCTAAATTTAATGGTAGATGCAAAGTTTATATGAACCTAACGTTTGTACCTTGATTAAAGTTTAGAAGTTTAAACAATATTAAAATATCACTGTTTTTAAGCGAATAAACGACAAAAGTTCGTTTCCGACTCTAATAACGCAGAAAATCGTGTTTCAAGTTGAAAAACGACTTGGGACCATATCTCAACTAAATTTAATGGTAGATTCAAAGTTTATATGAACCTAAAGTTTGTTCCTTGATTAAAGTTGTAAGTTTAAACAATTTTAAAATATCACTATTTTTAGGCGAGTAAACGACAAAAGTTTGTTTCAGACTCTAATAACGCAGAAAATCGTGTTTCAAGTTGAAAAACGACTTGTGACCATATCTCACCTAAATTTAATGGTAGATGCAAAGTTTATATGAACCTAAAGTTTGTACCTTGATTAAAGTTTAGAAATTTAAACAATTTTAAAATATCACTATTTATAGGCGAGTAACCGACAAAAGTTCGTTTCAGACTCTAATAACGCATAAAATCGTGTTTCAAGTTGAAAAACGACTTGTGACCATATCTCACCTAAATTTAATGTTAGATTCAAAGTTTATATGAACCTAAAGTTTGTACCTTGATTAAAGTTTAGAAGTTTAAACAATTTTAAAATATCACTGTTTTTAGGCGAAGAAACGACAAAAGTTCGTTTCAGACTCTAATAACGCAGAAAATCGTGTTTCAAGTTGAAAAACGACTTGTGACCATATCTCACCTAAATTTAATGGTAGATTCAAAGTTTATATGAACCTAAAGTTTGTACCTTGAGTAATGTTAGAAGTTTAAACAATTTTAAAATATCACTATTTTTAGGTAAGTAATCGGCAAAAGTTCGCTTCAGACTCTAATAACGCAGAAAATCGTGTTTCAAATTGAAAAACGCCTTGTGACCATATCTCACCTAAATTTAAAGGTAGATTCAAAGTTTATATGAACCTAAAGTTTGTACCTTGATTAAAGTTTAGAAATTTAAACAATTTTAAAATATCACTGTTTTTAGGCGAATAAACGACAAAAGTTCGTTTCCGACTCTAATAACGCAGAAAATCGTGTTTCAAGTTGAAAAACGACTTGGGACCATATCTCACCTAAATTTAATGGTAGATTCAAAGTTTATATGAACCTAAAGTTTGTACCTTGAGTAATGTTTAGAAGTTTAAACAATTTTAAAATATCACTATTTTTAGGCGAAGAAACGACAAAAGTTCGTTTCAGACTCTAATAACGCAGAAAATCGTGTTTCAAGTCGAAAAATGACTTGTGAACATATCTCACCTAAATTTAATGGTAGATTCAAAGTTTATATGAACCTAAAGTTTGTACCTTGAGTAATGTTTAGAAGTTTAAACAATTTTAAAATATCGCTGTTTTTAGGCGAATAAACGACAAAAGTTCGTTTCAGACTCTAATAACGCAGAAAATCGTGTTTCAAGTTGAAAAACGACTTGGGACCATATCTCACCCAAATTTAATGGTAGATTCAAAGTTTATATGAACCTAAAGTTTGTACCTTGAATAATGTTTGGAAGTTTAAACAATTTTAAAATATCACTATTTTTAGGCGAATAAAAGACGAAAGTTCGTTTGAGACTCTAATAACGCAGAAAATCGTGTTTCAAGTTGAAAATCGCCTTGTGACCATATCTCACCTAAATTTCATGGTAGATTCAAAGTTTATATGAACCTAAAGTTTGTACCTTGAGTAACGTTTAGAAGCTTAAACAATTTTAAAATATCAATATTTTTAGGCAAAGAAACGACAAAAGTTCGTTTCAGACTCTAATAACGCAGAAAATCGTGTTTCAAGTCGAAAAACGAATTGTGACCATATCTCACTTAAATTTAATGGTAGATTCAAAGTTTATATGAACCTAAAGTTTGTACCTTGATTAAAGTTTAGAAGTTTAAACAATTTTAAAATATCACTGTTTTTAGGCGAATAAACGACAAAAGTTCGTTTCAGACTCTAATAACGCAGAAAATCGTGTTTCAAGTTGAAAAACGACTTGTGACCATATCTCACCTAAATTTCGTGGTAGATTCAAAGTTTATATGAACCTAAAGTTTGTACCTTGAGTAATGTTTAGAAGTTTAAACAATTTTAAAATATCACTATTTTTAGGCAAAGAAACGACAAAAGTTCGTTTCAGACTCTAATAACGCAGAAAATCGTGTTTCAAGTCGAAAAACGAATTGTGACCATATCTCACCTAAATTTAATGGTAGATTTAAAGTTTATATGAACCTAAAGTTTGTACCTTGCGTAATGTTAGAAGTGTAAACAATTTTAAAATATCACTATTTTTAGGTAAGTAATCGGCAAAAGTTCGCTTCAGACTCTAATAACGCAGAAAATCGTGTTTCAAATTGAAAAACGCCTTGTGACCATATCTCACCTAAATTTAATGGTAGATTCAAAGTTTATATGAACCTAAAGTTTGTACCTTGATTAAAGTTTAGAAGTTTAAACAATTTTAAAATATCACTGTTTTTAAGCGAATAAACGACAAAAGTTCGTTTCCGACACTAATAACGCAGAAAATCGTGTTTCAAGTTGAAAAACGACTTGTGACCATATCTCTCCTAAATTTAATGGTAGATTCAAAGTTTATATGAACCTAAAGTTTGTACCTTGAGTAATGTTTAGAAGTTTAAACAATTTTAAAATATCACTATTTTTAGGCAAAGAAACGACAAAAGTTCGTTTCAGACTCTAATAACGCAGAAAATCGTGTTTCAAGTCGAAAAACGAATTGTGACCATATCTCACTTAAATTTAATGGTAGATTCAAAGTTTATATGAACCTAAAGTTTGTACCTTGATTAAAGTTTAGAAGTTTAAACAATTTTAAAATATCACTATTTTTAGGCAAAGAAACGACAAAAGTTCGTTTCAGACTCTAATAACGCAGAAAATCGTGTTTCAAATTGAAAAACGCCTTGTGACCATATCTCACCTAAATTTAATGGTAGATTCAAAGTTTATATGAACCTAAAGTTTGTACCTTGATTAAAGTTTAGAAGTTTAAACAATTTTAAAATATCACTGTTTTTAAGCGAATAAACGACAAAAGTTCGTTTCCGACACTAATAACGCAGAAAATCGTGTTTCAAGTTGAAAAACGACTTGTGACCATATCTCTCCTAAATTTAATGGTAGATTCAAAGTTTATATGAACCTAAAGTTTGTACCTTGAGTAATGTTTAGAAGTTTAAACAATTTTAAAATAACACTATTTTTAGGCGAGTAAACGACAAAAGTTCGTTTCAGACACTAATAACGCAGAAAATCGTGTTTCAAGTTGAAAAACGCCTTGTGACCATATCTCACCTAAATTTCATGGTAGATTCAAAGTTTATATGAACCTAAAGTTTGTACCTTGAGTAATGTTTAAAAGTTTATACAATTTTAAAATATCACTATTTTTAGGCGAATAAACGACAAAAGTTCGTTTCAGACTCTAATAATGCAGAAAATCGTGTTTCAAATTGAAAAACGGCTTGTAACCATATCTCTCCTAAATTTAAAGGTAGATTCAAAGTTTATATGAACCTAAAGTTTGTACCTTGAGTAATGTTTAGAAGTTTATTTTATAATATCACTATTTTTAAGCGAATAAACGACAAAAGTTCGTTTCCGACTCTAATAACGCAGAAAATCGTGTTACAAGTTGAAAAACGACTTGGGACCATATCTCAACTAAATTTAATGGTAGATTCAAAGTTTATATGAACCTAAAGTTTGTTCCTTGATTAAAGTTGTAAGATAAACAATTTTAAAATATCACTATTTTTAGGCGAGTAAACGACAAAAGTTTGTTTCAGACTCTAATAACGCAGAAAATCGTGTTTCAAGTTGAAAAACGACTTGTGACCATATCTCACCTAAATTTAATGGTAGATGCAAAGTTTATATGAACCTAAAGTTTGTACCTTGATTAAAGTTTAGAAATTTAAACAATTTTAAAATATCACTATTTATAGGCGAGTAACCGACAAAAGTTCGTTTCAGACTCTAATAACGCATAAAATCGTGTTTCAAGTTGAAAAACGACTTGTGACCATATCTCACCTAAATTTAATGTTAGATTCAAAGTTTATATGAACCTAAAGTTTGTACCTTGATTAAAGTTTAGAAGTTTAAACAATTTTAAAATATCACTGTTTTTAGGCGAAGAAACGACAAAAGTTCGTTTCAGACTCTAATAACGCAGAAAATCGTGTTTCAAGTTGAAAAACGACTTGTGACCATATCTCACCTAAATTTAATGGTAGATTCAAAGTTTATATGAACCTAAAGTTTGTACCTTGAGTAATGTTAGAAGTTTAAACAATTTTAAAATATCACTATTTTTAGGTAAGTAATCGGCAAAAGTTCGCTTCAGACTCTAATAACGCAGAAAATCGTGTTTCAAATTGAAAAACGCCTTGTGACCATATCTCACCTAAATTTAAAGGTAGATTCAAAGTTTATATGAACCTAAAGTTTGTACCTTGATTAAAGTTTAGAAATTTAAACAATTTTAAAATATCACTGTTTTTAGGCGAATAAACGACAAAAGTTCGTTTCCGACTCTAATAACGCAGAAAATCGTGTTTCAAGTTGAAAAACGACTTGGGACCATATCTCACCTAAATTTAATGGTAGATTCAAAGTTTATATGAACCTAAAGTTTGTACCTTGAGTAATGTTTAGAAGTTTAAACAATTTTAAAATATCACTATTTTTAGGCGAAGAAACGACAAAAGTTCGTTTCAGACTCTAATAACGCAGAAAATCGTGTTTCAAGTCGAAAAATGACTTGTGAACATATCTCACCTAAATTTAATGGTAGATTCAAAGTTTATATGAACCTAAAGTTTGTACCTTGAGTAATGTTTAGAAGTTTAAACAATTTTAAAATACCGCTGTTTTTAGGCGAATAAACGACAAAAGTTCGTTTCAGACTCTAATAACGCAGAAAATCGTGTTTCAAGTTGAAAAACGACTTGGGACCATATCTCACCTAAATTTAATGGTAGATTCAAAGTTTATATGAACCTAAAGTTAGTACCTTGAATAATGTTTGGAAGTTTAAACAATTTTAAAATATCACTATTTTTTTGGCGAATAAAAGACGAAAGTTCGTTTGAGACTCTAATAACGCAGAAAATCGTGTTTCAAGTTGAAAATCGCCTTGTGACCATATCTCACCTAAATTTCATGGTAGATTCAAAGTTTATATGAACCTAAAGTTTGTACCTTGAGTAACGTTTAGAAGCTTAAACAATTTTAAAATATCAATATTTTTAGGCAAAGAAACGACAAAAGTTCGTTTCAGACTCTAATAACGCAGAAAATCGTGTTTCAAGTCGAAAAACGAATTGTGACCATATCTCACTTAAATTTAATGGTAGATTCAAAGTTTATATGAACCTAAAGTTTGTACCTTGATTAAAGTTTAGAAGTTTAAACAATTTTAATATATCACTGTTTTTAGGCGAATAAACGACAAAAGTTCGTTTCAGACTCTAATAACGCAGAAAATCGTGTTTCAAGTTGAAAAACGACTTGTGACCATATCTCACCTAAATTTCGTGGTAGATTCAAAGTTTATATGAACCTAAAGTTTGTACCTTGAGTAATGTTTAGAAGTTTAAACAATTTTAAAATATCACTATTTTTAGGCAAAGAAACGACAAAAGTTCGTTTTAGACTCTAATAACGCAGAAAATCGTGTTTCAAGTCGAAAAACGAATTGTGACCATATCTCACCTAAATTTAATGGTAGATTTAAAGTTTATATGAACCTAAAGTTTGTACCTTGCGTAATGTGAGAAGTGTAAACAATTTTAAAATATCACTATTTTTAGGTAAGTAATCGGCAAAAGTTCGCTTCAGACTCTAATAACGCAGAAAATAGTGTTTCAAATTGAAAAACGCCTTGTGACCATATCTCACCTAAATTTAATGGTAGATTCAAAGTTTATATGAACCTAAAATTTGTACCTTGATTAAAGTTTAGAAGTTTAAACAATTTTAAAATATCACTGTTTTTAAGCGAATAAACGACAAAAGTTCGTTTCCGACACTAATAACGCAGAAAATCGTGTTTCAAGTTGAAAAACGACTTGGAACCATATCTCACCTAAATTTAATGGTAGATTCAAAGTTTATATGAACCTAAAGATTGTACCTTGAGTAATGTTTAGAAGTTGAAACAATTTTAAAATATCACTATTTTTAGGCGAGTAAAAGGCAAAAGTTTGTTTCAGACTCTAATAACGCAGAAAATCGGGTTTCAAGTTGAAAATCGCCTTGTGACCATATCTCACCTAAATTTCATGATAGATTCAAAGTTTATATGAACCTAAAGTTTGTACCTTGAGTAATGTTTAAAAGCTTAAACAATTTTAAAATATCACTATTTTTAGGCGAAGAAACGACAAAAGTTCGTTTCAGATTCTAATAACGCAGAAAATCGTGTTTCAAGTCGAAAAACGACTTGTGACCATATCTCACCTAAATTTAATGGTAGATTCAAAGTTTATTTGAACCTAAAGTTTGTACCTTGATTAAAGTTTAGAAGTTTAAACAATTTTAAAATATCACTATTTAAAGGCGAGTAACCGACAAAAGTTCGTTTCAGACCCTAATAACGCAGAAAATCGTGTTTCAAGTTGAAAAACGACTTGTGACCATATCTCACCTAAATTTAATGGTAGATTCAAAGTTTATATGAACCTAAAGTTTGTACCTTGATTAAAGTTTAGAAGGTTAAACAATATTAAAATATCACTGTTTTTAGGCGAATAAACGACAAAAGTTTGTTTCCGACTCTAATAATGCAGAAAATCGTGTTTCAAGTTGAAAAACGACTTGTGACCATATCTCACTTAAATTTAATGGTAGATTCAAAGTTTATATGAACCTAAAGTTTGTACCTTGATTAAAGTTTAGAAGTTTAAACAATTTTAAAATATCACTGTTTTTAGGCGAATAAACGACAAAAGTTCGTTTCAGTCTCAAATAACGCAGAAAATCGTGTTTCAAGTTGAAAAACGACTTGTGACCATATCTCACCTAAATTTCATGGTAGATTCAAAGTTTATATGAACCTAAAGTTTGTACCTTGAGTAATGTTTAGAAGTTTAAACAATTTTAAAATATCACTATTTTTAGGTAAGTAATCGGCAAAAGTTCGCTTCAGACTTTAGCGTTATTAGTAACGCAGAAAATCGTGTTTCAAATTGAAAAACGCCTTATGACCATATCTCACCTAAATTTAATGGTAGATTCAAAGTTTATATGAACCTAAAGTTTGTACCTTGATTAAAGTTTAGAAGTTTAAACAATTTTAAAATATCACTGTTTTTAAGCGAATAAACGACAAAAGTTCGTTTCCGACACTAATAACGCAGAAAATCGTGTTTCAAGTTGAAAAACGACTTGGGACCATATCTCACCTAAATTTAATGGTAGATTCAAAGTTTATATGAACCTAAAGTTTGTACCTTGAGTAATGTTTAGAAGTTGAAACAATTTTAAAATATCACTATTTTTAGGCGAGTAAACGACATAAGTTTGTTTCAGACTCTAATAACGCAGAAAATCGTGTTTCAAGTTGAAAATCGCCTTGTGACCATATCTCACCTAAATTTCATGGTAGATTCAAAGTTTATATGAACCTAAAGTTTGTACCTTGAATAACGTTTAGAAGCTTAAACAATTTTAAAATATCAATATTTTTAGGCGAAGAAACGACAAAAGTTCGTTTCAGACTCTAATAACGCAGAAAATCGTGTTTCAAGTCGAAAAACGACTTGTGACCATATCTCACCTAAATTTAATGGTAGATTCAAAGTTTATTTGAACCTAAAGTTTGTACCTTGATTAAAGTTTAGAAGTTTAAACAATTTTAAAATATCACTATTTAAAGGCGAGTAACCGACAAAAGTTCGTTTCAGACCCTAATAACGCAGAAAATCGTGTTTCAAGTTGAAAAACGACTTGTGACCATATCTCACCTAAATTTAATGGTAGATTCAAAGTTTATATGAACCTAAAGTTTGTACCTTGATTAAAGTTTAGAAGGTTAAACAATATTAAAATATGGCGAATAGGCGAATAAACGACAAAAGTTTGTTTCCGACTCTAATAATGCAGAAAATAGTGTTTCAAGTTGAAAAACGACTTGTGACCATATCTCACTTAAATTTAATGGTAGATTCAAAGTTTATATGAACCTAAAGTTTGTACCTTGATTAAAGTTTAGAAGTTTAAACAATTTTAAAATATCACTGTTTTTAGGCGAATAAACGACAAAAGTTCGTTTCAGTCTCAAATAACGCAGAAAATCGTGTTTCAAGTTGAAAAACGACTTGTGACCATATCTCACCTAAATTTCATGGTAGATTCAAAGTTTATATGAACCTAAAGTTTGTACCTTGAGTAATGTTTAGAAGTTTAAACAATTTTAAAATATCACTATTTTTAGGTAAGTAATCGGCAAAAGTTCGCTTCAGACTCTAATAACGCAGAAAATCGTGTTTCAAATTGAAAAACGCCTTGTGACCATATCTCACCTAAATTCAATGGTAGATTCAAAGTTTATATGAACCTAAAGTTTGTACCTTGATTAAAGTTTAGAAGTTTAAACAATTTTAAAATATCACTGTTTTTAAGCGAATAAACGACAAAAGTTCGTTTCCGACACTAATAACGCAGAAAATCGTGTTTCAAGTTGAAAAACGACTTGGGACCATATCTCACCTAAATTTAATGGTAGATTCAAAGTTTATATGAACCTAAAGTTTGTACCTTGAGTAATGTTTAGAAGTTGAAACCATTTTAAAATATCACTATTTTTAGGCGAGTAAACGACAAAAGTTTGTTTCAGACTCTAATAACGCAGTAAATCGTGTTTCAAGTTGAAAATCGCCTTGTGACCATATCTCACCTAAATTTCATGGTAGACTCAAAGTTTATATGAACCTAAAGTTTGTACCTTGAGTAACGTTTAGAAGCTTAAACAATTTTAAAATATCAATATTTTTAGGCGAAGAAACGACAAAAGTTCGTTTCAGACTCTAATAACGCAGAAAATCGTGTTTCAAGTCGAAAAACGACTTGTGACCATATCTCACCTAAATTTAATGGTAGATTCAAAGTTTATTTGACCCTAAAGTTTGTACCTTGATTAAAGTTTAGAAGTTTAAACAATTTTAAAATATCACTATTTAAAGGCGAGTAACCGACAAAAGTTCGTTTCAGACCCTAATAACGCAGAAAATCGTGTTTCAAGTTGAAAAACGACTTGTGACCATATCTCACCTAAATTTAATGGTAGATTCAAAGTTTATATGAACCTAAAGTTTGTACCTTGATTAAAGTTTAGAAGGTTAAACATTTTTAAAATATCACTGTTTTTAGGCGAATAAACGACAAAAGTTCGTTTCAGACTCTAATAACGCAGAAAATCGTGTTTCAAGTTGAAAAACGACTTGTGACCATATCTCACCTAAATTTCATGGTAGATTCAAAGTTTATATGAACCTAAAGTTTGTACCTTGAGTAATGTTTAGAAGTTTAAACAATTTTAAAATATCACTATTTTTAGGCAAAGAAACGACAAAAGTTCGTTTCAGACTCTAATAACGCAGAACATCGTGTTTCAAGTCGAAAAACGAATTGTGACCATATCTCACCTAAATTTAATGGTAGATTTAAAGTTTATATGAACCTAAAGTTTGTACCTTGCGTAATGTTAGAAGTTTAAACAATTTTAAAATATCACTATTTTTAGGTAAGTAATCGGCAAAAGTTCGCTTCAGACTCTAATAACGCAGAAAATTTCAAGTTGAAAAACGACTTGGGACCATATCTCACCTAAATTTAATGGTAGATTCAAAGTTTATATGAACCTAAAGTTTGTACCTTGAGTAATGTTTAGAAGTTGAAACAATTTTAAAATATCACTATTTTTAGGCGAGTAAACGACAAAAGTGTGTTTCAGACTCTAATAACGCAGAAAATCGTGTTTCAAGTTGAAAAACGCCTTGTGACCATATCTCACCTAAATTTCATGGTAGATTCAAAGTTTATATGAAACTAAAGTTTGTACCTTGAGTAATGTTAGAAGTTTAAACAATTTTAAAATATCACTATTTTTAGGCGAAGAAACGACAAAAGTTCGTTTCAGACTCTAATAACGCAGAAAATCGTGTTTCAAGTCGAAAAACGACTTGTGACCATATCTCACCTAAATTTAATGGTAGATTCAAAGTTTATATGAACCTAAAGTTTGTACCTTGATTAAAGTTTAGAAGTTTAAACAATTTTAAAATATCACTGTTTTTAGGCGAATAAAAGACAAAAGTTCGTTTCAGACTCTAATAACGCAGAAATTCGTGTTTCAAGTTGAAAAACGACTTGTGACCATATCTCACCTAAATTTCATAGTAGATTCAAAGTTTATATGAACCTAAAGTTTGTACCTTGATTAAAGTTTAGAAGTTTAAACAATTTTAAAATATCACTGTTTTTAGGCGAATAAACGACAAAAGTTCGTTTCCGACTCTATAATGCAGAAAATCGTGTTTACAGTTGAAAAACGACTTGTGACCATATCTCACCTAAATTTAATGGTAGATTCAAAGTTTATATGAACCTAAAGTTTTTACCTTGAACAATGTTTGGAAGTTTAAACAATTTTAAAATATCACTATTTTTAGGCGAATAAAAGACGAAAGTTCGTTTGAGACTCTAATAACGCAGAAAATCGTGTTTCAAGTTGAAAAACTACTTGTGACCTTATCTCACCTAAATTTAATGGTAGATTTAAAGTTTATATGAACCTAAAGTTTGTACCTTGAGTAATGTTTAGAAGTTTAAACAATTTTAAAATATCACTATTTTTAGGCGAGTAAACGACAAAAGTTTGTTTCAGACTCTAATAACGCAGAAAATCGTGTTTCAAGTTGAAAAACGCCTTGTGACCATATCTCACCTAAATTTCATGGTAGATTCAAAGTTTATATGAACCTAAAGTTTGTACCTTGAGTAATGTTTAGAAGTTTAAACAATTTTAAAATATCTCTGTTTTTAGGCGAATAAACGACAAAAGTTCGTTTCAGACTCTAATAACGCAGAAAATCGTGTCTCAAGTCGAAAAACGACTTGGGACCATATCTCACCTAAATTTAATGGTAGATTCAAAGTTTATTTGAACCTAAAGTTTGTACCTTGATTAAAGTTTAGAAGTTTAAACAATTTTAAAATATCACTATTTAAAGGCGAGTAACCGACAAAAGTTCGTTTCAGACCCTAATAACGCAGAAAATCGTGTTTCAAGTCGAAAAACGACTTGTGACCATATCTCACCTAAATTTAATGGTAGATTCAAAGTTTATATGAACCTAAAGTTTGTACCTTGATTAAAGTTTAGAAGTTTAAACAATTTTAAAATATCACTGTTTTTAGGCGAATAAAAGACAAAAGTTCGTTTCAGACTCTAATAACGCAGAAATTCGTGTTGCAAGTTGAAAAACGACTTGTGACCATATCTCACCTAAATTTCATAGTAGATTCAAAGTTTATATGAACCTAAAGTTTGTACCTTGATTAAAGTTTAGAAGTTTAAACAATTTTAAAATATCACTGTTTTTAGGCGAATAAACGACAAAAGTTCGTTTCCGACTCTATAATGCAGAAAATCGTGTTTACAGTTGAAAAACGACTTGTGACCATATCTCACCTAAATTTAATGGTAGATTCAAAGTTTATATGAACCTAAAGTTTTTACCTTGAATAATGTTTGGAAGTTTAAACAATTTTAAAATATCACTATTTTTAGGCGAATAAAAGACGAAAGTTCGTTTGAGACTCTAATAACGCAGAAAATCGTGTTTCAAGTTGAAAAACTACTTGTGACCTTATCTCACCTAAATTTAATGGTAGATTTAAAGTTTATATGAACCTAAAGTTTGTACCTTGAGTAATGTTTAGAAGTTTAAACAATTTTAAAATATCACTATTTTTAGGCGAGTAAACGACAAAAGTTTGTTTCAGACTCTAATAACGCAGAAAATCGTGTTTCAAGTTGAAAAACGCCTTGTGACCATATCTCACCTAAATTTCATGGTAGATTCAAAGTTTATATGAACCTAAAGTTTGTACCTTGAGTAATGTTTAGAAGTTTAAACAATTTTAAAATATCTCTGTTTTTAGGCGAATAAACGACAAAAGTTCGTTTCAGACTCTAATAACGCAGAAAATCGTGTCTCAAGTCGAAAAACGACTTGGGACCATATCTCACCTAAATTTAATGGTAGATTCAAAGTTTATTTGAACCTAAAGTTTGTACCTTGATTAAAGTTTAGAAGTTTAAACAATTTTAAAATATCACTATTTAAAGGCGAGTAACCGACAAAAGTTCGTTTAAGACCCTAATAACGCAGAAAATCGTGTTTCAAGTCGAAAAACGACTTGTGACCATATCTCACCTAAATTTAATGGTAGATTCAAAGTTTATATGAACCTAAAGTTTGTACCTTGATTAAAGTTTAGAAGATTAAACAATTTTAAAATATCACTGTTTTTAGGCGAATAAAAGACAAAAGTTCGTTTCAGACTCTAATAACGCAGAAAATCGTGTTTCAAGTTGAAAAACGACTTGTGACCATATCTCACCTAAATTTCATAGTAGATTCAAAGTTTATATGAACCTAAAGTTTGTACCTTGATTAAAGTTTAGAAGTTTAAACAATTTTAAAATATCACTGTTTTTAGGCGAATAAACGACAAAAGTTCGTTTCCGACTCTATAATGCAGAAAATCGTGTTTACAGTTGAAAAACGACTTGTGACCATATCTCACCTAAATTTAATGGTAGATTCAAAGTTTATATGAACCTAAAGTTTTTACCTTGAATAATGTTTGGAAGTTTAAACAATTTTAAAATATCACTATTTTTAGGCGAATAAAAGACGAAAGTTCGTTTGAGACTCTAACAACGCAGAAAATCGTGTTTCAAGTTGAAAAACTACTTGTGACCATATCTCACCTAAAGTTAATGGTAGATTTAAAGTTTATATGAACCTAATGTTTGTACTTTGAGTAATGTTTAGAAGTTTAAACAATTTTAAAATATCACTATTTTTAGGCGAAGAAACGACAAAAGTTCGTTTCAGACTCTAATAACGCAGAAAATCGTGTTTCAAGTCGAAAAACGACTTGTGACCATATCTCACCTAAATTTAATGGTAGATTCAAAGTTTATATGAACCTAAAGTTTGTACCTTGAGTAATGTTAGAAGTTTAAACAATTTTAAAATATCACTATTTTTAGGCGAAGAAACGACAAAAGTTCGTTCAGACTCTAATAACGCAGAAAATCGTGTTTCAAGTCGAAAAACGACTTGTGACCATATCTCACCTAAATTTAATGGTAGATTCAAAGTTTATATGAACCTAAAGTTTGTACCTTTATTAAAGTTTAGAAGTTTAAACAATTTTAAAATATCACTGTTTTTAGGCGAATAAAAGACAAAAGTTTGTTTCAGACTCTAATAACGCAGAAAATCGTGTTTCAAGTTGAAAAACGCCTTGTGACCATATCTCACCTAAATTTAATGGTAGATTCAAAGTTTATATGAACCTAAAGTTTGTACCTTGATTAAAGTTTAGAAGATTAAACAATTTTAAAATATCACTGTTTTAGGCGAATAAAAGACAAAAGTTCGTTTCACACTCTAATAACGCAGAAAATCGTGTTTCAAGTTGAAAAACTACTTGTGACCATATCTCACCTAAAGTTAATGGTAGATTTAAAGTTTATATGAACCTAATGTTTGTACTTTGAGTAATGTTTAGAAGTTTAAACAATTTTAAAATATCACTATTTTTAGGCGAAGAAACGACAAAAGTTCGTTTCAGACTCTAATAACGCAGAAAATCGTGTTTCAAGTCGAAAAACGACTTGTGACCATATCTCACCTAAATTTAATGGTAGATTCAAAGTTTATATGAACCTAAAGTTTGTACCTTGAGTAATGTTAGAAGTTTAAACAATTTTAAAATATCACTATTTTTAGGCGAAGAAACGACAAAAGTTCGTTCAGACTCTAATAACGCAGAAAATCGTGTTTCAAGTCGAAAAACGACTTGTGACCATATCTCACCTAAATTTAATGGTAGATTCAAAGTTTATATGAACCTAAAGTTTGTACCTTGAGTAATGTTAGAAGTTTAAACAATTTTAAAATATCACTATTTTTAGGCGAAGAAACGACAAAAGTTCGTTTCAGACTCTAATAACGCAGAAAATCGTGTTTCAAGTCGAAAAACGACTTGTGACCATATCTCACCTAAATTTAATGGTAGATTCAAAGTTTATATGAACCTAAAGTTTGTACCTTGAGTAATGTTAGAAGTTTAAACAATTTTAAAATATCACTATTTTTAGGCGAATAAAAGACGAAAGTTCGTTTGAGACTCTAATAACGCAGAAAATCGTGTTTCAAGTTGAAAAACTACTTGTGACCTTATCTCACCTAAATTTAATGGTAGATTTAAAGTTTATATGAACCTAAAGTTTGTACCTTGAGTAATGTTTAGAAGTTTAAACAATTTTAAAATATCACTATTTTTAGGCGAGTAAACGACAAAAGTTTGTTTCAGACTCTAATAACGCAGAAAATCGTGTTTCAAGTTGAAAAACTACTTGTGACCTTATCTCACCTAAATTTAATGGTAGATTCAAAGTTTATATGAACCTAAAGTTTGTACCTTGATTAAAGTTTAGAAGATTAAACAATTTTAAAATATCACTGTTTTAGGCGAATAAAAGACAAAAGTTCGTTTCACACTCTAATAACGCAGAAAATCGTGTTTCAAGTTGAAAAACTACTTGTGACCATATCTCACCTAAAGTTAATGGTAGATTTAAAGTTTATATGAACCTAATGTTTGTACTTTGAGTAATGTTTAGAAGTTTAAACAATTTTAAAATATCACTATTTTTAGGCGAAGAAACGACAAAAGTTCGTTTCAGACTCTAATAACGCAGAAAATCGTGTTTCAAGTCGAAAAACGACTTGTGACCATATCTCACCTAAATTTAATGGTAGATTCAAAGTTTATATGAACCTAAAGTTTGTACCTTGAGTAATGTTAGAAGTTTAAACAATTTTAAAATATCACTATTTTTAGGCGAAGAAACGACAAAAGTTCGTTCAGACTCTAATAACGCAGAAAATCGTGTTTCAAGTCGAAAAACGACTTGTGACCATATCTCACCTAAATTTAATGGTAGATTCAAAGTTTATATGAACCTAAAGTTTGTACCTTGAGTAATGTTAGAAGTTTAAACAATTTTAAAATATCACTATTTTTAGGCGAAGAAACGACAAAAGTTCGTTTCAGACTCTAATAACGCAGAAAATCGTGTTTCAAGTCGAAAAACGACTTGTGACCATATCTCACCTAAATTTAATGGTAGATTCAAAGTTTATATGAACCTAAAGTTTGTACCTTGAGTAATGTTAGAAGTTTAAACAATTTTAAAATATCACTATTTTTAGGCGAATAAAAGACGAAAGTTCGTTTGAGACTCTAATAACGCAGAAAATCGTGTTTCAAGTTGAAAAACTACTTGTGACCTTATCTCACCTAAATTTAATGGTAGATTTAAAGTTTATATGAACCTAAAGTTTGTACCTTGAGTAATGTTTAGAAGTTTAAACAATTTTAAAATATCACTATTTTTAGGCGAGTAAACGACAAAAGTTTGTTTCAGACTCTAATAACGCAGAAAATCGTGTTTCAAGTTGAAAAACGCCTTGTGACCATATCTCACCTAAATTTCATGGTAGATTCAAAGTTTATATGAACCTAAAGTTTGTACCTTGAGTAATGTTTAGAAGTTTAAACAATTTTAAAATATCTCTGTTTTTAGGCGAATAAACGACAAAAGTTCGTTTCAGACTCTAATAACGCAGAAAATCGTGTCTCAAGTCGAAAAACGACTTGGGACCATATCTCACCTAAATTTAATGGTAGATTCAAAGTTTATTTGAACCTAAAGTTTGTACCTTGATTAAAGTTTAGAAGTTTAAACAATTTTAAAATATCACTATTTAAAGGCGAGTAACCGACAAAAGTTCGTTTAAGACCCTAATAACGCAGAAAATCGTGTTTCAAGTCGAAAAACGACTTGTGACCATATCTCACCTAAATTTAATGGTAGATTCAAAGTTTATATGAACCTAAAGTTTGTACCTTGATTAAAGTTTAGAAGATTAAACAATTTTAAAATATCACTGTTTTTAGGCGAATAAAAGACAAAAGTTCGTTTCAGACTCTAATAACGCAGAAAATCGTGTTTCAAGTTGAAAAACGACTTGTGACCATATCTCACCTAAATTTCATAGTAGATTCAAAGTTTATATGAACCTAAAGTTTGTACCTTGATTAAAGTTTAGAAGTTTAAACAATTTTAAAATATCACTGTTTTTAGGCGAATAAACGACAAAAGTTCGTTTCCGACTCTATAATGCAGAAAATCGTGTTTACAGTTGAAAAACGACTTGTGACCATATCTCACCTAAATTTAATGGTAGATTCAAAGTTTATATGAACCTAAAGTTTTTACCTTGAATAATGTTTGGAAGTTTAAACAATTTTAAAATATCACTATTTTTAGGCGAATAAAAGACGAAAGTTCGTTTAAGACTCTAATAACGCAGAAAATCGTGTTTCAAGTTGAAAAACTACTTGTGACCATATCTCACCTAAAGTTAATGGTAGATTTAAAGTTTATATGAACCTAATGTTTGTACTTTGAGTAATGTTTAGAAGTTTAAACAATTTTAAAATATCACTATTTTTAGGCGAAGAAACGACAAAAGTTCGTTTCAGACTCTAATAACGCAGAAAATCGTGTTTCAAGTCGAAAAACGACTTGTGACCATATCTCACCTAAATTTAATGGTAGATTCAAAGTTTATATGAACCTAAAGTTTGTACCTTGAGTAATGTTAGAAGTTTAAACAATTTTAAAATATCACTATTTTTAGGCGAAGAAACGACAAAAGTTCGTTCAGACTCTAATAACGCAGAAAATCGTGTTTCAAGTCGAAAAACGACTTGTGACCATATCTCACCTAAATTTAATGGTAGATTCAAAGTTTATATGAACCTAAAGTTTGTACCTTTATTAAAGTTTAGAAGTTTAAACAATTTTAAAATATCACTGTTTTTAGGCGAATAAAAGACAAAAGTTTGTTTCAGACTCTAATAACGCAGAAAATCGTGTTTCAAGTTGAAAAACGCCTTGTGACCATATCTCACCTAAATTTAATGGTAGATTCAAAGTTTATATGAACCTAAAGTTTGTACCTTGATTAAAGTTTAGAAGATTAAACAATTTTAAAATATCACTGTTTTAGGCGAATAAAAGACAAAAGTTCGTTTCACACTCTAATAACGCAGAAAATCGTGTTTCAAGTTGAAAAACGACTTGTGACCATATCTCACCTAAATTTCATAGTAGATTCAAAGTTTATATGAACCTAAAGTTTGTACCTTGATTAAAGTTTAGAAGATTAAACAATTTTAAAATATCACTGTTTTTAGGCGAATAAAAGACAAAAGTTCGTTTCAGACTCTAATAACGCAGAAAATCGTGTTTCAAGTTGAAAAACGACTTGTGACCATATCTCACCTAAATTTCATAGTAGATTCAAAGTTTATATGAACCTAAAGTTTGTACCTTGATTAAAGTTTAGAAATTTAAACAATTTTAAAATATCACTGTTTTTAAGCGAATAAACGACAAAAGTTCGTTTCCGACTCTATAATGCAGAAAATCGTGTTTCAAGTTGAAAAACGACTTGAGACCATATCTCACCTAAATTTAATGGTAGATTCAAAGTTTATATGAAACTAAAGTTTGTACCTTGAGTAATGTTAGAAGTTTAAACAATTTTAAAATATCACTATTTTTAGGCGAATAAAAGACAATAGTTCGTTTCAGACTCTAATAACGCAGAAAATCGTGTTTCAAGTTGAAAAACGAATTGTGACCATATCTCACCTAAATTTCATAGTAGATTCAAAGTTTATATGAACCTAAAGTTTGTACCTTGATTAAAGTTTAGAAGTTTAAACAATTTTAAAATATCACTGTTTTTAGGCGAATAAAAGACAAAAGTTCGTTTCAGACTCTAATAACGCAGAAAATCGTGTTTCAAGTTGAAAAACTACTTGTGACCATATCTCACCTAAATTTAATGGTAAATTTAAAGTTTATATGAACCTAAAGTTTGTACCTTGAGTAATGTTTAGAAGTTTAAACAATTTTAAAATATCACTATTTTTAGGCGAGTAAACGACAAAAGTTTGTTTCAGACTCTAATAACGCAGAAAATCGTGTCTCAAGTCGAAAAACGACTTGGGACCATATCTCACCTAAATTTAATGGTAGATTCAAAGTTTATATGAACCTAAAGTTTGTACCTTGAGTAATGTTTAGAAGTTTAAACAATTTTAAAATATCTCTGTTTTTAGGCGAATAAACGACAAAAGTTCGTTTCAGACTCTAATAACGCAGAAAATCGTGTCTCAAGTCGAAAAACGACTTGTGACCATATCTCACCTAAATTTAATGATAGATGCAAAGTTTATATGAACCTAAGGTTTGTACCTTGATTAAAGTTTAGAAGTTTAAACAATTTTAAAATTTCACTATTTATAGGCGAGTAACCGACAAAAGTTCGTTTCAGACTCTAATAACGCAGAAAATCGTGTTTCAAGTTGAAAAACGACTTGTGACCATATCTCACCTAAATTTAATGGTAGATTCAAAGTTTATATGAACCTAAAGTTTGTACCTTGATTAAAGTTTAGAAGTTAAAACAATTTTAAAATATCACTGTTTTTAGGCGAATAAACGACAAAAGTTCGTTTCCGACTCTAATAATGCAGAAAATCGTGTTTCAAGTTGAAAAACGACTTGTGACCATATTTCACCTAAATTTAATGGTAGATTCAAAGTTTATATGAACCTAAAGTTTGTACCTTGCGTAATGTTTAGAAGTTTAAACAATTTTATAATATAACTGTTTTTAGGCGAGTAAACGACAAAAGTTTGTTTCAGACTCTACTAACGCAGAAAATCGTGTTTCAAGTTGAAAAACGACTTGTGACCATATCTCACCTAAATTTAATGGTAGATTCAAAGTTTATATGAACCTAAAGTTTGTACCTTGAGTAATGTTTAGAAGTTTAAACAATTTTAAAATATCTCTGTTTTTAGGCGAATAAACGACAAAAGTTCGTTTCCGACTCTAATAACGCAGAAAATCGTGTTTCAAGTTGAAAAACGACTTGGGACCATATCTCACCTAAATTTAATGGTAGATTCAAAGTTTATATGAACCTAAAGTTTGTACCTTGAGTAATGTTTAGAAGCTTAAACAATTTTAAAATATCACTATTTTTAGGCGAAGAAACGACAAAAGTTTGTTTCAGACTCTAATAACGCAGAAAATCGTGTTTCAAGTTGAAAAACGACTTGAGACCATATCTCACCTAAATTTAATGGTAGATTCAAAGTTTATATGAAGCTAAAGTTTGTACCTTGAGTAATGTTAGAAGTTTAAACAATTTTAAAATATCACTATTTTTAGGCAAGTAATCGGCAAAAGTTCGTTTCAGACTCTAATAACGCAGAAAATCGTGTTTCAAGTTGAAAAACGCCTTGTGACCATATCTCACCTAAATTTAATGGTAGATTCAAAGGTTATATGAACCTAAAGTTTGTACCTTGAGTAATGTTTAGAAGTTTAAACTATTTTAAAATATCTCTGTTTTTAGGCGAATAAACGACAAAAGTTCGTTTCCGACTCTAGTAACGCAGAAAATCGTGTTTCAAGTTGAAAAACGCCTTGTGACCATATCTCACCTAAATTTCATGGTAGATTCAAAGTTTATATGAACCTAAAGTTTGTACCTTGAGTAATGTTTAGAAGCTTAAACAATTTTAAAATATCACTATTTTTAGGCGAAGAAACGACAAAAGTTCGTTTCAGACTCTAATAACGCAGAAAATTGTGTTTCAAGTCAAAAAACGACATGTGACCATATCTCACCTAAATTTAATGGTAGATTCAAAGTTTATATGAACCTAAAGTTTGTACCTTGATTAATGTTTAGAAGTTTAAACAATTTTAAAATATCTCTGTTTTTAGGCGAATAAACGACAAAAGTTCGTTTTCGACTCTAATAATGCATAAAATCGTGTTTCAAGTTGAAAAACGACTTGTGACCATATGTCACCTAAATTTAATGGTAGATTCAAAGTTTATATGAACCTAAAGTTAGTACCTTGCGTAATGTTTAGAAGTTTAAACAATTTTATAATATCACTATTTTTAGGCGAGTAAACGACAAAAGTTTGTTTCAGACTCTACTAACGCAGAAAATCGTGTTTCAAGTTGAAAAACGACTTGAGACCATATCTCACCTAAATTTAATGGTAGATTCAAAGTTTATATGAAACTAAAGTTTGTACCTTGAGTAATGTTAGAAGTTTAAACAATTTTAAAATATCACTATTTTTAGGCAAGTAATCGGCAAAAGTTCGTTTCAGACTCTAATAACGCAGAAAATCGTGTTTCAAGTTGAAAAACGACTTGTGACCATATCTCACCTAAATTTAATGGTAGATTCAAAGGTTATATGAACCTAAAGTTTGTACCTTGAGTAATGTTTAGAAGTTTAAACAATTTTAAAATATCTCTGTTTTTAGGCGAATAAACGACAAAAGTTCGTTTCAGACTCTAATAACGCAGAAAATCGTGTCTCAAGTCGAAAAACGACTTGTGACCATATCTCACCTAAATTTAATGATAGATGCAAAGTTTATATGAACCTAAGGTTTGTACCTTGATTAAAGTTTAGAAGTTTAAACAATTTTAAAATTTCACTATTTATAGGCGAGTAACCGACAAAAGTTCGTTTCAGACTCTAATAACGCAGAAAATCGTGTTTCAAGTTGAAAAACGACTTGTGACCATATCTCACCTAAATTTAATGGTAGATTCAAAGTTTATATGAACCTAAAGTTTGTACCTTGATTAAAGTTTAGAAGTTAAAACAATTTTAAAATATCACTGTTTTTAGGCGAATAAACGACAAAAGTTCGTTTCCGACTCTAATAATGCAGAAAATCGTGTTTCAAGTTGAAAAACGACTTGTGACCATATTTCACCTAAATTTAATGGTAGATTCAAAGTTTATATGAACCTAAAGTTTGTACCTTGCGTAATGTTTAGAAGTTTAAACAATTTTATAATATAACTGTTTTTAGGCGAGTAAACGACAAAAGTTTGTTTCAGACTCTACTAACGCAGAAAATCGTGTTTCAAGTTGAAAAACGACTTGTGACCATATCTCACCTAAATTTAATGGTAGATTCAAAGTTTATATGAACCTAAGGTTTGTACCTTGAGTAATGTTTAGAAGTTTAAACAATTTTAAAATATCTCTGTTTTTAGGCGAATAAACGACAAAAGTTCGTTTCCGACTCTAATAACGCAGAAAATCGTGTTTCAAGTTGAAAAACGACTTGGGACCATATCTCACCTAAATTTAATGGTAGATTCAAAGTTTATATGAACCTAAAGTTTGTACCTTGAGTAATGTTTAGAAGCTTAAACAATTTTAAAATATCACTATTTTTAGGCGAAGAAACGACAAAAGTTTGTTTCAGACTCTAATAACGCAGAAAATCGTGTTTCAAGTTGAAAAACGACTTGAGACCATATCTCACCTAAATTTAATGGTAGATTCAAAGTTTATATGAAGCTAAAGTTTGTACCTTGAGTAATGTTAGAAGTTTAAACAATTTTAAAATATCACTATTTTTAGGCAAGTAATCGGCAAAAGTTCGTTTCAGACTCTAATAACGCAGAAAATCGTGTTTCAAGTTGAAAAACGCCTTGTGACCATATCTCACCTAAATTTAATGGTAGATTCAAAGGTTATATGAACCTAAAGTTTGTACCTTGAGTAATGTTTAGAAGTTTAAACAATTTTAAAATATCTCTGTTTTTAGGCGAATAAACGACAAAAGTTCGTTTCCGACTCTAGTAACGCAGAAAATCGTGTTTCAAGTTGAAAAACGCCTTGTGACCATATCTCACCTAAATTTCATGGTAGATTCAAAGTTTATATGAACCTAAAGTTTGTACCTTGAGTAATGTTTAGAAGCTTAAACAATTTTAAAATATCACTATTTTTAGGCGAAGAAACGACAAAAGTTCGTTTCAGACTCTAATAACGCAGAAAATTGTGTTTCAAGTCAAAAAACGACATGTGACCATATCTCACCTAAATTTAATGGTAGATTCAAAGTTTATATGAACCTAAAGTTTGTACCTTGATTAATGTTTAGAAGTTTAAACAATTTTAAAATATCTCTGTTTTTAGGCGAATAAACGACAAAAGTTCGTTTTCGACTCTAATAATGCATAAAATCGTGTTTCAAGTTGAAAAACGACTTGTGACCATATGTCACCTAAATTTAATGGTAGATTCAAAGTTTATATGAACCTAAAGTTAGTACCTTGCGTAATGTTTAGAAGTTTAAACAATTTTATAATATCACTATTTTTAGGCGAGTAAACGACAAAAGTTTGTTTCAGACTCTACTAACGCAGAAAATCGTGTTTCAAGTTGAAAAACGACTTGAGACCATATCTCACCTAAATTTAATGGTAGATTCAAAGTTTATATGAAACTAAAGTTTGTACCTTGAGTAATGTTAGAAGTTTAAACAATTTTAAAATATCACTATTTTTAGGCAAGTAATCGGCAAAAGTTCGTTTCAGACTCTAATAACGCAGAAAATCGTGTTTCAAGTTGAAAAACGACTTGTGACCATATCTCACCTAAATTTAATGGTAGATTCAAAGTTTATATGAACCTAAAGTTTGTACCTTGATTAAAGTTTAGAAGATTAAACAATTTTAAAATATCACTGTTTTTAGGCGAATAATAGACAAAAGTTCGTTTCAGACTCTAATAACGCAGAAAATCGTGTTTCAAGTTGAAAAACGACTTGTGACCATATCTCACCTAAATTTCATAGTAGATTAAAAGTTTATATGAACCTAAAGTTTGTACCTTGATTAAAGTTTAGAAGTTTAAACAATTTTAAAATATCACTGTTTTTAGGCGAATAAACGACAAAAGTTCGTTTCCGACTCTATAATGCAGAAAATCGTGTTTACAGTTGAAAAACGACTTGTGACCATATCTCACCTAAATTTAATGGTAGATTCAAAGTTTATATGAACCTAATGTTTTTACCTTGAATAATGTTTGGAAGTTTAAACAATTTTAAAATATCACTATTTTTAGGCGAATAAAAGACGAAAGTTCGTTTGAGACTCTAATAACGCAGAAAATCGTGTTTCAAGTTGAAAAACTACTTGTGACCATATCTCACCTAAATTTAATGGTAGATTTAAAGTTTATATGAACCTAAAGTTTGTACCTTGAGTAATGTTTAGAAGTTTAAACAATTTTAAAATATCACTATTTTTAGGCGAGTAAACGACAAAAGTTTGTTTCAGACTCTAATAACGCAGAAAATCGTGTTTCAAGTTGAAAAACGCCTTGTGACCATATCTCACCTAAATATCATGGTAGATTCAAAGTTTATATGAACCTAATGTTTGTACCTTGATTAATGTTTAGAAGTTTAAACAATTTTAAAATATCTCTGTTTTTAGGCGAATAAACGACAAAAGTTCGTTTCAGACTCTAATAACGCAGAAAATCGTGTCTCAAGTCGAAAAACGACTTGGGACCATATCTCACCTAAATTTAATGGTAGATTCAAAGTTTATATGAACCTAAAGTTTGTACCTTGAGTAATGTTTAGAAGTTTAAACAATTTTAAAATATCACTATTTTCAGGCAAGTAATCGGCAAAAGTTCGTTTCAGACTCTAATAACGCAGAAAATCGTGTTTCAAGTTGAAAAACGACTTGTGACCATATCTCACCTAAATTTAATGGTAGATTCAAAGTTTATATGAACCTAAAGTTTGTACCTTGATTAAAGTTTAGAAGTTTAAACAATTTTAAAATATCACTGTTTTTAGGCGAATAAACGACAAAAGTTCGATTCCGACTCTAATAACGCAGATTATCGTGTATCAAGTTGAAAAACGACTTGTGACAATATCTCACCTAAATTTAATGGTAGATTCAAAGTTTATTTGAACCTAAAGTTTGTACCTTGATTAAAGTTTAGAAGATTAAACAATTCTAAAATATCACTGTTTTTAGGCGAATAAAAGACAAAAGTTCGTTTCAGACTCTAATAACGCAGAAAATCGAGTTTCAAGTTGAAAAACGACTTGTGACCATATCTCACCTAAATTTCATAGTAGATTCAAAGTTTATATGAACCTAAAGTTTGTACCTTGATTAAAGTTTAGAAGTTTAAACAATTTTAAAATATCACTGTTTTTAGGCGAATAAACGACAAAAGTTCGTTTCCGACTATATAATGCAGAAAATCGTGTTTACAGTTGAAAAACGACTTGCGACCATATCTCACCTAAATTTAATGGTAGATTCAAAGTTTATATGAACCTAAAGTTTTTACCTTGAATAATGTTTGGAAGTTTAAACAATTTTAAAATATCACTATTTTTAGACGAATAAACGACGAAAGTTCGTTTGAGACTCTAATAACGCAGAAAATCGTGTTTCAAGTTGAAAAACTACTTGTGACCATATCTCACCTAAATTTAATGGTAGATTCAAAGTTTATTTGAACCTAAAGTTTGTACCTTGATTAAAGTTTAGAAGTTTAAACAATTTTAAAATATCACTATTTAAAGGCGAGTAACCGACAAAAGTTCGTTTCAGACCCTAATAACGCAGAAAATCGTGTTTCAAGTTGAAAAACGACTTGTGACCATATCTCACCTAAATTTAATGGTAGATTCAAAGTTTATATGAACCTAAAGTTTGTACCTTGATTAAAGTTTAGAAGGTTAAACAATTTTAAAATATCACTGTTTTTAGGCGAATATACGACAAAAGTTCGTTTCCGACTCTAATAATGCAGAAAATCGTGTTTCAAGTTGAAAAACGACTTGTGACCATATCTCACTTAAATTTAATGGTAGATTCAAAGTTTATATGAACCTAAAGTTTGTACCTTGCGTAATGTTTAGAAGTTTAAACAATTTTATAATATCACTATTTTTAGGCGAGTAAACGACAAAAGTTCGTTTCAGACTACTAACGCAGAAAATCGTGTTTCAAGTTGAAAAACGACTTGTGTCCATATCTCACCTAAATTTAATGGTAGATTCAAAGTTTATATGAAACTAAAGTTTGTACCTTGAGTAATGTTAGAAGTTTAAACAATTTTAAAATATCACTATTTTTAGGCAAGTAATCGGCAAAAGTTCGTTTCAGACTCTAATAACGCAGAAAATCGTGTTTCAAGTTGAAAAACGACTTGTGACCATATCTCACCTAAATTTAATGGTAGATTCAAAGTTTATATGAACCTAAAGTTTGTACCTTGATTAAAGTTTAGAAGTTTAAACAATTTTAAAATATCACTGTTTTTAGGCGAATAAACGACAAAAGTTCGTTTCAGACTCTAATAACGCAGAAAATCGTGTTTCAAGTTGAAAAACGCCTTGTGACCATATCTCACCTAAATTTAATGGTAGATTTAAAGTTTATATGAACCTAAAGTTTGTACCTTGAGTAATGTTAGAAGTTTAAACAATTTTAAAATATCACTATTTTTAGGTAAGTAATCGGCAAAAGTTCGCTTCAGACTCTAATAACGCAGAAAATCGTGTTTCAAATTGAAAAACGCCTTGTGACCATATCTCACCTAAATTTAATGGTAGATTCAAAGTTTATATGAACCTAAAGTTTGTACCTTGATTAAAGTTTAGAAGTTTAAACAATTTTAAAATATCACTGTTTTTAAGCGAATAAACGACAAAAGTTCGTTTCCGACACTAATAACGCAGAAAATCGTGTTTCAAGTTGAAAAACTACTTGGGACCATATCTCACCTAAATTTAATGGTAGATTCAAAGTTTATATGAACCTAAAGTTTGTACCTTGAGTAATGTTTAGAAGTTTAAACAATTTTAAAATATCACTATTTTTAGGCGAGTAAACGACAAAAGTTTGTTTCAGACTCTAATAACGCAGAAAATCGTGTTTCAGTTGAAAAACGCCTTGTGACCATATCTCACCTAAATTTCATGGTAGATTCAAAGTTTATATGAACCTAAAGTTTGTACCTTGAGTAATGTTTAGAAGCTTAAACAATTTTAAAATATCACTATTTTTAGGCGAAGAATTGACAAAAGTTCGTTACAGACTCTAAAAACGCAGAAAATCGTGTTTCAAGTCGAAAAACGACTTGTGACCATATCTCACCTAAATTTAATGGTAGATTCAAAATTTATATGAACCTAAAGTTTGTACCTTGAGTAATGTTTAGAAGTATAAACAATTTTAAAATATCTCTGTTTTTAGGCGAATAAACGACAAAAGTTCGTTTCAGACTCTAATAACACAGAAAATCGTGTTTCAAGTCGAAAAACGACTTGTGACCATATCTCACCTAAATTTAATGGTAGATGCAAAGTTTATATGAACCTAAAGTTTGTACCTTGATTAAAGTTTAGAAATTTAAACAATTTTAAAATATCACTATTTATAGGCGAGTAACCGACAAAAGTTCGTTTCAGACTCTAATAACGCATAAAATCGTGTTTCAAGTTGAAAAACGACTTGTGACCATATCTCACCTAATTTTAATGGTAGATTCAAAGTTTATATGAACCTAAAGTTTGTACATTGATTAAAGTTTAGAAGTTTAAACAATTTTAAAATATCACTGTTTTTAGGCGAATAAACGACAAAAGTTCGTTTTCGACTCTAATAATGCATAAAATCGTGTTTCAAGTTGAAAATCGACTTGTGACCATATGTCACCTAAATTTAATGGTAGATTCAAAGTTTATATGAACCTAAAGTTTGTACCTTGCGTAATATTTAGAAGTTTAAACAATTTTATAATATCACTATTTTTAGGCGAGTAAACGACAAAAGTTTGTTTCAGACTCTACTAACGCAGAAAATCGTGTTTCAAGTTGAAAAACGACTTGAGACCATATCTCACCTAAATTTAATGGTAGATTCAAAGTTTATATGAAACTAAAGTTTGTACCTTGAGTAATATTAGAAGTTTAAACAATTTTAAAATATCACTATTTTTAGGCAAGTAATCGGCAAAAGTTCGTTTCAGACTCTAATAACGCAGAAAATCGTGTTTCAAGTTGAAAAACGACTTGTGACCATATCTCACCTAAATTTAATGGTAGATTCAAAGTTTATATGAACCTAAAGTTTGTCCCCTTGATTAAAGTTTAGAAGATTAAACAATTTTAAAATATCACTGTTTTTAGGCGAATAAAAGACAAAAGTTGGTTTCAGACTCTAATAACGCAGAAAATCGTGTTTCAAGTTGAAAAACGACTTGTGACCATATCTCACCTAAATTTCATAGTAGATTCAAAGTTTATATGAACCTAAAGTTTGTACCTTGATTAAAGTTTAGAAGTTTAAACAATTTTAAAATATCACTGTTTTTAGGAGAATAAACGACAAAAGTTCGTTACCGACTCTAAAATGCAGAAAATCGTGTTTACAGTTGAAAAACGACTTGCGACCATATCTCACCTAAATTTAATGGTAGATTCAAAGTTTATATGAACCTAAAGTTTTTACCTTGAATAATGTTTGGAAGTTTAAACAATTTTAAAATATCACTATTTTTAGGCTTATAAACGACGAAAGTTCGTTTGAGACTCTAATAACGCAGAAAATCGTGTTTCAAGTTGAAAAACTACTTGTGACCATATCTCACCTAAATTTAATGGTAGATTTAAAGTTTATATGAACCTAAAGTTTGTACTTTGAGTAATGTTTAGAAGTTTAAACAATTTTAAAATATCACTATTTTTAGGCGAGTAAACGACAAAAGTTTGTTTCAGACTCTAATAACGCAGAAAATCGTGTTGCAAGTTGAAAAACGCCTTGTGACCATATCTCACCTAAATTTCATGGTAGATTCAAAGTTTATATGAACCTAAAGTTTGTACCTTGAGTAATGTTTAGAAGTTTAAACAATTTTAAAATATCTCTGTTTTTAGGCGAATAAACGACAAAAGTTCGTTTCAGACTCTAATAACGCAGAAAATCGTGTCTCAAGTCGAAAAACGACTTGTGACCATATCTCACCTAAATTTAATGGTAGATGCAAAGTTTATATGAACCTAAAGTTTGTATCTTGATTAAAGTTTAGAAGGTTAAACAATTTTAAAATGTCACTAGTTAAAGGCGAGTAACCGACAAAAGTTCGTTTCAGACTCTAATAACGCAGAAAATCGTGTTTCAAGTTGAAAAACGACTTGTGACCATATCTCACCTAAATTTAATGGTAGATTCAAAGTTTATATGAAACTAAAGTTTGTACCTTGAGTAATGTTAGAAGTTTAAACAATTTTAAAATATCACTATTTTCAGGCAAGTAATCGGCAAAAGTTCGTTTCAGACTCTAATAACGCAGAAAATCGTGTTTCAAGTTGAAAAACGACTTGTGACCATATCTCACCTAAATTTAATGGTAGATTCAAAGTTTATATGAACCTAAAGTTTGTACCTTGATTAAAGTTTAGAAGTTTAAACAATTTTAAAATATCACTGTTTTTAGGCGAATAAACGACAAAAGTTCGATTCCGACTCTAATAACGCAGAATATCGTGTTTCAAGTTGAAAAACGACTTGGGACCATATCTCACCTAAATTTAATGGTAGATTCAAAGTTTATATGAAAATTATGTATCTTGAAACTGTTGTTTCATTACATTAGTCATAACATCATCTAGCATAGGTTGCACATTTAGAAGATAAGATAAATGTAAATTATGTATCTTGAACCTGTTGTTTCAAGATATTAGTCATAACATCATCTAGCATAGGTTGCATATTTAGAAGATAAGAGAAATGTATAAATAGGCTAGTTTAGTGAATAAGCACGCTCTTTGTATCGTAGACTCTGCACAGTCAAGTACTGTGACTCATATGTAACCATATACAAATTATAATAAAGTTATAATATTAATAAAGATTTTAGTATTCTTTTTAAAAACATAAAATCGAATACTCAAAATTTAATTTGAACCTAAAGTTTGTACCTTGATTAAAGTTTAGAAGTTAAAACAATTTTAAAATATCACTGTTTTTAGGAGAATAAACGACAAAAGTTCGTTTCCGACTCTAATAATGCAGAAAATCGTGTTTCAAGTTGAAAAACGACTTGTGACCATATCTCACCTAAATTTAATGGTAGATTGAAAGTTTATATGACCCTAAAGTTTGTACCTTGAATAATGTTTGGAAGTTTAAACAATTTTAAAATATCACTATTTTTAGGCGATTAAACGACAAAAGTTCGTTTCATACTCTAATAACGCAGAAAATCGTGTCTCAAGTCGAAAAACGACTTGTGACCATATCTCACCTAAATTTAATGGTAGATGCAAAGTTTATATGAACCTAAAGTTTGTACCTTGATTAAAGTTTAGAAGTTTAAACAATTTTAAAATATCACTGTTTTTAGGCGAATAAACGACAAAAGTTCGTTTCCGACTCTAATAATGCAGAAAATCGTGTTTCAAGTTGAAAAACGACTTGTGACCATATCTCACCTAAATTTAATGGTAGATGCAAAGTTTATATGAACCTAAAGTTTGTACCTTGATTAAAGTTTAGAAGTTTAATCAATTTTAAAATATCACTATTTATAGGCGAGTAACCGACAAAAGTTCGTTTCAGACTCTAATAACGCAGAAAATCGTGTTTCAAGTTGAAAAACGACTTGTGACCATATCTCACCTAACTTTAATGGTAGATTAAAAGTTTATATGAACCTAAAGTTTGTAACTTGATTAAAGTTTAGAAGTTTAAACAATTTTAAAATATCACTGTTTTTAGGCGAATAAACGACAAAAGTTCGTTTCAGACTCTAATAATGCAGAAAATCGTGTTTCCAGTTGAAAAACGACTTGTGACCATATCTCACCTAAATTTAATGGTAGATTCAAAGTTTATATGAACCTAAAGTTTGTACCTTGATTAAAGTTTAGAAGTTAAAACAATTTTAAAATATCACTGTTTTTAGGCGAATAAACGACAAAAGTTCGTTTCCGACTCTAATAATGCAGAAAATCGTGTTTCAAGTTGAAAAACGACTTGTGACCATATCTCACCTAAATTTAATGGTAGATTCAAAGTTTATATGAACCTAAAGTTTGTACCTTGAATAATGTTTGGAAGTTTAAACAATTTTAAAATATCACTATTTTTAGGCGATTAAACGACAAAAGTTCGTTTCATACTCTAATAACGCAGAAAATCGTGTTTCAAGTTGAAAAACGACTTGTGACCATATCTCACCTAAATTTAATGGTAGATTCAAAGTTTATATGAACCTAAAATTTGTACCTTGAGTAATGTTTAAACAATTTAAAAATATCACTATTTTTAGGCGAGTAAACGACTAAAGTTCGTTTCAGACTCTAATAATGCAGAAAATTGTGTTTTAAGTTGAATAACGACTTGTGACCATATCTCACCTAAATTTAATGGTAGATTCAATGTTTATATGAACCTAAAGTTTCTACCTTGAGTAATGTTTAGAAGTTTAAACAATTTTAAAATATCACTATTTTTATGCGAATAAACGACGAAAGTACGTTTCAGACTCTAATAACGCAGAAAATCGTGTTTCAAGTTGAAAAACGACTTGTGACCATATCTCACCTAAATTTAATGGTAGATTCAAAGTTTATATGAACCTAAAGTTTGTACCTTGATTAAAGTTTAGAAGATTAAACAATTTTAAAATATCACTGTTTTTAGGCGAATAAAAGACAAAAGTTCGTTTCAGACTCTAATAACGCAGAAAATCGTGTTTCAAGTTGAAAAACGACTTGTGACCATATCTCACCTAAAGTTAATGGAAATAGTAAAAGGCCTAAAAAATAATAAAAGTGCAGGGGAAAATGGAGTTTACAAGATGGGTGGTGAAAAACTGCAGGAAAAACTATGCGCGATAATTCAAGAAGTATGGAGAAAAGAAGTGATGCCGAAAAGATGGAATGATGCAATTATTTACCCAATATTCAAAAAAGGGGATCGAGCTAGATGTTAGAATTACAGAGGTATTGCTATTTTAGATATAGCCTACAAAGTGCTAGCGATTTGCATAAGAAACAGAGTAAGCACAATTGCAGAGGATTTGTTGGGTGAATATCAGGCAGGTTTTAGAGGTAAAAGGTCAACCATGGATCAGATATTTTCACTAAAACAAATAATTGAAAATAGGTATGAGCATAATATGCCACTGTATATGTTATTTATCGACTTCAAACATGCCTACCACTCCATAAGGAAAGACAAACTGTATAATATTATGAGAGAACTCCAGGTGCCTGAGAAACTTGTAAGACTAGTTAAAATGACACTTACAGACAAGAAATGTAAAGTTATGGTAGATGGAAAAAAGTCTACACCCTTTGTGGTTAGGAGAGGTCTGAGACAGGGGGACCCAATATCACCGGTACTTTTCAATCTAATTTTGGAATGGGTCATGAGGCAGGGTTATATGTACACGAAAGGGAATCTGTACCGCCAGACACATCAGTGTTTAGCTTATGCGGTTGACATCGCCATTATAACAAGAACAAGACAAGAATTGGAAAAGGTTTTTAGGAAATTAGAGGAAGCAGCTAAGGAAGTGGGTCTGCGGGTAAACACAGATAAAACTAAATACATGAAGTTAGCCGGAGAGTCTCAGAGGGCAGTGTCAGCTCTTAAAATAAAAGTGAATAATGAAGTGTATAATTTTGAAGAAGTGGAAAGTTTTATCTATCTTGGAGCGCGTTTATCAAACAACAATGATGAAAAGGCAGAAATAGAGTCGCGAATAGCAATGGGAAGTAGATGTGTAGGGGCACTAGCGAGTTTCCTTAAATCCAAAGAAGTATCGCGCGCGGCTAAGGTTAAAGTGTATAAGACAGTAATAAGACCAGCAGTATTATATGAGTGTGAATCATGGACATTGCGAAAAAGTTATCAAAAGAAGTAAGAAGTGTGGGAAAGGAAAGTGCTAAGGACTATATACGGTGGCAAGATGGAAGGAAATATAAGGGTTCGGAGAACAAATACAGAAATTATGAACTTGTATAGTGATAGCGGGATAATAGGTGTTATAAAAGCACAGAGACTTAGGTGGTTGGGGCATGTGTCACGTATGCCGGAGGATAGAACAGTGAAAACAGTTTTTAGAGGGGGTGTTAGTAAAAAGAAGAGAAGAGGGCGTCCTAAGGAAAAGTTGTTTAACGCGGTTAAAAATGACTTGGAACTTTTGAAGATCAAGAAATGGGAGGAGAAGAACAGGGATGGAAGGAGAAGAATTGTGCAACAAGTCATGGACCTCCTAGGCCTGCAGTGCTGATTAATATATATATATATATATATATATATATATATATATATATAAGTTAACGAACTCGCACTTCAAATAGATATTAACATAATACAATACATAATAAAAATTCCAATTAGTTTCCCGAAGTTATATGAATTATTTCAATTTACTCCCGCAAAACATGGCAGTAATGACCTCACTATATTTTCACCCCAACATTTTATAATAAAACACGAAGACACATTATAAAAAAAATTTCAATCCATGTCTGATGATACAAAAATTTCTATATTTCTGTAGTAATGAAAACTTAATATAATTAGAAAAACATAACTGTGACCAAAAGATACTTAGTCATAAGTTTAACAATAGATGTAAGTATATATCTGTAAAAGGAAGTAATCATGCATTTAGATTAGAAAATACTAATATAATAATACTAGAATTTATTAATAAACAAGAAATAAATATTGATTGTAATAATATTAGCAAAATATATAATCTTGAAAGAATTTATATGTTAGATGCCAATAAATGTGAGATAAATCATGTAACTATGTTAAAATTAAATCAGATTGGATCTCCTATTATGTTTGAAAATTATGAGATAAAAAATATTTTTTCTACGATTGCTATGAAAAGATGACAATTACGCTCTCATTTGTCATCGTAAAGTTGACGTTTTCTGTGGAACAAACGAAAAATATCTTCAACGCGCGAAAAAGACGTTAAATTCGCGCGTTTCAAACGGCAACGCGCGAAAAAGATTATTTCAATAGTTACCAGGGATACAAACAAAACAGAAACTTGTCATATTGACAGTTAACAAAACGAATTTAGTTTTAGACGTATACCTACGTTTTTTAATAACTTTAAGATGCAATCGTAGAAAAAATTATGTGTGTATCACGAGCAAAGTGTCTTTGTTCCTCTTGCACTATTGCAGCTCTCGCCTTCGGCTCGCGCTGCAATTACCGTGCTCGAGTAACAAAGAATCACTTTACGCTCTTAATACACAAATAACTAATGCATACAAATAAATTAAAAAAGTACATACAGCTAGAAAACTTAAAAGAAATGAATTTTTATGTAGAAAAGTTAAATGAAATAGATCCTATAGCAATAAAGGTAACTGTAAATTACAATTATGTAATTCTTATTTAAGTGTTATAATCGCAATAGCATTGTTAATAAAAATATTGTAAAAATATAAAGATTAGAAAGAAGGAAACCAACATTCTAGCCAGGGAAATTCAACTTCCAGGGGAAGCTTCAATCTAGGGGTGTAGGAGTTATGTCAGTACATCCAACACATTCACGCAACCATCAGCATGTCTGGAGATAACACCAGTTTATCTTATGTATTAGGTTACTATCATATTCGTAGTTGTGTGAAATAGAGTTAGATCTTTGTAAACCCTACAAGTGCAAGCACCAGTATTGAGATCTGTTAAATAAATAAATATTTTTTTAAAAAGCTTTGTTTTATAGTTAATACATGATTTACACCTTCGAGAACACGCTTACAAACTGAACAAACAACGCTTCATCAAGAACCCTTACAAAAACTTAATTTTCAACAGATTCGTAGATGTTCGGAATGTACTCCCCGAAAAAACTGTAAACTCCGTCTCCGTCCAGCAATTTAAAATCTGTCTTGATGCCCAACTCTGATATGTATATATATATATAAGTTAGATATATTGATTTGCAATAAATGTTTTTAAAAAAAATTATTTTGAGTGTTTTACAACATAAGATATTTTTTAGCTTCAGAAGTCAACAGTTAGATACAGATTTGTTACAAGTATGTGTTGATCGTACTGGAGTGAGAATCTGACTGAGTTCAGTCTTACACGATCCTACCCAGGATGTTACATGATTCTAAGATATGATATTACACTATTCTGGAATCGTATTGCTGGAGAGTCAGCGGTTTCTGTGGGAACACCGTTTCCTAACTCCTCCTTCGCTAGAATTGGGCTTCATCGGGGAGCTGGTGGACCGTTATAGGGGCTGAAGTTCTCGGTTGAAGTTCAATGCCTTCTCTGAACTTCGGTCTTGTCAGCGAACGTCTGTGGAACTTTCTCTTTAAAAAGATTACAAGCAGGATGATAGCACCTGTAATCAAAATTATATAGAGTATTAGGGTTGAATAATTGATGATATTGTTGACATCGTGCTGGTCGAAGAAATAGTCGTCAATGGATTCTTCGAGTTTGTTCATTGGTTTCAGCTCGTTGATGGTATTCAGTTCAATTGACATTTTTGGAATTTGTGATTTGTTGAAGTCAAATTTGTAGTTTTCGATTACTACTGGTTTGCCAAAGGTTCCGTGTTTAAATAATAAATTTTGGTTCTTGTATTCCAACAGGCAATCGTCTTCTTTTACCAGGAATATTCCTAGGAGCGTTTTTATAGTGTCGCCTTGTTTACATTTGATTTTAATTTCTTCGTGATCGGGGAATATTATTAAATGTTGATTGATGTCAGTCAAATATTCGATATGAGTCTGTCTGATATTTAATTTTAGAAATTAACAATTTTCAATGTTGTTGTATGAAATGAAGTTCTTCTCGCAAGAGTTTTCGGTCAGTTCACTTATCTTGTTGGGACACTGGTATGTGTTTTTCTTATTGTAGGTACATACGTCATATAGAGATTTAATTTGTCCATCATTTGATCTTAAGAAGTATTCTTGATTAGGGATAACAGTTACATATTCAGTATTGTGTTTAGTAGGAATCGGGATTAGGTGAATTAACTCAAATTGCGTTTCGTAATTTATAGGAATTTCAATAAAATACGTAATTTTGTTAGATGATAATTTTCAATTTACAAAGAGCATTTTTTCTAGTTCTAGAATATTTTCTGAATTTATATTAATTGGTAACTGATTATTATAAAATTTTGAAATTTTATTTAATTCTGTGAGAAGATCATGTGACTTTATAATACTTGGATGTATAGTGTGTAATTTACAAAACGTCAAAGAATTTTCGACATCTTGGAGAATACTAAAAGTTAAAGTATATAAAGTGTTTAATTGATGAAAAATATCTTTTATAAAGAGTTTATCTTGATCTCTAGTTCCACCGACAACAATGTGGATTAGTTGTTCAATTTTGGATTTTAATAAATTTTCATTTTCTCTGATTGTGTCAACAGTCCTATTAAAATAGTCTATCATTTGTTGATTGACGGAATACTGGTATTTAATTTGGTGATTTAAATTATTTTGATTCTCCTTTAAGTGATTCAAAATTTGTGTATAACGTTTATCGTCGTCTGCATCTAAATTTCCTGTTATTGATTTGATAACTGTTCCGAGGCCGTTGATTAAGCCTCTTTTAACTCGTTGATTTTCTGTTTGTTTTGTTAAATGATTAATTTTTTCGTTAATGTTATTACGAATATAATCAATTATGTTATTATTATTGTCAAATTCAGGAGAATTTGTCTTGTCATTATTAAGGATTCGTTTAAGGTTTTCATATTGTTTGTTTAAATTTTCATATTGTGTCCAAAGTGGTTGTAAGTCGTAATAGTGTATGAATGTGTGTGTGTGGATTTTTGGAGTGGATTTTATGCAAGGATAATAATTCTTTAACAACTGTATTTTTAAATTCGAGTCCGTCGTCGGATACAATTAATTTTGGTATACAATGATGGGAAAAGAATTTAGTTAATTTATTTGTAATTTCTATAGCGTTGATTGACGTTACTTTATAGGCTTGCGCGTATTTTGAAAATGCGTCAATTATTGTTAGAAATTTGGAATTTTCGAGACTTAATGTGTCTACCTGTATAATGTCTAATGGTTTGTTGGGGGTCGGAGTTATATTTAATTTAGGTTTTACAGGATTTCTTTCGTATTTGGCTGCTAAACATATCTCGCATTGATTGATATAATCTGTGATGGTTTTATGTTGGTTAGGCCAATAATATCTCTTTTTTATTAGATTATACACTTCATTAATGCCACGGTGATTTGTTTTGCTTTCATGATTATTTTTAATTGTTTGTAAAATTTCATCTGGGTCTTCTACATCTATTAATTTAGTATTACACTTAATAAATTTAATTTCAGAGTTTTTGAAATACTTTTGCAATACGTTGCTAAATTGTTCGTATAAGGGTTGCTCGAAATACAGGTAATATTTTACTTTAGGCACAACAAATTCTTTAATAAATTTTACCGTGTCTTTTTCAAAATTTGTTTCTGCTAATTGCACTAAAATTCTCATTTTGTCAGAATGAAATTTTTGCACTGTTGGTGTACATGGAGAGTTTTTAACTTGAGATATAAATATTTGATTTTTGCCATAGTTTACGGCAGATTCTGTTATCGTAATGCCTATGATAGGATTTTCTGGCTTTGAATGTATAGTTTGGTCTGTGTCAGTATCATTTAGGGCATCTTCGTCAGGTTCAACAATCATAGATTGTGTGTCATTGTTGGGATCAAAAGTATCGTTAAATGTTTCTACATATTCAAAAAGATTTTTCATACCGGGGTCTACATTGTTGACGTTTAATTCTATTCGTGATAGAGCGTCAGCGTTTTTGTTTAAAGTTCCTTTTTTATGAATAACTTCGTAATAGTACTCTTCTAATTTGAGTCTCCAACGCATTAATTTAGAATTTGGTTCTTTTAATGAATGTAAATATTGCAATGGTTTATGATCAGTAATGATTTTAAATTTTCTGCCAAACAAATATGGTCTAAAATATTTCGTAGCCCACATAACAGCGAGTAATTCTTTTTCAATCGTGCTGTAGTTTTGTTCTGAGTCATTTAGAGTTCGACTTGCGTAGGCGATGGGAAGATCCTTGGGACAGTTAACATATTCTGAATCGTTATGTTTAATTTCTGCGTCTTTCTTTAGACATTTAGTTAGGGGTTTCTTGAGTTGGGCAAAATTTTTAATGAATTTTCGGTAATAACCTAGTAGGCTTAGAAATGCTTTAATTTGTTTCGGTGTTTTCGGTAGAGGGTAGTTTTTGATCGCGTGAATTTTATCCGGGTTCGGTTTAACTCCGCTAGGGGTCACGACATGTCCGAGATACGCTACCTCTTTACGTAAAAATTCCGATTTGTCGAGCTGTATTTTTAAGTTCACTTTCTTTAGACGGTCAAAAACCGTTCTTAAATTTTGAATATGCTCTTGGCGGCTTGTGCTGAAAATTATGACGTCATCTAGGTATACTAAGCAAATTTCGTTTACTAAATTTCTAAGTACGTTATCCATGACGCGTTGAAAAGTTGCCGGGGCATTTTTCAAGCCAAATGGCATTCTCATGAATTCGTAATGCCCATTTTCGGTATTGAAAGCAGTTTTTTGAATATCTGCTTTGTTCATCTCAATCTGATGGAATCCGGACGGATCTAAGGTCGAAAAATAATTACATCTACCAAGTTTGTCTAATAAAGTGTTTATATTTGGTATCGAATACTTGTCATCGATCGTTTTCTCATTTAACTTTCTATAATCTACGACTATTCTCCATTTTTGCTTGCCAGATGCGTCAATCTTCTTTGGAACGATCCACACTGGGGATGACCAAGGAGAATGAGAGGGACGGATTATTTTTTGATCAAGCATTTTTGAGATTTGATTTTGCACTTCTTTCCTATGCACTTCAGGATATCTATAGGTTTTTGAATATACGGGGATTTCGTCTTTAGTTCGGATAAAGTGTTTAACTTCATTCGTAAATGTTAGTGATTTATTATCGTCGTGTAAAATAGTAGAGAATTCTTTCAATAATTTCATAATTTCAGATTTATCTTCTTGATTCATATGATCAATTTTTATTTTATTCATATCTATATTATTTTCAGTACGGGTTTTGTCAAAGTTTAAATTATTAATTTCAATATGATTTAGTGTTTCTAGTTTTACGCAATTTACAGTGTCTAAAATTTGTTCATTATCCGTTGTGTTTTAATAGCAGGGTAGAGTAATTCGTAATTTTCTATTTTAGCTAAACCTTCAGGAATAATTATATTATTTATTTTAGTTTCTGGTATAAATGCTTCTCCGGTCTCTATGTTGTTAACAAATATTTTAATTATTTTTTCCGAGTTTGGTGGAATTTTGATATAATGAGATTTTGGAAGTATCTTATGATAATGAATTTTTATATCTTGAGTGGGAATTATAATTTTATCATTATTTGAATCAATACTTGTTTCTAAAATTTTTAAATTATCTATTCCAAGCAAAACATCAAAGTTATTGTGGAAATCGAATAGATAGTATTTTAATAATTTATCTGGGTTGTTAAACAAGTTTGAAGCAGGTAAAATAATACTAGAATTTTCAGATGAAGTACCGTGAGCTGTTGTGATTTTAAAAGTGTCATTTTGAATTTTATTTTTATAATATATCTGTGCAATATTTGGGTTAATAAATGAGCGTGTACTTCCGGTATCTATCAAAACTTTTAAGTTATGTTCGGGATATATTATGAATGGTAGTTCGCTATAATTATGAGTTAAATTCATAATTTCAAATTCGTTTCCGAGGCTTTTTATTGAAAAAAAGCGTCTTGATCATGATTTTCATCATTATCGGGATTTGGTTCGGTGACGTAATATTCTGCGTTTTCATCACAGTATTGTTCTTCGATTTCGTTATTTTGTAATTCATCGACTTCGGTATTAAATAGTTCTTCCGAAATAAAATCAGGTTTTCGTTGGGATTGGAATTGTTGGGGACGGTAATTACTTGTGCTTGGTCTTGGTGTGAATGATTGTCTAGTACTGACACTAATGGGCGTCGGTTTCGCAAATTTTTTGTTTGAAAACGTTAGGAGTGTTTGGTTTAATTTGTTGATGATTTTGTTGGTATGTGTAGTGTGGTTGAGGGGTGTAGTGTGTTTGATTAGGCTTGTACATTAGTTGAGGGTAACTTCTTTGTTGAAATGGTTTGTTATTTTGTGTGGGAAGGTTTTGTTAGGGTTTGAACCTATTTTTGTGTTGTTGTTTATTGACTGAGTCAATTTGGAAGTCGTTTGTCATCATGTTCAGGGCGGTGGTTAGGTCTTTTGGGTTTTTGGTTCTCATTAATTTGCCTAGAGGCTCTCTAAGTCCTCGCAACATGACTCTTAACGCAAAATTTCTAAAATAGCCAATTAGAATAGGTTGTTCTTCCGCTTTTATATGTAGAGTTATATAAGAGGTTGATAAATTTAATAACTGTATAACTCTGTTGTAATAATCAAATGGGGATTCATTTTGGTTTTGTTTTAATTCGCATAATTCGAAATTTAACGTGTAAATATCGCGCTTGTCCGCGTACGTATTTAATAGAGCTGTTTTTAAATCTAGCCATTTAGTAATTGTGACACGCGCAATGTTGACGGCGGCTTCTCCTTTTATTTTTGTCAAAATACTGCTCATTAAGTACTCGTTTTGGAAATTATTTGCGTCTGTTGTATCATAAAATTTATTTACGATTTTTTCGCTAATTTCTATAAATCTACTTAATAATTTAGCATCACTTCGAAATTCGGAGATCATGTCTAAATATTCGCGTTTGAGTTCTGGGACAGCCATTTCGTCAAGGTTTAGGTTATTTATTTGATCGATAAGGAATTGATCGATTGGAAGTGTGTTTGGAATGTAAATTAGTGAGTCAGAGGAATTTACTGAATCTGTATCTGAGCTATCGTCTGATTCTAATTCGATATTCGCTCGATTATCTCTAGATGTCATATGGGCACTACTTACAGGAAAATCAGTGTGTTCTTCATTGGCTCTGTACGGCTTCTTCCACGATGGAGGAACAGGACAGGATGAATCTTCTACGGCTCGACTTTGTGTTCAGCAGGGCTTCGTTGTTCTCTTCGTGTGACGCGATGCACTCGTTGAAAACGTGTAGAATTTTTTTCACTGATTTTACGTTGATTCTTCGCAATAAATCGTTGAAATGAACCGAAATTTTTATGTTTCGTTTGCGATATTTGGTACGACTGCGCCAGTTAGATTTATTGATTTGCAATAAATGTTTAAAAAAAAATAATATTTTGAGTGTTTTACAACATTAGATATTTTTTAGCTTCAGAAGTCAACAGTTAGATACAGATTTGTTACAAGTATGTGTTGATCGTACTGGAGTGAGAATCTGACTGAGTTCAGTCTTACACGATCCTACCCAGGATGTTACATGATTCTAAGATATGATATTACACTATTCTGGAATCGTATTGCTGGAGAGTCAGCGGTTTCTGTGGGAACACCGTTTCCTAACTTATATATTATAACGCAAAATCTCTCTGCGTTACAATAATCAACTATATGCTCCCTGGATGATGAACCCGGATGGAACGGCTGAACCGCGGCTAAACTCAGTGAAGATGGGAGTGAGTCGGAGAAGGGGTGATAAATCACAAAATTGATGGGCGCCAGCCGGCCTGAACCGCGACCGGTTCAACAAAAGTACTACGGCCGACAAGATTCGGGATACTTCCCAGGACGGGACTACGAGAGGTGCCAAGTATTTTAATAACAAAATTGGAGTACGGGAAATTAATAAATATATTAACGCAAGTAACGAGAAAATTACACGGGACACAATAGTTGTTGCTACACGATAACTGAATCGTAAATCCACTTAAGCTAAAAACGGATGATGACATGAACGAAGGCGGGGCGCCGTGTCTCACAGTAGCGACTAGGACTGCTGTGACGTCGACACCTAAAATGGTGCTAAAGTGACTTGGCGTATGCCGACGTAAGACGTTTCACTGGCCAATGATACATTTACGCGGCGCGACCGAACGTACGTGATTACGGAATCGCAGACCCTAATATTTATTACGTATTATATATATATATATATATATATAGGGTGGTGACTCCCTCAGCCGGTCATAGGGATTTAACATGGGAAATAAGTTTTTTGCTATTTCCTGCTTCCCTAATTATTTTAAGCATAAACAGAATTACTTTTACATGCTTTTTGCGACAGAAATTAAATATGAAAATGTCAAAAATTACGTTGAAAATATTGATAAACAAAAATTTTTTAAGCAGAGGAGTGACATCATAGGTCGTGGATAACACTTTACAAAAAGAAAACTTACTTGCATTGACTGATAGAATAATATACCTATTTGTAGTTAACTAAAATAAAAAATTATAATAAGGAAAGTACACATTAATGATAGTTACAATTATTTAAAATTAAAACATAATTAAACATAATGTTTTTAAAGAAATCTTAATTAAATTAAATGATTGAAGTTTAATTCTTTACAAAGCGTTGGTACCTACTCGCTTTTAACACGTTTACATGTGTATCCGGCTCTCACTCCATTATGTTTCGCGTTGTCGTTTGGTTGTGATTTGTGTGTGTTCGATAAATAATGTCTAAAGATTTATCAAAACAGTCGCAATTGCTATGTGAAAATGTGATAACATATTTTGAAAAAATTTGGAAAACAAAGGGCCATTGCTGCCGGTAAAAGCAGTTCGAGAGGTATTTATAACTTTTACTTGTTGTTATCTAAATTTAAATCAATTATGCATTTATAGAGAGCAGCAGATAGCCTGCAAATATCAAAATCAGTTGTCCATAGAATATCTGGAAAAATTGCAAGAGGCGAACAGCTATCGACGCCGAAGAAACCCAAGAAGAGAGCAAGACCAGTGACTGAAGTTAATTCATTTATTGAAACTGCAATAAGAAACGTGATTAACGAGATGTACGCAAACAGTAAGTTTATTAATAATGACGTTTTATAATAATAAAAATGATAATAAATATGTTTTCTTTCTAGAATCACACGTGACTGGCAATACATTGCTTGCAGTATTAAAATCTAGAGACATTTTTCACGAATCGCTTTCCAGTATAACCAAGGTATTACGAAACATTGAATTTTCATGGAAGCAGGACGACAACAAGAGCTGCCACATATAGTGTCGAAAAGAATATTTTTTCTAACAAATTTTATGAGAAATTTTAATGATTCAATGCCACATAAATTTGTTTACTTAGACGAAACGTGGATTTTTCAAAAAGGATCTGCTCGCCGAAGTTGGCAAGACGCGGATGTAAGAAGCGTGAAACGGAAGACAACGTCTGAAGGAAAAAGGTTAGTTAGTCAATGCAACTGGTCTATTATTCGATCAAAGTATTAAAACTTTTTTTAATATTTATAGGTACATCATTCTTAATGCTGGAACGGAGGACGGTTGGGTTCCTAATTCATCATATATTTTTACTTCTAAGACAAAGGCTGATGATTACCATAGGGAAATGAACCATGACAATTTTATAAAATGGTTCAAGGAACAACTGGTTCCGAATTTGGAGGGACCATCCATTATCATTATGGACAATGCGTCCTATCACAGTAAGATAGAAGAAAAAAAATCCGCGTGAAAATTGGACTAAGCCCAACATAAAAAATTGGCTTACAGAACATAACATTGATTCTAGTCAATGTATGTTTAAAAGGGAACTACTTGATCTAGCAGCAGAGTAAGTTGAATGTATATTTCTCTTAACTAATGTTGAACAGAAAAATAATGTAACATTTTTTGTTTGTATTGTAGACATAAAATTGAAGAGAAGCATATAATTGATGAATATGCACTGGAATGTGGTCCCCGGGTTCTACGTTTGCCACCGTACCACTGCATTTTCAATGCTATTGAAAAAATCTTGGGCATTTCCAAAACTTATTACAATAAACACATAGGCCGCGATGGTAACGGTGACAGTCAAACTTTGGCTATGTGGGCAGAAGCGCTGAACACCGTAACTCCAACAGTGTGGAAAAATACAGTGAATCACACTGTCCAAGAAATTAAAAAGTGGTACGATCGGGAGGTATTCCTCGATCAAGAGAACATTGCACCGCTGATAATTTCAATAAACACCGAGGACGACAGCTCCGAAGAAGAAAGCGACGAAGATAGCAGTGACTCGTGACAACGATACTCAAATTTTATTTTCACGTTATTACGTTTTTTGTATTTTCAATAAATAAATTTATGCAATAAATATAAGTTTATGTTCTTATTATTTAAAATGCTACTGTGCCCTACTACAAATTTTAAATATCAATTACAATTATCATTTCTAATTTTAAAGTGTTTTAAAATTTATTATACATTTATGCAACACACATTACATTTAAATTTTTTTATTATACCCCATAAAAGCAGTCGCTTTTTGACGTCATTATTTTAGTTACAAATTTTGATGGCCATGGAATTGAACAAAAAAAAATAAATGCTTGACGTTTTATCTGGCAAAACATCAACGTTTGACGTAGTAGTGTGGTATGACACTCGCGAGCCAGACAGACAGACAGGTGTCACGTGCGCGTGTGCATGTGTGGGTGTGGGTGATATATTGCTGGCGGCGTATCTATCTATCAATAATACAATACATTCTTATTGTCTTTGACGTCCCGACTTCTTTGCTTTTAGTTTATGGGGTGATACATTTCTGTTTAAAATCAATAATACAATACATTCTTATTGTCTGAAATTTTTGGGCATTGTGTGTCATGTGCATTATTTTGTTAGGGCGGCGTATTTGTTTGAAATCCAATTTCTATGAGAAACACCCGACATTTTTGTTTATGGGTGATATATTGCTGGCGGCGTATCTATCTATCAATAATACAATACATTCTTATTGTCTTTGACGTCCCGACTTCTTTGCTTTTAGTTTATGGGGTGATAAATTTCTGTTTAAAATCAATAATACAATACATTCTTATTGTCTGAAATTTTTGGGCATTGTGTGTAAAAGAGAAAACGTCCCGACTTCTTTAATACAATATCTTTAGTTCTGGTCAATTTTATATTGCGCACAGGTGCGGGCAGCGAATCTATTTAAAATCAATAATACAATACATTCTAGTTGTCGTCTGAAATCTTTAGTTCTGGTCATTGTGTGATTTTAACGAAAAAGAGAAACGCTCCGCCATCAGTGTTGGCGTCGTTGTTGTTAAGCGGTATAACTTTCGCAAGTCATTCAAGTCGGGTCTAGTTTATGTGAAAAAAATCTTTAGTTTACGAGTGAAAATCTGTTTGGGAAAATTTTTAATACAATACATTCTTAATGTCTGGAATCTTTAGTTGTAGTCATGATGATTTTAACGCCGCGACACTTCAAGTCTGTTTTAGTTTATGTGAAAATTTTTGTACCTGATTGAAAACGTTGTTAAGCACCACCACCGAACAGGGTCTTATATAAGCACGTAGGACAGAATTTCATCATTATACAGTTTGAACTTCTTCTCCTCCTGTATAGCTCGTGCAGTTTGTAGTTTTCGCTAGAAATCATGTCGCAGTTCAGTGAAAATCTTATTCCGCCGTCGGGAGTTACGAGTGTTTCAAAAAATATTTCCTCGGAGGAATCAACTGTGGACTTAGAGGGGGGTGAGCCTTGCAGGAAGCAGCAACGAGCAAGATGCATCTCATCATCATCATCATCTTCGGAATCAGACAGCGAACCTTACGCGCAGCTGTTTAATTTTACGGAGAACGAGTCTGAGCTGGATCCTGCTCTGCTTAAGGAGGAGCATTTGTTCGTGGGTGAAGGGGCTGCGCGGCTAAATCTTGTCCTGGGGGCAGCGGCAACCACGACGAGTTTTGCATTCCCTGTAAATACCGATTACAGGGACAATAACGACAGACTCATTGACGTCACCCCCCTTCCCCTGGACTCTAGACGTCGTACCTTCTTGACTATAGGAGTCGACCCCAACCCTATCCCGCACGTATCAGTGAGGCTTGTAGGGAATGTAATTAAAAAAATTATTATAAATATTGTAGACATTAGTGCACTGATGGGTTTTTTTTTTAAAAGTGGACATTTCTAAATGCGCCGGCAAACGTATTTTTAATACCAGTAACATTGATTTTATTGTGCTGGAGAATACACAGATATTGTGTAGTTTTAAAAATGTACAAATAGTTTTAAGTGAAGAGAACATTTTAAATTTAATTAGCTTAGAGAGTAGTATTAGTTTATTAATAAAACAATATAATGTAAGGTATAAATATATTAATGGTATATATAAAAAATTTGTACAAAACGTAGTTATTTATAGTATTAGAAATAGATTAGCATTACCAAAAAGTTTATATAAATACGTGATGCAAGAAAATGTTACTTTTAAGAGATTATTTGTAGAATTATTTAATTATTATTATTATAAGTTATTTAGAGATGTAAGTTGTGTAAACACATTTATTTTAAGAGAAAATAAATATATACTTTAAAAATACAAAATTTCTTTTTTTTTTAATATCCTTATCTAGTTGAAATTTGCCTTTGCAGTTATAGATTAAATAAAATTTCTTTCATTGTATTGAATTTATAATAATACGTTAGTTTTAATGTTATAGAATTGATATAAATTACTAATTATCTATAGAGATTTTATAAAAAGTCCCGTTTTATAAGTGAGAGGGGATGAAAAACAAAACACAGGTATATATATTTTAACAAAAGACCGTAGATTTTCGACCTACATATGAAAGAATCCCCCGAGAAAGGAAAATACCAGTCAGGTAGTGTTCTGTTTAGTATTTTGTATCGCTATGAATAATCAAGCAAATTTTGACACTTTCTTTAGCATTTGCGAAGATCTCGTAGAATCTTCATTATCAGAGCAGGCAAATTACAATGCCTTTTTTAATTTTTGTGAAAATACTATTAATAACGCAATGCAAATTGGTGGAGGTAGCGGTGAAAATACGGAAGTGACATCAGCTAGTCCTCGATTTACTTTAATATCTGAAATTGAAAAACATATAAAAAAATTTAATGTAACGGGTAGAAGAATCACCTTCATTGTGGAAGATCCTCCAGAGGGAAATAACCCTATTACATGGTTCCAGAAAGGCCTCCAAGATGTTGTTGAACATGTAATTAAAACCGTTAGTCCAAATGACTATGTGGGATTTATATTTCACACACCCCGACTGGAGAACGGGCCGGCGTGGTTAAGTTTTCGTCGTGCACATCAATTACATATGGATGTTGTATGGGATGCAATTCGATTTATTCTACAGAGTAGTAAAAACGTGTTTGCTGATGGACAATTTACAATCGAATTAACCAGAGTATCAGCTCCCTCGGGTTCAGGGAGAATACGCGGACACGGACTAGATTATGCAGAATTGTGTCGTAAAAAAACGGGTATTATAGAAATAGACAATAAAGATAATTTGTGTTTACCGCGCGCGCTTGTTGTAGCAGACTCATGGCTAAGAAAAGACGCCTGTTTTAAAAATATAGTGAAGGACAAACATGATTTTCAAGGTACAAAAGCACGCGAGTTAGTGATAAAAGCGGGAGTAATTATAAATCATCATGGAGCAGGTATTCCAGAAATTACTGAATTTCAAAGATATTATAATTGTTATAATATATGTGTATATGAATATAATAGTCGTGGTGAAGTAATATTTGAAGGAGCAAGAGGAACAAATCTCCCCAGATTAAATCTACTTCACTATCGAAATCATTATTCAGTAATAAAAAGTTTAACTGCTGCATTTTCATGTAGATATTTCTGTGAACAATGTCACGTTCCTTATAGTATTAGAGGTGGTCATAAATGTGAAAATATATGTTCTTATTGTAAATATTCTCCCGCGTGCCTTCCTACCTTGAATTTTATTTATTGTGATCTGTGTAAAAGAAAGTTTAGAGGACAAATTTGCTTAGACAATCATTTAAAATTTGTGTGTAGAAAAGTGCATAAGTGTACAAAATGTTTTAAGATATACAATAACAATAAAAATAGACAGCATGTGTGCGGTGAAACGTACTGTAAATTTTGTGAAACTTATAAAAATTCCGGACATTTGTGTTACATTTTACAGGACAAAACTACATTAAAAAGCAAAAGTTTATTTATTTATTATGATTTTGAGACTCGTCAGGAGAAACAGCTTGGTGATAATTTTGAACATGAAGTTAATTTGTGTGTAGCGCAGCAAGTGTGCTCTGAGTGTTGCGACAACGAAGATATAAAACAAATATGTTTTGCCTGCGGCATTCGGGAACATATCTTTAAAGTTGAACCACTTGAACAATTTCTTTCTTATGTTTTATTACCCCGTACTTCTTTTTCTTCAATAATATGTATTGCACATAATGCTAAAGCGTTCGACTGTCAGTTTATTTTAAAGTTTTTAGTAGAAGAAAGACAAGTTAAACCTAAATTAACATTAAATGGATCAAAAATTCTTGTACTACAAATTAATAACACTAAATTCATCGATTCTATTAATTATCTTCCTATGCCATTATCTGCTTTACCGAAAGCAATGGATTTACCATCTTCAATAAAAAAAGGTTACTTTCCCCATTTATTTAACACAATTCAAAATAAAAACTATATTGGACCACTACCGGGACCCGAATATTACGGTGTAGATAATATGTCTACTTCTGTACGACAACATTTTCTGAAATGGCATGCTAAACAAACACAGGAAAATGTTGTATTTCGCATGGAGACGGAAATAATTGAATACTGCGTATCGGACGTTGACATATTACGTCGTGCTTGCGAGCAATTTAGGAAAACTTTCATACAGGATTGCAAAGTGGATCCGTTTACAGAAGCAGTTACCATTGCTTCAGCATGTAACAAAGTTTTTCGTCGGTTATTTATAAAGCCAAATACAATAGCTATAATCCCCGCAAGAGGTTACCGTTTAAAAGATAATCAATCTAAAATAGCCTTACAATGGTTAATTAATGAAGAAAATTCGCGAGGTATACAAATTCAACATGCTGGACACGGTGCTGAAGCTGTAATTGATAAAAAATTTAAAGTAGATGGCTATTATGCTCCAAACAAATTAGTATTTGAATTTTTCGGATGTTTTTGGCACAGCTGTCAATTATGCTATAGGACAAATAGAAATAAACAAGTTTTTAATTCCTCAAAAGAAACTTTGGAATACAGATATCAAAGAACTATGGAAAAATTAGACAAAATTATAAATTTAGGGTATACAGTCATATCTATGTGGGAATGTGAATTTAGAAAATTACTGGTTCAAAATAAAAATTTACGAACGGAGCTTGATAATCATCATATTTTAAATTATTTACCTTTGCAAGCCCGCGATGCACTTTTTGGAGGACGCACAGGGAATACTTGTTTGAATAAAAAAAGTCGAAAATCACGAGAAGATAAAATATGTCTACGTCTGTTCCTTATATCCTTATGTGTGTAAATATGGCAAATATCCTGTGGGCCATCCCCAAATTTTTGTAGGTACAGAATGTAACACATTATGTCCAAATAATAATTTAGACCATGTGGAAGGTTTGATTAAATGTACTATTTTACCTCCGGGGAATTTGTTTCACCCCGTTCTGCCAAGAAGAGCGCATGGAAGACTCATGTTTGTTTTGTGTCGTACGTGTTGTGATAAATTGGAACAAACTGACTGTACACATAATGACGAAGAAAGACAATTTATCGGTACGTGGGTAGTTGATGAAGTTCGCCGCGCGGTTTCACTAGGTTATAAAATAATTGATGTGCACGAAATATGGAAATACGCAGTGACCATTTATGATAAAGATACGAGAACAGGGGGTTTATTTGCGGATTACATTAATACATTTTTAAAAATAAAGCAAGAGGCATCTGGTTATCCCGCAGAGTGTATTGATGAGGCAACTAAAAAAAACTGGATTCTGCTCAAATTGAAAAAAATTCCGGCAAGAAATCATTGGCAAAAGTAATGTTAAACTCTTTCTGGGGTAAGATAAATCTTTAATACAGAAATCTTATTTTTAAAATATTTTGTTCTTATGTTGACAGGTAAATTCGCCCAGGCTAAAAACAAAACATGTACTTCGACAGTTTCATCCGCAGCAGAGCTGTACGAATTATTAGCTAATCCTGCTCTGCAGGTAAATAGAATTATCCCTGCTGGTGAACAGATGATGTACGTACACTGGACCCATGAAACAGAGGCTATGGATCAGCTTAGAACAGTTAATGTTGTTATTGCAGCTTATACAACAGCCCAAGCTCGGTTACGCTTGCATGAATTTTTACAACCTTTAGGAAATAGTGTTATGTATTATGACACGGATTCAATTATATACTGCCATTCACCCGGAGAGTATGAACCACCAACTGGAAATTTCTTGGGGGACCTCACTGACGAATTGACCTGTTACGGTAACAATAGTTATATAACAGAATTCGTGTCGGGAGGTCCTAAGAATTATGCCTATAAAGTATATTCTCCGTCACATAATAAAACTTTTGAAGTTTGTAAAGTAAAGGGGTTTACATTAAATTTTAAAAATTCTAAAGTTATTAATTTTGATGCAATGAAAAATTTAATTTTAAATGATAATCAAATTAGTCCCGTAATAAGTTCTAACAATATAAGATGTACTTTGAATCATAGTGTTATAACAAAAACCGATACTAAAACATTTAATATTAGATTTATGAAGCGTAGGTTAATAGATAGGGTCAATTCTATTCCGTACGGAGTAAAAAAAATAAAATAAAATTAATATATTTCATGTACTATATATTGTTATTATTATGTGTATCTATAAAAATGTAATAAAACAAGCAATTTATAAAAATTATTTATTAAAATAGTGATTAAACATATATCTTATAAATCTGTCATTTTCATTTCTATCATAATTGGTAAACAATTTCAAAAACTCCTTGTGCATGTATCCATTAATTCTAAATAACAAATATACTAAACAATAGTAACCACAGACTGAGGTTGTGTAGTCTTGTAGTGTTAAACGTCCACTTTTTTGTGTTTCTTCTTAAAAAATCTCGATGCTCTTTAATGAATGGTTGTCGGCCATAACTATCAAAATAGAGTCCATTTCCTTGACGGTCGATAAAAATGGCTATCCAATGAATTCCAGGTAGAGTATCGGGATCGGTGTTAACAACAATTGCACATGGAAAATTAACACGAAGTGGTAATCTGTTCGCTGCATAAACACCGCAATGCCCTGTATTTTGAAAATAACATCGAAGTATTTTGTTAATAAACGATGCCTTCATTTCTAGAATATGTTGTTTCACACTGAATGCTTCTATCTGACTGATTTTTATAATAATAAAATGTTTAGTTTTAGAACTTAAAAATGAAATATTTTTGTTTAAATTAACTATATTTTATTTTCTTTTATTTCCAATACAAGTATTACATATATATTTATTATAAAGTGAATACAAATATTAATACCTAACTACCATAATCTACAATAACATTTCTATTTTTATCAATTTCAATAATATTATCAAATTCAGCATAAATGACACAATTTACGGTTTGAGTAAGTGCACTTTCAAATCCGATTTCAATTCTTAAAGAACCGTGTCGTGTTAAATTCCAATATAACATTGAATTGGCTGACAAGTCAGGTGTAAGGTCAAAAGCTGTTAAGCAATATCCTCGGGGATAACTTTCTCTGCTTATTCCATTTCCATTGTTCGAAAAATGTATACCTGTGCCCGAGAATAATGTATTGTACATTTGAATGTAGCTAGTTTTGTCTCCAAATGACGGTTGAAGTGGTTTTGCTGGTAATTGTTGTCCATTTACACACAAAGATAAGTAATTTATGTTGAAGTTTTCAAAATTAAAGGGGTTACTTTTGTATTCGCCATTGAATGCTTTATTAGGTACAAAACCAATTATACATCTTTTCGGAAGTTGACCCAGGAATATGTTATCTAACGATTTTCCTTGGACCCCCGCAGGAATAGTAATTGCTTTAACTTCAGCTCTTGTGACAGGATACTTGGCGGTATTTATTTCCAAAGCTTTGTTATGAGCAAGTAAAATACTGGGATTTAATTTAACGCGACGAACAAGTAATGTGGCCGATCATATCAACGGTTTTACTTTTTTCAATAAATTTTTGACGAGCAAGGTATCCAGAATTTCCGCCGGCATCTGTATTATTCATTTTCCCCGGATCGTCAGAATACCAAAGAGATGAAGTTAGGTGAGAGTTTTTAGCATCTTTACCATAGTTTAATAGAGTTTCAATATATGCTCTATACGGGTAAGTATTGTTTGGCGGAGATAAAAGTTTTTGATTTAAATATATATCAATCTGACTAAAAATTGAATGAAGCCAATTATTAACAGGTCCCACATTATCGGTTTCAGTTAATGCCGTGTCGTCAGCTTTAGAGATTTTCGCATTTAAATATAACATAGTCTGTGATAGATCTAAATATTCTTCTCCATGTCCTGGTATGACAAATTCTATGGGGCCATCTTCAGTGATGGATGATAACGGTTTGTAATTAACCCATTGACCGTTTTCAATACTTGTCTGTGTTGGTGGTAGAGCGAATAAATCTAATTCTGTTTTAACACATTCACAAGATTGAGTATGTAAAAATGCCATTTTAATCAAATATATCTATCACTCGGGATTGCTTCTTGTTGTTCTTTACTCTAGAAGGTGTACTTTTAGAATGAACATATCTCTTATTTACCCGTTTCTTTTTATAGCCGGAACCGCTCATTAATTTATCAATATTATTTTCAGCTTTATGTTTTAAATTAACTCCCGCCTCTGATATACGCTGTTTGAATGATTCTTTTACTGGTCGATTTTCACTTAAATCTCCTAAAAATTGTACTCCAGTACTAAGCGCTTGTTTGCCAACTGCTCCAACACTTTTTTTAATTAAAGGCATAATGCTTCTAAATAACCCACTAAAAAAACTTCCTATACCGTGACCTTTTTGATATTGACATCCTTTAAATACTGTCCCTATGCCACTTCCGGCCTGTAAATTATAATATTCCTGATAAGGACAAGTTTTCATATTGTACGCCTTTTAAAATGTAGTTTGATGCATAACGGTCCAAACTGGAATGGTACTGCAAAGCCATCATTACATCTAATATCTATTTCAATATTTGTAAATTCTCTTCTTAACACGGGAACATAGTGCGGCTGCGCATACGATATCATTTTATTCGATCCGAAAACATATTTATCAGTATTAACATGTACAATTCTTAAAAGTTGCGTAACTACGTCTCCTACGAGTTGAGGTTCAATAATATCGCAGTAAATATATAACTGCGGCGGTATACCTAACATTAAATTAGGTAAATTGATTGAAGTTCTTTGTTGATATATGTCGGTAAATGGTTGAAAACCTAGCTGCAGGGCTAGTCTTGGTGATAATTTTAATGAGCATACGTTAGGATATTTAAATTTTGCTTCTACACGTTTTTCTGTTTTATTATAACTGAATGCAACATATTTATTAATTTTCATATGTAAATTCAATTTATGCAGCACATCATCAATGTCTTCATAATTTTTTGAACAAATTTTCCCTTTTTCAGCGTTTATTATAATGCTCTTGTCTGCTGCATTTTCTCTCTCAGTCATAATCAAAACTCTATTTTCACGTTCGTTAATATTATAAATAGAACATGGGTAAATAATTTCAGCTAAAGACATTTCCCAATATCCATCTAACTTTATATTTTGAGGTAACTGAGTTGTAAATCGTGTAGTTTTATTATCAGGGAAATATTGCATAGTGTGTAATGAAAAACTCTTTGTCAATCATTTTTCAATAAACTAATACGATTTGCAGGTATCCAAGAATTAAACTTTTTACTGTAACCTTTCCACTTGACGAGTAATTTCTTTCTATTGCCCGAACCTTTTGTTGCTACTATTTTATCTATTTTATAAGTTGTATCCGCCGTCACATGTACATGTTGTAATTCATATTCGTAGAAAGTGCCCTCTATTATTTCGTTATTTAAATCTTTTACTTTGTATACAACAGGATTCCTTGTTTTAATACCACAAATTTTAAATAATTCTTCACTCCAATTAGATTCGTAACCTTTTTCAAATATATGTTTATATTTCGATATTCGCACTGTATCTCCTAATTTAAATTTTACTACGGATTTTTTATTTTTTTTACATTTTCTTTACTGCCATACTGATTCCTCCATACTTGTAATATATAACTTTCGTTTACTTCAGAAGGTGCCATTTTTATTGAGCGATGTTTAGTGTTATTATAAGCGGAGACAAGATCTTGTAATATATCTATATATCTGTAGGTATTTTTATAAGTAAAGTAACGATACATTCTAGACTTTAACGTTCTATTATATCTTTCTACAAAGCATGCTTTTGTCTCCTGATTATGAGTTACATAAAATCTAATATCATTATTTCGTAAAAATACTTTTACTGATTTGGCAATAAATTCCGACCCCTTGTCAGTCTGTAAAGACACGGGCTTCCGTTCGCTAAATATGTTTTTAAATGCTTCAATGACCGATGTTGGCTTTTTATCTTTTAAAGGAATCGCCCAAGCGTACCTGCTAAACACGTCGATTACGGTCAAAATATATTTGTAGCTACTGTTATAACGGCTTAACTTTCGCATGTCATTCAAGTCTGCTTGAAAAAGGTCGTTTATGTTGGAAATTTTGTACCTGTTTCTTGGAAAATGTTTTCGAATGGACTTATGTAATGTTTATGCATTTTGTGAACTAAGCCACTTTTGTGTTTTATTATTAGCATATTGTCCTTTTACAGAGTTTATTAGATTATTAGCTCCAGAAAAACCAGCGGGATGTGAGGGATCAAAATAAATTTTACCCAGCTTCTTATTCATAATTAAAACGTAAATCGTTTCCACTTCTTAATTTTGTTAGATTCCGTGTCGGTTTCTTCTGAAATGTCGCTAGTAAAATACGTTGATTTTCTTTTATTTTTAACACCTTTCAATTTAGGAGGTATATACTCAATTGCTTTTCTTCTTTGCGGGTTATGAATTAATTCTAGAGGCACATTAATAGTTTTTAATGCTCGCGCAAAAACTTCCCAGCCCACGGGATTGATATGTTTACGATACCTTACTATATCGCCAACTAAATCTGATATATTCGAATTAGGTATTTGGAAATTATTTATAGTAACAATACCCTTTTCGTCCCAGCTAATAATGTCATTATTTAATTTCAGTTTTTGAATTAATAAACGCGCTTTGTTTTGATGCGCTTTAGGAATAACATTTATTATATGTTCTACGTCGTCCGGTTTCTCCGCAAGTAACTTGGGTTCTGTACTAATATCATTTTCAATGGGTATTTTTATAGGTTCTCGAGACTGTTTTTGAAAGTGTAAATATCTTTGTAAAATTTCCTGATACAGACTCCATTTTTCATATTCGGGCAAATTTGAATTTAAAATATTTTTCATATCGTTATCAAGCTGGCTAGATATATCTTGTTTGTCATTGTTACGTAAACGATTTAAATTTTCAGAAGATATTAATACCATTTTTTTAATATTATCCATTTTAATTTTTAATTAAACTACTTAAGACTCCTGTTATAAGCGGTGCCAACAAAAATGGTAAAAATGCTCCACCGGATTGTACTAAAACGCGTTTCTTCAGTTTCCAGTTTTCACCGCGTTTCGTAAGTCTTCTTAAAACGTTTTTATGTCTTGTTAGCTTCGACTGTTGTTTTCTATTGAGACACATTTGACCATGTAAAATATTATATACACATTCGCAGATACATTTAACTGAATTACAGTCAGTGCTTTTTAATAATGCTAACCTAAATTTAGGTTTCAGCTTATGTAGAGCGCGCAATAATTCAATATTGCTGGTTATACTTGTACTCATTTTTATGATATAATCTCAGGCATATTTGTACTACGGTATTTATACTTTTTTCTGGGTAAATAAACATATGTTAATCTGTCACGTGACGTACGAAACCGCAACCAATCGGGTGTGTTTTGTTTTAGATCGAAAACTAAATAACCATGAGGTTCAGATGTTGCGTCACAATACGCTTCCTGCACAAATTTAACATCTTCTGGAAAAACTTGACGCGATAGATGCATGATTTGCGCTTTGTCTCTAGGATTTTTAAAATAAATTATGTAATTTGTATTAAGTGATATATCTCTTTGACCTTTCCCTTGATGAAATAAGTTTTGTGTAAGAAAAAACACGGATAAATTTTTATGATGAGACCATTTTGTAAATATATCTACTACATGATCATCTGCCTCTCTCATTAAATCATCTATTACAATTAACACGGGTTTTTTTCCATCTATATTTTCTACATCAGGCAGTCCTTCAAGAAATTCTACATTAGGAATCGTATTATATAAATTTTGCCATGTTCCATAATGCCAGAAAATTTTTGAAAATACGGTATCACTCATATTGTTAATATTAGATATAAAATTGTTAACAAAGTATGATTTTCCACAGCCTGAGGGGCGAGCAATTATAGCAGAAAAGGGATGTTTAAATTTTGTACACGTGTTGTCAACAAGATGCTTTATACAATACTGATAAAATGAAAGTATGTAACCAGATATTTAAACATAATTATATTGAAAGGTAGGTAGGTAATTGAAATAAGAAATATTTTATATCAACTATATTGTTTATTTTAAAATATATATATATATATATATATATATATATATTTACATTGAACAACCGTACATAACACATTCATAATAACTGCATTTATTACAATTGTACAAATTCTACCAGTCGGGCTTTTTTACCCGTACTACCATAATCTTTAATTCCAGTATATTTTATTCCCCATTTTGTAACGGACTTCTTTAAATCCGCTATGTCTGCATCAGGTAAGCCGTCGAACCGTCCAGGAAGATAGGTAACAAATTCTTCGCAATCTGCAATTATTTTTCTTCCAAATCCAGTATTAACAGCTTTGATATCTACCAGTTTATATACTTTATTAATTTCTAAATCGCCTAGACTTCGGCGAGGTTTAATGTTGGTTAATTGGCCAGTTTTGTTCAAAGTGTTGAAGTCCATCTCTAGAATAATACAAATCAAATAATAAAGGAATCAGAATTCGTCGGAAAAATATTCTCACCTTCGAATTTCAAATTTCGACACGCTTTATGACGCTGTGGGGATCTAGTTGCCTGTTGTCACTTCTGTCCAAAGAATAGCTAAGAATGATATTCTTCTTGAACTAAAGTGCCGCGTTTATACCTGGCTCTCGGTCTACCCACCCCCATATTTCACTTTCTCGGGGTGCAAATAGGAAATATTTGTAAATAAAATAAAACCATATGGAGAAGAATTTTTTTATTTCATTCATACATACATTTACATTATACAATACAACATTATACAATATACATTATACATTATATATATATATATATATATAAACATATATTTAAATATTTTTGTTTTGATTTTTTTTTATTGCTGCCCAGCGGATACGCTCAGCCTGGTAATGTTCATTTTTCTGTCTTTTGCTCATTTTGTAATCCGATGGAGGTAAAAGAACCAGCTTGTTCTTCCTTCGGATTATAGGTTGGCTCATCTACGAAGTCCCAGTTCTCACTGCAATCTACGAAGTAATTTTTCTCGTTAGTTGCCCCCTTGTTACTGCTGCTGCTGCTGCATGTCTCAGATCCGTCATCCCAATTTTCGGCGCAGTGGACCAAGTACGGATGTATTTCCCCGTGATTCTCCTGAACTTTACTGTTCCAATTTTCGCCGTAGGGTTCGAGGCATGGTCGAATGTAGCTCGGCGACTTGAGATCTACAGTATCTATAGACCGCGTTTTTTCTGTACAATTTTTAGCACTGATGGAATTCATTTTGACGAAAAACTACTTTAACTATTTAACAGAAGACGAACAAACTGTATAATGATGAAAAATCTGTTCTGCGTGCTTTTATAAGACCCTGTTGTGGATGCGAGGGGTAAACGGAGGTAGTTAGCGAAGAAAACAAGAATGTATTGTATTAAAAATTTTCACCCGTAAACTAAAGCAAAGATGACGGAGCGTTTCTCATAGAAATTAATTTTGACCCTTTTTTTCAACCTAAGTTACTTAACAAAGAATGTATTGTATTATTGATTTTAAACAGATTCGCTGCCCGCACCTGTGCGCAATATAAAATTGACCAGAACTAAAGATATTGTATTAAAGAAGTCGGGACGTTTTCTCTTTTACACACAATGCCCAAAAATTTCAGACAATAAGAATGTATTGTATTATTGATTTTAAACAGAAATTTATCACCCCATAAACTAAAAGCAAAGAAGTCGGGACGTCACAATGCCCAAAGATTTCAGACGACAACAAGAATGTATTGTATTATTGATTTTAAATAGATTCGCTGCCCGCACCTGTGCGCAATATAAAATTGACCAGAACTAAAGATATTGTATTAAAGAAGTCGGGACGTTTTCTCTTTTACACACAATGCCCAAAAATTTCAGACAATGAGAATGTATTGTATTATTGATTTTAAACAGAAATTTATCACCCCATAAACTAAAAGCAAAGAAGTCGGGACGTCACAATGACCAAAGACAATAAGAATGTATTGTATTATTGATAGATAGATACGCCGCCAGCAATATATCACCCATAAACAAAAATGTCGGGCGTTTCTCATAGAAATTGGATTTCAAACAAATATGCCGCCCTAACAAAATAATGCACATGACACACAATGCCCAAAAATTTCAGACAATAAGAATGTATTGTATTATTGATTTTAAACAGAAATTTATCACCCCATAAACTAAAACCAAAGAAGTCGGGACGTCAAAGACAATAAGAATGTATTGTATTATTGATAGATAGATACGCCGCCAGCAATATATCACCCATAAACAAAAATGTCGGGCGTTTCTCATAGAAATTGGATTTCAAACATATAATTTCAGACAATAAGAATGTATTGTATTATTGATTTTAAAATTTATCACCCCATAAACTAAAAGCAAAGAAGTCGGGACGTCAAAGACAATAAGAATGTATTGTATTATTGATAGATACGCCGCCAGCAATATATCACCCACACCCACACATGCACACGCGCACGTGCACACCTGTCTGTCTGTCTGGCTCGCGAGTGTCATACTTTACTACTGGTGTCTTACTCGTAAACTCGGTGTTGATTTTGCGCGTCTCTCGGTTGTTGCGTTCGCGAGATATAGGCGTTTTCGCGATCGTGATCTATGTTACAAACATTGTGACGAGCACACTTCGTCACAATATATATATATAGGTACTGTATACATGACGTCATAATTATTGATGACATGCATCGTTTGATTTCTCGGCCCGATTATATGTAAAAACATATCTGTCAGTACGGTGGTGTGGATAGCGATACGGAATTCGAATCCGAAGATCCCGAGTTCGAATCGCACTCAAGCTAAAAATTATATAAACTACCAAACTGCGGCTCGGTGAGTGCGGACCCTGTACTGTAATTGGGATTAAGTTGCTGTTGCACAGCGTAACATAAACAAATAAATAAATAAACATGGTGACAATTATACAAATGCAGTGCGTAATATAGTGAAATGTAATCTAGACTAATACTTCTCAAATTGGAGAGTGTTTGCACTGTCTAATAGTGCGTTAAACACAATTACTAAAAGCCCACAATGTAAGATTAACAAGAAATTATGAACCTACGAACCTAGGAATGTTTTGAGTACCATGACTCTCCTTAGATGACCTTAGATGACATAAATACATATAATTATTTGGGATTTTTTCATGAATAATGTCATTGCCAACATTTTTGAATGTGATGAAGTAAATCTATGAACTGTATGTTTTTATTTAACGCCATGGTTACAATTGTTTTATATCATAATAAATAATTTTTTTATTTAAACGTCATATCGAGGTCATCTCTAATTTGAATGACTGTACAATTAAAATATATATATATATATATATATATATAAAAATGTATATATATATAAATTACGTAAACCGAATTAGAGTTTACTATAAAAAAATTTATTTTTAAACAACGAAAAAGTACAACTCAAGATTAGATGTTTACAGACTGGATTCTAACTTGTAACTAACTTACTAACTACGTTTACAAAGACAAAATGAAATATAATATAAATGTAATAGGAGAGTTCTTCTGGGTTCATGGCTGCAGTAGTGCTGTTATCAGCACTTTCCTGTGGGAAGCTGTTCCATAACTCCTCCCTCCTTAAAATTGAGCATCCCCGGGAAGGTTCAGCTGGGGCTGCTGCTGTTGGGGGGTTGAACGCCTGGGCTGGAGTTCATGGTCGTGGAGTCTTCTGGACTTCAGATTTTTTTTTCTGATGAAAGCTGCAAGCATTGTGACTGCAACTATAAATAAAATTACGTATAATAATAATATTGAGTAATTTGAGATATCGGCAGTAGTGTCGTAGTCTTCGATGTCTTCAAATTTGTTTATGGGTAGTTTCAGGTCTTGTATGCTGTTGAGTTCTACAGTCGATCTTGGTGCTTGTATTTCATCAAATTTTATCTTGAAGTCATCTAATATTATCGGTCTTCCGAATGTTCCCTCTTGAAAATGTAGGGTTTGGTTTCTGAATGTAATTTGGCAATTATTTTCTTTAATGAGGAATATACCTCGTATGGGTTTAATTTCGTCGCCAAGTTGACATGACGCATGGATCTTTTCTTCATTTGGGAACACAATAAGAAATTGGTTAATTTCTTCGATGGTTTCTATGTGGTTTCTTTTTAAGTTTATTTTAGTGTATTGGCAGTTTTTGTTGTCGTTATGCAGGATGATATTCTTTTCGCAGGACTTCTCATCCGTGTTTTCGATCTTGTTTGGACATTGATAAATAGTTCCTTTAGTACATTTGTCCTTTAGAGATTTAATTTGGCCATCAAGAGATTTTAGAAAATATTCTTTATTTAAAATAACAGTCACAAATTCCGTTTCAAGTTTACTAGGAATAGGTATAAGGTGGAATAATTCGAAGTTAGTTTCGTAATTTATTGGGAGTTCTAGAAAGTAAATAATTTTATTTAAATCTACCTTGCAATTTACTGTAATTAATTTTTCAATTTCTGGTATGTTTTCGAAAGTGGGTTCTAACGGGAATTCGTTATTATAACTTTTATAGATTTTATCTAATTCTGAATGAAATTCGTTAATTTTGATAATGCTTGGATGCATTGCGTGAAGTTTACAAAAGGTTAATGAATTTTCTATGTCTTGCATTACGTTTAGTATCATATTAAACAAGGTGTATAGTTGACTGTAAATATCATAAATACTAAATTTATTTAGATTATGGGTTCCGCCGACAACAATATGCAACAACTGTTCTATTTTTAATTTCAATTCTAATTCATTATGTTTAATCGTTTCGATTGTTTTATTAAATTTCTCAATTAATACATGGTTAACGGAATATTGGGCTTTTAATTGTTCATTTAATTTATGTTGGTTAAATTCCAAATGATTTAAAATTTTTGAATATCGCTTTTCATCTTCTGCGTCTAAGTTTCCGGTAATTGATTTAATTATGGATCCTAGTCCATTTATTAATCCTCTCTTTTGTCTATGGTTTTCATGATTAATAAGTAAGTTGCTAAATTTTTCGTCTATCAGGTTTTGAATGTAAGTAATGATTCCGTCATTGTTCTTAAACTCTTTTGCACTGATCTCATTTGCATTTATAGTTTGTTTTAAGTTATTGTGTTGTGTTTTTAGGTTGTTATATTGTTGGATAATAGGTTGCAGGTCGTAAAAATGAAGGAAAGTATGTTGGGATCTCTGTAATTTTGCTTGTCCTAGATTTAAGGTTAATAGTCCAGGGTTGTTCGTAATGTTCTTGATGTCTAGTCCGTACGTGTACGTGAAGTACATGGTCCTGGAAGATTGGGATTTTTATTAACAGTTTTATAAAGTTTCCTTGGTCGTTTAATGTTAGATAGGTGAATTTTAGTCTGTTTTCTATTGTCTTTCGTATCTGTTTTAATTTCTGCCGTTTTTAAGTTTTTATTTATTGTTTTAATAGTTTCTTTTTTGAATTTCGGTTGGCGTGTCTTATTAACTTTTTGCTTATTTTGTATATAGGCTGTTTCGGGTATGTTGGGTAAATTTTCACGATTTTCATTTAGTTTATTAATTAGAGTAAATTTTTTATTTTGCATTCGCTCATTAATATTTTGATAGGCTAATTTTGTTTTTTCTTTATGCTTTTGAACATAGTCTTGTGTAATTTGTTTCTCTAATTCTACTTCAAGAGGTGAGTTAGTTTCAAAGTGCCCGTTAATAATTTCTGTTGGTTTTAAACCTGTGGAAGTATGATGAGTGTTATTATATGCTAATAAGCCAAAGTGAACTTTATTTTCTATCGTTTCATTTTTGAAATGGTCTTGTAAATTAAATAAGCGAATGTGTTCTATCAACGTAGAATGAAATCGTTCTATGAGGCCATTGGAATCGGGATGTTGGGAACTGATGAAATGGATGTCTATTTTGTGCAAACTTAGCAATTCACGTAGAACAGTGTTTTTGAATTCTAGTCCGTTATCTGATATAATCGTCTTAGGGATACCGTGGTGTGAGAAGAATTTTGTTAATTTATTACTTATCTCGATTGCATTAGTTGAACTAACTTCATACGCTTGGGCGTATTTAGAGAACGCGTCGATTATTGTGAGAAACTTGTGGTTTTCTAAACTTAAAGAGTCAATGTGTATGATATCAAAAGGTTTATTCGGGGTAGGTGTAATATTAAATTTAAGTTTTAAGGGATTACGTTCGTACTTTGATTTTAAACAGATTTCACATTGGTTAATAAAGTCTGTAATAGTTTTAATTTGATTTGGCCAATAGTATATTCTTTTTATCTGATTATGGGTCTCGTTAATTCCGCGATGGTTGGTTTTACCTTCGTGGTAATTTCGGATAGTATCAGTGATTTCATCTTCCTTTTCTATATCTATTAATTTAATATTGCATTTTATAAATTTAATTTCAGAATTTTTAAAGTGTTTCTGTAAAATGTGACTAAATTTTTCATATATAGGTTGTTCGAAATATAAATAATATACGACCTTTGGAACTACATAATTTTTAACAAAATTGTACATTAACTCTCATTTTATCTAAGTGTAATTTTTTTACTTTTGGATTAGATGGTGAATGTTCAACTTCCGTAATAATCAACTGATTTTTACCTACATTTACTGGTAATTCACTGATCGGTATTCCAACTATAGGGTTTTCGGAGTTGGAATGTACGGTAATGTCACTATCGTCGGACTCATCGTTTGAAATTTGAGTTCTGGCGTCCACTTCTACAATTAAGGATTCGTTGTCGTGTTCGTTGGTTTTATTCTGTTCTAATTGTTTATTAAATTCGTCCATATAATTAAAGAAATCATCGCAATTATCTTTAGTTTCATTAACATTAAGTTCGAACGGTGGTATTTTATTATTTGGTTTATTATACACGGTTATTACTGTACTACTATTTCTGAAAATAAATTCTATCATAGGTTTAACGTTAGTCCAATTCAGTTGGTCAAGTCCGCAACCTAATTTTGGTATATTTAAATATTTGATCTGATTTTTCAAGCAAAATGATTTTAGATTTAGAAGGGTATAGAATAAATCTTGATTCGTAGGTTTTTGCTTATAATAGTTTTTCGTTATTAGGTAAATAATGAATCTATTATTTTGGTCTTTTAGGTAAACTAAATTATATAATTTAGGGTTTTGATTTTTTAGTTTATCTATACTTTGAAATTTTTGTGCGAAGTCTTTTGCTATTCCATCTAACATTACTAGGTCTTTGCTAACACAATGTGCTAGGCTTTCGTTACAGGGTGAATCAAAGAGGTCTGCTTCTACTTCAAAGATTTTATACTCTTTATCTGATTTAGTTAGTTTACTGTCTAAATAATTTTTATACTGAGTCGAAGGTGATGAATCTTCTTCAGTATTTGAATTTTGAACAAGTTTTTCGTTTTTACATGGAATGCGACTCAAAGCGTCAGCGTTCGTGTTTAATTTTCCTTTTTTATACAAAATTTCATAATCGAACTCTTCCAATTTCAATCTCCATCTTACTAATTTAGAGTTGGGTTCTTTCAGAGAGAATAGCCACTGTAATGGTTTATGGTCCGTTATGATTTTAAATTTTCTGCCGAAAAGATATGGTCGAAAGTATTTTACTGCCCAAACTATGGCGAGTAATTCCTTTTCGATCGTCGAATAATTTTGTTCCGAATCATTTAGAGTTCTACTAGCATATGAGATAGGTAAATCTGAGCTAACATTACCTTGGGATAAAATAGCACCAATTGCATGGTTGCTAGCGTCGGTTGTAAGATTAAATGGTTTAGTAAAGTCCGGGTATTGAAGGATTGGTTCATTTACGAGTAGATTTTGACAAGTATTAAAGCATTTAACATATTCGGGGTCATTAATTTTGATCTCTACGCCTTTCTTGAGGTATTTAGTTAATGGTTTGGTGAGTTTAGCAAAGTTCTTAATAAATTTTCGATAATATCCTAATAATCCTAAAAATCCTTTTATTTGCGTTGTGGTTTTTGGTAATGGATAATTTTTTATTGCATTAATTTTATCAGGGTTAGGTTTGACGCCTTCGGGAGTTACTATATGGCCTAAATATGCAACTTCTTTTTGAAGAAACTCGGATTTATCGAGCTGTATTTTTAGATTAGCCTTTTGAAGTCGTTTAAAAACAGTTCTTAAGTTTTCCATGTGTTCTGGTAGACTGGTACTAAATATTAAAACGTCATCAAGATACACAATACAAATTTCGTATTTTAGAAAAATCAAAGCTATTATTTAAATTTTGTAAATTAAGATTGATATTATTAATTTCAAAATTTTCTAACGATTCAGCACAGATATTATTTGTGGTGTCTATAATATATTCTTTTTCGCTTGGATTTATCGTTGGATAGTAAATGATATTATTTTCGATTTTTGCGATACCTTCGGGGATTATGATGTTATTGATATGAGTTTCCGGGACAAACACTTCGCCATTTTCAATGTTATCAACATAGAACTTTGTTATCTTCTCAGACATAGGTGGGATCGTGACATAGTGAGGACGCGGTGTTACAGTGTGATAGTGAATTTTTATCTCAGCTGTTGGTGTTATTATCTTATCGCGTGTTAAGTCAATGATCGCTTCTAATGTTTTTAAGTTATCTAGTCCTAATAGAATATCAAATTGGTTATGGAAATCGAATAAATAATATTTAAGATTAATATTATGTTTTTTGAATATTTTTGAACAGGGTAGTACTAAGCTGAATTTTTCGGTTGAGTTTCCATGTGCAGTAGTAATTTTGAAAGGGTCATATTTAATTTCACTATTAAAATATTTATTTGCAATTTCTGGTTTAATGAATGAACGTGTACTTCCTGTGTCGAGTAGGACTTTTAAGTTATGTTCTGGAAAAATAAGGAAAGGTAGCTCGCTTTGATTATAGGCAAGATTCATTAGTTCGATGGCGTTTCCGAGGCGGCTATTTCTAAAAAATAGTTTGGATCGGAGTCTGATTCTAGTTCGTAATATTCGGTATCGACATTTGATTGGTAATTAGCAATGTTATTTTCGTCAGTGTCTGGTTCGTCGTTTATGTCATTAACTTCTGTGTTATGAAGTTCTTCGAATGTAAAGTTTTGTCTCTGTTGCGTTTGTGGGTATTGACGGTACGCGAATTGTTGAGATCGCGGTTGATTGTAACCTGAACTGTAGCCTGCAGGTCCGGGCTTAGGTGCAAATGTTTGCCGTGTACTGATAGTCATTGGTGTAGGTTTAGGGAATTTTTGGTTAGGGTTAGATTTGAATACGTTATTTTGTTTTGCATTCTGGTGTTGGGAGTTATGTTGGTATTGATTGGTATTATGTGGAATCGGTCGGTACATTAATTGAGGGGATTGTCTATACGGTGGTCTGTTATGTGTGTTATTGCTAAATTGTTTTGGTTTGGGTATTGTGTTAAATTTTTGATGTGTGCGTGAGTAACTATCTATTTGAAAATCGTTAGTTAACATATTAAGCGCGGTGTTCATATCTGATGGATTTTTAGTGCGCATTAAATTACCTAAGGGCTCTTTAAGCCCTCTCAAGAGAATTCTTACTGCGTAATTTTGAAAATATCCTATTAGAACGGCTTGTTCTTCAGCTTTTATTTGCGTGGATATGTACGCGATTTGTAAATTCAAAACTTCTTTAACTCTATTATAAAATTCAAACGCGGTTTCATTATTCTGTTTTAATTCAGACATTTCAATATTAAGCGTATAACAATCGCGTTTATCAGAAAAAGTATCTATTAAAGCCTTTTTTAAGACAGCCCAACTAGAAATAGTGCAAGTTGCAATATTGGAAGCAGCTTCACCTTTGATTTTTGATAATATGCTTGACATTAAATACTCATTTTGGAAGTCATTTGGGTTAGTTACGTTATAGAATGTATTCACTAACTTCTCACAAACTTCAATAAATCTTGATAAGAGTTTTGCGTCTCCGTAAAATTCGGGGACCATGTCTAGAAATTCTTTTTTTAGTGTTGGGGTCGTCATTTCTGCTATATTTAAATTATTTATCTCTTCAATTAAATTTTCAACTATTATATTATTTTCTGTTATACAAGGGGTTGGTGAGTTACAAGAAACTATTGAACTTGTGTCTGTATTCTCTGAATCTGATTGATTTTCACTGATATTTCTAAAGGACATTAGTACTTACAGAAATATTATCAGCTTGTCCATGGGCTTCTGCTTCGTATTAAGCGTAACAGGAGTCCTGGGATGTCGACTGGCAGCTCTGTGTTCCTCAGGGCTGGAGACTTCTGCGGTGTGGCACGATATACACTCGTTACGATGCGAAGTACTCAGCGACGATTTTCGTTGCAAATTCCCAGTAAATCGTTAAAACGTAACGGATTTATTTTGCTTAAATTCGTCTGGGAATCCTACCGACTGCGCCAATTACGTAAACCGAATTAGAGTTTACTATAAAAAAATTTATTTTTAAACAACGAAAAAGTACAACTCAAGATTAGATGTTTACAGACTGGATTCTAACTTGTAACTAACTTACTAACTACGTTTACAAAGACAAAATGAAATATAATATAAATGTAATAGGAGAGTTCTTCTGGGTTCATGGCTGCAGTAGTGCTGTTATCAGCACTTTCCTGTGGGAAGCTGTTCCATAACTTATATATATATATATATATATATATATATATTTCATATTTTAGACTGTTTTGACAAGTCAGTATGGTAATATTCCCGTACATAATACAGTTATTATTTACTTAACAGCCTACATTTGTGAATGTAAACATGGGTATAATATCCTGAAACCGGTAAAGTAAACAACGTAAGACAAGATGTAGAGAAAATAATTACTGGTATTAGGCATCTCTAACACCATATCTGTACAAAATAATATCAAATAAATAAACAGTCAGTGTTAGGGCAACTCTATCACTGTATTAGTAAAGCAAAATACTGTGTCAGCTGAACACTGTCAAAATCCTTTCAAGTTAGTAATCGGGGGCAGATGATTAACATATTATTGCGAGTACGGCCCTGTTTCCTCTGGAACAGTCGACGCGTCGTAGCCTGCAGCGCGTTTACCGCTGACTCATACACAATACAGAGACAAGTCCGAACCTGTTTGCTCTTTCGAATATTGTAGAATATCTTGTTCCAGTATATAAGGGAGAGTTTGGGCAGGCAAGATTCATTCTGTAGTTGAAGTGTGAACAGTGTAAGTCGTTGCTAAATACTTTAATGTGAATATAAATACGTGTTGTAAATAAATATATGTCTTAGTAGTTGTACTACATTATTTTCGTTTTAAATAAATATTTTGTTAATGTTTTCATTGCTCGTGTTTTATTTAATAATAAACTTCACCCAACCCGAAATTGTAATAAACGTTACAATTGGTGTCAGATGTTAGGGTTGTGTTTCGTGAATTAAAAGTGAAGTTTAAGTGCAAATAAATAAAAATGGGTTCAAAAATTATAAATCTAAGTTATTTAAATGTAACTGATCTCAAGAGAGAATTAGACGAAAGTGATCTGGATACTACAGGCAAGTAAAAGTATACTCCAAGAGCGACTTCGTCCATTTTTTGTTAAGGCTGGTGAAATAGCGGATACTTACGTATTCGAAATTCCGGACGATTTGGACTCCATGTACAAAAAATTAGAAGAAAATTCTAAAAACTTAGAAGCCAAATTAGAAGAAAATTATAAAAGCTTAGAAACAAGCTTGGAAGCCAAATTGCAAAAAAATTCTACAAGCTTGGAAGCTTAATTTGAAAAAAATTATAGAAATTTAGAAGCCAAATTAGAAAAAAATTCCAGAAATACCGAAGAAAATTCCAAAAATCTGAAAGAACTTATGGAAAATTTCAGAACCTTGGAAGCCAAATTAGAAGAAAGTTACAGAAGCTTGGAAACAAATTTAGAAACTAAAATTTAAAAAAATGGAAAAATTTTGAAGAAAAATTTAAAAAATTTGAAGAACATTCGAGAAATTTTGAAGAAAAACTTGAAGAAATCGAGGTAAGATTGGCAAAATAGAATCCGTCATTGAATCACGGTCATACAAATATCCAACAAATTCACTACTTGATTCAGAAAACTCCATCTAGTGACCAGCCATTGAATAACGGAAAACTCGGAGATTTAGTGACAAAGGGAAAAGAATCATTGCGTAGATTCCACATGAAACCACCACAGTTTGATGGCAAGGTATCTTGGCCTAATTATTACGCCCAATTCTAAGCTGCTGCAGTATCTAATGGTTGGTCGTCATCTCAGAAGGCAACGGCCTTGATAATTACGCTGCGTGGTGACGCAGTGGATATATTGCAAACAATTCCTCCAGAAGAGCGGCAGAACTATCAACAACTAGTTAAACGTTTGAAAATGCGTTATGGACACGCACATCTGCAGCAAGTGTATCACTCGCAGCTGAGAAATAGATGCCAGAAATCAATAGAAAGTCTTCAAGAATTTGAATCTGATATCGCTCGTCTAGTTCGCCTAGCATATCCTGACACCCCAGATAGAGTGTTGGAACGACTGGCTGTGCAAGGTTTCAAAGACGGTCTCCGAGATAAAGAAACCAAGCGGGCCCTGATTCTAGCTCGTTCGAGTCATCTGTCCATTGCATTGGCCAGCGCATTGGAATTCGAGGCGACAGAACACGCTTCAAGACGGCAAGGAAATATTCGCACAATAGAGGGTGTGGATGAAAAACACAGTAAGTTGACCGAGATATTGCCAAAGAAAAGACAACTTCAATGCTGGAACTGCGGTGAGCTAGGACATGTGCGAAGCCGCTGCGGGGAACAAATAAAGAACATGACAACGGAAAACTAAAGCGGGTCGACGCAAGGGGGCGAACGTCGATCCATCATCAAGATGCCCTGAAGCTAACTGGACATGTCGCATCCCTACAACCTAGACTAAATAGCATCTTTGTGGATGGGTTGATCGACGGGAAACCACATACCTTGCTGATTGATACAGGTGCGATAAAAACCATCATCAGACCTGATACTCTTAAGAAACCGAAAACGATTGAATCAGCAAAATGGCGACTGCGCACAGCAACAGGATCCGCGGCTACCATCCATGGCGAAGCAGACATTACAATCACCATCGGAAATACACGAATTAAACACCGAGCTTTGGTAGCTGACATTGAAGACGAATTCATTCTCGGGATGGACATCATGAATGCAAATGGCGTTGAACTAAATTTAAAACGCGGAATACTTAAGATCAATGGTGAAGAGATCATTTTACATCTCTGAGGAAAAAACACAGTACGTGTAAACTTAGCTGAAGATACGGTCGTGTTAAATCGAAGTGAGATGATTGTGGATGCCCACCTGAAACGTGAACTTTCAACAGGATGTACCATGATGTTAGAAGCTGGAAATCATAATGAAACGACTACTCGAGGAATACTGGTTGGAAAATCTCTCGTGCATACTGGAAAGGTAGTACCAGTTCGAGTAATGAATTTGAATTATTATCCAGTTACTCTAACGAAGGGTACTATCTTAGGACACTGTTCATCAGTAACTTTGATTATCAGACGAACATCCGTTACACAAATCCACCAAAGAAACTTCTTGCAGAACTGGCCAATCTCTTGTCAACATCTTGCCAAGAATTAAACCCGGATCAGAATATCAGAATAAAGGATTTAATAACGAAAAATCAAGACTTTTCGATACCAGCTGTGAACCCAAGGGTAGAACCAACATAGTCCAGCACCAAATAAACACCGGCGTTGCACGCCCCATCCGCCAAGTACCGAGAAGATTACCATTGGCCAAGAGAGAGGAAACTGAGAAAATTATTCGAGACTTGGAAAAAGAAGGTGTCATCGAATCCGCAAGCAGTCCGTGGGCCTCACCAGTGGAGTTGGTAAAGAAGAAAGATGGGTCAACACGATTTTGCGTGGACTATCGTCAACTCAACAACGTGACAAAGAAGGATAGCTACCCGTTGCCCCGAATAGATAACTCATTGGATACGCTGGCCGGGTCAAAAATATTCTCAACTTTTAACTTGAAAAGTGGGTACTGGCAGGTTGGAATGGCACCAACGGATAAAGAGAAAACTGCGTTTTCTGTCGGGGCCGTACTGTGGCAATTTACAGTAATGCCGTTCGGACTCTGCAATGCCCGTGCCACGTTTGAACGATTCATGGAAACAGTACTGCAAGGGCTATCTTGGAAAACCTGTTTGGTGTACCTTGACGATATTTTTGTGGTCGGAAGAACATTCGACGATCACATGAGGAATTTGGAGGAGGTATTCCTGAGACTGCGAAGTTCTGGTTTGAAGCTTAGTCTAAAGAAATGTCATCTCTTCCGAAAAAAGTGCAGTATCTGGGACATATTGTGTCCGGAAACGAAATAGCCGTTGACAATCAGAAGATCCGATCAGTAAAAGAATGGCCAGTGCCCAATGACAAAGCTTTCTTGGTCTTTGCACGTACTAACGGCGATACGTCTCTGGATTCACCAACATTGCCAAGCCACTGACACGATTCAAGGAGGAAGGACTGAAATTTGTGTGGGAAGAAGACTGCCAAGACGCTGACAACCTCAAGCGAGCCCTAACAACAGCACCAATCCTGAGTTATCCTCTGATCCGGAATTGAAATACCTACTGGAATGGAAAAAAGAAGGCCGCAAACCAAGCTGGCAAGAAGCTGCACGACACTCGAAAACCGTAAAATCATACTGGGCGCAGTGGGACTCCATTGTTATAGAAGATGAACTACTGAAACATATTCTGCAAGATCCTGAGGCTACGGAGCAAAAGATGCAGAACATAATCCCTGGAAAAGAGTACCGTAAATACTGAAGGAGATTCATGATGGAACTGCTGGAGGACACTTAGGAGTAACGAGGACAGTTCAGAAGCTGCGTGAACGATTCTACTGGGTTAATTGTCGGGAGGACGTAAAAGAGTGGTGCAAGAAGTGCATAGTTAGCGCCGCAAGCAATGGGCCGTAAAGACGTCGGAGAGCGCCAATGCGTCGATACAATGTTGGGAGCCCGTTTGAAAGAATTGCAATCGACGTGGCCATTTCCAGAATCCGACAAAGGAAATAAATACACCATAGTGGTGATGGACTACTTTAGTAAGTGGGTTAAAGCTTATGCGTTGCCAAATCAAGAAGCCGCTACAGTAGCAGAAGAACTTGTCAACCAGTGGATCTGCCGATTCGGGGTACCATTGGAACTACATTCGGACCAAGGTTGAATAACTGCTCTACACCCACAGTCAAATGGCATGGTCGAACGCATGAACAGAACCATCAATAGACACAGCTCCAAGGTTGTGACAGGATGAAAGACCTATATGATGTCTAGGCTGAGAATGGTGGATATCAAGGCGGGAATCTGGTTTGGCTATACAACCCACAGCGTCGCCGTGGAATGTCTCCAAAGCTACAGAACTCCTGGGAAGGTCCCTACGAGGTCCTGATGCAAATAAATGACGTCATCTACCGAATACGGAAAAGGACTGGACGAAAACCAAGAGTGATTTATTTCAATCGATTGGATCCTTTCGCCGGTGACAACAACGATGAAAACGCTAAAGAAGCTCGAGCCCAAACAGAAGCATTTTTACCTGGTGACCAAACATCTGTTCCACGAGAAACCAACCGCGCCGTCTGGGACACTCTATGTGATCTACGAGGTGTGCTGCTCGATCAGTATATTCTAAAACTAGCTGTACCAAAGCTAGGCTGTGACCTTGATGAATTGAGCTGGAGAGTAGTAAGAAACATGCTGGAAACTATTTTCCAATATACCGGAATTTAGATCCTGGTGTGCAGCTATAATCCCTGTGGTTCAACATTAGTGAAAAGAACTGTGGGCTGTTATTTCCACCAAACGTCACAGTGCTCGCGGGAATCAACGTGTAGATATCGGCAAGGCGCAAAAACATTCTCAATGAGGGGGCAGTGTAGCGAATACTGCCCTGTTTCCTCTGGAACAGTCGACGCGTCGTAGCCTGCAGCGCGTTTACCGCTGTCTCATACGCAATACAAAGACAAGTCCGAACCTGTTCGCTCTCTCGAATATTGTAGAATATCTTGTTCCATTTTATAAGGGAGAGTTTGGGCCGGCAATATTCATTCGGTATTTGAAGTGTGAACAGTGCAAGTCGTTGCTAAATACTTTAATGTGAATATAAATACGTGTTGTAAATAAATATATGTCTTAGTAGTTGTACTACATTATTTTCGTTTTAAATAAATATTTTGTTAGTGTTTTCATTGCTCGTGTTTTATTTAATAATAAACTTCACCGAACCCGAAATTGTAATAAACGTTACAATATCCTGATGATAGCTCTGAATTATAGAACTAATGTAAAAATCGTCTTTTCATTCCCAATTGTCAACAATAAAAGTTTGAGAAGCAATGATCTAGCTCATTCGTACATCTGTAAAAACCAACTTATTGGTTTTTAATTAATTTATAATAAATAAATATAAATACAATTAGATTTTGTAACAAACGCGCTCCTTTCTAAACCCGCCGCCCATGACCAGGAATGTTGGGTGTGATCAGAGCCATCTACGCTGCCCCAACGACTTTTGCGTTGCCAGTCAGTCAGTCACGAGTGATGTTCTGCGAGCGAAGCACGAAGCATTTTAATTACTTTACATTTATTTTGTTTTGAAATACCCCTTAATTGTTATAACTTATATTTGAGTACAATAAATATATTCAAAAGTTACACTGGCGCTCCAACTAGTGGCCAAAACAAGTGAATTGTAAAGTGTGTGTGATTTGTGCTAACTTTCGTCATCGCCTGCGCAACGTAAACGGCTGACGCCATTTTCTCGCGGTCGTGTGTTGACGCGTACGGTGAGTAGTGTGCCAAGGTGTGCAACGAGTGTGTAGAGTGTTAAGAATTCGGGAAGAGTTTCGTAAAATTCATTGTGCGTAATTTTCACAATGCCACCGAAACGAACCAGTACTGCAAGTGATACAAGCACTACGAGCGAGCTACCGATAACACTATCGAAAGAACAATTCCGCGAATTACTCAAAGAAATACGTGACTCAACCTCACAAACAAGGGAACAGTTAGAAACCCGCACAAGTGTTAGTGAACAAACATATACAAGTGGAAATTTCGTAAACTGTACCGCACGATTTGACGGGAGTGACTCCGCAAATGTTGACGCGTTTATTGACAATATAGTTACGTTTAAAGACTGCACAGGTGTAACAAATGAAAATTCACTACGTGGACTCACGATGCTACTGCAAGGTCAAGCCGCTACGTGGTGGCAGGGGATCAAATCGAGTATCGCAACTTGGGACAATGCAATAACAATATTGCGTGACGTTTATTCGCGTAAACTTCCTCCACACCTTGTGTATCGGGACATATTCGGACATGAACAGAAAGATGATGAAAATACCGAACATTTTGTTTGTCAGTTTCGCGCGCTTATTGCACAACTGCCATATACGTTGCAAGAGCGAATACAACTCGACATGATTTATGGGATACTGTCTCGCAAGATTAGGAAACGAATTCCTAGAGATGACGTCACCACATTTAAAGAATTATTGCAACGAGCAAGAGGGGTTGAACAATCCTTAAGGGAACATGATGAACGACGGGAGATCACAAACACGGAAGTGCAAACAAAAGTGAAGAAATCTAACAAGGAAAGACCAAAATGCGAATACTGCCGTCGGATTGGTCATAAGACAACAGAATGCCGAACTAAAGCTGCAGATGAGAAGAAAGAATCATATGCAACAGGTGATCACAAGAGAGAGCCGAAGATAGAAAGGACAATCATAAGATGCTACGGTTGCAATGCACCTGGTGTTATCAGAGCTGAATGTCCAACGTGCACTCCAGAAAAGAAAACTATAACTGCAAAAGCTATATCATTCTATGGGGCAGAAATACAACAGCAAGAAAAAGATATACCTTGTCCCAGGCCCATACTACCTATCCAAATATTAGGAGGAACAGCCGTTGCAGACACTGGTGCTTCACGCAGCATTGCTGGTAGGAATCTATTTGATCTCATCAAGTCAAAATGCGAAGTCAGACAAGAACAAATCAAATTTACACTAGCGGATGGTAGTACAAAAGATCGCGAAGTGCCGTGTGTTCAAGTCGACATACAGGTAGGACACAAAACTATTCAATTACAAATGATAGTGCTCCCAGGCGACCATGATAATAGAACGTTGTTGGGTTGTGACTTCATTGCAAGAGCAAACATTGTTCTAAATGCATCATCACAGTTATGGTACTTTCAAGAAATTTCCATTCGAGAGTGAAATGTCTATGTCTATCCCAGTTCACGAAGTTTTTACAGAAGATACGAGTCTACGTCTAGACGAAGGTATCAAGTTGCAACAAGAAGAACGATTTCAATTGAATGCATTACTGAAAGAATACGAAGATGTTTTTCAACCAGGGGGAGAACCAACTCCTTTTGCCGAGCATACCATAAACCTTGAACCGGATCAAGCACCAATCGCTGTACCCCCATATAAACTCAGTAAGCATAGGAAAGAACAATTAAAAATCGAAATGGATAAAATGTTGAAACAAAGAGTGATAGAAGAGTGTGAATCTCCGTGGGCAGCACCGGTCGTGTTGGTACCAAAGAAGGACGGGAATGTCAGAGTTTGTATAGATTATCGGAAACTAAACGCGATAACTATCAATGACAAGTATCCGATGCCACGGATTGAAGACATCTTACACGCTGCAAAAAAGACATCATATATGTCTACGATTGATCTTAATTCAGGCTATCATCAAATACAAGTACGACAAGAGGATCGAGACAAAACAGCATTTGTAACTTCCACCGGAATATATCGTTTCACCAGGTTGCCGTTCGGATTGAAGAACGCCCCGGCGACGTTTTGCAGGCTCATTGACAGGTTTCGTGCTGGACTAGGACTAGAGTTATTTGCATATCTCGATGACCTGATAATATTATCTGATTCATACCAAGGACATCTGCATGACTTACGAAAAGTATTTGATCGACTACGACAGTTTCAATTGTACGCAAATCGAAGAAAATGTCATTTCTCTTGCCAAGAAATTAAGTACCTCGGTCACGTGCTAACTACAAATGGAATTCAAGTAGACCCAGATAAGGTTGCCGCAATAGTCAACATGTCAGCACCTCAGAACGTAAAACAGGTTAAAAGTTTTCTCCAAACCTGCTCATGGTATCGGAAGTTCATAAAGAACTTCTCAGAAATCTCAAGACCACTAAGTGAATTAACCAGAAAGATTGTCAAATGGAAGTGGACTGAAGCACAACGAATTTCTTTTGAACAACTAAAACAAGCTCTAAGTACGGCTCCAGTATTAGCCCAAGCAGATGAAAATCTCCCATACAAACTGAGGACAGATGCCAGTGGGTATGCAATTGGTGCTGTGTTGCTTCAAGGCGAAGGCCATGAAGAACGGCCTGTTGAATATGCGAACAGATTGTTGAACGATGCTGAGAAGAATTACAGCACCACTGAAAGGGAAGCCTTGGCCATTGTATGGGCGGTACAGAAGTATCGCGGGTACATAGAATGCTCAGAAGTAATCGTTAAAACCGATCATCAACCTCTCAAATGGTTAATGTCGTTCAAGTCACCTGCTGGTCGCCTTGCCAGATGGGCGCTCTTACTACAAGTATATAATTTGAAGATAGAATATACGCCTGGCAAAAGTAATGTAGTAGCGGATGCGTTATCTCGACCAAATTGTGCCCATGAGGACGGTACATGTGAAATATGCACTGTTACCATAGAAATACCACGAGAAAATACAACAGATGTAAGACGAGAACAATTAAGCGATCCTGACTTGAAGAAAATAATAGACGCATTTGAAGACAGTAAAACGCCGGATGAGGCACATCGGTAAGCCGATCGTGGATATTTGGTTGATAAAGGTATACTATATCGCTTGGCGCCTGATTCAGATGCTGAAGAACCACAACGAGTCGTCCCTGAATGTTCAAAAGAGAAAGTCGTGCTGGAATACCATGACTCTGCATTAGCATATCATGATGGCGTCGAACGGACGTTATATCGCATTAAACAAAAATATTATTGGATTGAAATGAGGAAAGATGTTGCTAACTACGTCAGGAAGTGCCCAGACTGCCAAAAGTTTAAGCCGAGTAATCAAAAACCTTCAGGACTATTACAAACTCCGTCTCATGCCACGCGCTTTGAAGTATTGGCGATCGACTTTTTTGGCCCGTTGCCAGAAACCGGAAATGGAAATAGGTGGATCTTAGTAGTAGAGGACGTTGTCTCCAGGTGGATTGAGCTGTTCGCTATGACACATGCTACTGCAAAAGACACTGCTAAAGTATTGGTAGAAGAGGTATTCCTCAGGTATGGCATACCACGGAAAATTGTCAGTGACAACGGCGTACAATTCGTAAGCGATGTCATTCAACAAGTTTGCTATTGCCTGAATATTAAACAGACGTTCATTCCTCTATACCACGCGGAAGCAAATCCAGAGATTTAAAGCCAAAACTAGGTAATCTTGTTGGAACAGAACATAGAGTTTGGGATGAAAAACTAGCATCTATACGCTTTACTCTAAATACGGGGGTGTGTTGTAGTACAGGATATACACCTGCCTTCATAACATTCGGACGCGAGCTTAGAAATACTCATGAAGTCCAGAGTGACTTACGAGCTATTGTGGCAGAAGAGACTTTCGTGCCTGACATCACCCCATATTTAAAGAGACTTGCTTTCTTCATACAAGATGCAAAGGAACGAAATGAAGCAGAACAGGACCGACAGAAGAAATACAAGGACGAACATCGTCAATCCGCTCCCTCATACCAAGTTGGAGATCAAGTCTTAGTCAAGACACACCTACTGAGTCAATCCGCACAGGGGCTTACGGCGAAGTTAATGCCCTTGCGAGACGGACCATATGTTATTCATCGGATGAAATCTCCTACCACTTATGAAGTTGCGGAACTCCATAATCCAGATAATGTCATTGATAAGTATCATACCAGTGAACTAACTCCCTTTGTTAGCGCAGGAGATGAGGCTCCCACAAAACCCATCTTCCCAAAAAGGAAACGTGGGCGTCCAAGGAAGCAGCCCGCTGACAACACGGTTTCTGGTTCCTCCGCGAGGCGCCATGTCGTAACCAGAGGGGGAGTATGTAACAAACGCGCTCCTTCCTAAACCCGCCGCCCATGACCAGGAATGTTGGGTGTGATCAGAGCCATCTACGCTGCCCCAACGACTTTTGCGTTGCCAGTCAGTCAGTCACGAGTGATGTTCTGCGAGCGAAGCACGAAGCATTTTACTTTACTTTACATTTATTTTGTTTTGAAATACCCCTTAATTGTTATAACTTATATTTGAGTACAATAAATATATTCAAAAGTTACAATTTTATTTTCTTTAAATAGTAACTAACAAGAACAACTATTTTTGTCCAAGCCTACTTTTCTTTTGTTTTTCAAATTAAAAATAATAATGAGCACTACAATACTTCCCCCTTCAAAAGAAAAACAAAAGAAAACGTGAAGGAAAGATAAACATAATAAGAAATATATATGAGTATACATATATTTGTACACAATTGGTGTTAATAAAGATACCAAATTCCAATTTATTCATTAGAGCTCTCAATAAAGGCAGGTTTTAATCTATCTATTGAAATTGTTTCTAATTTATTGTTTATCAAAATTTTGAAATTTTTTTTTATATCTTTTAACAACTTTATATGGACTATCAAAAGGTCGTTTAAGTATTGGACCAATGGTAGTGTTATGAACAAAAACATGTGAAGTTTTAAATAATTCTGGGTGTAAAAATGTTTGTTTAGATGTATGATTATTATTAGAAGTAATTGGAGTAAATTTATTAATTGTTGATTTAATATCTGTTAAATAATGTGAATAATCTATTTAGTAGAAATATCCTTTAATTGAACAACTAAATCGGTCTATACAAGTAAGTACATGAGAATATCATTCGGATAGAGGCAGTTTAACTAAATCAATATGAATCATACTAAAACGATATCTCGGCATTACAAAGTCTGCAATAGGTGATTTTGTGTATTTAGTAATTTTTGATTGCTGACATTGTTGACAACATTTAGTTTTGTATGTTATATCTTATTCATATTTTCACAAATAAACTTTGTTGAAATTAATTTGTTTGTAGCTTTAATGCCTGGATGAGAGAATGAATGAAAATGTTTAAAAATTTAGTCACGAAATTGTTTAGGAATATATGGCCTACAATTTCCTGTCGAAGTATAACATGTTAACTTAAGGTTAGAATTTGGCAATGGAAAATCAATAAATTTTAAACTAGTATAAATTTTATTCCTAAGATTTTTTAAATCGATATCTTCTAATTGAACTAAAGCAATATTTTCATAGTCAATGTGATTATGTTTATATAAAGTATTAATTGTTACTCGAGAAAGAGCATCAGCTACTAGATTATTCTTACCTGAATTGTGACGAGTATCATTGGTAAATTGAAAAATGTAATCAAGTTGCCTAATCTCTCGGGGAGAATAATTTTCATTATGATTAATTTTTTTTGTAAATTTTAGAGGTTTATGATCTGTAAGAATAAAAAATTCTTTATCCTCAATGTAATATCGAAATTTTTTTATAGATAAAAATATAGCTAATAATTATTTACCGAAGGTACTATAACGTTTTTGAGTAGACTTCAAAGCTATTGAGTAAAAAGAAATCAGTTTCCAATTACCATCAATGTATTGTTATAGAACTGCTCCTATTCCTGTATCGGAAGCATCAACCATAATATTAATTTTAGCATCACGTCGGGGTCACCAATGTAATATAATTTATATGTAGCTTTATTTTATTTAAATATATGGCAATAATAATATTGAATTTTGAAATAAAATAGAAACATATAATATAGAAGATGTTTACACTTTGAAATTTGAAAGAAGAATAAAAATAAATAAATAGTTGACAGAAAAGTAAAAACACAAACAATAGAGCAATAATCAGAAGTTACTTGGAGACGAAATAATGTAACGTCGCCAAACTACTTGATAGCTACGCTACTCATCTGTCGAGTTAATTATATAACTGCAACTATACTGGATGTTCCAAAAAACAGATTCACCATGAACTGTATTTTAACACTAAACTACATCAATAAATAAATATATCGATTACTGGGTGTGGCACTCTGCCGTCAGTGATATATTTCTTCACCTGAAGTGTGGTTACCTGCCGTCAAATTACGGTCCCCAAAGATGTTAGTCGCTTGAAAGGATCGAACCAGGGTTCTCAAATTACATAAAAATTGAGTTCTTCTACGGCAGTGTGCAACACCCAGTAAAAAAAAATTATTAAATATGCTTGGAAGACGAATAAAAGAGCCCTCGCCCTAACTAGAGCAAGGCAATCAGGACATCAAATATGGGCGCAGTTTAATCATGAACGCAAAAAGAAAAGTTGAAAAATAGATATTTATGTAATTAGTGTAAAATTTTCTACTTTATTGCGGTAAGTTTGCAGCATTGAGATAAAACGTTTTATTTTACGCTGTGCGATGACCTATCATATTTGCATTGGAAATGAAAACATAATAATTGAGCTTCACTCGAAAAATAAAAAGTAATAGGAAGTTTAAAATTGAAAAATAAAAAACCAAGAAATATGTGAAAGAAATAACTTGTAAGCGTGTCCTATAATATATGCACTAAAATCTCCAGCCCAAACTATTTGGGGCTATTGGATATGGCTATTTATTAATAAATTAAGATTATATTTGCTCCAGTGTTGAAAATTTTCTATTTTGGATTCCTCATTCAATATAAAAATACATACATTTGTAAAACAAATATTTTATTCTCTCATAACTTCACAGACATTGATTGTGATTATTTTTTTTAGATCGTAAATTTCTTGATGCCAGGAATATTTATAAGAATAGACATTTTCATTTCTTAATATTTTATTTACGATGGATGAATGTAAATTATTTGCTATTTGGCGCACACTATTAGATTTTCAGTTACACTTAACGAAACATTTAATTTTTCCACCATTTCATTATATTACTACAATAATATCTATATTGGACATTATACTAGGAATTGGTTTCACAAGATAAAAAAAGGGCAAACAAATATATCTCTTAATTTAAGAAATTTGCACAAAAATGTCATTTTTAATACTGAACCCTTTCTTCCATAGTAAATTATCCTATAACAAATTTGAAGTATAATAACTTAAGAGCGATATTAATAATACTGGAAGATATTATAAATAAGCGACTGTGACTAGGAATGGACATATAAATAAGCAGGAATCCAGTAAAAATTATCCGTGTATTTTTCTAAGCCAACGTTTCGTTGCCAAATGCAACCTCATCAGGGCAACTGTGAGAAGATCTAGAGCCCACTTGCTCGTCATTCGACCTGTCTGTAGGACATAGATACATATTTTTTCACTGTTTAATACGAACCTGTTACTTTTATTGACTACATCTTTTAAAATGTTTTGTATGATTTTTTTATATTTTTGTAACTATTTACACCTGTTATTATTAACACAACATAATAAGGCAAATTATTTTTTTTGTTAAACATTTCGATTTATAAAAATTGTACAAGGTTATAAGTTTTCAAACTATGGGTACATAGAAAGCAGTGAACAATCATAATAAGTGTTTAATAATAATAATCGTTTATTGTCTAAAATTAAAGTCTCTCTTATAGAATAACACAACTGAATGTACAACTAAGTAAACACAAATTTAATTAAGGTGACTTGGAGGCTGAATTTTGTGAGACTTAGCCAAGTGTTTATTTAATATTTTTTATTAAACCTAGTTTCACCAAGTGACAATTAATTTTGTCTTTGTTGTTATACAAATTTAATTAAATGTTTATCTTCTTCAGATCCTATGTAACCTTGTTCTTTTATCATAATTTGCGCCATTCTAGGTTCCCTTTTTTCACTTGTAAAAGTTTACCTAAAGTTTTATCAATACTTATATGCCTCATTCCTTCGCTCGCATGCCTAAACCACTTTAGTCTATTTTCTGTACCTTTTTGCTCATGGTACTCGTACCGCTGATGAACTCATTTCTTTTTGTCTTTTCGGCCACTTCAATTTATCACACGAAATAAGTTAAAACATTAATTTGGTATAATTACCTAGATGTATATAAAACATAATTTACAATTTTCAGAAGTATATATTCGACATCTCTGTCTGTCTAGTAAATATGATAGAATTTTTGAAAAATCATGAGCATTCGTCGGGATTTGAACCCAGAACCTTTCACTCGCTAGGTGACTGCTCTACCACTTGAGCTACAAATGCTCGGCGAGTATTCATGATTTTTCGTGCAATATAATTTAGTTGTTAAGTAAATTGTAAAGTGACATCAATATATCAATTCGTTACAAATAAACAACTGTAGTATGCAGCGGCCAATAGCCAGGGAAGAAATAGTTTCAGAAGTATATATTCGACATCTCTGTCTGTCTAGTAAATATGTTAGAATTTTTGAAAAATCATGAGCATTCGCCGGCATTTGAACCCAGAACCTTTCACTCGCTAGGTGACTGCTCTACCACTTGAGCGAATGCTCATGATTTTTCAAAAATTCTAACATATAATTTACAAGATATAAGATGCAATATTAACTTATGGACGAAACAAGATGATAGTTTTCATTTACGAGTATATTACAGTTGAGTTAGTATTCAGTTACACTTATGCCCGATTGCACCACTACGGTGTAAGATTAAACAAAGTTTAAAGATTGCTTTAAATATTAAATTCATTTGCACCGTTTCTTAAACGAGGCTTAAAATATAAAATCTGTGGTCAAGTTAAACTGTAGAAATTCTGGTGTTTAACAATTTAAACTGTACTTTTTTTGACATATACATCATTCGCATTTCGGAAAACTATATAAATATATTATAAAACTTTAAAATCTCGTAAACCTGTGTATATATTAATATACTATATTCTGATCTCATACAGGTTCAAAAAGAAACTAAATTATGAGGCATAAGGACTATAATTTCATATTTTGATAATTTTTGTTCCATACTTGTTTTACAACAACATGACGATTTTGAAATTTATCAAAATGTTACTGCTTATAATAAATAAACCGACAATAATTTCGAAAAATGCTTCAATTAAAGGTTGTTTTAAATCAAATTAGGGTTCATTTCATTTAGTACATATTTCGTGATACACACTACCGTTTATGGTTTCTAAACGATTTCATTTATTGCAGGTATGAAGTAAAGCATATCATTCCTATGATATATGCATATGATCCCCGGAAAGGATTCAACGTCCAGATGCCTGGCGCCAGCGTAGCAACTGCAACGTGTACATATACAACCGAAACTGCAACTAACACAACAGATATATCGTATTACATATATGGTAATACTAATTTGAAAGCTATTATATATTATTAATAATGATTAATAAATGTCTAATGATGTAAATTTATTTGGAGAAAATTTGTTAGATCTTAAGCAGAATTGTTTGTTTTGTAACAAATTGTAGTCACACTAGCGCCATCTGTTGGGTGTAGAAAAAGTAACAAAAAACAGACGAACAATTATCTCAACGTGCGTATTGAACTAGTAAATATCGAGGAAGACTTGTTATGGCCGTTTCGCGGGTTATCCGGATAAGTATCTTTGTGTTTGATCACGCACAGTAAACAAAAGTTTTTAAAAAATGGAAAGAATGGAAACCATTATTGAGAAAATAGAACAAAATAAACGTTCGAGACGGGCATTGCGCGCTAACTTTACTAAAATAGAAAATGCACTTTATGCGGTTTTAAAAAAAAAAATGTGGATGAGGTGGAAATAGAGTTAAAATGGTCAATTTTGGTTGAAAAGCGTGCAAGTCTGGATAAATTAGATGACGACATTCATAAATCGAAAATATTCACGAACAAAGATGATGCAGCTCTAATAGCAGAACTGGAAGCATTTGATGAGTATCAGACATTATTTCGTAAATTGAAGGTACGTGTTTCTAAAGTTATTAAAGAAGATACTGTTCCTATTCTAGCGGCAAGTGGTGCTAATTTAATAGGGACAACAGGAGAAGAGCCAACGAGAAAATTTAAACTGCCTATTTTGGAACCAAGAAAATTCAATGGAAAACTAAAAGAGTGGCTACCCTTCTGGACAGTTCCATAAAATACATGAAGATAGAAATATATTACCAGGAGATAAATTTCAATACTTGCAACAGGCTATCATACCAAAAACCGGAGCCAAAGAGCTCATTGACAGTTATCCTTTGTCCAGAGAAAATTATCCAAAGGCTTTGGCAGCGCTGAAATCTCGATTTGGCAGAGATTAACTATTAATTGAAGTTTATGTGAGTGAATGATTGAAGTTGGTTCTACAAAATACGATCTCAGCTGATAAATACGGCTGCCTTATATGACAGGTTAGAAATACAGAGCGCTAGAAACCATTAGTGTAACCACGGAAAATTATGAGGCCATACTTTTTCCGTTGATTCACTCTGCGTTACCGGAAGAAATACTTCGCATTTGGCAACGCTTCGCCCTCTTTGGTCAAGCTGATAAAAAAAGGAGTAGATTGAAGAATCTCATGTAATTCCTTTGAAATGAAGTCGAAGCGGAACAAAGAATATCATTAGCAACAGAAGGCTTTTATTTAACAGAACGTGAGACGACTAAAAGAGGTCGGAAAGTAGAAACCAGAGTATCAATGAGAGCGGGATTCGTCAACACCACAGGAAAGGAGAGTTGCGGTTTTTGTGAAGGACAACATGGCGTGGACCAGTATTTCAAGGCACAGAAATTATCATTCGAGGAAGAGACTGATATTCTTAAGAAGAAGAGAGCGTGTTTTAAATACAGGCAAATTGGTCATAAAAAAAAGATGTCTCGCACGAATTAAATTTATGCTGTGTGAACGACCACATATAACTATTTTATGTCTGGAATTAGACGCGTGACAAGTGGGCAAAACGGCCGGTAAAGACAAGGTAGAAACCACAGACAATAAAAGTATTAGTGTAGCAGAAGTGACATTATCTAATTTTACGAACACTGTTAACAGAGCGAGTGTGTTTTTACAAACGTTAAAAATAAAATTGCATAACGATGGCCAAGATCACGAACATGTCGTGCGAGCTATGTTCGATAGCGATTTACAAAAGTCGTATATCTTATCAGATATGGCGCGTGTGTTGAAATTCGAAGTAAATCGTACGGAAACAGCGGTACACGCGTTTTTCGGCGGAACAAAAACCGCAGATAAAACTCATAACTGCTAAGACGTTGGAGTTAGTAGTATGAGCGATGATTATCGTTGCAAATTTGAGGTGATGGACCAACCGGTCATTTGTTATCAGATTCGCCCTGTGCATGATGGACTGTGGAACAAGGAATAGGAAATCCTCGGCATACAGCTGTCAGATACTGAAGATGAAAGTCCTATTGAACTCCTTATCGGTTCTGATGGTGACGGAAAACTAATGACAGGTGCCAAACAAACGCTCGGCTGTGAATTGGTGGCATGCAGACTTTCTTGGGATGGCTTCTAACAGAAAAAATACCTGATCGAAAAACAGTGCGATACCACCATGGCAGTTGTATTACTGATTAATAGCAAAATAACTATAAAGGATTCATTAGGAATTACCGATCCATAAGAAAAACTGTCAGAGGAAGATCAGAACAAAACCTCAAAAGATATATTTAGTTGTTCCGTATGAGTAGACGGAGAAGGTATATCTGCGATCCAGTTGGCTTCAGCAGCCTTACTACGTTAAAAATTATGGCTTCAGAATCTATGGACGGAAAAAAGCTGGGACGAAGTAGTGGATGACCAAACTGAATTATAACTTAAAAAATGGCTCGAGGAATTGCCAAGTCGAAACACCATCGAAATAACGAGGTGGTTAAGCATCGAACCATCAAAACATCAACAGATTAGTTTACATTGTTTTTATGTTGCCAGTAGTGTTGCGTATGCTGTGACAATATTTGTAAGAGTGGAAACGCAAGGAGGTGTGAGTATTTATTTAATCGTGGCGAAAGCTAGGGTAGCACCTCTTAAAAGACTGACGACACCCAGGCTAGAATTGCTAGCGGCAACCTTTGGTGCCCGTTTGTTACATGCAGGTTAAGAAAACTCTGAGTGTTAAATGCCAAACCATCTTTTGGTCGGACTCATCTATTGCTTTGTCTTGGATAAAGAAAACCGAAGAATGGAGCTTATTTGTATGGAATCGTGTCCAGGAAATTAGGCATACAACAGACGTCGAATGCTGGAGACACGCACCAGGAGATATGAATCCTGCGGACTAACTATCCCGAGGGTGTTCACCGAAAAGTTTAGCTCTTTCAAAATGGTAAGAGGATCCCGATTGGCTGCACTTAAAAGAAGAATATTGACCAGAAGAAACTCTGAGTATTGGTGAATGTGAAATAAGTTCTGAAAGGAAGAAGACAGCGTATAAATTCTTGATATGTGCTGAAAACTATCATTAATTTGTGACGATCTTTGCTCTGATCGCCAAATTTGTGATGTTCTCTGCGGGTCGCCGCCTCGGTGAGTACCCTCGGGCGCCAGTCTTCGAAGTCGGTGCGGACGGTGGCGACGACGTCGTTTGCCTAGATAGCTCTGTGGAGAAAAGGATTCCAGGAGGTTCACTACGTGCCCAGGTGGCTTTTAAATGACACTGCGTACACTGGTTTATATGGTTTATTTAAACAAGTAAAACAAAGAAATGACAATTACGTACAAAGTTATAAAAAAGTGATACCGTAAAATGCGGCGTAAAACTGCCTAACTTCTAGACCCTGATTAGGTCAATTACTTGCAACTGCAGGAAGACGCCACAATCACAATAATTGAACTAGCCTCAGAACTGATTGTCGACTATCGTGGGAAGACGCCACAATGACAACAATCGAGCTAACTTTAAGTGAGATAAGCTAAACACTGATTAGATTAATTGTTGGCAACTGTAGGAAGACGCCACAGTCCCAACAATAAAAATAATCTTAGAACTGATTGCTGACTATTGTAGGAAGACGCTACAATAACAACAATCGAGCGGACTTTAAATGAAATGAGCTAAATACTGATTAGATTAATTGTTGGCAACTGTAGGAAGACGCTACAATCCCAACAATAAAAATAATCTCAAAACTGATTGCTAACTATTGTAGGAAGACGCTACAATAACAACAATCGAGCTGACTAACCCAATTGACTACTGATAATTGTAGGAAGGCGCTACAATATCAGCAATACAATTAACAACAATAATAATAAACAGTCTTAATATTCTCACCTCTATACTATAACGGACGGTCGGATCGGCACTAGAAGAAACCTTCGGAAGTCGCAAAGGCTCAAGAGCTAGTGGATTGTTCGGAAGACACAAACAATCTCCCGTTGTGAGATTTTTGGCCGGTTTATATACCATCTGAACCTCCATAAGGCCCGTGTTACAAAAAATTGCAAATTTTGTAAATTAAATTAAGTCTCCGACATGGTTTTGACTTGTATAAATAATAAAATAAAATATAAAAAATAATTTATCCCGGGCGCGGTTCGAACGCACGAACCTTCGCTCGAACTGAGTATCACCGCTCTGACGCTCTAGCCACCTCGGCCACTGAGCTATGATAACAAACACACTGTGGTTTATAGAGTAGCGTGATACTTCATCACAAATTTTATAGTTACTTTTCTTCATATGACAAAAATGTTCGCATGTTTGCCTGGATATTTCGATTCATACACAATGCTAGAAACAAACAACTACGAAAAGGCGAGCTTTTACAAGATGAGATAGATTCGGCAGAGAAATTCTTAATCAAGATTGTACAAAATGAATCGAGTTCGCTCCAAAGAAAGAATGTGCTTTCCTCCTTAAATGTTGTTGAAGATGAGGAAGGTATAATGAGAGTGAAAAGCCATATAATACGAAGAGCAGATTTGGAAGAGTTTCTAAATCCCTATTTAATACCGGCTGATCACCCGGTAGGAAAACGACTTGTGTTACAAATTCATGTAAAATCTTGCCACATTGATGAGTATTCTAGAGGAGAGACTTTGGATGTTAGGAGGACGTCGAACAATACAAGCCATATTAAATTCATGTAAAACGTGTAAAAGAAGCAATGTGAAAAGAGCAGAAGTGAACGCTCCACCACTTCCTGCTGAACGTGTCCGAGATGCGGTGGTGTTTGAAGTTGTAGATGTTGACCTTGTAGGCCCGGTGTACTTAAAGGACGGGAAGAACGGATGGCTATGTCTGTTTACATGTGCTATCTACAGTGCCATTCACTTGGAGTTGGTGAGATCATTGTCTACGAATGATTTCATAAAAGCATTGCGACAGTTCATCGCAAAAAGAGGAAATACATTTTCTCTGACAATGGAACGAACTTTCGAGGCACAGAAAATCTTCTAAAACGTCTAAATTGGAATAATATACTGAAGGATACTTCAATGTACCGAATAAGTTGGCGCTTCAAGTCACCATCAGCACCTTGGTGGGGTAGCTTCTGAGAGCGACTGATCGGCACAAAAAAACAGTTGCTGAGGAGGACATTGGGACATGCATGTTTAGCCAAAGATGAATTTGTTACTGTGTTGTGTGATTGTGAATTAGTCATAAATACGAGACCAATAACTTACATGTCTAATGACCCGACTGATTTAGTGTCATTGGCACAAGAGTGCGGAGTGCCCGATTTGGACAGATTAGATACGGTGAATTTAAATATACAATACCGGTATTTGCAAAGATTACAAAGCGAGCTACGAAAGAGATTTCGAATCGAATACATCGGGTCTTTGAAGCAGAACGTTAGGGCCAAAGTGAATTCGAACCTTTCGATCGGTGAGTTAGTGTAATCGGAGGAGACAATATCAAACGAATTTACTGGCCATTAGGTCACGTAATTGAATTACCGGGTCGCGATAATATCGTTCGTGTAGTGAGAATACAAACTGAACACGGGCAACTCCTACGCCCAATACATGTCTACTCACTGGAGAACGTATCAGCACCTGAGGATTTAGTGACAAAGCAACAGTCTACTTCCGATGGATTGGGAGAAGAGCGTGTGCCAGTGCAAAACAATTTAAAGGAAGTGAGTGCAGGAAAATCTACCGGTGTGTGTGTAAGAAGTCAGTGTACCACACGTAGCGGACGTTCAGTTAAGAAACTAAAGAAATATGTTTAATTACGATGTGAGACATAACATTTCTATAATTCTAATGTCACAGGTGGGAGGATGCTAGATTTTAAGCAGAATTGTTTGTTTTGTAACAAATTGTAGTCACACTAACACCATCTGTTGGATATAGACAAAGTAATGAAAAAAGCGCCATGCTGCTGAATGTAGTCAACTTGTCGTTGAACATGATGGCTGAGTGACAGTTGATGTGTTTTTCTAATTCTCTATCAGTTTTATGTTTTAATCTACTGGTGTATCATTTTATAACGAGCTACACTACCGTCTATTTAGTGGAAAAAAATACATTAAATTCAACGGCTAGATTTCGGGGTCTCTTTATAATTACCTGCTTTACCTATTTTGCTCACACATCCTTATACCGCCGTCATCCTCATTCATAAAAATATTATGTTTTCATAATCTTTTACGTCACTTAATTATTTTAAGCCCAAATTTATATTTCTTTTTAAAATGTTTGAAACTAAACCCTTTTGTTTGTTATATACATACATGTATATTGTTTGTCCTCAAAATTCACTTAAAGTGTTAATTTACGTTAATATTTTCTGTTTGTCTTGGCGTCTAGACTGGCAGTCGCATTTGGTTTTTATGGAAAATTATCATTTTAATTCATTTAAATTTGCAATCTTTTTTAAATCAGTAGATTTGCTTTTTCTCTATTAGTAAATAAGAAGTCGAATCAAAAACATTTAATTTAATACTAAACACGATAGGTTTTATAACACATGCACTAAGACAGTTTATGATTATTTAAAACCAAACATGACAGATTTTGAAGTTCTTTCACTAAAATTCATTGACGGTTGATTTTTTTTCATTTAGTCCGTTAGCTCTTTAAACCTTTCATTTGGTATCAATTACGTTAAGTTTTCAAATATTGTTGAATAAAACAAATTACCAAACAGAAATTCATAATCACTAAATCTTGCTTTCCTGTACCAAAAATCATCTGTTTTATTTTATTTTTATATTGCAGCTGAAAAACTTAAGTTTACTTAATATTTTACAAAAACAGTATTAAACTGGGATTTTACAAAGTAGCATTATTATTATTATAGTATTTTACATCTCTATATATAACCTTTCGGGTGTCGATATTCCACGCTATATTATGTGTAGTTATTAATAAAATCTTTCCATGGTTTCCGCTGCTTCGCCTTTCTTTTGCTTCTTGTCCATTCGTCCCATTTCTTTCTAATATTATTGTTTTCCTTAGTGTTCGTTGCTTCTCCTATTCTTTTCTTAGCTGTTTGTCGATCTTCCGGCATTCTAATTGCGTGGCCGTATCGCACAATTTTATTTGTCTATTGTCGTTTGTATGCTTTGTGTATGAAGCTCGCTCCTTATTTGAGCATTTTTTATTTATTAATCCTAGTAACTTTTTTTGCTTTTTTAAGGTACTTCATCTCTGCTGCTTATATTTTGTTTCTATTTCTTTGATTAAACGCCATGTTTCTCTTCCATATAAAAGTGTAGGTTTATATATTGTTTGTATGTTATTTTTTCTTTAAACTTATGCTTAATATTAATTTGTTAAGCATGTGAGAACTTGTATTTGCTGCTTGGATTCTGTTATTGATTTAGTATTCTAGACTTCCTTTATTGTGTACTGTTGATTCTAAATATATAAATGTTCTTACCTGTGATATCACCATAAAATTTGATTTTTCAATGCTAATGTTCTGTTTTTGCAGTTCCTTATTCCATACAATTAAATTGTGTTGGATATCTTCTTTTTTGCCAATATTGCAAGATCTTTAGCGTATGCACACTCTGCTATTATTATTCTCTCTAGTGTATAGTGTCTGAATTCAACTTTTTTTGTTTTATCTATTATTTTGTCTAATATTTCATCTAGGAAAATTATAAATAAAAACAGACTTACTGCTCATTCTTGTCTCAGTCTTTAGGTTGTTGCAAAATCTTCAGTTGTGTCATTCCCCACCATTACGTCATTGTTCTGCTATATATGCTTTTAATTGCTGTTAGTACTTTTAACTTGTCTGTCTCACTTAATATTTTGCATAATATGTTTCTTTATACTCTATCGCCTTTTCGAGATCATCAACAGAATGTAGAGTTTATCTAGTTATCCTTTCTATCAGTTTTTGTTTTTTTTTAAATATGTGGTCCTGTGTTTAATGTCCTCTCTGGAAGTCGCTCTGTACCTTCTCCATTTTTATTTCTATATCCTTTCTGACTTTACCCTCTATTATTACTTCGTATATTTTCTCGCTTGAACAAAGCAGTGATAATCCTCTATAATTACTGCATGCCCTTGAATCTTCTTTTTTCTGTATTGAGAATATCACTGCTTTTTTCAAGGCTGTGAGTATTTGTCCTATATCCTATATGTTATTTAGCAACACCAATAGCATTTCTTCTTCTCTCATATACTGTAGTTGCCCGGGCTCTATCCTGCCGTGATCTGGTGCTTTACCATTTTTGAGCGTCTTGAGTACTGCTTTTAGTTATCCTGCCGTAGTTGTTTCTAATGCTTTGGTAGTTTCTGTCTCCACTATTTTGTGTGCTTCTTCATCTTCTTGATTTGTGTCGTTATTCTCTTCTAGTAGTTTTCGAAAGTGCTCTTCCTATCTTGCCGTTCTTTCTCTACTTTCATGTAATCTTCCTTGTTCGTCCTTTAACTGTTTATCTTTAGTCAGTTCACTTTATTGCAATGCCTTGTAGAAAAACTTTCGACTTTCTTTAAAGTTTTCCTCCATAGCATATCCAAATTTTTGTTACATAGTTATCTTTTACGTTTTATTCACTTTTTTATAGTTTTCTTTTTTTATATTCTTCATTGTCCTCTTCACTTTTGATACTAATGTACTTAAGCCTTCTTTATAATTTTTTTTAACTTCACGTACGTTTCAGTAGTTGTGTGGTTCACGTAGTGTTAATTTTTCCGACACTGTTTTACCACGAAATAATGTTCGTATAGCCAAATAAATCACTAAAATGAACCGGATTATATTCGTTAATCCGTTTTAGCTAATTCTACCTTGACTGCGCCAATTAACTTTCAATTAGTAACAAGTCGCTTTTTAAAAAGTTATTTATTTCAATAAACAATTATTTATGTTTTTACAGTATGAGTTCTGAATCTAGACTAACTTAATCTTAACATTTCTATCTAAGCAAGACTATGCTACGTGACATTTGGTAGTCAGCAACTAGCGTGAGAATATAATATAATGTTTATGTCATCAAAATGTGGCACTATAACTTATATATATATATATATATACAGGGTGTTTCACAACTTAGAGCAAAAAATTAAAGGATATATTGTGTACGACGTGCTGATCATGAAACAAAAATTATTTTTTTTAAATCGCAAAACTATTTTCCATGTTTCCCATTTTAAAATTTTTCGTTGCCACTGCCACTGGGTGGATGATTATGTTAGAGTTATTAATTAAATAAAATTTTATTATAAATAACTGCTAATAATTGAATTGTTTAATTATTCTTTCGTAGTTGATACCTACTTCATTGTTTGTGTTTAATAGGAAAGCGAATCCAGTGCAGTACTACAAAAAATGTTTTAGGTTAACAACCCTTAATTTGTCGAATTTAAAAAAAAATCTTTTTGTTTCATCAGCACGTCGTACAGAATATACCCTTTAATTTTTTGCTCTAAGTTGTGAAACACTCTGTATATATATATATATATATATATATATATATATATATATATATATATATATATATATATACAGAGTGTTTCACAACTTAGAGCAAAAAATTAAAGGGTATATTCTGTACGACGTGCTGATGAAACAAAAAGATTTTTTTTTAAATTCGACAAATTAAGGGTTGTTAACCTAAAACATTTTTTGTAGTACTGCACTGGATTCGCTTTCCTATTAAACACAAACAATGAAGTAGGTATCAACTACGAAAGAATAATTAAACAATTCAATTATTAGCAGTTATTTATAATAAAATTTTATTTAATTAATAACTCTAACATAATCATCCACCCAGTGGCAGTGGCAACGAAAAATTTTAAAATGGGAAACATGGAAAATAGTTTTGCGATTTAAAAAAAATAATTTTTGTTTCATGATCAGCACGTCGTACACAATATATCCTTTAATTTTTTGCTCTAAGTTGTGAAACACCCTGTATATATATATATATATATATATATATATATATATATATATATATATATATATATATATATATATATATATATATATATATATATATATATAAGTTATAGTGCCACATTTTGATGACATAAACATTATATTATATTCTCACGCTAGTTGCTGACTACCAAATGTCACGTAGCATAGTCTTGCTTAGATAGAAATGTTAAGATTAAGTTAGTCTAGATTCAGAACTCATACTGTAAAAACATAAATAATTGTTTATTGAAATAAATAACTTTTTAAAAAGCGACTTGTTACTAATTGAAAGTTAATTGGCGCAGTCAAGGTAGAATTAGCTAAAACGGATTAACGAATATAATCCGGTTCATTTTAGTGATTTATTTGGCTATACGAACATTATTTCGTGGTAAAACAGTGTCGGAAAAATTAACACTACGTGAACCACACAACTACTGAAACGTACGTGAAGTTAAAAAAAATTATAACGAAGGCTTAAGTACATTAGTATCAAAAGTGAAGAGGACAATGAAGAATATAAAAAAAGAAAACTATAAAAAAGTGAATAAAACGTAAAAGATAACTATGTAACAAAAATTTGGATATGCTATGGAGGAAAACTTTAAAGAAAGTCGAAAGTTTTTCTACAAGGCATTGCAATAAAGTGAACTGACTAAAGATAAACAGTTAAAGGACGAACAAGGAAGATTACATGAAAGTAGAGAAAGAACGGCAAGATAGGAAGAGCACTTTCGAAAACTACTAGAAGAGAATAACGACACAAATCAAGAAGATGAAGAAGCACACAAAATAGTGGAGACAGAAACTACCAAAGCATTAGAAACAACTACGGCAGGATAACTAAAAGCAGTACTCAAGACGCTCAAAAATGGTAAAGCACCAGATCACGGCAGGATAGAGCCCGGGCTACTACAGTATATGAGAGAAGAAGAAATGCTATTGGTGTTGCTAAATAACATATAGGATATAGGACAAATACTCACAGCCTTGAAAAAAGCAGTGATATTCTCAATACAGAAAAAAGAAGATTCAAGGGCATGCAGTAATTATAGAGGATTATCACTGCTTTGTTCAAGCGAGAAAATATACGAAGTAATAATAGAGGGTAAAGTCAGAAAGGATATAGAAATAAAAATGGAGAAGGTACAGAGCGACTTCCAGAGAGGACATTAAACACAGGACCACATATTTAAAAAAAAACAAAAACTGATAGAAAGGATAACTAGATAAACTCTACATTCTGTTGATGATCTCGAAAAGGCGATAGAGTATAAAGAAACATATTATGCAAAATATTAAGTGAGACAGACAAGTTAAAAGTACTAACAGCAATTAAAAGCATATATAGCAGAACAATGACGTAATGGTGGGGAATGACACAACTGAAGATTTTGCAACAACCTAAAGACTGAGACAAGAATGAGCAGTAAGTCTGTTTTTATTTATAATTTTCCTAGATGAAATATTAGACAAAATAATAGATAAAACAAAAAAAGTTGAATTCAGACACTATACACTAGAGAGAATAATAATAGCAGAGTGTGCATACGCTAAAGATCTTGCGATATTGGCAAAAAAGAAGATATCCAACACAATTTAATTGTATGGAATAAGGAACTGCAAAAACAGAACATTAGCATTGAAAAATCAAATTTTATGGTGATATCACAGGTAAGAACATTTATATATTTAGAATCAACAGTACACAATAAAGGAAGTCTAGAATACTAAATCAATAACAGAATCCAAGCAGCAAATACAAGTTCTCACATGCTTAACAAATTAATATTAAGCATAAGTTTAAAGAAAAAATAACATACAAACAATATATAAACCTACACTTTTATATGGAAGAGAAACATGGCGTTTAATCAAAGAAATAGAAACAAAATATAAGCAGCAGAGATGAAGTACCTTAAAAAAGCAAAAAAAGTTACTAGGATTAATAAATAAAAAATGCTCAAATAAGGAGCGAGCTTCATACACAAAGCATACAAACGACAATAGACAAATAAAATTGTGCGATACGGCCACGCAATTAGAATGCCGGAAGATCGACAAACAGCTAAGAAAAGAATAGGAGAAGCAACGAACACTAAGGAAAACAATAATATTAGAAAGAAATGGGACGAATGGACAAGAAGCAAAAGAAAGGCGAAGCAGCGGAAACCATGGAAAGATTTTATTAATAACTACACATAATATAGCGTGGAATATCGACACCCGAAAGGTTATATATAGAGATGTAAAATACTATAATAATAATAATGCTACTTTGTAAAATCCCAGTTTAATACTGTTTTTGTAAAATATTAAGTAAACTTAAGTTTTTCAGCTGCAATATAAAAATAAAATAAAACAGATGATTTTTGGTACAGGAAAGTAAGATTTAGTGATTATGAATTTCTGTTTAGTAATTTGTTTTATTCAACAATATTTGAAAACTTAACGTAATTGATATCAAATGAAAGGTTTAAAGAGCTAACGGACTAAATGAAAAAAAATCAACCGTCAATGAATTTTAGTGAAAGAACTTCAAAATCTGTCATGTTTGGTTTTAAATAATCATAAACTGTCTTAGTGCATGTGTTATAAAACCTATCGTGTTTAGTATTAAATTAAATGTTTTTGATTCGACTTCTTATTTACTAATAGAGAAAAAGCAAATCTACTGATTTAAAAAAGATTGCAAATTTCAATGAATTAAAATGATAATTTTCCATAAAAACCAAATGCGACTGCCAGTCTAGACGCCAAGACAAACAGAAAATATTAACGTAAATTAACACTTTAAGTGAATTTTGAGGACAAACAATATACATGTATGTATATAACAAACAAAAGGGTTTAGTTTCAAACATTTTAAAAAGAAATATAAATTTGGGCTTAAAATAATTAAGTGACGTAAAAGATTATGAAAACATAATATTTTTATGAATGAGGATGACGGCGGTATAAGGATGTGTGAGCAAAATAGGTAAAGCAGTTAATTATAAAGAGACCCCGAAATCTAGCCGTTGAATTTAATGTATTTTTTTCCACTAAATAGACGGTAGTGTAGCTCGTTATAAAATGATACACCAGTAGATTAAAACATAAAACTGATAGAGAATTAGAAAAACACATCAACTGTCACTCAGCCATCATGTTCAACGACAAGTTGACTACATTCAGCAGCATGGCGCTTTTTTCATTACTTTGTCTATATCCAACAGATGGTGTTAGTGTGACTACAATTTGTTACAAAACAAACAATTCTGCTTAAAATCTAGCATCCTCCCACCTGTGACATTAGAATTATAGAAATGTTATGTCTCACATCGTAATTAAACATATTTCTTTAGTTTCTTAACTGAACGTCCGCTACGTGTGGTACACTGACTTCTTACACACACACCGGTAGATTTTCCTGCACTCACTTCCTTTAAATTGTTTTGCACTGGCACACGCTCTTCTCCCAATCCATCGGAAGTAGACTGTTGCTTTGTCACTAAATCCTCAGGTGCTGATACGTTCTCCAGTGAGTAGACATGTATTGGGCGTAGGAGTTGCCCGTGTTCAGTTTGTATTCTCACTACACGAACGATATTATCGCGACCCGGTAATTCAATTACGTGACCTAATGGCCAGTAAATTCGTTTGATATTGTCTCCTCCGATTACACTAACTCACCGATCGAAAGGTTCGAATTCACTTTGGCCCTAACGTTCTGCTTCAAAGACCCGATGTATTCGATTCGAAATCTCTTTCGTAGCTCGCTTTGTAATCTTTGCAAATACCGGTATTGTATATTTAAATTCACCGTATCTAATCTGTCCAAATCGGGCACTCCGCACTCTTGTGCCAATGACACTAAATCAGTCGGGTCATTAGACATGTAAGTTATTGGTCTCGTATTTATGACTAATTCACAATCACACAACACAGTAACAAATTCATCTTTGGCTAAACATGCATGTCCCAATGTCCTCCTCAGCAACTGTTTTTTTGTGCCGATCAGTCGCTCTCAGAAGCTACCCCACCAAGGTGCTGATGGTGACTTGAAGCGCCAACTTATTCGGTACATTGAAGTATCCTTCAGTATATTATTCCAATTTAGACGTTTTAGAAGATTTTCTGTGCCTCGAAAGTTCGTTCCATTGTCAGAGAAAATGTATTTCCTCTTTTTGCGATGAACTGTCGCAATGCTTTTATGAAATCATTCGTAGACAATGATCTCACCAACTCCAAGTGAATGGCACTGTAGATAGCACATGTAAACAGACATAGCCATCCGTTCTTCCCGTCCTTTAAGTACACCGGGCCTACAAGGTCAACATCTACAACTTCAAACACCACCGCATCTCGGACACGTTCAGCAGGAAGTGGTGGAGCGTTCACTTCTGCTCTTTTCACATTGCTTCTTTTACACGTTTTACATGAATTTAATATGGCTTGTATTGTTCGACGTCCTCCTAACATCCAAAGTCTCTCCTCTAGAATACTCATCAATGTGGCAAGATTTTACATGAATTTGTAACACAAGTCGTTTTCCTACCGGGTGATCAGCCGGTATTAAATAGGGATTTAGAAACTCTTCCAAATCTGCTCTTCGTATTATATGGCTTTTCACTCTCATTATACCTTCCTCATCTTCAACAACATTTAAGGAGGAAAGCACATTCTTTTTTTGGAGCGAACTCGATTCATTTTGTACAATCTTGATTAAGAATTTCTCTGCCGAATCTATCTCATCTTGTAAAAGCTCGCCTTTTCGTAGTTGTTTGTTTCTAGCATTGTGTATGAATCGAAATATCCAGGCAAACATGCGAACATTTTTGTCATATGAAGAAAAGTAACTATAAAATTTGTGATGAAGTATCACGCTACTCTATAAACCACAGTGTGTTTGTTATCATAGCTCAGTGGCCGAGGTGGCTAGAGCGTCAGAGCGGTGATACTCAGTTCGAGCGAAGGTTCGTGCGTTCGAACCGCGCCCGGGATAAATTATTTTTTATATTTTATTTTATTATTTATACAAGTCAAAACCATTTCGGAGACTTAATTTAATTTACAAATTTTGCAATTTTTTGTAACACGGGCCTTATGGAGGTTCAGATGGTATATAAACCGGCCAAAAATCTCACAACGGGAGATTGTTTGTGTCTTCCGAACAATCCACTAGCTCTTGAGCCTTTGCGACTTCCGCAGGTTTCTTCTAGTGCCGATCCGACCGTCCGTTATGTACCCTTTAATTTTTTGCTCTAAGTTGTGAAACACTCTGTATATATATATATATATATATATATATATATATATATATATATATATATATATATATATATATATATATATATATATATATATATATATATATATATATATATATAAGTTATAGTGCCACATTTTGATGACATAAACATTATATTATATTCTCACGCTAGTTGCTGACTACCAAATGTCACGTAGCATAGTCTTGCCTAGATAGAAATGTTAAGATTAAGTTAGTCTAGATTCAGAACTCATGGGGTAGGTGGCTCAGTGGTATCGAGTCGGCCTGTGGATCTTGAGAACCCTGGTTCGATCCCCACAGCCGACAAACAATTTTCACCAATTTAAAAAATCTACCCCTGTGGCTCCTCCACCACTAATATCTTTGGAGGCCGTGATTTGACGGCTGGTAACCGCACTTCACGCGAAAAAATATATCACTTACCGAGATCTGCTTAGGGAGAGTGCCACACCCAGTGATGGGTAAAAGGCGTGATGATATATTTATTTTTATATATAAATATAGTATATATATATATATATACATATACATATACATATACATATACATATACATATACATATACATATACATATACATATACATATACATATACATATACATATACATATACATATACATATACATATACATATACATATACATATACATATACATATATATATACATATACATATACATATACATATACATATACATATACATATACATATACATATACATATACATATACATATACATATACATATACATATACATATACATATACATATACATATACATATACATATACATATACATATACATATACATATACATATACATATACATATACATATACATATACATATACATATACATATACATATACATATACATATACATATACATATACATATACATATACATATACATATACATATACATATACATATACATATACATATACATATACATATACATATACATATACATATACATATACATATACATATACATATACATATACATATACATATACATATACATATACATATACATATACATATACATATACATATACATATACATATACATATACATATACATATACATATACATATACATATACATATACATATACATATACATATACATATACATATACATATACATATACATATACATATACATATACATATACATATACATATACATATACATATACATATACATATACATATACATATACATATACATATACATATACATATACATATACATATACATATACATATACATATACATATACATATACATATACATATACATATACATATACATATACATATACATATACATATACATATACATATACATATACATATACATATACATATACATATACATATACATATACATATACATATACATATACATATACATATACATATACATATACATATACATATACATATACATATACATATACATATACATATACATATACATATACATATACATATACATATACATATACATATACATATACATATACATATACATATACATATACATATACATATACATATACATATACATATACATATACATATACATATACATATACATATACATATACATATACATATACATATACATATACATATACATATACATATACATATACATATACATATACATATACATATACATATACATATACATATACATATACATATACATATACATATACATATACATATACATATACATATACATATACATATACATATACATATACATATACATATACATATACATATACATATACATATACATATACATATACATATACATATACATATACATATACATATACATATACATATACATATACATATACATATACATATACATATACATATACATATACATATACATATACATATACATATACATATACATATACATATACATATACATATACATATACATATACATATACATATACATATACATATACATATACATATACATATACATATACATATACATATACATATACATATACATATACATATACATATACATATACATATACATATACATATACATATACATATACATATACATATACATATACATATACATATACATATACATATACATATACATATACATATACATATACATATACATATACATATACATATACATATACATATACATATACATATACATATACATATACATATACATATACATATACATATACATATACATATACATATACATATACATATACATATACATATACATATACATATACATATACATATACATATACATATACATATACATATACATATACATATACATATACATATACATATACATATACATATACATATACATATACATATACATATACATATACATATACATATACATATACATATACATATACATATACATATACATATACATATACATATACATATACATATACATATACATATACATATACATATACATATACATATACATATACATATACATATACATATACATATACATATACATATACATATACATATACATATACATATACATATACATATACATATACATATACATATACATATACATATACATATACATATACATATACATATACATATACATATACATATACATATACATATACATATACATATACATATACATATACATATACATATACATATACATATACATATACATATACATATACATATACATATACATATACATATACATATACATATACATATACATACACAAATCCATATACATATACATATACATATACATATACATATACATATACATATACTGTGACGAAGTGCACGTACTGCCTTCGCACAACGCTATATCTACCACAAGCCTCCGTAGCGCAGCGGACAGCGTGCTGGCATTCGGCGCGTGAGATCGTCGGTTCGATCCCAGCAGCCGGCGATCGAAGATATGTTTTATATTTTTATATTTTACATTTAAGTTAAAATTGTAAAGACTTGCTTAATTGTAAAACGGCCGTTGAAATCTTAATTAAATTAAGGGTGTTTGCTGAATTTTGTCGCTCAAAACTCAGTATAAAAGGCGGGTTTTGAAGACAAATCGTCAGTTAGTCTGCCGCTAGCCTGCAGTTAGTTAGCTAGTCGTCAGCCTGCAGTCCGCATCTGAGTCCGAAGCCAGAAGATATCCGACCGTCCGACCCCGAGTGTTACTGGTAAGCAAGTTTTGCTTTTTTTACTGTGGCAGTGTAAGCCCTGACACAGTAGTTGTTTATTTTTTTTACGGTGATAGAGTTTGTCCTAACACCGCTGTTGTATTATTTTATTTTATTCTTTGCTTATTTGCTTTGTGTTGTCTTACTACGGCTGCGCTTGCCCTGACGTAGTATCTGTTTTACTTGCTTTCTTTCTTACTACGGCTGTGCTTGACCTGACGTAGTATCTGTCGTACTTGGTTTCCGTCTTACTACGGCTGCGCTTGCCCTTACGTAGTGTCTGCTTTGCTTCACCTTTTCTATCTTGCTGCGGCTGTGTCCGCCCTGACGCAGCACCTTATTCTTACCGATAGTTTAGTTATTAATAGGGTTCTAGTTTATATTCAATATTTAGTTAGGGTTAATTTATTTCTTTTTCATTTAAACCTGGGTGTAGTAACATTAAATAAAAATAAGTTAAGTTAAGTTAATCGCGTGTGTCTTAATTTGCGAACCCTGGACACCCTCCACTCCGAGCTATCCGGACTCCCTTCCCTCATTCTAGCGAGCGTTGCTGGCCCACCGACACCGACGGCGCCCGAGCATTCCGACCAGGCAGCAACAGCGAGGGAACGTGACGATTTTTCGGTACAAGACCGGAAAGTGGGAAGTAGCAGCGTCACAAATTGGCGCCCGAGCAGGGACGTTAGAACACACAACAATGTCCGATACCGAGCTGGAAGACCGCCCGCAAGATCCATTGAGAGCCGACGCCACTGTCGGGTGGGTATACACCCAAAAGAAAGATGCTCTCCAGCAAGATCTGCGAAGGTTTGGGTTGGACCCAACCGGCACCGTTGCACAAATGCGCACACGGATGGCAGACGCCATCAGGACGTTGAACCGGCTCAACAGCGAAGCCGGCAACGGAGCAGACGAAGCCGTGCCGCCGCCTCTAGCTGCACCTTCGACGGCAGCCCCAACACCCGTTCAAGTCCACGTCTGCGAGACCGTCAGGAAGTGGAATACGTTCTTCGACGGCAAAACGGACTCCATTGCATTCCTGAAACGACTGTCCGAACTCAAGGACAGTTACAATGTCGCGGATCAACAACTACTCGTGGCACTACCGGAGCTGTTCCGTGGGACACCACTGCAATGGCTACGGAACAACCGTGGTCATTGGACCACTTGGCAAGAATTCCTGAAGGAATTTCAAGAATTTTACATCACGGCCGACTACGCATGGAGATTGGAAGAAGCGGTCAACAATAGGAAACAGCGTTGCGGGGAACGCGGTAGGGATTACGTAATTAATATCCAGACCCTTATCCGTCGCCACGGCAGATTGACCGCGGATCAAGAAGTATTCCGAGTATACAACAACCTGCTTCCAGAATACCGGCAATACATCCACCGCCAGAATGCAACAAGCATCCGAAGTCTCATCCGCGAGATCGACGAGTATGAGAGGCTAAAACGAGAATTGCAAGTATCACCACCGGCCCGTATAAACGCCATGCCCAATACTCCCCCGCTGCCCCGGACCAAGCAGGCTGATCACACTGTGCTCTGCTGGAGATGTGCGGAATACGGGCACTACAAGACGGACTGCAGGAACCCACCGAAGCTGTTCTGTTCCCGATGCAGACGCCAGGGCATCATGACCCGGGATTCCGGATGCACCAAGGCATCGGGAAACGGGAAGTGAATGGTGTTACGATGGGGCCCACACCATTCACCGCCGCAGCGCCCCAGAATCCGACCGACCCGATGATGCCGCCCACGGCGCTACCCGTCCTCAGGGGCCATGAAGGGAGCGATAACCGGCTATTCGTTACAGTACACCTGTATGGCCAAGCATTCCCCGCACTAATTGACACCGGAGCGACGTACTCGTACGTCAATGGGGAGATCGCTGACTTCTGCCAACAACACCGAACCCCGCTGACGCCATGCAAGTATCCCCAAGCCCAATTGGCAAACGGCGCCATTGTCGCCACCCAGGGAGAAATGATCATCGGCTGCATTTTCCAGGGAGTTTTCAAACGTATCAGGGTCCTGTGCCTTTCTGCGCTAACAACGCCAATCATTCTTGGGATGGACGTGATTCGAACCTTTCACATGACCATCGACGTAATCCGTCATCGCGTCACCGTGGGAGTGCACCCCCTCGACACACTCGCCCCATGGACAGCAGAAACCCCGAGTCCCACCAATGAGGAAAAATTAGCACAGTTCCTCCAAGAAGAACTACCAAAGTTTGACAAAATCACCGGAACCACGCCGATTGCCCGTCATCAGATCAAGCTGCGAGACAATACCCCGATCAAACAGAGATACCTACCCCGAAACCCAAGAATGCAGCAAGTGATCAACGAGGAGGTCGAGCAGATGTTGCACGACGGGGTAATTGAACCCTCGAATAGTCCATGGAGCTCACCCGCGGTAATCGTCAGGAGGAAGGACGGCCGACCACGCTTCTGTATCGATTTCCGACAACTCAACAAGGTTACCGAGAAAGACGCGTACCCGCTGCCATACATCCACAATATCCTGGACAAACTCCGACCGGCAAAATACTTCTCCACGATTGACTTAAAGAATGGATACTGGCAAGTCGCGCTGTCCGACGAGAGTAAGCCACTAACGGCGTTCACCGTCCCCGGTAAAGGCTTGTTCCAATTCCGGGTAATGCCGTTCGGCTTACACGCGGCTCCAGCAACGTTCCAGCGACTGTTGGACTCCACCATTGGAGCGGAAATGGAGCCCCATGCGTTCGCTTATCTCGACGACATCGTCATCGCCAGCGCGACGTTTAAGGAACACCTGGAACATCTCCAAGAAGTATTTCGGAGACTGCGACAGGCCAACCTCCGAATAAATGCGGACAAGTGTCAATTCGGACTACGGTCCATCACCTACTTGGGTCACGTCGTGACTAAAGACGGCATCCACACCGACCCCGACAAGGTAGAGGCGATCATAGCAATGCCAGCACCTACCACGACCAAGGGCCTAAGAAGATTTCTCGGTGCAGCCTCCTGGTACCGGAGATTCATACCCGGATTCTCCCAAAAGGTATCACCGCTCACTGAGCTCTTAAAGAAGGCCAAACGCTGGCACTGGGGTCCCGAGCAGGAAGAAGCCTTTCGGGAGCTGAAACGGTATCTCACGTCTGCCCCGGCCTTAGCATGTCCGAATTTCGAGGAGACATTCACCCTCCAAACGGACGCGTCGGATTTCGGAATAGGTGCAGCCTTGGTCCAAGGAAGCATGGAAGAACCCCGCGCGATAGCCTACGCTAGCCGCACCCTTTCCCCAGCCGAGAGAAACTACAGCACAACGGAGAAGGAGTGCTTAGCCGTCGTATGGGCCATTCAAAAACTGCGGGCATACTTGGAAGGCTACCATTTTACAGTGATCACGGATCACCAGGCGTTAAAATGGCTGGACACCATGGAGAACCCGACAGGCCGAGTGGCACGATGGTCCATGCTGCTACAACAGTACGACTTCGAGGTGGTGTACCGGAAAGGTAGCCTAAACCACATGGCGGACATGCTGTCCCGCCAACCACTACCGGCTGTTAGTGCGGTCGAACCTCCATACTCCTGCCCATGGTATACTAAGAAAATGGCCGAGGTTCAAGAGAGGCCAGAGGACCATTCCGATTACCGGATTGCGGAAGGCAAACTCCAGCGGAAGTTTTGGGACCCGAGCGACCTTTCGGACACTGAACCCGAGCGTGAGTGGAAGCTGTGCATCCCCACACCACTACGGACGCAAGTTTTAGAAGACTGCCACAATCGTCCCGAAGCAGGCCACATGGGCATTGCCAAAACTTTAACACGTCTGGCCCTGAGGTACTATTGGCCCGGAATGTTTCGACAGGCTACCCAACACGTCAGGAAGTGTGTAAGCTGTCAACACCACAAAGCGGACCAGCAAGGAGCAGCAGGGAAAATGTCGCCTCCGAAGATCACGAACCCCTGGGAAACCGTAGCTGCTGACATGATGGGACCGTTTCCTCCCACACCTCGAGGATATCAGCATGTCCTCGTGCTGCAGGATCGCCTCACCAAGTGGGTCGAATGCAGACCCGTGAGAAAGGCCACTGGAGCAGCCGTTGTGCAGGCGCTGCGGGAGCTGGTGCTGGGCCGCTACGGTTGCCCGAAGATTTTTATCTCAGACAACGGAACGGAGTTCGACAATCGGGCTGTGAAGGACCTGCTGGCGTCGTACCAGATTCGGCATCAGCTTACGCCTCCCTACACGCCGCAAGCAAATCCGGTCGAGCGCGTCAACCGGGTGTTGAAGCCGATGATGGCACAATACTGTACCTCCCACCGCAATTGGGACACCTACTTGCCCGAATTAATGCTCGCCATCAATACGTGCCGTCACAGCTCCACCGGTTACTCCGCAGCGTACCTAAACTTCGGTCGAGAGCCTGTGGTACCGACCGTAACACGCGAGCTGACGGAAGAAGCGACCGACGACGCCGCCGAGAGCATATCGGACGAACACCTTCAGCGGATGGAAGCGTTGCGAGACGCCCAAGAACTGGCGCGTATCAACCTCGCCCATGCCGCCACTACGCAAGGGCGTCATTATAACTTGCGGAAGCGAGCCTGGGAATGTTTCGTGGGCGACAAGGTGATGCGCCGGGAGCATCCGCTCTCTAATGCCGCGAAGGGTTTCGCGGCGAAGCTCGCCCCCAGGTACTCGGGGCCGTCGACAGTGGTGAAGAGGTATTCACCACTCGTCTATGACCTGAGGGGCGTACAAGGCCGGCAGCTACGCAGAATCCACATTAAGGACTTAAAGTCGGCTAATGTGTAATTTTGTTTTGTTATTCATCTTTCTGTGTAGCTGTCAATGGATGCCCCGACCAACCCCCGTGGACGCCGCTGCCGTTCACGAATCCGTCCGCTGTCTTCTCCACTGAAGCATGCCCGCCGACCAGTAGGACCGCGACCCCGGTCGCTTCCAGTCCTATTGACTCCGCCGAGACCGCCGTCAGCAACCACCGGCCCTGGTGTACCGCCGACACCGCCTGTCTCCGTCACACCGGTGCCGAAGTTGGTTTCTCCGCTACCGGCGACACCGGTCACACCAGCGAGGCAGCTCGAGCAGGCCCTCCTGGCCCGCTATGGACCGAATCCGGCTGAGGCGAGTCCGGTCTATTATTTGTGCCTGGACACCTCACCGCTACCGACAACCCCCGAGCGTCCCACCACACCACGGACACCGGCGGGAATGGGCATGGCCGTAGGCGAGATCCGGGAGTTGAAGAAGTTGACGCTGGAACTGTTCGGGCCGTCACCGTCGCCGCCACGATGCAAACCGGTGAAGCCGCACCGGGTTTGCAGTCGTGGGGCATCCCAAACCCCGACGCAGCCACAGCAGCAGCTTCAAGGTCCCTCGGACCTACGAGCCATCCTGACCCCGCTGCCGACACCATCTCCACCACCAGCGACGGCTACGTCACCCGTGGCGTACCTGGAGGGGAAGCCGTTTCCCACCGGCACTCGGGCCAATGTGGAAGGTGGTTTCCTGGAGCTGTGGTTCCCACCGAACCCGTCCGAACCGTCACCGAGGGAACCCACACTCCGGATCCACCAGGATCTGCTCCGTCCCCGAGGTTGGCCGAAGCAGAAGCGGTTCCGGTACTGCCTGAACCTGGAAGATGGTGGCAAGCGGTACATTACCATCAAAGGAAAGCCGTAGGGTAGCGGCCGGACATTTTGTTTAGTTTATCTTGTTGATCATTTTTTTTGTTTTATGCTAAATGCTCCTCATTAAATACCATTCTGGGGATTTCTTGACGTTTCCCTTGTTGTTTCATTTCTTTTTTTTAGCCGAAGTAGGGAGAAAGTGTGACGAAGTGCACGTACTGCCTTCGCACATCGCTATATCTACCACAAGCCTCCGTAGCGCAGCGGACAGCGTGCTGGCATTCAGCGCGTGAGATCGTCGGTTCGATCCCAGCAGCCGGCGATCGAAGATATGTTTTATATTTTTATATTTTACATTTAAGTTAAAATTGTAAAGACTTGCTTAATTGTAAAACGGCCGTTGAAATCTTAATTAAATTAAGGGTGTTTGCTGAATTTTGTCGCTCAAAACTCAGTATAAAAGGCGGGTTTTGAAGACAAATCGTCAGTTAGTCTGCCGCTAGCCTGCAGTTAGTTAGCTAGTCGTCAGCCTGCAGTCCGCATCTGAGTCCGAAGCCAGAAGATATCCGACCGTCCGACCCCGAGTGTTACTGGTAAGCAAGTTTTGCTTTTTTTACTGTGGCAGTGTAAGCCCTGACACAGTAGTTGTTTATTTTTTTACGGTGATAGAGTTTGTCCTAACACCGCTGTTGTATTATTTTATTTTATTCTTTGCTTATTTGCTTTGTGTTGTCTTACTACGGCTGCGCTTGCCCTGACGTAGTATCTGTTTTACTTGCTTTCTTTCTTACTACGGCTGTGCTTGACCTGACGTAGTATCTGTCGTACTTGGTTTCCGTCTTACTACGGCTGCGCTTGCCCTGACGTAGTGTCTGCTTTGCTTCACCTTTTCTATCTTGCTGCGGCTGTGTCCGCCCTGACGCAGCACCTTATTCTTACCGATAGTTTAGTTATTAATAGGGTTCTAGTTTATATTCAATATTTAGTTAGGGTTAATTTATTTCTTTTTCATTTAAACCTGGGTGTAGTAACATTAAATAAAAATAAGTTAAGTTAAGTTAATCGCGTGTGTCTTAATTTGCGAACCCTGGACACCCTCCACTCCGAGCTATCCGGACTCCCTTCCCTCATTCTAGCGAGCGTTGCTGGCCCACCGACACCGACGGCGCCCGAGCATTCCGACCAGGCAGCAACAGCGAGGGAACGTGACGACTTTTCGGTACAAGACCGGAAAGTGGGAAGTAGCAGCGTCACAATACATATACATATACATATACATATACATATACATAAACATATACATATACATATACATATACATATACATATACATATACATATACATATACATATACATATACATATACATATACATATACATATACATATACATATACATATACATATACATATACATATACATATACATATACATATACATATACATATACATATACATATACATATACATATACATATACATATACATATACATATACATATACATATACATATACATATACATATACATATACATATACATATACATATACATATACATATACATATACATATACATATACATATACATATACATATACATATACATATACATATACATATACATATACATATACATATACATATACATATACATATACATATACATATACATATACATATACATATACATATACATATACATATACATATACATATACATATATATATACATATACATATACATATACATATACATATACATATACATATACATATACATATACATATACATATACATATACATATACATATGTATACATATACATATACATATACATATATATATATATATAGGTTTTATACGAAATCGTAACCTAACTTCGTTTTATATCAATGTATTAAACGATTGTTTACAATGAGAGTACAAAACACACATTTATTATATGAATAAACATACACACACACGTCTTAAGTTTTTAACAGTTCTTTCGTCTTTACTTCACACGTCTTTACTGTCTGAACGTCACACTCCAACTGACTCCCTGCACGCTGCATACGACCTTCGTTCACACCACTCGCTCTTCACTCATTTCCCACATCTCGGCCATTTCTGATTGGTATTCCGCCCACGGAATCTTCTGAAACGTCTATATCCGTTATATCGTCGTCTTCGGAAACGAACCATGGTTTCATGAAATCGGCACTGGTTGATGTTCGCCTTGGCCCTTCTGAAGTTCCAATCTTCTCCACATCGTAACGGCTATTTCTTTTCACTTGTATCACCTTGTAGGGACCTAGAAACTTAGAACGCAACTTACCTAAATTTAGAAATTGTGTTCTGCGAATGGTTACTAAGTCATTCAATTTATAGATTTTCGGCTCTTTTCTGGTACGATTATAGGTTCTCCTATTCTCTTCCTGAACTTGTAATATTTGAGTCTTGGCATCTTGCCGTTCCTTTTCTCTTTGTTCTTGATATCCATGTATATATTCTTCTTGTATAGCTTCCACTAGTTTAACTTCTTCAGGTTGTCGTAGGTTGACCCCGAAAAAAAGCTTAGATGGAGTACAATCTATTGACCGCTGGTAGGTACAATTCAAGACAGATTGAAGCTTCGGTGCAAACTTGTACCATTCATCTTCTCTTGTGCTAGACATCTTCGTTAATATAGGAATGATAGTTCTATTGACCCGTTCGACTTGACCATTACCTCGTGGAATGCCGGTTGTAATATGATGCAAGTCAATCTTTTCCGCAGTACAGTATTCTTTGAATGTATTGGAAGTAAACGCTGTTCCCCTATCAGCTCGATATCACTTCTTCGGCTGTTGCGGTCTTCGTTGGATAAATCCAAACAAATTTGACAAAACCGTCTACAACTACTAATATATATCGATAACCTTTTTTCGTTGAAGTCAAAGGACCTAAGTGATCTATGTGATATGTTTGTAGTGGTAGATCTTCTTTATCTATAGAATTTAAGAATCCTTCTTGTTTCCCTGTTTTCTTTTCGGCTAATATGCAAAAAACGCAGTTCTTAATGCATTTTAGTATCTTCTCTTTGAGTCTTGGAATCCAAAATTCGCGAGTAATAACATCTTCTGTCTTCTTGCTTCCAAAGTGACCATTTTCTTCATGAGATTTTCTGATTATCTCCGATTGCATATTACTTGGGACGGCTAATAGTTTCATGTCGTTATGCATCTTGTAGAGTAACCCATTTTGAAGGACATAATTATCATAATTCTGCTTCAAGAGTTCTTTTATTGTTCTTAATTGTTCATCATCGTCTTGGCAGAGTCGTATTCTTTCAAGAAATGGACTTTCTATAGCTATCATTATTGGATGTCTGCTTAAAGCATCGCAATGCTTCATTTTTGAACCTGGCCTATGTTCAATAGTGTAGTGAAACTGCTCCATGTAGGACGCCCAACGCCAAATCTTCGCTGATATCTCCTTCTTTGACATCGTCATTTGAAATGCTGCGCAGTCTGTTATGATTTTAAACTGGATACCAATAAGGTATATTCTAAACTTTTGTAGTGCTTTAATCACAGCTATAACCTCCAATTCGTAACTATGATATCGCATTTCAACTTCGCTTGTTTTGTAGCTCATATAATGCACAGGGTGCATCTGTTGATCGTCTGAATCCTTTTGCATCAGTATGGCACCGTATCCAAACTGACTGGCGTCGGTATACAACTCAGTATATAACTCCGGGCTGTAGATTTTTAAAACTGGTTCTTTTGACAACATATCTTTTAAGATATTAAAAGAGATTTTCTCTTCTTCATTAAATTTAAACTTCCTATCCTTCTTCAACAGTTCACTTTAAGGCCTGGCTACTTTAGCGTATTGCGGAATGAATTTACGAAACGATCCTGTAGTCCTAAAAAACTCTGAATGTCTTTCGTAGATGATGGCTTCGGAAAGTTTCTAACTGCTTTTACTTTAGCAATTGATGGCTTTATAGTATTGTTAGTAATTCTGTATCCCAGATACTCAATTTCGTTTGACATAATTTGACACTTATCCCAATTAAATTCTAAGTCATATTCTGCAGCTCTCTGAAGAACGTTTTGTAGTCTATTTAATGCCTCTTCGCTATTCGCCGCTGGTATAACCAAATCATCCATATAAGTTAAAACGATATTTTGGTTAATTAAATCTTCAAATATTTTATTAATAAAACGCTGGAAAACCGCAAGCGCATTGCTCAATCCAAACGGCATACGTAAGAATTCAAACGTTCCTCGAGGCGTAAGAAAAGCCGTATATTTTACACTTTCTTTGTCTACCAAAACATGGTGGAAACCATGTCTCAGGTCTAATGTTGTGAAGATCTTCGCATCCCTCAATTTATTCAATTGGTCGTCGATAACTGGAAGTGGGTATCGATCTTTAATCGTCTTTTTATTTAATCGACGATAATCCACACAAACTCGCATTGTTCCATTCTTCTTTCTCACTGGGACAATTGGACTTGCGTAATCTGAAGAACTCGCTCTGATTATTCTTTTTTTCATCCATTCATCAACTATCTTATCGACTTCTTCTAACTCCGCTGCAGCCAATCTTCGAGCACGTTGATAGGTCGGTTCATCATCTGTAAGTATAATTTTCATGGTGATTTTCGTTTCTTGAGGATTGGATAATGGAACATATCCATCTATTCATCTTGAAAACCTTAATCTCGATATTAATTTCTCGTTTAATTAATTCTTCTACGTTCATGAAGGTTTCAAAGGTATTATCAACCGTGTTAATACTTTCTTCTATTCTTCTTATTGACTTCATCTCTCCTGCGCTGATGCTGATGGTATAGTCTTTTAGGAAATCCTTTCCTATGACTATTTTGGGTGGCATCGCGTTGTCTGCTACTACGTGCATACTAATTTTACAATCTAAGTCATTTATTTTAATAGAAGTAGTAAACTTTCCCATCGTATGTACTTCACATTCCCCAATTCCTCTGAGTTTAACAATCTCGTTCTGAAGAGAAGGTTTATTGATCTTCAGATACTCACTTTCTTTTATCAGGTTTACAGAACTACCTGTATCTACCAATGCTTCAACGGCATATGTTTCGAAATATATTGTCTTATAAGTTCCTGATGATTTTAGTGTTTCGGACAGCAACATTGAACTTTTCTTTTCTTCCTTTGCAGACCGTTCTTTACAATCTTGCGCTTTGTGTCCATATTGCTGACACGCGAAGCATTTCGTTCCTTTCTCCCGATGGACGCAATTTTTCGAAACATGTCCTACTCGTCCGCAGTTATAGCATCTGGTTGGTTTGGTTACTGCTCCGGCTGATTGATCTGAATATTTGGGTTTAGTTCCAGATTGGACAGTAGTTTTTACATTGCTTGTTGGATGTCGTACCTCACATTTATATTTAATCTCTTTATACACTTTCAACTTTTGCTTAAATTCTGTAATATTTGTGGCCCCGAAAAGTACCATTTTCTTCTGTATATCATCGGTAATGCCATCTATGACATATGGCATCAAAGAGTCATCTTCTAGTGTCCCACGGTTAGCTAATTCTTTCATCTTCAGAAAATACTCTTCAACCGTTTCATTTTTTTCTATTTTTCGTCTTAACATCATTTGGTGGATTTGTGCACTGGATAATTTCGATGATTATTCTTTAAGAAGTGATTGTTTTAAAACAGAGAACGATTTAACATTTACTTCACTTTGTATAAACAGTTTCGCTAATCCCGTTAACGATTTTCTTGCAAAAACAAATTTCTGCAACTCACTCCAACCTAGAATTGTAGCTAAATCTTCGACGTCGGTAATCCATTTCTCGATTGGATAGGCACTCGTTCCATCAAAATGTTTAATTGAATCTTCCATATCACGAAAACTCTTGGAAAACGTTGGTGCATACTGTGCTGCACCTATAGAATTAACTTGAGAAACACTGTCATTTTTGCCTTCGATTAACTCTTCTTCCCGTTCTGCTTCTTCTTCTTCATCTTCGTCATCTTCTTCGTTTTCGTTCTCTTTGCTTTCAAGCTGTAGTTTAAAGTTCTCTAAATTCATCAAACTTCCACAAATATTTTTAATTTGTACCGTTTTATCATCATTATATTCGATGGATAAAATGTCCGAAATAGATACTAAGTCACGAATCGTAAAGTTAGAGTCAATGTACCTTAATCTCGCGTTATATTCTTCAGAATTTTTAGCAAAAACGAATCCGGTAAATACCCGCACTTTTCTTCTACTTGTTCGATCTTCATCACTTTCAAAGAGAATTTTGTGGATCATCTTAATTGTTTTTATCTGTGCTTGCCCAATCTTGTTAGCAATAATTGGTATGTCTCCTAACGTTATCATTTTAACTATTTTTTTAGTTTTTGTACTTCGTATTAAAGCCAAAACACAGTGTCCGACAGGTCGATGCAATTTAAATAGTCTGTGCACTCCGATACCACTAAATAGTCCCGCGCACTCGAGTTCAACTTGCGAAATCCCGTGCCCGTAATCCACAAACTACGTCGCACTCGATGAACCTGTTTATGCTTTGTTTTACGGTAATATCTTTTGATATTACCTAATTTTCTACTATTTGCACTATTCGTACCACTATACTTGATACACTATTCACTTAAATCCCGGTTGAGCCCCCAAATGTTGTAGGTTTTACACGAAATCTTAACCTAACTTCGTTTTATTAAACGATTGTTTACAATGAGAGTACAAAATAAACGTTATTCAACGTAAAATTAAACATAAACACACATTTATTATATGAATAAACATACACACACACGCCTTAAGTTTTTAACAGTTCTTTCGTCTTTACTTCACATGTCTTTACTGTCTGAACGTCACACTCCAACTGACTCCCTGCACGCCGCATACGACCTTCGCTCACACCACTCGTGTCTCTCTTCACTCATTTCCCACATATATATATATATATATATATATATATATATATATATATATATATATATATATATATATATATATATATATATATATATATATATATATATATATATATATATATATATATATATATATATATATATATATATATATATATATATATATATATATATATATATATATATATATATATATATATATATATATATATATATATATATATATATATATATATATATATATATATATATATATATATATATATATATATATATATATATATATATATATATATATATATATATATATATATATATATATATATATATATATATATATATATATATATATATATATATATATATATATATATATATATATATATATATATATATATATATATATATATATATATATATATATATACATATATATATATATATATATATATATATATATATATATATATATATATATATATATATTCTTATCCCGCGCTTTATTCAGAACCAAACTTATCTAATTTTGTAATAAAACGAGGCCAAAAAAAAGTTTGGACCCTGGTGCCAAAAGCACTTTTTTCAATTGTAGATATCTAACATAATCTTTACCTAATTTAATGTATCTAGGTTTTACTATATATTATAGTTTCTGTACTTCTATATGCATACATGATCTTAACAGTTTACCTTCATATTTTTTTTTTTTTTTTTAAAAACAAAAAGTTAGTAAAATGGTCTCAAATATTCAATAAAAATTAAATATTTTGATAGCCCTCATTCGTCAATAAACGGAACTACATCGAACGAAGCAATGAGATTAGTATGTTTACCGGTAAATGGTACTGTAAGTTTATAACTTCTTTGATAAATTTTGCATTAAAATGACGTCATGGGTTACGTGTTGAATATTTTTCCTGTCCATAGTTGCCAAATCTGACAAAGTTACTTTTAAGAGTTATGTGATTTGATTCTAGTAAAATTAATGTAATTTAAAATATTATTACATTGAAATTCATTTAATATAATTATAAATAATACACTCTGTTCTTTGTAAAGTATAATATATTCTTTAATGAATCCAAATCGTACAGATCAAAAAAGTTTAATAGTTCAATCATACATTTATCATTTTAAAAAGTTTTACATAATAATTAAATAATGTTTTACTCAGCGTATGTTTTTAACTGAACGTGTATAATTTGAATAGGTAATTATTATTTTTAGTGCCAAGCATTTGTCACTATTAGCTAATTACAAAATTTGGCTGCGTATGTCATTCTCTAATGGAATGTTCTTAAAATAAATAGTGAAAATTTAAAATATTATTTCCACGGTGATTCTATTCAACATTCGTATAATATTAAATATTGCAACCTAACACACATGATTAAATTTTTTTTTAGCCATTTGAAAAATAATATTTGACATCATGGTGCAAAAAATATTTCAGTGGCTTCGTTCTGGAACAAATTTAGTTAATTCTAACTCGGAATATGCTATTAAACAAGTATGTTCTTAAAATAAATGGTAAAAAATTTAAATATTAATTGCACGGTGATCTATTCAAAAATTATATAATATTAAATATTGGAATCTAAAACACATTATTTAAAACTTCTTGTTAGCAATTTAAAAAAGAATAATTGAAAATACGGTGTAATGAAATATTTCAATGGCTTCTTTTTGTAACAAAATTTGATTAACTCTGCATTAGTGCATATCATACGTAAAATATTTATAACAAGATATAACACTTTAAATACTAACGAACTTACCCCTACTTTTTTGTAAAAATAAACAACTTTTTATACTTTTGTGGACCCAAAATAAACAAATCGAACGATTGACACGCAAACCAAATGATGGAAAAACCTATATTTTAACATAATTATGGTTATTTAGATTCAGTAGGATCGAATATGGTAAAAGATATTTATCATTGTTTAAATATTTTAAAGAAAATTAGCAACTTCTCCGACGTATGCAACAATTAATTGAAGTGAAAAATTAAATGATGATAGCAGCCGATAAGAATGTCTTTACATTTCCTTGTTTTATTCAGCTAAAAGCGATTACGAAAAAATAATAACAGGTTCTATCCGAAGAGCCATAGAGCTGAGTTCGATTCTGTAATTTCAAAACTCAGAGGATTGCAAACAGCTCTTTGTGTAACTGCACGTCGCATCCTAATATCTTGAGAAAATATCGCCGCGCGGCGAGTCAGGGGAGGATTGAGTATTCATTATTACAAATATTGTCAGTCAAGCCAATAAAAATATTGATATGTATCTCATAAAAGAGAACAATGGGATCATTTCACATTTTCTGTTTTATGTTTTTCTTGAAAGAATGCACAAAATTGTTTATGTATGAACATATTTTACACCTTATAATGTCTTAGTTTTGAAGATATAATTTTTCTAAAATACTATCAAATTTCAAATCTACCTCGGCCTACGTCATTTATTCACGGCCAATAACAGAAATATTTGCAAATTTGAAACTATGTTTGTGTCATCTGGTCGTTTTTATTTTTGTAAGAATAATTATCACATCCCGGCACTGCGCAACATTTTATAACCATTTTACTTAAAATACATGTTAAAATGTATTTCTTAGTATTTATTTCATATTTATACTGCATACCTTAGAATCAAATTTTACAGGTTAAGACGCTCAAGTATGACGTTTCTAGCAGTATATAACCAACGTGAAGTTAGCCCCGCCCATGAATAAATTAATAATTTTCATGATGCCATTAGTTAGTGCTTCGTTAGTGCTCTTTAGTGCACTAGAAAGCAACGTTAGTGCACTTCACAATTCTCTAATATATTAATAAATAATGGGCCGGGCCAACTTCACACTATAGTTATGATTAATTTAAAATGTAATAATGCACTTTGTTAGTGCATCGTTAATGCTTCCTAATGAAATCAATAATTTCGTTAGTGCTATTACCGTTACCTTGAAATAAGTAATAAACTACGGGCGGGGCAACTTCACACTGATTTCAGGGTTAATTATAATAATTATGACATCATTAGTTAGTGCTTCGTTAGTGCTCTTTAGTGCACTAGAAAGCAACGTTAGTGCACTTTACAATTCTATAATATATTAATAAATAATGGGCCGGGCCAACTTCACACTATAATTAAGATTAATTTGAAATGTAATAATACACTTTGTTAGTGCATCGTTAGTGCTTCTTAATGAAATTACCGTTACCTTGAAATAAGTAATAAACTACGGGCGGGGCTAACTTCACACTGATTTCAGGGTTAATTATAATAATTATGACATCATTAGTTAGTGCTTCGTTAGTGCTCTTTAGTGCACTAGAAAGCAACGTTAGTGCACTTTACAATTCTATAAAATATTAATAAATAATGGGCCGGGCCAACTTCACACTATAATTAAGATTAATTTGAAATGTAATAATACACTTTGTTAGTGCATCGTTAGTGCTTCTTAATGAAATTAATAATTTTGTTAGTGCTATAACCGTTACTTTGAAATAAAAAATAAACTACGGGCGGGGCTAACTTCACACCGATTTTAGGGTTAATTATAATCATAATGACATCATACGTTAGTGCGTCGTTAGTGCTTATTATTTATTAATATATTATAGAATTGTAAAGTGCACTAACGTTGCTTTCTAGTTCACTAAAGAGCACTAACGAAGCACTAACTAATGATGTCATAATTATTATAATTAACCCTGAAATCAGTGTGAAGTTAGCCCCGCCCGTAGTTTATTACTTATTTCAAGGTAACGGTAATAGCACTAACGAAATTATTGATTTCATTAGGAAGCACTAACGATGCACTAACAAAGTGCATTATTACATTTTAAATTAATCATAACTATAGTGTGAAGTTGGCCCGGCCCATTATTTATTAATATATTATAGAATTGTGAAGTGCACTAACGTTGCTTTCTAGTGCACTAAAGAGCACTAACCAAGCACTAACTAATGGCATCATGAAAATTATTAATTTGTTCATGGGCGGGGCTAACTTCACGCCGGTCAGTATATAATCTGTGAGTGAATAGTATCGTAGTGTGTGTGTGGCTGTGTGTGTGTGAATAAATGTCACAAATTCGCGAAGTATATTAACAAAATTATGAATGAAAAGTATATCATTTTCAAATTTTCTTTATCAGAATATTCGTAAAATGAACAAAATTTTTGAAATATCCCCATTCTGTATATTGTCATATATAATATTTTCGATTGTCATGAAAGTTTATTGTTAGGTGATTTGTCGAGTGGCATTTAAAAAAATAATAATCAGTTATAGCAAATTATTTCACAGTTTTCAGAAAATAATTTGTTCAAATATTGGTAAAAAAAGATATGGAGAAATCGGAATATTAAATGAACTGTTTGTTTAATACACTTATAAACCATATTAGTTCATTGATCAAAGATGGTCAAATAGGTAATAGTAACAAACTATTTGTTCCATACACGTATAAACTATATTAGTTTATTGCATAAAGATGGTCAAATCGGTAATAGTAATTATAAATAAGGCTAGTATTTTCAAATCTTAAAATAATCCTGTTTTACTCTGATATTTGTACTGCGGTCCGTGACACTTTGAATTATTTTCACTATTTTAAACAAACTATTTGTTCGATACACTTATAAACTATATTAGTTTGTTGCTAGAAGATTGTCAAATCGGTAATAGTAATTATAAATAAGGCTAGTATTTTCAAATCTTAAAATAATCCTCTTTTATTCTGATATTTGTATTGCGGTTCGTGCGATCTGGAATTATTTTCACTATTTTAAACAAACTATTTGTTCAATACCCTTATAAACTATTTTAGTTTATTGCATAAAGATGGTTAAATCGGTAATAGTAATTATAAATAAGGCTAGTATTTTCAAATCTGAAAATAATCCTATTTTACTCTAATATTTGTATTGCGGTCCGTGCGACTTTGAATTATTTTCACTATTTTAAACAAACTATTTGTTCCATATACTTATAAACTATATTAGTTTATTGCTAAAAGATGGTCAAATCGGTAACAGTAATTATAAATAAGGCTAGTATTTTCAAATCTTAAAATAATCCTGTTTTACTCTGATATTTGTACTGCGGTCCGTGCGACTTTGAATTATTTTCACTATTTTAAACAAACTATTTGTTCCATATACTTATAAACTATATTAGTTTATTGCTAAAAGATGGTCAAATCGGTAACAGTAATTATAAATAAGGCTAGTATTTTCAAATCTTAAAATAATCCTCTTTTATTCTGATATTTGTATTGCGGTCCGTGACACTTTGATTTATTTTCACTATTTTAAACAAACTATTTGTTTGGTTTCACTTATAAACTATATTAGTTTATTGCTAAAAGATGGTCAAATCGGTAATAGTAATTATAAATAAGGCTACTATTTTCAAATCTTAAAATAATCCTCTTTTATTCTGATATTTGTATTGCGGTTCGTGCGATCTTGAATTATTTTCACTATTTTAAACAAACTATTTGTTCAATACGCTTATAAACTATTTTAGTTTATTGCATAAAGATGGCTAAATCGGTAATAGTAATCATAAATAAGGCTAGTATTTTCAAATCTGAAAATAATCTTATTTTACTCTAATATTTGTATTGCGGTCCGTGCGACTTTGAATTATTTTCACTATTTTAAACAAACTATTTGTTCCATACACTTATAAAGTATATTAGTTTATTGCATAAAGATGGTCAAATCGGTAATAGTAATTATAAATAAGGCTAGTATTTTCAAATCTTCAAATAATCCTGTTTTACTCCGATATTTGTACTGCGGTCCGTGCGACTTTGAATTATTTTCATTATTTTAAACAAACTATTTGTTCCATACACTTATAAACTATATTAGTTTGTTGCTAGAAGATTGTCAAATCGGTAATAGTAATTATAAATAAGGCTAGTATTTTCAAATCTTAAAATAATCCTGTTTTACTCTGATATTTGTATTGCGGTCCGTGCGACTTTGAATTATTTTCACTATTTTAAACAAACTATTTGTTCCATACACTTATAAACTATATTAGTTTGTTACTAGAAGATTGTCAAATCGGTAATAGTAATTATAAATAAGGCTAGTATTTTTAAATCTTAAAATAATCCTCTTTTATTCTGATATTTGTATTGCGGTCCGTGACACTTTGAATTATTTTCACTATTTTAAACAAACTATTTGTTCGATACACTTATAAACTATATTAGTTTGTTGCTAGAAGATTGTCAAATCGGTAATAGTAATTATAAATAAGGCTAGTATTTTCAAATCTTAAAATAATCCTGTTTTACACTGATATTTGTACTGCAGTCCGTGCGACTTTGAATTATTTTCACTATTTTAAACAAACTATTTGTTCCATATACTTATAAACTATATTAGTTTATTGCATAAAAATGGTCAAATCGGTAATAGTAATTATAAATAAGGCTAGTATGTTCAAATCCTAAAATAATCCTACTTTACTCTGATATTTGTATTGCGGTCCGTGCGACTTTGAATTATTTTCACTATTTTAAACAAACTATTTGTTCCATATACTTATAAACTATATTAGTTTATTGCTAAAAGATGGTCAAATCGGTAACAGTAATTATAAATAAGGCTAGTATTTTCAAATCTTAAAATAATCCTGTTTTACTCTGATATTTGTACTGCGGTCCGTGCGACTTTGAATTATTTTCACTATTTTAAACAAACTATTTGTTCCATATACTTATAAACTATATTAGTTTATTGCTAAAAGATGGTCAAATCGGTAACAGTAATTATAAATAAGGCTAGTATTTTCAAATCTTAAAATAATCCTCTTTTATTCTGATATTTGTATTGCGGTCCGTGACACTTTGATTTATTTTCACTATTTTAAACAAACTATTTGTTTGGTTTCACTTATAAACTATATTAGTTTATTGCTAAAAGATGGTCAAATCGGTAATAGTAATTATAAATAAGGCTACTATTTTCAAATCTTAAAATAATCCTCTTTTATTCTGATATTTGTATTGCGGTTCGTGCGATCTTGAATTATTTTCACTATTTTAAACAAACTATTTGTTCAATACGCTTATAAACTATTTTAGTTTATTGCATAAAGATGGCTAAATCGGTAATAGTAATTATAAATAAGGCTAGTATTTTCAAATCTGAAAATAATCTTATTTTACTCTAATATTTGTATTGCGGTCCGTGCGACTTTGAATTATTTTCACTATTTTAAACAAACTATTTGTTCCATACACTTATAAAGTATATTAGTTTATTGCATAAAGATGGTCAAATCGGTAATAGTAATTATAAATAAGGCTAGTATTTTCAAATCTTCAAATAATCCTGTTTTACTCCGATATTTGTACTGCGGTCCGTGCGACTTTGAATTATTTTCATTATTTTAAACAAACTATTTGTTCCATACACTTATAAACTATATTAGTTTGTTGCTAGAAGATTGTCAAATCGGTAATAGTAATTATAAATAAGGCTAGTATTTTCAAATCTTAAAATAATCCTGTTTTACTCTGATATTTGTATTGCGGTCCGTGCGACTTTGAATTATTTTCACTATTTTAAACAAACTATTTGTTCCATACACTTATAAACTATATTAGTTTGTTACTAGAAGATTGTCAAATCGGTAATAGTAATTATAAATAAGGCTAGTATTTTTAAATCTTAAAATAATCCTCTTTTATTCTGATATTTGTATTGCGGTCCGTGACACTTTGAATTATTTTCACTATTTTAAACAAACTATTTGTTCGATACACTTATAAACTATATTAGTTTATTGCATAAAGATGGTGAAATCGGTAATAGTAATTATAAATAAGGCTAGTATTTTCAAATCTTCAAATAATCCTGTTTTACTCTGATATTTGTACTGCGGTCCGTGCAACTTTGAATTATTTTCACTATTTTAAACAAACTATTTGTTCCATATACTTATAAACTATATTAGTTTTTTGATAACAGATAGTCAAATCGGTAATAGTAATTATAAATAAAGCTAGTATTTTCAAATCTTAAAATAATCCTCTTTTATTCTGATATTTGTACTGCGGTCCGTGCGACTTTGAATTCTTTTCACTATTTTAAACAAACTATTTGTTCGATACACTTATAAACTATATTAGTTTATTGCATAAAGATGGTGAAATCGGTAATAGTAATTATAAATAAGGCTAGTATTTTCAAATCTTCAAATAATCCTGTTTTACTCTGATATTTGTACTGCGGTCCGTGCAACTTTGAATTATTTTCACTATTTTAAACAAATTATTTGTTCCATATACTTATAAACTATATTAGTTTATTGCATAAAGATGGTCAAATCGGTAATAGTAATTATAAATAAGGCTAGTAATTTCAAATCTTAAAATAATCCTATTTTACTTAGATATTTGTATTGCGGTCCGTGCGACCTTGAATTATTTTCACTCTTATATACAAACTATTTGTTCGATTCACTTATAAACTATATTAGTTTATTGCGTAAAGATGGGCAAATCGGTAATAGTAATTATAAATAAGGCTAGTATTTTCAAATCTTAAACTAATCCTCTTTTACTCTGACATTTGTATTGCGGGCCGTGCGACTTGGAATTATTTTCACCATTTTAAACAAACTATTTGTTACATTCACTTATAAACTATATAAAAAACTATTTTTGCATTTATTCATGTGCTACGTGAGTTAGTAAAAGTATTCAGCTAAAGTATTACGCAAAAGAGCTGATTACTTGTAACGTTGTTATTTACATATCATTTGTTGCTGGCAACTATGCAACTGTTCTTTATAGTTCAAGGTTGAATGGTACAAGTAGCTAACAGCCTGCGTTGCCAGTTCTAGGGAAATTTGCCTAAATCTACGGACACAAAAATTCATTCAAGGAAAAAAGGAATTAATAAAGATAAATATAAAAATAATTAAACCAGTGGTTCTAACGTTAGTGTACAAAGTTATGTTTTTTTAAATGAGATCATATATATTTTTTATGCCTATTCGAGAGTATTTTATTCTGAATTCAACCATGTAATCATATTATATCTTTACATAACAAAAATATTAAGAAAATAGTTTTTTACGTAACCAGTTATGAAAAGGTTGATATTGTTAGACGAACATGATATTTGCCAAAACGAGCGAAGCGAGTTTTGCAAATGATATGAGTCAAACAATATTACGTTTTCATATCGTATTACGTACAAAATTTTATCTAAACCCGCAAAAATAATTTTTAAAATATATAAAATTCTAGGTTTATGACAGCTCAGTATATTTCAAAATCAATCAATCAATTTACCATAGCATTGCTGTGAAAATAAATGAATAAGATGTTTAAATTTAAAGCTTATGTCATCATTGAAAATGAGTTCTGAATCCGAGACAGACCTGCCTTCTGCTAATTTGGCCGTTAACTGTTTAATACCAGAAACATTATGTATATAAATCCTAAAAATTTTAATAAATAGTTTTTTTCCGTTATTTGCAAACACTTTTGAGAAAGTTCAAACTGTCAACGTAACTAGTTAAGTAAAGAATTTAATACATAACTCTTGAATGACAGGTATGAAAAAATTTACATTTCATAACTTCAAAAATTCATGTAAAACAGGACTTTTCATAACGGAATTAGGTAAATTTAATTTATAGTTTCGATAAACTTAATTTAACATGACACAAAAGAGTAGGACATGATCAATAGCAAAGCAATAAATATAAAGATTATAATCTATAAAAAATTGATTACCTAATCAATATTCATAATTTATTTTTAAAATTGTCTCAATTTTCTTCCAAGCATAAATTAATTCATCTAACTACAGAAAATACGCCATGTAATTTCAAATTTCGTAAATCTTTTTCCTAGACACGGCCGGTGTGTGTGTGGATATCTATTACTCCCCGTAAATTATTAAAAAATTTAAATCATCTGCGTTAGTTAAATTTTCCATATTAACGTTTCCTTCTCTTCTCAATAAACACAACAATCACAAGTAATTTTTATAAATAACAATGAACTTTGTTTTATTTTACACCTGTTGGTTTACTAGATATTTCGAATAATATTAATTGAATATCATTTATTCACATGTATACATATATTGAATGAAAACTATTTATTTAATAATAATAATTGTTCTCGTACCTAAAAACGTAATACAGATTGTTTTTGTTTTAAATTGCAATATGTTCATACATAACATTCATATACATATATTAATTAATTTCTTCTGTGAATATGGATTTGTGGTTGGAGAGAACGTGACGTACTGCTTGTTTCTACGAACATTGTAGTGGAACTCAGGGGCGCCGAGAGAAAAAGCGGGCCCCGGGAAAAAAAATTCGGGCCTCCTTTAACTTCGAATATTTATTAATTAAATATAAGATACCAAAAAAAATATATTTATAAATATATGTATGACAACAATAAGAATTATTAATATCTAAATAAAGTTATAACAATATAAATAAAATTAAATAAAAAATTCTGAGTTAATTGGTGCAGCGATGTGTATTGTATACTCACTGTATGACTATCTAATATCTAGTTGCATATTCGATAAATGCAGGGGATACCAAAACAGCACTACGCACAAATGTATAGAGCCTTTGCCTATGTGTATTGTATACAATGTAGTAATATAAGAAACAAAAATGCAACAATGTAATAATGTACTTTTGAATAGTGTATAAATTTATTTAAAATTTGCAACTGGGGCCCTTGATCAAGCATTTCGTCATTTAGTACTTTATGCAATGTAATAAATTGTTGGAAACGTGTATCAGACGTTTCGTTATACATGTATAATATAAAAAATTGGTGAAATAGTAGAAAATTAAAAGCAATTTATAAAATAGCATCACATCCGGGCCCTTTGAATTCCACGGGCCCTGGGTATTTTACCCCAGCTACCCTCCCCTCTCGTCGGACCTGGTGGAACTACTGTAGAATCTGAAGTCTTCACTGGGTGTCAGGTGGTTACCGTTGGCTGCAAATGTTGAGCAGTGGACTCAGTAATGTTGCTTAGTTTTGACAGAGCCCTGCATGAAATTAAATTAAAAAATATTTTCGCTATATTTGTATTAAAACATTACCATTACACTTAGTAGATTAGGGAGAAGTACTATCGGAATATTTTCAATCATTAATTCTTCACCTAAAACAATTAAGATGTATTAGACATTAATATAAAAGTCAATTATAAGGAATACCTTCAACCACTCTAATTTTTTAATATGTTTTACAGGTCGATTCATTTATTAAACATTTTTATTCCGTCTACATCAACCATTTCAGAAGCTGTCAAGCATTTCACCATGTCAGTCTCAACTTTTCCATCTCTGGCTCTTTTTCGTATTTGCGATTTCCATTAAACAAAAGTCTGTAACAATTGTACACAACAATTACATTTAATAATGATAAAAAAGCTTTTATGCAGAGTTTACCATTGCTAGATTTCACTGACAGGTTCTACTCCACAATTATTTACTATTTCTTACCACAATTTATTTATAGCATTTTGTGGTATACCCGGTACTAGTTTACCCGTCCTCAACAATTTTCTTTCTTTCAAAATATTTATCATAAATTTGCAACTGTCGTCTACAACCTTTTTGCTTGCCAGCTATCACGAACTCACTAAACTAAACATAGCCAGTCTCACCAACATACTATTGAAATTGCAACACGCCTTTAAAAGAATTATAACTATATATAATTTGTACCTTGTTTTATTATACTTAACATATCAATTTTACACGTGATAATGTATTACTACTTTGATTTCTATTTATTACAATAAACATATGATTCGATTTTATCATAGTATATCCTAAGATTGGCTACATTGAAAATTGTATAAATTTTTTTATAAGTTTATTTTGAAGTACTTCTGTATTAAAGCTTATGTAGGTAGGAAAATACAGTTTTACACATAAGTATAACTATTTAAAAAATAATTTATATTAATAATTTTAACATGGCAACTAAGGAATATTTTATTTCCAACTAATGACGTACCGCGACGTCATCGGTGTATACCGTACAACACATCCATTTATAATGAACTCTACATTATCGACAGGTAGTGGCCTCAAACCTTACATTTTTAGTTATATGTTTGAAATCTCATAACTCTGTTATTATTCAAAATTATGAAGAATAAGTTATATTGTCAGAAACTTCTAAACTTCCTGCGTATTTATTAATAATAATCCTCATATGGTTCAAATGTACTGGTCTTGAAAGATCCTGAGACAAGTATATATATATATATATATATATATATATATATATATATATATATATATATATATATAAATATTTCATTACGCCTTTTACCTATTGCTGCGTAAATACGAGTATATATAAATTTATTAGTTTCTTAATTTCATTAAAATATTTGTGTTTGCAGATCAATTTGCCGTAATTGATCCTTTCATACAGAATTTGACATATGATTACGCATACATCGGGCAGTCGTTAATTCTGCGATGTAAAGTGGATGTTGACCACAATATTGGCTTCCAAATGTCCTGGACAACACCGAACAATACTGAAATTAAAGTAATGTTTTTGTTTATATAAAATTATGCTATGATATCTCTAATACATTGTATGTCCCATAGAGCTTGAATATAGAATATATTCGAGACTATCAGGAATACATCTGGTGAGATCATTTTAAAAATAGAGAACACAACATACGAAAATGAAGGAAATTATTCATGTAATGTATTGGATTCGACAAACAGAAGAAATTACACAACAAAATCTATTCTTGTAAAAAGTAAATTAATATTTTAACTTCACACAGGGGCGGCGGGTTGTAATTTTTACAAGGGAGGGAGAGGCACAAGTAGGAATATATGTTATAAACAATTAAATCATTTGCAGAAATATCATGAGCAAAATTGTTTATTATAATATTTAGTATTTCTATATACTCACTTTACATACTCGTACATTGTTTAAGCTCGTATACATAGGTAACAGCAGTTCTGTTATCAACTAAATAATGAAAGTATTCTTTATAAGTATAAAAGCAATGGATAATTATATTTTTTTTCATTTTAACTTAGAAGACTTAAAATTTAGAATTGTTATTAGTTCGAGACATTATATAAATTTAAATTCAGTGGCTTTTTAAATTTTTAATTTTGTTAATCTAAATTTAGCAACACGTTTGTGATTTAAATATATTGGGTTTATTTACGAAAGTCGAATACTGATTCATAATAGTTAATATAACAATGAATTTGTACTAGTGTATAATATTGTAACGTTCATGGGTTTTAACAGTTTTTAATTAAACCAAAAATGTTAATAATTACAAAATAATAATTATTCTTATAATGTAAATAAAAGTTTACTCTCTGTTTATAACTAAACATAACTAAAACAAAATCTTACACACTTATAACACAGATCACACATTAAACAATATACAAACAATCCATAAACAATACACTATTATTTATATAAATAGTCGAGCAATTAAATTTTTAGTTGCCTAAACCATTATCACAAAAGTGAACTCAAAAATTTAAAACCAAAAGTCAATTTTTTTAAGTTGTTGAGTCTGAGACTTACAAACTTAAAATCACAAATTCTGCCTGGTGTATATTTATTAGATCTGGCTTAAAACAAGTCATTTCCTTCTAAACAAAATCATAACAACTTGCAACGTGACGCGCGACGTTGTGTTGTTATTTATATAAATAGTCGAGCAATATTTATTTCCAACGATCAATTTATTTCGAACGCACTGTACCGTATCTACCAAAAAACTGTTCTCGCTTGCTCGACGCTCGCCTTTTTAATACCTCCTTGTTTGTTGCTGGAAAATTCCGGAGACTTATCGATTGCGGGCATGTGTGATAACGCAGACCGGCCGGTACCGATTTGTCCGTTACGTTCGTTGCAGTTACTGAAACTTTTCTAGAGACCTCCCACCGCGGATACGCGAGACGACGTAGACCAACCAGCACTGCCCCGTCCTTAGATCTGTTTCATCCCGAAACTTTCCTACTGCTTTATTGGGATTGTGAAGGTATTTGCAGTGTGCCCTTTTTTGCATGTAGGGGTCAAATAAAAATATCAATCCACCGTCTTCCATGGTTTGTCCAGTTTTAGAGGGTTGTAACAGCGCATCAGAATGCGGATGCCTGTATATCGGAAGATCACTTCGATCATACTTCGCACGACCCTCCAGTTGAGTCCATCAAGACCAAAGACAGGATGTCGGTGTTGATCATCAACAATGATTTTCAATTACCATTGTCCATAAAAGAAGTCCAGATTTTTCTTCTTCCCGGCTACAGTGACTGCATTCTAACGGACAAAGTCTTCTTGACAGCGCATCGGTATTACGATGATTGGTTCCAGCTCGATGTTCAATTTCAAAATCTTTTTCCTGTAGCCTTTCAATCCATCTGGCCAACTGCCCTCCTGGGTTTTTAAACTGCAGAATCCATTTTAGTGCGGCATGGTTCGTTCTAATCAAAAACCGTTCGCCGTATAGATACTTTTAGTAATGTTCGATGGCTTTGACTACAGCCAGCAGCTCTCTTCTGGTTTCACAGCATTTTCGTTTATGTTTTGCCAACACCTTGCTGAAATAGCCGATGACTTTTCCTTGGCCATCTTGACTGAAAAATTATGTAAATAATTTCAAAAGAATAAGTGACCAAGTATAAAATCCTATGGAATTCCGTGTTTAATTACATGGAATTCAAACAATTTTTCTACTTTATATTTCATGAGAGACACAGGATGTATGGCTTCTACTCTTCAAACCCTCAATTATGTCATTCACAATACGTAAAACCGCAGGTATAGTATAATGATTTTGGCGGATATCATATTGATTCGGATTGCAGAATATTTACTAATTGGGATACAATTATTATTTTTAAGTAAATCCTTAATAATTAATCAAATTAAACTGAAATATTTTGACAAAATTTTAAATCTGAAGCCCATGAACTCCGGTCATAATTTCTTAATCAACTGAGCAATAAATCCATAATTAAAATCTGATACGATTACATATTTGTTCTTCTTAAAAGGGGTTCAATCCTGGCGGTTTTTTTCTCTCTTTAATTCAATTTGATGGGTTAGGTGGCTCAGTGGTATCGAGTCGGCCTGTGGATCTTGAGATCCTTGGTTCAATCTTCACAGCCGACAAACAATTTTCACCAATTTAAATCTACCCCTGTGGCCCCTCCTCCACTAACATATTTGAGGGCCATGATTTGACGCCTGGTAAAAAAATATTACCTACCGAGGTCTGCTATGGCAAAGTGCCACACTTAGTAGTGGATAAAATGCGTGATGATATATTTATTTATTTTATTCAATTTGACTTTATTAATTCTTCAGTATTTAAAATAACAATAATAGAGTCCGTAGCTGAATTGATTAACAACATTTGACCGGAGTTTCATGTTCCACGTTCAATCCTGGCGATATATACATTTTTTTCTATAATTCTGTTTGATTATTGAATAAACTTTATGATGCAACTTAAAAAATTTCGTTAAAAATAATTATATTTCATTGATATGTTTTCAAATATATTTACAAGAATTAGTTTTCAAATATAAATTTATATTTTCTCTTTTTAATTTAATTCTCACAGTAGTTATTTTCTTCTGTTCTTTGTACTTATAAAAAATAAATAAATAATCATTAAAACTTTTGGTTTAAGTTTACAAGAAAAAAAGAAGTAAACAACTATGATGGCTGTGAACTGAATAAAACTTGGCTTTCGCTGATGAAGATATTATAACTGCTTGTTATTTGTTTATAGGCAATGGCGTTCCAAGGCAACAATTTTACGCTTCTACTCCCCGCCCTGTTGATTAACTGGAATGTTTCTAAAATAGTTTTACCTTAAATATAACACAGACACAGAAAATGTAAAAAATATATACAATAATTATTGATATGGTAACTTGTTGCCTCTTGCGATTCAGTTGAGATTAATTTTTGTTTCAGTGAACCGCTTGAGTTTTTCACTAGTTCTATTTTTCCAAGTTTTATTTTTCTGTATTGTTCTTCAGAAAGCTTTTTTTGATATCAGACAGCTGTAAACAAATTTATACATAACATAAAGTGTCAACATACATTTTGTAATGTAAGAGTTAAAGTGCTCGATAAAAATTGACTTTTGCTCTCATAGCATAATTATTACTGTGTGTTGAAATATGGAACTATATGTACACCACATACTTCATTATTATCAATGATTTTATTTTTATTACTTAGAAAAAATGTACCTATTAAAATGTCGGATCTATTTTAATTTTTAACCGAGCATAATAAAATATATGAAATGTGTCATAAAGTTTACTTACTTTTATTAAATTTTTAGTTGCCTAAACCATTATCACAAAAGTGAACTCAAAAATTTAAAACCAAAAGTCAATTTTTTTAAGTTGTTGAGTCTGAGACTTACAAACTTAAAATCACAAATTCTGCCTGGTGTATATTTATTAGATCTGGCTTAAAACAAGTCATTTCCTACAAAATCTTGCGCGTGTAGTCTGGCGACCATTCACGACGCGACTTGTCGACATAACAAAATCATAACAACTTGCGACGTGACGCGCGACGTTGTGTTGTTAAATTCCAGTAACCATATACATAGAATGCAGTATAAATATAGTATAATCAGAATTATTTTATATTAATTATTTTACTAGTAAATTATTTTTGACAGTAGTTATTTATTACGCGCTTTAAAATTTTCTGAAAAAAAAACTAAATGTCCTTAGCTTGCCGCTCATGTGCCCCGCACGCCTCGTACCACCGGGCCGGGACAGTCCTGTTTGTAGTTACGTTTTGTTATTGATTATTTTCTTTCCTGACCAAGGTACACTTCTAGTGTACCGAAACGTCGAAATAAATATACTGAACAGAATATAAACTAAAATTTGTTTTAATGATTTATTATAAGTTCCGAAAACTTATGTTAAAATATAAATAATAAATCTGGTAGAAATATGTTTTAAAATTATCGCAGTCGAATATTTTGCCCTTGTACAATAGGATGAGATTATTAAAAAAATCAATAGGAATATGGATTAGCAGTACATTTAAACCGTGCAATGTCTCATATTTTTAGGGCGCGAGCATGAATGCGGATGTTTAAGAATTAACATTGTAGAACTAAGTTTATTACACTATCATTTGAATTTTTAGTTTTTTAGTTACTATAAAACAGTCTTAATTTATGATTCATAAAATAAAACTGATATTTACAATTCAGTTTGTATCATTTCTAAATCTAATGCTCCTTTAGGAAAAAATTATCGAAATCTGCCACTGGTTTGTATTGATGTAAAGTCTACGTTGCCTCCAATAAGTCGCCGCCTCTGGCTCTAAGACTAACTGAAATATATAATTACTAATTATGGTGATTCTAGAAGGAGAAAAGCCGAAAATTGTAACGAGTAATTTCAAGGAGCAAGAAGAAATCATCGTGCTACTTGAGGACACTGTGAATCTGACATGTTTTGCTAATGGAGACCCTAAACCTGAGATCACCTGGATGAAAGTATCTACACAACCAGTTTCGATACTTTCAATCTCTAACAGTAATATACAATTTTACAGGGCTACACTCCAGTACAAAGACCTGATGAGCACATTGGCTTTTTTGCTGACAACTCAGAGCTCATAGTTTACTATGTACAGAGGTTTGATGCTGGTCTGTACACTTGCCTAGCGCAAAATTCATTTGGACGAGATTCTCGCACCGTGATCATTCAAGTGCAGACAGGTACCGTGTGCAACCCCAAACTAAATGATCATATAAATGAAAATATTTAAGCAAGTGCGTTTAACTAGATCAACGAGTTCAACGTTTTTTTAACTTATATAGCCTTTGCCAGTCCATTTCCAGTAATTTTACCTCCTAATTAGAAAAATATAATATATATGCAATAAATACAAAATAAAACATAGTCACTGGTTTCAAAAGGTTCACAAAGGGTTGTAAGGTTCCATTCGCCGTTACAATAATAACAATATAATTATCAATATTTAATATTTTTTAAATGGGAGATCTTAGGGTTTGACAGAATAAAACACACAATCGTTGGTAAAATGATGAGTGAAGTATTTATTAACTAAAAACACTACAAAGATGTTGTGGTCATGCGAAGGTGTAGGATAGACAAAGTGGAGGTCCGGGAATACGGCGATGAAATTTGTAGAAAGACGAGTGTCGGGATGTCTGGATGTCTTGAGCAACGGTTGCGGCCGACGGCGTAGGTCAGCGAGTACAGAGAAGGCGTTTTCACGATTTTGCGGAAAAACGACGCTAGGCATCGCGACGATGATGTCCCCGTAATAACGGCTGGTAAACTTCTAACGATCGCGAGTAGCGGTTTTTTTAAATTTTCCGAAAAGCGAAATCGGGAGTCTCGACGGGGGTCCCCAGAACGGCGTCAGGTATGACACAAAGGATTCTGCGGTGCGTCTTGCGAATTTCGGTGCGGAAACTCGTGCTTTGCATGCAATCGTCGCACTACGAACGCCTCGGATCACCCACACCGGCGTCGAAGTGGTCAGATCGGTGATCGCACTCGAGTCCCAATAAATGCGGGTGACACGAGACCGGAACGCGGTATTACAGAGGAGAATGTAGTGTGGAACGCAAACGTCACACTACGAACGCATCGATTCACTCCCGCCAGCGTTGAACGTAGAATTATGGAGGAGACTGTGGCGTGGACCGCAAATGTCACAACGCAATCATTTCGATACTCCCACCAGCATCGAAGTGATCTATTCAGTTAACGCTCACAAACACCAAAAATTACGATTACACGAGATCTCAAGGAAGCACGGTACAGTACGGTAATTACTGGAGTGGTTTGCTTACCTAGAGATCGGTCTCATCGGCTCTCTAGATGATGCTGTCGTACGTGTCGTCACCAAAGCGTTACACTTTTTGACTCTCCTTTTTTTTGTATTTTTATAGGTATACTATGTTTTTAATGAAACGAGTCTCGGGTTATTGTAGTTGGTTCGTCCCATGTTAACTTATGGGGCGGTTTCGTAAACAATGGAATCTGGGTTACTCGGTTCGCGATCTGGTTCATTTTACTATGGTAGGATGAATCCGATATTCTCGCGCCTGTGTTCGAATTCTCGTATGCATCGGAGTCAGGGTTTGCGAGATAATTGTGTTTAAAACGTATATAGTATTTTCATATTAAACCGGAGGGTACGGCATAAAACAATTAAATGGCCCTGTTCCATATAACTACAATGAAATTATTAGTGCGGCTACACAATATTTCTTAACGATGGTCACAACAGGTAAATTTTTAAGGGTCGTATTCAGCCTAAATTATTCTTGCTTTTTACTATGATTGACCATTTAAAAATTACTAATTCGGATTAAATTATCCAATTAGCAGTTATGTTAATCAATAAGAAGATTAAATATCCTGTATTGAATCAGACTGAGTAATGTAGGTAAATGTTTAAATTATGTTTGTATATAATATTTATAATATATTATACTTGTATCGTATGAATAAGGAAATATACTTATTTAAAGATTGTAATTTTTTGTTTTTATTATGCACGTACCGGCGAATGGGCCTCCAGTTTAAAATAAAAATAGTATACCTATAAACCGCACTGACAGACAATAAAGGGTGAGTTCCTTAGTCCTTCGTTAATTTTTTCATCCTTTTACGTAGTAAAGGAAATAATTGTAATCGCGAAAATTTTTCAGCAGAAATTTTGACTAATTTCATCGTACGTATGTAAGTATCTCGAATAACTAAAAAACGGTAAGCCGTACAAAGTTGAAATTTTGTATTTGGGACTGTTATAACATCTAATTGTGCGCCTTCCTTTTAAATAAAAAAAAACAATGTCAATGTCAAATTACTTCAAATATGTGCAATACATTTTTTGTAAGTATATTATTATACGCGTACAAGGAAGTAATGTGGTGTACACATCAGATTTTTTGTTTTAGTAGTTGCACAAAAATTCTTATGTGTAGAGATATGTCAATTCTTCGATATATTTTGTCTAATTTGAGTACCTCATTGAACAAAGATGTTCTAGTAATATAATTGTTATCATAGGAAATCTTCAATAAGATTATTACTTAAATACTGGTAAATAATTTGTGAATGACTAATGTCGTGACTGACATATTATATTTTTATTTTGCAAAGTATTGGGTTAGTGGCTCAGTCGTATCGATACGATCTGTGGGTTTGAGAACCCAGATTCGATTTCCACAGTCGAAAAATAATTTACATCTCGTTAATACTACCTCTGTGGCTCTCCCTTCACTAATATCTGACGGGGCAGAAATGAGTAAAAAGGCGTGATGATATATTCTATTCTATAATATGATTTTTTTCTTATATAAGTATAAGGCTGATAGAATAACTTTTTGTTTTGCTTGAAAATATTTTATATTTTTCTGATGTTTAATATTTCTAGATACATAATAAACATACATAAATTAAATTGTAAATAATTTTTTAATTAAACAATTTTCTAACCGATAATCAATGTTTAAACTAGTTTTTTACTTTCAAAACCAGGTTTTTCAATAAAAACTGTTATTATAACTTTCTTGATATCGGTTAATCGTTAACCAGTATTTATTTCGGTTACATGCTCTGATGGCATGCCATTTAATATGAGATATTCTGTATACTGTATATCTGTAGGTTTTTTTAAACTAACGATTACTACTTTCATTTTTAGTTTTAATAAGAACCGAGTACATTGAAGGAGTAATTTTTATGATTATTCTGTTAGTTATTGTATCAGCTTTACTAGTAAGAAGGATTCATAAAGACAAGGTACAGTTTTGAGAGTAACTATTAATTTTTAAAAATCTAATAATGTTATTCATTATACAGAAATTTCGAAAAGAATTAATTCAGGCTGGTTTTATCAATATAAAATCTGACAGTTTTTTACATTTATATGCATATGGAAATATAAACGAACAGTCTGTGTTGCTGTCTTATGATACAAAATGGGAAATTCCAAGAAATTCAATAGAACTAGGTAAACAATTATAAATTAATTTTTAACAAATAATAAAACTACATACTTTATAGGACGTAATTTGGGATCAGGTTATTTTGGACTTGTGGTCGAAGGAACAGTTTCAATTTTTTTTAATGAAGAATCAGAAAAAACTGTGGCTGTCAAGATGCTTCATCGGAACAATAACACAATAGAATTAAATTCTTTAATATGCGAGCTGATAATAATGACTCATCTTGGGGAACATGTTAACTTGATCAATCTTTTAGGAGCGTGTACAGAAAGAATTACGGAAGGTATGTTCTCACAGTTTTCGTATAAATTTGCATTGGAATTTCACAATAAATATTTCAGGAAATTTGCTTGTTGTAATTGAATATTGTCAACATGGCAGCCTTAGGGACTATCTCAGAGAAAATCGATGTAATTTCGAGAATTTAATAGATCCAGATACGGAATGTATTTGTTTCCCTGTTGATGATAACAATTCGTTACAAGGTATTCATGTGTTTAAATAGTACATATCTATTACATGTAAGAGTTCTGTATGTGCATTAGATACAGCTTCTCGTGGCTTGGGCGGTATCAACACGCTGCAGCTGCTGCGCTGGGCACTGCAAGTAGCACAAGGCATGGAGTTTCTCGCCTTCAAACAAATCCTGCACGGAGACCTAGCGCTGAGAACCGTTCTGTTGGATAATAACTATATAGTGAAAATTAGTGACTTTGGGTTGTCCAAGATTTTAGGCTCCAGAGGTTATTACAGGAAGACATCTCAAGTGAGCACTAACAGTGTAGTGTTATTTATGTACAAATTTATGATGTATATTGTTCCAACAGTGTCCGTTGCCGCTCAAATGAATGGCAATAGAGTCCATTAGAGACAAGACTTTCTCCACGCAATCTGACGTTTGGGCTTTCGGTGTGGTGTTATGGGAACTATTCAGTCTGGCGCGGACACCGTATGCCGAGCTGGAGCCGGATTTCCGTTTTTACCGGATGCTGGAAAATGGCTACCGTTTGAAGCGACCCGAGTATTCAACAAGGGAAATGTAAGAGAAGAGTACATAGTGAGTGTGGTATTATAACGAGTGGTGTGTGTTTGCAGCTATCAGGTAATGCGTGAGTGCTGGTGCGAGCAGCTGCGACGTAGACCTACGTTCTCGTGTCTCGTTTGCATTCTCCATGACCTGCTCCATGATCCCAACAAGGTAAACAACCGCACAATTCAAACTAATTGCTTGATACTGTAGCGAGTACGGCCCTGTTCCGTCTGGAACAGTCGACATGTCTGCTGCACGATTCACCGCTGTCTCAGACGCAATAGACAAGTCCGTACCTGTTCGCTCTGCGTCATGCTTCTACCGTGTGCCAGAAGCTCTCGAATATTCTCGAGTACATTGTTGCAGTATATAAAGGAGAGTTTCAGCCGGGAAGAGGCATTCTGTATTCGAAGTGTGAACAGTGCAAGTCGTTGCTAAATACTTTGTTGTGAATATAAATACGTGTTGAATATAAATATATGTCTTAGTAGTTGTACTACATTAGTTTCGTTTTAAATAAATATTTTGTTAGTGTTTTCATTACTCGTGTTTTATTTAATAATAAACTTCATCGAACCCGAAATTGTAATAAACGTTACAATTGGTGTCAGGTGTGGGGTTGTGTTTTGTGAATTAAAATTGAAGTTTAAGTGCAAATAAATAAAAATGGGTTCAAAAATGGTAAATCTAAGTGATTTAAAAGAGACTGATCTCAAGAGAGAATTAGAAGAACGTGAACTGGACACTACCGGCAAGAAAAGTGTTCTCCAAGAACGACTTCGTCAATTTTTGATTGAAGCTGGTGAAATAGTGGATACTTACGAATTCAAAATTCCGGGCGATTTGGACTCCATGTATAGAAGCATGCAGGAAAATTCTAGAAGTTTGGAAGCCAAATTGGAAGAAAGTTCTAGAAATACCAAGGAAAATTCTAAAAATCTGAAAGAACTTATGGAAACTAAATTTGAAGAAAATTCTAGAAGTTTGGAAACTAAATTAGAAGAAAATTCCAGAAGTTTGGAAGCTAAATTTGAAGAAAGTTCCAGAAGCTTGGAAACGAATTTAGAAACTAAATTTGAACAGAAGTTTGAAAAAATTGAAGAACATTCGAGAAATTTTGAAGAAAAATTTAAAGAAAAAATTTAAGAAATCGAAGCAAGATTGGCAACATTGAATCACGAACAGTCAAATGTCCAACAAATTCACGACTTGATTCAGAAAACTCCGTCTAGTGACCAGCCATTAAATAACGAGAAAGTTGAATATTTTGTGACAGACGGGAAAGAATCACTGCGTAGATTCCACATGAAACCACCAGAATTTGATGGCAAGGTATCTTGGCCTAATTATTACGCCCAATTCGAAGCTGCTGCAGTATCTAATGGGTGGTCATCATCTGAGAAGGCAACGGCCTTGATAATTGCGCTGCGTGGTGACGCAGTGGATATTTTGCAAACAATCCTTCCAGAAGAACGGCAAAACTATCATCAACTAGTTAAGCGCTTGGAAATACGTTATGGACACGCACATATGCAACAAGTGTATCACTTGCAGCTGAGAAATAGATGTCAGAAATCAAACGAGACTCTACAAGAATTTGAATCTAATATCGCTCGTCTAGTTCACCTGGCATATCCTGACACCCCAGATAGTGTGTTGGAACGACTGGCTGTGCAAGGCTTCATTGATGGTCTCCGAGATAAAGAAACCAAGCGGGCCCTGATTCTGGCTCGTTCAAGTAACCTGTCCATTGCCTTGGCCAGCGCATTGGAATTCGAGGCGGCAGAAGACGCTTCAAGACGGCAAGGCAATATTCGCACAATAGAGGGCGTGGAGGAGAATCATAATGAGTCTATGGAGGAAACAGCACGGCGTGTCATGACTGAGATGTTGCCAAAGAAGAGACAACTTCGATGCTGGAACTGCGGTGAGCTAGGGCATATGCGAAGCCGCTGCGGGGAACAAATAAAGAACAAGACAGCGGAGAATCTAAAGCGGGTCGACGCAAGAGGGCGTACGCCTGTCCAACATCAAGATATCCTGAAGCTAACTGGACATGTCGCATCCCTACAACCAAGAATAAATAGCATCTTTGTGGATGGATTGATCGACGGGAAACCACATGCCTTGCTGATCGATACAGAAGCTACAAAAACCATCATCAGACCTGATACTCTCAAGAAACAGATAACGATTGAATCAACAAAATGGCGATTGCGCACAGCAACAGGGTCCGCGGCTACCATCTATGGCGAAGCAGACATTACTATCTCCATCGGAAATACACGAATTAAACACCGAGCCCTGGTAGCTGACATTGAAGGCGAATTCATTCTCGGGATGGACATCATGAACGCGAATGGTGTGGAACTAAATTTAAAACGCGGCACACTTAAGATCAATGGTGAAGAGATCGTTTTATATCCCCGAGGAGAAGACACAGTACGTGTAACCTTAGCTGAAGATACTGTCGTTTTAAATCAAAGTGAGATGATTGTAGATGCCCACATGGAACGTGAACTTCCAACAGGATGTACCATGTTATTAGAAGCTGGAAATCATAATAAAACGACTACTCGAGGAATACTGGTGGGAAAATCTCTCGTGCATACTGGAAATGTAGTACCAGTTCGAGTAATTAATGTGAATTATTATCCAGTTACACTAAAGAAGGGTACTATCTTAGGACATTGTGCATCAGTAACTTCGATTATCAGACGAACATCCGTTACACAAAATCCATCAAAGAAGCTTCCCGCAGAACTGGCCAATCTACTGTCAACATCTTCCTGGGAATTAAACCAGGACAAGAATAACAGGATGAGAAATTTAATAATGGAATATCAAGACGTTTTCGACACCAGCTGTGAGACCAAGGGTAGAACCAACATAGTCCAGCATCAAATAAACACCGGCGATGCACGCCCCATCCTCCAAGTACCAAGACGATTACCATTGGCCAAGAGAGAGGAAACCGAGAAAATTATTCAAGACATGGAAAAAGAAGGTGTCATTGAATCCTCAAGCAGTCCGTGGGCCTGACCAGTGGTGTTGGTAAAGAAGAAAGATGGGCCAACACGATTCTGCGTGGACTATCGTCAACTCAACAACGTGACGAAGAAGGATAGCTACCCGTTGCCCCGAATAGATGACACATTGGATACGCTGGCCGGGTCGAAAATATTGTAATAAACGTTACAATACTATTATTATTATTATTGACTTACGGGACAACCATATTTTTAAATTTTAATAAGGAAAATGTTCAAAAAATATTTTAAAGTATGTGTTTCATGGCTTTACTAGTATTTTCTTTAGTGAAGATAATGACAAAGTGTCGAATCTTGGTACGGGTTATTATCATGTCTACAATATCAAGCAAAACAGTTACAAATTAAATTTAAATAAACAAAATAAGTAAACAGAGTAAAGAACAACAAAGGTAGGTCTCATTTGGGTACATTGGATTCTATCATGATCATACTGACTTGTTTCAGAAGTCGTGTAATCATAAGATTTCCCTTTTTCTACTGAAGATGAGAACATATTTCTCGAAATACGTATCTACATCGATTCTTTAATTAAGGATTAAGGGTTAAATTCTTTGTTGGTCATAGTAACATTGACGAACGACAACTCTATGAATGTCGGCAAACAACGATACTTGTATCATTGATATACGACGTTACTGTTAATATCAACGGACGACAACTCAAGTGACATATAGTCTACTTATTGACGTTGACAGATTCACTGTCTGTCGACTATGAAGATCAATATTTCGACTTCGATATGTACACTATTTTAATTTTAAACTGGAGGGATCGGCATAAAACGATTAAACGTCCCTGTCCCATATAACTACAATGAAATCTATTAGTGCGGCTACCACAAATCGCTTAACGATGATCACAACAGGTAATTTTTTAAGTGTCGTATTCAGTCTAAAATTATTCTTGTTTTTTCCTATGATTGATCATTTAAAAATACCGGCGAATGGGGCTGTACAACCCTGTGCGAACCTTGTGAAATTAGTTACAACTAGTCATATTTTGAGTTCCTTTGTAAACGTAATTGCCGTGCATTTAATTGTTTTATACCGATCCCTCCAGTTTAAAATGAAAATAGTATAGCATGATATTAGTGATGGCAAAATCCGTTCAGCTGACTGATCCGATTCATTAGAATCGGCTCACTAAAATGACCCGGTCAAATTGAACCGTTCTGTTAAAATATCTGATACATAGTACGTAATACAAATTTCCACTTCACCATTTTAGTTTTTGTTCTGATTGGAACCACACATATATATGTACCTCAACAATAAATAATATTTTAATAATACTGACCACATTTCATACTTTGATGATGTAACTTACCAAATTATATTTTTTGCAAATTAATAAAATACACAGCGCAGGTCTGTTTTCTCTTTGGCCGCTTTTTATTTGTTAGAATTTACCATTAAAACTTTAGTTGAATGTCAACATTTATGCTTGAAAGTTATAGTGAAAACTGAAAATACAATATATAAAATTACATTATATTTCAAATATAGTATTTCTGATTCTTTTTAAATAATAAAGAAATCAAAGGTAAGATTAGAAATTAACCTTTTATTTCGTATTAATGTTACCATAATATTATTATTGTAGCACTATACATAAACGAAAACAAGAAAGTGGGGTACAAAACGAGAAAAGGAAAAACAAAGAGAAGAAGAGCTCGCAAAAAACATTAAAATTAGTAAATTATTTTTACCATCGGTAACAACAATAACAGAGCTTGACAAAACATCAAGCCACAATGAAGACGATGGATAATGTATGCCATCAACTAGTTTCAATGGTCATTAAAATAAATTTTAAGGAACCCTCACGTGTTTGTCTACTTCCATCATTCAAATACAATCAAGTTCAAGGACCGAAACGGAGGCAGAAAGATTCAATGAATCAATTACTTTAAATGAAACAGTAACTGGCATGGTTTACTATAAAGACAAAATTTTAACAGTCAAAATAAAGAGACATATTATTCTATCAACTCCTTGTAAACCAAAAGGACTATTTAAAAAGAATCCATTACAAAATAATAGACATTTTTCGGAAAGTTATTATTACTGCGCGTATAAAAATGGAAATATTAATAGATTCTGGCTTTGTTATTCCCTATTTCTCGATGATATTTATTGCGAACCATGCTAGTTATTTACCGATAGCAAACATGAGCAATGGCGTATAGGAGTTGGAGACTGGCAAGGTCTTTCTAAAAAGAATGAAGTTAATTCAAATTCAGAAAAACACATTACAGCTTATAAAATTTATTATTATTGGAAGAAAAGTAAGACTACTAACAAGGACAGGGAAAGTCTAATAGCAATTTAAGCGTCCTTTTGGGAATGCGTTTTAGAAAGATTATTTAATATAACATTATTGTTGTCAAAAATTTCACTGGCATTCCGAGGACACAGGGAATAAACAGGAAATAACTATAATGATAATTTTCTCTCTTAAGTAATGCTGCTTGCAAAGTACGATGAGGTGATAAAACAAATTGTTATAGTTACAAGGTAGAAGGTTTTTAATTTGATTTATAAGTGGGAGTAAACCAAAAGAAGATCCGTAAAGAAAAGTTTAATGAAAATTGAAATCAGAAGAATTCGAGAAGAACAGAAGATACAAAATATACTTTTCAAGTCAGATTTTAAAAAGCTAGATTAAGTAAAAATACGCCAAAGAAATTGAACTTACAAATCCAGATTCGCTTTGGACGACATCAATCGCTTGGCAGCGAAACCTCGTCCCATCATCATTGAGGCTCAACCCAACTTAAGGAGCTACAAACGCCATTTATTTTTAAAATATCAAAATCGAGAGTTGCTGCATGACATCTGCCAACTAGGTTGACAGGAAATAAAAAATTCATGTTCGTATGGGTAGTATAGGTTCAGTAGAATATATACTTAAACGTAAAAGAAACGAAATTGAAAACAATAAACATCAAACCAAGAAGAAATCTTTAAAAGAAACAAACTAACATATCGGTCAACTACTAAAAACAAAAAAAAAACTAACAACAGAAATAGTAGATAATATAGATATGGAGCAAGTACTAACGGCAATTCGGGACAAATAAAAGAGGAACTAAAAACTTAAATTCAAAATAATAACCAAGATTTGCTACAAGAGATAAGAGAAAAAAACAAAATAATTAAAAACTTGGAAGAGAAAACAAAAATTAAAGATGAAGAATGGAAAAAATAATGATATCTATTAACCGTATAGAAAAACTGGAACTGAAGGAAGAAAGTAGAGAAAAAAGACTGAAGAAGAATAACATAATAATTAAAGCTGCACAAATAGACAATCCCGATTTAAAAACAGGAGTACAAGAATGACTAAGGAAACATATGAACCCAGATTCTAAAATAATAACGCATATAAAATAGGAAGCAAAGATAAATAAATTTTACAAATTGGGATGAAAAACTAAAGTTAATGATGAATAAACACAAACCACAAGGAAGTAAAATTTACGTAGATGACGACCTACAACACCTAAAGAACGAGCAATACAAGCAAATTTAAGGAATATGGCTAAACAGGAAAGAATCAATGGTAATTCAGCAAACATGACATACAAAAAAACAAATAAGATCAACGGAGAATGGTACGTGTGGAGTGAAGTAAAAGAAGAATTGGAGATAGACATTCAACAGAAAACCTTTCTTAACAAAAACTAGTGAGGTGTTAAATTGTGAATTTGTGGGATAATGAAAAATACTGCGTGACGTTTTTATAATATTTATTTTCATTCTGTACATAGATACTGATACTATCAACTGTTATTCTTTTATTTTATATTTTAGAAACTAGGTGTGCGTGTGCATACATAACATTTCCTCTCTGCTTTAATTTTCAATGGAGATATAAAATAAATTAGCTTGGTGTGTATGGCTTCCGCGGACAAGGAGTACGTGAAGATCGACGTGGAATTCGTTGGGCCGTGACGTCTTGATGCCGCGGTGGATGTTGTGCTGGAGGAAACTCTGCAGTAGCAGGAGACTCTGGAGTCACAGGAGATGACGGAGTCTCAACTGATTGACGTGGAGTTGTAGGTGTCGTGACTGCAGGTGTTGAGCAGTCTCCGTAGAAGTGGACTCGTCGACGTGGTTCAGAAATGTTCTCACGGTGTTCAACCGGTGGTTGAACAACGTTGGCCGGCTGCTCCGGAACTTCAGCTTCTGGATGACTTCGGATCTGGTCTACATGTCGTTTGTAGCGTTTACCGAAATAATCAATTTCGTAATGAAGATCTCCGAGGCGCGTAACAATTGTATCTGGAATCCATTTATCCAAGCGTTGGCTACCTGATAGAAAGTAGATGGCTTGCGATGGTTTGAAAGTGCGGAATGATGCATCGAATTCAGCATGATGTTTCTCCGCGATTTTCGTGCGTGTGTCATCTGGCCTGATAAGATCTAGGCGAGTACGTAATATTCGCCCCAAAAAGAGTTGTGCAGGTGATTGTCCAGTTGTTGAATGTGGAGCCTTGCGATATTGCCGCAGGAACTCATTGATATTTGGCTGTAATGAGCTTCGCGTGGTTGACATTGCTTTCAGAGCATCTTTTACTGTTTGAACGTAACGTTCAGCCTGTCCGTTCGTCGCGGGGTGGTATGGAGCTGTGAGCTTGTGATATTTCACTGCACTAAGTTGCAAGAATGTCTTAAATTCAGCAGACGTGAACTGAGTTCCATTGTCTGAAACAATAGTGATCGGTGTGCCATAGGCAGCAAATAACTCATCTAAGATTGATGTTGTTGCAAGGGTTGTCATTGAGCTGGAAATCTTGATCTCTACCCACTTACTGTATTACTTACTCTTTCCCAAGGACCCTTGGGATACTCCCAGTGATGAATACGGAACTTGGGTGGAGCATGAGCGTGTTTGGCACATTCGGTACATGTTTTAGCGATGCGTTCAATGTCTGCATCAATTCCTGGCCAGAAAACAAAAGATCGCGCTAAACCTTTCATCTTCACAATACCAATATGTGCTGCATGAAGGTCTTTAAGAATTGCTTGTCGGAGCATGGGTGGCACTACGACCCGGTGCTCGAGTAGAAGACAGTTGGCGGACAAAGTGTAATTGGCTTCTGGAGATTTGTAGCCGTGGCGAGGAAGATTCTGCCCTGTTTCCAACAGTTGTACGATCTTGTTTAGGTACGGGTCTTTTCGTGTTTCGTTGGCGATGTTCTCGGCGCGGATCGGAAGCTGTTTGATCTGGGACAAGGTAAATTGATCAAATTCATCGTATTCGATTACCTCTTTTTTCTCCTCGAACTTGATTTCGAATATTGCGTCGATCGTCGTAGATAACGGTGCGCGAGAACAATAATCAGCGTTCGCATTCGCTTTAGTTGTTTTGAAAACTACCTCGTAATCGAATTGTGCAAGATAATCAGCATAATTAGCCATTCTGCTGATGCAGAGCACTGGAAGCGACTTTTCTGGATGTAAAATTTGCGTAAGAGGTTTGTGATCGGTGATTAGCGTGAAATGACGTGCGTACAAATAATGGAACAAATTTTTGTACAGCCCAGACGATGGCTAACGCTTCTTTATCAATTTGTGGATATCGCTGTTCTGTGATACTCATCGTGCGACTGGCGTAGACAATTGGACGTTCAACTCCATTCTTCAGTCGGTGTGACAAAACGGCTCCCAAACCTGTTTTACTGGCATCGGTTGCCAGCAGTAGTGGTAGTACTGGATCATAGGGCATTAGTACTTGCGGGGAAATTAAAATATTTTTGATGTCCTGGTATGCCGCCTCAGCTGCTGTTGTCCATGAAAATGGTTCAATTAGTAGCATATCTCGTAGTGGACGATTTCTGGTAGCTAAATCTGGTATGAATGAGTTGTAATAAGTTGCTTTTCCCAAAAACAACTGTAGTTCCTGAGGATTGGACGGTTTCGGTGCGTCACGAATCGCTGTAATATGTTTATCTGATTTGTGCAAACCGTGGGCATCTATCTTGTGTCCCAAGAATTCAACTGCGTGCGTAGCAAACACACATTTAGCACGATTAAGTCGGAGACCATGTGACATTAATCGTTCTAATGTTGCCTCAAGAGCTGATATTAAGTTTTCAAAATTGTCTGCAAAAACTAAAATATCATCAAAAAAATTGAGCACGTTTGGCAAACCTTTTAAGACAGTCTCCATTCGACGCTGCCAAATTGCAGGAATATTTGCTGCACCATAAACTGCACGCGTTGGACGAACCAGCCCATGCGTTGGTGTGTTGAGTGTCAGTACATGACGAAATTCTTCATCGACTGATAAGTGGGTATACGCATCCGTGATATCCAAATGACAAAAGATTGTAGCGCCTTTCATACGATTGAAGAGATGCTCAGCTCTCGGAATTGGATGTTCATCGATGATCATTCTCGGATTTAATGTTGGTTTGTAGTTGCCGGTGATGCGTAGCTTACCATTCTTCTTGGTCACGACGTGAGTTGTTGAAGCCCATTCGGAATGTTCTACTCTCTCGTAGAAGCCTGACGCAATCTTAGCGTCGATTTCCTTGGCGTAAGCATCACGTAGTGCTAGCGGTACTTCGCGATCTCGTGCGAAAACAGGTGATGCACCTGGTTTAAGATGTATGGTGGCAGGCGGTCCAGTGAGTTTACCTGCTACCTCGCTGAAGATGTCTTCGTATCGACCCAGCAGTTGGTTGAGTCGAATTTTCTGTTCATGTGACAGACGTGGCGTGGCTGCAGCTAGTGTATGTACCTGATGACAGTTAGAGAAGAGTTCTACAAAGTTAATTTCATTCACAAACTGTGAAATCCATTCTCTCCCAAACAGCGTATCAAAGTCGCCATCTACGACGTAGAGATTTAGTCTTCTCGATGTCGAGCCGATTGTGGCATCAACCTGGAGACAGCCAATGCAATTTATACGATGTCCCGTATAGCTGGCGAATTGTCTGTTAGTTTTCTGTAACACGAATCTAGGTTTAATAGTTTGTAGTGTTTTCTGACTGATGATCCCGCAAGGCGCTCCGGTGTCGAGCTCCATGTCTATGTTGCGGCCATCAATCCGCACTCGTAGTAACTGTTTGGTGAGTGGTTTCACAACGTTGACATCATGTACCTTACTGAAATGTTCCACAATATCAATCTTGTCGGCTGGTTGCGTGGAATCTGCAACTTGATTAGACGACATGTGTTTTTTTGATCTACACACTTTGGCGATGTGGCCCTTTTTGCCACAGTTATGGCACTTGCTGTCGAGGAATTTGCACTGGTCGCGTGCATGTTTCCCTCCACAACCATTGCAGTGGTGACGATTTCCACGGTCACTTCGTTCTCTCTTCTGCGATGTGCTGCGCGAGATGCGCTGCTGTTCCAAACTTCGTGAAGACGACCTGGAAAATGGTATCTTGTTCCCTTTTGTTGGTGATTTGGAATAATAGCCAAGTTGTCTTATTGCCTCTGTAGACTTAATGACGTTGGACGTGTTGCGTGTCACTTCGAGAGAATTTGCGATCTCGTATGCTGCGTTGAAGGTTTCTGGTTTTTTAGCAATGATCTCGTCGCACATTTCACGAGATTCTAAGCCATGCAAAAGCTGTTCAATCAGCATCCTGTCGAGGAAGTCTCCATATTCGCAATGGACGGCAGCCTGTTTTAATCTAAGTGAAAAATTAGCAACAGTCTCACCTCTTTGTTGTGTGATGTGGCGGAATTTAATGCTTTCAGCGAATTTATATCTTGAACGGTCGAAATGGTCCTTTAAAATTTGTTGTAACTCATCGTACGTGAGTTGTTCTGGTTTACGAGGACTCACAAGAAATTTTAACGCGTTGTTTAGTTCAGCGCCCATGTAAACGCGAGCATAATTTGCATGTTGATCTTCAGGAATTTTGCTCAACTGTAGTGCCCAATCGAAATGCTTGAAGTAGTCTTCGATGGTTGTTTCGTCTGAAGATCGATATTCATTTGCTGAAAACAATGGTTTGGTTTTTGCACTAAGAGCACTCGCAGGAACGCTGGCAGTTGCATTTGCTGCAGACGTTTGGATAGCGTTCGCGATCATATTGGTAAGCGCTTGTAACAACTCGTTAGGTACTTCCATCTTTGATGCGTTTATTGTTTAAATTGCACTGTACACGTTTATATCTTCACTCTGGGTGTGAAGATGTATCCCACTTCTGACACCAATGTTAAATCGTGAATTTGTGGGATAATGAAAAATACTGCGTGACGTTTTTATAATATTTATTTTCATTCTGTACATAGATACTGATACTATCAACTGTTATTCTTTTATTTTATATTTTAGAAACTAGGTGTGCGTGTGCATACATAACATGAGGATAATAAATTCGAGATAAGATAAGTTTTTGGAACCTAAAGGGCATTAAAAATAAGGATATAGAATTTTGGGATTATATACAAAAATTCGACATCATAGGATTCACAGAAGCTTGGATTGAGGAAAAAGATTGGAATCAAATAAAACATAAGTTAATTGGAAATGCGTATTCGCAACAAGGATCCATAAGAAAGGTAAAGCAATGGTAGGTATCTTAACGGGAATTAAAAGGAATATAAACGAAATAGAAACTAGTGATAAGTTTAGAGAAAATATACAAAATAGGCAAATTAAAATAGAAAATGAAAAGTGGCGATTTATTACGATGTACAACAATAATAGACTTATTGAAATATTTAAAGAATTAGAATAATCAATAGAAGATACAGACAAACAAAATTTTAACGTAAGAGGCGATATGAATGAACGAATCGCAGAAGGAGGGATATGCAACACCTACAGGTAAAATAGAAAATCTGGCTTCTAAAATAAACATATAAACAAGGAAGGGGCAATTTTACTAAAATGGAGCTTAGAAAAGAGTTGGAACGTCCTTAACGGTAACCACATAGGTAATGAAAACGGAGAATATACATTCATGAATGCCAGAAACGATGCTTTAGTAATCGACTATGATATAGTAAATAATGAAGCTTTACATAAAATAAAGAAATTCGAAATAGAGGACCCGGTAAAATCAGACCATTATTTCATTGTTATCACTCTAGAAAAACAGATAAATAAATTGGAAGCCACAAATAAAACACGGAAGATTATTATCAGGAATGCAGTGTCTATCGCTCGGTATAAAGATACCATAAAAAATTTAGAGATTCACACCACGGATAGAGGTACAGTGAAAGGTATAGATATATTAGTAGCAACGACAAAAACAACAACAAGGAAAATTTAAATGGCTACATACTCAGAAATTCATGGTGAGCCAGAAAGAAAAAGTCATAAACGAGTTACATAATATCAACTCAGAATCAAAAGAATTACAGTACATATTAAAAGAACGATAAAAGCATATGGCAGTAGCTAACGATATATCCCTGGTTATTACTATTCGACTCCATAGTCAAGAGTATAGTAATGTATGGGGCAGAAATTTGGGATTGGAGTGAAACTAAGGAAATAGAAAAACTATTAAAGATAAACTAAGAACAGCTGCTGGTGTAGAAGCTACAAGATTCGAAGAAAAGATCAGCAAATACAATCAGTATATAATTATACACCAATGTTGGCTGTACATGGAAAGGGAAGAAGAAATAAGAAAACCACTTAGTAAATTATAAACAAAAAGATAGAAATATTACGAAAGAAACGGTTACTCAAATACATAAGTAGGAGTACGGAATAATAAGATCCACACGAATATAAACGAAAACCTTACAAGATGATATCATGAAATACAAAGACAAGATCAAAACAACAGAATACAAACTTTGCAAATATAATACTAATGTATAAAAGAATACGATCAATAAATATTCCACTGTATCTAACAAGAAAAGCTAGAACCTCATTCTAGCTAATAGCCAGTCTATGATGTGGTAATGAAGAAAAGAAAAACCAATACTGAAGGAATGAAGAATCGAAATGTAAACTTTGTGACGAAAGTGAAGAAAACCTTCCACACCTCCCATATAACTGCAGAGATCTCCCACAACGAACTAAAAACGTCTACCAAATCCTCAAAGAATCAAGCATTGGGGAATATTGGGCCAAACTCCTCAAAAAGAAAAGAAAAGAACTTTCTTTTACCTGATTCATAATTGTAATACTGTATAACCTCATATACATAATTATTTAAATGTACTTTCGGTATGTAGTATTCTAAGCCTAAAGGTATGAAGAAAATAAACTTAACAGAATAATGAAACAAATTAAAAATAAACTAAAGGGCACAACAAAATAACTTAGTCCTTCTATTCAAAATGAATTGATTTCTTACTTAGGACAACATCTACTAAATCCTATAAAATTACGAAATAAATGCATCACAATTCTTTGCAATAATATTGTCACGTTTACAAAAGACATAGTCGCTAAACATTAGCGATCTTTACTTAATTTAGAAATAATTAACACTTGTTGCGTTGAAGTTACGATAAATTGGGGGGAAGTCATAGCTATATTCTGATAGAATCTACTCGACGTGACTTAAGGCTGCGAACGTAGGCCGGTTGAGAGAACTTTACATGTCAGCTAGTGCTGAACTGCGTCTAACATGCGGGTCAAAATAAATAAGCATACACAATAATTTTCAAAGTATATTAGTTTATATTGAAAAAGACATATTAGTTAGTACAACGTCTAACAAAACTCTAAGTTGATAATATTCTTAAAAACTACTTACATATTTGACAAGTCTAGTCGGACCATCATGGAGTCAGCGTCTCGCACAGGCAACAGCAAGGATCGAGGTAGTCTTCACGACAAGTGACAAACACTACTTCTATCTTCTCTAGCCAAAAGCTAGGGTTTTTATACTATATCATCCCTACCCCTGAGGTTCAGAGCATCCGCAGGGCCTTTGTACTCTGAGGTTTTGGAAAGTTGTGAAAGACTTTCAAAGTCAAACACGTGTCGATTCCATAACAAGGAACCTTGACCGTTTTAGTCATAATTCTAATTAGGACCGAGATGGTTAGGAAATATCATGCGATGACAACATTTATCAATCATCCAACGGATGTCAAAACCTCAGGAATATGTATGTTCTAAGCCGCTTTCGAGAAGTGCATTAATCACTGTCAGATAAGGAAGTACGAAGACCACAACATACGCTGTGCCGGCCCGAGTCGGTGACCACCAGTTTTGGTGTGTCGAAGGGCCGCTTTTACGCTTTCCCATGACTAGGCCGTCATAACTTGTAGGAGGTGCTCATGTCACAAGATATAATCGTGTCTCATACTTTTTAGAAAACGACTCTACGTACATAGTTTCAACATCAATGACTAAGATTTATTACCAATAGTTACAAGTTCAATATCCTTGTGACATTACCCCTCCCTCAACTTCATGGCGTCCCCGACATGACCTTATTCTAATTATTTAGTCTCATGACTTGTGACAAAGGGATGTACCCTGGTCTTTCACTATCGAGTTCCTGTATCACATCGTATTCTGGGACTGGTGGAGGGAAACTAAACATGGGTAGGTAATCTGAGGCGGTTGTTGGTAAGGGTGTGAGGTAGGTTGATTCGGATGCGTTGGAGCTGTGTATGGATCTAGGCCTGTCTGGCAACCGAGGTGCTGCTTCAGGTGCTCGATAGTTAATACGATTGACTGGTACCTGAACTGGTACCTGAGCCGGTGATGCCGCTCTTCTGAATATTCTCTGTGTTAATAGACCAGTGTACAACTCTCTTTGCTTCCTGATTATAGTAACATGCCTACAACTATAGATTATCATCAATATTATCATTACGGGCCAAGGAGCATACAAAAGAATACGGGTCGTTATATCCACTTGATCGGTGGCCACAGCACTCATGTCTAGACAATCTTGTAAATTATTAAAAATAGGGTATTGTGCTGTGTCATAAGGGGGTAAATTTAGGGACTTAGTTCTAGCCCACGCAGCTGGGATTATGTGTTTATACTCGAATTTGATATCGGTTGAAATGCATGGAAATGCGGGAGTGAGCACTATTCTACTATCTAACAAGACTGAACAATTACAGGGCAATGAAAGCCATACAGCTCCGAAATCTCGTTCAATTTTAGTTGTTTGCATTCTTGTGCAATTTTCTTGCGTCACATTGGCAACATGAGTTAGAATAAAAGTATTCGTATTAATAACAGTTACTAATCGCGTATCTGGCTTAGACGGTCTACACGACATCGGACAATGATATGTAAATTCTTTGATTGTTGCTCCAGTCAACAAAAGCCTTGCACAAGCTGCAGTTATTAGGTTCTCATAACTATTAGAGACAGCACAAAGTCTATCTCTGTGTGGGTCGCATCGCGGAGTAACAATATCCAACTGCTGGCTGTTATGATATCTTATTATTGCTAAGTCTACATGCTCCGCCTCAAGCGCGCATGTTTGGTCCTGCCAAGCAAAGGGGGCGGGGATTAATCGCCGCAGTTGTATATTCGCTACTTGCAATCGCACCACGGGAATGTGCACGCCTATGTTAACGTTCTTATCAGTGATAAGGCAATCAGTGAGTGGCAAGCCGTAGTATTGGCCAACGTCAGATATGGCGGACCGGTAACCGTTGTTATTAATTTGTCGTTCAATTTCTGTTAAATCTTTATGCAAAATTTCCATTCCAATCACCTCAGTGGATAAATGTCTTGCATGACATGCACTAATGAGGTTACTTAATTGAAAATTTAATAAATTTGAAAATACCAGTAATTGATCACATGACGTTAAATTTTGACTCATTACATGTTGTTTAATTTTGAATTGAATCGGAAATTGTTTAATTTTATTCTTGAAAGCTTGCGACTCATTGGTGGTGGTAAATAATCTTTGAACGTGACTTCGTGAAGCTATTTGAAAGTTCCAACCTGCCGTATTTCCATCATTCGCTAATATAAGTCCATTATTTTTAAAAGTTTTAATCCCGTGTATTAGGGTATCACATGCTAAATATTGTATATTACTAACTTGACAACATTGTAAAAGTTTAGCTTGTAAATCTTTCTTAATAAAATTAATATCATATATCAAGGGTATTGAGGTCTCATATGAAATCACTTCTGGTAATGCTTGAAAATATGCTCCCGTATTAATTTCTACCTTGCCCTGAGTTAGCCTAATATGAAGGTATATAAGTAACAAGATTACTTGCTTAATTACGTTAATTGACTCCATTACCTTTTTAATCATAAATCCAATTATCCCCAACCACACAAAAAATAATACCTTCAGTTTAAGCAAACTGAAAAATAGTTTGAACAATACACAATAATAAACATAAATTGATAAACACAAATCGTAAATTGTGATATAGTGTAATAATAGCAATTACGCGGTTCAGAGCAGTCGCGTTGATTTGAAATTGTCCTTTTATGAAAATTTCCCCTGGGTACCCCTTTAACTATTTATATCTTTTCCTCTACCAATTTAAACAAAAATCTATCCAACCAGTGACGATGTCCACGTCCCCTTGATTGTAAACGTTTACACAAATTTTACGTTTTTTCCTGCCTTTTCCTCACACAAATTATACTTTAACTACAGTTATTTCCTTTTGTAATTAATTGAGCTCTAACATATACAAAAAACCTCGACGGCCCCATATAACCTCAAGTTTGGCCAAAAATTGCATATATGAGACGGTTTTAATTGTAGGACATTCCAATATTACTTAGAAGGGTACTCACGGACGGTCGCTCGTCGAAGAGTGTGGGTTCGGGGAAAATTAGGGCGCTGACTTCTTCCTCTTCGACGGTCCGCTGGTAGAGTCCTGGCACGGTTCCTCAGGTACTCGTCGAGCGTGTGAGTGATGCTCGACCCCGACTGACCTCGCTGTCCAACTTTACAGCGATGTTGATTCCTCCGGGTAGAGTTAGGGTTCCCTCGTTCACTCCCTCCAATTCGAATGGCACCTCGTCGTCTCTCGGGGGCCTCAGGATGCGGCGTATCGGGCAGTTCGATAGCCGTGTAAATCGAGCAATATAATATAATCCCAATATTATAATTGCGACGCTTAATAATGTTAGCGTGACCAAGTACAATATAAACAAGGCTGACGGTGCCTCAGGGTTGATGCTGTCGGGGCTGATGGCTGCTACGGTTGGTGGAACGATGGCGAACTGGGCGGCGGCACGTCTACTCATCCATAATTTGAACAGGATAAATGAAATGAGTACGTTCCAGATGTATATGAGTACGTCCTTATGATGCGAGTAGGCGTCGATTATTTCGTCGGGCCGTAGACTGATCTGCTGGAAAGCACTGGCCCAATCTTGAGTGGTTCCGCTGATGGCTGACAGATTTAGATGTGGAACGTGCTGAGTCCAATTATGATTTAAGCACTCGGTTATGTTGTTATACACCGGGTGCGTCTCTGGGACTAGCGGATTGATTCTGAATGATTTTAAAGTTGACCAAGTGGCTGGAAGTACGTGCAGGATTTTTAATTATTGACTGTCTTCTCCACATGGAACTCGAACAGGAATTAAGCGAGACGAGTTGGTATAGAGAGCACAGTTACACGGCAACTGAACTTGAAGTGCACCGGGCTGTCCTATGTGTAGTGTGCTGACCGGATATTCTTCCCGCGGACATCGGACTCTCATGTCGGCTTGTGGATGGGTTATTACATAGGTATCGGGCCGGACTTCGGAAATGATGGTTTGCGTTGAGCGATAACAGCGGAATGAACAATGCTTTGTTATGTCATCCACCGTTGCTCCTTGGTACATTTTAAATGCACATTGTGGTCCGTATACCGCATCAGAAGAGAACCGCGGCAGATAGCATAATCTGTCTTGATAAGGCCGGCATTGATGTAGCCCGGCTCCGGATATCGGTCTCATGGATTTTCCACTGACTGCTAGATACATGACATCATGCATGATCATGCACGTATCATTGTTCCACCCGAATGGTGTTGTCAGTAATTCGACTAATTTCCAGTCTCGCTTAACCTGGTTCACGGGTACCTTGACGTGTACCACAATTTTACTGGCACTTATACCACAGTCGACAATAGGCAGCTTGAAGTATTGAGACAGATCTAACCGGGATATGGCGAGTTGCATGCCATATCCGGCTAATCGTCCCTCTAATTTATCCAGATCGGCCGCCAATATTCCTGGCGTTAGTAGAGCTGTAGGAATATTTCTATTTTTACAGGCATTAAGAATTTCATTTTGCCTCGTAAGTTGTAGGCTCTGCAGCATTCGTTTTATGGTTAAGAAATTATTTATCAGCAGTTCATGAATCAGCATCTTGGATGAATCTTGGAACCTTACGCCGTATTCTTCTGCCTCAGCTAATGCCTGAATTCTGTTCTTTAGTTCGGAGAAGGCCTGTTGTACTTCTGCATCATATGACTCGAAATGAGTAGTGATAGTTGACAGTTCTTTGAATTCTTCGTGCAGCCCTGATTGTAATTGTTCTATCTTTTTCGCCATCTTCTTTTCGTTGAAAACGAAATCCTTCATTTTTGTGTCCGTCATTACACCGCAGCACCAGCTGAATGCGTCCCCGATAAAATTGAGTGCACGGCTCGTCCGTACACGACTGATACTTGTCGTATACTGTTGAACATTATTATTATAAAGTTGTTCATCAAGTTTCGTCCCGGATAACTTCTCGATGTCCAGGAAATACTTTGGATCCAGTGAGGCATCCAATTTCGTGAATAATTCGTCGTGGAGGTCCCCCATCTTCTGTATCTGGCTCGCCATTAGACAGTTGGCGGCATCATCGTCTTTGCAGTGTACTATACCATTCGAGGGATCGAACGTGACGTTGAGCCGATTTACCCATTCGGCTTCATATGTAAGTGGTATGGTGGCTTCATATACTACCGCCTTTGGTAGCTCCTTCCAGTACGCCCCGGCCACCACTCGGACAGGAATATCGGGTTTTACCCCGATCACACACAATAGAAATACTGCTCTGTAACCCATCATATCATTAAATTCATATATTATTCTTAATTATGTATATGGCTCCTTTAACCTCCCAGGACGGTCTATATTAATATAAGCGAGTGTTTTTAGTTCCTAAATCTATTTAAAAATTAATTGCATTTAAGCGTCCCTTAATGATTAGTTTTATCCCGCACCTTGGCGTCCTTATTCACTATCCTATCTTCATTCACACTATTATTATATTGTTTTATTTGTCCTCATTCATCCCACTTAATGTTGTCCTTTACTTTTCACGCACTCTCACTTATGTGTCCTTTTTTTTTTTTTTTTTAATTGATCGGGTCGGCGCTGTCCTGCGCCCTCGTGCCGACATCCCTATAAATATTGTACAGCCGTTTGGCCAGAGCGTATGCGCAATGTCGCCGCGCCTGCTCCGGCCGCATGTGGTAGGGACACCGCTCTCTCAGACGGCCCAGGCCCAGCATGACGAATCTTCGCCTCGGCACCACGCTCAGTTCTCCCCTGAAGATACGCTGTAACGTCGCATGCGCTCCGGTCGTAAAGGTCCGCACCTCTCTCACGTTCATTAATAAATTTGCCAAGACGGCTAGGGCTTGTTCCTGGGACATGTCTCCTGGGATCGCGTCCCGGGGCTCTAGCACGTCAGACGCCATTTGTCTGGCCCGTTGCGGACTAGAGAGGTGCCTGGTGTACTGAGTCAAATCCGCATGGTACACCAGCGTGTGCCAGTCATGGCCTTCTGATATGACCGCGATCTCCCTCACTATGTAGGTGGAGCCCAGGAAGGCACCGCTGATCTCCACGTGTGCGAACGGGATAAACCGTGTCGTCATGGGGGGTACTCGTGCTACTGGCCGATCCAGCATCACGGGTGATAGTTCTGGGGTGGTGCTGGTGGAGATCGGGGTCACGGTGCCTGTCCCGGCCCGTGCGGTGAGCGATGCGTCATCTCCGGAAGGGCTGGATGGTGCCGTAGTGTTGTCGGGGGCTCCTGGCGGGTCCAGTGACTCCTCATCACTGAACAGGGGTGAGTTTCGGGTAGGGGAATCTTGAGGGGCCTCGGTTTCGGCCGTCGGAGTCTGGGGAGGTACCGCTGGGTACTCCAGGTATCTTCCACAGACGTCCCGGCTTACCTGAAGTGCTGGAGGCTCGCTGTAGTCGGCCGGTGTGTAGCCTAGGTGAGGCGGACGGACGGACAATGGTGTTAGGAATCCTGGCGGGGCTGCTAGCCGGGAGGAGGAGGCAGAATCCTGCGAGTCCTCGCTAGTGATCGAGAAGCCTGTCTCGGATGCGGTTGGAGAGCTGGTGACGGCTTCTTCTGGTACTTGGTTCTCGGAGGGCCTCTGCTCTTGCTCCTGCTCTATGGCGGCAGTGGATCCGGGGTCCATCAGGGGGGCTGTATTTCCCGTGGATAGCATATCATACAAGTCTTCCAGTCGCATTGGCGGCACTTTATGGACCGTGGCGTACTCCATGTACGCCTGGGTCGCGGCCAACACCTGGAAGGGCGAGATCGTGGAGGGGTTCGAGAATAATCTCACCAACCCCATCGCCACTTCTAGCCGCTGCTGAATGGCAGCTACTTTTATGATGTCTAATTTTTCTTCATCCGTCTTATCCGTCCTCACCATCAGGAGCCTTACTTCCTGCTCAACTTGAAATAGCTTCGGCAGGGCGCACAGCCGAAGTATTATGCTCCGGAATATCGCCAGAGCATTCAACGGCGCACCCTCCGACAGCTTTTCCGCCTCAATGGCCAACGTTACGCACAACATCAGTATTGTGCGCTGGGTGTCTATCCAACCCCTATATGAATAAAATTTTATTTAACATTCTTCGTCTTTCGTTTCTTGGGTTGTCCACTCTAGACCCATGCACTACGATGCTGGGGAAGCTATTCTACAGTTAAGCTAATTACACGTTACTCATACATAATTATTCAAACGGCATTCATTTCTATATTACTTATACTCTTATTATTTTCTAATTTCTAACCTGTTCTAACCCGTCCTAGTGAGTTATTCATCTTGTTATTTTATTTATGTATTTTTTGTTTATTTATTTTTTTCTTCATTCCTGGGCGTCCCCAGTCTCTGGTTCCGCCTCGGAGTGGTCATCTTCCTCGCCGGTTTGTCTTTTTGCGCTGCTACGCAACCGACGAGTATTTCCTACATTTGAATCGGGATCCCATGGCTCATGGTATGGCTTTAGTCTTGCTACGTGTACTACCTCTAATTTACTTCTTTTTCCCGTTCCTTTTTTAATTAAGTAATTCACGTCCGACTTTTTCTCTATAATTTCGAAGGGTCCGAACCACTTCAACAATAGTTTATCTGTTTTTCCTACGTGTCTCTCCGGATTATAAACTTTAACTTTTTGACCTATCGCGTATTCTACTGGGCGATGCTTATCATCATACCGTTTTTTATCGCGAACCTGTTTTTGTTCTATGTTAATTTTCGCTTGCTCCCTGATTTGTTGCAATTGTTCCTGAGTCTTAATTATTATGTCTGTCTCAACGGGAGCCGTCAATTGTGCCTCGGTTGGCAGGATAGCAGGGCGGCCATACAATAATTCAAATGGAGCCATTTTTGTACTTTCTTGTTTTGAGGTGTTATAAGCAAAAGTCACATGTGGTAAATACTCATCCCAATCTGTCTGAGCTGTATTTACATACATGCTCAGCATATCGGCAATGGTTTTATTTAATCTCTCGGTTAGTCCGTTTGTTTGCGGTCGATAAGCGGTCGTGAATCTATTCTCGGCGCCCATTAACCGCAACAACTCAGCCAACACTTGAGATTGAAATACTTTACCACGGTCACTTAATAATACTCGCGGTGCTCCGTGTCTACAAATTATATTTTCTAAAACAAACGCTGCCACTGGCTCTATTTTTCCTGAGGGGATTGCTTTTGTTTCCGCCCATCTAGTAGCATAATCGGTGGCTACAATTATGAATTTCTTTCCGCGTTTACTTCTATGAAAAGGCCCTAATAAATCGATTCCAACCCGATCGAAAGGCTGACCGATAGGTAAGGGATGCAAAAATCCTGCGGGTTTTGCATTTGCAATACCCTTCCTAGCTTGACAGTCCGCACACCCCCTAATGTATTTCTCTATATCCTTTCGCATGCTATTCCAAAAATATCTATCCGCGATTTTATGAAATGTTTTAGCCAGGCCTAAATGTCCTGCTAATGGCTCATCGTGATTGCCATACAAAATTTCTCCGACTAAACTTTGCGGTATCACAACTAGATTTGGTTGCCCATCAGTACGTGGGTTTCGTTTATGTAAAATTTCATCTTTAATTAAAAAATTCTTCGCACGCCTCTGTAACAGTGATGTGCCATATTCAGGGTCTTCTATTGCTCTAATTAGCTCGAGCAAATCTTTGTCTTCGCGCTGTAATTCAGGTAGATTAACGTCGGTGAGTGCATAAGTTGCAATATCAACCGCGTCTTCCTCGTCTTGTTTGGAAGCCGCGGCGCACGGATAGCGAGATAAGCAATCCGTGTCCGTATGGGATTTTCCACTTTTGTGAAAAATTTCGTATTGATAATCTTGCAGCTTGATGCTCCATCTTGCCAATCTACCTACCGGATCTTTAACTGATCGTAACCAACATAACGCGTGATGATCTGTTGCTACTCTGAATTTTCTGCCCCAAATATAAGGACGCCACTGCGTGAGTGCGTATACGAAGGCTAAGCATTCCTTCTCTGTGATTGAATAATTCACCTCAGCCGGTGTGAGTTTACGCGAGATATACGCTACAGGGTGCCATTTGTCATGAATGTTTTGAAGAAATACGCCGCCTAAGCCCAGGTCACAAGCGTCGACACGTATTTCTATATCTGCCTTCGGGTCAAAATGTATCAAGACCGGTGCTGACGTTAATTTTTCTTTTAAGATTTCAATTGCTTTTAATTCTTTCTCAGTTAATTTGAATTTTACATCTTTTTTAGTTAGAATATACAAAGGTCTAGCAATTTTAGCAAAATCCTGAATGAATTTTCTGTAATAGTTACACAATCCTAAAAAGCTTTGAATATCTTTGACTTTTTTAGGTAATGGGAATTCTTTAATTGCTTTTACTTTCTTGTCGTCCGGCCCAATGCCGTCCGTAGTGACTTTGAACCCTAGGAGGTCTATTGTTGTTTGCAAATAGATACATTTTGATGGTTTTAATGTTAAACCGGCCTTTCTCAGGCGTTCAAATACGTGTCGCAGCCGAACCAAGTGCTCCTCAAAAGTTTTACTAAAAACAATTACATCGTCTAAATAAATTAACACTTCCTTCCATTTTAATTCTTTAAAAACTGTATCGGCCAAATGTTGAAAAGTGGCCGGTGCTGAAGTTAAACCGAAACTAAGTACATTAAACTCATAATGCCCATCTGGCGTAATAAAAGCTGTTTTCGGCTTATCGGATTCTTTCACGGGTATTTGCCAGTATCCGCTAAACAAATCTAAGCTTGTAAAATATTTTGAATTTCCCAAATAACTTAGTATATCCTCAATTACAGGTAGTGGATATACATCTGCTTTCGTTACTGAATTTAGTTTACGGTAATCTACACAAAAACGCCAGCTATTATCTTTTTTCTTCACCATTACCACAGGTGACGACCATGCGCCGTATGAGGGCCGCACGATGTTATCAGCTAACATTTCCTTAACTTGTTGCTGTATTAGTTCTCGTTCCTTGTGAGAGACACGATAGGGCCGTTGATGGATCGGTGTCGCGTCGCTGGTGGGAATCTCATGTTCCACCATATCAGTTAACCCGATCTGTTTCGAATTCCAAGCGTACACATCGCTAAATTCATTAATTAGTTCCAACAATTTCGTTCGCTGTTCGATTGTTAACTCTTTATTTATTTCATGAGCCATGGTATCCTCACATTTATTATCCATATACATAATGTTAGTACCTATTCCCTTAGTAGCGTTAATATTATAAGCAAAAGCCGTATTTTTAAACATCTTACGAGCTAAATTCTTACTTAAATTCTTAACTATAGCCGTCCATGTGCCTAATTTTGACTCGTGAGGCCGTAATTCCAAAATTTCTAAGCCGTATCGTTTTGTAATATCCGAACGTATCCATACGTCATGCGTGATATTGCAAGCAGCTGATTCATTCAGATAGCAAACGACCTCAGCATTTCCTGGAATAACTACGTCATCGCTTAGCACGAGTTTATTCATTTTCGTTTCTACTATCGGCTGACTAGCGTAAGGCAGTTCTGACCACACGTCACCGGCTGCAGTATCTATCGTTATCGGTGATAGTTGAGCGCTCAGTTGCGCCAGTGGCGTATCGTTTAACCGCATATGACTAGATCTGAATTTAATTTTATAAATTTTATCATTGTCGTAGATTGTAATAATTTTATTTTTGAAATCGATTAGTGCTTGGGATTTAATCAAAAATTGCATGCCAAGTATGACGTCACAAGGCAGATTTGGAATCACCAGAGTGGCTACTTCCGTGCTCCATGTGCCCATCGTGAGGGACAGGATTGTACTCCCCAGCACTGGAATTAAATGACCGCCCGCGGAGCGGAGCATTTTTACCGTCGTCTGTTTGTAGTCTAGGGCGTTTCGAGCGCCTACTACGTTGTACACACACCCTGTGTCAACGATGATGCTAACAGGTTGATTTTTCAACCAACCCGCCACTGTGAGTATGCGAGGGTTATTTTCTTCATTAGGCCCTGAATCAATTAGGCACACGACGCTACGGACCTCGTCTAGCGTCGTGAGGCCCCGTTTCCCGCGTTATCTTGTCTCGGCTCTTCGGCACTTGCCCGTCGTAGATCGGGACACTCGCGACGATAGTGCCCCGGGCGCGCGCAGTTGTGACAAATTATTCGTCCGTCCGCGGTACGCGAGGGCTTGTATTGGTAGCCGCCGCGGCCTCGACCACTGTCCCGGCCGCCGCTGGGGCTACCGCGTGCGACGGGATTCCTTTGGGCCGCGCCTGCTTGGTAGCGCGGTGTAAAATCCCTAGGGGGCGGGGGACGGAAGCCTCTCCGTACCTCATCCCGCACTACCTGCGTCAAATCACTCTGCATCTTTTTTAACCGATCTTCCAAATCGATCTCTTCGTCGGTGGTTACCTTCTTTTTCGCCAGCACACGCTCGCGAGCCATCTGTACACGGTGATCCATGTCACAGATCTTATCGATTGCTTGTTTCAGTTCCGTGAGAGTGGACGGTTCTTTGACCGCTATTTTTTCTTGCATGTCCGGCAACAAACCCGCTTCGATTGTGTTTTTGATTTGCTCGTCGTCTAATTTAGTTTCGAGTGCATCGTTGATATCTAACATCGCGTAAAAATATGCGCGCGGATCTTCATCTTCGTCTTGAATGCGCGTACGCCACTGGTCCTGCAGTGTGCGTTCGTAATCTACCGGGTAAAATTCACTTTTGAACTCCCGAATTAGCTGTGCCCATGTAGCAGTGCCGTTACGTGCGGCATATCCTCTATACCACACGGCGGCGCGTCCATTCAAATATAATTTGAAATAAGACAGTCGCTCTTTTTTATCCCAATGATGTGCTTCCGCGGACTCGTCGAATTTCCGCAAAAATTCTACCGCGCTAATACCCTGCCCAGGATTAAATTTTTCCGGCTCTTTGAATTTAGGGTGAATCACCTCCGCGTCTTCATTACCCAAGGTATTTAATGTTGGCTCTGCCATCTCGGCTTCGTGCATCGAGGTGTGAACAGAATCAGAACTGGATTCAGATTCACGTGAGTCTTCGCGATTTATTGGTATCGGTTCCGGGGGGTCCGGTGGAGCTATTATTTGATCGGTAGGACTAAAAAATTCTCTGTCTGTGCGCGGCGTGTCTTCTTCCGGTGTAAACGCGCTACTTTGTTTAGCTTGTCCCACGGCTGGACTTTGAAAGGTTTCGTTCTCCTGCTTCTTTCGCGGTGGTGAACGAGCTATCGGCATTCCCTTGTGTATATTTAACCGTGCTTTAGTTATTCGAAGATTATACGACGGCGATGTTTCACCCGGATCCCGGTTATCGTTTTGCTTTTTCATTTACGTCTTTGCATTATATAAAGATTGAACTGTTAGTTTTTTGACCGCATTCTCGTCAAACCCGAATTGGTTAGTACCCGGCGCCTCCACCAAATGTCACGTTTACAAAAGACATAGTCGCTAAACATTAGCGATCTTTACTTAATTTAGAAATAATTAACACTTGTTGCGTTGAAGTTACGATAAATTGGGGGGAAGTCATAGCTATATTCTGATAGAATCTACTCGACGTGACTTAAGGCTGCGAACGTAGGCCGGTTGAGAGAACTTTACATGTCAGCTAGTGCTGAACTGCGTCTAACATGCGGGTCAAAATAAATAAGCATACACAATAATTTTCAAAGTATATTAGTTTATATTGAAAAAGACATATTAGTTAGTACAACGTCTAACAAAACTCTAAGTTGATAATATTCTTAAAAACTACTTACATATTTGACAAGTCTAGTCGGACCATCATGGAGTCAGCGTCTCGCACAGGCAACAGCAAGGATCGAGGTAGTCTTCACGACAAGTGACAAACACTACTTCTATCTTCTCTAGCCAAAAGCTAGGGTTTTTATACTATATCATCCCTACCCCTGAGGTTCAGAGCATCCGCAGGGCCTTTGTACTCTGAGGTTTTGGAAAGTTGTGAAAGACTTTCAAAGTCAAACACGTGTCGATTCCATAACAAGGAACCTTGACCGTTTTAGTCATAATTCTAATTAGGACCGAGATGGTTAGGAAATATCATGCGATGACAACATTTATCAATCATCCAACGGATGTCAAAACCTCAGGAATATGTATGTTCTAAGCCGCTTTCGAGAAGTGCATTAATCACTGTCAGATAAGGAAGTACGAAGACCACAACATACGCTGTGCCGGCCCGAGTCGGTGACCACCAGTTTTGGTGTGTCGAAGGGCCGCTTTTACGCTTTCCCATGACTAGGCCGTCATAACTTGTAGGAGGTGCTCATGTCACAAGATATAATCGTGTCTCATACTTTTTAGAAAACGACTCTACGTACATAGTTTCAACATCAATGACTAAGATTTATTACCAATAGTTACAAGTTCAATATCCTTGTGACAATATTTGACACTACGCAAGACATAAATAAAGTATATCAAATGAGTATAATTATAAGATATGTTCATTTATTGCGAAATGAGGAATCAGAAACTACGGGCTTCTTTTTAAAGAATCTTTTATAGGTTTCTTTAATACAAAAGATCACAGTGCCACTGGAATGAGTAGTCAAATATTATTCACATGCGAACATTTCAGTATAGATATTAAAAATTGTGATCAAGGTTACGATGAAGCTAGTATAATGAGTGGTACATACAATGGAGTTCAAACTAAAATAAAAACAATACCACCACTTGCCGCATATGTACACTATGCTACTCGTAATTTAAACTTAGTTATAAATGACGCAGTTTCTGGTTGCAAAGATATTGATTTTATTTTTTTTGTAATTTTACAAGATGTCTACATTTTTCGGTTTAAGTATTTGTTATGGAACCGGTCCACAACCTTTAATTTTAATTAGTTAATTAAATTTAATAATATTTTGTCTTACACCATAACTATATTAAACATAGTTATCTTATTTTAGGTTGTTCTGTTCATGTATTTTTAAGACGTAGTTAGATTTATTACGGTGATTTTTAACAATATCTATAAATATCCCTTGACACTTTTGAGTTGTAAAGATACTAGCATCTACAATTCGTTCCGAACAATTTGAATCCAAATTGTTCTCTTTTAAAAGATATTTTTGCTTATTATAATTGTATTTTTTTGTAAAAATGTCTTTGGTTACGATTCCTAGATGACTTCCCTTCTTACAGTCTCTCCTAAATTTCTTTTGTACAACTTTTCAAACCCTTGTTACCCGAAACCTTCGCACCAGGATATTCCCGAGTTTTTACTTAAAATTATTACTGTTGTGACCTCGATTAGTTCGTTTCCCTTCCACCTTCCAAACCATCCAAGTCAACCTCCCAAGTGGGTGGTATTTCATATCATTGGTCCTCCTAGAAAACCCCTCCTTTTTAGGGGTTAGTTAACAAGTTTTTTTTAAGAGTCTCGAACCCAAAAACCACACACTTCATCCACAGAAATCAAAGTAAAAACATTCAAAAATTTCACTTCATTTTTTCCAACACAGTTTTTCACAAACATCAATATTATATTATTTGTATAAATTGTATATTATTTGTATAAATTGTATATTATTTGTATAAATTGTATATTATTTGTATAAATTGTATATTATTTATTGTTAAATATATTTAGTTAACCAATTTAAAAGTTGTTACTCGTCGTAATAAGCGGCGGAAACACACGGGGTGATTTCCCATAACATATTAATAGATGGGATCTTTTAGCACAATTTACTGGTGAGTTAATTATAACTTTAAAAAAATTAAATCCTACTAGATGGTCATCAAGGATAAATTCAATGAGAGAAATAACTGTTAGATTGTTGGATGTCATTAAAGCATTGACAGAAATTTCATTAAAAAGTGACACAAAATCTGAACAATCAGAAGCATTTAGGATTAAATAAAAAATCACATCGTTTGATTTTGTATTTGTGTAATATGTTGAATAAAATGTTGAGAATCACTGATAATTAAGACATGTTTAGTCTTATAACATTTATTCGCTAGCAGTTGACTCGGTAGTAGATTATCGGCGTTTGACTGGTATACATGTATTTTGGGTGTTTTGTCTATAATATTATATATATATATATATATATATATATATATATATATATATATATATATATATATATATATATATATATATATAAGTTATATGCCCAGCTACAACATCAAACGTGACAAATAAGACATTTACGTAGAAGCACGTCTCGCGGACACGTCATGTTTCAAGAACATAAAAACAAATGTATCATGTAGTTTTAGTTAGTCTAGATTCAGATGTAACGCTATTAACAACTTATTGTTGTATTAACCAAATAAATAGTTTTTAAAAAGTTACTTGCGTTGTTTAAACAAATAATTGGCGCAGTCGGTAGGATGGCTAAAACGTTTTAGAGAATATAAAATCGTTTCACGTCAGTGATTAATTTAGCCATCGAACATTCGAAGTGTAAAAAGCAAAAATAACACTTCACGTACAAGACAATCAAGTAACCAGTACGAGACCCAAAAAGGAGAGAGTTGCTGAGAGGACATCAGTCATCCAATCCAGAGAGGTCATCGTATCTACGCAAAGAAGCGTTCATCGAGAGCCGAGTACCAGCCAGCCGCCATCGTCTCAGAGGATATGAAGCGAATCCTGGTGTTGCTGTGAGTACCATATGTCGTTTGTTCCTACTTTTATTTTAACAAGTGAATCAGAAAATAGTACAAACTCTGAATCAGACTCTGACCCTGAAAATCTTAATTTAAATCCTCAAATCAGTTCGTTCAAATTAAGACAACCTACATTAAAATTAAAAATGGCAACCGTACCCACACTTAAAAAGGAATATCTGGACATGATTCCTGAATTCCATGGAGAACGGGAATTATTACCCCGATTCTTAGAAATCACGGGAAAACTTGTAACAAAATTTTATAATGCCGCCGATGAAGGTGATTTCCAAAATGAATACCTCATGAGTAGCATTTTAGCAAAATTAAAGGGCGAAGCAGCCATTAATATATCAAGTTGCACTATTGCTACATGGAATGATTTAAAAACAGCTCTTTTAACCACTTACGCGGACAAAAGAGATTGTTATACCTTATGTATTGAAATGACAGATTTGAAACAAGGCGATAAAGAAACTGTTTTTGAATTTTATAATAGAGTGCAACATCTCTTAAATATACAAGTATCAAATATTGCTATAAATTTCGTCGCTAACGAGGCACCAATATTAATTGGATATTTCCGTAACTATGCTCTAAGAATTTTATTAAAGGGACTTAAAGACCCTATCGGTCAATTAATGCGGACAAAGAACCCTAGTGATTTAAATGCGGCATTACACATGCTTACGAATGATTTCCAATTCGAAGCAAACCCTAAAACACCTAAAAACCTTTATAGTCAAAATCAAAAATATATTCCAAAACAAAACACTCCAAATTTTAAAATGGTACCCAAATACATACCACCTCAACCCGCATATCAAAATAAATTCCCACTTGCTAGACAAAACTATTTCACTCCCACAGTAAACAGGAACCCTAATTTCGGAAATCAAAGAAATTTCCAAAGTCAAAATTTTAGAAATTCAACGAATAATCAGAGCAAAGTTATGCCAAAACCCACTCCCATGAGTATATCAACTCGCAATACTGGTTTTCAGCCTAGACCAGGACCGTCACGTCAAAATTTTCAATCCCCACAATTCCATGCAGAAGAACTTTTTAATTTAGACGAATATGAATTAAAAGAAAGCGATAGCTTTGCAGATAATAATTGTTATCTCCCAGAAACATACGAAAGTAACGAAATAGAGATAGTAGAAGAAGTAAATATTAACGATAAAAATGACACTGATATCTCTGACCAACATTTTTTAGGAAATCTAGCCTCGGATCTCACTTTGAACTAATGAATTTAACAATAAATCAGAGTAAACTCCCATTTATAATACTCCCAGAGAATAATTTGAAAGTATTGATAGATACCGGTAGCACTAGATCTTTTATTCGGCCCAACATAGCATCTAAATTTTATAATAAATTTGTAACAAAAGACCCATTCCAAATTACAACAGCACACGGGACATCTACAGAATTATACAGTACAATGGTACCTATTTCTAAAATATTAAACCCAAATTTAGAAGATGAAGCTTATTTAAAATATCACATTTTCGACTTTCACGACCAATTCGACATGCTATTGGGCATGGACAATTTAAAAAAGTTAAGAATTTTAATTGATACATTTAATGATTTAATTATTACACCATATAGTAAAATTAAAATAAATTATTTTAATAACGAAAATAATTTGAATTTAAATATCTTAAAAACTATACCAAATGTTACTGTCGAACCAAAGTCAGAAAAAATTATAAAAATAAAGGTAAACGTAGAGAAAGGTACAGTACTAGTTCCGCAAATTAAATCTCAAAATTTAATTATTCCCGAATGTGTAACAAACGTACAAAACTCTCACTGTTTATGTACCGTTATCAATCCAACAGAGTATCAGGTTACATTTAGATTACCTAGTTTAGTTGCAGTAGAAAGTTTTGATAATTATGTGACATATGCAAGCCCAAATTTAAATTGTCATGAAATAAAAAATTTGGAATTCAATGCATCCAAAATTCGCACGGAACACATGAACATAGAAGAAAAATCAGAAATCTTAAAAATCATTAATCAATACTCTGATATATTTTATAATGAAAATGACAAACTGACATTTACAAACCAAATACGACATAGCATTAAAACCACGGACGAAATACCGACTTATACAAAATCTTATAAATATCCCGAAATCCATAAAATTGAAGTTCGCGACCAAATACAAAAAATGCTAGACCAAAATATAATTAAACATTCTAACTCACCTTGGTGTTCACCCATATGGGTTGTACCCAAAAAAATAGACGCGTCAGGTAAAAAGAAATGGAGAATAGTGATAGATTATCGCAAACTTAACGAGAAAACAATAGGAGACAAATACCCATTACCAAATATCACCGACCTACTTGACAAATTAGGACGATGTACATATTTTACTACTTTAGACTTGGCCTCCGGGTTCCACCAAATCCAAATGGATGATCAAGACATACAAAAGACCGCTTTTAACACGGAAGACGGCCATTATGAATTTTTGCGGATGCCTTTCGGTTTGAAAAATGCCCCCGCAACTTTTCAGCGAGTAATGGACAACATACTACGTGGACTCACTAACGAAAAATGTTTAGTCTATCTGGACGACATTATTGTTTTTTCAAGTAGTTTGCAAGAACATATTAATAATTTAAAATTAGTTTTCAACCGTTTACGGAAATCCAGTTTCAAAATTCAGCTTGATAAGTCGGAATTTCTAAGAAAAGAAGTCGCGTATTTAGGCCACATTGTAACCCCACAAGGTGTAAGACCTAACCCAGACAAAATTTCGGCAATTCAAAACTATCCTATTCCCAAAACCGTTAAACAAATTAAAGGATTTCTTGGCCTGCTTGGTTATTATCGGAAATTTATTAGAGATTTCGCGAAACTAACTAAACCACTTACAAAATGCTTGAAAAAAGATGCAATCATCAACATCAATGACCCTGAATATATAAACTGTTTTAATACGTGCAAAAATCTGCTTATAAACGAACCACTGCTACAATACCCAGACTTTACTAAAGAATTCATCTTGACATGTGATGCCAGTAACGTCGCAATCGGAGCTGTCTTATCGCAAGGTAACTCTGGTAATGACCTCCCGGTCGCGTACGCGAGCAGGACCTTGAATGAATCAGAGATGAATTATTCCACAATAGAGAAAGAACTTTTGGCGATAGTTTGGAGTACACAATATTTTAGACCCTATCTTTTTGGCCGTAAATTCAAAATTTACACCGATCATAGACCATTACAATGGCTATTTTCTTTAAAACAATGTAGTCAAAAATTAATAAGATGGAGACTTAAACTTGAAGAATTCGATTATGATATAATTTATAAAAAAGGAAAGTTAAATTCTAATGCCGATGCGTTAAGCCGTATTCCTCATGAAACTAATGACAAAATTCAAAATTTACCTGCCGATTTAGACAATAAAGACCCATTAACACAATATCAGTATTATTTGACATCAAAATTTAATAATACGTCAACGAATAATAATGTTTTAGAAGTTGTAGGGAATCTATTCGACGCGCCGCTATCTAGCAGTCTAGCGCACTGCGTCAGCAAAGATTTATATATGGCACGAGGAATAGCTAAACAGTTTAAAGAAAATTTTAATAATGTGGATAAATTAAAGAAACAAAACCCAAAACTTCATTCTTTAGTTCATTTAAAAAGTAATTTCAGATATATAATTTACATGATTACTAAAGAAAAATATGATGATAAACCTTCAAAACAAGATGTATTTTATGCACTTTTAAATTTAAAAGCTTTTTGCATTAAAAACAAAATTAAAAATCTCGCCATACCACAAATAGCCTCAGGATTAGATCGAAAGAATTGGTTAGATGTCAAATCAATGCTTCAATATATTTTCAATAATACTGACACACTCGTTACAGTTTTTAAACTCCCCGACGATAAACCAAACTTTGAATTAAACATAAATGATACGGACGACATTGAATCAGTTATAAAAGACATTCAACATTTAAACGAATTACTAGAACCGAGACAAACAGACGAAAAAGATAATCAATCACTAATCGTCGAAACAGGTGATCAACAAAGTGATGTTGACGACTCTTCTAGTGAGAGCAACGCCACCATTCATTCAAATAAAGAACACCCAATTATAGGAATCCCAATAATAGAATGCCCTGTAAATTACGGCAAAAATCAAATAATTATTTCTGAAACACAACATAGCCCAAAAAAAATAATTATTCTAAAATTACACGCAACAAAAAAACAGAGAATACTAGTAGAACTTTCTCAATTAAATTTTGAAAGGGAAGCTATTAATTTTATTAAAGAGTACATAGTACCCAAAGTTAAATATCACTTATATTGCGAGAGCGGTACGTATGAAAAGTTTAGCCTGATTTTACAAAATTACTTTAAAAATTCCCAAATCAACATAGTTAGATGTAAACAGTACCTCACGGATGTTACAGACGAAAACGAAAAATCTGAAATTATTTGTAAATTCCACGAAAGCAAAACAAATCATCGTGGTATTGAAGAAACAGAAGCGCGCATTAAGCAAAATTATTACTGGCCTAAACTAAGGAACTCTATCCAAACTTACATTAATTCATGTGAAATCTGCCAAATTACAAAATACGACAGGAATCCCCTGAAGCTAAAATTAAATTTAACGCCTACGTCATCAAAGCCTTTCGAATTATTACATATCGATACTATTACATTAGAAAAAATAAAATTCCTCACCATAATAGATTCATTTTCTAAATATGCACAGGCATACAAACTCAATTCCTCTCAAGGTATTGAAATTGTTAATAATCTTGTAAAGTATTTTACGCATCATGGAATTCCCGGACAAATAATTTCTGACAATGGGCTAGAATTCAAAAATTCAATTGTAACAGAACTTTTAGAGCTTCATAAAATAAACATACACTTTATTAGTTCGCAACACCCTGAATCGAATGGGATCATAGAACGATTTCATTCGACTCTTATAGAACACATAAGACTATTTAATAATCAACAAGTCTATAATAAGGAATCCATAGAAATAAAAGTTAATTATGCTCTTTTGGCCTATAATAATACAATCCATTCAGTTACAAAATTAAAACCGTGTGAAGTAATTTCTGGTCATCTTGATACTAAATCCCCCCTTAATATAAACATCGACAAACAACTCATAAATAATTATGTAGAGAATCATAAGAACAAAACAAAATTATTATACGAATCAATAAAAAATAAAATCGATCAGAATAAAGAGAAAATTATTGGCAAATTTAATGAATCGAGAGAAGAACTACCCGAAATTCCAAATAAAATTCTTGTGAAAAATAGACAAAAACAAGCAAAAACTAAAAATAAATTTAAACCCGAATCATTAAAATCTATCAATAAAAATTTGAAAACAGCTAAACTTAAAGTAAAACATGGTAACACAGTTGAAAAAATTCATTTATCTAATATTAAAAGACCAAGAAAAATAACTTATAATTTTGATCCACTTCCAGGTCCCTCGCACTCAGCAATGGATTAATTATCAGAAATATCACGGAGAATCTGGGAATACTACCCATTAAATTGGGTCCTGCAAAATTAGAAAAAACCACTCACACCTTCGTGCATTACTATAACGTCAAGCCCCTGCTTGAACAATACTATAATTTAAACGATCAATATGAAAGTTTAAAAATGACAATTTCAAACAATACTAGATACATTGATGAACTGCATAACTATGACAAAATTGTGGAATTCATTCGAAATAGTATTAATAACAAAATTACAAACATTGGCTTCCACTCAACCGCATTAAAACGAAATAAAAGAGGACTTATAGATGGCTTGGGAACCGTTTTTAAATTTGTCACCGGAAATTTAGATGCCGAAGACGGCAAACGATATAATGAAATACTAGAGCACTTACAAAAAAATGACCATAAATTGGAAAACCAATTAAAATTGGCCTACTCTGTAAATGATGAAATAATTAAAATTTTTAATAAAACACTGTTAGATATACAACATAATGAATCAACTTTGAAATCCAAAATTTTACAATTATACGAAATTATTAATAATATGCATATTCAGGATATATTATTTGCAAAAAATATTTATGATCAACTTATTATACTTTATAATTCTATTTTAAACGTACTCCAGGATATAGAAAATTCAATTACATTCTGTAAATTAAGAACATTGCACCCAAGTATAATACAGCCTGAAGAACTTCTATTAGAAATACAAAAAATTTCAAAATTCTATAAAGCCCAACTCCCGTTTGAACCAAATCATGAAAATATTTTGGAATACGAATCACTATTAAAAGTTAACTGTAAGATTGAATCCTTTCAAATCATTTACTTTATATCAATCCCAATTAATTATGAAACAAATTTCGATCTTTATTACTTGCATCCTATCCCAACAAGATATGATTCAGATTTTGTAACTATAATACCTAATTCAAGATATTTTTTAAAGTCGATAAATGAAATTATTCCATTGAGCGACATATGTATTCCAAGCAAAACATACCAATGCCCAAATAAATTCCACGCGCATTACAATCCAACATGCGAAAAAGAAATCCTCAACGAACAGCAAAGCAACCAGTGCCATTATACAAAATTAGAAATAAAGGAAAACCACTTTGAACTAGTGCCCGATATAAACCAATACTTGGCTATTCTACCCCGAGAAGAGAAAATCACTTTAAACTGCCCAGAAGGAATTAACGTAGAATCATTAACTGGAATTTTTCTTATTAAAGTGGAAAATAACTGTGACATAGTTTTTAAACAACAAAAATTAATATTTTGGGATAAAACTCAAGGAACTCCTTTAATGCTTCCAAAACTCAATATTAGATTAAAATCTAATAAAATTTCTAATTTTACAATCAATCTAAAATCCCTAAAACTTAGTGAAATAAAAACTAATTTATTCACACCAATTCAAGAATCGGATACGAACTTTCACATCCCGAGCATTTGGACAATTCTATTATATCTCGGAATAATGTTAATAATCATTTACTTTTCTGTTAAGTGGTTCCGAAATAGGAAATTAAGGCAGGCACTGAATACAACAACCCCGAAGAAAGAAGAAATCGAACTTCGACTCCCAGAGGGTGCTTCCTTCTAAGGAGGGAGGAGTTATATGCCCAGCTACAACATCAAACGTGACAAATAAGACATTTACGTAGAAGCACGTCTCGCGGACACGTCATGTTTCAAGAACATAAAAACAAATGTATCATGTAGTTTTAGTTAGTCTAGATTCAGATGTAACGCTATTAACAACTTATTGTTGTATTAACCAAATAAATAGTTTTTAAAAAGTTACTTGCGTTGTTTAAACAAATAATTTATATATATACCCAAGTAGCATTGGTAGCTGTTTTCGGAATATCACAACGTTCTCAAAACAGTGTTAAAATCTTTTTAGCAATAATCACCATCTACCGCAACCTTCATAAAACTATTTTAAAACAGTTTCCTTACGAAATTGGGGAATCATTTAATAGTCTTGAAAACGTTTTTGACACCTATAAATTAAAGCTAATTTGTCAGTTCACAAATTATCTTCGCTAAAACTTTGCCATAACGCAGACGTTTTAAAACTTATTATTCAGCCCATAGGTTATTGTGACTAAAATATAACCACAACATAACAATTTTACAACTAACAACTTTTTATAGCTTCAAAATAACCAAAAAGGTATAGCTTTATATTGATCTTAAATCGGTTATTACTTTGAAATTGCTAGTTTATAACTATGGATATTAATCATAGCACAACTTTTTTCAAGTAAAAATGACTAAAATTAATCTTCTTATTAACCATGTGTTTACAAGTTTATGCACTTGCTCAGTTATTACTAATATGCAGCCAATTGTTTATAAACTAGAATATTTTCAGCAATTCTGCTATCTTATGTCTTCATAAAATAACTAAGTTCAACATTTCATCCATAATACAGATAATTGCAAATAAATGTCTCTTATTTAATAAAAATTTGTTTTCAAGTTAGGTTGATCAATGTTCAAAATTTTACTGCGACCGCTATATTTATTGCAATATTTATTACGATACTTTGAAATACTTCAAGCGCCTTTTCAAAATCTTTTTCTCAAGTATTTCAAAAATATTAATAATATGTTATAGGAAAATTTATTTTTTTATTTCAATTGAAAATTGTGTTGAAATGCTAATGAAGTTTATTAATTATAATTAAAATTCCATTAAAATATAAAAATCCCCCTAAAAGCATGTTTATTTTAATATTATCTTCCGTGTTACAAAATGGATGATGTCCATTTAATGAGAAAATATGGCGACCATCCGAAAAAGTTAAATAATTACAATATCTAACTAAAAGCTTGCGTATAACGTTTTTATTTCCAAATGACATTTTAAAATCAATAAGTTATTAAATAGCCAATGTTCTGTTGTTATACCCAGATTACAGTTTTTATAATACTAAAAATATCTATATTTATTCACAAGAAATTATGTAGTTATTATAACTGGTTATTTACTTCAATATCGCTAAAATATAACCGTGGATTAAATGCCATTATTTGGAATTTTTCTGTTTATTATAATCAAAAAATAACTACAATAGTAATAGTAATATTTGCAAATTGGCTATTGTTTTAGCTGTGTTTTAGTTATTTTAATAAGTTAAAAGCGAAAATAAAATATTACAACCGTTGACAGGCTCTTGTTTCTATTTGGAACGGTAACGAATACAGCATTGCAAACTGCGACGCAAGCAAAATAGAAGTTGTGTGGTAACCTTAAACAAACGTCAAACGTACGATATTAGTTTGGTTATAATTTGTTTAAGTTTAAGTACTATGGCATTCTATAAAATTGTTCAAACTCTAGAAGATGGAATTAAATATTTGTCTACTGTACCATATCAGTGGGAAAGAGATGGCGTATTATATTGGCCACCAATTAAAAATACAAATAAATATGTTCACGACATTAACAGTACCCCAGGACTTAACTGGAGCAAACAGCCATGTATTGTTAAAAAATCTAATATATCTACTTTGCTGGAAGCCAGACAAATTGAGAATATCATGGCCGATTTTACAGACACTGAAGCGAAAGAAAAGTAGGTACTATATTTACTATATAATTATTTGAAAGAGACTGTATAAATTAACAAGTTATTTTTTCAGTTACGAAGAACGAAAAAGAAATAAAAGGAAACATCCGAGTCAGCAAGACAGTTCCCAAATTGCCGGTTTTAATTATCTGATTGAAGCAGGTTCAGTAATTAATAAAAAAAGCCACACTGATCAATCCAACGTAGCAACTCCTTCTCCCACAACAAATATAATTGCACCGCAGATTGCAGAAACTCAACCAATATTCAACATAGTCGATGAACAATCAAATATTGCTTATGTTGATACGCAAAATACATCCACCGGTATTTTTACAAATGAATTAACAAGTGTTCCTGATGATTTTGGAATCATGCTCAAGAAAATAAATCAAAGTATGGTTTTCTTAAAATATGATATTTATCAATTTTTATAAATTTGTAGCTCAGAAGCATATGCTGGAAAATTATGCAAAAATTGAAAATATATCCAAAGAAATTTCCAGTTTGCATGTTAAGTTTGACAGAATGATTGATATATTAACTAAAATGACATCGGTATCAAATGAAGGAAAATTAAATATCAAAGGGGACTTAAAAGAAACAATCAACAAAATAATTATATTTCCTATCGAAAACGAATATGGAGTAGAAACTTTTGAAAGAAAATTAGAGAGTGATAAGAACTTCAAGTTATTATTCGTATGTTTTCAATTAAGAGCAAAAAGAATTATTTATAAAATTTACATATTTATTTTCAGATAGAATATATGTCCCGAACTGGTGGCAAAAGTGGTGACAAAAATGGTAATAAAATAGCCTACAAAATAATAGACGAATTTTTTACAAGATCTTTGTTATTACAATATTCCTGGACAGGATCTTCGAAAAACAAAGCAAAGAAAATTTCCTTTTTAAAATATATAAACATAATAAATGTGTTTTACGACATTGTACATATAGCCGACAACAGATATACGTGATGTGAGAATGAAGACTTCTTTAGAAAAATTTTGAAAAATAGTTTAAGTAGAAGCAATCAAATCTGCATGAAACGAAAAGTGTAAGTAAATGTTATAATTTTATATGTAAGTTCTATAGATTAGGTAGTATAATAAATTCTTTATTTACAGAGATCAAATAAGCAATGAAAATTTGGAAAAGAGGGCCGTAGAAAATTACAATGGGGAAAAAGAACCTAGAAATGAAGTGGTAGATGAAGACATAGAAAATAAAACAGACTAAAATGTTTTTTGTCCAATATATTTACATTTTAGATTATAATTTACATGAGAATATTTTAATTTTTATAATCATATTTCTGTTAATAAAGTACATAGTTAAATTGCTTTGTATATTGTTATACTAATTATTAATTTATATCTTTATTGAACATGTCTAATGTATGCAGTAGTGGTAAAAATATAAATTTATTTTTGTATTTCACACACACAAGTTTACATTTAATATTATTTATGGAGTATAATTTGGGATTATTTGTTTCACCATTTGACAAATATACATGTAGATAAGATGATTTTATTGGTTTTTCAAACAATGTACTTTTCGTTTGTAAACTTGTACCATAAATATAGATAAATTTTTGATATTTTGTTGCGTTAATCATTGCAATAATGTCATTATCTTGTGTCAGAAACCATTTATTTTTATCGTTATTCATTAATGTGAAATCATTACATATTTCCAATTTATTAAAGTTTCCTTCACAACCATTTAATTCATGAATTTTTGCAGAATTTTCCTTAGATAAAATTGGAAACGTTGGAATCTTTGTTTCTGAATAAAATTGATTATTATTAAATTCTGTTATCCGTTTAGCAACTTGTGCTAGTGGTTTATTTCCGCTGCGAATTAAACATTTAATTTGGCCAAGCATGTTTTCAAATGGATAAGAAGTGAAATTTGGTAGTGGTCCAAATGTTTTAACATCATCAACTAGATGACTTAAATTATGTACGTTACTGCTAATAGCATCTATTCCGTATATGCTTATAAATTTTTCAATGTAATCTTTAAGTAAGTCATCAGCCACATTAAGAAGGTTATTATATTCTTTGCAAGAAGCTATTGTTATAGCACAAAACAAAGTCAAAAAATGATGATAAACGTCAGAAGGTAAAAAATCTTCTAAAATAACTGGACCAATATAAAATAAAAAAGTTCGAAATTCAACGCCTTTCCAGAACTTAATGCAGTTAAGTAGTCTCACTGCTCTATGTATTTCATTGGGTATTGTTTGGTTACATTGTATTAATATTTCAGATATTGAATTTATATCGTTAGCACTCCACTACGTTCTAAAATTAAAACTTCCATATACCCAACCTATTAAACATCTTTTTATGATTCCAAGATCGATTAAATGCAAGGAATCGGCCACAGGAAAATCTTTAACCATATCTATGGGTAATTTTTCAAGCGGTGATTCTTCTTTATGATGATCCAAATCAATCTTATTTCGAAATGATTCATTCGTTCTCTTCGGCAAATCTATGCGTGGAAAACTCATATGTCTTCCATCTTTGTAATATTCTCCTATAACTACACATTTTGTGCATCCGTGGTAATGATTAAAATTCACTGTGCCTGAAAAAAAATTAACTTTAATCATGTGTATCTTTCAAAATATTTAACTTATCTTACCTTTTACAAAAGATCTGGCGGGCGTATCGCATATAAATCCTTTGATATTTACTGTTATTTTATGTCCATCATTAACATAAATTCAATTTTTTATAATACTATTTAATTCGTTCACAAACGGTGTTAAAAATTCTTGTAAATTTGGTTTGCCTTCACCACAGTAAATGCTAATAACCATTGGTTTTATATCTGGTAAATTCTCTATTAAGGATAGTATGGGCCAGAATTATATTTTTGAACTTTTACTAATTGGTAATCCATCTATGTTAAAAAATAAATCTATTGTTTTGGAATCACTACTAGTCTTGAATACATTTTCTAGACATGTTTTAAACCATTATACCAGTAATGACCATTTCCTATTGATGAAATATCTACTATTGAAGGTGTCTTTAATAAAGTTCGTGAATCTTTTGGAAGGTGCGTAATTTTTGGCCTAGATAAAATATTCAACAATGAATTTATAGCTGTGTGTTGTATATTATAAGTAAAGGCCCAATTTCGTAGATCCTCAGAAAGGACAGTTGTTTTATAAATATACTGGTCTTCTGAATCATCATCACTACTACTGTTTTGAGGATATTCATTAAATTCATCATATTCTGTGTTGTCATTAGAAGCATATTCATAATGTTGAGCATTATTGTCTAATGGATAATTCAAGTTATTGCTTGGTTGCTTTATTTCGGCTTTATTTAAAGGATTGCTGCTTTCGAAATTTTTCTGAGTAGTAAATGATACATTACTGCAATTAGGTTTTATAATATTTGCTCTTTTTGTTTTAGGCTGTTTTAATAACTGAAGAACATGTTCTTTATTTATTTTTACACGCTGCTGCACTTTTCTGTAGTAACTTGTGCTATGTTGAAATTTTTTTAAAGACTTAAGATCAATTACAAGCTGCGCCATTTTGCACTATGAACTGTCAGACAGAGTTTATATTTCAGGAATCTTTGAAAATAAAATGACCACAATGTAACGGTAAATTTATGGACATAAAAACGTATTTATAACCTAGCAAGATTAAAGAAGGTATCTAATACTGTCCGATATATTTTAGCATCTATAGCAAAAAAAAAACTTTATATTAATTGAAGAACAGTAGTTGTGTCCTGGGTAATATTTTAGCTATTCAAGCTCTTATACCTATTTATTAATGCTAACATATTTTGCCCATAATTGAGTTGTATATGTAAAACCGAGAACGTTTTCCTGACTATTTAGAAATAACTAAAAAGCATTTGGATATCGCATTAGTTATAAAAACGTTTTGCTGCTTGACTGTAATAGCTTACTTATTTATAAGGTATTAAAAACATTTTCAAAACTCAAAGTTAAGACCACAATATGATTTTGTTTCAATAACTGATCCACAACTAATCTGTAGCGATGAAAACGTTTTAATAGCAAGACAATAGTTACTGTACCAAACAAGTCAAAAATTGTTACTTGGGTATATATAACAGGCTGTTTCACAACTTAGAGCAAAAAATTAAAGGCTATATTCTGTACGCCGTGCTGATCATGAAACAAAAAGATTTTTTTTTTAATTCGAAAAATTAAGGGTTGTTAACCTAAAACATTTTTGTAGTACTGCACTGGATTCGCTTTCATATTAAACACAAACAATGAAGTAGGTATCAACTACGAAAGGTCAGTCAGGAAGTTGATTCTGTATCTTGCGTGAGCAGTTGCGTGATTAAATTTTTGTTAGTACAATGAATGACGTCACCGATTCTTTCTGGTGTCGAGCATAGGGAATTCCGTGCTATACGTTTTCGTGCCAAGTTTATTGTTGGTAATGGTTTTGAAACTATAACTGTCAGTTGCAATCACATGTCATTGTTTGTCAACATCGTTTTGTAGTTTTTTTTATACGATTTTATTATGGCAGAAGATAGAAAACGTGATATGAACGCTACAGAGGAGCAAAAACTAATTTTAATAAACTTTATGGCAGATAACGTTGATAACGCAAAATGACAAGAAAGTAAAATACAAACATAATATTAGAATGAGACAGGTAGTGCCGCAAGTAAGAAACAGGGCCTACGGAGATCACGCATCTATATTTGCGTGTCTCGCAAGAAGTGACGTCATACCCATTAGTTCTTCAAATGTCCGATAGATGGTTTACTATATGCATGTGACATATCTGTGTTAATATGGGTGCCGCTAGTAGTCACGCAAGATACAGAATCAGGCTCCTGGTGTGAACAGTCGTAGTGAATAGACGTGATATCTAGTAGCTCCGACAAGTTGCACAATACTTCGATAACTTAATTATAAATAATTTAATTTTTCATAACTAACTGTTATAACAAATTCTACATTACAAGTGTAGAAAATAAAGTGAAACCTAACCATGTCAGAATCAAGTAGTGGATTATCTTCATCAACTACCCCAACATACCGAATCACTACCACTTCAGCAACTACAACCATAAATACTATAACAACGTCATCAATAAGGCAACAATAACAACACCAATGTTCATAACACCAATACGATCATCATCTCAGAACCCAATAAATAGTGCATCAATCGCAGATCAAACTCTTCAAACACCAATATACTCTAATACAATCAGTTCGCCTCAATTACTAAATCCTTATTTAACACCGATAGTTAATATTCAAACCCAAAGCAATAATACAATACCTAGATCAACAATGGAAATCACGGACGACGTGCAAATCTTGAACGAAGAGGACGCAGTAGCATGGCAAGAGGTAAGAACTAAACATAAACGTCCCCACGAAGAAGAAGAAAGAAACCATATTCAAATCCCATCAAACCGCCATTATACATCCACATACATAAACTCTCGAAATAAAAATAGATATGAAGTACTATATAATGAAACAACAACACAACCTGAAAACGAAACTGATAATTCAAGCAAAAACACCGTACACAAAGCCACCACCAATATTTATAACAAATATCTCAAACTATTCCTTAATGAAAACACGTATAGAAACTATTCTCAACCCAAGTGAATTTACATGCAAAACTCTGTCAAAAAACGATGTCAAAATAAACATAATAACCTCTGAAGCATACAGAAAATTAATAACATTCTTAAACCTAAATAAAGTAGCGTACTATACATATCAACCCCGCCAAGACAGATCTTACAGAACAATAATACGTAATCTGCACCCAATCATATCCACAGAAGAAATTAAAAGCGAGCTAACAGCAAAAGGGTTTGCAATCCGAAATGTAACAACATTCGAGACTGGAAGACAAAGGAACCTCTTCCGCTATTCTTCGTGGATCAAGAACCCAACCGTAATAAGAAAGATATATATAAAGTCACACATCTATTACACACCATAATAACAGTAGAACCCCCGAGACAAAAAAAGAGACATCCCGCAATGCATTAGATGGCAAGAATACGGCCATAGAAAATCTTATTGTACGAAACCCTATATTTGTGTAAAATGCGGAGAAAATCATCAGTCTAAAATCTGTACAAAGTCAAAAAACACTCCTGCAAGATGCGCATTATGCAATGGTGCCCACCCAGCTAATTATAAAGGGTGCACAGTTTATAGAGATTTGCAAACAGCAAGAAATAACAACAATCGATATAAGAAAACAGCAGATTATTCTACAATGAATTACCAGAATCAAGAAAACAACGCAGAAAACTTGACATATGCTCAAACAACACAACGATATATGCAAGCAACACAAAACAGCATAGAACTCAATTGCGATAAAAATGAAGCAAAAAACATCAACATATTCATGAACAAATTGGAAACTCTTTTCAGCCAGCTACTTAATCAAAATAATATGATACTCAATCTGCTAACTACCGTCATGAACAACTTCACAAAACATGGATAGTACAACCTTAAGAATTGGTCTGTGGAATGCCAACGGACTGGCACAGCATAGACATGAAATAGAATACTTCATTAGTGAAAAAAAATAGATATATTACTTATCTCCGAAACACATTTTACAGAGAGAAACTACTTTAAAATTCCAAGACATGGAACCTATCACACCCAGCATCCAGATGGTACCGCTCATGGTGGTACTGCCATCATAATCAACGAAAAACTTAATCATTTTGAAACAGAAAAGTACGAAACAGAACATATTCAAGCAACCAGTATCAAAATACAAGACGGAACAGGCTATTTAACAGTCGCATCTATATATTGTCCCCCAAAACATATAATCACAAAAGACCAGTTCGAAAAATTCTTCAAGTCGCTGGGCAACAAATTTATAGTAGGAGGCGACTATAACGCTAGGCATACATGGTGGGGCTCCAGATTAATTAATCCTAGAGGACGTCAACTTTTTAATACAATGACCTCAAATAAATATGAGCATCAAAGCACTGGTGAGCCAACTTATTGGCCAATTGATCAAAATAAAATACCAGATCTACTCGATTTCTTTATTACAAACGGAATATCAATTAATTATAGTGATATAGAATCTAGCCACGATTTGAACTCTGATCACTCCCCAATTATTTTTACCTTAAGTAAAACAATAATAAAGAAAAAAGGCAAATGTACATTAACAAACAAACATACCAACTGGGAATCATTTAGAGAGCATCTAAATAAATCAACAACTATCCCAAGGCGAATAAACACAGGAAAAGAAATCGAAAATCTAATTGAAGAAACAATAAATAATATACAAGAAGCGGCACTATTATCCACACCACCCAAAGCGATTACAACTAACATCCCCAACTATCCTAAACGTATAAAAGAACTAGTAAAAGAAAAGAGGAAGGCAAGAAGAATATGGCAAATATCTAGAAATCCAAGTGACAAAACAAAAGTAAATAAATTATCTAAAGAATTAAAAAACATCATGCGGGCATTAAAACAAAAAATTTTCCAACATCATCTTCAATCACTGTCACTATATAAAGAACAAGATTACAGCTTATGGAAAGTAACTAAAAACTTAAAGAGGCCGAAACAACATATTGCCCCAATTCGGAAAAATGACGGTTCTTGGGCAAGAAGCAGTCAGGAAAAAGCTGAAGTATACGCCGAGCATCTGGCAAATGTCTTTAAACCAAACACCATGATCAGTCCTCAAGAAATAGAAATAGAACAATTCCTTGGTACTCCACTGCAATTAGCCCGCCCAATAAAACATTTTACACTTAAAGAAATCGTAGCAGAAATCAACTACCTAAATAATAAAAAGAGCCCAGGGTATGAACTTATAACCGCTCAAATACTAAAAGAACTGCCATTAAGAACAATAAGTACTATCACAACAATATTTAACGCCATCATACGCCTGCAATATTTCCCTATACAATGGAAATTTGCGCAGATATAATGATACAAAAACCCGATAAACCAGCTCACGAGGCATCATCTTACAGGCCTATATCATTATTACCAATTCTCTCCAAGCTACTTGAAAAACTACTGCTACGTCGCTTAAAACCTATTATAGAAGAATATAATCTTATCCCCGATCACCAATTTGGGTTCCGAAATCAGTACTCAACCATCGAACAAGTTGTGAATAAAATAGAAAAATATCTTGAAGAGCAAAAAATATGCACGGGAGTTTTTTCGGACATAAGCCAAGCTTTCGACAAGGTGTGGCATACTGGGTTGCTGTATAAAATTAAACAAAACCTTCCGAGTCAATACTACCTTCTCATCAAGTCTTACTTAACAGACAGATTTTTTCAAGTAACAAATCAGGGAACATTCTCAAAAATATATGGAATTGATGCTGGGGTACCACAAGGTAGCGTGTTGGGACCCGTGCTATATCAACTATACACAGCAGATTTACCTTGTAACCCAAATACATTAACAGCAACATATGCAGATGACACGGCAATCCTGGCCTCTCATGCCAACCAAATGGATGCAAGCAATCTAATTCAAAATTCACTCAATGAAATTCAAAATTGGACACGAACATGGCGCATTAAAATTAATGAAACAAAATGTACACATGTAACATTTACAACAAAAATAATCACTTGCCCGGATGTCACAATTAGTAATAATATAATACCAAAACAAAACAGTGTTAAATACCTTGGGATGCATTAAGATAAACTAGGCACATGGAAAGTACATGTATAGAAAAAACGAAAACAATTGGACTTAAAACTAAAAAACATGTACTGGCTAATAGGCCGGAATTCGAAGCTATCCCTAGAAAACAAGATTCTCCTGTACAAAATTATACTCATACCTATCTAGACATATGGGATACAATTATGGGGATGCGCCAAAAAATCCAATATTGCCATCATTCAAAGATTTCAAAACAAAATATTAAGAATAATAGCTAATGCACCATGGTACGTCAATAATGAAACTCTACACAGAGATCTAAAAATTAAGTATATACAAGAACAAATACCTATATACGCTAATAGATATCAGAACAGGCTAAATTACCACCCGAACTATTTGACTGTAAATCTGTTAACCAATGAAAACGAAGTTAGAAGATTGAAGAGAAATAAACCTCTTGAATGTACATAAACAATATATTTTTTATATTTCATATTACGTATTTATTAATTGAAGTGATATTATAAATATTAGCTTCTCGCATGTATTATACTTATATCAGATTTACTGGTTGGTTGGATAAGCCAGGTTTAAATAAAAATGTAATAATAAAAAAAAACTACGAAAGAATAATTACACAATTCAATTATTAGCAGTTATTTATAATAGAATTTTATTTAATTAATAACTTTAACATAATCATCCACCCAGTGGCAGTGGCAACGAAAAATTTTGGACTGGGCAACATGGAAAATAGTTTTGCGATTTAAAAAAAAATTCTTTTTGTTTCATGATCAGCACGTCGTACAGAATATACCCTTTAATTTTTTGCTCTAAGTTGTGAAACACCCTATATATATAAATCTACTCTTAAATAAAACACCACAGTGGCAACGAGGATTTAAAGTTCATAAATTAAATAAAAAATCCAAATGAGTGAAGAAGTAAATAAAAAACGCGCTATTTTACTAAATTCTCTAAGTGAAAACGCGTATAAATTAATGTAAAATTTATGTGTACCAGAAAAACCGGAAAATAATACTTACGAACAATTGACGAAATTTTTTTCAAAAATTGTGTGTGTCATCTATTCGGCAAGAAAAACCACATCGCGACCATATGCAAAAATAAATGTATTCTGATTTTTTTCAGAATAAGAATAGTAATAAATTTTCGCATAACTTTTTGGAATCAGACGACTCTAGCACTAAAATAGTTTTGTATCATTTAAATCATAAAAATGTAAATCTAATTACAGTACCAATTTCAATAGAAAACGTATTTTTGACGTTTCACGTAGATACTGGTGCTAGTATATCTGCAATTCCAGAAAAATTATGGAAAAATAAGTTACATAAATATCCGCTTATAACTACAAATCAAATTTTTATATCATATATCCGAAATAAAATATTTCCTACTGGAAAAATAGTGGTAAATGTCACTTATAAATATGTAACTCATAAATTAATTTTATATGTAATTAAAGATGGTGGTTCACCAATTGTTGGATCAGTCTTTTTACAATTATTTAAATTAGGTATAAGCGAAATATATAATATTACAAATGATGCTTGTAAAGATATTGTAAAATTGGAAGCAAAATTTAAAAATGTATTTTCCCCAGGATTAGGTACTAAATTAAATACTGTGGATAGTTTATCTAGATTACCAGTAAAATTGTCAAATTTTGAAGGTATTGAGAAGGATGTTGTTGATTTTATAAATTATTTTACTGCAAATGAGGATTTACCTATAAATTTTCACACTGTTCAATAGGAAATGTTAAATGACCCTATTTTGTGTCAAATGGTAGAAAAAGTACACGATGGTTGGCCTAAAGATAAATTAAAATCTAAATTAAATGATGATATTATGTATCCGTACTACAAATTAAGAAATAAAATTAGTATTCAAAATAATTGCTTATTATGGAATAACAGACTAATTATACCGATAAATTTAAGAAAAAATTTGTTAAATGAATTTCATCCCATTCACATGGGAATTAGTAAAATGACCAGTTTGGCTAGGCCTTATTTTTGGTGGCCTAAATTAGATGCAGATATTAAAAATCTAGCAAAAAGTTGTGAATCGTGTATGGTATATAAGAAATCTCCTCCAAAAGTTCCATTATGCCCTTGGAAATGGCCTACGGAACAATGGGGTAGAATTCACGTGGATTTTATGGGACCTTTCCTAAATTAATATTACCTCATTATTCTCGATGCACACAGCAAATGGATTGAAGTTTTTCCTACAACTACAATCACAGCAGAAAATACTATCGATATTTTACGTAGTACTTTTGCACGATATGGGTTACCCCATATTTTAGTTTCGGATAACGGAACATAATTTACGTCAGAAAAGTTTCAAAAATTTTTAAGACAAAATAATGTCAAGCATATAACTTCCCCTCCGTTTCACCCAGCATCAAATGGAGCTGCGGAAAATGCAGTAAAATCTGTCAAAAATGCATTGAAAAATGCACTAGCTCGAAATAAATATGTAAATTGTAATCTAAATTTAATTTTAAACAATTTTTTGTTCGATTTTAGAAATACAAAACATTGTACGACAGGAGTAACACCCTCTTTCTTGATGTTTAATAGAGAAATTCAATCTCGTTTTGATATTTTAAAATGTAACAGATATATTAAGGATGAAATTAAAGATTTGGTAAAGCTGAATCAAGAAAGACGGTGTTGCAACTTCAAAGTAAACCGAATGGTTAAATTTAAGGAAGGAGAGAGAGTGACAGTAAAAGACTATAGTATTTTAAATAAAGTTACTTGGATAAAAGGTATTATTAAGAAACAAATAGGAAAATGTACTTATATTGTTAAGATACCAGAAATTGATACAAATTGGAAGAGACATGCAAATCAAAAAAATAAATATGAGCCCTACTCAATGTCTTTGCCAACTATATCGAATTCTGATACCATTATCAAGACGAAAATGTAAATGAAAGTGGAACTGAGATTACGAAAAACGATCCAAGACCTAAACGTGTAATCAAAGCTCCCGATCGATTAAAATATCCCTAAATTTAATTAGAATAAAAAATTGTTACTAGATGGGAGGTGTGTAATATGTTGAATAAAATGTTATGAGTCACTGCTTATTAAGAGATGTTTAGTCTTATCACATTTATTCGCTAGCAGTTGACTCGGCAGTAGATTATCGGCGTTTGACTGGTATACATGTATTTTGGGTGTTTTGTCAATAATATAAAAATATAAAATAATTATAAATCTACTCTTAAATAAATATAATTCCCTTCCGGCTACCAACTCCAAAACACCACAATTTGTATGTAATTTATTACATTATTTATTATCCGAAATTAATTATGCATCAAAAATATTACAAAAAGAAAGAATATACCATTAGATGAAGCAGTAACTGTGTAAGAGACAATAAATACTAATTTAAATAATTTAGGTCAAAATATTGTGACATCAAATCCGAATCTGACAGTAACTGAAAAAAAGTGGGAAATAAAAAAAAACATCAATTTGATGAATCAAAAAGTTGGTAACACTGCGAACAGGTGAAAACGCCGCTGTTACGAGTGAAATAAAAACCTAAATTTATCTATAAAAAACGCTAAACAAAAACTCTAAATCATACAATAATAAACAATCACAAATAACAGTGAATAATAAACACAGTGAGTGATCTGCAGAGTGTTGAGTTAACTATTGATGAAGACAATTCGATACTCAAGGCCAGCTACACGCGCACTCAGCTGCGTTGCAGACTGAACCTGCAGTGTCCCCAACCGTAGCAAAACAAAACAAACTCGACACACTCAGAAACAATTAAAAATAAACTACAACCATGTCGGAGACTAGTGCGGGCTCATGCTACACAACAACATCAGTTACGAATGTAATAATAACTACATCAGTAAATACTTACAATACCAGCCCAGCAATAAGTATAACAATACCAATAACAAGCATATTATCAGTTAATCCAGATTATAACCCGAACTACAGTAATACACAAAATGATCAAACAAAAAGCAACCAAAACGTTGCACTAATTCCATGGTAAGTATTGCAGAGGAATAGAAGACTTGGAGACAACGGGACAACATCACAACCAGCCCCAAAACGCACATTTGTAATAACTAATACAAATAGATTCCAACTTCTAAACAATAACTCAGTGGAACAATACAAAGGGCAAGAGAATAATGAACCCACAGAACCCAAACCACCGCCAATATACATACAAGGAGTAATTAATTACAAAGCGATGACAGATACCATAACAACAACACTGAGCGAAAACGAATTCGTTTCAAAACATTTGCAGAAAATTCAATAAAAGTCAATACACACAAAATGGACGCTTATCGCAGACTTGTACACCAGCTGAAGGTAAACCAAATCTCTATGCACACGTACCAACCCAAACAAGAAAGGGCACTTAAAGTCGTCCTACAAAAACATACACTGCACGATCCAGACGGCGGATATCAAAAAACAAAAGCTTCACAGTAAGAAATGTCATAAATATTAAAAGCTGGCAAACCAAAGAACCGCTACCAATGTTCTTTGTTGATCTTGAACCAGAGAAAAAAACTAAACAATATATGATATAACACACCTTATGGCACCAAAATCAACGTGAAACCACCTCGTAAGAGGAATGATATCCCGCAATGCGCCCGATGCCAAGAATACGGCCATACTAAAACATACGGTAACAGACAATACTCATGCGTAAAATGCGCTGGACAACACCCCACAAAGAATTGCACAAAAAGCACACAATCTCCACCAAAATGTATACATTATACAACTCAAGAACAGACTGGAACGAATTTAAAAAATATATTAACGAACATATACCACTCAAAATTCCGCTACAAACTGAAAGTAACATCGAAAATGCAGTCCAGCATACCACACAAATAATCCAGAACGCTGCTTGGTCCTCCACACCTAACATAAATGAAAAAACTTAAAATGTCACGAACTACCCGAAATATGTAAAAGAAAAGATCGCTGAGAAAAGAGCAATGAGAAAGAAATGGCAACTCTCCAGACATCCAGCAGTCAAAAATAAACTAAACAACATAACTAAAGAAGTAAAAAATCTATTACACAAAATTCAAAACGAAACACTAGAGGAAAACATAAGAAATCTCTCAAACCAACCCCAAGACGACTACTCGCTATGGAAGGTAAGAAGAAAATTAAAACGACCTCAACAACACATACGAAAAGAAGACGGCACCTGGGAAAGAGAAGATGAAGATAAAGCCGAAACATTCGCACAACATCTCTCATCTGTCTTCCAACCACACCCGCCAGTAGCAATAAACAACATAGAACACGAGGTACAAAATTTTCTAGACGTACCGCTACAACTGTCAAGACCAATAAGGCACCTAACACCTACAGAAATAAAAAATGAAATAACACTACTTAACGACAAGAAAGCACCGGGGTATGCCTTGATTACCGCCAAAGTTCTAAAGGGTATCCCAAAAAACAAAAAATATTGGTACTAATCACTCAAATTTACAACGCCATTATTAGAGTACAATATTTCCCGGTACAGTGGAAACTAGCCCACATAATATTGGTTCTCAAACCAGGTAAGCCACCAAACGAAGTAACGTCGTACGCTACTACCAGTCCTGTCAAAGATAGTTGAAAAACTCATCTTAAAACGACTAAAACCAATCTTAGAAGAAAATACCATAATCCCTCAACACCAATTCGGATTTCGTAACGAACACTCTACAATCGAACAAGTTAATCGAGTGGTAAACAAAATCGAAGAAAGTTTCGAGGAACGAAAATGATTAAATGGAGCCCTCATAGACGTCAGTCAAGCCTTCGATAAGGTCTGGCACCCCGGCCTCCTCTATAAAATGAAGAGCTGTCTACCACACCACTACTACCTTCTACTCAAATCGTACCTAAGCGAACGACACTTCTATGTCAATCACGGTAACAGTAGATCAAAGATATACGAAATAGCAGCCGGAGTGCCACAGGGCAGTGTCCTCGGACCTGTCCTGTATCTGATATTCACAGCAGCTCTACCATGTGAAGAAAATGTACTGACTGCCACCTATGCGGATGACACGGCAATTCTAGCATCACACGCAGATCCAGAGAGAGCGTCCGAAATACTGCAAGCAGCTCTAACGAAGGTAGAAGTCTGAACAGACAAATGGAGAATAAAACTGAACGAAACTAAATCTGTTCAAGTAGTATTCACCACGAAACAAACAGGATGCTCACAAGTCACATTAAATAATAACGTCCTTGCCGTTAAAAATGATATCAGGTACCTAGGCATGCACCTTGACAAGCGCCTAACATGGAAGTACCACCTACAAACCAAAGGAAAACAACTAGACACAAAGATGAGGAAAATGTACTGGTTACTAGGAAGAAACTCTAAGTTGTTTATCGAAAACAAGATACTACTGTATAAAGTTACCTTAATAACAATCTGGACGTATGGAATACAGGTCTCGGGCTGTGCAAAACAATCAAACACGGACATCATCCAGAGGTTCCAAAACAAAACATTCAGAACAATAATCAACGCCCCTTGGTACATCACTAATGAAACATTACATAAAGACCTGAAGATAAAATACCTACATGGACAAATCAAGAACCACGCTACAATGTACGAAAGGCGATTAAACCATTACCCAAACGAACTAGCCCTAAACTTACTCGAAAACGAAAATACCAAAGAAGACTGAACAGATATAAGCATTTAATATGTAATTATCTTTACAGGAGACCGCAAAGCTCTCCCCTCATGACATGCAAATATTATAGGCACATCAAATTTTCTCCTTGGCCCGTTAAAGGCCAGTTGTAAATAAAAGTTTAAAATAAAAAAAATAATAATAAAAAAAAATTCGATGATTACAATTTTGTTAATGCCGAAGATAAATTTAAAGTTAATGGCTGTTAGCACAAGCTCTATTTTTTTTTCTGTTTTAAGAGCAGTGCATTTACGTGTTTTAGCTATGTCTAACATGTTAAAACACCCAAATACAAAGCTTGTGCTACCAGCCATTGTTTTTTATAGAACAGTAGACATAGTCAAATCACAAATTAAAAATAGATTTGAAGGAATGTTATAAAATTGCATATCTTTTTGGATTTTTAAAGCCAAAAACATTGCTAACATTATCAGACATAGAACTTCAAAAGTCGGCAACAGAATTACAAAAACATTATTGCAATGATTTATCAGAGAATTCACCACACGTCACTGTCAACCAATAGGATCACGAATTTGTTTGAAAATGAACCAATGAAATGTACATTTCGTCGGAAATTCATCACTAGTGAAATTGATATCGGAAATACCACTGTTAATAATATCCTTGGTTACGAATAAAATAAATGATATTTTCAATATTTTCATAAACGTCAATTCTACATTTGTTCAGTGTACATTTAATATTCAAAATTTTCATCACTGTAATACCTAATTAATAATGTGCAAATAAATACCTAACTATTCTTGTTAATTAACTCTTGTTTGGTAAATTCTCAAGCCGAATAAAACTCGTAGTATGAAAATTGACAGATAATATTTTGACATAAATATACATTCGTTGTTACGGAAATAGGAAACACAACTCGTGCTTCGCACTCGTTATGTTTCCATTTCCATAAAAACTCATAATTTATGTCAAAATATTTTCAGCAATTTTCATACTACTTGTTATATTATATATGAAAATTTTCTGATGCAATTAATTAAAGCGGTATTTTTCTTAAAAATTACTTTCATACCAATACAACTATGCAGGAAATGACAAATATTATTTTAATCAATTATTTCATTATAGAAAGTGATTTATGTGAAGTTTGCCCTGCCTTTTTACTATTTTTAAGCATTCCTGTCACTGTGACTACAGCAGAAAGATCCTTCAGCAAATTAAAAATAATTAAATCATATCTTAGATCAAGATAGATAAAATAATCTCGCTCTTTGGCAATAGGACATCATGCAGCAGAAAATTTAAATTTAAAAACTTATAACGGATTCTGCTAATAAAAAAGCACGAAGAATTGATTTTTAATTTAATTTTGTATTAAGTACTTGGTTTATTATATATTTTTGTTACTTTTTACCTTTAAGAATTATAAAAAATATTGCACTTATTACTTTTTCCCTTGTACCTAATCATTGAATTTTCAAAAGTTTATCCGTGGCTACGTTTTGCGTTGAGGGGGGGGAGGGGCTCGGCATCAAATCCATGTTACGCCACTGGTTCACTGAAGTGACTCGTTCATGAACGACACATCTCTACATGATATGCAGTCGACTTATTGATATTGACACACCCACTTTCTTTCAACCTTGAAGATCAATATCGTCGATTCGTATATAGATTTTTTATGACAAATAAAACGTGGTTTAACAACGTCTCGTTGTCTTAAATGTCTAAAAGATGACGTCATCATATGTTACTTGAGTAATTACTGTTTTCTACATTCAGGCTTAAAATGGCTTTCAATAGTTCGTTATTAACTCCTCTTCTGTTTAATACTTCCTACCTTCGTTGACGATTGCTTCACTTTATCAAAGTCTATGAACGCGAAACATGTGGTTGATTTACTTAGTATAATTTTTTGTATTACCTACTTTATTATGAAAATATGATCTTAGATACTACTTACCTTTCTAAAACCACTTTGGGATTGCTATAGCGTGGCTTCTACTATTTTTCATAATTTAATTTCTATTACTCTTTTATATATTTACACTACTGTACTCAGTATTGTACCTCTGTTTCCCGTATAATCTTTTTTGTGTATATAAGTACTATGATCCCTAATTGCAAGTTTCTTGGTACTCTACCTTCCATCCACGCTTTACTAAGTATTTCCAGCAATAGTTTTCTACCTTCGTGCTCCATGTATTTGAACATCTTCGGAATAATTTTAACATGTCCTGGTGCTTTCTGTATTTAATTTTTCTTATTGCTTCTCATATATCTTTGCGTGTTATGTGGCATTTTATGCTATCACTTTCTATGTCTCTAGTTTTATTTGTCCAAACCTCCATATTGCACGTTATACCTTCGTCAGCTTTCGTTGCTTCCAATAATGCTAGAAAGTGATGTTTCCATCTTTCATTAATTTGTTGTTCGTTTGCAAGAATTTTGTTGTTTTTGTCTTTGATAGTTGTGCTTGTCTTTTTTATCACATCTCATTGTTTTAATTCCTTTTAAAATAATTTCTGGTTTCTTTTACTATTTTCTCCAATTTTTTTCCAGGTTTCGTCTTTCCTATTGCGTATCATTAATTTCATACTTTCTTGTTGCTCCTTATATTCGTTGAATTTTTTTTTGTAAATATTGTAGCCAATTATTTTCCTGAGTTTCTATTTAATTTTTTAACTTGACTTGTTCTACATACTTATCTTTCTGCTAATGAAATTATTCTTTTAAACTCATGCCACAATCGCTCTACACAACAACCATTACATCAGCCGTATTGAATTAGTATGTTTGACAGGTAACAGTTCCGCAATATAATTTAAAAAGAAGAAAACAATAGGTACAAATTATTTTTATAATAAATTAATAATATATTTTACTTACCTAAACAGGTGCGATGACCGAGCATGTTAATGCACATCTCTTAACATACTGTAACGCCGCCCGAACCAAGGTTTGTCAGATCGAATCCGCATGCCGACAATGTGTGATTTGTCGTTAAATATAAAATTACAGTTACATGTATTTATCGCACTCGGGTGCTATAAGTTAGCCACTTATACACCTTAAATAATTTAACTAAAGAAACCTGCAATATATCAGTGTCAAAATTTCAGACCGGTGTGTCCGGCCCTATATTCCAAAACGAAATGATGGAACGTTAATATTATTATTACCTATTTAAATTGGTAGTATTTAATTCAAGTAATAATAGTTAATAATCTGGTACTTTTTAGATATTGGAAATTATAAACTATTATTGAATGAGTAAATAGAAGGCGCGGTGGCCGAGCGTGTTAAGGCACATCTCTTAGCATACTGTGACGTCACCCGAGCCAAGGTTCGTCAGTTCGAATCCGCCTGTCGACAATGTGTGATTTGTCGTTAAATATAAAAATACAGTTACATGTATTTATCACACTCGGGCGCTATAAGCTAGTCACTTATACGCCTTAAATAATCTGACTAAAAAAAGAAACCGGCAGTACGGCAGTGTAAAAACTGCGGCTCGGTGTGTCCGGCCCCTATGATTAGGGAGGCATATCCTGCTTGGATAGTTGAGCCGATGATGATGAATGAGTAAATATGTGTGTTGCCTGGATCATATGCGTTGACAATATGTCAATTAGATATAGTGCCCAAATTTGAGAAATGCGAAATAATTCAATAAAACGCATTTCCGAAAGCTCAAAAACATAAATAAATAAAAATAAATATATCATCACGCCATTTACCCATTACTGGGTGTGGCACTCTGGCTAAGCAGATCTCGGTAAGTGATATATTTTTGTCGCGTGAAATGCGGTTACCAGCCGTCAAATCACGGCCCTCAAAGATATTAGTGGAGAGGGAGCCACAGGGGTAAATTTTTAAATTGGTGAAAATTGTTTGTCGACTATGGGGATCGAACCAAGGTTCTCAAGATCCACAGGCCGACTCGATACCACTGAGCCATCTACCCCATAAAAAAAACATAATTGCTATTTAAGATTTTCTTTCCGAGTAGTAACGTCCGTCGCCTTTAACCGCACTCCGATCTATAGTACATCAGATTGATACTTGGACTAAGCGAAACAACCTCAACTTATATAATGGTGATTGAAGATTCAAAACATTACAAAATACACGTGCAAAATGACCATTAGATATGAAGAAAGACTGAGAGGACTGTTGACAAGAAACGAAAAAGAGGGCAAGAGATGAATATATGAGAATAAATAGATCTAAACTCAACCAAAAGAACAGTCACTTAACAACTAGCATAGAAAGAAAAAGAACTAAAGGAATAAATGTAACAGAAGATCTGGTAACAAGGAAAAAGGAATTACAAATACAAAAAAACTAACCCAACATTGCAAAATTCAAAATGCCAATAAGCGTGTTTCAAATTTAAACACCGAAAAATTATAAATAAATAAATAAAATATAAATATATCATCACGCCTTTTACCCATCACTGGGTGTGGCACTCTGCCTAAGCAGATCTCGGTAAGTGATATATTTTTTCGCGTGAAGTGCGGTTACCAGCCGTCAAATCACGGCCTCCAAAGATATTAGTGGTGGAGGAGCCACAGGGGTAGATTTTTTAAATTGGTGAAAATAAATAAATGTATTATTATTAATTGACCGAGAGAATATTAAATTAACAACGAACACAATTATATAGGTACCAAGAACACTAATTTTAAACAATTTAAAGAAATTATAGTCGAAATCGTAAAATTTGTATTTACCACTGACATACATGACAAATGTCTATTGGTATTAATATCTATCTGCAGATGTCTTCATGGCGAGAATTCAAATTTGTATAGTGATTGGTTACTTTAAAATGTATGTAAAGTGCATTATACTTGTCTTCTTATGTAACAACTTTAAATAACGGTTACTATTATAAAATTGCAACTTGCCTTGTTAATGATATTTTCAGTTGATATTATAACAAGTTCAAACGATAACAACTAAAGTTATGGAATACCACACCTTCCCACTTATGTATATTCCGTACTAATCGCTAGCCATGCATTTATTCCTGGACGACGTAATCTCTCATCATCAGTTTCAAAACATACATCTGTTTCACCAGTTAACGAGTATACCCAAATCACAGTACTATAATTATTAACTGGCGGCCCTGGCATGTTTAACTAAAGAAAGAGTGATTATCAATTGCATGGATATGAAAGTTAATTAAAGTTTTATACTTAAGATACATTTATAATCAAGTTGATACTCCCTTCCTCATCTTTTTTGCTTCATTTTCAGTTTTTACTATACAGTGTGTAATTGCAATTGTGTTAAATGTTTTTTTAAACAAGCGCAGGCGATGCTGCCTTCATTTCTTATAGATTCGTTGTTAGAGAAGTGGGCGTAAGTGAAGAATGACGAAACTGGTGTACAGGAGCGAATGGATGAATGTTTGTTGCGTGTTGATGGATTTTGGTTGTGAGAAAAGAAAGAGTTTGTATGGAGGAAGTGTTAATATGGTCGAATCGAATATCGTGTGTCAGGATGAGAATGTTGACGGGTTCGTGCTACCCCATTTAATGGGATATAGCGTGATGTTATGTATGTATAATCAAGTTGTATGTTGCCTAATTTGCATTAGATGTAGAAGTACTTCATTTTTAAATTTATACCATTTACCATAAATTCAACTACGAACTGTTATGCGGGCGACATATTTTGCAATAATTTCAAATGCAGACAAACCTTAACAGGTACCTGCTTGTATTTATTAATTCTGCTTCCAGAATTACGATACCAATGATCACAGCTGATGATGTGATGATAAAATATCAAACATGTTACCTAGCGAATAAATTCAAGAATTTGTAACGCGTATGTAATATTTTCATTCCAATTCAGTTACGAAATGTCAGTATTTTGATATGCCATTTTAGTTGTGAAAAGTGATTCATTTTATAACAAGTTATAAAAAGTATCAGTAGTTATAAAAGTATCATTTGTAATTTATTAGAAGTATATAAATTACAAAATATGGAAAACAATTTATTTATTGAAAACTTTAATGGTACAATTTTTAAATTAATTTCCTCACATATAGTAATATTTACTATATGTGGATATTAGTTTTTATTTGGGATACTGATTTTAAAGAAACTATCTAAATCTTGAACATGTTCAGTAGTCATATGTATTAATTCGTTCATCCGACATTCTCCAGCAATTTCAATTTTCAAATTAACCTATAAAAATTAAAATAAATGTTTTACGAAACATCAACCAAAAGTTTTGTATTAAATATCTTCAACGTCAATAAAATTTTATCGTCTGTACTCTTCCAAAATCTTTTGTTAATATTTTAGATTTTTTGGGCAGTATCTCTTTAAATAAGCAATTAAATTTGTAAATTAGCTTATATCCATATTCCGATTTATAGATATGGTCGTTCGCAACATGGAGTATTGGCTCCATATAGTTAAAGATTTTAGCACTTTAGTTTTTTCCGGAAAGTAGGCAAGAAGAACTTTTTCTGATACATTTTTACCTTTTTAAGCTTACATTTATTTTGAAAGTTTTTATACGCTACTTCGTATAGGCTCTTGTATTTTGTTGGCAAAAAATTCAAAACAAATTCTTTCTATGTGATGTGAATGATTTTACGTTTTCTAGAAACTGAATAAGATATGCATCAAACTACATCAAAATCAAGACCGCTTTATTAGAATGCGTACTCTGCGCGAACGATTAATTACAGCAAGAAGCTTATAAATACAACAAGCTGCTGTCTCTCAGATCATGACGTATTTCTTAGAATACCAGCAATAGGCTCAAATTTAACAGTAAGCTATGTAGAACCCGATTACAATTTGCTCGGGAACATGTAAACTGGAATATGGATGAATGGAGTAGTGTCAATATATTTTTTAGTGCATGTAGTGACGGATTATTTAAATGATATCTGCATTGCAACTTTGATATAGTAACTATGCAGCCCAGATCTTTACCCAATAGAACACCTCTGGAATAACTTCGGATGACCTTTATGACAACTTTAACCTCCTCCAGTACAACTTGATGAAGTAAAAAAAGCGCTTCACAGAAATCTAGAATGAAATAGAGCAAGAGCAGATTTGAGGTTTAATTTTAAGTATGAGATGTCGATGTGAAGCAGTCATAAGAAATAGAGAAGGAAATACCCAATAATGACAAAATGATTTAAATGATACGCGTTCTATTTTTTTAATAAGATGAATTTTATGAAAATAAATAAATATATCATAACGCTTACCCATTACTGGGTGTGGCACTCTGCCGTAGCAATCCTCGGTAGGTGATACATTTTTTCATAAACTGCGGTTACCAGCCGTCAAATCGCGGTCCCAAAGATGTTCGTGGAGGTGGAACCACAGGAGTAGATTTAATTTGGTGAAAATTGTTTGTCGGCTGTGGGGATCGAACAAGGGTTCTCAAGATCCACAGGCCGACTCGATACCACTGAGCCATCTATCCCATAAGTTAATAAAGTATATCTGAAACTGTAAGATTTACCAATTTCAATTCAATATCTTCAAAGTTAATTTCAAAAATTTTAGTGGTGCGTTAATTTTGCGAAGCAGTGTAGTTCCATCTCAACTAACGTCTGTGCATTCTTCTAGTAACATTCTTGTTAATAAGTATTTAAATTTACTATTTTATTCTAAGTATATTTTCTGTTATAGCGTTGCTTTACTGGGATGGAATGTGCGTCGTCAAGCGCGAACAGCACTGCAGCCAGCGTGCTCGCTTCGGGTCAAGCTGACCGCACACTCCCATCGGACTGGATAGCACTGGACATGCTGCCTCGCTGTTCCAGTGTTTCTGATATTACAACAATACGGCATTAGTTGCCAATTTAATTTACGTATAGCAATATGGGCAATATATTTTATGTTTCAAATATATTTACTTCTCCTTGTATTAACCGGCATGTGTAATGTGTATCATAAAAACGACATTAGTATTGTAATCAATATCACATTATATTATCATAGTGTACCTTATTTTGCTTTACTACAAGACCAGCCAAGGCACTTATTAGACAGCAAAACCGGCCATGTCAAGTAATTAACACCTTTTTACACTAATTAAAGAAGACTATGATTTCTGTATAAATGCCTAATGAATTTGTATTGTTAGTGCTGAGACAATTATGTTACGTTTTGATTAATAACTTTTGTCAGATAACTGCAATTAAACTTTCGTCGTTTTTACAAAATGATTTAAGATTGACTTGGCCAGTTTTGAAACTAGACGACTCATATACATTCTTTTATTTTGACAGGTTGATAAGTATGAGATAATACATATAAAAAAAGACTCCTAATATAGTAACGCTTGCGTTCATATTTTTCATGGAACGAAGAGTTATATGAAAATTTATTTACGTACCTGATATATTGTAGATTGGATAGCTTAGTGGTAACATGTCGTATTTGAGAACCCGAGTTCGATATCCGCAGGTGTCAATCTTCACCACACTAAAATTAGCTTCGTCCTCCACATCTTTGGAGACCGTGACTTTTCGACGGATAATCGCACTTCATGCCCATATGTATATCACTTACCGAGATCCGGCAGAGTGCCACACCCAGTAATAGGTGAAATACATGATATACTTATTTATTTTAACTACTTTCTAGATACTATAAATAATAAAAGACCAAATGTGAATTTTTAAAAAGTTCTAGGTTTAAAAATAATCTTAAAATAAGCATAAAATCCTCAATATTCACGTTAACCAAAAACTTACCTAGAATAGCAAACATTATATTTACTGTGTCTCTGGCAGTTTCGGTTAAAAATGTACAAGTTGCAATCACTGTACCAAATCCAGGCATCTGGACCCTGAATCCTTCCTGGATATCATATGCGTATATCATAGGAGAAAAGATTTTTGCTGGACTAGACCTATAATAAAAGAATTCATTTTGAAAGCAAATTTTGCGAAATATATAAGTAAATAAATAAGTATATTATCACGTCTTTTACCCATTACTGGGTGTGGCACACTTCCTTAGCAGATCTTACCAGCCGTCAAATCACGGCCCCCAAAGGTGTTAGTGGAAGGAGAGCCATACAGGTAGATTTAAATTGGTGAAAATTGTTTGTCGGCTGTGCAAAATATAATTTTTTTATTTATTATAATCCGAACTTTTTCGCACATTGTATTTGTACCATAAATTACTTCTATGTGAACAATGAGCATAAATTCCTTTATTTCAACAAACTTTAAGAAATCATTGTAATCACTAGAGAACAGAAATTATTAATAATAGTCGTTCAATGAGTGGATGTAAACATCGTGTATGTCAGAGGAAAAACATAAAATAGAATAGAGTTAGATACGAAAAATGTAATTCAAAGTCCTAAACCAAAACATAAGTTAAGGAAGAACGTGAAAACGAAGAAAGGTAGAGGGGAAGAGATAAAGAAGCGTTGCGAAACATATTTTTCATAATAATCATCAATTCTGATAATTTAAAATGATTAAAAACGGTAAATAGCATTAAACAATTAGACGCGTTTGAGAGTATGAGCCTATTTTGCAACTGCAAAACAGAAAATTAAATGAGAAGTAAGCATAAAAGATCACAAGTTAAATGAAATAAAAGAAAACTAGCAAACGAAAATGAAACGAAAAAGTATGCTGAAAATGATGACGAAAACTTAGAGCATCAAAAAGATAGATAAACAGGATATAAATGAAGAATGGTATAAGATAAAAGAAGCATAATAGCAGTAACTGACGAACAGGTATATCTCCAAGAGCTAGAGTGAAAGAAAATATGGTAGAATGACAAATGTAAGAAAATAACAAAAAGAAAAACGAAGGTAAGAACCACATGGATACAAACAAACAAAGAAGAAAATAAAAATAAATATAGAAAAATTAAGAATAAATGCAACAAATTACTAAGAAGGAAGAAAAGAAAATCAGTAGAAGGATTGATATAGAAACAGAAAACAGGAATAAAAACAAAATAAAACAGCAAAAGAATTATAACAAAATAAATTAAAGATACAAATGGAAATACAACAGATATTGAACCATAATATAAACAGGTCTGGGAAGATCATTTTAAAGACCTTTTAAACGACACAATACTAAGCACAGACACAGAAGAAGAGATAGAATAGAGAGAGCCAATACAGATAAAAGAAGACGAAGAGATAGTAGGTCAGCCAACGAAAGAAGAAGTCAAAACCGCGATTTAAAAAGATAAGAATGGAAAACAACTAGGCAAAGACAATTCAATTATAGCTCTAATAGTGCTTTCATCAGTTTTCGTCTTTTAATACAATCAAATACTTGTTTGAAATCTATCAATAGCAATTCTGTATCTATTTTTCTGTTGTGCGATGTTACCATGATTTGCTTTATCATATGAATTGCGTTGATTATAGATTTCTCTTGAAAGAATCTTCAATAGTTTCTTGCTGTTCTTGCCAGTCCCTTTTGAATTATGGTTGACAGAACTTTATATGCTATGCTGAGTATCGTTGTACCTGTATAGTTTGCAATTCTTATTAGACGACCTATGCATAATGTAAGCTGGAAAAAGAGCAGGAAATCGCGTATCAAACAATTAAGGCAAAATTATTATCTATTTTAAGCAGTATTCAATCCATGCAGATGCGAGTAGTATTGGTATGGATACAGTTTTATTTGAAAAGCAATAACATGATAAATTACATCTTTCTTATTTTAGCAAAAAAACGTAGCTTGAAAAATCTCGGTACCACTCATATGAACTCAAATGGTTAGCAATTGTAAATGTGTTGGAAAAATGTAGAATATATTAATTGGATAATAATTTTAGTTTAAAATTATTAGCAAATAAAAGATATTTTATCCAAGAATAGGGCGGCGGTTTGTCAAATTATCGTAATATAATTACGTTATAGATTATCACAAAGTAAAGAGCAATCGTGTAGCCGACACGATGGGTAGAAATTCGGTTGAAAACTAAAAAGAAATTTATATTGACGGATTACCTATGTTTGGGATAAAATTAATATATATTGTGTCCCTACATTACAACAGACTTTCGATTAAACAAATTTAATTGTAAAAAAATTAGGAAACGGAGAAAGGGCAAGTCACGAAAAGTTTACTTTGTATAATGGTAGAGTATACAGGATAAGTAAAGCACTTTAAAGATTATACGTATCAAATGATTTGCGCTATAAAATAGCGTTTAAAACGCATAAACAATGTATTCTGGAATTGATAAAACTGTAAAGGAACGGAAAATAAGTATTTGCTAACAATCAGAAATTTATATTAATTGATTGTGTGGTTGGCACTTGGTGAAACATTTTAAATTATAAAATTAAAACACTTTTTATGTGAAATATACCAAGTGTTTTAATTTTATAATCAGAGATTTTATAGCAGAATACATTTACAGATGTGTGACGAAATGTTTTTCGTCACTCGCAGTTTAGACTCACCGATGTCCAGAGACGTCCGAAACATCGGTGATTCGTAAACTGCTCTCATTTCTCCGGAAATAAGAGCAACCCCGGGTTTCTGTTAATAACTCCGGCTGTAAACATCCGATTTGAATAAAGTTATACTTTCCTGGCAGCTTAATTCCAGGGCTAGCGATTGGCGCTAGTATGAACGTCTTAAGGGCACGAGAAACCCTTCAACCACAGCATGTAAGTTACCCCTATGTAAATACATGGTAGCGACCACTGACAACCCGTCCGAACCCGATTTATTAACTTTTTTGTATATAAGCCGGGATCCGCGAAGCGAAAGACACAGTTTTTTCCTCATTCTGAATGAGAGAGTGCCACCGTGACAAACCAAGAAGAAGCCGTCCAGAGAGATTCACCAGGGTAAGAGATACATTCTAGTTTACCGTTTTTACCGTTCCCCGTCCGTTCCGAGCCCCTCAGGCTACCTAGCTTCAAACCAACATTGCGACTTGGAGTCCCTGACTGAGAACGCCGTCATCCTCGAGCCCACGGGCTGGAGAGCATCCTCGGCTCGCAAGAGTGGAGAGTATCCTCGACTCGCAAGAGTGGAGAGTATCCTCGACTCGCAAGAGTGGAGAGTCACCCTGTTCAGGGGGTCCCAAGTCACAACGTCGGCTATTTAACTGTACGCCTTCAGCACCCGCGGCTCCACAATTGGGAGCACGATACCGTCTGCTTTGAGACCTAGAGGTACCCTCCGAGAGCGCCGACATCCTCGAGCCCCCGGGCTGGAGGGAATGCTCGACTCGCAAGAGTGGAGAGTATCCTCGGTAGGGTTAATCCAGGTCACAACGCGGGTCCGCCGTAAAACACCAGCACCAGGTCCCCAACCTCCCCGCACTCCGCACCCTTCCTCCTCGAGTCTGACGACTGGAGAGAACAACCCGTCTTCATCCTTTCCGTATCTCTGCCACCATCCTCGAGGTAGTGAACTCGAGAGCACCAGGTCGTACAACACCGAACCGCCCACCGTGACGTCACCCGCTGTGACGTCAGCTTCGCGTTTTACGACGTTCCGTCCGAACGACGCGCCGCACACCGAAACCGCGACCGCCACCGACGCCGGGCGTCGATTTTCAGTTTGCACCAGGAACCCATCCTAACCACTGTCAGCAGTGGATAAAGACCGACGCCGCCGCGACGCCGGGCGTCGTTTCCGAGTTACGGCCGTTTTTAATTTCCACTACGTGGGAATCGGCTCCGCCATCCTCGGGAGGACCAAGAGACCCCGTAACATTGATTTAGGGACCCCCAAAGACCCGCCCGACACACCGCCGCCCAACCGACGCCGGGCGTCGGTTTTCCGAAAACCACCGTTTTACGTCAGGACGCCCTCAAGGAGTGTTCCGGAGACCAAGTCAGTGGCTGCTACCGCGACCAACCCGAGAAAATCAGTGTACACCAAGATCCGCGTAATAAATCTGAAATCTGAAGCCATCCGCTGTTTTATTTCTATATCCTGGACACAACCCCGACACCGCTATCCATTAACGTTTGGCGCCCGAGCAATCCACGCCAAACTCCTTGTGCTCGACCAAACATCGTCACAAGATTTTGGCGCCCGAGCGCCACCAGAACCACCAACGCCGACAGCAACAGCAAAAACCGGATGGGTCTACAGCCTCAACAAGGAGGATCTTCAGGCAGAACTTTGAAGATTTGGCTTGAGAGACGAAGGGACTGTGGAGGAACTACGAAAAGTCATGGTGGAGTTCGTGAAACGAGCCACGGGAAATGAACCTGAACCCGGGGTAGTAAAACCACCCACCGAAGAACCCATCACCGCCGAAACACCCAGGACACCAAGCACACCGATACACCTCTGCGAGGTCGTCCGCAAGTGGGGCTTACACTTCGACGGTAAGACCGACCCGGTCGCCTTCTTGGAGCGGCTCACCGAACTGCAGAGCAGCTACCAAATCCCCGGAGATTGCCTACTGGGAGCATTACCGGAACTATTCAGAGGGAATGCCACACTCTGGTACCGTATCAATCTCGTCAACTGGCACAAATGGGAGAACTTCTTCCGAGAGTTCAACGATTATTTCATCCCGGATAAAAAGCATCAACTGGAGGAAGAAATTCACCGACGCAGCCAAAGGCCGAAAGAGGCGGGCCTAGACTATATCGTCGCCCTACAGACGCTCATGCGACGACATGGGGGATATGACAGCGACCCACAACTACACTGGCTGTACCGGAACCTGCGACCCGAGTACCGGCAACGTATCTGTCGACAGAACGTCTCCACGGTTACGTTCGAAGAGCTGCAGCGCGACCTCGCTTCGCAACAATCTCAAGCTGCGATCCACGCCACCACCCAGCTGCCGCGACCAGGGGCACGGACATGCTGGCGCTGCAGGGAACCAGGGCACTATCGGCAGGACTGCAAAAACCCTGCCAAGCTATTCTGCAGTCGGTGCGGCAAGCTCAGAATAATGACCCGTGACTGTGGATGTAAGAAGACTCCGGGAAACGCCCAGCGGACGGCCCCATAAGGTGGAGAGCGCCGCCCACGTACAACCGGTCGCCATTTTTGTCGGCAATGCGGCACAACTGGGATGACCGTATCCACCTTCCCCTTTGGATTGGCGACACGCAGGTTCAGGCCCTCCTGGACACCGGGTCGACGCAGTCATATATGAACCAAGAGACGGCAGAAGTCTGCCAGAACCGAGGTAGCCACCCGTGGGGTTCCACCCATCAGCACGCAAAAAAGGCCAACGGAGCCACCGTAGAAATCTCGGCCAGATACCGAGTGCGGTGCAGGATAGGAAACAAAACAAGACCCGTACAGCGCCTATGTATCCCAACACTGGCTACCCTAGTTATATTGGGGATGGACGCTAGGGTGGAGCGAAAAAAAACATTATTGAATTTTATGTAGCCTATGTGCGGAATAGTTGCCTTTGATTAAATGTAATTACTGTGCAAAATCTCATTTAAATCGTATTTGTCCTTTGGGTGCCAAAACGTGCTTGTTTTTTAGCTTTGTATCCGCTATATAAAAAATGTTGAAATCTTAAACGCGTCTTCTACTTCTCAGATGAGAACAAAACTCTCTTCTTTAGCTCAGGCTTGTGATCGAACAGGAGTCTCAGACAGATCCGTTGCAATTCTTGTTAATGCTGCCCTAAAAGACATGGGAATAATAACAGCGGAAGAATCATCTAAAATTATAGACCGCAGTAAAATTAGGAGAGATAGAGTTAAGTCTCGCAAGAATTTAAAAAAGAAGCATGAAGAAGAAATAACCTGTGTCTATGGAATATATTTTGATGGGAGAAAGGATAAAACTTTGATTCAAGTAAAGGAAGGAGAAACTCTTTCAAGAAAGACAATCACAGAAGAACATATAGTATTAGTTGCACAACCGGGTTCGGTTTATCTCGGTCACATAACTCCGTCATCTGGAAGTGCTCAAAATAATAAAAGAAGCTTATTGGAATTTCTGGATAAAAATATAGATATTTCCGAAGTGCAAGCAATTGGATGCGACGGGACAATACAGGTTATAAAAATGGAATAATACGGCAACTTGAAATTTCCTTGGCGCGTTCTCTGCAGTGGTTTGTGTGTTTAATGCACACTAATGAACGGCCATTGCGACATCTATTGCAGCATTTGGATGGAAAAACTACTGGACCAAAAGGTTATTGCGGAGAAATTGAAAAAAATTAGAAAACTGCCAAAAACATCCGGTTGTGAAGTTTAAAAAAATAAATGTTAATTTTCCTGATATTGATCTTACCGAGCTAAGTACAGATCAAAAATATCTCTATGTGATCTGCATTGCAATTTCCAAGGGAACAATTTCGCCAAGTCTAACACAACGAGAACCAGGCAAAATGGCACACTCAAGATGGTTAACAACTGCCAACAGAATCTTGAGATTGTATGTTTCTACCGAAAATCCTTCATACATTTTAAATATAATTATAGAATACGTTATGAAAGTCTATGCACCAACCTGGTTTGAACTTAAGGTCCGATCGTCATGCCGACATGGTAGTTATAATTTTTTTGACATTATAAAAAAGTAGATTTTTGCCTGAAGAGCTTAAGAAGGTAGTAGATCCAGTACTGCAAAGAAATGGTTACTACGGTCACCCTGAAAATATGTTATTGGCAATGCTAGCTGACCAAAGGAAGCATATTAGAGTTAGGTCATCGGAGGATATTAAAATGCAGACAAGCAAAACATAATGAAAACCAAGTTCGTCAATTTGATATTCCCAATTTTAATTTTAATGCAGATGACTACTTTGAACTAGTTAACTGGCAGTCAATAACAGTTACAGAGCCGCCTCTGACAGTAAACATTTTGAACAGTGATCTTCAAGAAATGATCTCTGACGCTCCTGCTGAAATTGATATTTTAAAATTTCCGTGTCATTCCCAAGCCGTGGAACGCCGTGTAAAATTAGTTACAGAAGCATCAGCGGCAATATGTGGCTATGAAGCAAGAGTTGGATTTATTAGGTCTAGAAATGCCTCCAGAATATCCCTACCAAAATTTGAGACAAAAGGTCAATATCACTAAGTTTTTAAAGACAACTAAATATAAAGAAACTTATTAAGAGGGTGGGTGGGTGTTTTTAACTCGACTTGCAGCCACCTCCACGTGGTGAGTTCTGAGTTATTTTCATTCAGGAAGCATGTTTTCTGGTTATTTATTATGAAAATAAGCGAAGAGCTGCATAAAAGTATTTTACTTTTTTTTATTAAATTTAGATGTCAAATTGGCACCCAAAGATGAAGTCTCAGCAAACCAATTTTTTGTACAGTAATTCACTTCTAAAAGAGGCAACTATTCCATATATAGGCCAAGTCATTAATGTAAAACAAATTTTTTTTGCAGTTTTCGCTCCACCCTAATGGACGCCATGCGACTCTACGGCGTCACCCTTACCTTAGGACCGCATACCACTGAATACCACATGACACGCCCGACCACCCCAGCATTAGCCACGCTCAGAAACCCACCGAATATCCTCGACAAATTGTTGAGAGAGGAGCTACCGAAATTTGCAGCACTGCGGGGGACCACACCGTTAGCTCAACACCAGATTCGACTTAGAGACCAAACGCCGATCAAACAGCGTTATCGTCCCCGGAACCCGAAGATGCAAGCCATCATAAACGAAGAGGTTGATAAAATGATGGCAGATAAGGTGATCGAGAAGTCACAAAGCTCGTGGAGCTCTCCGGCCGTGATCGTGCGGAAAAAGGACGGCAAACCCCGCTTTTGCATCGATCTCCGGAAGTTGAACAACGCCAGCGAAAAGGACGCCTACCCACTACCTCACATCAACCATATTTTAAGTAAATTACAACAGGCGGCCATCTTTAGCACCCTGGACTTAAAGCAAGGATACTGGCAGGTACCCCTAGAACCAGAAAGCCGATCACTGACGGCATTCACCTTACCCGACAGGGGTCTGTTCCAGTTCACGGTGATGCCGTTTGGATTACACTCCGCTCCAGCTACTTTCCAACGCTTGCTGGACCAAGTCATCAGTCCGGAACTCGACCCGTTCGCCATCGCCTACCTAGACGACATTATCGTCGCCAGCCGTACACTCGAGGAGCACATCGAACATCTGAAAGAAGTCTTCAAGAGATTACGTGAGGCCAACCTACGCATAAATCCCGACAAATGCGAGTGGGGCAAGACAGAAATCCGCTACTTGGGTCACCTGGTCAGTAGCGCTGGAATCCAGACGGATCCCGATAAAGTCGAGGCAATTAGGGTCATACCACCGCCAACCACGCCGAAGAAAGTCCGGCAATTCATGGGAGCTGCGTCCTGGTATCGCCGATTCATACCCAACTTCTCCAAAATCGCCGAACCATTACACCACTTGTGCCGGAAGAACGTAAAATGGGAGTGGGGGGCAGCTCAAACCAATGCGTTTGCCCAATTACGCGACGCACTCACCACAGCACCAGTGTTGACCTGCCCCGACTTCAACAAACGGTTCTTCCTGCAGACCGACGCATCCGACACCGGCATGGGGGCGGCACTCGTACAATACACGGACCAAGGCGAACAAGTCATCGCCTATGCCAGCGCCACGCTCCAAGGACCCGAACTACGGTATTCCACCACCGAAAAGGAATGCCTAGCTATTGTATGGGCAATAAAAAAAATGTTAAACTACTTGGAGGGATACAGCTTCACGGTAGTAACCGATCACCAGGCTCTCCGCTGGCTAAACTCCCTCGAAAATCCTCCAGGGCGACTCGGCCGCTGGGCAATGTTCCTGCAGCAATTCAACTTCACGATCCAGTACCGCAAGGGTAGATTGAATCGCGTCGCCGACACTCTATCACGACAACCGCTCCAGGCTACCGAACCGGTAGAAGACAAACCCTTGGACGGACGTCTCTTCCGAAAGATAGCGGCCGCCACCGAAACCGAGGAAGGGGATTCCTGGAAGTTGTGCGTTCCACAAACCGAACACAGGTCCTTCAGGCGAACCACGACAACCCCTCAGCTGGACACAACGGCACCGCTAAAACGGCAGCCCGTACGGCGACCAGCTACTACTGGCCCGGCATGTTCCGGGACATCCGGAACTACGTCAAGCGTTGCACGACGTGCCAGCGGTACAAGTCCAGCCAACAGGGTCAAGCAGGATACATGCACCCACCACAGATACACGAGCCCTGGGATACGGTCGCCATAGACGTCGTGGGAGCTCTACCACGCTCAAAGAAGGGACGCAGTTTCCTCCTAGTCTTCCAAGACCGAATGACTAAGTGGGTGGAGTGCAAACCTCTGCGTCAAGCCACGGCCAAAACCATCACCAGGGCCTTGGAGGAGATCATCCTATTCCGGTTCGGATGCCCAAAAAACATCATAACCGACAATGGAACCGAATTTAATAATCGGCTCTTCAAGAGGACGTTGGCAGCGTTGAATATCCGCCACTTACATACACCACCGTACACACCCCAAGCCAACCCCGTCGAACGAGTCAACCGAGTCCTCAAGACTATGATCGCCTAGTACAGCCAGACGACCCAGCGGGACTGGGACGAACACCAAGCCGAACTCACCATGGCAATAAATACCAGCCGACACGAGTCCACCAGCTTTACGCCCGCCTGGCTAAACTACGGTCGGGAACCCGTACTACCGGGGTTATTCCAACAAGTCGGACGAGGCATCACCGACCCGCAAACTAAAAATAAAGTGCCGGAAAGCCTGCAGAAACGCCTTGAAAGACTACGGGAGTTCCAACAACTCGCCCGCGTCAAGCTAACAACCGCGTCCCAAACACAATGCCGCTACTACAATCTCCGGCACCGGCCTAGGCAATGCCAAGTGGGCGATCAAGTTATGCGCCGAGAGCACCCGCTATCGGTAGCGGCACAAGGGTTCGCCGCAAAACTCGCGCCATGTTACTCCGGCCCATGGAGGGTCTACCGGAAGCTGACCCCGAATGTATACGACCTGCGCGGCACTCAAAGACAAAACCTCAAACGTATCCACATCAAGGATCTAAAACCTTACGTGCCACCAGAAGATGCTTCCGACGAAACGGGAACCAGCGCCATGGATCCGCCACCGCACTCAACCTAGTCGGGTGGGTGGTTGGGCAAGGGGGCGGGAGGTGGTTCTCCCGCCCAGGGTGCGGCCGGCAACGGATCCCAGCTCGGCCCCAACTCCACCAGACCCGCAACGGCGACGACTCCGGATCCGGCCCTGGAGTAGCGGACCGACAGCGACCCCAGCACCGGACCGACTACCGAAAATTTTGGATGTCGTTGTAATCCGACCGCCGCTGTTCCCAGGACCCGTCCGCGAGCCGTCACGCCCCATCATTCTCCAGTAGCCCCCGCGGAAGTGGACACCCGGTCAAGAAGACAAGGTCCTCCGTCAGGCCCTCGCCGACCGCTCGGCCCCTACTGGGCACCCGGCCCAGCGAAGGACTTCATCGATCTAACGACTTCCCCCATCCCGTCAGACGAAGAGGACGGGAAAGAAGTAGCTGCTCCAATCCCGACTCCACCGGCCCCCGACAAGGAGACATATCTAGAGGACGCTCGGCGTGAGCTAGAGGAGCTGCTAAGCGGCCTCTCTCCTGACGGCTACAAGATCTTCCCCACTACGGCCACGAGCAGCCAACCGACCCGTGAGGAGCCCCGCCCATCACCCCCAGCAGCCGCGGTACACCTCCAAGGGAGGTCCCGCCCGCAGCCACCGCAGCAGGTCGCACGAATTATGTATTAGATTTATAATTGTATTTCACCATAATCATAGCGTCAGCTTAGGAATATTCCATGTAATATGAATCATATTGAAATTTGTATAAAAGCACGAACATGATAAGACTCTGTATTCATTGTCGTTCTGATTTCTTTTAATGACACATGTTATAATTACATTGTAAAAATTTTTAACAAACATAGAAAACAATAATAAAAATTATTTTTGTATTAAATACTGAAATTTACGTATTTAATTGGCGCAGTCGGTAGGATATAAAGCATCGACACATAATTAATATCAATTTTTGTGTGGTGGATTTTTAAATCCTTTGCTTTGCAAATCCTACAAATATCATCATTGGCTAAACAGTGCCCATCAGACCGCAAAGGTACATCACGTCGCTCATTCCATTCGTCTACAAGAAGTACTTGCTGTCCTTTCCAAAAAGGTCACGTCCTTTTCACGAAGAGCACCCGAAACCTGGTCTGCATCATCTCAACAAAAGAAGAAAGAAGACTTGCTGTCCGTAATGCATCTCATCGTCACATTGTTAATACCATTGTAAGTCGATAATTATTTAATAATAATCACACAAAGGGGATCAGTCTAGTTAAAAACTAGTAACAAACTGATCGGGAGACCGGCACAGTCTCATACATACAAAATTAACAATATATGTTTAGCGACCAAGAGTCGACCAATTCAGAATCTATTGATTCAAAATCAGAAGAAATAATTTCTTCACAAAATACAATTTCCATAATATTAAAACACAGTATATTAAGTACATTTAACCACAATAACATGGCTACCACTAACTTAGCAGAACTTAAAATGCTAACAGAAGCAATTCCGCATTATGACGGAAATATAAAATTTCTGAACGATTTCATTAGAAAAGTAGACAATTTGTATTCTAATTTACACGGAGTAACTATATCCCAAATTCAATCAAAATTTTTATTTGACCTAATCACAAATAAACTGACTCATTCCGCCAGAGAAATATAAAATAAAATAAATAAATATATCATCACGCCTTTTACCCATCACTGGGTGTGGCACTCTGCCTAAGCAGATCTCGGTTAGTGATATATTTTTTCGCGTGAAGTGCGGTTACCAGCCGTCAAATCACGGCCTCCAAAGATATTAGTGGAGGAGGAGCCACAGGGGTAGATTTTTTAAATTGGTGAAAATTGTTTGTCGGGTGTGGGGATCGAACCAGGGTTCTCAAGATCAGAAAATAATTTTACAAATTGGGAAGATTTGAAATTATACTTAACACAAAATTTCGCTGACAAAGGCACCCCAGAAACCATATTAAAAGACATAACTAATATCAGATATAAAAACAACTCTTTAGATACATTAAAAACAATACATGAAAAATTTCTCAAATATAAGTCAAAAATATCATTAACAAATTATAACCAGGAACAGAAAAACGCAATAATAATGGAAAACCAAAAATTTGTCATTAGCATTTTCATAGATACCTATGAGTATCAGAGCTGCTTTTGTAGTAAAAAATCCATTCACATTAGAACAGTGTGAACAGTTACTGAACAACGAATTTAACTTCAGGCACCAATCACCTTTAACAAAACCCGAACAGAGAAATATTCCCAATATCTTACCCCCACGTAAATTTCCAGGCCAATATTTCCCTTCTAAACCAATACAAATACAAAACAATCCAAACCAACAACGACCTTTTGCACCACGACAAAACATAAAAAATTATTACGATACTAAACGCACTTTTCAACCCCAACCAATGACGCAACAAACAAGACAAACAACACCTATGTCATCACAAACTATTAGACCACAAAACTATAATATTGAAGACGATTATGAAAACCCAAACGAACAAGAATCAATTTCAGAAACAGTAGAAGAAACATAAAATTTTGATGAATCTTTTTTAGAAATAGAAACAGACAATCCGACAACTACGTAATGTCCTCTATAACTAACGAATTACCAGTACTTAAACAAGACCCATTTATTATACTATTTGATACAGGATCATCAATAAACTTCATACACCCTAATCTAGTAAAACACTTACAATTAAAAACATATCAAGAAAAATTAACGTTCAAAACAGTTAATGGAAAATCTACCTGTTCTGAATTCACAGAAATAACAATACAGAAACAACCAATATAATGCCATATTTTTAACTTTCATAAGAATTACAACCTACTGTTTGGAATAGAAGCATTTAAAAAATTAGACATCCAAATAAATTTCAAAAATAACTCTGTACAAATTCTAAATAAAAATGTTGCACTTCAAAAAGAAATTAAACAAAAATCAGAACTAAATTTTGTAGAAATTAGAAATTCTCATTTGAACCATGAAGAAAAAAAAATGTTAAACGAGATAATAAAACAATACGATTGCTTATTTCCAAAAACCGGTGAAAATTTATCACATACAAGTGTACTAAAACATAAAATAATTTTATCAGACAACACACCAATCCACACAAAAAATTATAGATTACCCCAAATTTATGAATCTGATATAGAAGAGCATGTAAAAACATTATTAGAAGAAAAAGTTATAAGAAAGTCCTATTCCCCCTGGTCCAGTCCAATATGGATAGTACCAAAGAAAGTAGACGCTTCAAGTAAACGAAAAACGAGAATGGTAATAGATTTCAGAAAATTAAACTCTTTAACTAAAGACGATAAATTTCCAATACCCAACATTGACACTTTGCTAGATCACATCGGTTACTCCAAATATTTCACAACCCTAGATTCACACTCAGGATTCCACCAAATTGAAATGAACCCCGACGATATAGAAAAAACCGCCTTCTCTACACCATCCGGTCACTACGAATTTACTAGAATGCCTTTTGGATTAAAAAATGCCCCCGCCACCTTCCAAAGAATGATTAACATAACCTTGGGAGAATTGGTAAATAAAATATGTCTAGTATACTTAGACGATATTATAATTTTCGGAAAAACACTCGAGGAACACTTAGAAAATATAAAATTAGTTTTTAATAAATTAAAACAAGCAAATCTAAAAATTCAAATAGATAAATCTGAATTTTTACAAAGTCAAACAAAATATTTGGGTTATATAATAACTCAAGAAGGCATACGAACAGACCCCTCTAAAGTAGAGAATATAAGATATTTAAACATACCAAAAACAAAAAAGGAAATAAAATCTTTTCTAGGAACTATAGGCTGGTACAGAAAATTCATACCCGATTTTGCAAAAATTACCAAACCATTCACCTTATGTTTAAAAAACGGACAAAAAATTAATATATTTAATGAAGAATTTCAAAATTGTTTTAATAAATGCAAAAACATACTAAGTGAAACACCTATATTACAATTCCCAAACTTTAATAAAGATTTTATACTCACTACAGACGCTTCAGATTTTGCAATAGGATCAGTTTTATTGCGGAAAAATGAATCAGGAAAGGAAATGCCCATAGCTTATTTTTCCAAAACATTAAACGCTTCAGAACAAAATTACAGAACAATTGAAAAAGAACTACTGTCGATAGTACAATCAATTAAACACTTCAGGCCATATCTTTACGGTAGAAAATTCCTGATCAAAACAGATCACAAACCCTTAGTTTGGTTATTCAACATGAAAAACCAAAACCAAAAATTAATGCGCTGGAAAATAGAATTAAATGAATACAATTTTGACATAGAATATCTACAGGGAAAAATTAACATTCTTGCAGATAATCTATCCCGACAAAAACCTAAAACACAATTACACTATGAAACAGGTGATGTCACATCATCAAAAATATTTGCACATTGTGTATCAAGAGACTTAGAAATGAGAAAAGGATTGGCCGAACAAATAAACAAAAAATTCGATAGCAAAAATTATTGTAAAAACCAAAGTTCAAACAGAAACATAATAATTCAAAAATTAAATAACCAAACGATTATTCATTTAATCACGAAAGAAAAATATTGCGATTTACCAACCCTTAAAAGTTTAGACAAACCTTTGAAAGAACTTAGAGATTATCTAATTTTAAATGAAATTTCTGAAATAAATTTACCCGCAATAGGTTGCGGATTAGATAGACTAGAATGGGATAAAGTAAAAGACAAGTTAGAAAAAATCTTTGAAGACGCGAACATACAAATAAAAATCTACACATTGCCCGAAAACAACCAGTTAGAAAGCTCAGAAAGCGACATCAATACCATACACTCATACCCTGAAAACTTAGTGAACGGAATAAAATATGTAAACGATAGACTTAACATAGCAAAAAATCAAATTACTTTTGAAAAACATGAAGGGGAGACAGAGATAACAATAACAAAGTTATTTGAAAGTCAAAAACAAAGAATAATTTGTAAATTTAATAAACAAACATTTCAGAAAGATGTATTCTCATTTTTAAAAAATTACTTAGTACCTAAAATAAGATATTTAGCCCTATTTAAAAATTAAAACCTAGATTTAGAAATTTCAAAAATAATAAAAGAAAATTTTGAACATAATACCATAAACATAATAGCATGCAATAAAATAGTCGAAGATATAGAAAATCAAGCAGAACAATTAGAAATAATTGTAGAATTCCATCAAGGAATTACAAATCATAGAGGAATACTTACTACAATAAATATGCTAAAAGAAAAGTATTTTTGGCCCAAAATGATCAAAGACATATCAGACTTTATAAATAGATGCGAGCTTTGCAAACTTAATAAATACAACAGAAAACCAATTCCTGCCATAGATAATTTAACCCCAACACCAACTAAACCATTTCACATTTTAAATTTAGATGTATTATCATTGGATAAAAATCTTTTTCTGACAATATATGATCAATTTTCAAAAATGTTACAAATACGCTACTTAAAAGAGAAAAATGCTAAAACTATAATATCACATTTAATCCAGTATTTCCAAACGTATAAAATCCCAGAAAAAATTATAACTGATGCAGGATCCGAATTCAAAAACGAACTATTACAAGAACTACTAAAAGTTCATAATATCAAAAGCCACATAATTTGCATAAATAATCCAAAAAGCAACAGTATAGAAAGAGTTCATTCCACAATCATAGAACATCTGAGATTAATAAATCAAAATGAAAACTTCAAAAATAAAGACATATTCGAAAAAGTAAACTTGGCCATCTTAGCTTACAATAACACTAAACACAGTGCAACTAAACTGTCACCGAATGAAATTTTATTTGGTGAAAATTATGAAATACCATTCAAAATTGTCCCCCTCGTAAAAGAAGAAACTATAGAAAGATATATTAAAGAACAAAATGAATTACAGGATATCATTAAAGACAGATTAGAGAAAGAAAAATTAGGTAGGAATAAAGAAAATAACAACCCATTAATAATTAAACCAAAAGTCTTTATAAAAGAAGATACTCGGCGAATAGGGAAATTCAAAAAACCACTATTCAAGAAAGTTAAAGTAAAAAATTATGACCCAGTATTGGGTAAAATAAAATTCAAAGATGTACAGGGCTATAAAAATGTACGAATAAATAAAATGACACAGTAAAATAATCGCTCTGGTTCAGATCTATTTACGGTCAACTACAAGACATCTCAATTAATAATGGAATTCACTTAATAGAATTAGGAAAATGCCAAATTAAAGAGAGTGAAAAACTGGTTTACTTCAATTACGACATTACCCACCTATTAACACAATTTAACCAAATAGAAAATTTGAAATTAATATTAAACGAAAACACACAAAAAACAAAACACATATTCCATAACCAAATTAATACCCTAAATTTTAATTTCGATGATTTAAAGGAACAAATAAGTAAAATATTTATTAAAACAAGAACAAAAAGCGGATTGATAAATGGATTAGGAAGCATATTTAAATCAATTTCAGGAAATTTAGACGAATCCGATAACGAAAAATATATGAAAATATTTGAACAAATAAAAATTAATCAGAATATCTTGCGAGATAACTCTATAAAAAACCTTTATTACCTTAAAAATGTAACAAGTCACTTCAACACACAATTACGGAGAGCATAAAGTTATAATTATTATGTTACATTAGTTGGTTAGTGTACGTATTCAATAGAATTTTATTTCAAAAATCTATCAAATCATGATTTATTTTTTAAATAATAATACTCATTACAAATGGTTACAAATTAAACAATACCAACGAAAGGTATCTAAATCAATAAATACAAAAACTATTTATTAACTGCTGTTTTCTAAGAAGTTTGTTGAGGTTTTAATAATATTATGAGTATTCAGAGCCTTGAATGTGCTGGATAGATTGAATAGGTGGGCGTATTGGAGTTACGTACAACGCTGGTCTAAAAAAAAGAAGTGAAAATTAAGAGAAACGAATTATTAATTATTTCATTTTGATTTACCACTTTTACGAAATCTACATTAATAATTATTTGTATATAATTTTTTTTATTCATTCATTCAGGTCTGTATGAATCTTTAAAAAGACAAGAAAGGACGGAATCGTGGTTCTGCACTTGTTATTAAAAGTACATTTCATACAATTGTTTTAACGGTCTAACTAAACAACGAATATTGAAACAAAAATCCTGCGCATGTCTGTATTCATTAGATTCATCCCGCAGTTATTATTCACCATACGTTCTTATCCTGACATGCCATTTTCGCTTTAAGTACATTCATAATTCCTTTAATTACGTTGATAAGAAATGTCATTGCACATCTTTACATATAACATGTTTATGATATATGCTCCTACTTGATTTTTATTTATAGTCTCTTAATTTTAACTATTACTTTCAGAATAATCGATTCTATATAATAAGCTACATGTATTGCTTCATATTCGGCTGCTGATATTATAAGCAAATGACTAATTGTAATAGTAAAAGCGTACAGTTAACCATGATATGATAATAAATTTCAACAGAACATAAATATATACAAGGCGCACCAGCGAGGCAACTTCAAAATTTCAAATAGGAACCCCCAATTTTCATTGCAGTTTTGGATCCAACGTTAAAAAATACGACACTTTTGTCTGAAACATTTTTATATATATATATACAGGTTGTTTCACAACTTAGAGCAAAAAATTAAAGGGTATATTCTGTACGACGTGCTGATTATGAAACAAAAAGAATTTTTTTTTAATCGTAAAACTATTTTTCATGTTTCCCAGTCCAAAATTTTTCGTTTCCACTGCCCCACTGGGTGGATGATTATGTTAAAGTTATTAATTAAATAAAATTCTATTATAAATAACTGCTAATAATTGAATTGTGTAATTATTCTTTCGTAGTTGATACCTACTTCATTGTTTGTGTTTAATAGGAAAGCGAATTCAGTGCAGTACTACAAAAAATGTTTTAGGTTAACAACACTTAATTTTTCGAATTTAGAAAAAATTCTTTTTGTTTCATGAGCAGCACGTCGTACAGAATATACGCTGTAATTTTTGCTCTAAGATGTGAAACACCCTGTATATATATATATATATATATATATATATATATATATATATATATATATATATGTTGTGTTTTGTAATTTGTTTTATAATCATTGTTGTTTTGTAATTGGTTTATATAATAATATTTGACTATCCAGGTTACGTAAATAGTTACAGTTTTGTTGATAGATTTTGACTGTCAAAAAAAAGATAAAATCATTTAAAACTAATCTTTTCATTATTCTTTAATGAACTAAATTAATTATAAAATATATTATATTGGTGACCCCTCGTTTTGTGACTCTCTACTGATAATGATGGATGAAGCTGCGCAAATTCTTGAATCTGCAATTCAAGACAATAATCCGGTCGATGTGTCGTCCCTGTCTGGACCCTTTAGACTACCAGATTTTTGGCCTGCAGATGCAGAATTATGGTTCAGTCAAGTTGAAACTATCTTTATCTCCCGAAAAATTTCATCAGAATTTTCAAGATTTTCAAAAGTGATTGAGATCTTAACTCCTCAAAACGCTAATGAAGTTCGAGATATTATTGTAGCACCTCCAGCTGATAGGCCCTACACTATATTGAAAGCTGCCCTCATCGAAAGAACTGGACAGTCTGAAAAGGAGAAAATACAACAATTATTCAATATTTCTCCTTTCGACGACAGAAAACCTACCCAAATTTTACGACATTTGCGTCAATTAATTGGCAGCAAACTTTTAGACACTGCTATATTAGAAGAATTATTTATTCAAAAACTACCAGTGAATATACAATTGATTTTAACATCATTGATCAATACTTCCTTGGATGACAAAGCCAAAATTGCAGATAAACTTATAAACATAGAAAATCCATCTATTTCCACGATATCAGATGATTCTACATCCATTAAGACGTTAATACAAGAGGTTAAAGACATTAAACTACAGTTGTCAGCTATGCAAGCACATACGACACAATCACCTACTAATCAAGTTTCTTCGCCTGTATTATGTTGGTACCATTCCAATTATGGCAAGAAGGCAAGGAAATGTGTTCCGCCATGTTCTGGCCCCCCACTGTTGATGAAATCTGAGGTGCTGCCAGTTTCTACAATGACTTCATTCAAAACTGATTATTTCCCTTCCATTTTTAGTAACGTTTCCTATAAAACTCCAACTCCATTATTGTTTTTAACCGATCACCATACCGGACATCGTTTCTTAGTCGACAGCGGTGCGCAGGTGAGTGTTGTCAAAGTTGATAAAAAATCTAAAAATCAATCAAATTTACATTATCTGCAAGCTGCAAATCTAACTAAAATTAAAACATACGGTTCCAAGACAATTACTTTGAATTTAGGTTTGTCAAAATCTTTCACCTGGAATTTTATCATTGCTGATGTGCAACATTCAATTATTGGGGCTGATTTTTTAAATCACTATAAACTTTTAATTGATCTGTCATCGAAACGTGTCCTTGAATCAGTCAAAATGAACAATATAAACAATATTCAAAATCCATCCAATATTTTTCAAAAATTACTATTCAGTTATCCAAATTTAACTAAGAAATTAGATTTCAAACGTGAAATTAAACATACTGTAAAACATAAAATCATTACTACTGACAATCCTACCTTTGCTAAACCTCGTCGCTTGGCCCCAGATAAACTTTTAATTGCAAAGAAAGAATTCAATCGTATGCTTGATATTGGAATAATTCGTCCTTCATCAAGTGCTTGGGCTTCACCCCTACATTTAGTTCAAAAAAAATCTGGAGAATGGCGTCCATGCGGCGACTACCGTGCACTTAATTCGCAAACTACACCCGACCGATATCCACTTCCTCATTTACAAGACTTTACCTCAAACCTACAAAATACCAAAATTTATTCAAAATTAGACCTTATAAAAGCCTACAATCAAATACCAATGGATGATGACTCTATTACAAAAACTGCTATTACCACCCCTTTCGGCTTGTATGAATATACTGTAATGCCATTTGGTTTGAAAAATAGTGCTCAAACGTTTCAAAGATTTATAGATAATGTAATTAGAGGCTTAGATTTTGCTTTTGCTTATATTGATGACATTCTTATCGCAAGCGAGACTTTAGAAGAACATTTAAAACATATAAAAATAATTTTTGATAAATTAGACAAATTTGGTATTTTAATTAATAAAGACAAGTGTCAATTTGGTCTGCGCGAAATTGAATTTCTTGGGCATAATATTTCCTCAGAAGGCATTAAACCTTTAGAAAAGAAAATTAACATAATAAATAAATTTCCTCTTCCATCTTCTCAAAAGCAATTACGAGAGTTTTTAGGACTAGTTAATTTTTATCACCGCTTTATCAAAAATTGTGCTACTATTTTAAATCCAATCAACAAATTATTAAATCAGCATAAAACAAGTTCGAAAGAAATTGTGTGGTCTGATGAAGCAAAAGACGCTTTCAAAGTTATTAAAACCAAGTTATCTGAACTTACGTGCCTCACTTTTCCAAAACATGGCGCTTCTCTTAATATTATGGTCGATGCATCTGAAGTCGCAGTCGGAGCAGTTTTACAACAATTTATTGAAAATAACTGGAAACCCATCATGTTTTTTTCGGCAACTTTAACTCCAACTGAAAAGCGGTACAGTACCTTCGGAAAAGAACTTCTTGCAATTTATTTAGCTGTCAAAAAATTTCGTCATTTTTTAATTGGACAAAGTTTTTATATTTTGACAGATCACAAACCGCTTACATTCACTACAAAAATTGCTCACAATTGTAATTATTCACCAAGAGAATTACGTCATTTAGACTTTATTTTCCAATTTACACAAGATATACGTCATGTTTCCGGTAAAAATAATCCAGTAGCTGACGCACTTTCACGCATATCAATAAATTCTTTTTACAACACAGAACACATTGACTACAATAAAATAGCTAGCGCTCAAATAACTGACTCAGAATTATTAAATCTTAAAACTTCATTAAATACTTCATTAAAATTTCAAGACTTTCAACTACCTAATTCTAACCTACAACTGACTTGTGATGTATCAACAGGCAATTGTAGACCATACATACCTAAAAAATTCCAAAAAACTGTATTTAGTCATTTTCATTCTCTTTCTCATCCTGGAATAAATGCTACAATAAAATTAATTTCATCTAGATTTATTTGGAAAGACATGAACAAACAAATTGCAATGTTAACAAAAAACTGTTTAAACTGTCAGAAAGCAAAGGTAACTAGGCATACTAAATCTCCAATTTCAAAATTTGACATTCCTTCATCACGATTTTCTTTAATACACATTGACATTGTAAAATTACCAGTTTCAGACAATTACTCTTATGTCCTTACATGCATCGACCGTTTTACTAGGTGGCCCGAAGTTTTGCCTTTAACAGATTGTTCGGCTAAAACTGTAGCCAAAGTTTTGATTTCTGGTTGGATTTCTCGTTTTGGTGTCCCTACTACAATTACAACTGATAGAGGACAACAATTTAATTCAGCTTTATTTACTAATCTGTTGAAATTACTAGGTTCACAACATATAAGAACTACAGCCTATCACCCCCAATCAAATGGAATTATAGAAAGATTTCATCGGTATTTGAAAGATTCTCTTAAAACGTTTCAAAATCCATCCCGTTGGATTGATTTTTTACCTTTTGTTCTGCTTGGTATAAGATCTACAATTAAAAATAATTACTGTAGTTCTGCTGAATTAGTGTACGGTACTAAATTAAGGTTACCAGGAGAATTTATACCAAAACAAAAATCCATTCCTCCACACGATTTCAATACAGCTCAATTTTTAGAAAATCTTAAAAATTCAATTAGTAATTTAAAACCTTTTGCCACTCAAATATCCAATTCTAAATTTCCATCAACTTACATACCTAAAAATTTATTTCTTACTTCTCATGTTTTTATCAGAAATGATGAAATCGGACCAATCCTCAAACAAGCTTTTAACGGACCATTCAAAGTTCTAGAACGGCATGATAAATTTTTCAAAATTCTTGTAAATGGTACTGCTGAGTCAGTCAGCATAGACAGACTGAAACCAGCATATATTGATAACAATTATTTTTAACAATATGATTGATTTTTTGATATTTGTTAATTTTTGACAGCATCGCCTTGTTCACTGTGATGGTCATAATTTTTAATATATTTCAATTGTTATTTATATTGTATTATATATTTCTATTCTTTTCTTGTATGGTATGTTCCGTTTTTCGGGGGAGTAGTGTTGTGTTTTGTAATTTGTTTTATAATCATTGTTGTTTTGTAATTGGTTTATATAATAATATTTGACTATCCAGGTTACGTAAATAGTTACAGTTTTGTTGATAGATTTTGACTGTCAAAAAAAAGATAAAATCATTTAAAACTAATCTTTTCATTATTCTTTAATGAACTAAATTAATTATAAAATATATTATATATATATATATATATATATATATACATATTATACTTAATCATTTTATTTTTTCATACTTTGAAAATAGTTTAATAGAGGCTATTACTTTACCGTTTTGGTTACTTACTATTTTGGAAGATTGGTCCAACTATGCTGCCATACATTAAATATCATTTAAAAATGATAATCTGTAATATATTTAAATGGTCGTTTACAACAATTTCAAACTATTTACATCAGATAATTATTTCCTATTGATTATTAAGAAAATCCAGTGAAAATTACAATTTTTTAAATATCAACCTTGTTGAGACGGCACTGCTTCCTCAGCCGACCACCGGTGTATCACCAACACCCAGCGCTATCTATTGAGCGCCATCAACTAACTTTAGTTTTAGTTATATTTCTTGCTGTAAATTTATTGTAAATTTCACTTGTATTGTAAATCGCTTTCGCTGTGCACCAAGTCGCACGTTTGTTCTATTAACCTGTACGCCTCTATAGGCCACGTGTTTTTACACAATTCGCTTTTTACGCTAAAATAATTACGCTCAAGTGTTTAGTGCTAATATTAAACATTATTTCAGCTTTCCGCATACGCATTTATTGTTACTCCAATTGGGAAAGATTTTGTATTGCTACCAGCAAACTGTTTGTCAATAAGTATAATTTTGAATAATTTGTATTTGCTACTGTATCGTAAGTACGCTTTATTTATTTGTATCATCGCACAATCAATCCATCTCGTTGTTGGTTATAAGTTGATTCAATTCTGTAATTCTGGTTTATTTTGAAGTCATTCATTCATGTTTGCTATTGTACAATATTTGGATATTTTGGGTATTAAAATAGATCCTAGTTTGTGTCTGCAAATCTACCTATTGATTCCCATACTCGCCTCAGGTTGTTCAGCCCTTCAGGCACCTTCATTTGCGTTATTCGGAAATTCAATCTTTCCTGTGGCTCTCTTTCATTTACATTGTTGCACAGCTTATCTTTCCTTCTCTTTGTTGATTAGACCACGTGACTTCAGTTAGCTTTGTCACTTCCTGCCGCATTATTTGTGGGCCTGCCCCTATTATCCTGTCTCTCCTTCAGCAAAGAGCTACCATCCGTGTGTTAAGTCTTCCAGAGTAGCTCCTGGAAGTGAAGAACGTCCGTACCTTCTCCTTCCAGCATTGCATCACTCTGCGTTACTTTCTGCTCCATTATCTCTCTCTACGCATTTCCCGCAAAACGACCTCTCGGTCGAACATTTGGTCCTTCGAGCCGGATCCGCATTATTCTCTCACTACGCAATCCCCGTGAAACGACCCCTCGGTCGAACAAACCTATTTTTTCAGAGTTTATATTATAACTACAAACTTTTTGCAAACATTTTTCATATTCATATCAATTATATATTTTTTAATTTACAGTCGATGATCGTCAAAATTTATTCCGCAGCATAACCACATGTCGTACAAATCACTAGATTGTATTTTCATATCTTTGTAATTGAAATTTTGATGAAATGATTGACGCAAAGTAAAAGAGTAGTACATTATACTCGTTTTATTCAATATATATATACTTTAAAAAATAATTATATTACACCATTAGCGGATGTGGTAGCAGATCTCGGTAAGTTATATATTTATGCGTGTTAACATCTGTTGTCGACCATTAAATAACGGACTGCAAAGATATTAGTGGAATACTCTCACTGGAGTAATTTTAATGTGGTGAAAATCAGTTTGTCAGCTGTGGGAAACGATGCGATTACACAGTGTTTATCTACCTCATTATAAAAAATATTGAGTCAAATTAAAATGCAACCAACAATGAACTTTAATATTTCTATTATATTATACTTTTAAATAATGCTGTAATTATATTTAGAAACACACGAATACTTGGCTGTCACAATTAATTCACTTTTCAGCTGGAAATGCTTAATCCTTTGCTAATGTACTCAACTTATATTTAACAGATTTCTTAGAGGAGCAATGGAGAAATCTTATTATTATTCGAGTTAGTATTAAGAAAATGCACATTCTAATTCAATAAAATCGGTTCTCAAGTAATAAATGCAGAGCTTTTTAAATATCTGCCAGGTCATGGCATTTAAGTATTTTCTCGTAAGAAGAAAATTATGGTATAAGAAGTTCAATGACAATTGCTTTTTTATTTCATAAGAGTGTATTTTTATTTCATTTCATTGTGAAAATTTAACTGACTGATTTAGTGAACCAAGTTAACAATATACTTTTGATATATTTTGATAAATACACTGTGTACGTGATATGTGAATATCAATGCTTAAAACATATGATCAATTAGTAAAAATAACCATAGACCACAACCACAAAAACAAGATATAGTTTCTCATTAATCATGGATGTTATCACATTATATACAATTTTCTTATTATTAGTTTGTTTCTGTTGTAATTAGATTATCTTTTTTTATTTGAGTCAGAATGCTATCAACTATCTACCTTATAGTAGGCAAGTATCGCCTACTTTTAATATTTCTTTGTGCAAACACTATCTCACGCGGAATAAGTAAAGATATGATTTAAAACATGGTGATTTGATACATTACGTAGTATATGTAAACTTAATAGGTTAACAATATTTTTTCATGATATGCGCGGAAATCTGAAACTTCAACTCGAGAAATGGTGAGAATAATAGAATTTCCCTTTCTAGAGAAAAAAAGCTACAGTGTTATATAGATATTTTACAAAAAGAAGAATAATCCCTCAATAAATTAGGATTATTACTTAATACTAATTCTATATGGGATTCTTATGGGGGTGTTTTGGGGAAGTTTTTGGCATGTTATGGGAATGTTATCTTTGAGGGTGGAGTTAAGAGGTGGTTTGAAGTTTGTGTAATTAGCACCCCCATAAGAATAACATACAACCCCCATAACATCCTCATTGCTAACCCATAACCCTTGTATTAACCCAAGCTTTCCACATGGTTTTGATTCATCACTTACCTGATGATTCTTATCAAAAATTCTTAAAAAGTAGAAGTAACTTCAAACCCCTATAAGTCGGTCAATTGTTCACCGAAAAGGATAAAATATCGTGCTACAAAAAGGAAATTGAATGAGCTTTCTGAAAATTAAGTCGAATGATAGACGGTGATTTTTGGAGCTACGAGTCGTCAAAATTACGGTATTTTTAGATTGAAAACATGATTTCACACGGGGTGACTTTTCAAAGGGTAGAAGGGGGTAAAATGGTTCAAAATGGATGAAAAACGTACAGGAGAAGTGTATCTCCAGAGAACTTTATAACATTTTGTCCCTGCAAGAAATGCCCCACATTTGAAAAACATATAGTTTTTGAGCATCCGTAAACAAGCATTTACTGTTCTTGCAAATTGTTTTTAATGACTACTTACATATATGATCGTAAATAAAAATTGCTTACTCGTATAAAAATTTATTAATTTTTTAAATAATTTATTATTTTTGGAACAATTTTTTGGCCATTTTTAAGCAATAAAAATGCATGTAAAATACCGTTAAAGTTACATTGTACAATATAAAAAAAAAATTTAAAACAGATTTTTGTAATTTTTCTTTATTAGGATAAACTTTTGGGAGTATGCTTCGTTATAATGGTCAGTTTTACAGTGTCTAAGATTTATTTTTTATTATCCTTACAATCAGTTGAAAAGAAGGATTTGTTGCAACTCAGTTTATTAGGGATAACAATCTCTTTTTTTATGCCAATTGTTTTGGAGACTGAATTTATTAATAATAATAATTATATTATATAATTATAATTACTATTTTATATATATATATATATAATTTTTTTTTATATGGGGTAGATGGCTCAGTGGTATCGAGTCGGCCTGTGGATCTTGAGAACCTTGGTTCGATCCCCACAGCCGACAAACAATTTTCACCAATTTAAAAAATCTACCCCTGTGGCTCCTCCTCCACTAATATCTTTGGAGGCCGTGATTTGACGGCTGGTAACCGCACTTCACGCGAAAAAAATATATCACTTACCGAGATCTGCTTAGGCAGAGTGCCACACCCAGTGATGGGTAAAAGGCGTGATGATATATTTATTTATTTTATATTTTTAGGGTATTATTTAAAAAATACTAATAAAATTACAATTTATCTTATATTCATGACAAAAAATTACATAATTAAAAAAAAAATGTAGAACACAAGTCTTCATGACTTGCGCCGGTCAGAAAATATTCACTTGAGATTTTTTTTTGTTTGGTTATCCTTGTCATCTCGGAATATATTCATAACAGATAATTATTTATAGTGTAGTATGGGAAAATTAATATACTTTTATTTTTACATACATACATACATAACATCACACTATATCCCATTAAATGGAGTAGCACGAACCCCTGAAACATTCACAGAACATCCACTAAAAGATTTATATATCCTGACATACGATACTCGTGTCAACCACATTAACACTTGCTCCATACGAGGTTTTTCATTCCTAACAACCAAAATCCATCATCACGTAACAAACTTTCATTCACAGCCATCCATTCGCTTCTGTACACCTATTTCGTAAATCTATACTTACATCGCCTGCGCTTGTTTAAAAATAAATTTAACACAATTGCAATTAGACACTCTATAGTAAAAATGAATCAAAAATTCCGGTGCTTGTTTATAAAAGTGAATTCAACCCAATGACAGGTAAACACTCGAAGAATCTAACCAATGAATCTAAAAATAAAAAATTTTACTTTTTATTTGTAAAAAAAGGAAACTTAAAAAATGTACAATTGAAAGCAAAAATTAAATTGAAGCGTATGGAAAAATCTTAGGATTCATATTCTTCTCGTGTTCCCCATACATAATCTAAATCAATATTTTCAGCAGTATTTGATATTGACAGGTGTACTGCATGGAATAGCCCTAATAGGAAAATCATTGGCTTATATTAAAATGTTATATAAAGATTGTATTTACCATACATACATTTCGTATTCCGTCTTTCTCCATCTATTTCGAGAAGAAATAGCTCTTTTACTTTGTTTTTAACTTTACTTGGTACGACGAGTTATGGCGGACTCGTCAAAATATTGGCGTTGTGTTTCTTGGGCGACAACGGTCGGATAGCGGTGTCGGAGATCAGAGGGTTTGTCACAATAAAACACAAAATTATTGGTAAAATGATGAGATAAGTATTTATTGAACGATAACGGCACTACAAAGATGTTGTTGGTCGTTGGTTGGTGTAAGATAGACAAGGTGGGAGTCGGGGAATACAGTGACGGAGTTTTTCGAAAAACGACGCTGGGCATTGGGACGCCTAAGTGTCTGAAACGACGATCGGGTATACGGAGAAGGTCGTGGGGAACGTGTGAGACGTGTCTGTGGTATTCTAAGAAAACTTCGAAATGCTGAAGTGTCCGGAGCGACGGTCGGGACCCACGGTATAGGGCTGCGGGTGCGAAAAAGACAAATTCGCGACTTTGCGGAACAACGACGCCAGGCGTCGCGACGATGAAGTTTCCATAATAGGAGCTGGTGAATTGTTAACGATCGCGAGGAGTGGTTTTTCAACTTTTCCAAAAAACGACGCTGAGCGCCGCAACGGCAGGGTCCTCGAAACGACGGCTGGTACGACAAGAATGACTCCACTGCGCGTTTTGCGGATTTCGAACGTCTCGGATTATTCTCGCTAAACGTCGAAGTGATTCGTTCGGTGATCTCACAAGAGTCTTAGAAAAAGACGGTGACACGAAACCTCGAGGAAGCACGGTTCGGTAATTTACTGGAGTATTTTGCTTACTTGGAGATCGGTGACGTCGGTTCCCTTGGAGATGTTGTGGTAGGTGGTGTACTTGAGATAGTCATAAGACAATACACTGGTGACTATTTTTTGACTGTCTATCAGTGCGGTTTATATACTGTTTATTTAGTGAAACAGGTCCCGGGGCGTTGTAGTTCGTTCTTCCCATGTTAGCATATGGGGCGGTTTCGTTAAAAATGGAAACTAGATTACCCAGTCCGCGGCTAATAGATGTCATCGTAAAGTAAACAAGTTTGGCACTTATTTTTAGTCATACATGCTTTTTGTAATTTTTTATTTTATACTTTAGACTTTTTTTTAGAAAGTGGAGAAAGATTACTTTCATAATTTCTTATGACGTTATGACTCTTAGTTCTCTGACATAATCGCTCGTTTTATGGCACTCTGGAATAATATTATAAATTACTTTCTTTTTTACGCATTTTTTTTCGAAAACTCAAAATTAAATGTGATTGATTTTACATTTATTATTATTATTCAGAAAAAGTTTTAAATTTACAACTTTCGACTAAAATGAATAAGAAAGTAACTATAGCAAAATTAAAAAAAACATTGTTTTCCCTATATAACAGATATCAAGTAGACGCCCAGAATATAATACATTGATATAGACATAAAATTAAAGTTATAATTTGTTGCCATGATAAACAAAGCAAATAATTTTAACGTTTGTGTTGATAGATTTGTAAACAAACATTTTTGTTTCATGAAACAAGGTATACGAAATGCTAGAAAAAGAAATTTATCATCAGAAAAAGTGATGCAGCGAGTTCAACAAAATAAAAGAAAATTACCATCAACACAAATACATGTTCACGGATGGATAAAAAACTCGAGCAAAGTAGGATGCAGCGTCATAACACCAACAAGTATATTAATTTATAGACTACCACCTAACTGGGGGTTAATAACCTTAGATGTTGAAACTCCCCTTAAATATTTCTAAATAATAATAAAAAAAGTGGTGTCAACCATCTTGGCCATTATTAAATTTTTACATGCTGTTAGCAACCAATGCAATTAACATCACATTATGCATGCACGCCTTGTAACAATATTTAATTCAATCCAGAAGTTTAATTTTATTATATTTTGGAAGTATATTGATGTTTTTAATTACTGTTTCGATTCGTATTTTATTTAATGACATATTTAATAAAAAGTAATATGGATATTAGATTTATATATTCCGAATCCGAAATACAATATTCGTAAAGAAATTAAATGAAATAAAATGAGAATTGTAGCCAGTAGAAAAGCAGTGATATACGAAGAAAAATAAAGTAGTCAACTCTAGCATAATGTTAAAAATAAAAAGGAAGAACGACGAGAATAACCAATACTGAGTAAGATGAGAAGATAAGAGAAGAATATACAACGAAATAAACGGGTACAATCCACAAACGTTACAAAGAGCGAGACAACAAGGAAGAAATTTAAAGTATGAACTGAATAATACAGACGGAGGTAAACAAAAACAAGAACAATATAATTGAATAATGACGTCGACACACATCCCATTATATAAGAGCGCAACAACTTCCGGTACGCCAAGGTATCTGTTCAAAGTGGGTCGAATGGGGACTTATGTACTAAAAAAGATTGTGTCTGACTCGCTTCGATTGCACTATAAGCTGTGGGCCGCCCCTATATATTTTTTAATAATACTAAGAAAGTAAATATAAATATAACTATTTCATTTGTAGCTATTATACCACCAAAAAAAGTAAATGCCATGATATCAAAAAGGCATAAAAATATAATTAAAGATTTATTATTATTTTAAGTTCCTCATTTTCCTTTCAAATTTCATTTATATTTGAGGTTACATTTTTATTATTTACCTCAGACGCCAGATGAGCTTGATACTGCTTAAAGAGTATTTTTATGTGATTTTATGTGAAAGCAGCAATTATAAAAACCATATCGCTGGTGCCAAAAAACACCCCATGCGTTTCCGCTGCACGTAATGTTGCTTTTAATTGTTTTAACTAAATACATTTACACAATAACGATGCAAATAAATACAAATTAAATAGCAATATAGATTTTAATAAATTAATCTTCATGTCTTTGAAGTTATTTAAGTGAATTTACTTTGAATTTTATATTTGTTTGAGGGTTTCAGTTAGATGACTGAAGTGAAGTGACTGTTTGATGTCTTTGAATCTTACAATAAAACCCCTTAAAAGTAAGGGTTACTAAAGGTGATCAATGAGATTTAGTACCACCCACTTGGGAGGTTGACTTAGGAGGTTCGAAAGTTTGTAGGTAAAAACGAACTAATCGAGGTCATAAAAGATAAAACTCAGGAACAACTTGGATACAAAGGTTTTCGGTAACTAAGGTTCAAAAAGTTGTATAAAGAAGTATAGGAAAGGCTGCATAATGGGAATTCATCTAGGAATCGTAGCAAACACATCTTCACAAAAATACAATTCTGAAAAGCAAGAGAAAATAGCTTTTAAATATGAACTATGAGGGTTCGAATTGTTTGGAACGAATTGCAGCAAACTTGATTCTTTAGAAAATTCAAAAGTGTTACATGCAATTTATGGACATTGTTAAACAATAGACAAATAAGTCTAACTATTCGAAAGAGTACATGAAAAATTATGTAAATATAAATATAAAATAAATATATCATTCCGCCTTTTACCCATTACTGGGTGTGGTACTCTGCGTAAGCAGATCTCGGTAAGTGATATATTTTTAATGTGAAGTGCGGTTACCAGCCGTCAAATCGCGGCCCCTAAAGATGTTAGTGGTGGGGGAGCCACAGGGGTATATGATTAAAATTGGAGAAAATTGTTTGTCGGCTGTGGGGCTCGAACCAGGGTTCTCAAGATCCACAGGCCGACTCGATACCACTGGAAAAATTATGTCAATGTATAATCTCGTACTTATAAACTAAGAAAAATTATTATTACATAAATTTAACTAATTAAAATTAATGTTTATGGATCTGTTCTACATCACCGCTGTAATAAATAAATAAATATATCACGCCTTTTACCCATTACTGGGAGTGGCACTCTGCTCTAGCAGATCTCGGTACACGATATTGTTTTTGCTTGAAGTGCAGTGACTAACCGTTAAATCACGTCCCCCCGCCCAAAGATGTATAGGGGGATCCACAGAGGTAGTATTAATGTCGTGAAAATTGTTTGTCGTCTGTGGAAATCGAACCCGGGTTCTTAAGTTTACAGGCCAATTCGATATCTCTGAGCCACCTATCCCATCTACTTTTAAATATTATTACATGTACAGATATTGAATTAAACTGGGTGTATTGAATGTTTATTGCTGCCAACCAACTAGATAGTCATGTCGGTTTCCTGAAACGTGGGACACACAATACACACTGTACAGCGTATATTTCTCTCATTGCTATGCATGGAGCATTGAGTTATTTATACTTGCCACCAAATTTAAATTTTAAAATGTACTTGTTTATTTTTTTGCATTAAAAATTATGCGGTCAATACTTTAATGTGGGTCTGTTTTAGCAGATACATTTGTAAACAAATAATTATCAACTCGAAAGTTTGACAAACCGCAAAAAAATCCAAACCAATATAGTTTTGCTTCTGATATATTTATTTCTCGCTGCAGTTCTGTTCTAATGAAGAAAGTGTCGACATCAAATACCTAATGATTGTACTATGAATACTGAGATGTATATAATTAGAATTTTGCTTACTGCATTTTTGGTTGAGGGTAAGTTTACATGATATTAATTGTTTCATTTCCATCGATAGACATAAATTCAATGTTGCATTTGACTAAAAAGCAATTTCCAATCTTTGTATAGCTACATAAATTTGTGGTAGACAGCACTAAAACGTATGATTTTTCTAAAAATTTGAAAATACGAAGGTAGTTATTTAATAATAATAAAATTTTATCTACGACAATATGTGTAAGTAGGTCATTAAAAACAATTTGCAAGAACAGTAAATGCTTGTTTACGGTTGTTAATGGTTTACTGCACTAGTTACATAATATATGTATATATATATATATATATATATACCTGCACACAATTCCCGTTTATATATTTATAAACAAAGAAGAGAAAACTATTATCTCCATATCATTGTGAATGAGTTCATGGCTTAATGGCACGTGACCATCCTCGTCAAGTGAGTTCTACAATATGCCATAGATCTTGACCCTACGTCAAATATCATATTTTCAGATGAAGCAATTCACGATTTCCATAATTCTCATTATTGATATGCAGAAAATCTAGATGTTATCAGAAGTCACTTTCAATAGCTTTACATTAAATGTTGGGGTCGGGATTGTAAATGGTACATTACTTGGGCCATACATACTTTCCAATCGTATAAATGGTTATGATTATTTGTTATTTCTATTGAACAGAATTATTGGAAGATATTGCCCTTAATATACGTTAGCGTGACTGGGTTTAACATGACGGTACATTACCTTATTTCAGAAGGAATGTTATACAACATTTAAATGAGTTATTTGGGAATTGGAGGATCTCCTGATTTAAATCCTTTGAATTTTTATTTCAAGTCATACGTGTATGACAACCAAAGTGTACTTCAATCTGCCGAAGAACTGAGGCAACAATACGAAAATTGTGCTGAAATAGACAGACAAGAATATTCATTTGGCAGGACTAGCACCATATCTTTTATTCAGCATGCTGTACTAACATAATGCATAATAAATTTAATTAATCTCTTTACGAATATTTCGTTGTGTACTCGTATATCTATAACTAATTAATTTAATTTATTCATTCTAAAAAAATGCGCAAGTCCAGTTTGAACTACTCTTAATTTTGTTAATTTTGTAAGAAAAAATATTTTCATGCCATGATCAGTATTATTCCGCTAAAGATAGTGTATTTGTAACAAAACTAACTAATGCGGAAACTTTTCGAGACGACATCTAACGTAGTTTTTTTTTAAGTGAAAGAATCAATCAACTAATTTGAATTTAGCTCTGGAAATGTATGATCACTTTATTGTCCTATTTTAAGATTGAATACGTTTCTAATATTGATGGACTGTACGCTACGTACCTGCATTTGACAAAACTAGACACGGACACTGGGCTGTATCACTGTCATGGGAATGGTTCTTCTATAAATCATCTATTTAAATCAGATAAAGTTAACATATTCGTTAAAGGTAAGTTTTCCTGTATTCAATTCACTTATGATTGTAAATTGTACTCATTTCCGTATTTGTTTACAGATAGACAGAATCTCTATATAGCACCTGAGCGAAATTATTTTTATGCTGATTCCTATATCAATAAGACAGTGCCATGTTTATCTGGATCACGAGATGTGAACGTGTCACTTTCAATGCTGTATGAAGCCTATGATCTTAACACTCGTAGGTATGTAACAATATAGTGATAACCAGTGGTGTATTGGTTAAAATTTAGGTAGGGGCTCGCAACAATGTACGCACCCTTCCCGAAGTTTTAAAAGTCCTTGGGCATACAAAATAAAATATTATTTGTATAGAGCAATATAAAGAAATAAATTATAAGTATAAAAAATGTATAAAATGCAAATTAACTTTTTTTTAAATAGTAAGTACAATTTTAAAAGTTATTTATTATTTTAAAGTAAATAAAAAAATTGAACAAAAATTTATATAACATAAATGTCTCATGACACATATATCAATACCGACTCGAGGCTGACTAACCGAAAAAGAAGTGTAAGAACTCCATAAGCGCCTTCCAATACATCATTGATGACAACTACAAACATAGATAGAAATGTAGTAATTTGTCAATCTTGTTAACTTTACATAACTGTAAGGTTAATCCTATCTTGAATCAGGATTCAAAAATTGTAGTCAGATTTAAAGTTCAATAATGTTTAAAAAGTTCGTAAAATTATGAAATAAATAATAATAATATATACCGGGTGTAACATGAAAACCTGGCCATAGGCATTTAACGTGGAAATCAGTTTTTCCTTACGCAAAAGTGGCCAATTGATTTTCGACAAAAATGCTTCAAATAAATGTTGTAGAGCTTGAAATTACGGATCTAAATCAGTTTTTAGATTTTATTTTGCACGTTTTGAAAGCGAAATAATCGCATTAATATTTTATAAGAATTTCTACTTTATAGTGATAGCCATGGAATTGAGACAAAATGATAAACAAATGGACGTTTTAACTGTCAGAAAAGTTTAGTTTTAAATGGATTTGTGATTTATTTAAGTGACAATAAAGGTGATTGTTGTTATATCATTATTGAAAATGGATAATTTTATTTTATAATTTTTAATATTTATTATAATAAATAATAGAATTTTTACGCAAATAATTATTTTATTTATTTAGAAATAACATTAATTTACAAAAGATCTTTGAAAAGTTCTCAGTTTATTAGTTTGGTACGATTTGATATATTTTTATGGTTTATAATTGGCGTTCTTAGAAGATTGTATATTTTTACTGCTGACTGGATTCTATTATTAATTTCTTCTTCATAACCACCTCTATTATCTATTATACTACCGAGGTATCTTATTGAAGTTACTTGTTGGATATCAGTACAATTTATTTGTATATCAATGCTTTCGTTGACCTTACTAATGACCATCGATTTGGTTTTACTGGTATTTATTGTCATGTTGGCTTTCTGTAGTTCTTCATTCCAAACTTGTAGGTTTTCCTGAAGGTTTTTAATTGTGCTACCGAAAATGACCATGTCATCAGCAAATAGACATTCCGTGATTTTAGTATTTGGTAAATTACGGTATCCTAATTGAATTCTCTTCAATCTAGTTTCAGCTAATCTGTTAATTTCATCCATGTATATAACGAATAATAGTGGGCTTAGGTTACTTCCTTGCCTTAGTCCTTGTACTGTTATAAATTCTTCGGATAGTAAGTTTCCTGTGCGTACATGGTTCCTATTATTAGCGTATATATTTTGTACTATTTTAAGTAGTTTATCGTCTATTCCTCTTTTCTTTAGTATTTTCCACAACAATTTTCTATTGTCTCTGTAAAAAGCCTTTTCAAGATCTATGAAACACATATATAGTTTATTATTGTGTTGTAGTGTTCTCTCTATCAGTAATCGTAAACTGAAAATGTGATCTTGTGTGCTGTATCCTGGTCTAAATCCGCTTTGTGATTTTCTGATATTTTTTTTTTAGTTTCATACGCAGCCGTTTCTCTAATATTGTTTTGAATAATTTGGAAGTTGTACATAATAATGAAATACCTCTGTAGTTGGCGCAATTTCTATTATCACCTTTTTTGTACAAAGGCATTATGATCGATTTTTGCCAGTCCGTTGGAATTACCGTCGCCAATAAACTTTAATTGTTCTGGTTTGATGTTATCTATCCCTGACGCATTACCAATTTTGACTTTATTTAATGCGTACATAATTTCTTCTATACTTATTTCATTCTTATCTTGATATCCTGTTATGTAATTTAGGGGTATTTCTTTGGGTTCTTCATCATCATTTGTAATAAGAAGACCCTCAAAAAATTCTTTCCACCTATTTACTATTTCTTCTGGTTTGGTTAATATGTTTCCATTTTTATCTTTAATATTTTTTAATGGTGGTTCTTTCTCTTTTCTTAGGTTCTTCGTAGTTTTATAAAATAATTTTTTGTTGGTTTTATAATCTGTTTCAATTTTACTACCAAAGTCTTCCCAATCTTTTTTCTTCGCCTCTTGGATGACTTCCTTTGCCTTTTTTCTTTGAACTTTATATTTTTCATAGTTATGTTCTGTTTTGTTGTTAATGTATTTTGTCCATAATTGTTTTTTATATTTAATTTCCTCTTTGATGTCTTGGTTCCACCAATGTGTTAATTTTTTTCCTGTTCTCATTACATAATACCCACACACTCCTTTAGCTGATTCTTGTAGCACATTTTTAAGGTTGTCCATAGATGCTCTACTTCTTTGTTGGTGGCGCAGTTTGACTTCTTCTTGTTTTAATTTATGTACTTTAATAATCTCTTTCTTTATATGTTTTACTGGTTTCCGCCACCCCACAATAGACAATATTTTATATTGATGTTTCGTGCTAGTTATAAGTAGTTTGGTAAGTTTTGTAATAATAAGTTGGTAAATTAGGTTGTAGTTAATTAAGCTGGTATTAGTTGTTTTTCTATTTAGTAATATAGTCAGTTTGGGGAAAATTTTGTAGTACAACTGTAAAATGACACCTTATTTATGTATGTATGGGGGAGATGTGACGAAATGTTTTTCGTCACTCGCAGTTTAGACTCACCGATGTCCGGAGACGTCCGAAACATCGGTGATTCGTAAACTGCTCTCATTTCTCCGGAAATAAGAGCAACCCCGGTTTTCTGTTAATAACTCCGGCTGTAAACATCCGATCCGAATAAAGTTATACTTTCCTGGCAGCTTAATTCCAGGGCTAGCGATTGGCGCTAGTATGAACGTCTTAAGGGCACGAGAAACCCTTCAACCACAGCATGTAAGTTACCCCTATGTAAATACATGGTAGCGACCACTGACAACCCGTCCGAACCCGATTTATTAACTTTTTTGTATATAAGCCGGGATCCGCGAAGCGAAAGACACAGTTTTTTCCTCATTCTGAATGAGAGAGTGCCACCGTGACAAACCAAGAAGAAGCCGTCCAGAGAGATTCACCAGGGTAAGAGATACATTCTAGTTTACCGTTTTTACCGTTCCCCGTCCGTTCCGAGCCCCTCAGGCTACCTAGCTTCAAACCAACATTGCGACTTGGAGTCCCTGACTGAGAACGCCGTCATCCTCGAGCCCACGGGCTGGAGAGCATCCTCGACTCGCAAGAGTGGAGAGTATCATCGACTCGCAAGAGTGGAGAGTATCCTCGACTCGCAAGAGTGGAGAGTCACCCTGTTCAGGGGGTCCCAAGTCACAACGTCGGCTATTTAACTGTACGCCTTCAGCACCCGCGGCTCCACAGTTGGGAGCACGATACCGTCTGCTTTGAGACCTAGAGGTACCCTCCGAGAGCGCCGACATCCTCGAGCCCCCGGGCTGGAGAGAATCCTCGACTCGCAAGAGTGGAGAGCATCCTCGACTCGCAAGAGTGGAGAGTATCCTCTAAAGGGTTAATCCAGGTCACAACGCGGGTCCGCCGTAAAACACCAGCACCAGGTCCCCAACCTCCCCGCACTCCGCACCCTTCCTCCTCGAGTCTGACGACTGGAGAGAACAAGCCGTCTTCATCCTTTCCGTATCTTTGCCACCATCCTCGAGGTAGTAAACTCGAGAGCACCAGGTCGTACAACACCGAACCGCCCACCGTGACGTCACCCGCTGTGACCTCAGCTTCGCGTTTTACGACGTTCCGAAATACTCGAAATCAGTCGTCGCGACGTTTGCACCAGGAACCCATCCTAACAACTGTTAGCAGTGGATAGAGACCGACGCCGCCGCGACGCCGGGCGTCGTTTCCGAGTTACGGTTGTTTTTAATTTCCACTACGTGGGAATCGGCTCCGCCATCCTCGGGAGGACCGAGAGACCCCGTAACATTGCAACGCCAAGCGTCGTTTCAGCACGAGTCGCCAGAACGCGCCGCGCTTCGCAGGATCGATTCAGGGGCCCGCCAAAGACCCGCCCGACACACCGCCGCCCAACCGACGCCGGGCGTCGGTTTTCCTAAAATAATTTGGAAGTTGTACATAATAATGAAATACCTCTGTAGTTGGCGCAAATTCTGTTATCTCCTTTTTTGTACAAAGGCATTATGATCGATTTTTGCCAGTCCGTTGGAATTACCGTCGCCAATAAACTTTAATTGTTCTGGTTTGATGTTATCTATCCCTGACGCATTACCAATTTTGACTTTATTTAATGCGTACATAATTTCTTCTATACTTATTTCATTCTTATCTTGATATCCTGTTATGTAATTTAGGGGTATTTCTTTGGGTTCTTCATCATCATTTGAAATAAGAAGACCATCAAAAAATTCTTTCCACCTATTTACTATTTCTTTTGGTTTGGTTAATATGTTTCCATTTTTATCTTTAATATGTTTTAATGGTGGTTCTTTCTATTTTCTTAGGTTCTTCGTAATTTTATAAAATAATTTTTTGTTGGTTTTATAATCTGTTTCAATTTTACTACCAAAGTCTTCCCAAACTTTTTTCTTCGCCTCTTGGATGACTTCCTTTGCCTTTTTTCTTTGAACTTTATATTTTTCATAGTTATGTTCTGTTTTGATGTTAATGTATTTTGTCCATAATTGTTTTTTATATTTAATTTCCTCTTTGATGTCTTGGTTCCACCAATGTGTTAATTTTTTTCCTGTTCTCATTACATAATACCCACACACTCCTTTAACTGATTCTTGTAGCACATTTTAAGGTTGTCCATAGATGCTCTACTTCATAGTTTGTATAATTCCCGAGGATATTTATTTTTTCTTCAATACTTTGTTGGTGGCGCAGTTTGACTTCTTCTTGTTTTAATTTATGTACTTTAATAATCTCTTTCTTTATATGTTTTACTGGTTTACTCATTTCTTGTCGTACCCCCTCAAGTTTGATTTCAGTTACCAGTAAGTAGTGGTCGCTACCAATTTCGTATCCTCGTTTAACGCGAACATTTTTAAATTAATTTTTTTATTTTTGGTTACTTATTATGTAATCAATAATGGATTTTTCATTTCGGCTAAATTCTTCCCTTGTTATTTTATGAATGTCTTTATGCTGGAAAATAGTGTTTAGTATTACAAGTTCGTTTACGACACAAAAATCTATTAGTCTTTTTCCGTTATTGTTGCAGCTTTTTTCTCCGTTCTTTCCTAGTATTGTTTCTATGCCTTTGTTGTTATTACCTACCCTCGCATTCAAATCTCATAGTATTACTATAAATTCATCTACTTGATCCACTAGTCGTTGTAAATCCTCCCAAAATGTTTTTTTATTATCGGCACTATCATCTTCATTAGGTCCGTATACTATTATTACTGTTATTTTTTCATCTGTTATTTTTAAAGTTATGGTTAGTAGTCTTTCTGAATGACAGTCCCAATTTATTAAACTATTTACTAGGTTTTCTTTTATAATTACCGCCGCCCCCGCTTTTGCATTATCTTCTGGTAATACGCCATTAGTAAATTTTCTTGTATTTTATACATGCCCTTTCCTTTCTTTTTTGTTTCGGTGACACCCAGTATGCTTAAGGTTGTTTTATTAAATTCTTCATTTAAATCTTTTTCTTTTCCTTTTATACTCCTAACGTTCCATGTCCCCATTGTTATTTTATTTTCTAAATTCCGATTTATGTCCGTTTTTTTGCTGTGGTCGTTACCTGAATATTATTTCCTTTAGATTCTAGCAGTTTTTTTTATCAGTTGGCTTTTCCGTTAACTTATTTAGCTTGTTGATCCAAATATGACATTTTCCATCTATAATTACTTTCATATGATCAAATTTTACAGATTTTCCTTTCGATTTTTCTTCTCGAGCTATTTTTCTTATATTTGCTTCAACTTCTCGTTCTTCCTTTGACATATCATTTTCAATGTATATTCGTTTACTGCCTAGTTTATATTTATTTTTCATTATATTGATTTTATCTTGCCATGAATTTAGCTCAGCCACAATCAGTGTATTTTTTTTTTTAGTTTGATCGTACTGATTTTGTTTATAATTGGTTCCTGATGTAGGTCCTCTTTAAATAGTTTTAGCACTTTATTTTTTGTATCTGGGTCATTTTCATTTATTTCCGTTCCTTTAATTACTATATTATTTTTCCTGTCTTTTCTACTAATTGCATTTATTGTTTCTTCCTGTTTCTCTATTTTCTGGTTTATTATCAGTTTTTCCTTTTCTCATTCTTTCTCTTTCGTTTTTAATTCTTCTTGTAATTTAACAATTAGTAAATTAGTAGCATTTATGTGTTCTTTTAATTCGTCTTTATTTGATTTCATCTCCTCTTTAATGTCGCGACAGAACTTGGCCAACATGGCTTCCATCTTATCTATATCCATTTTTATATTCTGTTCTTGTTCTTTCGTTGTTTCAGTCCTTGGTGGTGTTCTTGCTGTGACTTTACTTCGCTTGAATGTATTTTCGAGAGTTTCTGCTTCGTTGTCTGTCCTTTGTCGTGTTGAGTCTGAGTACGCCCTTTGTTTGGATGGTCCACTCATTTGATGTATGTTACGCCACTGCCTGACTCTCCTGGCGTGCAGCGCACTCGAGATCGCGACGATACTAAACTGCGTGTGCGCACCGCGCTGTACACCAGCGTGAGTTTGCTTAGCTATGCAAATATTTCTTGTAACATCTAAATTACCACTGATTTTAGAGTTCAATTTAAACACTGCACCCTTGATTAAATGTTTTTTCTTATTATTCACTGTAGATTACACTGATTACTAAGTTATAAGACACTATACTTTATTTATTTAATGCACAATAATTCCCAGTTTGGGTTTGTTATTGGTGCCCGCCCGCATAGACGTACGTTCAAATTTATTTATAATAATATGAATATATATATATATATATATAAAATAATAATATTAATTATTGACGTTCATGTCGAAGGCGAGGTTCAGCCAAGGCTGCTCTTCTACCTTACCCGTGTACATAACACTACAAAATAATATAGCATTTTAACTGCCAAATAATAAGTACAAAGTCATTAAGAAACATAAACAAAAAGAAGTAGAGACATCAGTGTACTCTTTACAATTAATTTAAGTGTACATCTTAAATCTAAAAATAACAAAGGAAATTGTCACCTTACATATGTGCTTTTTTAATATACATTTTTAGCAAAGGTTATAAACGAATTAAACGATAAAGACTTCAATGATCTAGAAATATTGTTATACAAAGTGGGCGCCAAATACGAAAAGGAATTTTTAAATTTAGCCTTAAGATATATTCTAAACAGTTATCATTCCTTTTATATGATTTTTCATCTCAGTTTTTAAAATAAAAATAAATAAATACCCATTACTGAACATGTCACTCTGTAGTAATAGATATATTAATACGTATAAAGTACGGTTATCAGTTTTTAAATCATGACTCCCAAAGGTGGGAGAATTAAAGATACTATCAGTAGACTGAGTTTTTTCACGAAAATAATTTTATTATATATTAAGATGTAAAAATGGATTAAAATAATATATTATGGTTCGTTTACTTGTTTCTTTCTTAGCACGCTGATTCCTATGCAATTTGAATGAAGTTAATGCCAATTTAATTTTTTTTTTTTTTCTAAAATATTATCACTAATTCGGCTATCTTGATGATATTGATGCCCTCATCAAATTAATAACTATTATTTTTGCGACATTTGTTTTAGTCTATCTAACGCAATGATTACCTATATAATTTACCACCTCATACGGTCCTCTATATTTCAGCGCTAATTTTCTACTTTGTCCCGTTGACGGTATTTCAGCGCGTATTCAAACAAAATCTCCTATATTGTATATTGTCGGTTGTCTCCTATTTTTATTAAATTGTCTATATAATTCTTCTTGTTTGTTTTCAATAGTTCTTCGACTGATTCTAGTTATTCTTTATCTCCTAATTTCTCGTTTAAGTCTTGAATTTCCGTGACAAGGGTTATTGTGAAAACATATATTTCATAACTACGAACGATACTGAATGACGTTCGTTTAATTTCTCGATATATTGTATTATCGTCTATTGCACATTAATTAATTTATGTATTTCAATTAGCGTCTTTTATCTGATCAGTACTTTCAGGTTAACAGGAAAGAATAATATAATTTACTATCTCCGCCTGCCCGTTCATGTGCAGTATACCTGTCGCAAATGTACATGCTGTATATTTTAATTGTTTCACAATACTTTAAACAAATTTGACTCGAAAGCAGCACCACGATCGCAATTAATTTTCTTGGGACGACCGTATTGCGTTTGTTCAGATATATTTCGCGGATCTTGGTGTACACTGATTTTCTCGGGTTGGTCGCGGTAGCGGCCACTGACTTGGTCTCCGGAACACCCCTTGAGGGCGTCCTGACGTAAAACGGTGGTTTTAGGAAAACCGACGCCCGGCGTCAGTGTACACCAAGATCCGCGAAATAAATCTGAAATCTGAAGCCATCCGCTGTTTTATTTCTATATCCTGGACACAACCCCGATACCGCTATCCATTACCGTTTGGCGCCCGAGCAATCCTCGCCAAACACCTTGTGCTCGACCAAACATCGTCACAGATGTATCAATTATTAATATACTACAACGCACCTACTGGAAAACAATCAAGTGAATTTACACCAGTTAGATAAAGAAAACACATCCTTTCAAGAAATATATACGAACGATTTAGGGCCATTTTTAACGACTTAAGAAGGAAATAAATATATGCTACGAGCCGTTGACCGATATAGCAAATGTTCAATGTTAAAAGCTGTGCTTGATACAAACGCAATACGGTCGTCCCAAGAAAATTAATAGCAATCGTGGTGCTGCTTTCGAGTCAAATTTGTTTAAAGGATTGTGAAACAATTAAAATATACAGCATGTACATTTGCGACAGGTATACTGCACATGAACGGGCAGGCGGAGATAGTAAATTATATTATTCTTTCCTGTTAACCTGAAAGTACTGATCAGATAAAAGACGCTAATTGAAATACAAAAATTAATTAATGTGCAATAGACAATAATACAATATATCGAGAAATTAAACGAACGTCATTCAGTATCGTTCGTAGTTATGAAATATATGTTTTCACAATAACCCTTGTCACGGAAATTCAAGACTTAAACGAGAAATTAGGAGATAAAGAATAACTAGAATCAGTCGAAGAACTATTGCAAACAAACAAGAAGAATTATATAGACAATTTAATAAAAATAGGAGACAACCGACAATATACAATATAGGAGATTTTGTTTGAATACGCGCTGAAATACCGTCAACGGGACAAAGTAGAAAATTAGCGCTGAAATATAGAGGACCGTATGAGGTGGTAAATTATATAGGTAATCATTGCGTTAGATAGACTAAAACAAATGTCGCAAAATTAAAGTTATTAATTTGATGAGGGCACCAATATCATCAAGATAGCCGAATTGGTGATAATATTTTAGAAAAAAAAAAAAATATTAAATTGGCATTAACTTCATTCAAATTGCATAGGAATCAGCGTGCTAAGAAAGAAACAAGTAAACGAACCATAATATATTATTTTAATCCATTTTTACATCTTAATATATAATAAAACTGATAGTATCTTTAATTCTCCCACCTTTGGGAGTCATGATTTAAAAACTGATAACCGTACTTTATACGTATTAATATATCTATTACTACAGAGAGACATGTTCAGTAATGGGTATTTATTTATTTTTATTTTAAAAACTGAGATGAAAAATCATATAAAAGGAATGATAACTGTTCATTATATATCTTAAGGCTAAATTTAAAAATTCCTTTTCGTATTTGGCGCCCACTTTGTATAACAATATTTCTAGATCATTGAAGTCTTTATCGTTTAATTCGTTTATAACCCTTTGCTAAAAATGTAGGTATATTAAAAAAGCACATATGTAAGGTGACAATTTCCTTTGTTATTTTTAGATTTAAGATGTACACTTAAATTAATTGTAAAGAGTACACTGATGTCTCTATTTCTTTTTTGTTTATGTTTCTTAATGACTTTGTAATTATTATTTGGCAGTTTATATGCTATATTATTTTGTAGTGTTATGTACACGGGTAAGGTAGAAGAGCAGCCTTGGCTGAACCTCGCCTTCGACATGAACGTCAATAAATAATATTATTATTTTATATATATATATATATATATATATATATATAAGTTAGATTTATTGATTTGCAATAAATGTTTTTAAAAATTTTTATTTTAAGTGTTTTACAACATAAGATATTTTTTAGTTTCAGAAGTCAAAAGTTAGATACAGATTTGTTATAAGTATGTGTTGATCGTACTGGAGTGAGAATCTGACTGAGTTCAGTCTTACACGATCCTACCCAGGATGTTACATGATTCTAAGATATGATATTACACTATTCTGGAATCGTATTGCTGGAGAGTCAGCGGTTTCTGTGGGAACACCGTTTCCTAACTCCTCCTTCGCTAGAATTGGGCTTCATCGGGGAGCTGGTGGACCGTTGTAGGGGCTGAAGTTCTCGGTTGAAGTTCAATGCCTTCTCTGGACTTCGGTCTTGTCAGCGAACGTCTGTGGAACTTTCTCTTTAAAAAGATTACAAGCAGGATGATAGCACCTGTAATCAAAATTATATAGAGTATTAGGGTTGAATAATTGATGATATTGTTGACATCGTGCTGGTCGAAGAAATAGTCGTCAATGGATTCTTCGAGTTTGTTCATTGGTTTCAGCTCGTTGATGGTATTCAGTTCAATTGACATTTTTGGAATTTGTGATTTGTTGAAGTCAAATTTGTAGTTTTCGATTACTACTGGTTTGCCAAAGGTTCCGTGTTTAAATAATAAATTTTGGTTCTTGTATTCCAACAGGCAATCGTCTTCTTTTACCAGGAATATTCCTTGGAGCGTTTTTATAGTGTCGCCTTGTTTACATTTGATTTTAATTTCTTCGTGATCGGGGAATATTATTAAATGTTGATTGATGTCAGTCAAATATTCGATATGATTCTGTCTGATATTTAATTTTAGAAATTGACAATTTTCAATGTTGTTGTGTGAAATGAAGTTCTTCTCGCAAGAGTTTTCGGTCAGTTCACTTATCTTGTTGGGACACTGGTATGTGTTTTCCTTATTGTAGGTACATACGTCATATAGAGATTTAATTTGTCCATCATTTGATCTTAAGAAGTATTCTTGATTAGGGATAACAGTTACATATTCAGTATTGTGTTTAGTAGGAATCGGGATTAGGTGAATTAACTCAAATTGCGTTTCGTAATTTATAGGAATTTCAATAAAATACGTAATTTTGTTAGATGATAATTTGCAATTTACAAAGAGCATTTTTTCTAGTTCTAGAATATTTTCTGAATTTATATTAATTGGTAACTGATTATTATAAAATTTTGAAATTTTATTTAATTCTGTGAGAAGATCGTGTGACTTTATAATACTTGGATGTATAGTGTGTAATTTACAAAACGTCAAAGAATTTTCGACATCTTGGAGAATATTAAAAGTTAAAGTATATAAAGTGTTTAGTTGATGAAAAATATCTTTTATAAAGAGTTTATCTTGATCTCTAGTTCCACCGACAACAATGTGGAGTAGTTGTTCAATTTTTGATTTTAATAAATTTTCATTTTCTCTGATTGTGTCAACAGTCCTATTAAAATAGTCTATCATTTGTTGATTGACGGAATATTGGTATTTAATTTGGTGATTTAAATTATTTTGATTCTCCTTTAAGTGATTCAAAATTTGTGTATAACGTTTATCGTCGTCTGCATCTAAATTTCCTGTTATTGATTTGATAACTGTTCCGAGGCCGTTGATTAAGCCTCTTTTAACTCGTTGATTTTCTGTTTGTTTTGTTAAATGATTAATTTTTTCGTTAATGTTATTACGAATATAATCAATTATGTTATTATTATTGTCAAATTCAGGAGAAATTGTCTTGTCATTATTAAGGATTCGTTTAAGGTTTTCATATTGTTTATTTAGATTTTCATATTGTGTCCAAAGTGGTTGTAAGTCGTAATAGTGTATGAATGTGTGTGTGGATTTTTGGAGTTTTGCGGTCCCGAGATTTATTGTCAGTAGTCCTGGATTATGTGTTATGTCTTTCATACTTAGTCCGTGGGAGTATGAGAGGTAGAGGGACCTGGAATATCCGAATTTTTGTTAGAAATTTTTCGGGGTCTCCTTATATTGGAAAGGTGTATTTTAGGCTGCTTTTTGTCATTGGGATTGGTTTCTATTTCCGCTGTTTTCAGGGGTTTATTTAATTTTTTTATCTTTTCTTTCTTAAATTTAGGCAATTTCGTTTTATTTACTTTTTGTTTGTTTTGAACATAAACTGTTTCAGGGATGTCTGGGAGTTCTTCTCTTGTTTCATTAATTTTAGTTATTAATTTAGATTTTTCATCTTGCAATTTTTGATTAATATTTCGATACATTAGTTTAGTTTTATCTTTGTGTTTTTGTATATAGTCTTGGGTAACTTGTTTATCAAGTTCGATATCGAGAGGGGAATTTACTTCTAAATGACCGTTAATAATTTCAATCGGTTTTAGATTTGTCGAACTATGATTTGTATTATTATATGCTAAAATTGCATATGATATTTTATCTTTTATCGACTCATTCTTGAAATTGTCTTGCATATTGAATAAACGAATATGTTCTATTAAAGTTGAGTGAAAACGTTCAACTAAACCATTCGAGTTTGGATTTTGTGAGCAAGTAAAATGAATTTCAATTTTATGCAAGGATAATAATTCTTTAACAACTGTATTTTTAAATTCGAGTCCGTTGTCGGATACAATTAATTTTGGTATACCATGATGGGAAAAGAATTTAGTTAATTTATTTGTAATTTCTATAGCGTTGATTGACGTTACTTTATAGGCTTGCGCGTATTTTGAAAATGCGTCAATTATTGTTAGAAATTTGGAATTTTCGAGACTTAATGTGTCTACGTGTATAATGTCTAATGGTTTGTTGGGGGTCGGAGTTATATTTAATTTAGGTTTTACAGGATTTCTTTCGTATTTGGCTGCTAAACATATCTCGCATTGATTGATATAATCTGTGATGGTTTTATGTTGGTTAGGCCAATAATATCTCTTTTTTATTTGATTATACACTTCATTAATGCCGCGGTGATTTGTTTTGCTTTCATGATTATTTTTAATTGTTTGTAAAATTTCATCTGGGTCTTCTACATCTATTAATTTAGTATTACACTTAATAAATTTAATTTCAGAGTTTTTGAAATACTTTTGCAATACGTTGCTAAATTGTTCGTATAAGGGTTGCTCGAAATACAGGTAATATTTTACTTTAGGCACAACAAATTCTTTGATAAATTTTACCGTGTCTTTTTCAAAATTTGTTTCTGATAATTGCACTAAAATTCTCATTTTGTCAGAATGAAATTTTTGCACTTTTGGTGTACATGGAGAGTGTTTAACTTGAGATATAAATATTTGATTTTTGCCATAGTTTACGGCAGATTCTGTTATCGTAATGCCTATGATAGGATTTTCTGGATTTGAATGTATAGTTTGGTCTGTGTCAGTATCATTTAGGGCATCTTCGTCAGGTTCAACAATCATAGATTGTGTGTCATTGTTGGGATCAAAAGTATCGTTAAATGTTTCTACATATTCAAAAAGATTTTTCATACCGGGGTCTACAGTGTTGACGTTTAATTCTATTCGTGATAGAGCGTCAGCGTTTTTGTTTAAAGTTCCTTTTTTATGAATAACTTCGTAATCGTACTCTTCTAATTTGAGTCTCCAACGCATTAATTTGGAATTTGGTTCTTTTAATGAATGTAAATATTGCAATGGTTTATGATCAGTAATTATTTTAAACTTTCTGCCAAACAAATATGGTCTAAAATATTTCGTAGCCCACATAACAGCGAGTAATTCTTTTTCAATCGTGCTGTAGTTTTGTTCTGAGTCATTTAGAGTTCGACTTGCGTAGGCGATGGGAAGATCGGAACCAATATTACCTTGGGACAGGATAGCGCCTATAGCGTAATTGCTAGCGTCTGTGGTTAAGTTGAAAGGCTTGTTAAAATCTGGATATTGGAGTATGGGATCGTTAATTAGAAGATTTTTGCAAGTATTGAAACAGTTAACATATTCTGGATCGTTATGTTTAATTTCTGCGTCTTTCTTTAGACATTTAGTTAGGGGTTTCGTGAGTTGGGCAAAATTTTTAATGAATTTTCGGTAATAACCTAGTAGGCCTAGAAATGCTTTAATTTGTTTCGGTGTTTTCGGTAGAGGGTAGTTTTTGATCGCGTGAATTTTATCCGGGTTCGGTTTAACTCCGCTAGGGGTCACGACATGTCCGAGATACGCTACCTCTTTACGTAAAAATTCCGATTTGTCGAGCTGTATTTTTAAGTTCGCTTTCTTTAGACGGTCAAAAACTGTTCTTAAATTTTGAATATGCTCTTGGAGGCTTGTGCTGAAAATTATGACGTCATCTAAGTATACTAAGCAAATTTCGTTTACTAAATTTCTAAGTACGTTATCCATGACGCGTTGAAAAGTTGCCGGGGCATTTTTCAAGCCAAATGGCATTCTCATGAATTCGTAATGCCCATTTTCGGTATTGAAAGCAGTTTTTTGAATATCTGCTTTGTTCATCTCAATCTGATGGAATCCGGACGCGAGATCTAAGGTCGAAAAATAATTACATCTACCAAGTTTGTCTAATAAAGTGTTTATATTTGGTATCGGATACTTGTCATCGATCGTTTTCTCATTTAACTTTCTATAATCTATGACTATTCTCCATTTTTTCTTGCCAGATGCGTCAATCTTCTTGGGAACGATCCACACTGGGGATGACCAAGGAGAATGAGAGGGACGGATTATTTTTTGATCAAGCATTTTTGAGATTTGATTTTGCACTTCTTTCCTATGCACTTCAGGATATCTATAGGTTTTTGAATATACGGGGATTTCGTCTTTAGTTCGGATAAAGTGTTTAACTTCATTCGTAAATGTTAGTGATTTATTATCGCCGTGTAAAATAGTAGAGAATTCTTTTAATAATTTCATAATTTCAGATTTTTCTTCTTGGTTCATATGATCAATTCTTATTTTATTCATATCTAAATTATTTTCAGTACGGGTTTTGTCAAAGTTTAAATTATTAATTTCAAAATGATTTAGTGTTTCTAGTTTTACGCAATTTACAGTGTCTAAAATTTGTTCATTATCCGTTGTGTTAATAGCAGGATAGAATAATTCGTAATTTTCTACTTTAGCTAAACCTTCAGGAATAATTATATTATTTATTTTAGTTTCTGGTATAAATGCTTCTCCGGTCTCTATGTTGTTAACAAATATTTTAATTATTTTTTCCGAGTTTGGTGGAATTTTGATATAATGAGATTTTGGAAGTATCTTATGATAATGAATTTTTATATCTTGAGTAGGAGTTTTAATTTTATCATTATTTAAATCAATACTTGTTTCTAAAATTTTTAAATTATCTATTCCAAGCAAAACATCAAAGTTATTGTGGAAATCGAATAGATAGTATTTTAATAATTTATTTGGGTTGTTAAACAAGTTTGAAGCAGGTAAAATAATACTAGAATTTTCAGTTGAAGTACCGTGAGCTGTTGTGATTTTAAAAGTGTCATTTTGAATTTTATTTTTATAATATTTCTGTGCAATATTTGGGTTAATAAATGAGCGTGTACTTCCGGTATCTATCAAAACTTTTAAGTTATGTTCGGGATATATTATGAATGGTAGTTCGCTATGATTATGAGTTAAATTCATAATTTCAAATTCGTTTCCGAGGCTTTTTATTGAAAAAAAGCGTCTTGATCATGGTTTTCATCATTATCGGGATTTGGTTCGGTTACGTAATATTCTGCGTTTTCATCACAGTATTGTTCTTCGATTTCGTTATTTTGTAATTCGTCGACTTCGGTATTAAATAGTTCTTCCGAAATAAAATCAGGTTTTCGTTGGGATTGGAATTGTTGAGGACGGTAATTACTTGTGCTTGGCCTTGGTGTGAATGATTGTCTAGTACTGACACTCATGGGCGTCGGTTTCGCAAATTTTTTGTTTGGATCAGGTTTGAAAACGTTTGGAATGTTTGGTTTAATTTGTTGATGATTTTGTTGGTATGTGTAGTGTGGTTGAGGGGTGTAGTGTGTTTGATTAGGCTTGTACATTAGTTGAGGGTAACTTCTTTGTTGAAATGGTTTGTTATTTTGTGTGGGAAGGTTTTGTTTGGGTTTGAACGTATTTTTGTGTTGTTGTTTATTGACTGAGTCAATTTGGAAGTCGTTTGTCATCATGTTCAGGGCGGTGGTTAGGTCTTTTGGGTCTTTGGTTCTCATTAATGTGCCTAGAGGCTCTCTAAGTCCTCGCAACATGACTCTTAACGCAAAATTTCTAAAATAGCCAATTAGAATTGGTTGTTCTTCCGCTTTTATATGTAGAGTTACATAAGAGGTTGATAAATTTAATAAGTGTATAACTCTGTTGTAATAATCAAATGGGGATTCATTTTGATTTTGTTTTAATTCGCATAATTCGAAATTTAACGTGTAAATATCGCGCTTGTCCGCGTACGTATTTAATAGGGCTGTTTTTAAATCTAGCCATTTAGTAATTGTGACACTCGCAATGTTGACGGCGGCTTCTCCTTTTATTTTTGTCAAAATACTGCTCATTAAGTACTCGTTTTGGAAATTATTTGCGTCTGTTGTATCATAAAATTTATTTACGATTTTTTCGCTAATTTCTATAAATCTACTTAATAATTTAGCATCACCTCGAAATTCGGGGATCATGTCTAAATATTCGCGTTTGAGTTCTGGGACAGCCATTTCGTCAAGGTTTAGGTTATTTATTTGATCGATAAGGGATTGATCGATTGGGAGTGTGTTTGGAATGTAAATTAGTGAGTCAGAGGAATTTACTGAATCTGTATCTGAGCTATCGTCTGATTCTAATTCGATATTCGCTCGATTATCTCTAGATGTCATATGTGCACTACTTACAGGAAAATCAGTGTGTTCTTCATTGGCTCTGTACGGCTTCTTCCACGATGGAGGAACGGGACAGGATGAATCTTCTACGGCTCGGCTCTGTGTTCAGCAGGGCTTCGTTGTTCTCTTCGTGTGACGCGATGCACTCGTTGAAAACGTGTAGATTTTTTTCACTGATTTTACGTTGATTCTTCGCAATAAATCGTTGAAACGAACCGAAATTTTTATGTTTCGTTTGCGATATCCGTTGCGACTGCGCCAGTTAGATTTATTGATTTGCAATAAATGTTTTTAAAAAATTTTATTTTAAGTGTTTTACAACATAAGATATTTTTTAGTTTCAGAAGTCAAAAGTTAGATACAGATTTGTTATAAGTATGTGTTGATCGTACTGGAGTGAGAATCTGACTGAGTTCAGTCTTACACGATCCTACCCAGGATGTTACATGATTCTAAGATATGATATTACACTATTCTGGAATCGTATTGCTGGAGAGTCAGCGGTTTCTGTGGGAACACCGTTTCCTAACTTATATATATTCATATTATTATAAATAAATTTGAACGTACGTCTATGCGGGCGGGCACCAATAACAAACCCAAACTGGGAATTATTGTGCATTAAATAAATAAAGTATAGTGTCTTATAACTTAGTAATCAGTGTAATCTACAGTGAATAATAAGAAAAAACATTTAATCAAGGGTGCGGTGTTTAAATTGAACTCTAAAATCAGTGGTAATTTAGATGTTACAAGAAATATTTGCATAGCTAAGCAAACTCACGCTGGTGTACAGCGCGGTGCGCACACGCAGTTTAGTATCGTCGCGATCTCGAGTGCGCTGCACGCCAGGAGAGTCAGGCAGTGGCGTAACATACATCAAATGAGTGGACCATCCAAGCAAAGGGCGTACTCAGACTCAACACGTCAAAGGACAGACAACGAAGCAGAAACTCTCGAAAATACATTCAAGCGAAGTAAAGTCACAGCAAGAACACCACCAAGGACTGAAACAACGAAAGAACAAGAACAGAATATAAAAATGGATATAGATAAGATGGAAGCCAGGTTGGCCAAGTTCTGTCGCGACATTAAAGAGGAGATGAAATCAAATAAAGACGAATTAAAAGAACACATAAATGCTAATAATTCACTAATTGTTAAATTACAAGAAGAATTAAAAACGAAAGAGAAAGAATGAGAAAAGGAAAAACTGATAATAAACCAGAAAATAGAGAAACAGGAAGAAACAATAAATGCAATTAGTAGAAAAGACAGGAAAAATAATATAGTAATTAAAGGAACGGAAATAAATGAAAATGACCCAGATACAAAAAATAAAGTGCTAAAACTATTTAAAGAGGACCTACATCAGGAACCAATTATAAACAAAATCAGTACGATCAAACTAAAAAAAAAATACACTGATTGTGGCTGAGCTAAATTCATGGCAAGATAAAATCAATATAATGAAAAATAAATATAAACTAGGCAGTAAACGAATATACATTGAAAATGATATGTCAAAGGAAGAACGAGAAGTTGAAGCAAATATAAGAAAAATAGCTCGAGAAGAAAAATCGAAAGGAAAATCTGTAAAATTTGATCATATGAAAGTAATTATAGATGGAAAATGTCATATTTGGATCAACAAGCTAAATAAGTTAACGGAAAAGCCAACTGATTAAAAAAACTGCTAGAATCTAAAGGAAATAATATTCAGGTAACGACCACAGCAAAAAAACGGACATAAATCGGAATTTAGAAAATAAAATAACAATGGGGACATGGAACGTTAGGAGTATAAAAGGAAAAGAAAAAGATTTAAATGAAGAATTTAATAAAACAACCTTAAGCATACTGGGTGTCACCGAAACAAAAAAGAAAGGAAAGGGCATGTATAAAATACAAGAAAATTTACTAATGGCGTATTACCAGAAGATAATGCAAAAGCGGGGGCGGCGGTAATTATAAAAGAAAACCTAGTAAATAGTTTAATAAATTGGGACTGTCATTCAGAAAGACTACTAACCATAACTTTAAAAATAACAGATGAAAAAATAACAGTAATAATAGTATACGGACCTAATGAAGATGATAGTGCCGATAATAAAAAAACATTTTGGGAGGATTTACAACGACTAGTGGATCAAGTAGATGAATTTATAGTAATACTATGAGATTTGAATGCGAGGGTAGGTAATAACAACAAAGGCATAGAAACAATACTAGGAAAGAACGGAGAAAAAAGCTGCAACAATAACGGAAAAAGACTAATAGATTTTTGTGTCGTAAACGAACTTGTAATACTAAACACTATTTTCCAGCATAAAGACATTCATAAAATAACAAGGGAAGAATTTAGCCGAAATGAAAAATCCATTATTGATTACATAATAAGTAACCAAAAATAAAAAAATTAATTTAAAAATGTTCGCGTTAAACGAGGATACGAAATTGGTAGCGACCACTACTTACTGGTAACTGAAATCAAACTTGAGGGGGTACGACAAGAAATGAGTAAACCAGTAAAACATATAAAGAAAGAGATTATTAAAGTACATAAATTAAAACAAGAAGAAGTCAAACTGCGCCACCAACAAAGAAGTAGAGCATCTATGGACAACCTTAAAAATGTGCTACAAGAATCAGCTAAAGAAGTGTGTGGGTATTATGTAATGAGAACAGGAAAAAATTAACACATTGGTGGAACCACGACATCAAAGAGGAAATTAAATATAAAAAACAATTATGGACAAAATACATTAACAACAAAACAGAACATAACTATGAAAAATATAAAGTTCAAAGAAAAAAGGCAAAGGAAGTCATCCAAGAGGCGAAGAAAAAAGATTGGGAAGACTTTGGTAGTAAAATTGAAACAGATTATAAAACCAACAAAAAATTATTTTATAAAACTACGAAGAACCTAAGAAAAGAGAAAGAACCACCATTAAAAAATATTAAAGATAAAAATGGAAACATATTAACCAAACCAGAAGAAATAGTAAATAGGTGGAAAGAATTTTTTGAGGGTCTTCTTATTACAAATGATGATGAAGAACCCAAAGAAATACCCCTAAATTACATAACAGGATATCAAGATAAGAATGAAATAAGTATAGAAGAAATTATGTACGCATTAAATAAAGTCAAAATTGGTAATGCGTCAGGGATAGATAACATCAAACCAGAACAATTAAAGTTTATTGGCGACGGTAATTCCAACGGACTGGCAAAAATCGATCATAATGCCTTTGTACAAAAAAGGTGATAATAGAAATTGCGCCAACTACAGAGGTATTTCATTATTATGTACAACTTCCAAATTATTCAAAACAATATTAGAGAAACGGCTGCGTATGAAACTAAAAAAAAAATATCAGAAAATCACAAAGCGGATTTAGACCAGGATACAGCACACAAGATCACATTTTCAGTTTACGATTACTGATAGAGAGAACACTACAACACAATAATAAACTATATATGTGTTTCATAGATCTTGAAAAGGCTTTTTACAGAGACAATCGAAAATTGTTGTGGAAAATACTAAAGAAAAGAGGAATAGACGATAAACTACTTAAAATAGTACAAAATATATACGCTAATAATAGGAACCATGTACGCACAGGAAACTTACTATCCGAAGAATTTATAACAGTACAAGGACTAAGGCAAGGAAGTAACCTAAGCCCACTATTATTCGTTATATACATGGATGAAATTAACAGATTAGCTGAAACTAGATTGAAGAGAATTCAATTAGGATACCGTAATTTACCAAATACTAAAATCACGGAATGTCTATTTGCTGATGACATGGTCATTTTCGGTAGCACAATTAAAAACCTTCAGGAAAACCTACAAGTTTGGAATGAAGAACTACAGAAAGCCAACATGACAATAAATACCAGTAAAACCAAATCGATGGTCATTAGTAAGGACAACGAAAGCATTGATATACAAATAAATTGTACTGATATCCAACAAGTAACTTCAATAAGATACCTCGGTAGTATAATAGATAATAGAGGTGGTTATGAAGAAGAAATTAATAATAGAATCCAGTCAGCAGTAAAAATATACAATCTTCTAAGAACGCCAATTATAAACCATAAAAATATATCAAATCGTACCAAACTAATAAACTGAGAACTTTTCAAAGATCTTTTGTAAATTAATGTTATTTCTAAATAAATAAAATAATTATTTGCGTAAAAATTCTATTATTTATTATAATAAATATTAAAAATTATAAAATAAAATTATCCATTTTCAATAATGATATAACAACAATCACCTTTATTGTCACTTAAATAAATCACAAATCCATTTAAAACTAAACTTTTCTGACAGTTAAAACGTCCATTTGTTTATCATTTTGTCTCAATTCCATGGCTATCACTATAAAGTAGAAATTCTTATAAAATATTAATGCGATTATTTCGCTTTCAAAACGTGCAAAATAAAATCTAAATACTGATTTAGATCCGTAATTTCAAGCTCTACAACATTTATTTGAAGCATTTTTGTCGAAAATCAATTGGCCACTTTTGCGTAAGGAAAAACTGATTTCCACGTTAAATGCCTATGGCCAGGTTTTCATGTTACACCCGGTATATATTTTTATTATTTATTTCATAATTTTACGAACTTTTTAAACATTATTGAACTTTAAATCTGACTACAATTTTTGAATCCTGATTCAAGATAGGATTAACCTTACAGTTATGTAAAGTTAACAAGATTGACAAATTACTACATTTCTATCTATGTTTGTAGTTGTCATCAATGATGTATTGGAAGGCGCTTATGGAGTTCTTACACTTCTTTTTCGGTTAGTCAGCCTCGAGTCGGTATTGATATATGTGTCATGAGACATTTATGTTATATAAATTTTTGTTCAATTTTTTTATTTACTTTAAAATAATAAATAACTTTTAAAATTGTACTTACTATTTAAAAAAAAGTTAATTTGCATTTTATACATTTTTTATACTTATAATTTATTTCTTTATATTGCTCTATACAAATAATATTTTATTTTGTATGCCCAAGGACTTTTAAAACTTCGGGAAGGGTGCGTACATTGTTGCGAGCCCCTACCTAAATTTTAACCAATACACCACTGGTTATCACTATATTGTTACATACCTACGAGTGTTAAGATCATAGGCTTCATACAGCATTGAAAGTGACACGTTCACATCTCGTGATCCAGATAAACATGGCACTGTCTTATTGATATAGGAATCAGCATAAAAATAATTTCGCTCAGGTGCTATATAGAGATTCTGTCTATCTGTAAACAAATACGGAAATGAGTACAATTTACAATCATAAGTGAATTGAATACAGGAAAACTTACCTTTAACGAATATGTTAACTTTATCTGATTTAAATAGATGATTTATAGAAGAACCATTCCCATGACAGTGATACAGCCCAGTGTCCGTGTCTAGTTTTGTCAAATGCAGGTACGTAGCGTACAGTCCATCAATATTAGAAACGTATTCAATCTTAAAATAGGACAATAAAGTGATCATACATTTCCAGAGCTAAATTCAAATTAGTTGATTGATTCTTTCACTTAAAAAAAAACTACGTTAGATGTCGTCTCGAAAAGTTTCCGCATTAGTTAGTTTTGTTACAAATACACTATCTTTAGCGGAATAATACTGATCATGGCATGAAAATATTTTTTCTTACAAAATTAACAAAATTAAGAGTAGTTCAAACTGGACTTGCGCATTTTTTTAGAATGAATAAATTAAATTAATTAGTTATAGATATACGAGTACACAACGAAATATTCGTAAAGAGATTAATTAAATTTATTATGCATTATGTTAGTACAGCATGCTGAATAAAAGATATGGTGCTAGTCCTGCCAAATGAATATTCTTGTCTGTCTATTTCAGCACAATTTTCGTATTGTTGCCTCAGTTCTTCGGCAGATTGAAGTACACTTTGGTTGTCATACACGTATGACTTGAAATAAAAATTCAAAGGATTTAAATCAGGAGATCCTCCAATTCCCAAATAACTCATTTAAATGTTGTATAACATTCCTTCTGAAATAAGGTAATGTACCGTCATGTTAAACCCAGTCACGCTAACGTATATTAAGGGCAATATCTTCCAATAATTCTGTTCAATAGAAATAACAAATAATCATAACCATTTATACGATTGGAAAGTATGTATGGCCCAAGTAATGTACCATTTACAATCCCGACCCCAACATTTAATGTAAAGCTATTGAAAGTGACTTCTGATAACATCTAGATTTTCTGCATATCAATAATGAGAATTATGGAAATCGTGAATTGCTTCATCTGAAAATATGATATTTGACGTAGGGTCAAGATCTATGGCATATTGTAGAACTCACTTGACGAGGATGGTCACGTGCCATTAAGCCATGAACTCATTCACAATGATATGGAGATAATAGTTTTCTCTTCTTTGTTTATAAATATATAAACGGGAATTGTGTGCAGGTATATATATATATATATATATATACATATATTATGTAACTAGTGCAGTAAACCATTAACAACCGTAAACAAGCATTTACTGTTCTTGCAAATTGTTTTTAATGACCTACTTACACATATTGTCGTAGATAAAATTTTATTATTATTAAATAACTACCTTCGTATTTTCAAATTTTTAGAAAAATCATACGTTTTAGTGCTGTCTACCACAAATTTATGTAGCTATACAAAGATTGGAAATTGCTTTTTAGTCAAATGCAACATTGAATTTATGTCTATCGATGGAAATGAAACAATTAATATCATGTAAACTTACCCTCAACCAAAAATGCAGTAAGCAAAATTCTAATTATATACATCTCAGTATTCATAGTACAATCATTAGGTATTTGATGTCGACACTTTCTTCATTAGAACAGAACTGCAGCGAGAAATAAATATATCAGAAGCAAAACTATATTGGTTTGGATTTTTTTGCGGTTTGTCAAACTTTCGAGTTGATAATTATTTGTTTACAAATGTATCTGCTAAAACAGACCCACATTAAAGTATTGACCGCATAATTTTTAATGCAAAAAAATAAACAAGTACATTTTAAAATTTAAATTTGGTGGCAAGTATAAATAACTCAATGCTCCATGCATAGCAATGAGAGAAATATACGCTGTACAGTGTGTATTGTGTGTCCCACGTTTCAGGAAACCGACATGACTATCTAGTTGGTTGGCAGCAATAAACATTCAATACACCCAGTTTAATTCAATATCTGTACATGTAATAATATTTAAAAGTAGATGGGATAGGTGGCTCAGAGGTATCGAATTGGCCTGTAAACTTAAGAACCCGGGTTCGATTTCCACAGACGACAAACAATTTTCACGACATTAATACTACCTCTGTGGATCCCCCTATACATCTTTGGGCGGGGGGACGTGATTTAACGGTTAGTCACTGCACTTCAAGCAAAAACAATATCGTGTACCGAGATCTGCTAGAGCAGAGTGCCACTCCCAGTAATGGGTAAAAGGCGTGATATATTTATTTATTTATTACAGCGGTGATGTAGAACAGATCCATAAACATTAATTTTAATTAGTTAAATTTATGTAATAATAATTTTTCTTAGTTTATAAGTACGAGATTATACATTGACATAATTTTTCCAGTGGTATCGAGTCGGCCTGTGGATCTTGAGAACCCTGGTTCGAGCCCCACAGCCGACAAACAATTTTCTCCAATTTTAATCATATACCCCTGTGGCTCCCCCACCACTAACATCTTTAGGGGCCGCGATTTGACGGCTGGTAACCGCACTTCACATTAAAAATATATCACTTACCGAGATCTGCTTACGCAGAGTACCACACCCAGTAATGGGTAAAAGGCGGAATGATATATTTATTTTATATTTATATTTACATAATTTTTCATGTACTCTTTCGAATAGTTAGACTTATTTGTCTATTGTTTAACAATGTCCATAAATTGCATGTAACACTTTTGAATTTTCTAAAGAATCAAGTTTGCTGCAATTCGTTCCAAACAATTCGAACCCTCATAGTTCATATTTAAAAGCTATTTTCTCTTGCTTTTCAGAATTGTATTTTTGTGAAGATGTGTTTGCTACGATTCCTAGATGAATTCCCATTATGCAGCCTTTCCTATACTTCTTTATACAACTTTTTGAACCTTAGTTACCGAAAACCTTTGTATCCAAGTTGTTCCTGAGTTTTATCTTTTATGACCTCGATTAGTTCGTTTTTACCTACAAACTTTCAAACCTCCTAAGTCAACCTCCCAAGTGGGTGGTACTAAATCTCATTGATCACCTTTAGTAACCCTTACTTTTAAGGGGTTTTATTGTAAGATTCAAAGACATCAAACAGTCACTTCACTTCAGTCATCTAACTGAAACCCTCAAACAAATATAAAATTCAAAGTAAATTCACTTAAATAACTTCAAAGACATGAAGATTAATTTATTAAAATCTATATTGCTATTTAATTTGTATTTATTTGCATCGTTATTGTGTAAATGTATTTAGTTAAAACAATTAAAAGCAACATTACGTGCAGCGGAAACGCATGGGGTGTTTTTTGGCACCAGCGATATGGTTTTTATAATTGCTGCTTTCACATAAAATCACATAAAAATACTCTTTAAGCAGTATCAAGCTCATCTGGCGTCTGAGGTAAATAATAAAAATGTAACCTCAAATATAAATGAAATTTGAAAGGAAAATGAGGAACTTAAAATAATAATAAATCTTTAATTATATTTTTATGCCTTTTTGATATCATGGCATTTACTTTTTTTGGTGGTATAATAGCTACAAATGAAATAGTTATATTTATATTTACTTTCTTAGTATTATTAAAAAATATATAGGGGCGGCCCACAGCTTATAGTGCAATCGAAGCGAGTCAGACACAATCTTTTTTAGTACATAAGTCCCCATTCGACCCACTTTGAACAGATACCTTGGCGTACCGGAAGTTGTTGCGCTCTTATATAATGGGATGTGTGTCGACGTCATTATTCAATTATATTGTTTTTGTTTTTGTTTACCTCCGTCTGTATTATTCAGTTCATACTTTAAATTTCTTCCTTGTTGTCTCGCTCTTTGTAACGTTTGTGGATTGTACCCGTTTATTTCGTTGTATATTCTTCTCTTATCTTCTCATCTTACTCAGTATTGGTTATTCTCGTCGTTCTTCCTTTTTATTTTTAACATTATGCTAGAGTTGACTACTTTATTTTTCTTCGTATATCACTGCTTTTCTACTGGCTACAATTCTCATTTTATTTCATTTAATTTCTTTACGAATATTGTATTTCGGATTCGGAATATATAAATCTAATATCCATATTACTTTTTATTAAATATGTCATTAAATAAAATACGAATCGAAACAGTAATTAAAAACATCAATATACTTCCAAAATATAATAAAATTAAACTTCTGGATTGAATTAAATATTGTTACAAGGCGTGCATGCATAATGTGATGTTAATTGCATTGGTTGCTAACAGCATGTAAAAATTTAATAATGGCCAAGATGGTTGACACCACTTTTTTTATTATTATTTAGAAATATTTAAGGGGAGTTTCAACATCTAAGGTTATTAACCCCCAGTTAGGTGGTAGTCTATAAATTAATATACTTGTTGGTGTTATGACGCTGCATCCTACTTTGCTCGAGTTTTTTATCCATCCGTGAACATGTATTTGTGTTGATGGTAATTTTCTTTTATTTTGTTGAACTCGCTGCATCACTTTTTCTGATGATAAATTTCTATTTCTAGCATTTCGTATACCTTGTTTCATGAAACAAAAATGTTTGTTTACAAATCTATCAACACAAACGTTAAAATTATTTGCTTTGTTTATCATGGCAACAAATTATAACTTTAATTTTATGTCTATATCAATGTATTATATTCTGGGCGTCTACTTGATATCTGTTATATAGGGAAAACAATGTTTTTTTTTAATTTTGCTATAGTTACTTTCTTATTCATTTTAGTCGAAAGTTGTAAATTTAAAACTTTTTCTGAATAATAATAATAAATGTAAAATCAATCACATTTAATTTTGAGTTTTCGAAAAAAAATGCGTAAAAAAGAAAGTAATTTATAATATTATTCCAGAGTGCCATAAAACGAGCGATTATGTCAGAGAACTAAGAGTCATAACATCATAAGAAATTATGAAAGTAATCTTTCTCCACTTTCTAAAAAAAAGTCTAAAGTATAAAATAAAAAATTACAAAAAGCATGTATGACTAAAAATAAGTGCCAAACTTGTTTACTTTACGATGACATCTATTAGCCGCGGACTGGGTAATCTAGTTTCCATTTTTAACGAAACCGCCCCATATGCTAACATGGGAAGAACGAACTACAACGCCCCGGGACCTGTTTCACTAAATAAACAGTATATAAACCGCACTGATAGACAGTCAAAAAATAGTCACCAGTGTATTGTCTTATGACTATCTCAAGTACACCACCTACCACAACATCTCCAAGGGAACCGACGTCACCGATCTCCAAGTAAGCAAAATACTCCAGTAAATTACCGAACCGTGCTTCCTCGAGGTTTCGTGTCACCGTCTTTTTCTAAGACTCTTGTGAGATCACCGAACGAATCACTTCGACGTTTAGCGAGAATAATCCGAGACGTTCGAAATCCGCAAAACGCGCAGTGGAGTCATTCTTGTCGTACCAGCCGTCGTTTCGAGGACCCTGCCGTTGCGGCGCTCAGCGTCGTTTTTTGGAAAAGTTGAAAAACCACTCCTCGCGATCGTTAACAATTCACCAGCTCCTATTATGGAAACTTCATCGTCGCGACGCCTGGCGTCGTTGTTCCGCAAAGTCGCGAATTTGTCTTTTTCGCACCCGCAGCCCTATACCGTGGGTCCCGACCGTCGCTCCGGACACTTCAGCATTTCGAAGTTTTCTTAGAATACCACAGACACGTCTCACACGTTCCCCACGACCTTCTCCGTATACCCGATCGTCGTTTCAGACACTTAGGCGTCCCAATGCCCAGCGTCGTTTTTCGAAAAACTCCGTCACTGTATTCCCCGACTCCCACCTTGTCTATCTTACACCAACCAACGACCAACAACATCTTTGTAGTGCCGTTATCGTTCAATAAATACTTATCTCATCATTTTACCAATAATTTTGTGTTTTATTGTGACAAACCCTCTGATCTCCGACACCGCTATCCGACCGTTGTCGCCCAAGAAACACAACGCCAATATTTTGACGAGTCCGCCATAACTCGTCGTACCAAGTAAAGTTAAAAACAAAGTAAAAGAGCTATTTCTTCTCGAAATAGATGGAGAAAGACGGAATACGAAATGTATGTATGGTAAATACAATCTTTATATAACATTTTAATATAAGCCAATGATTTTCCTATTAGGGCTATTCCATGCAGTACACCTGTCAATATCAAATACTGCTGAAAATATTGATTTAGATTATGTATGGGGAACACGAGAAGAATATGAATCCTAAGATTTTTCCATACGCTTCAATTTAATTTTTGCTTTCAATTGTACATTTTTTAAGTTTCCTTTTTTTACAAATAAAAAGTAAAATTTTTTATTTTTAGATTCATTGGTTAGATTCTTCGAGTGTTTACCTGTCATTGGGTTGAATTCACTTTTATAAACAAGCACCGGAATTTTTGATTCATTTTTACTATAGAGTGTCTAATTGCAATTGTGTTAAATTTATTTTTAAACAAGCGCAGGCGATGTAAGTATAGATTTACGAAATAGGTGTACAGAAGCGAATGGATGGCTGTGAATGAAAGTTTGTTACGTGATGATGGATTTTGGTTGTTAGGAATGAAAAACCTCGTATGGAGCAAGTGTTAATGTGGTTGACACGAGTATCGTATGTCAGGATATATAAATCTTTTAGTGGATGTTCTGTGAATGTTTCAGGGGTTCGTGCTACTCCATTTAATGGGATATAGTGTGATGTTATGTATGTATGTATGTAAAAATAAAAGTATATTAATTTTCCCATACTACACTATAAATAATTATCTGTTATGAATATATTCCGAGATGACAAGGATAACCAAACAAAAAAAAATCTCAAGTGAATATTTTCTGACCGGCGCAAGTCATGAAGACTTGTGTTCTACATTTTTTTTTTAATTATGTAATTTTTTGTCATGAATATAAGATAAATTGTAATTTTATTAGTATTTTTTAAATAATACCCTAAAAATATAAAATAAATAAATATATCATCACGCCTTTTACCCATCACTGGGTGTGGCACTCTGCCTAAGCAGATCTCGGTAAGTGATATATTTTTTTCGCGTGAAGTGCGGTTACCAGCCGTCAAATCACGGCCTCCAAAGATATTAGTGGAGGAGGAGCCACAGGGGTAGATTTTTTAAATTGGTGAAAATTGTTTGTCGGCTGTGGGGATCGAACCAAGGTTCTCAAGATCCACAGGCCGACTCGATACCACTAAGCCATCTACCCCATATAAAAAAAAATTATATATATATATATATAAAATAGTAATTATAATTATATAATATAATTATTATTATTAATAAATTCAGTCTCCAAAACAATTGGCATAAAAAAAGAGATTGTTATCCCTAATAAACTGAGTTGCAACAAATCCTTCTTTTCAACTGATTGTAAGGATAATAAAAAATAAATCTTAGACACTGTAAAACTGACCATTATAACGAAGCATACTCCCAAAAGTTTATCCTAATAAAGAAAAATTACAAAAATCTGTTTTAATTTTTTTTTTATATTGTACAATGTAACTTTAACGGTATTTTACATGCATTTTTATTGCTTAAAAATGGCCAAAAAATTGTTCCAAAAATAATAAATTATTTAAAAAATTAATTAATTTTTATACGAGTAAGCAATTTTTATTTACGATCATATATGTAAGTAGGCCATTAAAAACAATTTGCAAGAACAGTAAATGCTTGTTTACGGATGCTCAAAAACTATATGTTTTTCAAATGTGGGGCATTTCTTGCAGGGACAAAATGTTATAAAGTTCTCTGGAGATACACTTCTCCTGTACGTTTTTCATCCATTTTGAACCATTTTACCCCCTTCTACCCTTTGAAAAGTCACCCCGTGTGAAATCATGTTTTCAATCTAAAAATACCGTAATTTTGACGACCCGTAGCTCCAAAAATCACCGTCTATCATTCGACTTAATTTTCAGAAAGCTCATTCAATTTCCTTTTTGTAGCACGATATTTTATCCTTTTCGGTGAACAATTGACCGACTTATAGGGGTTTGAAGTTACTTCTACTTTTTAAGAATTTTTGATAAGAATCATCAGGTAAGTGATGAATCAAAACCATGTGGAAAGCTTGGGTTAATACAAGGGTTATGGGTTAGCAATGAGGATGTTATGGGGGTTGTATGTTATTCTTATGGGGGTGCTAATTACACAAACTTACTATACTGGAAAAAAGGTTTAATACAAGTTTAATTCTGCATTAAAGTGATCGACATATTTCATTTTACTCATTAAATAACTATTAAATCAATAAAATGATAATAGAGTTTGTCATTTTCGAAAATTTTTATAACCGAACTGATTCGATTTGATCCAAGATCTGATCCATCCTATTCGAGATTCGTTTCGAATTTGTTGGTAACCCACATAAACTATATCTGGCTCGCGCTGGAAAATTGTAATATAATAGTTAAAGTGGGAAATCAGCATTCACTCGCGGAAGCTGAACGACAAAACCTGTTGTATTGTATCGTTCTTAATTTATTTATATTAATTATTATTCTAAAACGGCCTCTTACATGTGATTGCAAATGACTGTGATACACGACACCGTCCGAGACGGGTCCCAGTACCTGGACTTGTCGCCTCTGACCGATGCGCCTTCCGAGAACCCCTGGGGAGCCATAAACTTATTTGTTCCATATTTTATGAGCTAGCTACCTAATATTGTAATTTATATTTCTTGACTATTTACTATCGTTTAATGCTGGTTTGATTCTTGCGTGGAGTTGGTTGTGGAACACGAATGTTGTGTCCGCGGTGTGCTTGAGGGCCGTGACAGTGTATTACGTTTGCTAAACTTCTGCATTCCTATACTTTAGCTGGCCATGTGGGGAAGTGGACGTAGCGATATAGCCCAAACCTAACACTATTAATTTAATCTCGTTCGGCACCGAGGTCCGGAGTAGTCAAATAGTCCCACTCGGCTGAGGCTCCGGAGTAGTTAAACAGTCACGCTCAGAGCCTTAAGGTGAGAGACGTCTCCCTGTTCGAGAAAGCGAGTTACGGCTATCTAATAGCATCACCAACCACTGGTATAGCACACCTATCATTAACACAATAGCGGAGACGGCAATCGCATTACACTAGCGCGTATCACGAAAAAGCAGTGGATGCAGACTGTATTTCAGCGACTGTCTTTGCATTTGAGTTAAGCCAGCACTGTTCTGATTTTTACTACTTAATATAAAGATTAAAACTTGTACGGTACTTTTATTTCATTACAACCTTGAGACTTCTAAATGACAACTGCAAAGTAGTTCAATAAATTCGACACAACACAACGTAGGGTAATTAATTAACTATCACAAAGCCTATTAACTTTAAATATTATTAATTTTAATTAGATATTAATTATTTTAAAAACTACCGCGTTACAATATATATATATATATATATATATATATATATATATATATATATATATATATATAGTCCTTTATGCGGAAACTTTTGTCCAATTTAACCAAACACGTATTTCTACGTTCTGGAAATGCGTATACATTAATTGCTTAAGTGGGACATTCTATATATGTATATAAATTTATTTTGCATATACTCGGCTTGCATCATTGTATTGACCCCGTTACCCTTTATAAATTGCCGTCCCTGCTTTGTATTGTATTTCAAATTAAGTTCCTGTTGTAGAGAGTAGTATAAAGAAATCATTCGTAAAAACTACGTAAAGTAATTATATCATAATAATATATTTTTATGACAACAATTCAAGTTTCGATAGTGAATAACTGATTGATTTGGTTTAGATCAGTGCTTCTCAAAGTGAGCGATATCGCCTCCTGGGTGTTTTAAATATTTAAACGAGCTCTAGGTATTACGGTTGGCAGTGGATATCGCATTAAATATTGAGAAACCATTCACAATTTTATTTAATAATAACTTAGCAACTATTTTCGTGACTTAATTTATACAATTAGTATTTTCTTGGACATTTTGCGTTTTTTTGTCGTACTATAATTTTTAATTGTCTTTCCAGTTCGTGAAATTATCTGATTGGGGAGCTAAAAGAACTCTTCACTTTTTCAGGTAAGGTTCCTACAAGCACGGAACGGGGGGCGTCACTATTAAAAGCTACAATCAAGAGATTGCTGGTGCAAAAAAGTTTAAAAAGCACTGGTTTAGATGGTTTGTGGTGACATATATACGTATATTTGGATAAATTAGAATACTTGCCTCTGCCTGGAATGTAATTCAATATCATCTTCGTACCCTTTATCAAAAAGAAAACGATAACGTATGTTTAGTAATAGATCAGTCTTTTCTATTTAACGCCGTTTTACTTTTTATTGTAACATTTAAAAACAAACATAATAATTCAACTAACAATTTAATTTCTTTCATTTTTACAAATAAAAAGTAAAATTTTTTATTTTTAGATTCATTGGTTAGATTCTTCGAGTGTTTACCTGTCATTGGGTTGAATTCACTTTTATAAACAAGCACCGGAATTTTTGATTCATTTTTACTATAGAGTGTCTAATTGCAATTGTGTTAAATTTATTTTTAAACAAGCGCAGGCGATGTAAGTATAGATTTACGAAATAGGTGTACAGAAGCGAATGGATGGCTGTGAATGAAAGTTTGTTACGTGATGATGGATTTTGGTTGTTAGGAATGAAAAACCTCGTATGGAGCAAGTGTTAATGTGGTTGACACGAGTATCGTATGTCAGGATATATAAATCTTTTAGTGGATGTTCTGTGAATGTTTCAGGGGTTCGTGCTACTCCATTTAATGGGATATAGTGTGATGTTATGTATGTATGTATGTAAAAATAAAAGTATATTAATTTTCCCATACTACACTATAAATAATTATCTGTTATGAATATATTCCGAGATGACAAGGATAACCAAACAAAAAAAAATCTCAAGTGAATATTTTCTGACCGGCGCAAGTCATGAAGACTTGTGTTCTACATTTTTTTTTTAATTATGTAATTTTTTGTCATGAATATAAGATAAATTGTAATTTTATTAGTATTTTTTAAATAATACCCTAAAAATATAAAATAAATAAATATATCATCACGCCTTTTACCCATCACTGGGTGTGGCACTCTGCCTAAGCAGATCTCGGTAAGTGATATATTTTTTTCGCGTGAAGTGCGGTTACCAGCCGTCAAATCACGGCCTCCAAAGATATTAGTGGAGGAGGAGCCACAGGGGTAGATTTTTTAAATTGGTGAAAATTGTTTGTCGGCTGTGGGGATCGAACCAAGGTTCTCAAGATCCACAGGCCGACTCGATACCACTAAGCCATCTACCCCATATAAAAAAAAATTATATATATATATATATATAAAATAGTAATTATAATTATATAATATAATTATTATTATTAATAAATTCAGTCTCCAAAACAATTGGCATAAAAAAAGAGATTGTTATCCCTAATAAACTGAGTTGCAACAAATCCTTCTTTTCAACTGATTGTAAGGATAATAAAAAATAAATCTTAGACACTGTAAAACTGACCATTATAACGAAGCATACTCCCAAAAGTTTATCCTAATAAAGAAAAATTACAAAAATCTGTTTTAATTTTTTTTTTTATATTGTACAATGTAACTTTAACGGTATTTTACATGCATTTTTATTGCTTAAAAATGGCCAAAAAATTGTTCCAAAAATAATAAATTATTTAAAAAATTAATTAATTTTTATACGAGTAAGCAATTTTTATTTACGATCATATATGTAAGTAGGCCATTAAAAACAATTTGCAAGAACAGTAAATGCTTGTTTACGGATGCTCAAAAACTATATGTTTTTCAAATGTGGGGCATTTCTTGCAGGGACAAAATGTTATAAAGTTCTCTGGAGATACACTTCTCCTGTACGTTTTTCATCCATTTTGAACCATTTTACCCCCTTCTACCCTTTGAAAAGTCACCCCGTGTGAAATCATGTTTTCAATCTAAAAATACCGTAATTTTGACGACCCGTAGCTCCAAAAATCACCGTCTATCATTCGACTTAATTTTCAGAAAGCTCATTCAATTTCCTTTTTGTAGCACGATATTTTATCCTTTTCGGTGAACAATTGACCGACTTATAGGGGTTTGAAGTTACTTCTACTTTTTAAGAATTTTTGATAAGAATCATCAGGTAAGTGATGAATCAAAACCATGTGGAAAGCTTGGGTTAATACAAGGGTTATGGGTTAGCAATGAGGATGTTATGGGGGTTGTATGTTATTCTTATGGGGGTGCTAATTACACAAACTTCAAACCACCTCTTAACTCCACCCTCAAAGATAACATTCCCATAACATGCCAAAAACTTCCCCAAAACACCCCCATAAGAATCCCATATAGAATTAGTATTAAGTAATAATCCTAATTTATTGAGGGATTATTCTTCTTTTTGTAAAATATCTATATAACACTGTAGCTTTTTTTCTCTAGAAAGGGAAATTCTATTATTCTCACCATTTCTCGAGTTGAAGTTTCAGATTTCCGCGCATATCATGAAAAAATATTGTTAACCTATTAAGTTTACATATACTACGTAATGTATCAAATCACCATGTTTTAAATCATATCTTTACTTATTCCGCGTGAGATAGTGTTTGCACAAAGAAATATTAAAAGTAGGCGATACTTGCCTACTATAAGGTAGATAGTTGATAGCATTCTGACTCAAATAAAAAAAGATAATCTAATTACAACAGAAACAAACTAATAATAAGAAAATTGTATATAATGTGATAACATCCATGATTAATGAGAAACTATATCTTGTTTTTGTGGTTGTGGTCTATGGTTATTTTTACTAATTGATCATATGTTTTAAGCATTGATATTCACATATCACGTACACAGTGTATTTATCAAAATATATCAAAAGTATATTGTTAACTTGGTTCACTAAATCAGTCAGTTAAATTTTCACAATGAAATGAAATAAAAATACACTCTTATGAAATAAAAAAGCAATTGTCATTGAACTTCTTATACCATAATTTTCTTCTTACGAGAAAATACTTAAATGCCATGACCTGGCAGATATTTAAAAAGCTCTGCATTTATTACTTGAGAACCGATTTTATTGAATTAGAATGTGCATTTTCTTAATACTAACTCGAATAATAATAAGATTTCTCCATTGCTCCTCTAAGAAATCTGTTAAATATAAGTTGAGTACATTAGCAAAGGATTAAGCATTTCCAGCTGAAAAGTGAATTAATTGTGACAGCCAAGTATTCGTGTGTTTCTAAATATAATTACAGCATTATTTAAAAGTATAATATAATAGAAATATTAAAGTTCATTGTTGGTTGCATTTTAATATGACTCAATATTTTTTATAATGAGGTAGATAAACACTGTGTAATCGCATCGTTTCCCACAGCTGACAAACTGATTTTCACCACATTAAAATTACTCCAGTGAGAGTATTCCACTAATATCTTTGCAGTCCGTTATTTAATGGTCGACAACAGATGTTAACACGCATAAATATATAACTTACCGAGATCTGCTACCACATCCGCTAATGGTGTAATGTAATTATTTTTTAAAGTATATATATATTGTATAAAACGAGTATAATGTACTACTCTTTTACTTTGCGTCAATCATTTCATCAAAATTTCAATTACAAAGATATGAAAATACAATCTAGTGATTTGTACGACATGTGGTTATGCTGCGGAATAAATTTTGACGATCATCGACTGTAAATTAAAAAATATATAATTGATATGAATATGAAAAATGTTTGCAAAAAGTTTGTAGTTATAATATAAACTCTGAAAAAATAGGTTTGTTCGACCGAGGGGTCGTTTCACAGGGATTGCGTAGTGAGAGAATAATGCGGATCCGGCTCGAAGGACCAAATGTTCGACCGAGAGGTCGTTTTGCGGGAAATGCGTAGAGAGAGATAATGGAGCAGAAAGTAACGCAGAGTGATGCAATGCTGGAAGGAGAAGGTACGGACGTTCTTCACTTCCAGGAGCTACTCTGGAAGACTTAACACACGGATGGTAGCTCTTTGCTGAAGGAGAGACAGGATAATAGGGGCAGGCCCACAAATAATGCGGCAGGAAGTGACAAAGCTAACTGAAGTCACGTGGTCTAATCAACAAAGAGAAGGAAAGATAAGCTGTGCAACAATGTAAATGAAAGAGAGCCACAGGAAAGATTGAATTTCCGAATAACGCAAATGAAGGTGCCTGAAGGGCTGAACAACCTGAGGCGAGTATGGGAATCAATAGGTAGATTTGCAGACACAAACTAGGATCTATTTTAATACCCAAAATATCCAAATATTGTACAATAGCAAACATGAATGAATGACTTCAAAATAAACCAGAATTACAGAATTGAATCAACTTATAACCAACAACGAGATGGATTGATTGTGCGATGATACAAATAAATAAAGCGTACTTACGATACAGTAGCAAATACAAATTATTCAAAATTATACTTATTGACAAACAGTTTGCTGGTAGCAATACAAAATCTTTCCCAATTGGAGTAACAATAAATGCGTATGCGGAAAGCTGAAATAATGTTTAATATTAGCACTAAACACTTGAGCGTAATTATTTTAGCGTAAAAAGCGAATTGTGTAAAAACACGTGGCCTATAGAGGCGTACAGGTTAATAGAACAAACGTGCGACTTGGTGCACAGCGAAAGCGATTTACAATACAAGTGAAATTTACAATAAATTTACAGCAAGAAATATAACTAAAACTAAAGTTAGTTGATGGCGCTCAATAGATAGCGCTGGGTGTTGGTGATACACCGGTGGTCGGCTGAGGAAGCAGTGCCGTCTCAACAAGGTTGATATTTAAAAAATTGTAATTTTCACTGGATTTTCTTAATAATCAATAGGAAATAATTATCTGATGTAAATAGTTTGAAATTGTTGTAAACGACCATTTAAATATATTACAGATTATCATTTTTAAATGATATTTAATGTATGGCAGCATAGTTGGACCAATCTTCCAAAATAGTAAGTAACCAAAACGGTAAAGTAATAGCCTCTATTAAACTATTTTCAAAGTATGAAAAAATAAAATGATTAAGTATAATATGTATATATATATATATATATATATATATATATATATATATATATATATATATATATATATATATATATATATATATACAGGGTGTTTCACATCTTAGAGCAAAAATTACAGCGTATATTCTGTACGACGTGCTGCTCATGAAACAAAAAGAATTTTTTCTAAATTCGAAAAATTAAGGGTTGTTAACCTAAAACATTTTTTGTAGTACTGCACTGAATTCGCTTTCCTATTAAACACAAACAATGAAGTAGGTATCAACTACGAAAGAATAATTACACAATTCAATTATTAGCAGTTATTTATAATAGAATTTTATTTAATTAATAACTTTAACATAATCATCCACCCAGTGGGGCAGTGGAAACGAAAAATTTTGGACTGGGAAACATGAAAAATAGTTTTACGATTAAAAAAAAATTCTTTTTGTTTCATAATCAGCACGTCGTACAGAATATACCCTTTAATTTTTTGCTCTAAGTTGTGAAACAACCTGTATATATATATATAAAAATGTTTCAGACAAAAGTGTCGTATTTTTTAACGTTGGATCCAAAACTGCAATGAAAATTGGGGGATCCTATTTGAAATTTTGAAGTTGCCTCGCTGGTGCGCCTTGTATATATTTATGTTCTGTTGAAATTTATTATCATATCATGGTTAACTGTACGCTTTTACTATTACAATTAGTCATTTGCTTATAATATCAGCAGCCGAATATGAAGCAATACATGTAGCTTATTATATAGAATCGATTATTCTGAAAGTAATAGTTAAAATTAAGAGACTATAAATAAAAATCAAGTAGGAGCATATATCATAAACATGTTATATGTAAAGATGTGCAATGACATTTCTTATCAACGTAATTAAAGGAATTATGAATGTACTTAAAGCGAAAATGGCATGTCAGGATAAGAACGTATGGTGAATAATAACTGCGGGATGAATCTAATGAATACAGACATGCGCAGGATTTTTGTTTCAATATTCGTTGTTTAGTTAGACCGTTAAAACAATTGTATGAAATGTACTTTTAATAACAAGTGCAGAACCACGATTCCGTCCTTTCTTGTCTTTTTAAAGATTCATACAGACCTGAATGAATGAATAAAAAAAATTATATACAAATAATTATTAATGTAGATTTCGTAAAAGTGGTAAATCAAAATGAAATAATTAATAATTCGTTTCTCTTAATTTTCACTTCTTTTTTTTAGACCAGCGTTGTACGTAACTCCAATACGCCCACCTATTCAATCTATCCAGCACATTCAATGCTCTGAATACTCATAATATTATTAAAACCTCAACAAACTTCTTAGAAAACAGCAGTTAATAAATAGTTTTTGTATTTATTGATTTAGATACCTTTCGTTGGTATTGTTTAATTTGTAACCATTTGTAATGAGTATTATTATTTAAAAAATAAATCATGATTTGATAGATTTTTGAAATAAAATTCTATTGAATGCGTACACTAACCAACTAATGTAACATAATAATTATAACTTTATGCTCTCCGTTTTCGGCACAAAAATCAACACATAATACAGGTTATAAGAACTGAATAATATGATTGAACTTAGTCTATTGTATAAGCAAAGGCTTATGAATATTGGTATCGCTAGCATTGCTTCTCTGATTACTATACTGGAAAAAAGGTTTAATACAAGTTTAATTCTGCATTAAAGTGATCGACATATTTCATTTTACTCATTAAATAACTATTAAATCAATAAAATGATAATAGAGTTTGTCATTTTCGAAAATTTTTATAACCGAACTGATTCGATTTGATCCAAGATCTGATCCATCCTATTCGAGATTCGTTTCGAATTTGTTGGTAACCCACATAAACTATATCTGGCTCGCGCTGGAAAATTGTAATATAATAGTTAAAGTGGGAAATCAGCATTCACTCGCGGAAGCTGAACGACAAAACCTGTTGTATTGTATCGTTCTTAATTTATTTATATTAATTATTATTCTAAAACGGCCTCTTACATGTGATTGCAAATGACTGTGATACACGACACCGTCCGAGACGGGTCCCAGTACCTGGACTTGTCGCCTCTGACCGATGCGCCTTCCGAGAACCCCTGGGGAGCCATAAACTTATTTGTTCCATATTTTATGAGCTAGCTACCTAATATTGTAATTTATATTTCTTGACTATTTACTATCGTTTAATGCTGGTTTGATTCTTGCGTGGAGTTGGTTGTGGAACACGAATGTTGTGTCCGCGGTGTGCTTGAGGGCCGTGACAGTGTATTACGTTTGCTAAACTTCTGCATTCCTATACTTTAGCTGGCCATGTGGGGAAGTGGACGTAGCGATATAGCCCAAACCTAACACTATTAATTTAATCTCGTTCGGCACCGAGGTCCGGAGTAGTCAAATAGTCCCACTCGGCTGAGGCTCCGGAGTAGTTAAACAGTCACGCTCAGAGCCTTAAGGTGAGAGACGTCTCCCTGTTCGAGAAAGCGAGTTACGGCTATCTAATAGCATCACCAACCACTGGTATAGCACACCTATCATTAACACAATAGCGGAGACGGCAATCGCATTACACTAGCGCGTATCACGAAAAAGCAGTGGATGCAGACTGTATTTCAGCGACTGTCTTTGCATTTGAGTTAAGCCAGCACTGTTCTGATTTTTACTACTTAATATAAAGATTAAAACTTGTACGGTACTTTTATTTCATTACAACCTTGAGACTTCTAAATGACAACTGCAAAGTAGTTCAATAAATTCGACACAACACAACGTAGGGTAATTAATTAACTATCACAAAGCCTATTAACTTTAAATATTATTAATTTTAATTAGATATTAATTATTTTAAAAACTACCGCGTTACAATATATATATATATATATATATATATATATATAGTCCTTTATGCGGAAACTTTTGTCCAATTTAACCAAACACGTATTTCTACGTTCTGGAAATGCGTATACATTAATTGCTTAAGTGGGACATTCTATATATGTATATAAATTTATTTTGCATATACTCGGCTTGCATCATTGTATTGACCCCGTTACCCTTTATAAATTGCCGTCCCTGCTTTGTATTGTATTTCAAATTAAGTTCCTGTTGTAGAGAGTAGTATAAAGAAATCATTCGTAAAAACTACGTAAAGTAATTATATCATAATAATATATTTTTATGACAACAATTCAAGTTTCGATTGTGAATAACTGATTGATTTGGTTTAGATCAGTGCTTCTCAAAGTGAGCGATATCGCCTCCTGGGTGTTTTAAATATTTAAACGAGCTCTAGGTATTACGGTTGGCAGTGGATATCGCATTAAATATTGAGAAACCATTCACAATTTTATTTAATAATAACTTAGCAACTATTTTCGTGACTTAATTTATACAATTAGTATTTTCTTGGACATTTTGCGTTTTTTTGTCGTACTATAATTTTTAATTGTCTTTCCAGTTCGTGAAATTATCTGATTGGGGAGCTAAAAGAACTCTTCACTTTTTCAGGTAAGGTTCCTACAAGCACGGAACGGGGGGCGTCACTATTAAAAGCTACAATCAAGAGATTGCTGGTGCAAAAAAGTTTAAAAAGCACTGGTTTAGATGGTTTGTGGTGACATATATACGTATATTTGGATAAATTAGAATACTTGCCTCTGCCTGGAATGTAATTCAACATCATCTTCGTACCCTTTATCAAAAAGAAAACGATAACGTATGTTTAGTAATAGATCAGTCTTTTCTATTTAACGCCGTTTTACTTTTTATTGTAACATTTAAAAACAAACATAATAATTCAACTAACAATTTAATTTCTTTCATTTTTATGTTTGTTGAATTAAATTGTTACATTTAAAATGTTTGTTTAAAATTTTTTGCCTAAATAAAACGATTGTTGAATTAAATTATTTTTATAACAATCAATTTAATAACACAACATTTTTAAGATAGACATCAAACAATTTAATTCAAGTAACATTTTTATTCAACTATCATTTTAATATATAACATTAAAATGTTATATTTAAATTGTTTGTTGAATTAAAATGTTACTTGAATTAAATTGATTGTTGTATTAAAATGTTACATGAATAAAAATGTTTGTTGAATTAAAATGACACATGAATAAAAATTTTAGTTGAATTAAAATGTTACTTGAATAAAAACGTTTGTTGAATTAAAATGATACATGAATAAAAATGTTAGTTGAATTAAAATGTTAGTTGAATTAAAATGATTGTTGAATTAAAATGTTTGTTGATAATTTTAATTGGTCGCTGTAGTCGCGTGGCCGTTTTGCGAACTATCTTACTTCATTTTGGCAACAGGGTCGGTCGCACACGTCATACAGGTAGCGTTCAGTGGTTTTGTGCTGTCTGCTGCTAACGCGGAGAATCGGAAAATTATTTTTTCAGACTACCATTTATGAAAATTACCATAACGACATCGTAAACAGCTACAGAAAGTACAGTATAACATACGACCTGACAATTTTCTATGCATGGTCACATTTCCTTTATTGACAACAGATAGCGTCACGATATATACAAATTAGAATAAAACAACTTATTATATTGTTACATTAAATCGAAGTTTTGGCATATTTTGCAACATATTTACACATATAAATATTATTTTTAAAAAGTCAATCATTACTTATTTTCTAATATTTTAATATTACTAGCATTTTGATATTACGAGTACACAGTTGGTATCTCTGTGTCTAGCGTCCAACCTTAAACGTCAAACTTCAGTTGCAAGAATTAATTTCATTATTTGTGTTTAATTGCAGGTTTATATATTGTCAACTGGTTGTGTAATGGAAACTTCTGATGATTTCGATAATGATTGTACGCCGTCAACAATTATACAGGCGGCAAAAGAATGGACTTTCAATCTCTTGTCTAAAAAATCGAAAGAAAGGTGTATATTCAAATATAATCTGTTTCGGATATGGCGCAAAGAAAACTAAGTAAAATCATCGTTGTCGGGTTTTAATGAACAAGCTAAAAAAGTTTCTCCCAATTCTCTATGGACAATATAATCAATGCTGAGAAGTACTCTGAACATTTATCAAAATACAGACATATCGCAATCCAAAAAGTTAAAAGCTTTCATGAAAAGAACATCGGATGGATACAAGTAAAAAAAATCCTAAAACTCTTACAATACAAGAGACATAAATTCCTAAATGAAACACCCGATGACAAATATTTGTTATCAAAGGTATCTAAATTAAAAAACGATCATTTTATTTCTTACAGGTTATTTTAACACTTGGAATCTCTGGAACATGTAGAAAGCATGAATTGTCACAAATAAACATCGAGAATATTGAAGACTTAGGTTCAGCTGCGGTTATAAATATACCTAACACTAAAACTAAAAAACCTTGTACTTTTACAATAACTGGTAAATTTTAAGAAATTTACAAAAAAATATGCTGCTATACGACCATCAATCGTATACCAACATAGATTTTTTCCTTAATTATCAGTATAAAAAGTGGCCAAGACAATCCGTTGGTATCAATAAAATTGCGTACCGAAGCTGATTGCCATGTACCTCCACTTGAAAGAACATTGTTTTAAGCGCTCATCTGCCACTATTTTAGTAGATGCTGGTACAGCTATTACTTCACTGAAACGCCATGGAGGTGACAGTCTACTGCTGTAGCAGAAATCTAGATAGAAGAATCATTAACAATTAAAATGAAAATTGGAAATAATATTGAACATGCAGTGCTTAATGAGTCTTCATCTTCAGTTCATGACTCAGTAATACTTGTAAATACGAATCCGCCAGTTATTAATGTTCTACAGTTAACTTCTAAAAATACTTTGCTTCATGAAACAATCACAGAACGTACTTTTGAAGCTAAATGTCCTGTAAATATTTGTAATTTTCAAATAATAATATTACCATGAATTTTGTAAATGAAATAAAAAAATTAATTCCTCGCTTAAAAGTGTAAAAACAGTGATCGCATATTTTATTTTTTTTTAGATATATTTTGTGGTCGTCTGTAAAATAGTGTACATAACTCGCATGAAAGTGTATAACTGTACTCCTTTAATTGAATTCACTAAGATAATTCAACACCTAACCTTACTTTTGTAAGCAAACATCTGTGACATTTATTTCCCATTTCTTCTTGTTCGTTCTGCTTTTACATTCAAAATTATACAAAAAAAAACATTCTTACAATCGTTTGTATTTATTTATTAAGCGAAGTGTGACATATGACATTTCAGCAGAGTTACCACTCTTAAAACTATAAATGGTACTGCTATATTATAACACTCGATCGAGCTGTTACGAAACATTATTAGGTATCGTAACAACTTTGTTATAGACGCAAAATATAAAAAAAGTAGTTTAACTATCTATTTACCACATGTATGAATGTAACTAAAAGATTAATTGAAATCAAATAATGAAGACCAATTTTATCATTGAAAATCATTTATTTTTTAATCAGTTTTGTCTTTCCGTAGTTAATAAATCTTCCACTTATTTCCAATTGTTAATGACACACTTAGTTTTTAGTTTTCAAAGTGTTGAAAGATGATTAATTGAAATAAATTATAATACCTAATTCTTGAACCCTTCTAAACACAGAACGTCTTGATAGCAGTACAGTCTTTTATCCGTATCCAAGGATTGATTAAGACATAATACTTATTGTTTAAAATATTACATTTGAAATTTGTTTTATTTAAAACTTGCAGAAAACTTTGTATATTTGGTTTTATGAATCAGAGCTTCAGCACAATACATATTATTTTCATGTCTGCTGTAATCTGCAAATATAAACAAAATAAATTTTAATACAAACCCTACATATGGACATTCAATAATATGTCAATAGATTATAATTATTGTACCTGCACCTCTAACTTGGTAGAGTAGGATATACGGAACTAGATATATTTAATTTTTTCTGACGCTTCAACATTTTTTCTAACAAATGCCACTTACTTTGTTCATCTGTAACACAGTACAGAATTCGTTGTGGTTATATTTTCCTTTGTTAAGTAAAATACATTTATTTATAAATAATTTCATATAATAATGATTAGATCTATTAAAATCACATAACTGAACGGTCACTATTATAATTTTTGGGACCCTGTTGCCAAAGTTAAGTAAGATAGTTCGCAAAACGGACACACGACTACAGCGACCAATTAAAATTATCAACAAACATTTTAATTCAACAATCATTTTAATTCAACTAACATTTTAATTCAACTTACATTTTTATTCATGTTCAACAAACGTTTTTATTCAAGTAACATTTTAATTCAACTAAAATTTTTGTTCATGTGTCATTTTAATTCAACAAACATTTTTATTCATGTAACATTTTAATACAACAATCAATTTAATTCGAGTAACATTTTAATTCAACAAACAATTTAAATATAACATTTTAATGTTATATATTAAAATGATAGTTGAATAAAAATGTTACTTGAATTAAATTGTTGGATGTCTATCTTAAAAATGTTGTATTATTAAATTGATTGTTATAAAAAGTTTACACTCAACAAACAATTTAATTCAACAATCGTTTTATTTAGGCAAAAAATTAGGTAGAGTAATGGGTAAAAGGCGTGATGATATATTTATTTATTTACATTTTGCAGTGGGATATCTTTTTATAACAATACTAGTATTTACAAGCCATTCTAAAATTTAAATATTTTATAACAGAGAATCAGAGATGGCTAATGCAGTTCAACAAATTATTGCGGCAGCTGCGAGTGCCCTGCAGGAAGATGAGAATGACGAATTTACACAAGTTGTCTCGCAGACAAGACGATCATTCCGCCGTAATGTAAATACACCAAAGAGAGTAATGTAAATACACCAAAGAGAGGTCGAAAATCTTGTACTACTTTTAAAAGGAAAACTATATTACTCAGAAGAGCGAACTGCGACTATTGTCCAATTAAGACAGAATGTGATATGCTTACATCATGTGGTTTAGGTAAGAATCCTTCTGCTCTTTACATACTGAAACGAACCTGAAGTGTGATTAATTATTCTCTTGTGAAGATTTTTAAAGTTTGATAATATCTACAATTTTTTCAATAGAGAATACATTATTTTGTAGTTGCATAAATCGACCATTTTCTTCTTTCTGAGTCATATTTACTTTTTTGTAATTTTTGTTTCAATTTTAGGTTACAGTGATATGGAATGCAATTTTGAAATGCACTGGAACAGAACACAACTGGATAAATATATTTGTGAATTGTACCCAACAGCTCCTCTAGAACTAGTTGGGTTCAAGTTGGCAAAAATGGATCGTACAAAAAATCTAAATTGCAAAGAAAAAGAAATATTACCTAACATATTTCATAGTAATCATTTTTTTGAGTTACCTGCGGAGGCTGAAATCGAAGAACAAATCCTTTCTATTGCAACAGACGTATTATTTGATAAATCGAAACAGTTTGTGGACCTCATAAGACAGGGCATTTCCTTTGAAAAATATGGTTCATTTTGGCAAGGATGTGATTTTACAGTTCTACTAGATTTGCAGAAACCAACTCCAGATAAGATTGTAAACTGCTTACAAATAAATAGTGACCTAACAAATGAACAAACAACTATTTTACATTTTCTGGAAATGTTTATTAGATGCATGGATAATGACACGCTTCGTCAGTTTTTATTTTTTGTAACAGCAACTCTGTTGGACTTTCCAGAAGACCAATTGTAAGCACATGTTCTAATTCACTCGAGCTTTCTACAAACTATTCCACTTATCAAGACCTGAAAAAGGAAATTAATTCTTGTCTATTCGCTGAAGAAGCATATATATATATATATATAACTCTTACTAATGTTTGGACTTATTAATCTTCAGCTATCTGAAAATATGTTCGGATAATTAATAATAATGAATTTTTTAAATTTTTAATTTATTTGGATTTCAGGCTTTTTCAAAATTAATAAAAAAGTTAAAATTAATTATACATTATACATTATAGATTTTATTGTTCAATTATGTAATCTTAATTTTATTTCACCAACTGGTAAGAAAATTTTTTCCAGATTTATTCTATAAAAATTGTTAATATTTTTTATATTTTTATTGTAGCTTGATAATGGCCTAAATTTTTGGCCGAAACGTCGCCTTATTTATTACTTAATAAAAAATGTATAATTAATTTTAACTTTTTTATTAATTTTGAAAAAGCCTGAAATCCAAATAAATTAAAAATTTAAAAAATCTACCATTCGGCTTATTGAAAAAGAAGTAAAATCCCTTGATTTTACAAAATCTAATAATAATGAAGATGAAGTATACTACAAGTACATTTATTGTAAAAAACAGTACGTACCAAACGTTTCAAAAATGCAGATTTATAATTTATTTATGTTTTATATATTGCACAATATATTTATTTCTTTAATAAACACGTTTTTCACAATAACATAGTTTTTGCTTCTACAATCTTATAAGTATTTGGTATTGAATTAAAGCTCAAAGCATAAACAATTTAAAAATGCAAAAATAAAATGCTTCGGAAAATTTCCGGTAATATTGATGAGGACAGTTTTCCAATTAGAAAATTCCCGAGAATTTACCAACTCTACTAATATTTAATTACTTTTTGCGCTCTTATACAAAAAAAAATCGTATTTTTTTTCTCTAAAATCCAATACTGTTCTTCCTACAGTTCAACAAAAAGCAATTATGTGCTCCAAAAAACTGATATTACATGTTATAAGTTCGTGGTTTTACTTTACTTAAAAAATATTTTAAATAATCGACTCATTTTCAAAATTGATATATTAATCAATATTTAAGTATCGACTGCATACCAAATACTTTTCAACGCTTGAAATATTACTATTTATTATGTCATTTAGATGTAGAGATTGATCTTCTGTAAGTTCTACCTCAGTAGTTGCCCGTGATGATGCATTAACGTCTTCAGCAAGCACTGTTGTATTTAAACCATACTGGTGTTGAAATATATTTTGTATTCTATCATTTATTGCTTCTCGATCATTCACAAGTTCACTAATTGCTGTATGGTCAGAATTTATATTACTAAGAAATCCATCTACCCATATTTCATATGGACTTCTGTTACCCTCTGTGCGTATTTTGTGGTAATTCCAGGCTCTTTTAAATTGTTTCAAATTTGCATTAATTTCCTTTGTATATATTTTATGCAAAACATATCTGTGTATTATATTATTAGGATCCAGTACTCCGTCCTGTTCCATTTTGTAGAATAAATCATAAAACGATTTAATTACTTGTTGAAAAACATCGCGCCACAATCGTTCAATCCTTTGATTATGCACTAATTTACCGGTAATATGACTACCTCTTCTAAAACCTCGAATTGAGTTCATTAGAATAGCCACAAATATGTTTTCGAATCCATGGTCGGAGCGCACGCGTGAGGGCAAACCATACTTTGCTACAGCATGGACAAACAGATTAATTACTGTCTCAGCAGTAACTGAAGTGGTACAAGATATATAAATTATGGTTCTGGAATACCCATCTATGCAACCGTGGGTTGCAAAACCCCATCTGAAATTTAAATATCTATATATAGTACACACTACCAAAATTAAACCAAATAGTTTCATGTTTCTAACTGAATAATAATAATATATTGTATCTTTTTACTGATTACTTTATGAGCAAAAAATATCTAAAATTAAAAACTTCATCCAATGAGCCTAAATTTGTTAAACAAATCGGTAACTTTCCCGAAATACTCGTAAAAGCAGAATAAAATTTACAATTTGACTAAGTTGGAAATGTTAAGGTTCTAAAGATTACCTCGTTAATTTCATGTGGGCATCTATATGCCATAGTGAATTAGGAGTTGCAACCCTGTATATTCTCCTATTTATCGTTCCACTCCATCTTTTTGCTGTTCCTACTTCGTCAATATCTGCCAAAATCTTTCTAATACGTTTTCTTTGCACCACAAGACCTTCAGATTTGAGATAACCATCCATCATCTAATAAAAAACCATTTCAGTAAATCATGAACTTAATTATAGGTGCAATAAGAAGGTAAGAATTGAGGCATTAATAAAATAACAGTTACTCATGTATGCAAATTAAAGAAATGGTACATCGATCTTACCACAGTTCCGCTATTAGGATAGTTTTCATGCAACATTGTTAATTTATTTGTCAGTTTCGCATCACTGATTGCAGCATATTTATTTCTAAATTTTATATCTTCTTGGTAACACCTCTTATATACTGTTGAAATACTGCATCCAAGTTCTCTTGCTATTTTGTTAGCAGTGAAGCCTTGTGAATAAAGTAACTGTAGCTGCTCTCTAGTAATAGAAATTGCTGGGCGACCAGGAGCTGAAATTTATATTCAATAAGCTATTTTAAATACTTGAATATCATTTTAAATATTATACAAATTATTATAGCTATAAATATTTTTATATTACAAGAAGTGGATTACTTACTACTTTTATTTAAAGTATTTGCCGAATATGCAACATGACGTAGGTTGTCATTTTCAGATATTGTAATAATCAGATTTTCCAAAGCATTTTTAATTACAGTGTAATCAGTTTCCCTTAGATGAATTTTGAACCTATATAAATTTCTAATACACTCTTGCATCTCTTGTCCAAGTCCTTGTGGATCATAACTATCAGACCCAGCACTAACTTGTCTATAAGTCTCCAATAATTTGTACCTAATTCTATGTTTTATAATACTTACGTTCATTGTCAAGTTTCTAGAAAAAGAACACACTAAAACTAATTATGTACTTTTGGAAAAAACTCATGTATACTTACAGTTATTATTACGCACTTATTTAAATTATAGGACGAATGTTACAATGTGTAAATTTTTAATTTCGTGATTCTCAGTTAAGGTTAGGTTTTTTCTGAGAGTAGATAGCACTTAACAAGAAATGAACACAGTAACTTTGCTTCCCATATAGTCAAGAGACTGCAATATCTGGAGTATTTTTGAACAATATAAGTATACTTTATCGATCGATATACTGCTGATATTCGATAAAGTCCAACTTCAACTTGATACTTGATTTTCAATCGTTCAACTCAATAACATTACAGCTAACAGCTTATTAGAGACAAAATAGCTTATCACTTCTTAGAAGGTTAGCCAGTAGACCACAGATATACATAATGGATAGACCGACGATACTGCGCATGTGTCTGTGCTGCGCATGCTCAAAATATATTAATAAGCAAACGAACCGTACATCAGCGCCCCCTTGTGGTTGGAACGAAACTTAATCCTACTTGTCCGCCACTAATGGCGCCAATTTAAATTAAAGTAGCATTTTTAAAAGGTTAATAAACAAAAAATTTATTAAAAAAATTATTGTAATCCTCACAATACTAGAATTCTAAATAGGCTAACGAGGATAGTGGAAAAGTGATTTTATTCAACACAAATTTACTGCATTGAAATTATTACATTTATTGCATATTATCACATGTCATTTTATCAAATATTTCAGTATTATTACTAAAACGGCATGAAACATCTAATTGTTAAATTTAAATGAAAAATATTACCCAGTAATCATTCAAATGTAAATTTTATATTAATTTAAATTCCGCGCTATAATACTTTTACAAAAATTAAAACAGAAAAGTATTATTAAACTGTTATTTAATCATATCTCAGATTGTTACCATTAATTCCTTTCTATTTTATTCTGTAACTAGAATATAATTATTTTATGTATAATCTGACATTTCATAAGATGAGCATTGAGCATGCACAGAAAAACCGACATTCCGGGTAATGTTGAACGTATTCAAAATAGGGGCATTAGCTATATAAATCTAATATGTTTAGGTACCTATTTTTTTAACTATGCTGGGCGAATAATATACAAAATCTTACCTTAATGATATTTCATTTATTAAAAAATAAACAATAAATATTTAATTCTTACAAAAATTATATTACTGCCATAAAATATACAATTTCAGCTTCAAATAGCAACAAAAAATAATTAGTTATGATAATCATTAGCATTTAAATAAAATTAAATAAACTATATTAGAAGATTCAAAACAGTTCGGCCACTATTTTAATATTGCGTAACGCCTACTTTATTGACTATAACGGCTTTGATTCTATTTGCCATTGTATCAACTAACTTTGCACACTCATCAGGCTCAGTATTATCCCATACTGGTTGTAATTTTATTTTCAATACGTTTATTGTGCGTCCTGGATTCTTAAGCAGTTCCTTCTTCATTTTATGCCAAAGGGACTGAATTGGCGACAGATCCGGTCTACTGGAAATCCACTTTAGAGTTGGAATATTATTATTTTTAAATCAGGTTTCATCTGTTTTTTCCGTGTGGCATAGGGTACCGTCCTGTTGGAAAAAATAGCTCCCTTCGACGGACTGACATAAAGGAATCGACGGTAAAAAAACATCTTTGCGTATTTTTTATATTTATCGGCGTTAACAGTGCCGTTTATAAAATGTAGCTTTCCCACTCCCCTAGCAGACATACAACCCCAAACCATAACGTATGCAGGAAACTTTTTTAACTAAACAGTCTGTCTGGTATGTCTCGGTAGAAGTACGCGTTTTCTACAATTTCCTACGCAAACTTCAAATTTGGACTCATCGCTCCAAATAACGCTATGCCATTGTTTTTGAGTCCAATTTTTATGTTCTTTATCCCACTTCATCCAATTACGCTGTTGCGATTTTGTAAGCAAAGGTTTTTCTTTGGCCTATTAAAAAATACAATAAAGTAATCATTCTTTTTAACAGATATATCGAGAAAATAAATTACCTTATAAAACTTGTATCCTATTTGTTTAATTTTTCTTATAGTGGTAGATACAGAAATTTGTTTTCCAATCATTTCCCACCATTGTACGGTAATATCTCGAGCATTTGATCGGCGATTTTGTTTTACAATTTTTCTGAAAGCTCGATGATCAACAATAGAAGTTGATGATGGGCGACTAGTTTTTTTACCTTCCATGACATTTCCATTTTCTTTAAACAAATTTATAATATCTGGAACTGTTGATCGCGGAATCGAATGTGAAATCGAAATTTTTCGTGCCGAAATTCCATTCTTATACGCATTAATTATGGATATTCTTAAATCTTGACTAAATGCTTTACCTCGAGCCATTTTAGTGTAAAAACTTATCACTTACAACAAATGACAAGTATCTTGTTGATTTTAACAATGTGTCAGTTGTTATGTCAACAGTTGAATCAAACACCGACAACTTTATGCAATATGTATAAGTGGCCGAACTATTCTGAATCTTCTATTATAGTTTATTTTATTTTATTTAAAACCTAATTGTTACTAAAACTACATAATTTTTGTTGCTATTTAAAGTTAAAATTATATATTTTAAGGTAGTAATATAATTTTTGTAAGGATAAAATATTTATTGGGTTTTTTGTAATAAATGTAATGTCAATAAGAGAAAATTTTGTGCCGGTCGAACTATTATGATTTTGGGCTCGTATATATATATAGCATTAAAATAATTATTAAATATATAGATGATATGACATGAACCTTTATTTTGTATTAATATTGTATGGAAATCATTTACCACACCTACAAATTTAAAATTTTCTAGTTATATTCATTTTTATGTACAAAATTATCTATTTAGCAGCAGCAGCACTACATTAAAAAGACAACAAATTTATAAATGATGCACAAATATTTTCAGAATATATTAGTACCCTACTATTTTCCAGGGTACGAGAAGTAAAATCTAAAGTTATCACTCTGATTTCTGGAGCATATTAATTATAAAGGAAAGTCGATGCCCCAATTGCCTAAGGCGTTGTCAGCTAATTACATTGTTAACTATGCAATAAAGTTGAAGAGGAATAAAAAACACGCATCTATGAAGAAATGTCAAAATGTCTGACAGCTTGACATTTTAAAATGTTCTAGTGTCATTATAATAATAATTTCTGGTTGGAAATATAATTTATTTGCTATTTAACTACCAATAAGCATATCAACGCGGTTATTAATTAATTATAACATAAAAATCAGAAAATGTGTAAAATGTGGTGACAGCCATCTTGTCCATAGTTAACTTTTAACATGATGTTAGCTAATAATATAGTTAACATCGTTTTATACAACCGGACCAGTGTTAAATTATTTCTTTTAGACCAATATGTAGTATACTCTATGCCCCAGAGTAAAGTTTAAGCACGCAACCCAATTACTACAGGAGCTTTTACGGCACTGTTTCCAAAGTGAAGTAAGATAGTTCGCAAAACGGCCACGCGACTACAGCGACCAATTAAAATTTTCAGCAAACATTTTAATTCAACTAACATTTTAATTCAACTAACATTTTAATTCAACTAACATTTTTATTCATGTATCATTTTAATGCAACAAACGTTTTTATTCAAGTAACATTTTAATTCAACTATCATTTTTATTCATATGTCATTTTAATTCAATAAACATTTTTATTCATGTAACATTTTAATACAACAATCAATTTAATTCAAGTAACATTTTAATGCAACAAACAATTTAAATATAACATTTTAATGTTATATATTAAAATGATAGTTGAATAAAAATGTTACTTGAATTAAATTGTTTGATGTCTATCTTAAAAATGTTGTGTTATTAAATTGATTGTTATAAAAAGTTTACACTCAACAAACAATTTAACTCAACAATCGTTTTATTTAGGCAAAAAATTTTAAACAAACATTTTAAATGTAACAATTTAATTCAACAAACATAAAAATGAAAGAAATTAAATTGTTAGTTGAATTATTATGTTTGTTTTTAAATGTTGCAATAAGAAGCAAAACGGCGTTCCATACTTTTCGTAATGGAGACAAACTGTATCGTAAATTTGTTTAAAATATGTTTAATCTTAGATTTTATTTTTATTACCATTTGCAATCGTTGTTGAACCTGTTTATTTAAGATATTTAGTTGTAAATAAAAATGAATTTATGGCAATTTAATTTTTTCATATTTAAATAGACTGTAGCATGAGCGAAGAATATAAGTGTGATTAGTTAAACTGTTTGATGTCTATCTTAAAAATGTTGTGTTATTAAATTGATTGTTATAAAAAGTTTACACTCAACAAACAATTTAATTCAACAATCGTTTTATTTAGACAAAAAAATTTAAACAAACATTTTAAATGTAACAATTTAATTCAACAAACATAAAAATGAAAGAAATTAAATTGTTAGTTGAATTATTATGTTTGTTTTTAAATGTTGCAATAAGAAGCAAAACGGCGTTCCATACTTTTCGTAATGGAGACAAACTGTATCGTAAATTTGTTTAAAATATGTTTAATCTTAGATTTTGTTTTTATTGCCATTTGCAATCGTTGTTGAACCTGTTTATTTAAAATATTTAGTTGTAAATAAAAATGAATTTATGGCAATTTAATTTTTTCATATTTTAAATAGACTGTAGCATGAGCGAAGAATATAAGTGTGATTAGTTAAACTTCAATGTGTCTCTCGTAATCGCGAGAAATATGAAAGAAAACAGAAATATCTCCTATACATCAACTGCGGCTCACTTTAGTGCGATACATGTTGCATGTGCACACGAGACTGTGTGGGAAATTGTCATACTATTGTTATCAGAAACAGTTATTTTATAAATCACGTCAACACTCATCATGAAGTCAGTTGTATTTCTGTCTCACTGCATTCGTGGTTAGTTGTGGCAGTAGTGATATGACGCATCAATATTTTATAGTAAATGGTGCTTTTGTTTTGTTATAATGATGGCAACGTATTTCATATACATCTTCATATTTTCCAAGATATTTTTTCAAAGTGAGTTTTTACACCAATATATTTTATACTTGTATAGGATTATTATTTACATTCAAGGCGTCTGTTCATGATGAATATAGAGATTGTTTGCCGAGGCGGAAGTGAGGCAACTAACCATAATGTGTCATGGAAAGGAGCCTCAATATATATATATATATATATATATATATATATATATATATATATATATATATATATCATTTCATAAATTTTAGTGTAAGTCATTTAATATGACTAGAATTAAAAAATTACACATATATAAATAATCCAAATTATTATATCTTTGGCAGGGAAATTTAATTTTCCTATCGATTTTGCGGCAGGGAAGTCGTAGATTACATGACGATATCAGAAAATAATTTTACCGCTGCTGATATCCGAATTAGACTTCTGATCTGTATTACTTTATCGACATAAAATTAACAATTTCCCAATCATTAAAATAGATTCCCTAATTTATTGTATGTCCAAAATAAAAATAAATAAATATATCATCACGCCTTGTACTCATTACCGGATGTGGTACCTTCCCGTGGCAGATCTCGATAACTGATATATTTTTTCGCGTTATGTGCGCAATAGAATCAATTTAACAGTAATCTCTTTTAATTGAAATAGTAATGTAAAATATAATAATTTCCATTTAACTTAACCGTATATAATAAATATATATTATTCACAATCTGTGCGTTGCCAACCAACAAAATGGTTGGGATTGTTAACTTTATTTTTCCAGCTAGGTGGCAAAATTTTTCCGGCTAGCTAATGTTACTTTCCAACCAGTAAAACAACAAATAATAATTATTTTTTAAACAAATTAGGCATGTTTTAATTATTATTTATTAGTAATATGGACAGATAACATAATAACATATTACCTTTTGAAGAAGATATTCTATAGATGCATTTTTCAAAAATATATCTATATCATCTTGGGTTAAAACGCTTGATTTTTTGCCTTGTAACTACATTCTTTCTTTTCAAAAATGCCTTTAATCTAGTAAATTTTTTGATATTAATATTATGTAAACCTTCAGTAGTTTTTTTCCGCAGCTTCTCGAAGTTATCAGACATATTTATAAAAATTTTACTTATTAGGTAGAGAAAACCAACAAATCTTCAAAACAATTGAGATAACTCAATTGATAGATTCAATAAACATTTTGTCAAGTTACCTAGCAACACTATCATAAGTATCTATGTTAAAGCAGACTAAACAAATAATAATAAATCTGTAAAAATAAAGTATTAATAAAATTAATGTTTAAAACACATAGATTACTAACTGATTGTGAATAAAATAGTATACATCCCTCGCGGGATACTCAATCCAGCCTCGCGCTGACTTCGTTGCTGCGTAGCTGTCCAACTCATCGCTCGGCTGAAATGAAGCATTTCTAGGTCCGGTATGTAATATACTATGGTTCATACATATTTTATTATTTGTTTTCTTTTTACTTACGTTTTGCTGTTCCCTGAAATTGGATTTCTATTGGGAATAAACTACTCAGTGGTATCGAGTCGGCCTGTGGATCTTGAGAACCCTGGCTCGATCCCCACAACCGACAAACAATTTTCACCAATTTAAGTCTACCCCTGTGGCTCCCCCTCCATTAATATCTTTGGGGCCGTGATTTGACGGTTGATAACCGCACTTCACGCGAAAAAATATATCACTTACCGAGATCTGCTTACACAGAGTGCCACACCCAGTAATGGGTAAAAGGAGTGATGATATATTTATTTATTTATAAACTACTATTATTATTATTGAAGACGATTTTTTAGTTATGAGATAGTAATTGCATATTTTTAAAAATATATAATTTTATTAAGCAGAAAATAATTTTAAGAAGTAATAAGGAATGAAAAAATCCTTGAAATTAAAGTTAAAAAATATTTAGAGACGTTTCGCAACTCTGATGGGTCTATTTTAAAGTCTGAATATACAAGAAACAAAGCATAGTCGTTAGTTAGAATTTTAAATTACAAAAGAAAGAAATACACTTTTATTTTCATAAATAATAAATATTGTAAAATTGTAACCAAAGCGATGACATTGAATTGTTTTCACTACATGAATGTTTTTTCGACAATCTGGTTTTTTCGTAAAATTTTCCGAATATCCGACAGATTAGAAATTATTTGAATAGAATCATTCTGTATTGAGTCATTCATTGATAAAATTCGTTATCTTCAAATAAACAAGGTTTGAGTAAACCGCAAAAAAACTATATCTTATTCATGTATTTCGAAGAAAATAAATTATAATATTATTCTTTATGTAGTGCTAAATTCCCAAACAAATATTTGCAATAATTTTCCAGATTTTTAATAATTAAATTTGTGCATAACTATTTTTACAATATACTCGTATCTTTTTAATAAATAATTATATGATAGTATCGATTTGGCAGTGTAGGTAAAGTTGATGGTGCAATTTAATTCAACGATAAAAAATAGTTTTTTGTACGTTGTTATATATTATAATGTGTAGGGACCGGACTAAAAGGCACTTAAAAAGGCATAAATATTAGACAAATAACACAAACATTATTATTATTTTTTTTTTTTAATTTATATATCGGACCAACTACTAAGGTCATATGCCGATATGTCCTTTGTATGGTCGCCACGGGCGGGACCCGAACCCACGACCTTATGGTTGCGAGTCAGGCCCTCAACCCGCGCGACCATCACGCGGGACAAAAACATTATTAGAATTAATAATAATAACTTATAAAGTATTATTTACATAAAAATACATTTTGAAACCAAACTTTTATAAAATGAAAAACTACTAAAATAAGATTTTATTTTCATCAAAAACACATTTTTAAACAAAACTTTTATAAAAAGAAAAACTAATAATCCCGAAAATCGTACGACACTAATTAACGACCAATAGAAACACTTATACGAGCATGGGTTACCTAGCAACGTCAAGATTTTCTTGGAAATTTTTCATTCCTAGACTAACCTAAGTGAAATTAATAAGTGGAAATTTTTATGTCAAATTTGACAGTTGGACAATATAGTGAAACGTCATATTGAATGTTTAGAAATTATAGTTTTATTTTAACGGTCAGTATAATCAAGAAAGCAGTAGTCTTCACCATTTATGCGCTTCATATTAAAACCCCAGTCCTTTAATATATCCGCTAATTTTTCTTTTGATGTGGATTTGTTCAACTTGTACTTTTTTTCTTCACAAAAAGTTAAAAATTGACTCCATACCGAAGATTTACTTCTTACAGTATTCTTTGGTAATGATTCTTTTACAGCTTTATCAATATTTTGTAATGACAGGGAACCAAAACGTGACATTTTGCTCGAATTTTTCAGTAATTGTTTTTTGTTGTCAATAATTTTATTACGTTGCTATAGTTATACTTGTATTCCAACTTGATTATATCGAATAAAATTTAAATATTAATTTATGTATTTTGGCTTTTTGTAGCGGTGTCGTTACGATTTTCTTACCGAATCTACATTCGACCATTAATTCATATCCGGGAAATTTTTTGTCGTGCATTCCAACAACATAATCGGGCCCTCGTGTTTCACTCGGGCCGATTAATACGTTGTTGAAATGCACTCCTAAAAATTTCCGGAAAGAATTAACGCTCTTATGATATTATAAGTGAAAACAACTGATTATAAATTGCTATTCTAAATGTTCCATTGAAAAGTTGTGTCTTCTGTCACTTAACATATTCTTGTAAACTGGGAAACTTCTTTCCACGTCGACACTTGTAATTGGTGCAAATATCAATTTTGTAATTATACCGGGATCCATAATAAAATACATATTCACCATTTAAAATTAATGCAATTTTTTGTAGTGTCGAATCCTTCATTTTTACGCAGAACGTCGTTTAATTTATTTTTAATTATTTGACCAATATGTCCAGGTACAATGTACGTGTTATCTTTACTGATCTGCACTGCAGTACCTAAAGGCAAATTCTGCTTCTCAAGTGATTTTATTGATCCACTTACATAATTGTAATTGGTTTTAATAAATGCCAAATTATTTTGTAATTCTACTTCTTTTAATACGGCCCGACAATCGTGAAATGCTTTACTAGCTGTTGCGGAAATTAATTTACTAATTTTTTTAAATTATCTAAGGTATTTGTGTAGTAAATAGCGGCATCTATCCATGTTCCCCATCTTTTTAGAACTGGTTCCGGTGGTAATGGGGTATTTTGCAATTATCTCTAAACATATCTACCCTTAAAGGAGCTTTAACAAATATTTGTTTGCCACATTTTATTAATTTATTTACTAACATAAACTGCAAGCTAAGCACGTGCAATGAATTAAATTCGGATAACATTTTTTTATATTACTTGCAGCTTTTACCATGTTTGCCGCTGCATCTGACAGCAGGAGTAAAATTTTATCACTCGGTACCGGCTCCGGCAAGAAAAACTGGGTCAATTCGCCGTGAATAAATCTTGCTATTGTATTATTATTTGTTTTACTTATTTTTTTCGTATTTATTAGAAAACTTTTTGACGAATCTTTATCATTTAATATTCTCATTATTAAATTTGCCACGTATCGTCCGCATACATCTGTAGTTTCGTCTAAACATATCCATATATAGTTATTTTCAATAATATTTCTTATTTCGTGAATAACTTCTTTGTACACTGAACTAACATAATTTTTGCGGAGATGGGTTTCATCAAGAATGTGCAATTTATAAATGGGTATATTTGCTTTTATCAAAGCTTTGCAAAGATTAAAATTAAATTTTGATTGTTCTGTATAGCCTGAAGTAGATGCCATAGATTGGATAGATATGCCAATATTTTGTTGTTTCTTAGTTTGAGTTTTAATTAATTAAATTTTTTTCTGGTGTAATGACGTTTTCTCATGCTGATTTATATAGTATTTCTTGTCACAATTAATCTGTTAAAAGAAAGTTACATCAACACAATAGTTCTAATTGTAATTGCAAATAAAACTTACGATTTTTGAACACGCTTGGCAAAATAATTGTTTGCGTCCGTATTTTAATTCCTTATATTCTTTGATCCATTCCTCTACGATACATTTTTGTTTTGGCATTGTACTACGAATGCGCTTTACACTGCCACACGAACAACTTCAGCACAACGGAGTGAGTGAATTTAAGACTCGACGCAAATAAAAACGGGGAATCCACCGTTAGACGGTATGACGGGGAGTTACAAAGTAGACAATCATTAATGTGTGCAGTGGCGTAGCGAAATTTTGTTTTCTAATAAATAAATTTTGAAAATATCACGTCAAAAGTAAAAAAAGGCTCTAAATAAGCATAAAAATATTAATAGGCATGAAAAAGCAAAAGAGGCATAAAACAAATTGGTCTTATTCCTTTTTATTTGAGTCGTACAGATTTTTAACATATTTTTCATGCCTTAAATATTAAGCATAAGCATATTTTCTATAAATCCGGTCTCTAATTATGTGTTTTGATTAGTGCAGGCCTGTCCGCAATGAAATTTAATTTTTACATCTAGTGAAAACACCCGAAAATACGAAAATTACTCTATACATAAAAGTTTTTGAAGAAGCAAGGGCTCGCCAGGAGCATACGGCGCCTGTGTACAAAATTTTGCATAGGTGATAAGAACCTCAACAACTATAGGATAGCAAATAAATGTAAATGTAATTTTTTTTCTCCTAAACATTTTGCTCGGTGTTTAGATTTTTCGACTCTTGTGTAGTGTTTGCAAATTTCAAATAACGCATCATAAATTTCAGGTAAATATTTATAGACCGGCTTTGTGACATCAATTCTACTTGACCAGCGTGTTTCGGATAAGGGCTGTAAAGTTAAATTAGTAATATGCAGGGATGTGCGTGTAGTCTACTGCAAGTAATCTACGCAATTCTCTACGTGTAAACAATCATGTAGTCTACGTCTTCATTTTTCATGTATACAATGTAGACTATGTAGACAATGAAAACACCTGTGTTCACTTAAGTCATATTAAAATTTTATCCCTAGAACTAGGGAATTTTAAATGTTGGTAGATTTTTATTTTTATTCTAGGGATTACATGAAAAAAAAAATGAGTTGTGCAGGGCAAAACGTTCAAAATTTGTCAACTGGTAACTGTTAAAAATAGCGCCAAAGAAAACTCCGTCTGGTGATCGATTTTAAAAATATGACAGTTCGCCCAAGACTCAAGACAGACATTCGTCTAGTAATGTACGAGCACTTGCTTTATTAGTTTTATTATATGAAGACTGATAATGACCCGAGCTCACGAATACGAATACGAATACATGTAATAGTTACAAATTTAGGTTATGTTGAATTTTACAACTGTCAGATGCATTATCTACATTGTTTACATTGTCTACGTCTCTAGAATTGTCGACGTATTGTCTACGTGTAGATGTAGACAATTAAAGATTACACGTAGATGCACATCTCTGGTAACATGATACATTAAAATATTCCATCAATTAGTGGAGAAAAATTTATATAATTCTTGTACTATATAAAATAACTGTCTCATGGTTGATATTAGCGGCATGATTTTCAATTAGATTTAGGCTGTGATTCGCACAAGAAACATAAAAAGCCCGCGGATTCAAATCTAAACTTCTTTTTCGTACACCAATTTTAAGGCGCTTCGGCGCCTTTGGCGTTCTGATGCCTGTGTTCGCGAACACACTAGATACATGGACGGCGCGCACCTGTAAAGAAGTGAATTAGTATATTGTGAACATGGACAGGTACAAATAATTAGTCTGTGAAGTAAAATTATGAATTGAAAAACTTGCAAAGTATTTGTTATTGAGTTTGACAATAGTGATTTTGACCATAACATTCAGATAAGCTGAAGGCCGTGTTCGAGAGAAAATACAGGAGCAAGTAAAGTCAATAGCTGAAATGAATGAATTAGAAGATATGATGATCAGACTGATGGAAGCAATCAATGAAGTTCAAAACAAATAGGCGTTAAACACGTAGATTTATAAGTAGATATCGGAAATACACGATCCCAAGGAAATATAAGGAAAAGAAATAAAATACATAATAACGGAAATTAAAATTAAATTATTTAAAGCTATTAAGTATATACAAGATTTTCAAGTTCAAATCGGTGTCTAGAGCAGCTAAAGTAAGATCTTTAGTCAACAGTTATTTGTATTATAGTTCTTAAATAAGGGATATCAAACAAGGAGCTTGAGAAAAATAAAATATTCTGAACAATATACGGTGGAAAAAGGGTTTTATGGCTACGGTCAGAGATCAGACTCTACGGCCCACACAATTTCGTAGAAAAGTTATTGGTTATACTTGAATATTACGGAATATTAAAATTTAATTTAAACATAAATATGAATAAGATTTGAGTAGGTACCCCATAATAATTATTATAATTTTAACAGATATTAATTATAAAGAATACTGACAAAAGATCAATTCCCAAATATATATTGTTTTATTACTACATAATACTATATTAAAGTGTTTCTAATTATTAAGTAATATTATATTTACGGCGTATGACAAAATGGTTTGGGACAATTCTACCAATAAAGTATTTTGTTTAATTAAAACGTGTTATGTAAATATATTTTCTTTTATTTTAATATTTATACGTATTATATTTCATGATTTGTAGAATTACATTATAGCAGTTGCAGAATGCAAAGTCTAACTAGTTCTAATTTTATTAAAAATTTCTTGGCTTGTACCATATATATTACACAAGGGTATAAGAAGTAAGTATTTAAAAATCATGTTTAGCTGGGCTTTTATAAGTTCGTTTAAAAGCAAAAGGCTAAAATCTATTGCACGACTGCTAATAAGAATTATATAGCTTTTTGTTTTAGCCATAATACTCTGTACATTCCTTTGTACCAATGATACAGAATGATTTATTATAGGAAATGTAGGTATTTTACAAAATGATATTTTATTTATAGAGATATCGTTTAATACTATTTTATTTATCGTTGACCCAATTGAATAATAGTTATTTATGTTTTAAATGCAGAAAGTAGATATTTATTGCACAAAATGTGCATGTTACGGTACGATACGTAGTCGAAGGCTGCATAAAAGGAATAAATATACTTTTTGCTAGAGTTACATACAAAAGAATGGAGCGTTGATGTAGGGATAGTTCACGTTCCAAAAAAAATGGATACGGAACAAGAATATGTGCAAGAAGGTAACTAGGTACTAGCAATGAAGAATATTCTAAAAAATATCCATTACGACGTTTTAATGTAAAAAATTGCAATAACCGTACTTTTACTTTTAACATAAATAGTTTTAATTAATATGTATTTTTAATTATGTTGTGCAATAAAAATTTGAATGAATGCAATAAAATTTGTATCAATGTAATAATAAATTTTATTGCACTCAGTGCAATGTAGTATCACTTTTTGTAAACATAATTGTTTGATAATGGCCTACTTTTTGCATGATCGTAGAAAAAAATTACAATTGAAAAACAAAGATAATAAAAGGGGTTCAATACCGTAAATTTAAATAATAGAATGAGAGTTAACCCTAATTAGTTTCTCATCGCTATTAAAACAACTGACAGTCCTTTTGTCTACAAAATAACTTTCAATACAACTAGTGTCGAAATATTAAATTAATTATGAATAATGTTTCAATGTATATTATTGCCATTTATCTGTCTCAAAATTCAACTGTAGTTAATGACGTACATAACATGTATTTATCATGGAAATGTCATTGTTATGGGTGACTTTATAATTTAAGTAAATACTACAGCAATAATAATTTTATTCACTGTTTAAATTTTCTTATCTTAAAACAATATAATAATGTATGCAGTTTTAATGGTCACCTACTTAATATGGAGGCGTAGATATCTATTTCAATCTGCAATGAAGCTTAAATCTTCTGCAAAATGAAAATAACCACCAGCCAGCTATAACTATAAAAAATGTTCCAAATTATATACGATCAGTATAAAAATGGTAACTATACAACGTCATATAACTTATGGGGTAGGTGGCCCGATGGTATCGAGTCGGCCTGTAGATCTCGAAAACCCTGGTTCGATCTCCACAGCCGACAAACAAGTTTCACCGAACTAAATGTACCCCTATATCACTTATCGAAATCTGCTATGGCAGAGTGCCACATACAGTAATGGGTAAAAAGCGTGAAGATATATTTATTTATTTTATTTATATAAATTATGAAAAACACAACTGATTGTAGCTTTATATCTGAATGTAATGACGTTAATGATATTGTTGGCAAATTTTATAATACTTTGTTTAATTTAGAATTGTTTTTAATTGGTTAGATATCAGGCTTTAATTACAAGTAAAAAAGGTAAATTAAATATTATCTTTAAATCCTTTTTTATTAACATTGAAGGCGACGTTTCGGCTAAAGCTGCGTACAGACATGCAACAGAATATCGTAACGTAACACCGTCGCGTATCTCTGTTACGGTTAGTGTGGACGGCACTCCATAACAGTGTAACACCGTAACATCGTAACAACACTGTGTTCCGTCCGTTGTCGGTTTTTCGACGCCGCATCAAAGGAATGTTACGCGGTCTTGATACGCTTCTCTTTGCGTGTCTGGACGTGCACCGTAACATCAAAGCATTCAGCTGTCATTTGTAGTTTGCACAGTGCAAAGTGAATATGGAGTGGGCGCAAGAAAAAACTCTAAGTTTTATCGAAACTTATAGAAAATTTGAAATACTGTGGGATGCTAACACCCCAGATATTATAATAAAATACAAAAAAACGATGCTTGGGAGGAAATAGCGAATGAATTTGAAACCACAACAGAAGAGTGCAAGAAAAAAATGTCGTCTTTATTGTCAGCTTTAAGGCGGGAAAAAACTAAAATAAAGAAAACCCGTGGCACTGGAACAGGTAATTGTGGACAACTAAATGAAAACAGTCACAATAATTATTTGTTATAAATTTAATTTATCATAATAAAATTTAATTTTTCTACAGGCCGAGATGAGTTATATGTCAGCGGTTGGTTTGCCTATAAAAGCTTATTGTTTCTATGAAAGAAAAAGTACTGTAAGTATATTATGTTAATATATTAGAAAATCCTTTAGATATCATAATTAATTAAGAAAAATAATACTACTTGGCTAAGGTTCTGTATATTTATTAAAATAAATCGACATTTCGGTGAATTACATACACCTTCGTCAGGATTACAAACCTTGACCAAAATAGTATTATTTTTCTTATTTATATCATGTTACATTATATTTTAATACATAGCTAGTTTATTTATTACTATTGCTTACTTTTGTAGTATTAAACAGACTAAATAATTTTTGTTGTTTATTTTCGAAATATTAATTTATTCAGGCACATTGGTCTTGCCATGCAACTCGACCTTCATTTTGAAAAAAACTGCTAATTCGTTCCGTATTTCTTGAGCGTTTGTTGGTGCTCTCCTAGGTATATGTCTTATAGGTATTAATGATATCCTTGGCTCTTTCGTCATAGTTCTGTAAGCTCCTTCTGTGAGCTTCCCATTATTTTCTTCATCAAATGTCCCACGAGGAGTATATAATGAAAGTGAAGTGGAGCTTTTTCTTAAAAAATTATATAAATGAGCTACTGCCATTACGATTAGCTCAGCTTTCTCAGGATCTAACAACAAAGGCTTGCGAAGTACTCTAAAAACAGCTGATGTAATACCGAATACGTTTTCAACAACTCTTCTAGCACGGGACAATCTGTAGTTAAAAATTCTTTGAATTGATCCTTTAGGGTGCATTCCGGAAAATGATTTCATTAGTGTATCGCTTAAGGCAAAAGCTTCATCTCCAATGGTAAAATATGGGATCTCTTCCTGTCTTCCTTCTAAGGGTTCAGCTTGCGGTAGATTTAAATAATTTTTCTGTAGTTTATTGTAAAGGGAACTGCTTTTGAATATGCCACCATCTGATATTCGTCCTTGACCTGAGCATCTACCAAAGCAAACAGGACTACACTGAAAGTTGATTTGTAATTAAAAAACTCGCTTCCGGTGTTAATGGGCGCTTGTAAAACGACATGCTTTCCGTCTATGGCACCTAGACAATGTGGAAAGTTCCAGATCTCTCTAAACTGTTTTTCCACTTCTAGCCATTTTTCTGGTGTTGTTGGTATCTGAAACAAAGACCCCCTGATTAACTGCAACTCCATTTTGTTATTTTTATTGTCACGCAGTAGAACAGTCGCTCAACATATCTATGTGATATATTATAGATTACAGATGAGGAGAATATCGAAGAAGATGAAGGAAATGGGCCAGTTATTACCGAAGAAACAGAAACAGAACTACAGGAAGATCATCCATCTCCACAGCATAAACAGACCAATCAAACACTTCCAGAACAGACGCACAAAGCTCATGCCACAAAGACTGTATCCCCTCGAGCACCTTTGAAGAAGAGAAAGAAGAATGTTTATGATAAAAGACTTGATCAAGCTTATCGAGTACTATCAAACGCCTCTACAATGTCTCCAGCACAACAGAATGAGGGACAAATTTTTGGAAATCTGGTAGCTACAAAACTGCAGAAATATGCCCCTGAAGTACATACTTCTGTACAACAAGATATAATGAATATTGTATTCAAAGCAGACAGGGGTACTATAATATAACACACATGCATCAATCATCCGCGATCATTCCTTTCCAATCTTCATCTCCGCAGAATATAACTTCGCCGTCTTCAGTTCTAACTGAAATCCATTATGCCAGTACACCACTTTCTCATCTATCTTCCTCTAACTTTGATTCTCTTGATTCTCATTCAATTACATCACAACATCATACGTCACCATCAGATCAAATTTTTTTAATTTGAAATAATAAGTTTGTACAATTAAATAAAATTATATTATTTACTTACTTGTATGTGTTCTTTTAATCCCTCTATAAGAGCTTAGCACACTTTTGGAATTATATTACTTATCGATTGTTTAGAGATTTTGAAGAGATACTGAAGACTGGTAAACGAGTCACCAGTCGCCAAAAAACGAATTGTCACAGCTAACCTCTCTTGGACAGAAATAGCTTGCCTCCAATTTGAATCTTGTCGCGATATTTTCGGACCAATTAAATTAATCAGATATTCGAAGTCAATAGGTGACATTCTTGTGAAATTTTTATATAAGCCGCTAACTGATTGAAATTTGAGATCAACAAGTAACTGATTCCCACCATAAGAAATTCTATTCGAATATAAATTTGTTTGCCACCATCGTCTTTTCCTTCTTCTCTTCCTTACTAAATAATCTATAATAACATATGCCGCAGCAGCAACTTCCATTTCACTATTCGATTAAACAAAGTAACTACAGTACTGGACCGGCTAAATGTTCGCGACTGTGTTTCGCGGCGATGTTACGTTACGAAGTTCTGCACGATGTGGCAGTGAATGATCGTACTTCGAAGTGTATGCACATTTGTTTCGCGACGATGTAACGTTACGATGTTCTGTTTGCATGTATGTACGCAGCTTAATATTTAGGCCATTTTCAAGCAAATTTTTAGTATAAATATACACCTAAACAAGTTTTTATTTATTTTTTTCAATTATGTTATTTTTGGTTGTAAAATTTGAATTATTACTCTGTTAATTCATATTAAAAAATGGTAACAAAAAGGATTAAAAAATAATATATAATTTAATCTTTTTAAAATTAATTAAAGCCTGATATCCAACTAAATACAAATTTTGTTTCAAAATGTATTATTCGGCTTATTAAAAAAGAATTAAAATCTTTGTGATTTAAAAATAAATGACTTGTATAATTTACTTGATTTATGTATGCCCAAGGGCGCGCCGTTCACTTGTCGAATGTGTCAGCGAACACAGGCGCCAGGAGGCCAAAGGCGCCTCAATAATGTATATAAATTCAAAATTCGTTATACGTTGCGATTAAAATAATTCAATATCGCCTTATTTTATTATTATTATTTTAGTAACTTATTTATGATCTCAGTAATTATTCTTGTTCTAACGTGAATAGTTCGTATAGTCGTGTTATATCATGTATACAGTGGACTCTTCATATTCAATCGCCGATGGATATACAGCCGCGGGAGAGCGCGGGCGACGCGGCGGCAGAAATTTGTCCACGCGCGAAATTACAAAATGAAGCGTTCTAACTCGTTTAGTCTTGTTAAAACATGCATTACTTGAAATCGTCTATGAATGAACAAACATATTATTTGCTTCATTCTCCTTCAGAAAGCAGCACTGCACAAGTGTAGAATTTATGTACCTTGTATTTTTAAAATATTTGTGAGTGATTGTGAATTTAAGAATATCAAGAACATTAAAGGTAAGCTATTTTGCATTTAAAATAAACATACATACATAACAATACGCATTTCCCAATAGGGGTAGCGATCATGTTTGCAAAATCTAGAAAAAAAAAGCAATAAAAGCGAAATTATTCGAAAATGTTACCTCATACTTTCCTATAATTAAAGCAAATAACGCAAACAAGACTTTTGGTAATAGAATAATTACATTTATTGAATATTTTTATTCAGATGTCTCAAGAAAGAAAGAAAAAGAAAATCCCCGGGCATCAACATTTAATTAATAAAAAAAGACGCCAAGAAGAACAAGAGAAAAATGCTTCAAGATTAACACAGTATTTTACAAAACAAACGACCAGAAATGACCAAGATTATCCGCCAGCTTCAAATCAGGAATCAGTACCCGGTTGCAGTGTAGATGAATTCAAAATATCAAGTCAGCCAGGACCAACTCCCAGTGAAGATAATAAAATCGTTGAGAAATTACCCCTGTTTTTGGATCTGGGGTCTATACTGAAGAGACAGGAACAGATATAATAAATAAATGTGCATCTGATGACCCATGGCTTTGGCCGGAACCAATATCTCACATATCTAGGCAAGCTATTATAAAAACTGGTCCTAAACAAATAAAAAACTTTAATTTTCCGCGCAATTTGTTGGGTCGAAAATTTTCTGAAAGTTACTATAAGAGAAACTTAAAAAATGGTGAAGAATGTAATAGAAATTGCGAAAAATAATGTTTATTGTTTTTGTTGTAAACTTTTCGAACCTTCTCAGCAAAAAAGATTTATTCAGAGATTTAATGACTGGCATCATATAGTAATGTACCTGAACCGCCATGAAAAAACTTCCACTTACTTTACTAACTACCGGGTGGAACATCATACCTGTGTACATAGGCGATTAACATGAAAAAACTATTTTTCAGTGCGCATTGCTCCCCAAATTATTTTAGGCAAAAATGCTTCAAATAAATGTTGTAGAGCATAAAATTATGCATCTAAATTAATAAACAGAATTACATTTACATGCGTTGTAACGACAGAAATTAAATAAAAAATTATTAAAAATTACGTTGAAAATATCAAATAGCCATGGAAGTGAAACAAAAATAGATAAATGCTTGACGTTTTTCTGTCTATTTGATATTTTACCCCCGACAAATTATTCATTCAATAAAATTCATACAAAAAGCTCCATACCTATTGTTACGATTTAATAATAAATAAAAAATTGTACATTTCAATGAAACGTTTATTTCTTATAAGATTTGTCATGTAAAAATGTGAACCGTCATGGGACGCCTGGCAGATGTGAAACATCGTGTGTGTACAAGTAATATGCATAAAAGATAATATTATTACAGGAATTAAATATAGCCTAATGAAAAAATGAAGTATTACGAATTTCTTACAGAAAATTCTACTTACTGATGACTTGGTAGTATGCCATAGTGTAGTTTCACTTTCTTTGCACAAGGTTGATCACTTTGATCTTCTGAGTTATCACTATCACACATATTTTATTGTCAAAAATTAAAATAAAAAATTAAATAAAACGCAGGTTATGTGTACCGTAGTAAACAACAACGTCGAACTGAGTGAGAAGCCACACCGTACGCTCTACTACATATAAAATATATATATATATATATATATATATATATATATATGTATACCTCAGTATAGCGTGGCGACCCGTCGCCACACCGTACACTCTACTACACATAAAATATATATATGTATACCTTAGTATAGCGTGGCGACCCGTCGCCACGGCAAGCGTCGCCACGCCAACAATTCGGTTTACAAGTGAGCCTATAGATGTTTCACATCAAAATTATAACCTATCTATTACAATTCAAATATCAACCAATAATTATCTCAATAAAATAATCACTACAATTTATTATTATAATAAATATTCAAATAAACCTCCGTTTTCAGCCAAGCAATAACCAAGTCTATTGTAGAAGGAATGTCTTACATTAGCGAGCTGCCTATTTGTGATTTAGGCGCACTCAGAAACGATAGCTTCTCTCAAAGAATTAATATTTGGGTGGCGTTGCATCTAAATTTTACATTTAAGATGACCGCATAAAATAGTCGCAAAGTGTTAAATCTGGAGATCTGGCCGGCCAATTTAAAGTTCCAGCGCGACCAATCCAGCGATTTGGAAATGCTTGGTTTAAATAAGCTCTTACAGTTACTCCGAAATGAGCTGGGCAGCCATTTTGCTGAAACCAGACCTCCTGATTTTCACGCGCTACGCTACTGTAGAATGAGTAATCTCACATTCCTGCGTTATTCTTGAACTTAATACGTGATTAAAATTTTTAAATTCCAATACTCTTTGTTCGACTTCTAAATTAGTGCGACTAGTTTTATTTCCTATAAATAAAGATATGATTTGTTTGTAAATCTCTTTAAAAATATTCAAAATAAATTTACCTGTACTATTTTCCGCCGCAACACTTTTTTAACATACGCGCGTATTGTAACGCATGGAATTGGCTTATTTGGAAATTTCACAGCGAATAAATCTCTGACTCTACGTAAACAATTTTCACTATAAAAAGTTTTTATGGTAAAAACTCTTTCTTCGTTAGAATAAACTGAATTCATTTTAATATTTTACCCGTCAAATTAATCATTCATCTGTCAAACTTCAAGCATTTATCTATTTTTATATTTTCAACGTAATTTTTAATATTTTTTAATTTAATTTCTGTCGTTACAACGCATGTAAATGTACGAGTAATTCTGTTTAATGATTTAGATGCAGAATTTTATGCTCTACAACATTTATTTGAAGCATACAATAATTTGGGGAGCAATGCGCACGGAAAAACTGTTTTTTCATGTTAATCGTTTATGTACACAGGTATGATGTTCCACCCGGTATAAAAAATGGACGCAGTTGCTTCTATCGTTCAAAAATAAAACTACTGTTGATTATTTACAGCAAACAATATTAGACATTGAAAGTAAACGATGGTATAAAGTAATAAAGCGAATAATTTATGTAATTCAATTTTTATGTAAACAAAATTTAGCACTTCGAGGCAAAAGCAATAATCTTTACAGTCGCAACAATGGTAATTTTTTTAAATGTATTGAAATGCTAGAAAAGTTTGATCCTATTATATCGGAACACACACGACGTATAAATAGCGATTCTGAATTTCACAAAATGCCAACATATCGAGGAGACAAAATCCAAAATGAAATACTTTCCTTAATGGCTTTTAATATTAAAAATCATATTATAAATTTATGTCGACAAAATAAATATTTTTCAATAATATTTTATTGCACTTCGGATGTTTCTCATATTGAGCAAATAAGTGTAATAATTCGGTTCTTTCATTCTAATTTAGCATTAGGATCGACTGAAGTACATGAACATTTTGTAGCATTTTATCCAATTTTAGATGTTACAGGGGCTGGATTAGCAACATTTCTTATTGATATATTAAAAACATTAAATTTAGACATAAATAATATAAGAGGCCAAGGCTTATGATAATGGCCCTAACATGCGCGGCAAAAATATTGGCCTACAAAAAAAAATTTTAGATTTGAACCCGCGAGTTTTTTATGTTCCTTGTGCGAATCACAGCCTGAATCTAATTGTAAATGATGCCGCTAATATCAACCATGAAACATTATTTTATTTAATGTAGTACAAGAATTATACAAATGTTTCTCAGCGTCTACTAACCGATGGAATATCTTAATCAAGCATGTTACTAATTTAACATTAAAGCCCTTATCCGAAACACGCTGGTCAAGTAGAATTGATGCCATAAAGCCTCTCCATAAATATTTACAAGAAGTTTTTGATGCATTATTTGAAATTTGCAATGACCACACAAGAGTCGACGAACAATCTAAATACCAAGCAAAATGTCTGGGAGAAAAAATTTCTACATTTACATTTATTTGCTCCGTTAAAGTGTGGTATGATATCTTAAATCAAGTAAATTTTGTGAGTAAAATACTTCAATCTCAAACTACAAATTTGCTTTGGATGCATTAAACGAACTAAATACATTTTTAACTAATTATCGATCAGATCCTAGTTTTGCAGAAATTGTTGAAAGTTTCAAATTAGTTGCAGAAAACTTTGAAATAGAAACTGAATTTCGTAGTGAGAGGCCATTAAGACGACATAAAAAATCTACTCAATTTGATTATGAACATGATAATCAACCTATAGTAAATCCTGAAAATTCATTCAAAGTACATTTTTATTTCTGTATAATAGATCAAACATTAATTTCGTTACAAGACAGATTTTCTTTATTAAAAGAACATACGGATTCATTCCAATTTGTATACTCATTAGATAATTTACAAAATAAAGAATACCTATTATCTTGCTGCAAAAAAATACAAGCAAAATTAACTCATGAAAATCAGTCCGATATTGACGCAGATGATTTATGTGAAGAAATTTTACAATGTCAAGTATTTATTACCAATTCAAAAGAATATATATCCCAAATAATTCAGTATATTTATTCAAATGATTTAGTAGGGGTTTATCCAAATTTTACTGTAGCACTCCGTATTCTTTTATCATTACCTGTGTCAGTTTGTTGCGTCCGCGGAGCGGTCTTTTTCGAAATTAAAAATCCTAAAGAGTTATTTACGCTCCACAATGGCGCAAAATTGATTATCAGATCTCGCAATCATTTCAATTGAGTCTGACATACTGGATAAACTTAATATTCATGATATTATCCAAACTTTTTCTTTGCTAAAAGTTAGGAAAGTAAAATTTATTTAATGACTTATTTACATTGATTGTATTTAATTTACCGTATAATATGTACTATGTTTATATTATAAATATTATATTTTTCATATATTATTTTTGTTTATCTGTTTTCTTGTATTTGTAGTTTTGTATTTTAAATAAAAAAAGTTTACACAGACGATTTAAATCTTTGTGTGTTTTTTATTTCAGTGCTTTAAGAATATAACAAAAACAGTCATTTAAATGTCCCTAAACATAAGCCTAAAAATTATAGTATTTCGAATTGATTATTCATTATTTATTTATTCATGACGTATTACTTAAAAATGCTACTAGAGAAATAAAAATTAAAGGGTCCGAACCTATAGTTGTTGGGGCTCTTATCAGTTAGGCATGCAAAATATTTATAATAATAGTTTTTGATACAAATGTTTTTAATTATTGGGGCGCCATCAAAAATTTTGACACAGGCGCCGCATGCTATTGGCGCCCCCCTGTGTATGCCCAAAGTTTAGAGGCGCAAAAAACATATCCTGTGGGGCGTAACAAAATCTTATTACCCCATTAAAATAAAAAGCTGTATAAAATTCTAAGAGAATTCTAAAAAATAATACTTTTGTAATTTTTTTTAATATCCCTGTACAATTTTGAGCAGTTTCTGGACCCAAACGAAAGGATATTTTGGTTATTCCAAATAAGAAATTTGAAGGATCTCCAAAAGAAAACTTAGGTTACTAAAAAATTTATATTTTTTACAAACTTTCAACAACTTTCAACAATGCAGATCAAAAAAAGAAAAAATTATAAAACGATGGTATTTTTAAATAAAAGATCCTTCTTCCATTGGGAAACAATATATGTCCAATCAGTTTATGTTCTACCAATGAAACAAATGATAGCAAAAACTAACCTGTGACCACAAATGCGTTATGTGCACTTTTGTAACGTTGATACTTTTTTCGTATTTTTTTTATGCTAAACATCCGATTGTAAATAACACATACGTCAAAGTAAAAACTTCAACCTTTCATTTTAGCCGAAAAACGTTGAAAACAATTTATTTTCTACCAAGTTACTTGATCTTGAAAATCACGTTTTCTGGGGGTTTGCAACGTATTGCGTTTTTTTTTGCGTATTATATTGTAACGTTTATTACAATTTCGGTGAAGTTTATTATTAAATAAAACACGAACAATGAAATCACTAAAAAAATATTTATTTAAAACGAAAATAATGTAATATAACTACTAACACATATATTTATTTACAAAACGTATTTATATTCACATTAATGTAATAAACTCCGACTTGCACTATTCACACTTCAATACAGACTTTCCCCTTCCGGCCCAAATTCTCCCTTTTATACTGGATTAAGTTATTTATACAATATTTCAGAATTTCTGGGTCATTGTAGAACCATATCACGGGTATATTGTGGAATTATTTCAACGTCTTACGTATGCGTCAACGCTTAGAAGCGCAGAGTTCTATTTTATATCGACTGTTCTAGAAAGAACAGGGCCGTACTCATTACACTGCCCCCTCCTTAAGGATGTTTCGTCCCGAAACTTTTCTACGCAATGCCGATATCTGCACGTTGATGCCCTCGAGCACTGTGACGTTTGGTGGAAATAAGGGTCCACAGTTCTCTTCACTACTGTTGAACAACAGGGATTATAGTTGCACAACAGGATCTCAATTCCGGTATATTTGAAAACAGTTTCCAGCATGTTTCTTACAATCTTTCAGCTCAATTCATCCAGGCCACAGCCTAGCTTTGGTACAGATAGTTTTGGGAAATCCTTATCGAGCAGCATACCTCGTAGATCACATAGGGCGTCCCACACGGCGCGATAAGTTGGTTTCTCGTGGGACAGATGTTTGCTCACCAGGTGAAAAATTCTTCTGTTTCGGTTTCAGCTATCTGTAGCATTGAGCCAAAACATGGATAATGTTGCCGTAGATCTACAAGTTGGTCGAACTACTTCTTAAAAGCAATGGCGATTCCTCGAGACATATGTAGATCTTGGGCCACACAATGCGTTAATGAGTATTCTGTATGCACTTTGAATAGGTCTCTGATGTTCCTTGGTCCCACCATTTTACTTTATACCCCGTAGAATAGGAGACCATGAACTCGTCAAATGTGGTTTCTGGGTCTTGTAGATTAATTCGTCTAGCTCGAACTTTATTGGAGTTGCCATCGTTGTTGTTACCGGCGAAAGGAGCCAATCGATTGAAATGAATCACTCTTTGTTTTCCTCCAGTCCTTTTCCAGATTCGATAGATGACGCTATTTATTCGCTTCAGTACCTTGTAGGGACCTTCCCAGGAGTAAAGGAGCTGTGGGATGTATAGCCAAACTAGATCCCCGGTTTAATATCCACCATTCTCAGCTTTGACATCATATAGGTCTTTCATCCTGTCACTAGCGCTCTGGATGTTGGAGCGTACTTGCTTTTGGATGTTGTTCATCTTCTTCCGAAGTTCTGTAAAGAAATCTTCGCCAGCTACATTTTCTCCTGGCTTGCTGTCGAACTTCAAGTCGCACGGATTTAATTCTTGGCAAGATGTTGACAGTAGATTGACCAGTTCTGCGGGAATCTTCTTTAGTTGATTTTATGTTACGGATGTTCGTCTGATAATCGAAGGTACTGATGTCCTAAATTAGTACCCTTCTTTAGTGTAACTGGATAATAATTCACATTCATTACGCGAACTGGTACTACCTTTCCAGTAAGCACGAGAGATTTTCCCACCAGAATTCCTCGAGTAGTCATTTCATTATGATTTCCAGCTTCTAACATCCTGTTGGAAGTTCACGTAACAGGTGGGCATCCAAAATCATTTCACTTACACATACTATGTCTTCTCCTTGGATATGTAAAACGATCTCTTCACCATTGATCTTAAGTATTTCGTGTTTTAAATTTAGTTCGAAACCTTTTGCGGTCATGATGTCCATTCCGAGAATAAATAGGTGTTCAATATCAGCTACCAGGGCTTAGTGTTTAATTCGTGTATTTCCGATGGTGATGGTAATATCTGCTTCGTTATATAAGATAGTCCCGGCCCTTGTTTCTGTGCGCAGTCGCCATTTTGTTGATTCAATCGTTATCGATTTCTTGAGAGTATCAGGTCTGATGATGGTTTTTGTCGCACCAGCAAGGCATGTAGTTTCCCGTCGATCAATTCATCCACAAAAATACTATTTACTCGAGATTGTAGGGATGCGATATGTCCAGTTAACTTCAGGACATCTTAATGATGGATCGATGTTTGCTCCCTTGCGTCGACCCGCTTTAGTTTTCCGCTGTCTTATTTATTATTTGTTTTTCGCAGCGGCTTCGCGCATGCCCTAAGTCACCGCAGTTACAACATCGAAGTTATCTTTTCTTTGGGAACATCTCAATCACGGCACGCCGTGCTGTGTCCTCCATAGACTCACTGTGTTTTTCATCCACGCCTTCTATTGTGTGAATATTGCCTTGCCGTCTTGAAGCATGTTCTGCTGCTTCAAATTTCAATGTACAATTTCTTTATCTCGGAGACCGTCAATGAATCCTTGCACCACCAGTCGTTCTAACACACTATCTGGGGTATCAGGATATGCTAGACGAACTATACGAGCGATATCAGATTCATATTCTTGCAGGCTTTCATTTGATTACTGACATTTATTTCTTAGTTGTGAGTGATACTCTTACTGCAGATGTGCGTGTCCATAACTGATTTCCAAGCGTTTAACTAGTTGCCGATAGGTCTGCCGCTCTTCTGGGGGGATTGTTTGCAATATATCCACTGCGTCACCATACAGCGCAATCTTGCCATCTCAGATGATGACCAACCATTAAATACTGCGGCAGTATCGAATTGGGCGTAATAATTAAGCCAAGTTATTTTGCCATCAAAATTTAGTGATTTTATATTGAATCTACGCATAGATTCTTTCCCCTCTGTCACTAAATCTTCAACCTTTCCGTTATTCAATGGCTGGTCACTACATGGCGTTCTCTAAAACAAGTCGTTAATTTGTTTGACATTGGAATGTTCGTAATTCAATGACGGATTCAATGTTGCCAATCAAACCCTATTTCTTCTTTATCATTCTAATTTTTTCTTCAAATTTTTCATCTATTGTTTTTTAATTTCTTTAATGTTTTTCAAATTTTTAAACTATTTGTTCAAATTCAGTTTCCAAATTTGTTTCCAAGCTTCTGGAACTTTAAAATTTCGAAATCGGTGACGAAGAAGAAGGAAAATAATGTAGTATAACTACTAAGTCATATATTTCTTTAAAACAAGTATTTATATTCACATTAAAGTACTAAGCAACGACTTGCAATATTCATACTTCAATACAGACTGTCTCTTGCCCAAATTCTCCCTTTTATACTGAATTAAGTTATTTCTATAATATTCCAGAACTTCTGGATCATTGTAGAAGCATATCACGAGTATATTGTGCAATTATTTCAACGTCTTCCGTATGAGTCACCGCTTAGAAGCGAGGAGTACTACGTCATATTGACTATTGACTGTTCCAGAACAGTGCCGTAGTCGCTACAATATATATATATATATATGGGGTAGATGGCTTAGTGGTATCGAGTCGGCCTGTGGATCTTGAGAATCCTGGTTCGACCCCCACAGCCAACAAACAATTTTCACTAATTTAAAAATCTACCCCTGTGGCTCCCTCTCCACTAATATCTTTGAGGGCCGTGATTTGACGGCTGGTAACTGCACTTCACGCGACAAAATATATCACTTACCGAGATCTGCTTAGGCAGAGTGCCACACCCAGTAATGGGTAAAAGGCGTGATGACATATTTATTTTATTTATTTATATATGTATATATATAAAGGGTGAGTCTGGGAAAACGAACCGCACCCCCTTAACTTTTTTATTATAAGAAATTTAAAAATTTTCTTTAAATGGAAGCTCTAGTATATTAAATATATTATTTTAAGACATATATAAAAAAAATTTATAAACTCAGGTTTACATGATACGCCTATCAATTTTTATTTTTCTAATGGGAACTCAGAATTATACAAGTAAAGAGAAAAACGCCATTTCTTTATCTTTTCAATGATGTAAATGTATATGAAAAAAATCGAGATAAATAAGATAATTGAGAAATGTCAGAAATAATTTTTATTCAACTATTCTAGGTGGCTATTAGAAATAAAACAAAATGTAACAAGTTAAAATTAATGACAAAACACGTGAAACAAGTAACAAATAAATATGTACATTGTTGATATTAATATTACCTTGTTACATTTTGTTTAATTTCAAATAGCCACCTAGAATAGTTCAATAAAAATAATATCTAACATTTCCCAATTATCTTATTTATCCCTATTTTTTTCATATACATTTATGACAAGTAATACATCATTGAAAAGAGAAAAAATGGCAGTTTTTATTTTAATAAAATAATTTTAGGTTTCCATTAGAAAAATAAAAGTTGATAGTCGTATCATGTAGACCAGGGGTCACCAATCGTTTAGAGAAGAGGGCCAAATACAGATTTTTAAAATGTGTGGCGGGCCAAGAAAATTCTTATTGGAATCGTATTTGACCAAAATAAAATGATAGATGCAGAATTTAAACTTACCTTTAATATATAATATGAGAAAATGCTGAAAATTCAAGATAGTAAAAATGAAATTATTATAACTTTTATATAATTATTTATTTGTCATTTATTATTTATGATACATTGATTATAATATACACATATAATTAACAAAAAGTTAATGCGAAGAATGCATTTGTTTTTCGGAACAAATTTTTGTAATATTTGGTGTCAAATTCTATGTTCCAATTTGCAAAAAAATTTCTAGGTGCGGGTCAGTGATGCGTGATCTATTTTTTGATTTTACATATTTCATTTTTGAAAATGTTTGTTCGCATATATAAGTGCTACCAAAAATAGATATTATATTTCTTGCAAAATTTTTAATATTTGGATATAATTGGATGCTGATAACATCCTATAAAACGAAATTAAATTTTCACTATTAAATAATGATTTCAATGCATCATTAGCTTGAAGATCAAGGACTTCTAATTGTAAATCCTCTCTAACGTCTCTGAAGGAGATGTCAAATGGATTTTGAAATATCTGAAATGTCGATGAATAAGTTTTAAAATCCCCATCCGTCGTAACCGCTGATAAAAATTTCCAATTTAATTTGAGGTCATCAATTGCTTCTAAAACACACGAAAATATGGTTTCTCCTGTAGTTCTATCTTTCATACTCTTTAATGCTGCTAACTCTTCAGTTGTTTCAAAATTTTGATTTACACCTCGAATATATATTAGTAACTGAGCTGTGTGAGCTGCATCTTCGCTTTCATCAATGGCAATCAGAGAAGTGCCTCTACGTGTAATCTTTAATTGTCTACATCTACACGTAGACAATACGTCGACAATTCTAGCGACGTAGACAATGTAAACAATGTAGATAATGCATCTGACAGTTGTAAAATTCAACATAACCTAAATGTATTCCTTTGTAACTATTACTTGTATTCGTATTCGTAAGCTCGGGTCATTATCGGTCTTTATATAATATAATAAAACTAATAAAGCAAGTTTTCGTACATTACTAGACGAATGTCTGTCTTGGGTCTGGGGCGAACTATCATATTTTTTAAATCGATCTCACCAGACGGAGTTTTCTTTAGCGCTATTTTTAACAGTAACCAGTTGACAAATTTTCAACGTTTTGCCCTGCACAACTAATTTTTTTTTATGTAATCCCTAGAATAAAAATAAAAATCTCTAACAACATTTAAAATTCCCTAGTCTAGAGTTAAAATTTCTAATCAGACTTAAGTGAACACAGGTGTTTTCATTGTCTACATAGTCTACATTGTTTACATGAAAAATGAAGACGTAGACTACATGATTGTTTACACGTAGAGAATGGCGTAGATTACTTGCAGTAGACTACACACACATCCCTGATGGCAATGGAAAATGTGTGAAATCACGAACTTTTTCTCTGAGTTGATCCTTAATATCAGATCCTAGACCTTCTATTCTTCTTGTTACAGTGGAAGCAGATAAACTTACAGCAGCAAAATCCTTCATTTTTTCAGGGAATATTTCTTCGGCAATCGCCAAACAAACTCGTTTAACAAATTCTCCGTCAGTAAAAGGTCTTCCTTCTTCAGCTATGATTTGGGAAGCACGGAAACTTGCTCGAACTGTATTTAAATTTTGATTCGTAAAAATTCTCATCTTAAGCTGTTGACTTTCAACAATTCGGAGTAAGTCCTTTAGTTTTCTCTCTCGCAAATGTCCTTGAAATTCATCAAATTTTAAACTATGTTTTGTAGTGTAGTGCCGTTTTAAATTATATTCTTTGAATACTGATACACTTTCATTGCAAATAAGACATATGCAACTATCATTGTTCGCCATAAAAAAGTAATTAAGTGACCAGCGCTCGTTGAATGAGCGACACTCGATATCCACTTTTCTTTTCTTTGACATCATCGAACTCAGGTAACTAAGTTAATAAATAAATTTGCATTAAAATTTTAGAATATAAAATAGTTTAAACAAAATAACTAATAATAAGAATAATTTATAAATCAATGCAAATACTAAGTAGACATTTTAAATAAAAAATTCAAATAAATAGATAAACTTAGTTAATTTTGTGTAAAATTTCCACCAAATAATTAAAATATATTTTTTGTCTTATTAGCTAACTACGTATTTTGAATTATTTTATTTTATTAAATATTTAGCTAAAACTTGGGTTTTAAAATTAAAAAATTCAAATAATCAAAATATATTCTTTGTCTTATTAGCTAAGTACGTATTTTCAATAATTTTATTTTATAAAATAATTACTTAAATTGTATAAAATATGAAACATAATATAATAAAGAGTGAAAATAATTTTCTTACCTTGATTTAAAAATAAATAAATGTGGATCACACTAGTCACAATCACAATTTACTATTCACCTTGTGAAGCAAAGACCAAAATCGTAATGATTGAAACTTTCATTATGAAATTAAGAAATGTCCATTGAGTGATAATGCTTTCGTCGGTTACCATAGCAATAGGGAAATTCCGAGAGAAATTCGTAGAATCATAAATAGGCAATTTGCATGTATCATAATACCTGAAGACAATAAATCGCCCTTTCTTCATAGACCCCATGGAGCGCTCAACAACATATTTTTGCAATTGTGGAATACACAATATAAAACTTAACAACCATCATAAAAACATAAACTCAAACAAATTTGTAAGATAAGTAAGAAGAAAAAATGTACGAGCAAATATTTAGATTTACATGGTTAGGAATCAGAAATGATGGCGGGCCGGATATAAACCTTAAGCGGGCCGTAGATTGGGGATCGCTGATGTAGACCTGACTTTATTAAAAAAATTATATATACGAGTATGTCTTATAATAAAAAAGTTAAAGGGAGGTTCATCTTTCCTTACTCTCCCTGTATATATATATATATATATATATATGTATATATATATATATATATATATATAGATATAGATAAGTTAGAGCACCCGTTCCCATGAGAACCACCGACCGCTGCACATTCCAGGCACAGCCACCACTCTCTTTCCCAACAATATGTAATATTATACTATGTGTGCATAAGCACTTTTAGCACAACTTGTACTCTGTATTCACATTTGTAAGTCAGTTACTGTTGAGAGATTGAAGTATCACCTTGTATGAAAAATCTATGGAATCTTTCGTTGTCAAATAATAAATAATTTTTTATTGTAACCATAAATCACGTTTACGTTACTTATATACCTATATATAAATTAAATATTGATTTACTTAATATTTAATAAAAAAAATCTTTTATAATTTTTTTGTTGCACTACAATGACATATACGTGTGCATTCAAGAAGTTACAAGTGCAAGTGAACAATCTTATCTTATGAGACGTGCTATTTATCCTATTTCTAACATGATGGAAAACTACTGGGTGTTTGGCTGATGCAGCAAGTCACAACTTACAATGTTTGTGAAATACTCTCAAGGCCTTACTTAATTCCTCCCTTCTAAAATTTAACAATACTTGTAAGGTGTTATTCTATTGTCTCTAAATTACTTAATTTATTATTTAATACATTATTTTTTGGTGTCAATAAATTTTTACATTTATTCTTAAATTTATAACATATCATAAACAATACAATATAATATAGAAGAATGATGGTTATTATTTATTTGTAATTCTTTTATTTGTGGAACATTTTCGATTTTTATATCTACTGATTTTATTTCTGTCAACTTATTCTGACTAATTATTTTCGAGTTGTTAGAGCAGTCGAAATTTTCGAATTGTATTCCTTTATAATTTTCTTAAATAAATAAATATAAATATATCATCACGCCTTTTACCCATCACTGGGTGTGGCACTCTGCCTAAGCAGATCTCGGTAAGTGATATATTTTTTCGCATGAAGTGCGGTTACCAGCCGTCAAATCACGGCCTCCAAAGATATTAGTGGTGGAGGAGCCACAGAGGTAGATTTTTTAAAATTGGTGAAAATTTGTTTGTCGGCTGTGGGGATCGAACCAGGGTTGTCAAGACCCACAGGCCGACTCGATATCACTGAGCCACCTACCCCATTTTTTTTGAATAATATTAAATTTAAAATTGTTTATTCTACATACTTCTGTTAATTTAAATTTATATACTCCTTGTATATTTTTATTCACAGTATTTGTTTGACAATTAATTTGAATTTGTTGTTCTGTGGGACTTATAATGTGGCTTTCTATGTTGTGTGTTTTGAGTAAGTTTTGTATGAGGCTTCCTTTGAATTCTGGACCAGAATCCATTATAATTTTGTTTGGTATAGTGTATATTTGGAAATATTTTATTAATTGGTTTAATACGCTTCGTCAGGATTTATCTTCAAGATAATATATTTGGCCTTGTTTTGAGAACTGATCGTAAATGGTTAGGAAATAATTTTTATCTAGGCATAGTAGGTCCATGTTTATTATGTCGAAAGGTTTAGAGGGGGGTTGGTGTAAGATTGTCGACTGCTTGTGTTGGTTTTCTGTTAAATGTATTTAATTTGCTGTGTTCACAGTTGTTTTTTTTATCATGTTGGGCCAAAAATATTTGTCTTTTACCGCGTTTAATGTTGCCATTATTCCACGATGGTTTGTTAGGCCGTTGTGGAAGTCATGAATGATTTCGATTTGTTCGTCTTCATTTTCTACGTCTGTTACCATTTTATTACATGAGATTATGTTTATAGTGTTATATTCAAAAGTGTTTTTTATGATATTCGAGAGGGTTAGATCTAAACCTTTTTCGATTATTGCGTAATAACGTATTTTTGGTATGATGTATTCTTTTAGGAATTTTATTATTTCTTGTTCTAGTGTGATTTTGTTGAATTTACAGAGTATTCTCATCTTATTGTATTCTAATAGTCGTTGTGTTTTAATTTCTGTGTTTCCATCATGTGTTTCTAATATGAGTTATTTGCAATGTTAAGTCTATCGTTTATGAATTTTAGTTCGTTTACTAAATTTTCGGGATCTGAGTGTACTGTGTTATTGTCGCTATCATTAGTACTTATTATATCGTTAATATTTGTTTCCGGTAATGTATATAAATTAATTTGGATGTTTGTCTTCGAAAATTTTTAATATTTTACTTGAAACATCTTCCCATTTTAATTCGTCTCTTCCGCATCCTAATTTGGGAATGTTAATTTCATATAACTCGTTTAGTATCATATAGTCTCTAATTTCTTTAAGGGGTTTGTCTAGATTTCTAATGGAGGGTTTGTCTTTATACTGTTCTTTTGTGATCAAGTGAAATATTATTTTATTATTATTGTGTTGTATGATTAGATTCTTATTGTTATCATTTTGTGTTTTACAATATTCTCTGCTCTGAAATAAATTGTTTACGTCTTTAGCTAATCCTTGTGACATTTTTAAATCCCTTGATATACATTGTGCAATTTTTTTTTTGTATTTGTTACGTCTCCTACGTGGTTAATAATTTGTGTATCGTTTCTTTGTCGTGATAAGTTGTCTACGATAATATTCATTTTACCTTGTACGTATTCTATTTCGAAATTGTACTCGTAATTCTATTTTCCAACGCATGAGTTTCTGATTGGGATTTTTCATGTTAAAAAGCCATACAAGTGGTCGGTGATCGGTTTTGATAAGGAATTTTCTCCCGTATAAATAAGGTCGGAAGTTTTTAATGAATAGGAATATTGCTAGTACTTTTCAATAGTACTGTAATTTTGTTCAGCGTTATTAAGTGTTTTAGAAAAATATGCTATTGGCATTTCTTTATTATTTTAGTTTTTTTGAAGTAATACAGAGCCTACCGCAAAGTCTGAGGCGTCGGTTGTGAGAATAAATTCTTTGTGGAAATTTGGGCATTGTAATATTGGTGAAGTAGTTAGAATTTCTTTACATTTATTAAAACAGTTTCTATATTGTTCGTTATAAATATCAATCATTTGACCATTTCGTAAGCAGCGGGTGAAAGATTTTGTCAATTTTGCAAAATCCGGGATGAATTTACGATACCAACCAATGGTACCAAGAAATGATTTTATTTGTTTTTTTGTTTTAGGGATTCCTTCATTTTCTTTACTTTAGATGGGTCTGTTTTAATACCGTCTTGTGTAATGATATAACCGAGATATTTAGTTTTGTAAAAATTCGGACTTGTCGATTTGTATTTTAAGATTTGCTTTTCTGAGTTTTTCGAATACTAATTTTATGTTTTGTAAGTGTTCTTCCAGTGTTTTTCCAAAAATAATTATGTCGTCGAGATAGACTAAACATATTTTATTTACTAAATCCCCTAATGCGATATTCATCATTCTCTGGAATCTACTTGGTCTCAACGAATTTATCTTTATATTATTGATTTGAGTATATTCAACTTCTGAATCTGAGTTTGAATTTAGATATTCTGATTCTGATGAACTACTACTATTCATTAATTTGTGTGTTGAGACTGTGCCGGTCTCTCGATACTTTTATTACTAGTCTTAGCTAGAAGTATCCCTTTGTGTAATAATTTTATAAATTTGTTAGTTAATATAAATAACTTACAATGGTAGTAATAATACAATTGTGGATAGATGCTTTACGGACATCACCGGGTTCTTGTCTTCTTGTGATTCTTCAGGAGGACAGCAGCTATTTTCGGACGACGTGGATCAGTTGCGGAACAGCAAGTGCTTCTCGTACGAGGAGGACGTGATCTCGTAATGGAACAGCAAGTTGTCGATCTAATGTTTTCTCTTAAAGATGGGCCGTGGTTAGGCCTTGGTGAGCTTAGGTTGAAGCCGGTTATTTATTGGTTTATTCAGAGTAAAGATTTAATATTCACCACACAATAGATTTCGTGTTTCTCTGAATCCTACCAGGATTGCGCCAGTTAAATATTGATTTATTTAATATTTAATAAAAAAATCTTTTATTATTTTTTTGTTGCACTACAATGACATGTACGTGAATTATAATTTTCGATTTGTATTTAAGAAAGAAAATACTTTTTCTTTCGTTTTGAACATTATATTTTATTTATTTAGAATCTTATTACAACTGACGTGAATACGTTCAGCAACAGTACAAGAGTGTTCTAGTCTAGTTTCCCAAGCTTATATATCATTCTCTTATCATAACATAGTTCAAAGAAGTATGAGTCAGACAATGGAACTTTCCATTGTCTAATATAATAAAACACTTCATCATCAAAATACAGGTATCATAATTCGTGTGCATTCAAGAAGTTACAAGAGCAAGTGAATAATCTTATCTTATGAGACATGCTATTTATCCTATTTATTCTAACTTGATGGAAAACTACAGGGTGTTTGGCTGATGCAGCAAGTCACAACTTACAATGTTTGTGAAATACTTTCAAGGCCTTACATAATTTATAGATATATATATATATATATATATATATATATATATATATATATATATATATGTGCCACCACAGTATTGATTCATTTTTATTTTGTTGTTATTTACATATTCATTTTTACATAAATCATGTAACCTTTTTAATTTTAATATGTTTTTGGTTGCTATTTATTTTGATATTATGATTGTTTTTGCTATTAGAAAAAAGGGTTGTCATTTTTCTGATAAGAAAATAAAAATTCCTTCTTTCTGAATCATTTATTTCTTCCTATATAATTCATATAAACGAAGTTAAAATATAAATTTTATACCTGCTCATTTATTGGTGACCCTGACGTGATTTATTTCCGAATTGGAACTTCACTTCTTCTGATTTGGACTTTCGACCTTCACTTCTCGTCTACACCTCTTCAAGAATTTCTGCAATTCTGAACGCGGATCTTCGCTTCTGAATTTGACTTCATCTTCAACCTCGACCATCATTTTGGATCATCGATTTCTGACTTTGACTATTGAAATCCAATTTATGAAGAGGACAACTAGCAAGATAAGAAGACAGTGATTTTTCTTCGCCATTTTCTTCATCATTTTATATAAACTTTATTATTATTAATATTTTATTTTTATATATTTATAATATTTTCTTTGTGTGTTTAGTTTCTGTTTTTCTTTGATCGCGAGATGGAGCTCCCCACTGAAGAATTGGTGGAAGATGTTGATCCCTTGCCTGGTATTCAGAATGCTTCTTTTTCCGTTAAACTTCCAAGTTTTTGGAATCATAGTCCGTCAGCATGGTTTGCATGCATTGAAGCTCAATTTCGTTTGGGTCGTGTCACACGAGATGAAACTAAATACAATTATGTTTTGTCAGCCCTCTCGCAGGAAAGTATACTCACAATTACTGATATTTTACACTCACCTCCAGTAACAGACAAATATGATTTTATTGAAACAAATTTAATTTCACGTCATTCTATAAGTGAGGAACGTAGTTTAGAGGAAATTTTGCCAAGTACAGATTTTGAGTTTAATCGGCCATCAGAATCATTTAGAAAAATTGTTTCTTTAGCTGGAAGTAGTTCTTATTTTAATAATGATTTACTCTTTAAACTTTGGATGCGGAAATTACCCTCTTCCATTAATATTGCTCTTATACCGATAACAGATAAACCTATTTCAGAATTGTTGAAAATTGCGGATAAAATTTGGGAACTTGACAAACCTAATTTATCAGCTTTAAAGGGTTTTCCTAATAAACAAACAGGAAATTTTTCTGTAAACAATAATGATTGGCAGCAATTACGTGCTGATGTTAGTAGACTTTTGACAGTTGTTGACAGTAATGTGTCAAAAAATAGAAACAATTGTTCATCTAATAAAAGTGACACTGGATTATGTTGGTATCATTTTAATTTTAAACACAAAGCTTTTAAATGTATTCAACCGTGTTCATTTAAAAGTAATTCATCTCAAAACCATTTAAACGAATAAATGTACCTACTGTGGCGGCTAGTGGTGTTACTTATAGTTCATGTCGCTTACATGTTTTTGATAGGGAATTACTAGCAGCATATCTGGCAACTAAACATTTTAGATACTATGTAGAGGGAAGAGATTTTTTTATTTTATCAGATCATAAACCTTTATCAACCTCTCTCTTTGTTAAAGCTGAGCGTACTCCTCGTCAATTCACGCATTTAGATTTTATAGCTCAATTTACATCAGATATTCGTTATGTAAAAGGAAAAGAAAATATAGTAGCTGATACCTTATCACGTATCGAAACTATTTCCTTACAGGAAGTAACACCACAAGCTATACAACAGGCACAGTTACTAGACAAAGAATTGATACATTTAACGTCAAAAAACGTAAATGCCAAATTTTCACTTGAAAAAATAGTTTTGCCACTGTCAGATATTGAACTTTATTGTGAGACAAGCGGAAAAAATTCAAGACCGTATCTGCCAATCCAGTTTCGAAAAACTATTTTCAATAAGTTCCATAATATGTCGCATCCTGCTTTTAAAGCTTGTAATAGGCTGATTTCATCAAAATATTTTTGGCCACACATGGCAAAAAACGTTTACTTTTGGTGTAAGAGCTGTATTAAATGTCAGAGAGCAAAAATTTATAGGCATACTAAATCACCTTTGGGTAACTTTTTAGAACCTTCTGGTCGTTTTAAACACATTCATTTGGATGTAATTGGCCCTCTGCCTATAGTTGACAATTTCAGATATATTTTTACGATTGTGGATCGATATTCTCGTTGGTCAGAAGCTTATCCTTTAAAGGAAGCTTCTGCAAAAGAAATTAGTAAAATTTTCTTAGAGCAATATGTTCCTAGATTTGGCGTTCCACATATTATCACTACAGATCAGGGAACACCATTTGAATCCAAGCTATTTACTGAATTAACAAAAATTTTGGGCTCAACGAGAATGAGAACTACTTCATATCATCCTCAGAGCAATGGAACGGTAGAAATCTTCAATAAGCAAATAAAAACAGCAATTAAAGCCAAGCTTACAACAGCAAACTGGTTAGAACATTTGCCGTTAATTTTATTAGGATTTCGACCTGTTTTTAAAGAACCAATTCAGTGTTCACCGGCAGAATTATTATATGGCGAAAATTTGAGAATTCCTGGCGAAATTTTATCTCAAAATATTTTTCCACCTATAGGTGAACAAGATTTGATTAAAAAATTGCGAAACACTTTCTTAAACACAACTTATACATATCCACGTAAACGGCAAATAACACCTTTCATACATAAAGATTTAAGCACATGTGATTATGTTTTCCGACGAGAGGATGGTGTTAAACGTAAACTTACATGTCCGTATACTGGACCATTTCGTGTGATTCGTCGTCAAGAAAAATTTTTTGAGATTCAAGTTGGCAACAATTCTAAGATTGTTTCACTTGACAGACTGAAACCGGCTTATGTAGATGAAGATTTTGTTGTTCCTATTCAAAAGTTTCCTTCCCAGTCTTTAGTGGTGGACTTCGTCTCGTGGGGGGGGGGGGCTTCCTGTGCCACCACAGGATTGATTAATTTTTATTTTGTTGTTATTTACATATTCATTTTTACATAAATCATGTAACCTTTGTAATTTTAATATGTTTTTGGTTGCTATTTATTTTGATATTATGATTGTTTTTGCTATTAGAAAAAAGGGTTGTCATTTTTCTGATAAGAAAATAAAAATACCTTCTTTCAAACTGAATCATTTATTTCTTCCTATATAATTCATATAAACGAAGATGAGCAGTTAAAATATAAATTTTATACCTGCTCATATATATATATATATATATATATATATATATATATATATATATATATATATATATATATATATATATATATATATATATATATATATTTATATAGGTATATATATTTATATAGGTATATACAGAATGGTAATTTTAACCTGTTTTCCGCAAATATTTCGAAAACAAAACATTTTACGCAAAAATAACCGTAATAAAATATAATCAAACAGAAGGGGGCCATAATTCTGTAATATTGGTTTTGCCACAGGTAGCGTTGTTGTCGGTATAGAATGCTCAACTAATTTTTTTTTAATGGTAACCTGTAATTTTTATTGCAGATTCAGATTTTTTGTAAAAAAATAAGAGGTATTTACTTAACTCATTTTTTTGTCTGCATGATAGAGGGCGCCGTAATCGCAAAAATTCGATTTATTGTACATTTCCGGAGATTAAACGGAAAAAGTCCTCCATCCCTCATAAGGTATAGTAAAAAAAAATTGTGAACATGCACAAACCAGGAACAACGACGTGAACGTAGCAGTTTTATGTTCCCTTGAGTAAATCGAATTTTCGCAATGTAGTAGTTTTTTTTCCGTGGTGAATCTTTTACCTTGAGACAACGAAAATTCTGGAGAACTGCGCATCAAATAAAACAAAAAGTTTCGGATAAAAGTTTGTAGTCTCAGAGGGGCACAGACAATGGTGCCTAACTCAAACCCCCACCCCCAACTCCAGACAGTTGTGGCGGGGGGAAGCAACTTTGAAATCTTTAATGAAATCCAGAATTTTTATTGCAGATTCGGATTCTCCATCAAAATGAGAAACTTTTATTTGAAAATTTTTTCCGTGTCGTGATAGATGGCGCCGTAATCGCGAAAATTAAATATAGCGAAGGGAACATAAAACTACTACGTCCGCGTCGTTGTTCCTGGGTTATGTCGAACTTAGTTTTTTAGTTAAAGTCAACGTGCATGTTCACAAAATCATGTTTTTTTAACTAAGATTACCTTCTTTTTAAGGGGATTGTCCTTTTTCCATTTAATCTCCCGATAAGTACAGTATATCAAATTTTCGCAAATACTGTGCCATCTATCATGCTGACAACAATATGAGTTAAGGCTGTTCGACCCCTGTCTCATGGCACTGGCATTTTTGTTCAAGTTTAAGATCAGATTTCTCGTCACTAGAGTGTTTGTTATGATTACAAAAAAATCCACCTATTGTTGAACACTTTATAAACAAAATACAAGCCTTATAATTTTGAAATATATAAATATTTAAAAAATATCGCTTCTACAAATTGCAATATAATAATGCTCGTATTTTCTGTCACGATTTTTTTATTTAAAATTACTTCCTGGTATTTTGTAGCATTAGTTTTATTATTCTCGAGTAGCCTAAAGACGATATAATCAAATTATCCGTTTTCTTAAAAAATGGGAAAATGTGTTTAACAAATACTAATTTTTCAGACATTTTATATACGTTACGCCGGTATTTAGGCAACTTATTTCACTCATACAAGTAATAATGAAAATTGTAAATAATAAGAAAGAAAATACAATTTCAATGAGAAATTTGGTAAATATATTTTACTTCTTTATTCTTAGTTCTTTTGTGAATATATTTTCGTTCTTTGAATTAGTTGACTACGGCTGAAAACGCATTGAAATTATCAACTGGTCGGTCGACCGACCCTCTAGTCGTATCCACCCCTGATTGGTAGACCTTTCCTAATTACCTAATCTTAAAATATTAATCTACGAAAGCATGTAGCGGAAAATTTGTTACGATTTCGAACGACTGTATACAAAGCAGTCGAATACAGGCAAAAAAATGCAAGTTTCAAGCACCGAAATAGTACGAGAATTAAGAAAATACATTTTAAATAGTCCATCTCACATATTTGGAGACCATAATAATTGCGAAGAAAGAAATTATTTCTGTATAAAACGAAATTAGTTCCCGATCTTCAATGATTTGGACAGTAAAGACATTTTTGAAAAAGTAATGACTGCAGTTCAAAGAGTATCCAGCAATGCAGAAAGTTTAATTGAAGGTCGAAATAACAACTCCGCAGAATCAATCAATAGTATTGTTGCTAAATTTGTTGTAGGCAAAAGAGTGAATTTCTCGCTGAAACATGGATATAATGTGCGATGTGATGCAGCTATAATTTCTCAAAATTCAGACAATTTTCACGAGAGTCTACTGACATATTTCGGGTAGCAGAAACACAGGTGTATACACAAGAAAATATGCAAGTAAAATTCAAAAACTGATAACGGTGCAGATGCTGACTTGGAATATGGATCAAATGCTGCAAATACAATTGAAGACATGCCAAATGAAAATTTGAAGAAGAAAAAAGTATTTCTGCAGTCAATAATGGAAGTCAATAAAATTTAAGTATTTGAAAAGACAGTGGAATAAAGTTACTCTGGTATTTGACATCAAGAGAAAATAAAACGACTTACGGCTTCAAAGTTTGGAAGTATTTGTAAAAAAAGGTTGAACACCCATGGGAAAGAAGGTATTTAATTTACTGTATAGTAATTTTAGAGGATATTTGAACTCCAAAATGATAAAGTTGATATACACACATTGAAAGTTCAACCAAGTGGATTAATCACCGATGAAATGTTGCCATTCTTGGCTACTTCTTCAGCTGGGTTTATTGGCAACGACAAAATTATTGAAATTAAAAGCCCCACAAAACGAAAAGCGTCGACTGTAAAAATCGCAATAGAATAAAATGAAATGATTTTTTTTAAATATACAACGGTGAGATAATGTTAAAATAAACTAATAATTATATGTACCAAATTCATTATTGAGATACATAATTCAAAGTACATAATATTAATGTGACAAAAATTTTGTATTGAGAATCAATAAAATTTATAAATTTATATTTAAATATGAAAAGAAACAGGTTAAAACGACCATCATATATATATATATATATATATATATATATATATATATATATATATATATATATATGCATATATATATATATATGTATATATATATATATATATATATATATATATATATATAAATATATATATATATATATATATATATATATATATATATATATATATATATATATATGTATATATATATATATATATATATATATATGTATATATATATATATATATATATATATGTATATATATATATATATATATATATATATATGTATATATATATATATATATATATATATGTACATATCGGGTGGAATATCATACCTGTGTACATAGGCGATTAACATGAAAAAACAGTTTTTCTGTGCGCATTGCTCCCCAAATTATTTTAGCCAAAAATGCTTCAAATAAATGTTGTAGAACATAAAATTATGCATCTAAATCAATAAACAGAATTACATTTACATGCGTTATAACGACAGAAATTCAATAAAAAAATGTAAAAAATTACGTTTAAAATATCAAATAGCCATGGAAGTGAAACAAAAATAGATAGATGCTTGACGTTTGGCAGATCTCCTGATTTAACACCTAGCGATTTTTTTTATGGGGTCATCTTAAATGTAAAATTTATAAGCAACGCCACCCAAATATTAATTCTTTGAGAGAAGCTATCGTGAATAAGTGCGCCATAATCACAAATAGGCAGCTCGCTAATGTACGACATTCCTTCTACAATAGACTTGGTTATTGCTTGGCTGAAAATGGAGGTTTATTTGAATATTTATTGTAATTATAAATTGTAGTGATTATTTTATTGAGATAATTATTGTTTGATATTTGAATTATAATAGATAGGTTGTAATTTTTACATGACCAACCCTATAAGAAATAAACGTTTCATTGAAATGTACAATTGTTTATTTATTATTAAATTGTAATCATAGGTATGGAATTTTTTGTATGAATTTTATTGAATGATTAATTTGTCAGGGGTAAAATATCAAATAGACAGAAAAACGTCAAGCATTTATCTATTTTTGTTTCACTTCCATGGCTATTTGATATTTTGAACGTAATTTTTAATATTTTTTTATTTAATTTCTGTCGTTACAACGCATGTAAATGTAATTCTGTTTATTGACTTAGATGCAGAATTTTATGCTCTACAACATTTATTTGAAGCATTTTTGGCTAAAAGAATTTGGGGAGCAATGCGCACGGAAAAACTGTTTTTTCATGTTAATCGCCTATGTACACAGGTATGATGTTCCACCCGGTATATATATACAAGCTGTTGACCGCGACCCCGGAACATAGGACTTTAACATGTAAAATCATACTTTCATAATTTCCTGCTTTCCTAATTATTTTAGGTAAAAAAGCTTCAAATTAGAGTTGTAGAGCATAAAATTCTACATCAGAACCAATAAACAGAATTAATTTTACATGTTTCCCAAATTGCTGAATAAGACGCGGTGGTCCAGTAAACTGGCCAGCTCGATCCCCGGATTTGTCCCCAAATGACTTTTTTTATGGGGGCATTTGAAAAATAATATCTACAAAACTAACTTGCAAATTCCGGCTCTTTGAAACGAAAAATTGTGGAAGAATGCAGAAAAATTACAAACCGACAATTAAAAAATATGTAAAGCAATTTTTATGATAGACTTGGGTTCTGTTTGGCAAACAATGAATATTTATTTTCTTTTAAATTTAAAATCCAAAAAGTCTAATGTTATGATAATAATAAAAAACAACGGTCCATTTCAAGACCACAAACAATTTTACAATAATAATTTTTATAGTCAATTATGCAATTTATCATAATAACTAATAATAAATACAATTTTCATTTCCAATTGTTTACAATTTTGTTTCATTTCAATGGCTAACCCGATTTTTGAGCTAATTTTTAATATTTTCATATTAATTTCTGCCGTTATAGGGCATGTAGAATTTTATGCTCTACAACTCTTATTTGAAGCCTTTTTACCTAAAAAAATTAGGGAAGCAGGAAATTAAGAAAGTATGATTTTACATGTTAAAGTCCTATGTTCCGGGGTCCCGGTCAACACCCTGTATATATGTATATACAGGATGTTATGTATGTATGTATGTATGTTAAAAAAGTTCCGGGACGGTGAAATATCTCGAGAAATACAGATCGAATCAAGAAACAAAAAAACACATATTTCATATTTTGCAAAAACCTATCTATGCACACCAAGCCCAAACCCCAACTCCCACCCCAGGGGGTGGGGCGGGGGGCAACTTTGAAACCTTAAGTGGGAACCCCCATTTTTTATTGCAGATTCGTTTTCTGCAAAAAAAAGTTAATTTTATCTGACACTTTTTGTCCAATTCGGAGTAGATGGCGCTCTAAAAAATAAGTTTTAACATGATTCTGAAAGAAAAGTAAAAAACGGTCTAATATCACAAGAAATAAACATTGAATCAATTAAAAAAATCAACATAATCACAAGTAGCCACAAGCCTTTCACCGACTAAATGCTTGAAATAAATTTGTAAAACGATTTTATAAAATTAATGTTATTTTATTCCATTACTGTTTTTGGGGTGCCTTTTTTCGGTGAGTCCCCTTGCGATTAGAGCGCCTTTTCATTCGGGAGTATCAGAATGAAATTGAATTACGAAATGCCACAGTAAGAATTTTAAATCAAATTAGGCCAAGGATTCTGAGATAAGTTATAGAAGAGACAGAACGAAGCGCGCTGAAGTGCATCGAACTAAATGGCGAGTTAATAGAAAATGTATTAAAAAGTTTTCGAAAATTATTTTTGTATAATATTTTTAACTTTAGTAAAATACACATGCTGCAATATTAGTTTATGAAATTGTTGTGTTCTTCCATAGCAGCCTTCGATGTACTTTTTTCATTTAAATATTATTATAAATAACAATTTTCATTAATATATCTCTTAAGTATAAAAATAAATTATGACTCATTTATATCCGTTGTAAAGCAATAAAAAATCTCTATTTAAAAATATCATAGCTTACTATAATCTCTAATGAAAAATAAAAGTTGTTATTAGTAACTTGTAAATGGTTACTAATGAGTACTTCTAAAAATTCACCATGAAAAATTGCCGTAAGAAACTGTAAACCAAATCTCGTTCGCCAAATCACTAAATTTATATTTTGTCTACATCTAGTGACCTATACATTTAATTGGAAAAACAAATACATGGTTAAACTATCATACTAATAGGGCATCTTAAATGGGGCAGCCTGTATATATTTGTAAATAGTTATTAATTTAAAAATAACCAGATATAATGCAAAGCGAAATCATGGATCATCGGATTATGGTTTATGAAACAGTTGCAATATAACTTTATGCATTTATTACGACACGTCGCGTCGGTGTTATGTGACTTAGATGCTACGTGGATTATGTCGATGATACGCTCTCTAGCTTTCTATTTTTTGGGAAATCGATATCATGAGATTTCAGGTTTCCGAAACACAAACAGATATACGCTAAATATTGGTGTGTTTAAACCTGCGTATTTATTAGTCGTTATCGTATTGTGTAGCCTTTTAGCGTTATTATTAATGTAATATTTGATAGTTTACATTCTTCGTGGAAAATTCCTAATTTGATTGATAATTAATTTTCATTTCAAGATTTTTTTTAGTGTTGGGCATGTGTTACATTAGATAGTTAAGGATTTTTGAAAATAACTGTTTATTGTATTACCTAATCCTAGTATTAAAAATAATATAAGTCCTGTAGTCTGCCGGGTTGGCCTAATTATGCATTCAAATCACAATACAGGGACTGTAAAGAAACAAATAAATATGAGTAAAACGCACTCATTGAGAAATTCATGTAGACTCACAGTTAGTAGTAAATATCTTATTTCATGAAGTTGATAAATAGTCATTCACACACATAAAACAGCATAATTGCGTAATCAGAATATAAGTTTGTCAATAAACAGACTCAAAATCGAAGATTTTTACCTAATGCTGCCATACTGGCCGTAAGAAAGTAAAACAATTCAGAATTGGTTTGTGTTATAATCAGGATTTTTCACTATCAACTCAGCTTCGAAAGATACAGAAAAATTAAATGTTACTTTAAGTATAATTTGAAAAATTGTCTTGACAGTTTTGGTTACAACATTTATTAATGCATATTTTTATAATAATTTCAGTATTTTTCGATCATTATTTATCGAGTTATAGACTTGACGACACATTAACTTGCATGACCTTAAAGAGAAAACTTGAGACTTGAAAATTTTCGGCACTCAAAGATTCATTAATTTTTGACCAAATTCAACCGAGTTTGGCATTTTTGATGCATTTTCAAGTGGTGGGTTTTTTCCCCGAGTGTATTTAATTTACACAATTTAATAGTCTAATCTCTCGTCTGTTTTCTCTTCATACATTCGGATAAGCAACATTAAGTTTAACATCAAGTATGATCGTTAAAGGCTTCCCACCTAACTTTGCTAATCTGGTCAACGTAACAGTGTGGATTTCCCACGGTCACCGTCCCTAAACTCATGGAACGAGGGATTCAGAAAACTGGTTCACTGCGAACTTGTCACTTTCATCAGCATAAAACTATAAGGCCATTTGAGAAAGGGTTAAAAGTCGAGTCTGAAATCATAATGTCGACCACTTACATTTGAAGATTCAAAAAACCATTGGCATCTCCTGAATTTAACACTATAGATCTCAGACTAATAGCATCGTTGATATAAGGGCTAGCGGGTCTTGTTTCATTGGATGCAACTCGATTGATTTCCCACCGTAGCTGGTTACAAGGACAGCAGATCATAATAAAGGATAAGGCAAGGTTACACATCGTTCACACAAGCTCGAAACTTTAATTCAATGTCTCAACAATCTCGTCCTCCAACAATAGTTAAAACTAATCAATAATTATTTATCACAATAGAATAACTAGACTCTAATTGCAATACCTCAATATACTACAATTCACAGAATATGAGATAACCTTATCCCGTGAATTATGAAATCAAACGGAAAGTAATAATAAAAAAATAATAATAAGTCTAGCCTTCTAGCTAGTTGGATAAATGCAAAATAAGGTTACAAAATACAATTTTATAAAACAAACATAGAAGTTCCTACAAACGACATAAAATGAAAATTCCAATCCAGCATAATAAAAGAATAAAATTCACAGTGGGACAGAAAAACATTTGTTGTTTGTTATTTAACAAACTCTGGGAAGTAAAAAAAGATCCATTCAATTAGCCATCATAAGACACTCACAAACTTCAGGACATTATAACAAGATCGCGAATAGGACACACCCACCGAACATCTCATGCAGCGTTTAGAACCAAAAGAGTGCGATACTTGTAATATACCCATAACAGTTGAACATGTCCTTACTCAATGTACAAAATACACTGCACAAAGACTCAAGCACAATATACTGCTACACAAAACAGAATAAAGTATCTGAAAGAGAAAAATTAATTAATAAAATATAATACATTGCAACAAATACTAAGAAAACATCAAATTAATTTTACCGGGGTGTTAGTGACCGACCTTGCGGGTAAAATGATTAGACTATATTATTATCTGATTATCTGATGTATATCTTGATCAAAAAGTCACATTTTGCTACTGACATTCAATCGCTCAAACTGACAATGGTCATCTTTGTTTCAGATTTGATGGCGCTTCAGCTATCTAACGTAGCGCTGATCTACCCAAAGCGCTCCGATGTGACGGTTGACGCAGCCACGAATTTGACCCTAGGGTGCCGAGGCGCCGAACCGATGAACTGGACATTCAATGACCCCGTCAATGGCATGGTGAGTCTCAGCTTTGCAGTTATATTTTATAAAAAATTTATACTATTTTCAATGCACAACATATACAATGCACGCACATCTTATACCACAGATCCCAGTTTTTTCGTCTACACCCATGTAACTTTTTGAAAGGTTTTAAATCAAATAAACTCAAAGATATGTCACCTTCATCTATTACATTTAATCCTAATTTAAATATCAAACATATTTTTCTATCAGATATTATTTCCATTATTATTTCTCTGATGTCTTCCCCTAAAATCCTGGCTCCGCTTACTATTACTACCTTACACTAACAAACATTGTCGTGACATTCTTGTTTTTATCTTTAATTTCTCTCTTTAAATAAATATCTTTCCTTCAGCTTTGAAAATATGCTATATCTGACTAATTTTTCAATCTGGCGATAGGTCTAATATAGCCAATCATCGTTCTATCTTTATTTTTTCCAACTTAATCCAAAGAAATTTACTAGTTACAATAATTAAATCCTAAATAACAGTAATTCTTTAAAGAAAAGTAGCAACTAATAAAATAAACGAGTTAGGGAATATAAATAAATGTAATTCGCAACTTATTTTAGGCTTATTTTTTTCAACATCTTATGCTGTAATGAATATAACTTATCAATAATTTATTATATTAAATTAATACATATCACAAATCAAAAGAATTTAGTTCACAGTTACACTTTGTTTAACCGACTGATTACGATCGTTTAATATAACTATGTTTGACCGTTAAACCGTTGATGTGCAACTGTACTTTGGTGCATAATAATGGTTTTGCAGTAAACTTAGTTTAATCTGGAATGATTCATCCGGTCCTAAAAGTATCTATACACATATATATCATTCTATTATTAGTTCTGTGCTCAAGTGTATACAGTTATAATTTTGCAATTCAAGGATCCAACTAGAAACATGTGAGTTTATCTCCTTTTTGCCGATGGAAGTTTTAAACTATTACTACCCATAACAATTTTAAATTGCAAATAAATATGTAATCTTTTAAACGAACAAATAATTGCTAGTGTTTCAAGATCATAACTATGATTCTACTTCTGAGGTACTTTTAATAAAGAATAATATGGGCTTGAAATGATTGTCTAATTGTTTCTGTAACAAAATAGAACCAAATGCCAAACTACCGGCATCACAATGTAATTTAGTTACAGTAGAGACGAATAAACAGTAACTAATGGTTTTCTAACTAATTCAGATTTTATATGTTCAAATACATCTAATTCTCCTTTTTTTAATTGGTCATAAAATGGTTTAGTAATTAGTGAAAAAATTTCTATAACACCTCTGAAGTAACTAACAACTCCTATGAATCTATGATTTGTTTTTATACTTTTGAGTATTTTGAAATATCTGAACACTAGCATAAATTTCGAAATATTGATTGAACTATTACAGTACTTTGTTATATACCTAGTTTAGTACTTATATGCCAGCAGTGCATTTGTGCTTTAAACATACTCTTTTTATTTCTCTGGTGGGTCTTTTTCTTGTAATTAACTTTTCTTGAATATTCTCATTCAAAAATCCAAAGTATTAAAATATCATCTCAACTAACTTCATTTTCTTCTGTTGAAAATATGCGTCATACGCTTTCTTTGTGATTTTCCTTCGGTTTTATAGATTAAGAGATATGTGCACCGCATTTTATTTGAATGTCCGATTGAAAATAAGGAAAAATAGGTTTTCGTTTAGATATTACAAGGAGAGAATGCTGGAATTATTATTCATGAAGTGCTCTTGAAGGTTTGTCATGTATTGTTTTTATATTTGAGATATATAAAGCAAATAATATTGAGTTCGTTCACTCCTTTCACAATACATCTATTTTTGTTTTCGCATCATTCATTATTCATACTAAATTTTATGGTCGCACTATCATAAGTAATTTTAAGGACTCTTGTAATCGTTTCGCTTATTTCAAAAGGTATACTTATACTCATATATTAATATAAAAATGATAATTTATATTAGTAGTAAACGGACGTGTTTCGTGTCTACAGTGATATCGTAACCACCATCGTCACAGTGGTAGTGATTGTGATATAACTATTGCGAAGTGAAGTGAAGTGCTATATTACCAAGTGTTACTCAACAGTGTTAAACCACAAGAAGCTCACAGAAGCAAATAACTAAGACGGTGACCCCTGGGGCCCCAAGACCTAAACCACAATGGTCACCCCCCAAGATTCGCCCACAAGCGATAATCAAAACACAAATACAAATGATTGGCAACAAGTAAACCCCAGAGAAACCAAAAGATCGGAAAATGATATAGACAGAAACGTCAGACGAAAAACTGAAATTGCAACCCACGTGGAGGCAACCAAAACTCAAAGTCGCTTTCTACCCTTAGCTACTCGTACTACTCGTCCGAAAACAATTGAACAAAACAATCAAGCAACATTACCAAAAGTGCCTAAACCGCCACCAATATTTATACCAGACATAAGCGATGTCAAACCACTAATAACAATCCTGGATTCTGTAGCAAAAAATAACTACCTCTTAAAATCAGAAGGAAATAATCAAATAAAGGTTCAAATAAACAATATTGAAACGTACAGAAAAACAATTACAACCCTAAATGAAAAACACGTAATGTATCATACATATCAATTACGAGAAGAACGATCTTACCGAGCAGTTATAAAGAACCTTCACTACTCAACAAACATGGAATATTTAAAGAAAGAAATAGAAGAAAAAGGCCCCACAGTCTCAAATATATATAATATAAAACACCGAATCAACAAAAACCCTCTACCTATGTTCTTCGTTGAACTCAAGCCAAACACTAACAACAAAACAATATACGATATTAATCACCTACAATACACCAAGGTAGTGATAGAGCCACCTAGACAGAAGAAAGTAGTACCCCAATGCAGTCGATGCCAACTTCTAGGGCACACAAAAACCTACTGCAGGAGAAGACCACGCTGTGTTAAATGTGGAGAGGACCATTCAACCAAACATTGTAATAAAGATAAAAACACACCTGTAAAATGCGCCCTCTGCCAAGGTTATCATCCGAACGAAAGATTTCAGAACCTATCAACCCAAACACAACATATGCACAGGCTGCGAATAAAGAAACCCCTTACGAAATAAAAAACTTACCTCCGCTCCCCTCTTAAAATAATAAATTGGAAGAAATGATGATTCAACTAATGGGGAGAATGGATTTAATTCTGAATCTACTGACAACTTTTGTCTCCAAAATTACATATTGCCACAAAGACAAAAAATTGCCTTTTGGAACGCTAATGGCTTGGCTAATCATAACCAAGAGTTACGCACATTCATCAAAAATCATCAAATAGATGTCACCCTCATAGCTGAAACACATTTCACCGACAGATCGTATTTTAAAATACCAAGGTATATAACTTATGTCTCCAATCACCCAGACAGAACCGCGCACGGCGGAACAGCTGTCATCATTTAAAATACTATCAAACACTACGAACTACCAGAGTACACTATGAACCACTTACAAGCTACATCAGTTATCATCGAGGACTGAATCAGCCCAATCACATTAACAGCTGTCTACTGCCCACCAAGACACTATATTCACAAAGACCAATTTGAAACGTTTTTTGATACCCTTGGAAACAGATTTATTTCTGCATGGGATTACAACGCAAAGCATACGGTATGGGGATCTCGCCTTATTACCCCAAGAGGCCGTGAACTATTGAAAGCTATGCAAAATCGGCACTATTCACATATCTCAACTGGACAACCAACACACTGGCCTACAGACCACAATAAAATTCCGGACCTCATAGACTTCTGCGTAACTAAAAACATTTCCCAGAACTACGTCGAAACTGAATCTAGCCTTGAACTATCCTCAGACCACACACCAATCATATTAACAATGAAAACAAAAGTAGTTAAAATAACAAGACCTCCAACACTACATAATAAGCGCACTGACTGGGATCTATTTCGAGATATATTGGATGAAGAAATAAATTTAAAAATACCCCTCAGAAGCAACGAAGACATAGATAACTCAATTGAAAACTTAACACAAATAATACAAAAAGAAGCCTGGAAATCAACCCAGATGACAACCGAAAAAGAAATCGCAGTAGAATACCCAATTCTAATAAAATACGCAATCACAGAAAAACGACGCTTACGAAGAAACTGGCAGAATAACCGTAATCCAAATACCAAAACCAAACTCAACCAAGCGCAAAGAAACATAAAAAATATGCTACAAGACTGAAAAAATAACCAAATACAGGAACATCTAAAAATACCTCACGCCCACCAAAACCACAGGCTACTCCCTATGGAAAACAATAAAATATTTAAAAATTCCGGTACAAGCACTGCCTCCAATAAGAAAAGGAAATAACAGCTGGGCTAGAAGCAATAAAGAAAAATGTGAAATCTTTGCAGAACACTACAGCAAAGTATTTCAACCTTTCCCTGGAAAAAACAACAAAGAAGAACCGGAGATAAAATAATTCCTCGAAACTACAGAGCAGCTTTCCCTACATATAAAAAGCATCAGCGTAAGTAAAGTCCAACAAGTAATCCAGAACAAAACATGCTCAAGAAAAGCCCCAGGATATGATCTTATTACAGGAAAAATACTGAAAGAATTAACCGTCAACGCACTAAATCTTATAACAATCATTTTTAATGCCATAATCAGACTTAGTCATTACCCCTCGCAGTGGAAGATTGCTCACATAATACTAATCCTCAAGCCTGGTAAACCTCCCCATGAAGTTACCTCATATAGGCCCATTAGTCTATTACCAGACCTCTCAAAAACATTTGAAAAACTACTTCTCAGTAGACTGCAACCGATACTTGAGAAAGAAAATATAATACCTGATCACCAGTTTGGGTTTAGACAGCAGCATTCCACCATCGAGGAAACACAGAATTGTAAAAGAAATCAAAAAGAACATAAAAAAAAAAATATTGTTCTGGTGCCTTTTTAGACATATCACAAGCCTTTGACAAGGTATGGCATGAAGGATTGTTATACAAACTCAAAAAACATCTGCCAAGCAATCACTTCCAAGTATTAAAATCGTATCTAACCGATAGATACTTCCAAATAAAATATCAAAAAGAACTCTCTGAACTAAAAGCCATACAGTCAGGTGTGCCGCAAGGAAGTGTGCTAGGCCCGATACTCTACCTACTATACACATCAGACCTTCCAATACAACCAGAAATAACTATAGCCACATACGCCGATGATACCGCGATTTTAGCGTCACATGACGACCCTATTATAGCCTCAGACATACTCGAAGGACAACTAATAGATATACAAAAATGGCTGGAAACGTGGAGAATCAAAGCTCGTGACATTCACAACCCGCAGAGAAACCTGCCCACCAGTGTACTTAAAAAATAATGCCCTCTCCCAAGCGGACAGTACAAAATATCTTGGACTACATCTTGATAGACGACTTACTTGGCGCAAACACATCCAAACAAAAAGAAAACAGCTCGGACTAAAATTTAAAAAGCTCTACTGGATGCTAGGTCCCAACTCCCAACTCTCCACAGAAAACAAACTCCTCCTCTATAAAGTAGTACTTAAGCCAATATGGACATACGGTATCGAATTATGGGGCACTGCTAGTGTTTCAAACATCGAAATAATTCAGATATTCCAGTCAAAAACTCTAAGAACCATTGTGAACGCACCATGGTATGTGACCAACTCAGTAATACACCAAGACTTACATGTGCCGACAGTACAAGAAGAAATCACCACTGCCAGCTCTAAATACCTAAGCAAACTAGAAAACCACCCTAACGCTAACGCTGTAAACCTACTCGACAACAGCATGAATATATACAGACTCAAAAAATCCGACCCATTAGACTTGCCATACAGATTTGAGTAAAACAAAGTATAACTAGTCAAGTACCTTGGCAAGTTAACGTAAGGAAGAAAAAATATCGATGGATATTTTTTTCTACAGATATCTTTAATATTACCATTCACTTATTGTCTTATGTAAGATAGATTGTAAATTATAATGTATAATAAAAAAAATATATATTACTACAAATATATAGGTAATTCGGTATTGAAGCAGTCATCAACATAATTAGTAAATTATAAAACCGACATAACAAATTAACACGTAAATAAATTAGTACAAGAAGACAACAAAATAACTATAAAATAGTATTAGATAAAAGTAAGCAAAGAAATTACAAAGGAAGTAAAGTAATCTGAAATAAAAATTAATAGCTATATTCAGAAACTTATTGAAAAATTACAAGGTGCTATTATTTTTTATATGATATTTTGACTTTATTGGCATGAGATAACGGCAGATGAAGTTGACATTACAGCCGGGTATACCAGAAATAATATGTTATTTAACTATACAAAAATGTATGTGTCCGTAAGTCTATTGAAGAATCTTTATTGAGTAAAGTTTACTGTATCTTATGCAACACAGTTTTAAAAGCTTTAGTTAGAAATAAACAGTTATTTATAGATTGTATTATTTATTCATATTAATTGTCTATATTATTTACAGCATTTCAACACTTCTCAGAAAATCATAATTAATAGCTATAATGACAAAGAGTTAGACTACAAGTACGAGACAATAATGACTGTGTACAATGTGTCTGTTGTAAATATCGGCTTCTACTATTGCCACGGAGCGGCGGTGGACTTCAACACTCCCAGGAGATCAAGCCGGATATATGTCTTTGTCCATGGTTCGTAACTTACTTATATTATATATGTTAGTGATGGAGAAACATGTTCAGCTAACTGATCCGGTTCATTAGCATGACTCACTAAAATGACAATTGAACCTATCTGTTAAATTATCTTGTACGTAGTACAAATGTACAAATATCCACTTCTCCATTTTAGTTTTGGTTCTGTTTTGAACCACACATTTATATGTACGAATACTTCTACAATAAATAATATTTTAATAATACTTTTTACTTATATTTAGTTGACCACGTTTCACACTTTGAGCATTGTAACTTATCAACAAAACTAGAATATGTGTGAATATAAACTGCAAAACGATTTTTTTTTGCAAATTAAAATAAATGAAAGATTTAACATTAACTCAAATTTACCACATGTAATGATTGCTAGTTGAATATTTTAACACATTTTTTAATGAAGTGTACAGTATATTTCTAACTATTTGATTATTGAAATTATCGTCTTTCATTGTTGTCATTTAATCTAAAAAATGGGATATTGATGCTGCAGACGTAAATACTTAACTTGAAACAAAGTAAACTTTACTTACTTACTGTTAAGTATCAGCATCAGCACAAGACAAAAACAATTTTTATAACCCGGTTCATTCAATTAAACGAATCTTTTTTTTATCTGTTGATTTAAATATGAACCGAACGAAATGTCGAAAAGATACTCAAACCCAAGTGACCCGTTCGAGAATAAGATAGTGATCCGACTCTCATCGTTCACTAAAGTGACCCGTTCAAATTGAACGGATCGTTCACGAACAACTCAACTCTAATACATGTTTTCTGCATGATTGTACGACAGTCTTGTGTATAGTACGGTAGCGATCGGACATGTTTCGGAGCTCTGTAGAATGCATTGACAGTTTTTTTTTAATTGCTTGTTAGAGCGAAGTTTTGCTTAGGCGAAGTCTTCTAGTTCAAGCGACAAAGATGTAAGTATTCAAGTAAGTGTGAGTGAGCTGTACTTTAGTGAATGAACAGTAGTATGTGCTTGCTTTAAAGTGATTTAGCTTTCTACTACTTCCATGAAACTTTTTGATTCGAGCAAGTAGGACTTTCAGTTTCTGATAAACAGGGAGACGATGGCAATATTCTTCGACGTGTTAATGGAGTCGGAGACAAGCCGAGAAAAGGCTGGAGGTAGCCGCCCTACAGAGAATCCTTGAACTGATTTAGAGGAGAAAATTATTTTAATCATATCTAAGGAGAACGTCTACGGCTTGGAAGGACCAGCTAGCATTAGTTTAGAAAGTGATGTGCCATGATTAAAAATACCATCAACTTCGACTGCTGCAAAATCTACCGAAAAAACATCGGGGGTGAAAATTACAGAATCGTCGTCAAATGGAGAAGACAATGTTCATTATAATAGCACCGATGTTTTAGTTGTAAGTTATAATGAAAATTGTATAAATATTAAAAATTTATATAATTATTTTTTGCAGAATACAGATGATGAACTATTCACACCAATGTGAAAGCAGCAAAAGACGTCCAAAAAAGAAAGCAAAGTCTCCGATGCCATCGGAACATTAATGGCGTAAAGTGACTAAACCAACTAGCAAATTGCTCAATTATTAAATGATGTTAAGGATGTAAACTACGTTCTTACAGCAATTTTAAACTAATATAAAAATACAAATTTGTGTATAGGATTTATGTTCTTTAACCTAAACCTTTGATCCAATTTAATATTTATAAATAATATTTAACAAAATTATTTGTTTAGGTACAATAGAAACATTAAATATTGTAATAATTTGCCGTATTGTAATTTTTAATTTACGAAATCCATACTTTCATGTATTTACTCTTTTTAATAAAAAAAACTTAATGACGCTAGTATTCCATAAAGAATTTGTCATATAAATCTGAGTTATTTAGAATCAGTACTAAAAATTATATTTATTTATAATTATTTTTTTGAAATAAACTTCCTTAATTTATTTTTGCTTATTCTCTTACCCTAATTGTCTCCATATTATCAGCTTGTGGTAGGTCATCTTGGAATTGTGGAGCATCAATATAAATTTCTTCCCAATCTGGTTCTGGGTTTTAGATATTGTTGTACACAGCAATATTATGCAAAAAATCACACTTCATAACAATTAATGAAGCACTGTGAGGGACATAATGTAAAGTTAGATGTCTCAGCAAGCATCGAAATCTTCCTTTTAATATATCACGGTACTTCTGCCTTGTTTTATTAGTAATTACACCTAATATCTTGAACAGTTCTTAATCGAGGTAATGAAACTAAGAGCCATGATAAGCAAGAGCAACCGGAATCTCTTAAAATGTGTAACAATTAAACATTATTTGTCAAATATTAATCTATGTATAATTCTTCTATATAAATGATCATTGCCTGGGTAACGAGTAAAGCATCTTAAAATATTTAATCTTGCATCACATATCTAAAAACGAATTACTGATTAGAGTGAGAATTTTAATTTATTTAAAATTTGTGCATGTTATGGTATCATTATTTGTTGAAATACATATGCTCATTTTCGTCATTTGAAAGCTTCACAATTGCTATGTGAGTACCGTCAACAATTCCATCCGATGCTATAAGTGGAATCTAACAGAAATTATATGGCTGTGAAACTAAAAAGCAAAGAAATTGTAATTATATTACACATTTTTTACTTGTACACGTTTCGTAAATAACGCCTTATCCTGGGCTGACCCATATTTGACAAATACAAATTTCTAATACTTCGCTGGTAACTACAGACAGCAAAATATGTACTGCTGCTAATACCTACAATAATAATTAATACTAATTTTCTATGCAGTTTACATTATTTATTTTATTTACTCTAATATATTTTGGTATTCTTGTAAATCTTTTATTTTTTACTCTCCAATCGCACGGGCAATCCTTTCAACAAATCTGTTTGTATTGTTATATATTGCCGCCTCCTGATTTAACCGATAGTTTTAATTCTGGCTTAGGAACTCGAAAGGAGTCGCGTGCTTATCTCAAAATTCTCCGAACTATTCTAGTGTTCTGAATATCTTCATTTTGAAATTTATCAAGTTGCGTAAGTTGCAAAATCTAAGATCTAAGATTATATGATCGTGGCCGATATATAATTAAAAAAACACAATATTTTTATTTCAACACAGACTTTATTTAGCAGTTGTAACTTAGAGTGTTCACAGTAAAAAGGATAACATGTCTTTATTTCACACGTATTTATAGTGTGTCTTATCAGAAAGGTTCTTATTACAGCGTGAGAGATTCCGTTAGACATTCATCACATATTTGTTATGTCGTCATCTAATAGGGTTACATAATACCTCCCCTTCTAGATGATGGCTAGGAAATAGTGGATGGAAAAGAAATCTGATGTTCTACTTTATTAGTTGAAAGTGGTAATTGAATGATTTTTGTTTTATCAGATGTCTTTCCTTTACATATTTTATTCTTATATTTATTTATTAATTTATAACATATGAGGGTTAAAATAATAATAATTAGTAATACATACAATATAGTAAAATGTGTTTCATGTTTAGTGTCTAATTCTTGCAGTGGTCTTATAGTAGGAATAGCTTTTGCGCGCCACCGTTCGGCATTAGCAGTATTACATAACTAAAAATCGTCCGGAAACCAAGTTTTTGCCGGTCTCGACCGGCAAAAATTAGTGACTTTATGGTTATATGTTGGCATCACTAGTATAGCGAACTCCTGAACGTACGAAATGTCAAAATATTGCATTGGCGTAAACATATTATGATACAATAATCATAGTTGAGTATTTTCAATACATGAAAACAGAATATTTATGGAATGACAAGTCGTGAAATAAACAAAGAAATTAATTATGTTTTATGTTTATTAAATAAAGTGTACAGTGTAATTAAACTTATTGAAGATGTAAATTGATGAACAATAAATAATTAATTAAAATTAAAAGTACAGTTCTGACAATTAGATGATACCAACATAAAAAAATTCCCTGACATTTAGAATGTGAGTAATAAATTAAACTTTTTTATTAAAATTACAAAAACGTCGGCGCGAAAAATCTTGTGTATTACACGTCCAGAAACTATTTTGCGAGTGCTCGTATTTAAAGGCCTCGCCTGCGGCTCGTCCTTTCAAAATACACTCGCACTCGCAAAATAGCAGTTTCTGGACTAGTGATACAAATAACTATTGTAAATTCTTCTATATTTTGCAAAATTTTATTTTTGTTTGGTTTTATTTCTAACAAAGGTTTGAAAACATAGTCATTAATTTTACATTGACTTGTACTGGATATCTGAAATATTCCTTGTATACTTTTTATTTCTTTAGTATTTTTGCAATTAATTTCAACGTTCTGTTTATCAGGACTAAATATTATTAATTCATTCGAATTTGGAATACGAATTATATTATTATGGGATGTTATTTGTTTAATTTCACATTTACTATTATTGCTGTACAATAATTGGTTAGTACATTTACTTATTTTTATATTGTTAGTTTTACAGTAATATTGCTTATTATTAATTAAACAAGCATCAACCTTAACATTATTGTCAATATACATTGTTGTATCTTGGTCATATAAATAGTACATGTCGTTTTGTTTAAAGGGAATCATTGTCATTTGGTACAAATCGTGAGTTTTCTCTGACATAACAGGAATGGTTATTATAAAGTATATTTTATTTTCCTCATGATTACAATTAACAGTTAATAATTTTGAGATTTCAACTATATCATACATGGGTAACATTTGTTTTAAATTTTCAAAAGATATTAAACTTACATCGAAAGTGTGCAGGGAACAAAAATTTATACTTTCGTTTATTTGAGATATAATCGTTTGAATATGATTTAGCATAGAGATTATTAGCTGCAGTTTTGAATTGAGTAGGAATAGTGCATCTTTGTATTCCCGTTTGTTAATTTGTTCTTTTAATAATTTTATTTGGTCAAAATGTTCTTTTTCATTAATATTTACTTTATTAATTTGTTCATTAAAATGTTTAGTAAAATCTTCCAAATAATATAAATTTTTTTTTCTGTTTGTAAATTTTGTTCATTTTCTTTAATTTGTTTGAATAATTGTTCATAATGTTCTGCGTTATTTTGATCTAAATTTCCGGAAATAGATTTTATGACTGTACCTAGTCCATTTATTAGTCCTCGTTTATTTCTTTTGTGAATCTTTAATTTGTAGATTTGATTTTCTGTATGTTCATAAATCATATTCATTACATTAAATGCGCCAAGGTTTAGTTTTTGCAATGGTTTAGAATTATTGTTAAAAGTGTTTACTATGTCAGTAATAGTTTGAAAATTTGAAAATAGGGATTGTAAGTCATAGTTAAAATAGGCGTATATGTCGTATTCGTCAATATGGGTTCTACCTAATTCAAGTAATGTGTATCCGTTGTTAATAGAAATATCTTGAAGGAATTGACCGTGAGATAAGGATATTAGTCTGTAACAAATTATAATTTTAGTTTATCGATTTTTACTTTTCTTTTATGAATTTTCCCTTTTACTTCAATAGTATGGTTTTTATCATTATAATTATCAATTTTTACTATTTCGAAAAGTGGTTTTTTGAATTTAGTTATCAGTCTAGGATTTTGTTTAAGAAAAGCTTGAGAGGCGTTTTGAAATTTTGTGTGGGTATTATCTGGTTTAAAGCGTTTTAATTTTTCGTTCACGATTTTATTTCGTAATTTATCATGTCCAATTTGTTTATTTTTTTGAAATGATTCTATTTGTTGTTCGTCTGTTAAGGTCGTTCTTGGTCGGATGTGTGAGTAATCTCTACCGTATAGTATTTCATTCCGTGATAATTTCGTGACAGAATGTATGGTGTCATTGTAGGCTAGTATAGTTATCGTCAATATTTCGTCTAAATTTTTATTTGGATATTTTTGGAATAAAATTCGCAAATGTTCTATAAGGGTAGAATGTAGTCTTTCTATTGCGTTTGATTTTGGATTACCAACGGATGTAATATGCAAATTTATTTGATTATTGTGACAGAAAGTTTTGAACGCTAAATTATCGAATTCTTTCCCTGAGTCGCAAATGATTGTTTGTGGTTGTAATCTTTCTCTAATGAAATTTGAAACTATATTTATGACATTGTTACAAGTTTTATTTTTTATAAAATATATTTGAGCATATTTTTAAAACTGGTCAAATATTGTCAAATAGTATTTTGAATCGAGGGTTAATATATCTAGATTTATAATTTCAAAAGGTCGTTCGGGGGTTGGTGTAAGTTGATCTTCTAATTTTGGAGGTTGTCTATCATATTTACATTTTTTACAAGTTTCGCATTTATTTATGAATGTTGTTATAGTTTCTGACATTTTTGGCCAATAGTACTTTGTTTTTAATTTATTATAAGTTTCTAGTATACCACGGTGGTTTGTCTTTCCGTGATGGTAGTTAAATATTATTTCGTCCTGTTCATTCTCGTTTTCTACGTCTTCAACTTGTTGGTTAACTCTTATTAAATTTACTGTTCCGAATTCAAACTTACTCTGTATTATTTTATTTAAAGTGTTAGCGATTTCGTCCGTGCAAATACAATAATATCGTATTTTAGGTACTATATAATTTTGAATAAATTCAAATATTTGTGGTTCTTTATTTTCTGGTTTTAATGAAAATATAATTCTTAATTTTTTATGATTAAATAATCTTTTTGTTTCTACCTTATTTTCTGTATCTTCCTGTATTATTATTTGATTGTTAGCAACGTTAATTCGGTTTTCTAAAAATTTTAAACCATTTATAGGTTCTTCTGGTGAGGAATGAACAGTGCCGGTTGATAAACTTTCTAGTTCTCTCTCTATATCTTCGACGTTATTTAATAAACTATCTACCGATTCGTTTGAATGATTTTTTAAGAAATTATTGATTTCTTGTGAATTTGCAAGATTATGAGGTAATTCATAAATATTAATTTGGATATTTGTATCTTTAAAAATGTTATTTAATAATTGAATTAATTTAGATTCTTCTAAGTTGTCTAATCCACATGATAAATATGGCATGTTGATTTCAAATAAATCATTTTTGATTAAATAATCTCTTAGAGAGGTAAGACAAGAATTTAATTGTTTTAAGTTAACGTTTTTTTATAGGTGTCTTTTGTATACAAATGTAAGATTACTTTATTTTCAAAATTTTGAATAATTATATTTTGGTTTTTGAAATTATTTTCGCAATACTTTTTACTAGCAAATTGTTCATCTATTTGTAAGGCTAATCCTTTACCGAAACGATTATCTTTAGAAACGCAATGACAAAATATATCTGTTTTAGTTACACTCCGGTTACATAATTAATCTTGAAAGGTTCTCTTATTTGTGATAAGTAATCAGCAATTTTGTGTTTAGTGTGAGTAGTATATGATAAATTTTCGTCATCTTTTTGGAAGAGTTTCGGATATTGTTCTAATGATTTGTAAATTTGTTGTTTTTGGGTGTCATTAAAATGTTCTGAACGAGAATTTAATTTACAAAAATCATTCCACGAACTAATTTTTAACATATGACTTCGACTGAACGTACAGTAATGAAGATAATTTTAAAGTTAAATTTTTATGAAAGAAAAATTCGGATGACGCCTGGATTCGAACCAGGGACCCTCCGCTTGCCGGGCAGAGATGTTAACCGCTACACCACGTCACCTGTGTCCGACGTATGGCTTCAACCGAATTCTTCTTTCATAGTGTCTAATGATTCCCTATAAATCAGAACTGTGTCGCTGTAGACGAAACCCGTTGTCAATGCCTATCATAGATATAGGAGTCTTTGGGATCGATGCTACGTTAGACACTATGAAAGAAGAATTCGGTTGAAGCCATACGTCGGACACAGGTGACGTGGTGTAGCGGTTAACATCTCTGCCCGGCAAGCGGAGGGTCCCTGGTTCGAATCCAGGCGTCATCCGAATTTTTCTTTCATAAAAATTTAACTTTAAAATTATCTTCATTACTGTACGTTCAGTCGAAGTCATATGTTAAAAATTTATGAGGTTGATTACAATTTTTTAAAGTTATGGAATTTTTGCAATGTACTTTTGAATTGGCTGTTTTAAAGGTCAAATTCTCACTTACAATTTTTAATTTATATAATTTTGACATATTTACGCTAATAAGATTTACATCTGATCCTGAGTCTATTAATACTTTATAATTTGATAATTTAATAACTGGAATATTATTTGTGATTGAAGTCATAACTATGTTACTTGGCTTAGAGGCTCTATGAACTCTAAAAAATTATTATCGTGTGAGTAATTTTCAGAATCTGGATTTTCGTCAAGATTTTGATTTTCTTGAGAATATGTTTCAAAATTTTCGGGTTCGTATTCGATATTTTCTTGTAAATAATTTTGTTTTATTGTTTGTGTACTCATAGGAATTGTGGTTTTTGTTATTCCGGACATAGGTTGAGGTTTAAATTGTTGTCTAGTTCTAACAACATTATAAGCGTTTTGTCTAGGAGCAAAAGACGTGCTTGGTTTATTAGAATTCTGTTGAACATTTATGGGTTTGGAAGGGAAATATTGCCCTGGGAATTTTTGTGGAGGTATGTTATTGTGGAATGTTTTTTGTTATTGTTGAGGATTGTCTGATCTTAACAATGGACTTTTAAAAGTTTGAAGTGCATAATTATAATCATTTGTTAATAAATTTTCACACATTTCTAATGTAGTGGGGTTGTTGGTAATAAAAGATCCTCGGACGTGAATTGGTAATAATGTAATGAAATGTTTTACGACTAATTCTTGTATTTCATTGGTTAATATAGTTTTCTGAGCTGTATTATAAGGTAATAAGTGAACTTTTGATTTATATTTTGCAAAATCATTTTTAAATTGTATTAAAGTGTCATATATTTTATTCGTATTTTTAATATTTAAAATTTTGAATAAAATAGTTTCTTTAGTGAGTTTATCTTCGAAATTTTCGGATAAATATCTTTTTAAATCTGTCCAGTCTTTAAAAATATGTTCGTTAATCAGATTTACAGCTTTATCTGTTAATTTACTTAAAACTAATGTTAATGCGTATTTTGTTTGCAATGCATTAATAATTGTTGATTGTAAAATTTCGTAGAACAAATCTACTTGTATTATAAAATTTGGTAATCTATTTACATCACCATTATATTCAGGAATGACACTAGCGAGATTTTTGATATCAGTGTAAGTAGTCATTTTGATTTCTGAATTATTTGTATTAGTTATACTATGAATTTCAGAATTATTCAACCTGTTTGGTTGTAAAGTAATATTATTTAATAAGATACTTAGTAACTCAAGTTCTTGATTTGTATCAGATGACTGTGATTCGTTATCTGACATGTGATTGGTAAATCGGAAAAGAAACAATGAGACTTACAGACTTATTGTGAGTATCTGTAGTGTTGACATCTCTGTTGTTGCGAGGGGCTGAGGACGTTCAGTTGACGGATACCTCTTTCTGCGAACTGCTTGGCCTGGTGAACTCGATGGGTCATATGAATAGACCTCTGGTGCAACCACTGTTTAGGTTGATCGCTGATCTCAATGGGTCGTATGAATAGACCTCTGGTGCAACCACTGTTTAGGTTGATTGCTGGTTAAAGCGAAGGCTTATTGGTATAGCTTTACTTTTACGAAGGCTTCTTGCTTGTTGGGCTTCTAGTTTCTTCGCACTATTAGTTATTTGGTTCGATCACACTGAGCAACAATTAAAATTGTTGAATAAAGCGTTGTATAGATTTACGGCGAATTTTTCGAGCACACTGACTTCTTTATTTGTGATTCTACCGGACTACGCCAATTATATGATCGTGGCCGATATATAATAAAAAAAAACTATATTTTAATTTCAACACAGACTTTATTTAGAAGTTGTAACTTAGAGTTTTCACAGTAAAAAGGATAACATGTCTTTATTTCACACGTATTTATAGTGTGTCTTATCAGAAAGGTTCTTATTACAGCGTGAGAGATTCCGTTAGACATTCATCACATATTTGTTATGTCGTCATCTACTAGGGTTACATAATATATATATATATATATATATATATATATATATATATATATATATATATATATATATATATATATAATTTATTTTCATAAATATTAATATTGTTACATTTCATTTTACATAACTTCTAAAATAGTTTCATGACATTCTTTTTATTAGTTGAAGGATATGTTTGCCTGTATGTTTCCACAAGTTCAACGATATATTGCATTTGTTCTTCATCTTTGGTAAGATGACCATTGCAATTTTCATTTTCAAAAAATTTGTAATTTTCATTCTCCCATTATAAAATGCGGCTCTGATCAGATTTTGAGCGATAAAGCAATGTTATAGTGAAATAATATGAAAAGTCTAAAATCTTGTTTGTTTTTTTTTTTTTCAAATGACCATAACTTAGCTAAACTCATCGTATCAACGTGAAATTTTGTGTAAAACTAATCAGAAAACATTGAATTTATCGATTCTGGCATCTAAAACATGGTATTAAAGTTCCTTCAAGTTCAAAATAATGAAAAACACAAATTTTTCACCTTTATCGCGTTTGCGGCACCATATCCCGCCTATTAAACATTAAATGATGTGACGTAAAAATGCCAAACAAAGAGTTTATGGGCCACAAAACAATTTTTTGCGGCCCTTGGTGCCGCAAGGTAAAGTAACAACATACTATTTTGTCACATAATTTCTTAGAATAAAATAAAATATTATTATTAATTTTGAAGTATATTTTTATTCAATCTAGCACTCAACTTTGGTTTTAATATGATCTTGAAATACATTTAATTGAAAAATGACTTTTGGTTCAATAAAGTTTGATATTCTTGTTCAAGATTTCGTGAATTATTAAAATACTAACTATATTTTTTGTTTTAAGATGATAATCATTTATCTGTAATTGCCTCTGAAAAGAATACAAATGTGCGAAGTATATGGCGCACGTTTTTTCCATGCCGACCTACTACTCAAGATATTAACATCACTCTCACATGTGGAGATGACTTAGAAATGTCTGTGAATCCCGGTAACTACACTGCGTTACATCAGAGTGAGACCTACGTGGTAAGTAAAACGTAAATTTTAATTACTAATATCTACATATTTATGTAACAAATACCTACATAATGTAGGACTTTATTCGAAGAGCCATAGTTTATTTGTATTTATTTATTTTATATATATACACTGGGTGGTAACTCGCTCAGCCGGTCATAGGGATTTAACGTGAAAAATAAGTTTTTTGCAGTGTCCTGCTTCCCTATTTATTTTAAGCAAAAACTCGTCAAATAAAAGTTTTAGGGCATCAAATTCTGCATCTAAATCAGTAAACAGAATTACTTTGTTATGACAGAAATTAAATATGAAAATGTCGAAAATTACGTTAAAAATATTGATAGCCATGGAATCCATCTCAATAATGATATAACAACAATCACCTTTGTCACTTAAATAAATCACAAATCCATTTAAAACTAAACTTTTCTGACAGTTAAAACGTCATACATTTGTTTATCATTTTGTCTCAATTCCATGGCTATCACTATAAAGTAGAAATTCTTATAAAATATTAATGCTCTACAACTTTTATTTGAAGCATTTTTGTCTAAAATCAATTGCCCACTTTTGCGCAAGGAAAAACTGATTTCCCATGTTAAACGCCTATGGCCAGGTTTTCATGTTACACCCGGTATATATATATATATATATATATATATATATATATATATATATATATATATATATATATATATATATATATATATATATATATATATATATATATATATATATATACGTATATTTATATATATTTTCTACTATCATGTAAAAAGGAGGCCATTATTAAACAATTATTTCAACAAAAAGTGACACTATATTGTACTGATACAAATTTTATTACTCAACATAATTAACAATACATATTATTAATTCAAACTATTTATGTTAAAAGTAAAATTACAGTTATTGCAATTTTTTACATTAAAATGGATATTTTTTAGAATATTCTTCATTGCTAGTAGTACCTTCTTGCACATATTTTTGTTCCGTATCATGAACAACCAATTCTTTTTGTAACGTGAACTACTCATTTATCAACGCACCATTTTTTATATCGGTTGTACACTATTTCATATTGTTTCCTTCATTTCTCGGGTAACAAAATTAAAGTTGCTGTATTTGCCATCTCCAAAACTTCACTAGGAATACAAAAATCTTTATCTTCAAACATTTTTGTCACACTTGTTCTTATATTTTTCACTATGTTTATAAATTTTGTTTGATTGTAATGGTTAAAAAAACATATGTGGTTACTAAGCAACAAACACCTAAGTCTATGTTTCCACAACCAAAATATTTTACATATGACATAAAATCTTAATTTTCTATACTTTTATTAATTAAAATAGTAATCGTAGAAAAAGTATTGTATGTAACTCTTGCAAAAAATATATTTATTGCACCTATGTGCAATAAATATCTACTTTTTGCACTTGAAACATAAACAACTATATGTATGTGTGTTGTTGTTCCATACAGGTACGATTTCATCCCTACAGTGGATTCATTATCGAATATTTATACGCTTTTCTCGACTTGAGTTGTTCTTGTGATTTTATAAAGAACAACAGGATGACATCTATGAAATTGTCAGCTGCTTTTGGTGAGTAATTAATACTAAAATTTTTATTATTTAGTTAGATATGCTTAACTTTTAGGATTAAATGATTAAATATGATTAATATGATGTTGTGTGAACAAAAGATTCCGCGTGAAAAGAGTAAACGAACTTGTATAAAATGAATTATGCATGTTCTTAAAGTGAAAGTGGCGTGACACAATAGAATCTTGTGGCAAAGAGTAATTGCGGAAGGAATCTAATAAATAAAGACAAGCGCAGGATTCTTGATTCGTTGTTTAGTTATTTCGTTAAACTGTAATTGTATAGGATATACCTTCAAAAATAAGCACAGACCAATTTTTTTTCCTTTCTTAACTTTATATAAATAAATAAATATATATACGGTCCTGTTCTCTCTAGAACCATTGATATTAAGCGATTAGTCACTAGCAACTGGCTGAAATACATTTGGTGTATTCCGGAGAGTTGTGGAAATAACATGATTCAGTATAGAAGAATTTGGGCCGGATGAATCAGTCTGTATTGAAATGTGAACAGTGTAAGACATAGCTTAGCATATTAATGTGAATATAAATAAATGTTGTAAATAAATATATGTCGTTGTAGTTGTACTACATAATTTTGGTTTTAAATAAATATTTTGTTAGTGTTATCATTGTTCGTTTTTTATTAGAGAATGAACTTCACCAATCTCGAAATTGTAATAAATATTATAATATAATCTAATTTTCTCAAGTTTGAAAGAAAACGTATAAAATTATATTTATTTCTACAATATTTTAAAAATTCTTTATTTTTGAGGTTCGTTATGCTATATCTTTGTAAAACAATTATTATTTGAATCAAATGGCTTTGTTTTTCTTTTTAGTTGATTTTACAGAGATATGTTTAGGGTATTTGTAAATATTTTGTTCCCTAAATCCTGTTTTCTATATCTGAACTTTAATTAATCAAATTCTGTTTAAATACTCTAAGTATTACTTTACCATGTAAAAATTAACAAATAAATATAAAATAGATGTGGATCAGAAAACTAGAAATGAATAGAGGCATTTACAATCAAGCCACTCAAGTTTTGAAAACGAACATGAGATTTGAAAAAAAAAACATATATGACGAGGAACCAAAAACCACCAAGATCAGTAAACTCACAACCATCATCACTTTTACAAAAAGAGAAATTCTTTTACTGCATTTTATCATAAAAATTATTTTTTCTTCTGACAATATTGTTTAATTTTCAAGGCTATCCCTATTTTTAAGCAAATTTTTAACATTTTCAATATAATTTCTGCCGTTACAAAGCATGCTAAATATAAATAAATAAATTTTCCGATTCGCGATAGATGGCGCTGTAATCAGAAAAATAATTGCCATGATCTCCATTTTATCTAAAATTTAAATTTTATCTTTAACTTTTTTTTGATTTGATTTTGAGTTGTGAAGTTGTGAGTTGTATTGCCATTAGCAGTGAAATAAATAAAGAAGATAAAAGGATATAAACACCAGAGGAAAACAGACGACAATTATTGAACGATTATTTACCCAGAGAACAGTTTAACTGAGGATTTACTACGGAAGGAAATAATATTTCTCTACTCAACAGAAATTAACCTTAAACTTTTCTTTGCATACAATATTTCAAAACGGTTCCGAGAGGAAGGAAACGAAACGAACATAGAATTATTAAGGGAAAATTGAATAAGAAACTCAAGGAAGTATCCTTTAAGCAGCTGCAAAGTCACAAAAGAAATTGATAGAGTAGAGGTCATATCGGGCAAACAACGAGTACCTACGCCAACACCGGATGGATAGACAACCAGATACACTTGGAAGGAGAGTGGGTCGAAGTGAGAGTAGGCGAATAAACAGTTGAAGTGAAAGTGAAAAACGATAACCACGAATAAAATACAATAGAACAATAATATAAGTATAGTTATAGTCAAATAAAGTTATAAACACACAATCAACAATTAATAGGCAAATATATGAATTGTTAAGCAAACATAAATAAGGTAAGTAAATAAAGTAAAGCAAAATCATCCAGAAAAAAGTATATCAAAGAAAACGAATGAAACGCGGAAGCAACAGAAGCAATAGCAAAATCAGGAAACGAAAAGAGGGAGAAGCCGAAGAAGAAGAACTCAGAGGAGTATTCAAAAAAAAGCACAATAACAAGAAGATCGCCCAAAAAAGAACCAAGCGAAAAATGAAAAATGAAATAAAAATAACTAAAGGAGTAAGACAAGGAGATGCGCTATCAGCAACTCTCTTCAATATAGCGCTAGAAAAGTGACGAAGTCGATAAACCAAAACTCAATCAGGAATAAAGGAACGCAACTAATAGTATACGCAGATGACAGTCATCATAGCAAAAAAGGGAATTACTAAAAAAGACGATGGAAGAAATAGTGAGAGAGGGAAGAGACATGGGGCTAGAAATAAATAAGGAAAAAACCAAATACATGAGATTCGGCAAGTATACCCGATGTAAGAAAGTAAAAATAGGAGAATATGAATTTGATGAGGTTAAAACATTTAAGTACCTTGGTTTAATAATAACAAACACAGGAGAGAGAGGAGCAGAAATCGCAGCAAAAGTTTTAACAGCAAATTAAGCTCTGCATTTAAACAAATACCTACTTAAAAATAAGGAACTGTCAATAGCAATAAAAATTAAAATATATAAGACACTAATAAAACCCATCCTACTATACGATGCTGAGACAAACAATGACACAAAGAGAGGAAGAACAACTCAGAATAGCAGAAAGGAAAATTATAAAATCAATCCTAGGAGAAATTAAAATAGGACAGAATGAGTACAGATCAAGAATGAATACAGAAATACTGGAAGAACTAGAAGGTGAAGATATCATCTGGAAAATTAAACAACAAAGAGGGAGATGGTTAGGGCATGTAATGAGAGCTGATACCGAAACAGCAATCTCTACAACACTAAATTGGAACCCAGGCTATAGAAGAAGAGGGATGCCATGGTCAACCTGGATTAAAGAAATAGAAGAAGATCTACAAAAATTAGGAATTTATAAATGGAAGGAAGAAACGGGGAACAGGAAAAAATGGAGTGAAATTTGCAAGAAAATATAAAAGTTAAAGGAAAAGGACTGACCCCCCTATAATTTGGATCTAGAGAGCTTCTAAGAAGCGGCGCAACCCCTGCACGGGGAGTTAAGCCACTATATATATATATATATACATTTATATATATACATACATATATATATATATATATATATATATATATATATATATATATATATATATATATATATATATATTTATATATATATATACATTTATATATATACATACATATATATATATATATATATATATATATATATATATATATATATATATATATATATATATATCTCCATTTAAGATTTCAAAGTGGCTTCCCGCCTCACCCCAAGAGTGATCGTGTTTGGTGACATAAGATAGGTTTTTGAAAAATATTATTTGTTTTTTGATTCGATATTGACAGTGAGATCTTAAAATAATTGTAATTAAATATCAAAAACTGTTTGTTACCTCGCAAATACACGACATAATACTATAATTAATATTACAGTACATATCTTATATCCCGCATATATGCGCCGCTGGTGCCATATGAAAAATATAATTGTTCCTATTGCCGTATGACTGTTTCATATGATAACATGTCACACTATATTCGTAAATGGTTTTAAATTTTATTAATTATTCTGCATAACAGAAACTTAAATCTAATTACAATACAGAGTGTATGAGTACGAGTAATACAAGATATTGATGCTTTTTACCTTTCCGGTCAGTGAATTGGCACCCAAGACTACACGGATGTCTTACGTTATAATAAGCAGTAATCTACGCTCTAACGAGTACGATTACCGTACTGATAAATTTGAAAATCAAAATAGCTGTCATTTCCAATACGAAAATTTTGTAAGAAAAATCTTTTAAAGAAAGCGTTTCTTTGTATCAATATATATTTGTATACAACTGTAAAAATATGTTCACATTTTTTCACTAATATCAATATGCAAAGTACTTTATTTTTTCATCAATTACATTACCTTGACAACGCGTGTTTTTCGAACTGTTTTGCACCCTAATGCGCAAAATAAGTATTTTGCGCACTGTTTTGCAACCTAGAGCGCAAAATGAGTCTTACGCGACGATTCCAAAATTTTTTTCACGTGCCATTTGTTATAACACATCAGTAGTACCAAATTCTTATTATTATTATTGTTTTCCTTCAATTTACTTGAATAAATCAATAATTATTGTATTATTATTCTTTGACAATTATAGAAAAAATATTTTTCGTATTTCATGAGCGAAATTTTTGTTTTTTGACGCGTTCGAATTACTTTTTTGTCCACTTAATACAAAAATAACTATTGTAACGTTTATTACAATTTCGGGTTCGGTGAAGTTTATTTTTAAATAATACACGAGCAATGAAAACACTAACAAAATATTTATTTAAAACGAAAATAATGTAGTACAACTACTAAGACATATATTGATTTAGAACACGTATTTATATTCACATTAAAGTATTTAGCAACGACTTGCACTGTTCACACTTCAAATACAGAATGAATCTTGCCGGCCCAAACTCTCCCTTATATACTGAAACAAGATCTTCTACAATATTCCAGAGCTTTTGGAACACTATAAAAGCATGACGCAGGGAGAAAAGGTTCGAACTTGTTTCTGTATTGCGTATGAGACAGCGCTAAACGCGCAGTAGACTACGACGTGTATACTGTTCCAGAGGGAACAGGGCCGTACTCGCTACACTATTAATAAAATCAGTTATTTCTGTCAAATTAAATTACAATAAAGTTTTTAAAAAATAAGAAGATCAAGAACGCTCCAGTACAATACAGTAGTAGGTACGGTTTCATATAATTTGGTTATAAGAAATAAGAACGTTTGTTTTATTTTCATACGACATATGTCATAATCATACAAATTTGCGCACAGCTTTTTTAAATGAGGAAGCGACGTGAAATCGCATGTTAGAGCAATGCTGGTGAACATTATACGAGTAGCTCGCGTGCCAGAGATAGCACTTCGAAAATTTTACTGGTACGTGAACAATTTATAATTTTATACGTTTAAGAAATTAAAAACAAGTACGAGTTTTGCCTCGCGACAATAAACAAAATTATCTAATATACTATTAAAGAATGCAGACGAGGAAATATTGAGAACTTGGACTGACCCTCTCGAAGTATTAAGTACTGCAGCAAAAATCGTATTAAATATTAATTGATATTAATTTTTATATAACAAAGTTGATGACATGGAAATCTATGTTAATTTTTAAACTTATACTGCAATATCTATAATTTGCCTTCTTTGTTAAGATCTGCTCTGCACGGCAGAAACTCAATAAATATTATCTGTAAATTTTTGGTACGCACACATAAAACGATTCTCCACCACTATTCTAGAGTAAGCAAGTCCCCAAATAGGTCAGTAATTTTAATTATTGCTCATTTCACCATTTGTAATAGATTCGATACATCTACATACTTATTCTCACTTTGAAGTAAAATTTATTTATTCCTTAAATTTATTTTAGGTTCATCTCTATTTCACGAAGTATCCATTGCAGGTCCAACCACAGCTATAGCAGATGTGGGGGGAGACATAATACTGCAATGTATATATTTAGCAGGACAATACTTTCAATACGATAAACATTGGCCATATTGGGATGTTCCTATAATTGTAAGTTTGAATAATCTTTATACTTAATTTATATGTATTTATATAAGAAGTCAACAACACAAATATTACTTGAAAATTATCTGAATAATCACAGTGTTATTGTTGAACATATTTCAAAGCATAATCAAACGTTAGATTTCAACAATTTTACTTTTGTTCTTTCTGAATTAAATAATTACGAATATCTCTTTTTATAAACCTGTTACATCAATATCAATTATGACACTATAAATATAAAAACCGATAATTAATCAATATAAAAACATATTCCATTTGGATCCGCCATTGACAATTTGTTTATATTTGCATATTTTTTAAATTATACGCTAAATTTTTATGCATCACCACGCCGAATTCCGCGAGACGCGTCGCGGAATCACTTCCGACACACCAGCCGTCGCCAGGGGACCCCGTCGTCGATTTTCCGGAAAAGCGAAAAAACACTCATCGCGATCATTACGAGTCGACCAGCCGCTATTACGGGAACCCCACCACCGCGGCAACTCTCTATTCGTAGTAGTGCAATATTGAAAGAAGATGGCTTTATAACTTGAAAATAAATGTGTTAACTTAATTTCTCTGGTCTGTCAACAAATAGAAAATATGTTGCAACAGTACGCAGTATTTCCGGATAGAATTAATCCCAATAATGAACTAATTATACTAACTGTGTGATCGTCTAGTAACAATAACATTTTATAATCCCACAATATGTTTAAATAATACTATAAATATTGAAATATGTACAGTATGTTTCAAGAAATTCAACCCTTAATAATTCGTAATAAGAAGTAGCTGTCAATGGAGGAGGAATTCGGAAAACGTTGGGTTTAGTGAAAGACATGATGGTGCCGTCGTATCTTGTGCATTTATTAAAAATTAAGCAATCAACAATCATTTAATAAACGAATTTAGAACGACCAGACTGATTTCAACACAAAGTTCTGTCGTGAACTAAATCACAATATAGCTCTTTGATATTTATTTTATGCAAGAGGAAAGATACAATAAGAAAACCCAAGCCGAGAGCCATGTGAAAGAATATTATCAAAATATTATTGTACCTACAATGAAAATTACTTATTTTATACATTTCAATCAAAACAACATAGAAGTAATATTTCCACCACAATATATTGTCAGTGCAACAATATCTTTGTTTTAATGATTGTTAAATGAGTGAATCAGTATTGTCGAAATTATTATAGAAGCAACAACAGATTGAGGTTTTTTTAAAGATTTCTTTATAGATGACGATAGTTTATTCAAGGTGGAGGGTATTCTTAGAGGTAACAATTGCCCATCTGGGGAAGGGTTTCATTTAAGGCCACTCCGGAGTGAATACAATTTTCGTATTTGCCCCAAAATCTTATACACCCGCTATAAATATTACCAGTGACTTGCCATATTGCTGCTCTTGGAACCGTGGTGCTGGCCGAGGGTCTATTTATACGGGGTTGTAATTTTTTTACAACGCTGTTATTGTGTATTCAAATATTCGTTGTATTATCTTCGACTTCCGAAATATCTAACCCAGATGATACGAGTTTCACAGATATTTAAGTTTTAGAAGAATTTGCATGTAAATTATTTTGTATTTATTATTTTATCTTCAAATATTTACATACATACATACATAACATAACATCACGCTATATCCCATTAAATATTTATTATATTAAAAACAACAACAATTAAAATATATTAACTGTACGCAATAGCATTATAAATAACTCAAATAATTTTCAAATTATTTATAGTACAGAAATGAGAAATTGCTTTGCTTAAATAAATATTAAGGAATAGCATCATGTAGATGTTATATATATATACATATATATATATATATATATATAGCATCATGTAGATATTATATATATATATATAATTCACCATTGTACCACAGTTTTTAGAATTTCAATCAATAATATTTGCAGCAATAACTATATAATTTGTGTTCATTTATCTTTCTTGTCGGAGGATTTCGTAAAAGAAGTAGAATCTTCCAAAATGAACGACGATGAAATTTGCCGTAAAAGAATCGTGGATATTCAATACTCTTTCAATGAATTAAAATCTATAAAACATCGTGGTTTCGAGTGTTCTTTTTTCGACATAAAGAATTATTAAAAAGTAATTTAAATTCAAATGTAATATTTGTGGCGTAGAAAATGAAATTCACACTGAAAATTTAAAAATAATCGGATGTCAATAAATTAGTTGTGATATAAAAAATCAATTAGGTGTGGGACGTAAAGTTGGCAAATATACACTGAAGTATACAGAAAAAAGAAAAATAAAGTAAGACCAAGGCGAAACCTCGGATATCTAAAAAAAATTGCATGTTGTTAATCACTCAGATATGAATTATAGTCCAAATGTTGAAAATTCGGAACATGATATGAGCAACGTAGAATATGAAGAAGCGAAAAAAATATATTTTAATATAATTAAAAATGCTGACCGAAATTATATTTTCCAAAACCTTTTTGGCGAGTTTATTGAACAGGTTTGGAAGGAAGAAAGGCGAAAACGTGTTACCGCCTCGCACTTCGGACAAATTTGCAAAAAGCGGAAAGCAACATCCACAGACAATATAGTAAAAAATATTTTGTATAATTTGTTTACCGGTTGTAAAGCAACATAATATGGTATTAGAAACAAAAGTACGGCTATTGAAATTCTGGAAGACAAGCTTAAAAACAATAATTTTAAAAGCAGCTTTTTTATACATGAATCCATACCGTTTTTTTTCTCATAATCTTTCATTTCATATACAAATTGTATATTGAAATGCTGTGTAATCTGTGAAAAATTTGATAATGTCCATCACAAAAATGACTATCTTGTTTATTATAGACTTTATCAAAAAACTGACTTACAAATGTTAATATTTTTATATCATCATTATTTATATAAAATTTCAATAAATTTGTTCTGTTAAAAGAGCAGATAAGTTGATAGCTTTTTTGAGTGTTTTCGCTTGTACTCCGGAGCGGCGTTAACAATAACCAAAGCCCAGTGTTGTGTCGTTTTGCAAACAATTATCAAAAAATCAGTACAACAAGGAAAATTATTAGAATAATATTATTTATTTATTTATTTATTTACGTTACGCTGTACAACAGGAACTTAATCCCAATTACAGTACAGGGTCCGCACTCACCGAGCCGCAGTGTGGTAGTTTATATAATTTTTTTTAGCTTGAGTGAGATTCGAACTCGGGATCTCCGGATTCGAATTCCATATTGCTATCCACGCCACCGTACTGACGGACAGTATTTCAGTAACAACCAAAATTCCAATATGTCGTAAAAATTTATACAACCAAACAATAGTAGTTTCCTGTTAGTTCGAATTGTCACTTTGTGAAATAGTAATATTGATTAAAATTCACGTATTCCACAAGCAGAAAAGTTATGAAAAATTTAATCTTATTAAGAATATATGGTAACTCGTGTTCAGTTACCGATAGCACTGGATATGAATTTGTAAGAGTTGAAAAGCGGCCTGGTAATTCATAGTGTAAGAAAGATGGTAATGCTTCTTTTTCTTTTCGAGCGCTACACAACAAACTCAGTGCCTTTCGGCTTACCCAAAACAAATAGAAACACTACATATACAGTTACCTGGCTAGCGATGCTCGGTGGTTCTGGGCGTAGATTCCGGAGAGGTGGAACCTAGCTCAAAAAGGAGAAAATAAAAGGAAGGACAATCTAGTGAGCTAGGAATTAGGGACACGAAGTATGAAATGTTTAAAGTTGAACCAAGTAGGGTAAAAATAGTTAAATTTTAATCTGAATTCATGCATAAAAAATCTAATAATTACAGAATGAAACAATATAAAACTAGAAGTTAACTTAGAAATCTTGAGAACGTTGAACTAACATAGTTCCAAAAGTTCGCTGTTCGTTTGGTAGGTATAACTAGCTAATCTCCTCTTCTAATGAGCTCCAAGAGAGAGAGAGAAGAAGGTAGACTGTAGAGTAGCTTAGAAAACGCGCTACGACTGGAGGGCAGGTATAACAAAATTCTGGGCTGTCTTGTTTCGTTCTCCTTAATAAATGGGCGGAATAATCAACAGTCTCCAGTATGATAACCTTCCTCGACAGTCGTCAAATCTGGTGATGTTAAACTGGAGTATTCTACGATCTCTTCCTCTAAAGCAACTCAGATTAGTATCCCTAGCTGATGTAATCATAAATCAAGGAATTGAACAGCAGCCAGCCGTATCAACTCTTAACAAAATAATCGCAGAATGTACAAAGCAACTCAAAATAAACATAAATCTAGATTTACTAGTTATACAAATTAATTAAATCACAACAATAACTTTATCTCAAACAATAATAGCTTAAATACAAAAAGCAAAAAAAAAATACTACTAGAGTTCAAAAATATATTACAAAATCAAGTACAAAATACCTCAAAATCTAATTACAAATATACAATTTTCAAAAATTTATACTGATATGCAAGCGCTTATAGAAGAAACAAAAAATAGGAATGTAGATGATGATGAAATGATTGATGAAAGGGAAAAGGATGTTGAGACAGGGAGGCCGGAAATATGTAAAATCTTATAGTAAACAGGCTTCGTTGCTTTGTCGTGGCTTGGCTTTAACAACAAAAATCACAAAAGTGCTCTACAGCAACACGAGTCAAACCAATTCAAACAGAACCTAAACTAAATATCACCATAACTTAATATCTAATCAAATATTACAAAGCAAACAAAGAATGTTCCCAAAAAAGTAGGTAACTTTTCTGTTCTAGCAGAGCCTGTAAACTCCTAAATTGTCCAAAACGGTCGGGTCTTAAACTTATTCCCACACATATGCGCTCACTGAATGACGGTGAAAGGTGAAAGGTATGAAGAGGAAAGGGAATCAGAATGGTGGCTGAAAAAAGGTATCAACAAAAAAAAAACTATATCGAACCAACACCAAAAACAAACCAGTAAACTAGCTAAATTAAAACCAAATACAAGGGAATGTCTGAGTTTAAGAGACTTGAAATAAACACTACTGACGATAAGCTTCTTTGTCCACTATTTTATTAAAATGATTGACTACGTTAATTTAACCTCAAAGGAAACACAAACTGTGACTCACAATGAATGAATATCAAAAATAAACTACTCTGGTAAAATAATTTCAAATTAGTTAAATCCTAGATCAAACACTTACACTCAAAATGCAGTCTTCGTGATTTCGATCAGCATCCAAGAACATAGACGGTACTCATGAACTCTAGAGACAAACTCTCCCAGTTCTCGTGACAAAAATCACAATATAGTATTCCCATCCTTGAGGCAAAAAAAATGAAGTAACAATACTAACTCAACTAAAAAATAAATATTTAACCTACTACCTGAGTTTCAGACCTGAATAGTGGGTGGTATTGAAGAAAATCATTACAAGGTTCTGACTTTTAAATTACTTTAGCAAAGAATCTGAATGGAGATCTGGTCGTCTCATTGACTGAGGTAAATCATGCAGTTTATATACTAATATTTCTTACTTATTCCTTCAGCACACTCATGGTTAGATGTAGAAGACTTGAGTTTCCCATTATCGGCGATTTCCTTTCATACTTCTACCATCGGTGGTGTGACGAAAGCGATTTTAATAGCTGTACAAAAATTTCAATTTTTTTCTCTAGATCTTCTCAAATACCGCAAAACATTTTACCGCGAAAACTCTACTTGGTGGGGCACATAAGTCATAGCATTAATGTTACTACTCTCTTCAGCAGCCGCTAAAGTTTGAATGAATCCTTCTAACATAATACCTGTACAAAATAAATAAATAAATAAACAAATAAAGGTGTTTTTTATTTTGTTTTTAAGAAAGTCATTACGAAACCCAGTTGCACATCGAAAAAGCGTTAATTACGATACACAACATTTTGTTTTAGACAGTTGGTAGTAGCGGATGACATACTGAACCTATCAAGCTGAGAATGTTAAAATTTCTATATAACCTCAAAATCTGATTCATAAATGTCAATAACAGTTACCAACGACAACATTTCACATACAAAGTAGATTTAAAATATCGTAGTTTTCTTCTTAATTTAAATTTTAAAAGATGCAAAATACAATAAATAGTATAAATAACTCATTTTATAAGACTTTTATCGTACAACGAGCCACAGACGAGTTTTATAAACTTGTACGCTTGTGAACAAAAACATGTCTTATAAAACTCGTTCTTTAATACACTGTTTGTTGAAGTATCTAACAATTTTTTTTTCTTATATCATTAGAGAATACTTTATTTTGAAATTGTTACAGGAGAGGACATATAAGGAATACCTTGAAATAATTAAATTGACAAACTACGTAGTTCTAATTAATACTATGACACTAAATAATGTTTCTACTGAAGATGAAGGAAATTTCAAGTGTCAGATGAACAGTCGCTTGTACATTAACAATGATTCAAAATATGTTTATGTTAACAGTAAGTGATACCAAGACAAAATAAAATAAAAGTGAAGCTATTAGTAACATGTATCAAAAACTAATTTTATGTTGATATATTTCACTTTCAGGCAGAAAGAACAACCATAGTGCTCCTCGGATCTACTACCCAAATGGAGGCCAAATTCAGATAAATTCAGGAGCTAACATAACACTTCGCTGTGTAGGCTCCCAACCTGTCACATGGGCGGGGCCAAACAGTCGTCAGTATCAGGTAAGCCCAAACTGTTTGAAGTATACTAAACATAAATTCTTACTTAATAATATAATGAGCTGTAAATACTATATTACGAATCTGAAAGGGTCAGATTCCATTATATGTTGTAGCCCTCCAGTACTGTTATTAGGATTAAGGTCCTGCATAAATTATAAATGACACTTTATCAAATTAAATGCTACACAAAAATATTGAATGGAAAATGATAAAATTACACTGTTATTTTATCTTCATTATTGTTTATATCACATGGTGTTAAATTGTACGGAAATATGTATACAGGTTGGTGACCGCGACACCGGAACATGGGACTTTAACATGTAAAATAATATTTTTATAATTTTCTTCTTCCCTTTTTTTTTAGAGAAAAAAGCTTCAAATAAATGTTGTAGAGTATAAAATTCTACATTAATACCAGTAAAAAAAAATTATTTTGCATGCTTTATAACGCCAAATATTAAATTGAAAATTAGCCTAAAAATAGGGATAGCCTTGGAAATGAAACAAAACGAAACAAATTATTCACGTTTTATCAGTCAGCAGAAAAATATATCCTGTTTCATGAATTTATTGCTAGTAGTTTAATGTAAGTGAATTATTAGAAAAAAATGTTAAATAATTACTCAATTAGTGAAAGAAATGATTTTCTTAAATTCCCCAAATTACTTTTTTATATACAGGCATTTAAAAACTAATATCTACAAAACTAGACATGCAAATGCAAAATCTTTAGAACGATACATTACGGAGCAGAAAAATTACAAACCGACAATTAAAAAATATGCAACGCAATTTTTATTACTGAAAGACTGGCAAATAATGTAAACACTTAATTTCAGATAATTCTGAGTTTATTCTGTATTAAACTTAAAATATAATACTAGTATATTATTAGCCAAGGTTGAAAAGATGATCATTATTGACCTAGCGTCAAGATTGTTCCCCGAGGGGTACAAGGCGCATGGTCAATAATGATCTACTTAACCGTGGTTTAAATACTATTTTTTCACTACTAGCTCTGAAATCATATGTACCGAATTCTTTATTAATCATAACATAAGCAATTTGATATGAATACTTGTTAATATCTATAAAAACTAAGCAGGTAGAAATGAAATTGTTTTGTTTTTATATGGTTTTTAAAATATTTGGATTCTCCAAAAAATTTGTCCTGGTAGAATCTTTTTGGAATGAAATAGTTAAAAAATCTAGGTAAGAGGCCCACTCGTGACATGGAAAAAGTATTCATTAGTTTCCGACACGGAAAACCTACAAGACAAAATATAGAACATAATACATTTAGCAAGATGTCCAAAAATAGTTGAAGCATTTTAAAATTTAGATAACTTAAAACATAAATTGGGCATTCATTGCGACGTACTATTTTGGCAAAAAATGGAGTCGACAAATTATCTCTAAAACGTCATAAAACGATAGCAGGCTATATTGAAGAATCGCTCGCTGATAAGAAAGGATTATTGGAATGATACAAACAGTAGCATTTCCATCAGTATTAATTGTTCCTATGGCAAGTGATTATGAGCCACCTTCAACATCATCCCGTTCAGGCCCCATACCTCAATCAATCATGCTAGAATTTTTAATGCTACTTAATATGCCCGTGGGTTACTTTACTGCAACTTCATGGAGTATAAAAATAAAATAAATAAATCAAATAAATATATCATCACGCCTTTTACCCATTACTGGGTGTGGCACTCTGCCTAAGCAGATCTCGGTAAGTGATATATTTTTTCCGCGTGAAGTGCGGTTACCAGCCGTCAAATCACGACCTCCAAAGATGTTAGTGGAGGGGGAGCCACAGGGGTAAATTTAAATTGGTGAAAATTGTTTGTCGGCTGTGGGGATCGAACCAGGGTTCTCAAGATCCACAGGCCGACTCGATACCACTGAGCCATCTACCCCATAAAAAATAAAATAAAAAGCACTCAAATATCATTAAACACGGGTTCTGCAATAATAAGTACTAATCATATTTTCTGTTTATTATATAAAAATGCAATTATAACCCTAAAGTAAACAAAACTGTGTAGTGTAAGATTATTAAATAATATTTTAATCAACATTTACCTTTACAGGAATTTAACAATAAATAAATGCATAAATACATATTTCATAATGTAACAGTAAAGCACACTCACATGTAAAATGTGACACGTAGAAAGATACTTAGTATTCAAACTATAATTTGACTAGGCTAACCAACTTGAAATTAGCCGCCAATTTTAAAATCAAAATTAATATTTTCCATGCATTTAACGAGTTAAATAAATTATTTATCTAGGGTAATAATAATCCATTATTGACCGTTGTTAAGGACACGGTAGAGAAAACCAATTTCACGACTCAAAACGAAGTCAATAATGGCATGTTGCTAGGCTAGAAGTGAAAAAATAATAATTTAATATTGTTGATAATAACAAAATACAACGATCTTTTTCAAGACCATCAACACTTTTACAAAAAATAATTTATTTCATTGCAATTTACCATAAAAAATTTATTTTTAAGCTAATTTTCAACATTTTCTATTTAATTTCTGCTGCGTTATAAAGCTTACAAAATTAATTCTGTTTATTTATTTTAAAATAAAATAAACATATCAGCACACCTTTTACCCATTACTGGATGTGGCACTCTGTCGTGGCAGATCTCGGTAAATTATATATTTCTTCGCTTAAAGTGCGCTTACCTGCCGTCGAATCACGGCCCCCAAAGATGTTAGTAGAGGAGGCGCCACAGGGGTAGATTTAATTTGGTTAAAATTGTATTTTGGCTGTGGGGATCGAACTAGGGATTTCAAGATCCACAGCACGACTTGATACCACTGAGCCACCTACCCCATATTTATTATTTTAATGTAGAATTTTATGTTCTACAACATTGATTTGAAGCTTTTTTTTTCTAAAATAATAAGGGAAACAGATTATTATAAAAATTTCATTTTACATGTTAAAGTCTATGTTCCGGTGCCACGTTGAGCACCCTGTATATTAATTATTTAGTTCGTCACAACTTTGATCATATAATCAACTTTATATCTCTCATATATATACTAGCAATATATTGCTGATGCCCTATACCAGCAATGGTATCTAAACGAAAAAGGAAAGAGAGGGAGATATATGCTATCTTACCTTTATTCATACTTGCTTCAAAATGCGCATGCCCGTAATACTGGAATACTATTGGCTAATAACGAAGTGGGAGAGACATTGCGAATATGGCGAGCTCTCTTTGTCACCACTTGTGTGAATTTGAATTAGTCTGTTTGCTACTTTTGTTAGTGTAAAGACTATCTTCTTCGTTATTATTATGCCAGTCAGTTGTTATTTGTATTTTTCAAAATCTCCTCAAGTTAGTTTAGATGGTTAAATGATTTAATAATCGGAATGTTAAATATTTTTATTTACATGTGAATGATTTTGTTCACAGTTTTCCTAAAAACAAGGCAATATGTAACTTATGGACAAAATATTATTATTATTAGTCAAAATTTATAAAAAACGTTCGAACTATAACAAGAATAAATATTAATATCATACAAATAAAAATTCGCACTTCACTCGGTTATCAGATTTTTTTCGTGATATATTTTAACTGCTTTTCATTTTATACAATCCAAAATTATATATTCAGCATTATCGTTTCAAACAAAAGACACTTCACCTTACATAATAATAATATTTAAAAAAAACATGCGATTGAAATTTAACAAATTTTTTATTATTAATTAACAACAGCTAGATTTTGGTTTTTTTCATCCATAGTAGAATCTACATTGATTTTTAAAATAATAATTTATTTAAATTTCAATCGCAATTTGAATTTTTTTTATTATGTAAGGATATAAAACTAATAAATAGTTGAATTTAGAAACAGAGACACGTCTCTTACCTTAAGGCTCTGGGCGGGACTGTTTAACTACTCCGGATCCTCAGTCGAGCGGGACTATTTGAATACTCTGGAGCTTCGGTGCCGATCGAGATTAAATTAATTGTGTTAGGTTTGGGCTATATCGCTTAGTCCACTTTCCCACATAGTCAGCTAAGGTATAGGACTGCAGAAGTTTAGCAAACTTAATGCACTGTCATGGCCCTCAAGCAAACCGCGGACACAACACTCGTGTACCACAACCAACTCCACGCTGGAAACAAACCAGCATTGAACAATAGTAAATAATCCAGAAATATACATTATAATTTTCAGTAATCAGATCAGAAAATATGGAACAAATAAGTTTATGGCTCCGCAGGAATTTTCGGAAGGCGTGACGGCCAGAGGCGGAAAGTCCAGGTACTGGGACCCCTCTCGGACGGTGTCGTCTGTCACAATGATCTGCAACCAGAAGTATTAGCCGAAAGAGGCCGTTTTAGCCCAATGTTTCATATAAATAAATTAAGAACGATACAATACCACAGGTTTTATAGTTCCCGCTTGTGTGAGTCAATGCAGGTTTCTCACTTACACTATTATATTACACTTTTCCAATGCGATCCAGATATAAATTATGTGGGTTACCAACAAATTCGTGATAATGAATTATTTGTATTTTAATATTACGGAGAACCGAAGTTAATAAAGACAACACTTGGGCTATGATAATTCTATTCTGATGTCAATCAGAAGTAGATTCAGTGTCACCAACGAACTCGCAATAATGAATTTGTTGGATTTTAATATTGCAATGAACAAATTTACAATTTCCCAACTTATAACTAGACTTCTGCCGAAAAATTATTAGGTCCTTATCAACAATCTCCGGTCAAACCTGGATGTGATCAATTAGCATCGTCATTTAATATGATGGACAATCGTACCCGCTCAACAAATCTCAGATTAAACTTGAACACGATCAGTTCCCCAATGTCCGTCAGTACGATGGTGTGAATAGCGATACGGAATTCGAATCCGAAGATCCCAAGTTCGAATCTTACTCAAGCTAAAAATTATATAAACTCCCACACTGCGGCTCTGTGAGTGCGGACCCTGTACTATTATTGGGATTTAGTTCTTGTTGTACAGCGTAACATAAATAAATAAATAAATGTCAGAGCAGAGGACCTAAATCCCGCCGAATATATTGACAGTCGTAAATAGCTCAACAAATCTCAAGTCACATGAACGCGATCGTAACACCAGAACCAGAGGACAGAAACAAAGCTTCTAAGCCCACTTAAAGATCACAGATTAATCTGGACGCGATCACCTATCAAAACCAGAGCATAAGAGCAGAAGTCTTTAGTTGAACGAGATCGGAATCAAGTTCCTCGATTTGAACTCAAACTTGCATATTTAACCTAATTACCCCCATCGATGTTCCTACTCTATCCAAATCAAAACTAACACCGCTCCCGTAATAATAAAATATAAACTCTCCTAAAACCATCAACAAATCGCGTATCTGTAACTATGTCAAAAATTGCGGCCCCGCTACGTCATATACACTCATACAGTTCCTTCCTAAACACGCTTAGCGAAGATTCGTCTCTTTTACAATCAAACTAACGCTGCCCAATCCCGGTCAGTATTCGATAGAGTGAGACCGTGAGAACCCTCCTGCCCTTCGCTAGACACAGACACCTAACACTGCGTCATTATGTTACGTTTTCTTATAATTTTTACCGAAATTATTCGTCGAATATTAGGCAACCCCTAGGGCCGAAATGCACAGGTGTTCTTTGCGGTAGCGCGGTTTGATGCTACTAGTGAGGTCACGCGCATATAATATTGTTTCGTATCGAATAATTTGCTAAGAAGAAATTTACCACATTGTGGGATTTGTAGATTAGTGCTTTCATTGAATATTGTTTTATTTGTCGGCATCCACCCCGGTTAAAATACTTTCACTTAAAGTCTGCTCAAAATCTCAAGGTCTCTGTATTATTTGCTAATTTACAATTGAATTCTTGAATTGAATGAGTACTTTAATTTTACAACCAATGATTTACAATTAACTTGATTTCATCCTTGCTCACGAACTAATTAAATAACAATGGTGTACTTTATTTTTGCAAAAATATTTTAACCGATACTTTTTTAGACTTTAATTTTCCCGTTTGGGATAATTTATTGAATTCAATCCACGTGGTTGGGCTGTGTACGGCTCGCCACACATGTGGTTTTCCTCTATATCTATATCTATGAATTCCGGCATCCGCACTGCTGTTCGGTCATTTCTAGACTTCTGGCACTTCAAACTTTGAAACGCTCCAGCTGCAAACGAATTCAACCTAGTGACTTCCGATATCGCCCTCAAGCGATAACCACGCTACCAGTCACCGCGCAGAATTTCGTTACAGCTAGGACAAATTTATTTTGTTTATTCTTATCATTGTTTAATTTTCATTAGTTATACATTTATCGATTGTATAGTCTGTTTCTATAATCCAAGTAATACTTGCTATTAGTTGTTTTTGGCAGTGTTCGGCAAGTATATAATATCCGCCAATTTTAACGCTTGCTTGTATAATCGCATCAATTTGTTTTGTTTCAATTATTTAGTGGTGTTGCGCTCGCGGTACCAGAGTTGGTACGTACGTCGTTTAGGCGGGTAGGACTGACGCTGTTATGATTGTCTCGTTTATACAGCCACGAACAACGTTGATCCATCATCGGTGTCCCCGTGTCCTAATGGAACATTTCTATTTATTCTCGGTAGTCCTCAACGCTTATTGCAAACGACCTGCTATAGGGCCCCTTTTTGTGTTTATTTTTGTTCATTTCGAATTTTTAAATGCTAGTATTTGATAGTTTTGTGCGAGAGTGGGTCAATAAGTCACTTCGCGAACTTTTTTTCGGAGATCAGCGAGAATCATAACGTTGATCTTTTAAACGATTTCCTCAGTAACCACGTCTCCCGGGTGTCCTGGGCGCTGCTTATCAAAAACAGATGTACGGCCGCGTTTAAATTTATTAAACCAATATCTCACGGTTGTTATTGATGGTAAAAGGTCCCTATAAACAGCATCCAGCTTCTCTTTTATTTCTTCGCAAGTTTTTCTTTCCAAAAATAAAAAGCGAATTACGGACCGATATTGTTTTTTTTTCCATTTTATTTAATATCACTAAACATACTTAATACAAATGACTGTCAAAACAGAACTAACTTATGAATTAGTCTCAAATTATGTATGGCGACGTTTAAAAGGTGGCAGTACTTGGTGGTAATGCCACCGCCCCGCAACATCGCCATCTGTTATCAAACACAGGTTCTTATTGACCCACCCTCGTATGTACAATGAAACTTTATTATTATTACCGTCAATTAGAAATTATATTTATACGTAACATTGAACTATCATCTTCATGCTTCACGGTCTTGTTACCGGGAGGTTAGTAGATCGCTTTTGGTTGAGCGTAGGCAAAGATCTACTGGCGCCCACTCACATGTTATTGCGTTTGATTACGACCCACAGTCTCACGAGCTTTCCGATTTATCCGGGATCCTGCCATCAGGATCGTAGCAAATTAATTGCCGCCGAAATCGATGGGCCCCGCGTGGAGTAACTTGCAGGGATGTGCGTGTAGTCTACTGCAAGTAATCTACGCCATTCTCTTCGTGTAAACAATCATGTAGTCTACGTCTTAATTTTTCATGTAAACAATGTAGACTATGTAGACAATGAAAACACCTGTGTTCACTTAAGTCAGATTAGAAATTTTATCCCTAGAACTAGGGAATTTTAAATGTTGTTAGAGATTTTTATTTTTATTCTAGGGATTACATGAAAAAAAACTAGTTGTGCAGGGCAAAACGTTCAAAATTTGTCTACTGGTTACTTTTAAAAATAGCGCCAAAGAAAACTCCGTCTGGTGAGATGGCGCGTTGATCGATTTTAAAAATATGACAGTTCGCCCAAGACCCAAGACAGACATTCGTCTAGTAATGTACGAGCACTTGCTTTATTAGTTTTATATAAAAGACCGATAATGAGCCGAGCTCACGAATACGAATACATGTAATAGTTACAAAGGAATAAATTTAGGTTATGTTGAATTTTACAACTGTCAGATGCATTATCTACATTGTTTACATTGTCTACGTCGCTAGAATTGTCGACGTATTGTCTACGTGTAGATGTAGACAATTAAAGATTACACGTAGATGCACATCTCTGGTAACTTGGCATAGTTTAGAATTAAATTATAAATCAGTGGTTTAATTTTTCTGTAAGTTTTCGTATTAAATTGATTTCATTTTCTTTTTTATCGCACTATAGTGTTGTTATAGTTATTTTTCTCATCGTTGTTAATCTTGAGTTATTATCGTTTTTGTGGGAATAGTTTACTTGCTATTTCTTTTTTGAGACCTTCGTTTTACTCAGTTTATTTTGTTCTTTATATTACCTTACGTTGTTTAAATAATTTATTCGAACTATTATTCATTCGCAATGGATGTCAAATTGGACATTAATCGTTTAAACTGAGATGAACTCATTTATGAATGGAAAATTTGCGGAATTGAAAAGTTTGCACGGGTCGATTCGATGCGTCTTTCGCTTCGTTCATTGAGAATACTTGAGAAAAGCTCCTTATCATTTGTAATGCCATCGTATCCTTACACTTTTCTTGAAGACTATACGGTACTGCTGGCTCAAGTTAAAGAGATAGCCAAATTAATTGAGGAGTTAGTTAGATTTTAGATAAAAATTTTACATTGTGTTGGTAGGGTAAATCGGTCTGTAGCGACAAACAACGACCAACGAAAACTGCGCCCTAAGGTCTTGTTTAAATTGGCCACTTTGGAATTCTATTTACAATCAATAGCTAAAAGTTCTAAGCTATCGTCGACGATATTAAATTAAATAATAAATCAATCTGCGAGTCTGCGACCGACGCTACATTTTCTGATGTAGATTCTTTACCCTCGGGCAGTGAATCTGAAGTAGAGCTTGCGCGATATATGCCAACTCATAAATTGATACCAGTTTAGAATTGGGGGCTCAAATTTACCGGCGATTTTAAGCTGATGTCCCTGAATTCATTTCTAGATCGCGTTGATGGGCTTCGACTGGCAAGGTATGGCACCAAGCTAGAGCTTTTAGCATCATTAATCAATTTATTCAAAAGCAACGCGTTAATTTCGTATAGAGCGAATAGAATTTTTTTTAATTCGTGGCAAGATTTAGTCAGCGTTCCGAATTTTTACCAACAAATTACGAGGAAACGCTTTTTGAGGAGATCAAACGTGGCACACAGAGCCCCAATGAGTCCATCGGTATTTATATTGCTGTAATGTCAACGATATTAGCCAGGTTAGGTACGAAATTATTGGAGGAACAAATCTCCATTCCTGTAAAAAATATTTTACCGTTTTACCAAACATAGCTCGCAATAATTGATATACATTCGGTTACCGAATTGCTAAAATTGGGTCGCAGAATGGATGAACGTAAATAATCGATTGAATGTTTAGTTCCGCGGCCGCGTCGTCATTCAGCTCTCGAACTTGATTTAGCTTACGTGCACTGTAACCAGTCTTCTTTTTCCGCGTCTGCGTCACACTTTTCGCATTCTCGCGCAGTACTTCCTACTGATACTGTTAGTCATGTACGATAGATAGGAGAGTCGGCCCTGTTGGAATTGTGGGAAGTATGGACACCTTGCTGCTAACTGTTACGCATCACATAAACGTAACTGCTACCGTTGCGGAAAACCGAATGTGACGATAAAAACTTGTCCAACGTGTAATTCGGGTTCGGGAAACGGCCGTTAGATGTCGTAGAAGGCTGCATGCGACATCATAATTCCTTATTGTTCGTCAATTTTAGCACACGCGGAAAATAATGCATTTGAAGGTATATATTTTGAGAAAACAGTAAATAATAAAACTATTTCTTTTTGTGCTGTTGCGAATGGGCAACGATGCGCTTGTGTCGGTAGTATTTCGGTTCCGGTTACGTTGCGCGATGAAGTTCGACTAACTTGCTGACAAACAGTCGAGCCGAAAGTGAAGTATTTTTACCTGCTAACCAAACATCTGTCCCACGAGAAACCAACTTATCGCTCCGTCTGGGACACCCTATGTGCTAGGCTGTGGCCTTGATGAATTGAGCTGGAGGATTGGTAGAAACATGCTGGAAACTGTTGTTAAATATACCGAAATTGAGATCCTGGTGTACAGCTATAATTCCTGTGGTTCAACAGTGGTGAAGAGACCTGTGGACAGTTATTTCCACTAAACGTAACAGTGCCCGAAGGGATCAACATGCAGATATCGACATGGCGCAAAAAAGTTTTGGGACGAAACATCCTTACAGAGGGGGCAGTGTAACGAGTACGGCCCTGTTCTCTCTAGAACAGTCGATATGACGGAGTTACGTCATTCCAGTAGATGTTTTAATTCCGGATCAATTTCTTGGTCTTTCACAACTCCTTCAGTCAGCCAATGGTCGTCTATCACTGTGGTTCGTAAGATTTGGGCAGACTTCTCCTCCTCACGAGTACAGTATTTGGAGTCTTCTGAGCATGGTCGTTTTGATAATGCGTCGGCGTTACAATGACTAATTCCAGCTCTATGTTCGATGACGAAGTCATATTCCTGTAGCCGTTCGAACCATCCTGCTACCTGTTCTTCCGGATTCTTGAATTGTAACAGCCATTCTAATGCAGCATGATCAGTCCTCACCAGGAATTTCCTTCTGTACAGTTATTTTTAGAAGTGGTAGAACGTGTTGCTAACCTTCTTTGTCACATTATTAAGTTGACGATAGTCCACGCTGCATCATATTGACCCATCTCTCCTCTTTACCAACGCCTCTGGTGAAGCCCACAAACTGCTTAAAGATTCGAAGACACCCGTCTTTTTCCATTTCTTAAATAATTTACTCGGTTTCCTCTCTCTTGGCCAGTGGTAATCTTCTCGGTACTTGGCGGATGGGACGTGCAAGGACGGTGTTTATTTGATGCTGGACTACGTTGGTTCCACACGTCGAACACGTCTTAATATTTAGTTATTAAATTCCTCATTCTGATATTCTGTTCCGGGTTTAATTCTTGGCAAGATGTTGACAGTAGTTTGTCCAATTCTGCGGGAAGCTTCTTTGGTGGATTTTGTATAAGATAGTACCCTTCTTCAGTGTAACTGGAAAATAATTCACAGTCATTACTCGAACTGGTACTACCTTTCCGGTATATATATATGTAGCAGACGTATTTTTATGAGCAAGACTCGTACTCTCGAAACCCTCATCGTCACCGAAACAGCGTCTTTACCTAGAAAGACGTAGCCTCGAACCCCTGAGAAGAATGTGCTCTGTAAGGGATGATGGTGCATGCGGGGGTGGTTCTGTTACAGGGTGGAGGAGACGGAAGCCTTGGCGTGGGTTCTGGCGCGGACAAGTTAGTGAGCAACGGCCATCCTTCGAGAGTTACGTGTTTTGTCCCGCGCTATAATTGTACTGTGTTTATATCTTGTTTTATCCGTTTTGTATCTTGTTTTATTCATTTTATATAATATCTACGTGTTTGTCTGGTATTGTTAATATATCGTTAATCCTTGTTGTGCGTGTGGTACCTTCATTTATTCACATTACCCACTACCTCCCAAATCGGACACGAACTTCCTTTACCATCCTAATCTAGACTGTGCTACCCCGGTGTTACAGTGGCGCCCAACATAGTGGCCCGATTTAATATATTGGAAAGTGAACAATACAAGTGCGTGTTCGGTCAGTTCCTGTTTCGGAAAATTCTCAGTTGCCGCCATCTTTGAATTTTGCGCGCCATCGCGTACTGCATCAGTTGCTGCCATCTTGGAGTACTGCGCCTGGCGCCGAAAAGCGCAACCACGCCACCCAAGAAAGCAGCGCCACGACGATCGACTCGTCGCCGCCAGCAACTCGAAGCAAACATGGCCGCGCCTATTCAGATGACAGCCGAACAACTTCAGGAACTAATTAGGGGCCTACAAGCCTCTTCGCGAACGACAACACCTTCAATTAGCAACACGCAAAATGGGAACTTCTCACGCTGCACATCTCGCTTTGATGGAGCTGCAGGGGCAAACATCGAGATATTTATCGATGCTATACGCGCCTATAAAGATTGCGCAGATATCAGCGATGAAAATTCGCTGCGAGGCCTCCCTATGCTACTCACAGATTTAGCCGCGGAATGGTGGGCTGGAGTAAAAAACAGCATCACATCATTCGACCAAGCAATTGCAAATCTTCGCAAGGCGTTCGGGACAAAAAACCCCGCATATCTGATTTATAGGGAAATTTTTGCACAAGAACAAGAATCTGGCACAAAGACAGATATATTCGTCTGCAAACGCCGCGCGCTTATTGCGCAATTACCACCACCAGTTTTTGACCAATCCGTACAGCTGGATATGATTTATGGGCTGTTAAATCAACAGATTCGAGAACGAGTACGCCGAGAAGAAATCAAATGTTTTGATGATCTTCTCAGACTCGCCAGGATTGCTGAAGAACATATTCAGATGCCTGCCATTACATGTAAGATTCCTGTAGAGTCAACGGAACCGAAGAAATTGCGACCCCGTTGTACTTTCTGCCGCAACTTCGGACACACAGAATCTACTTGCCGAAAGCTGACAGCACCGCGTAGTGAAACCACCGTGGAGAAGAAGCCCGTTGTGTCATGTTACGGTTGTGGGGCACCCGGCGTCATCCGAAGTAAGTGCGCGAACTGTCAAAAACACAAAGTAAACGCGAGTGCTGGACTTCATATCGGGTTTAATTCGTTACAAACTGATGTTGGAGAAATTATACCGCGCGCGCGGCCCATTTTGCACGTCGAAATACTGGGCGTAATGGGAACGGGTTATGTGGATACCGGCGCGCAACAAAGCGTCGCGAGTCGCTCATTATATGACGTGTTAGTCGTGAAAGGACAGATTTCTAATCGGACGGAACTAACCACTACGCTTGCAGATGGCTCGTCGCGCAATGAAATTGTTCTTGTAACCACGGTAAATGTGCTGCTGCAAAAACGCTCGATAAAAACGACGTTTATCGTATTCCCGGACGCGAGCGATAACACAACGCTGTTCGGTGCCGATTTTTTGTTCGATGCAGAAATAACTTTAAATATGGCTCAAAATACTTGGCATTTCGCCGATAGTCCGAACCGTGTTTTCGATTTGCCGCGAGAGACAATGCCTGACGCATCATCGGAGCACGCGTCTGTTAACTACCTATCCGGCCTCCGAAGTGATGAAGGCGCTACGCTGAATCCAGACCAGCGTAAGAGACTGGACGACTTTATCGCAGGAAACGATGATATTTTTAGCCAAGGTGGAGAACCGACACCTTTTGCCGAACACACGATAAATGTTGAGAGCCGCGCACCGATTGCGCTGCCCCCTTATAAGATGTCCCCGCCGAAGAAAACTCTACTCCGAGCCGAGATCGACGACATGCTCTCGAAGAAATTCATTGAAGAGTTTGAATCTCCATGGGCTGCCCCGGTCGTGATGGTGCCCAAGAAAGATGGATCCACACGCCTTTGTGTAGATTATCGACGTCTAAACGCGATCACTACGACGGATAGCTACCCGATGCCCCGTATCGATGAATTGCTGCATGATACCGGCAACACGCTGTTTATGACGACCATTGATCTGAAGTGCGGTTATTATCAGGTAGCGATGAGTGCCGCAGACCGCGACAAAACCGCGTTTGTCACGCCGTTCGGGACGTATCGGTTTACGCGCATGGCTATGGGCCTTAAAAACGCGTGCGCAACATTTCAGCGTTTGATGGACAAATTTAAAAATGGACTAACGGATATTAAAGTGCTAGTGTATTTAGATGATTTGATAGTGCTCTCAAAAGACTTTGAATCTCATCTCGCGGATCTAAACAAGGTGTTTGACAGACTGCGTGTTTTTAAGTTACGTGCCAACCGCGTAAAGTGTACCTTCTGTAAGACTCGTGTGAAGTATCTCGGGCACGTAATAACCGAGCATGGAATTGCGACGGATCCCGGGAAAGTAGCGGCAATCGCAGAAATGAGCGCGCCGCGAAATGTCAAACAAGTCCGCACGTTCATGCAGACCTGTTCATGGTACCGGCGGTATGTACCGAACTTCGCGAATATCATTAAATCGCTTAGCGATTTAACGAAGAAAGAGGCCCGGTGGAAGTGGGACGCGTCCCAGCAGGAGGCTTTTTCTACCCTGAAGCTAGCCCTGACCACGGCGCCAGTTCTCCGCCAAGCAGACTTTTCGCTGCCGTACTTGATCCGTACAGATGCCAGCAACTACGGCATCGGCGCTGTTCTATTGCAGGGGGAGGGCGCTGAAGAACGACCTGTCGAGTACGCGAGCCGCTTACTGACGCCAGCGGAGAGGAACTATCACACGACGGAGCGAGAGGCGCTCGCCGTAATTTACGCTGTGAAGAAGTTCCGCGGCAACATAGACGGCGCCAAGGTGATCGTGGAGACCGACCACCAGGCGCTCAAGTGGCTGATGTCACTTCGCTCCCCAGCAGGGCGTCTCGCCCGGTGGGCGTTACTTCTCCAAGAGTACGACCTGGAGATCCGATATACGCCCGGCCGCAGAAATGTGGTTGCCGATACGCTGTCTAGGCCGCCATGCTGCGAAGATGATAACTCATGCAAAATTTGTACCTTTTCAGTGAATCTGCCTACTCAAGGTGCAGAGAAGTTGAGACGGGAACAGCTGGAGGACCCCGAGGTTGCTAAAATTGTGAAGTGTTTCGAGGAAACAGATCACCCAGACCTTCCAAATTGGCGAGCGAGGGGCTATGTTATGATGGAGGGGGTCCTGTATCGTTTCGTCCCGGAGGAAGATGCCGAGGACGCTCAGCTGGTGGTGCCGGAAGCTGGTCGAGAAGATATCCTACGGAAGCACCACGATTCGCCGACTGCAGGTCATTACGGTATTGAAAAGACTCTGCGGCGCATCTTCTGTCGTTACTATTGGCCGGGAATGCGGCGGACCGTAGAGCAGCATCTCAAGTCGTGCATCGAGTGTCAGCGTTACAAGCCGAGTAATTCCAAACCCGCGGGGCTGTTGCGGACGCCGGTTATGGCGCAGCGATTCGAGACGATCGCCATAGATCTGTTTGGGCCGCTGCCGGCCGCACCCTCAGGTCATAAGTGGGTCTTCATCGTGGAGGACGTCGCCACCAGGTGGATAGAACTCTTTGCGTTGGAAGAAGCTACCGCTGCAGTATGCGCCAAGCTGCTGATAGAAGAGGTGTTCTTGAGGTATGGCATCCCGAGGCGCGTCACCTCTGACAACGGGGTCCAGTTCATCAGCTCCGTGATGCAGCAAGCGATGTTCTGCTTGGGTGTGGAGCAAACACTCACGCCTGTATACCATTCAGAGTCGAATCCTGTGGAGAGGAGAAACCGCGACCTCAAGACGCAACTGGCTATACTGCTGCAGGGCGACCATAGGGAGTGGCCGGACAAAATACCTTCTATCAGGTATGCGATGAACACGTCCACCTGCAGTTCCACCGACCATACACCCGCCTATCTCACCTACGGTCGCGAATTGCGATCTTTTGCCGACGTCGAGCGTGATCTGCGCGCGATTGCTGCCGGTGAGAATTTTTCGAGCGAAATCCTGCCGTATTTGAAGAACATGGCAAATACGATGCGAGAAGTTAGGGAGTTGCACGAGAGCTCTCAAGACCGCAACAAACGGTATGCGGACGCCAAACGTCAACCGCCACCGTCGTACGAGATCGGAGATCTGGTGCTCGTGAGCACCCACGTGCTGAGTGACGCACGGAAGGGAGTCAGCTCTAAGTTCGTGCCGCGACGGGACGGGCCATACCGAGTGACGAGCAGGAGTGGAGATATCTACGAGGCAGCGGCCACAGATCGACCTTTGATCCCCCTCGGTCGGTACCATACGTCGGCGTTGAGGCGGTATCACGCCGCTGTCGGCAGCACGCCTCCGCCTGTGCGGCCACTCCGCCGGCGAGGTAGGCCGCGTAAGCAACTCACGGAAGCAGAGCCAAGCTCGCCAGCTAGAACCCGCGGGGTGACTACGCAAGAAGTGAAGTCCTCTACTGGATCCTCCGCGAGGGCGCAATGTCGGATCCAGAGGGGGAGCCTGTAGCAGATGTATTTTTATGAGTCCGGCAAGACTCGTATTCTCGAAACCCTCATCGTCACCGAAACAGCGTCTTTACCTAGAAAGACGTAGCCTCGAACCCCTGAGAAGAATGTGCTCTGTAAGGGATGATGGTGCTTGCGGGGGTGGTTCTGTACAGGGTGAGCAACGGCCATCCTTCGAGAGTTACGTGTTTTGTCCCGCGCTATAATTGTACTGTGTTTATATCTTGTTTTATCCGTTTTGTATCTTGTTTTATTCATTTTATATAATATCTACGTGTTTGTCTGGTATTGATAATATATCGTTAATCCTTGTTGTGCGTGTGGTACCTTCATTTATTCACATTACCCACTACCTCCCGAATCGGACACGAACTTTCTTTACCATCCTAATTTAGACTGTGCTACCCCGGTGTTACATATATATATATATATATATATATATATATATATATATATATATATATATAAAATATATATATATATATATATATATATAAATTGTCACGAATAAATATTGAAACTTAAAATGTGTTTTTTTTTAACAAATTGCGAAATCAAAAATATCATTTATATATATATATATATATATATATATATATATATATATATATATATATATATATAAATGATATTTTTGATTTCGCAATTTGTTAAAAAAACACATTTTAAGTTTCAATATTTATTCGTGACAATTTATAGGCTAGCGTACTTCCAGCTAGACAAGTTAATACAATCTGTCTTACACATGTCTCTACTCCTATTTATTACATTTCTTATCTTATATTCTAAGAAACACGAATGACATTGTTTCTGGTGTCGAATAACGAAACTGCAGCGTATCGAGATTCATAATTCCTCTCCATCAAGTTACAATGTTATTGTAGGGAGTTTAATTCTAAATCCTTATTATTATGTTGTATAATCCTATTTTGTTTACATTTAATAATAAGTGTATATATTTTATTTTTAAATAGTATTAGGATAATAATAATTATCATTAAAGCCCGGATATTTAGGCTCTTAAAAACACCCAAATAAGCAGGCATATAGGCCGGTAATTACTCCAAAATAGGCGGGATTTTAGGCTGCCTAAATGTAAATAATTTGTTTTAAAAAATAAACGAATCCTTTTTCTAATATTGGTACTCGTATCTACTCTTCGTAAAAAAATATTATTTTAAACAAAAATTCATGCAATCTAAAAAATAATAATGTAGGGTTTTCATTTTATTAACTATTATGCAAATTAAAATTATGTAGTATACTTTAATTCACAAAATGTTACAAGCAATTGCTCTATGAAATTTTCGGAAGGGACTGTCTTCGGTCTGTCAGAACTGGCTTGTAAGTTGAAAACTTCGTTCGACATCACAAAATGTGACAGGAGCGTTCTTATATTTAGCCATGTCGTCTAAAGTTACCTCAGCTCCATTGATTAATGGCAAAAACAATTGAATTGTCAAGTAAAATTTTAACTAAAAAAACGTTTTTTCTTTCGGCATTTTAAATTCACACACAAAAACTTGATTAAAGTAAGTTCTTTAAATATTATAGGTTAGGTTGAATCACTTTGTCGTGTGCTGAATCAACGAAGTAGATGATAAACCTTGTCTGCTCAATAAAAGTTAGAATAGGCAACAAAAATAGGCAAAATAGGCTGTATAAGGTAAAATAGGCACAATAACCAAAATATAGAAAAAATAGGCTCTAAGGCACGAAAAAACCTTCCATTACACGTAAACATATTACCTAAGTATAGAAAAACTAAATTGCCTGAAGTATATTAAAATTTGAATCTAGGCAATTGCCTAAAAATCCGGGCTTTAATTATCATAATAGAGAAAATTATATAAAATGTAGGTTTATGGTGATTGCTAATTTGTTTGATAGATTCAATTACTTTTAAATGTGTAACATTCAATTTTAATTCATTTACTTTAGTAATTTGCGGCACTTTCTTTAATTCCATATTATTTAAGTTATCGAAAATATATTCTTGATATAATGGTTTATATTTTTGAAATTGCCAATTTTTTATGGCGCACGTATCTTGGTCATTAAGAAAAATACTCTGCAATTGTTTATATTTATAATTATTTCCACAGTTATTTCCACTCTAATTTTTGCGGGTTTGGTGAGAAAATTATTACTTTATTTGTGAATGGTATTTGGGAAATATAATTCTTTGTTGTAATTTCCTCACTTAAACAATCATCATATACTTGCTTATTTCTTCTTCTGATGGCACTACAACCCAAATCGGGCCTGGGCCTACCGGGCACACCGAGCCGCAGTTTTTACACTGCCGTACTGCCGGTTTTCGTAGTCGGATGCTACATAATTTAAGACGTATAAGTGACTAGCTTATAGCGCCCGAGTGATAAATACATGTAACTGTATTTTATATTTTACGACAAATCACACATTGTCGACAGGCGGATTCGAACTGACGAACCTTGGTTCGGGTGACGTCACAGTATGTTAAGAGATGTGTTTTAACACGCTCAGCCAGCGCGCCTGTACTTGCTTATTTAGTATATTTTTATTTTTTTTCCTTCTGGCTTCCTGGCGGACCAACTACTAAGGTCATATGCCGCCATTACGCCCTGATCCTGCGTTTTAGATTTTAGAGTCAACAGCAACGCGGGTTTCTCGGGACGGTCACCCATCCAAATACTCCCCGCGCGCAACGTTGCTTAACTCGTGTTATCGCATAGATCAGTTCCAACGAGTTGAGCCATGGCCGTTGACATTTAGTATATTATTAATACAACTATTTATAGGGTTATAATTTGATATACAATATTTCTTATTTATAAACTTACAAATAGAGACATACTTATTGTTATGTGTAATGTACATGGTGGGTAATTCTACGTGAAATCGGACAAAAAAAGGTCGACCCTCTCAGATTTTTCTATAAATGCGTACACTTGTTCATTTTCATCTAAAACTAAGTAAGAAGTACCGTATTTGGCCCATTCTGCCGGGTATTAATTTATATTCTAAATATTCATAAATAGCTATTTTTGCGTATCCGCAGAGAGCACTTGGGAAAAAAATTCTATATAAAATCAACAATGATTCCAACTAAAACAAATGAATTATATTCTGAAAGAGCACATTTTAGGCTATTCCGCTATAACTGTTACTGCAGTATCCGACTTGCCAAGGGTCACAAAGTAACGTAATCTCACACACTTTTTTGTCTATATAATATATTTAAACCATTGAACGTTAATACATGTTTATAGATAAATTATATTTTGTTTTCAGATCAAGTAAAAGCAAAAAAAAAAAACAACAGCTGAAACATCATATTAAATATACTAATATATACTAATTCTTCTAGGGGTTTCAGTTTGCAATTTCGTGTTTTAATTCTTAAATGTTCGATTAATGTCGAATGAAATCTTTCAATCGCATTCGATTTTGGGTTTTGAGCTGATGTTATGTGTAACTTTATCTGGTTATTATGACAAAATTTTCGTAGGGATACGTTATAAAATTCACAGCCTTGATCGCATATTAATTTTTTGGAGGGAATTTGTATTCTAATAAATGTTTCCAAGATTTTCACTATATTCTTACTTTCTTTTGTTTTAATGGGGTATGCCTGTGCATATTTTGAGAATTGATCATAGATTGTTAGATAATATTGTCCGTCGAGGGATAATAAGTCAGTATTTATAATTTCAAAAGGTCGTTCAGGTGTTTCAGTGAGATTGTCAGTGAGTTGTATAGGTTTCCTGTCATATTTACATTCTTTGCATGTTTGGGAGTTATTTATAAATGCATTTATGGTGTCTATCATTTTAGGCCTATAGTACTTTTCTTTTAGTTTGTTATAAGTGTCCATGATTCCGCAGTGATTTGTTTTTCCTATATGATATAAATATACGATTTCATTTTGTTCATCTAATTGCTCTATGTCCTCTACTTCTTTGTTAACTTTAATGATATTAATACTATTTGTTTCAAAGTCCTTTTGAATAAGCTGGTTTAAAAATTTAAATATTTTATCATTGCTTATGCAATATCTAACTTTAGGTATAATATAATTTTTTATAAATTCTCGAAGTTGATTTTCTGCTTTACTCTCTTCAATAGTGACCGTTAGTCGTTGTTTTTTGTCGTGTAATTTTTACGTCATACTTTTGATCGAAAGAGAATATAATTTGGTTATCCGCTATGTTTATTCTATTTTCTAGGATTTTTAAACCGTTAACGGGGTGTTCTTGGGCAGAATGTATCGTTTCAGTATCGTCTTGTGTACTGATTATTTTTCTTATTGAAACGTGATCTTGTTCTAGAATTTTTTCTAATTAAATGCTTGATTCTAATTCGTCACTTAATACAAAATTTTGGGGTAGCGAATAAATGTTAATTTGTATTCTCGAATATTGAAGTTAAAATTTTGTTCAATTCTTGCTTAGGTAATCTATCCAAACCGCATGATAGATAAGGGATGTTGATTTCATATATATCGTTTTTAATAAAGTGATCACGTAATTGTGTTAATGATTGTTTTAATAATTTTGTGTTACATCTATCGTCGGGTGATTCTTTTGAGAATAAGTGAAAGATTTGTTTATTATATTCATTTTGAATTAATTATAATTTTGTATGGTAATTTATTCATACAGAAACTTTTACTGTTATTGATCATCAACTTGTTTTGCTAATCTCTTGACGAATTTATAATCTTTTGAAATACAGTGTGCAAAGATAGGGGTTGTTGTTACGTCGCCTATTTTATGATTAATTTTGAATTTATTTCTAATTCTGCTTAAGAAGTCTGCAAAATTATTCGTTTTTCCAGCTATATATTCTACTTCAAAATTATATTCGCTGAGTTCGATCTTCCATCGCATCAACTTCTGATTCGCGTTCTTCATATTGAAGAGCCAGACCAGTGGTCTGTAGTCGGTGCGTATTATAAATTTCCTTCCGTAAAGATAAGTTTTAAGATTTTGAATAGCCCATTCTATCGCTTTCAATTCTTTCTCAATCGTAGAGTAATTTTATTCTTGAGAGTTAAAGGTTTTAGATGCATAGGCGAGTGGTTTTTCCTGTAAATTATGATTTTGAGAGAGTACGGCACCCATTGCATAGTCGGAAGCATCGGTGGTTAGTATACAATTTTTGTTAAAATCAGGGAATGCGAGTATTGGTGGGTTTGTAGTTAGTTCTTTCATTTTCATAAAACATTTTTTGTATTCATCATTATGTATATCTATTATTGAGCCTTTGCGTAGACAGTTTGTAAAAGGTTTAGTTAATTTTGAAAAATTTGGGATGAATCTACGATACCAGGAAAGCTTGCCTAAAATTTATTTTATCTCTTTTATTGTTTTCGGGATTTGAATATTTTGTATTACTTCTATTTTTTTTTGTATTTGGCTTAAGGCCTTCATTTGAAATTACAAATCCTAAATATTCGACTTCTGTCTTGAAAAACTCTGATTTGTCTAATTGTATTTTAAGGTTTGCTTGTTTTAAATATTCAAAAACTGTTTTAATATTTTCTAAATTTTCTTGTTTGGTATTGCCAAAAATTATAATGTCATCTAAGTATACAAGGCATATTTTACCAATTAAATCTTGTAATATTTCATTCATGCATCTTTGAAATGTTGCAAGGGCGTTAATTAGACCGAACGGCATACACAGAAATTCGTAATGTCCTGAATTTGTGCTGAAGGCTGTTTTTTCTCTGTCAACGAGTATTTGGTGGAATCCCGAATATAGATCAAGTGTAGTAAAGTATTTTGGTTTATTTATTTTATCAAAAAGTGTGTCAATGTTTTGTATGGGGAATTTGTCTTCTTTCGTTTTTTGATTTATTTTTCGAAAGTCAATACTAATCTGGTTTTTTGTTTGCCTGAGGCATCCGCTTTTTTTGGTACGATCCATATGGGCGAGTTATATGGACTTCTTGATTTTTGTATGACTCCTGTTTTTAACATAGTTTGAATATGTTCTTCGATGTCTTGTTCATAAATTTGCGGTAGTCTGTAGTTTTTTGAGTATATAGGGTAAAATTTTATGTTGTATTTTATTTGTAAATGTCAATATCTCGTTTTCTTTTAGAAAAAGTGAATCATATTGTTCTAATAAACTATACAATTTGTCTTTTTTGTCTGATTGTAAGTGTTCGTCACGTATTTGTACGTAAGTTTCATTATTCTGTTTACTCAGGTTTTGAATATTAAATTTCATCTGTTTCATTTGAATCACATCTTCCGAGAAATTTATAATAGTATTTGTTTCACGTAGTATTTCTGTTCCGAATAATAAGTTACAATTTACATGGAAATTTAGAATGAAAAATGTATACTTTTTATTAAATATTTTAATTCCAACATATTTGTTACATTTCACTGTATTTGTTGCGGTTCTAAAGGTTAAAAATTCTTCTAAAATTTTCATATTATTTTGTTTTACAGTTTGTTCTGTTATTAAGTTAATATCTGATCCTGAATCGATAAGGATTTTAAAACTTTGGAATTTAATTATTGGGATTGTTTTAAACAGGTTGTTTGACTTTGCTACTACTACCTAATTTACTTGGTTGAAGTGTAACCGGAATTGTATAAAATTTGTTAGGTATTCTTTCAATATCTTCGTCGAAAGACATATATTAACATTTATGATTATTAAAATGTGTAATTGTATGTTTTGCCTTGTGTCGGGGCTCGTTTTGTTTCCTAATAGCGTTAGCCGTTCCACAAAACCCTTGTGTTAGTTTATGTAACAGTATTTAGACACAGACCGACTGTTACGACCAGCAAAATATATTTATCTACTATGAAAGTGGACTTACAATAAGAGTATCGTGAAGTAGGCTGCTGTTTTCATAGTAGTGATGGTCTTGATGCGCTTCAAGTTGGCGGAAATTGTGTTTCTGTCATGCAGCTCTTAGATCGTTTGGATTGGTGGCGTAAAGACGGGTCGTGATTAGACCCTGGTGCGACCAATGCTTAGGTCGTTTGAAGATCGTGGATGATGTTCAGATAACTCTTGTGTAAATTTAAAAATTTTCGACAAGCGTTTCATAGACTTACGAGGTTTATTTTCACTCACTGGATTCTTGTCGGCTACCCTACCGACTGCGCCAATTATATTTTTGATTTCGCAATTTGTTTTAAAAAAAACAAATTTTAAGTTTCAATATTTATTCGTGACAATTTACAGGCTAGCGTACTTCCAGCTAGACAAGTTAACACAATCTGTCTTACATATGTCTTTACTCCTATTTATTACAATTTCTTATCTTATATTCTAACACGAATGACATTGTTTCTGCTGTCGAATAACGAAACTGCAGCGTTTCGAGATTCATAATGTATATATATATATATATATATATATACAGGATGTCTACTTTTTTTTCCGAACATAGGAAATTCAATGTAAAATTTTTGATTTAGCGATATCTCTTTACCTATTACTTTTAGAACAAAATTGTACGGAAGCCAAATGTTCAGAATGAAAAACTGCATCCATAGAGTATAAATTTGTCGTTCAATTGAATTTAATCTAGACAAATAAATACCTATTATCTAATTTGTTTTATTTCTCATGACACTCTGATAATTTCTTTAAAGCCTGTATTTCCTTTTGCTCGGACATAAGAAACAATTGAACAACAAACTTATACTCTATGAATGCAGTTTTTCATTCTGAACATTTTTCTACAGTACACTTTTGTTCTAAAATTAATAGGTAAAGAGATATCATTAAATCAAAATTTTAACATTGAATTGCCTATGTTCGGAACAAAAATTAGATACCCGATATATATATATATATATATATGTTTATTTATTTTTCCAAATATAGTTCAATCAGTGTAATTTAGTGGTTAATAATAATTTAAGTCTTAAAATTTACTCCGTTGTGTTAATCTGGTGTAATTTACAATTAAATAATTTCAAGTGTTTCATATAAACGCCAATCTTAGTTGACTGTTTAATTAGTATGTCAGTGCTGCTAACAGTGACTTACTATATACTAAGCCGGACTGGTAATTAAAGGCTACTCACAACAGAAAGGTATTGACTATGACCAGTCCTTCAGTCCTGTAGCAAGAACATCTTAGATTCGAACTGAGTGCTGCAGCCAAGCACAATATGGTACTTGGTCAGATGGATGTTTCTACAGCATTTCTTTACGGAGAACTTAGTGAGACCATATATATATATATATGAAGCAACCGGAAGGTTAAAATGATGGTTCCGGTAGAATCTGTCCTTTAAGGGGTAAGGCCACTCTAGACAAGGAAAAAAAGGGTAATTTTCTAGATTTTTTTCAACGAAATCTAAACGTACTGCTTAAGAACTGGTATTGGATCTGTATTTAGTGCTCTTTAAACTTTATTTGAGATTTTTTTTTCAAGAAAATATTTCAAATTGTCGTCAGTAATTATGTAACCCTCCTCGTTATGACGAGAGTTAGCAAATAATATACGGGTTCTTGTCAGATTGAAGGACGCAAGTATTTAAGTATAAAAGTATAAATATATTTAATAAATAGTTTTACATACATTTACACAGCACTACTCGATACAGCCTTGATGTGTTGACTCTAACGGGTTTACACTCTACTCTGCTGGCCCAACCGGTCAGCCCTTTGGCACTAACTATCCCCCCGAGTATCATATTCATTCCTTATATAATATTGGAACAATGCTAAGTCAGCAAAATAAGTATTACACTTTGCTATACTGTTTATATATTACACATGTCACACCATGACCCAGTTATTGAAGTTACTTAATATGTATGTCTTAATTGTGCTGACTTAGACTTGTTACATTCCTCCCTTCTTTGAAATTTGCTTCCGTATAGGGGCACAATTTCCTTAAATCTAAAACTTAGTGTCTCTATCGACCACTACACTTCACACGATTGTATATCTAAACACTGTACCCAGCTGCGCCTCTTTGGATGCGTGGTTCATCACCATGGGATGAGTCTTCCTCCTCCTTTGAATGATGCCACATCGTTAACGAGTCGTGGACTGCACCTTTGGCTGCGACATGCACTTTTTGGTTCGTTAGCCCTTATTCTGCCCTGCCCTGCATGCCCTTCTGCTGTCCTTAGTTCTCGGCGACGTCATCTCTTATTTGGCTGTAGCTGTCGGTTCCCTCAAAACTGTGGTGAAGAGTGGTCTCTCCTTAAATTTTAACAACCTAAAACTTGTATAACTTATATCTATTCTATCTATAAAGTTGCCACATATTTTTCGGACTTGGTTCTACAGGGGGCGCACTAGGTGTTACAACCCCGGGTATTTCCTTTTCCTCATCACGGTTTACAATGATTGTTTCCAGTTCTTGCTCATGAACTGCTGATCGCGCCTTCCTGTGATGGTTGTGTAGCACCACATGCGTCAGTGCATTCCACAAGCAAGCTGCTAGTCCAATCGTACATCCTATCGTACTATACAAGTTATATCCATTCAAAAGTGCGTCTAATGTAAATTTAAAAATTTTGAAAATCGTGTAAACCCCGATGAATCCTGACATAAACATACCCAGACTGGAGAACCAACCCTACATTTGCTTGACAGTAGACATGGCCAGGCTCTGTAACTCTCCTTTCGTAAACCAGTCGAGAGTAGACAAGCCTTGGTCTGCTGTGTCTCTCCCGACCACCCTCCTTGTTATGATGTTGGCAATGGCTTGTCGTTCCAGTCCAAAAATTAACGCGTCCTGCGCTGATTTTATCTCCGCCTTGGAGTATATGCCAGCATTGCCGATATCGTACAAGGGCTTGAGTTTAAACTGCGGCTCCTGCTACACCTCCAAGACTTCCGGTTCAATGCTCTGTGTTAATTCTGGACTGTAATCTAGCCATGTGTTTTCTACGTAATACAGAGCCGGCGCAAGGTGACTGCAATCTATCTGCTCTGCTTTTTCCTGTAAAATATGTGTCAACGGAGTCATGGAGAACTTTAGAGACTTCACCCATGACTCGCCCTACGTACCCTAACTTATTTTTAATTAAAGTGCTTACTGCATACTGTGCAAGTGGAATAGTGCTGTTTAATTTTGCTAATTACATTCTTGTGGTTTTGTAATTCGTTTACTAAATATTTGAATCATAACTCCTTGTTATTTTTTTTTTTAACAACAAAAAAAAACAAAACAAAACAATAAAAATACTACTGATACTACTCCTCCACGTCCTTTAGAGCCACGGTGATGATGTTTGTGCTCGGCCCTCTGCAGTCAAGAGTAGAGTTGCTTTTATCTGTAACAAAATAAGAAGCTACTGTCTTCCTGGTGTTAAGATCCAGGGGTGGTCTTGAACTGGCCCTCTGCTTCGCGTGTGATATGGTGTGGTGGGTGTTTGTGGTGCTATTTGTTTTGAAATTTGTCTGCTTGCCAAGTCCTGTAAAACTAATTGATAATTTTGAAAATTATTGTCCTTTTGTTGTGTGTTCGTCCCGGTATCTTCATTACTCTTTTCTGTCTCAGTTGCTGGTTCGTTTTCTTTGTCTGCTTCTATGTCCGCTTTAAATGGTTTTAAACGATTTACATGTACCTTCAGAATTTTTCCCGATTTTTTATCTTTAATTTTATAATTTACGGGCCCCATTGATTCTATAATAAAGTACGGTCCTGTCCAAGGTCTATGTAGCTTACGCGACGTTCCTATCTGTACTGTCGGGTCATGTAAATAAACCGCGTCACCGACATTGTAACTTGTCGACTTTGCGTTTTTGTTAAATTGTTTGTGTACTGTCTCAGTCGTTTGTGCTACGTGCTGCTTTACCTTACTGAATACTAGTTGCAGTCGTTGTTTTAACTCTGCCGCGTAATTGTCGTCGTAATCGTAACGTAAAGTCTGAGGTCTAGTTATGTTGTCGTATGGTAACTCCATGTCTCGGCCATGCATCAGGAAAAATGGTGTCTCACCTGTACTGTTGTGTACGCTACTTCGGTACGCCATCAGCACATATGGTAACCACTCATCCCAATCCGTTTGGTCTCGACTCACAAAATGCGATAACATATCTTTGAAAACACGGTGACTTCGCTCTATCACTCCGTTCGTTTGCGGCCTGTAAGCAGTTGTTTGAATTTTTTCAATTTCAAAAATTTTACACACTTTTTAAATATTTCTGCAGTGAAGTTTGCACCCAGATCTGTTAGTAGCTGCCTTGGCGCTCCATGTCTGGTGATGATTTCTTGTGCTAAAATTTTTGCAATTGTGCTCGCTTTCTGGTCTGATATCGCAAATGCTTCAGGGTATTTTGTGAAGTGATCCTGGAACGTCAGAATATATTTGTTACCCTTTGTACTCGTCGTCAGTGGTCCGACAACATCCATAGATACTCTTTGTAATGGCGCAGTAACTTCTTGGAATCTCTGTAGCGGTGCTGGTTTGTGATGTGGTGACGTTTTTCTTTCATTGCATGAATGGCATTTACTGCAGAATTCTTCAATATCTTTGCTCATATGTTTCCAGAAGAATTTTTCCCTTATTCGTTTGTTTGTTTTTTCGAAACCTTGGTGTCCGGCATACGGCAAGTTGTGGTAATCGTGCATCACCCGAAATTTCATTGATGCTGGCACAACTAATTTATGATGTCTTTCGTTATCTGATTTTTCTTTAAACACAAGACCTTCGACATCTATGAAGAATCCTTCCTTCTTTTTGCATTGTGTTATCTCTGCATCTGCTAGCTGTTTCTGGATTATAGTATGTCTGTCCCATACTGGCATGTACGCATTTTCTTCCGCTTCGATTGCTTGCACTGGAATTCGTGATAACACGTCAGCATTAATGTGTTTTTTTTGCCTGGTCTGTGAATTACTTCGAAGTCGTGTTCACTCAATGTTAGTGCCCACCTGGATAATCTTGAATTGTTGTCCTTGAACTTCATCAGCCATTTTAGTGGTTCATGATCCGTGATGACTGTGAATTTGCGGCCATATAAATAACAGCGATAGTATTTCACACCCCAACATACAGCTAAACATTCCCATTCTGATGTGGTATAATTCATTTCGGCCTTGTTTAGTTGTCGGCTAGCGAAAGCTATAGGTTTTTCATACCCTCCAATTTTCTGACTTAGAATAGCGCTGATCGCTTTTCCGCTGGCATCCGTTGATAGTATAAATTCTTTAGAAAAGTCTGGATGAGTTAGTACTGAATCTGAACACAGGGCATTTTTCAATTCCTCGAATGCTTTTTCACAATCATCTGTCCAGTTGAATGCTATATCTTTCTTTGTTAATTCTGTAAGTGGTTTTGCTATTGTTGCGAAATTTAAAATAAAGCGTCTATAAAATCCTACAAGACCAGTAAAAGCCCTGATTTCTTTTACATTTTTCGGTCTTGGATAATTTTGAATAATTGAAATTTTGTCGGGATCTGGTTTTACACCTTCGCCATTAATAACGTGACCTAAATATTTGGTTTCTGGTTTCAAAAATTTACATTTACTCGGTTGTAGTTTCAAGTTTGCTTGTCTCAACCTGTCAAAGACTTCCTTTAGTCGTTTCAAATGATCCTTAATTCCGCCATTATTAAAAACAACTACATCATCCAGATATACTAAGCATCTTTCGCCTGTTAGTCCTGCTAAAACGCTATTCATAAGTCTCTGGAATGTACTGGGTGCATTCGCTAATCCGAACGCCATTTTTGTGAATTGATAATGTCCACCATCAGTTGTGAACGCTGTTTTCTCTTTATCTTGGTCCTCTACCTCAACTTGCCAGTATCCTGATGCCAAATCCAGTGTTGTAAACAGTTTTGCATCCCCTAACTGGTCCAAGGTCTCTTGCATATTAGCAACAGGAAAATAGTCCCTTTTTGTCACTTTATTTAGACCTCTAAAGTCTATGTAGACCCTGATTTTGCTTTCGCCATTTTCTGATTTTTTGGTACCATAACCACAGGCGCTGACCACGGTGAGTTCGACTGCTCAATAACCCCTGCTTCAAGCATCTTGTCCAGCTCCGTTTTCAACTTCTCTTTTTGACTAAACGGTACTCTATATGGTGCTTTTGCTATAGGCTGTGCATCTCCCGTGCTTATCTTGTGTTTTATATTATGTGTACATCCTAGTTTGCTGTCTTCCCATAGAAATACATCCTCGTATTCTCTCAATAAGACCAGTAACTCTTGTTTTATATCTTCTGGCAGATACTCTAACTGTAATTGTTTCTCAATATCGCGCGGACCCTTATTTTTGTGTATTCCGTATACATCTATTTTCCTTAACTTGCATTCTGCATCTCTATATTCTTCTTTTAACTTCTTTTCATTGAATAATTCTGCTTTTCCCACAATCGTATTTTTCTGAATAACCATTTCCTTGTTGGTTATATTCACAAGCTTGATAGGTATTTCTTTTTGTGCTTTAGCTAGCACCCTTGCTGCCATAACGCCATGTATTTGGATCTCTACTGGTTCCATTAAAATATCGTGTTCCGTATTACCCAGATTCTGAACGGCTGTACACATTATTTCGCAGTTTGGTCGAATCGTAACTGTATCCTTTAACCTAACCACTTCACTGGTTTTTGTGCCATTTTTTTCTTGTTTTAGGGTACTGATTTCCGACTTCTGAATTTTTGCGTTTATCTTCGGCATTTTACTATTAAGTTCTCCCATTTTTAAAGGTATCGGAATGTTGCTAGCTTGCACTTCCTGACCTTTCTCAACTGCGCTACTTGGCTCCGTGACGTTATCATGCATTGTTTCCACTTTTGCTGCTGTCAGCACTTCTTGGTTCGAGTTGTCCGCTAACAATTTTATACGCATATTACCTAACGTGATTTCATCCGTGCCGTAGTCTATGCTGGCTTTAAAACATTTAAAAAAATCACGACCCAAAAGACCGTCTGCTTCTAACTTTATGTTGTCTGAACAAACCACACAATTAAATGCAATATTTGAATTTTCAAAACAGAAATTTACATTTGTTGTTCCGTAATATACTATCTCGCAACCTGATATTGATGTTAACGCTCCCACATTTTCCGCTTCTATTTGCCCCTTTGTGAATTTTCTTTTAATTAATGAAACAGCTGACCCTGTGTCTACTAACAGTTTTAAAATTTTATTGTTTACCAATGCTAATACAAAATTTGGAATATCTTTTAATTTGAAATCTGAATTTGGACTAATTTGAGTAATTACTGTTTGTTTAAAATTTTGACCCGAATATACTAATACCTCCCGCGACGGGGCGCATGCGAGAGGGATTGCCCGTTTAAATGTGACGTATTAGACTGATAGCGTGAACTCTCTGTGAACCTGTTTGTGTTTTCTTCTCCTCGATATCCATTATTCCAGTTATATCTATTGCTTCTTTCCGGTGGTGGATCTCGGTATCTATGTGTATTGTTGTAGCTCCTGTTATAATTGTTCTTGTTTGTTCTTTTCCAACAGTCAGCAATGCCGTGGCCTGGCTTTCCGCAATAGTTACACGTTTCCATTTGTTTGCAGTCTCTTTTGAAATGGCCTGTAGCTCCGCAATTATAACATTTTTTCACTTCCTTGCCGTTGGTTGTTCTTCTGTCTACAGCTCCGATTTCTACGTTTTCCATTTTTACTCGCGTTATTTCCATTTCTTCTCGTTCAGCCATTGTTACCGCTCGCTCGAATGTGAGGTCATCTCGGGAGTCCATCATGATTTTAATGTATCTACGGATTTCTTGACGTAGCCCTATTTTGAATTGTTCTAAACATATCTTCGCCACCACTTCTTCTTCTATATTTTCTTCCGATATTAGTTCTTTCTTGAGTTTTCTTAGCCTTTGTGCAAAATTTTGGACGTTTTCACCGATCTTCTGTTCGCAATTCGTCAAGTCGCGATAGATCTGGCCTGGTTGTCTTTTTTTCGAGAATCGCTCAGTCAATATTTTACTAAATTGTTTCAATGTTATCGTTTTACTGTGCAATTCTGGAGTCAACATGTAAAAGTCAAATGCGTCGTCTGTCAGTTTTAGTCTTACCAAGTCTACTGTGTTTGTGTCCGACCAATTTTCAATTTCCGCCCGAATTTTAAGTTTAGCGAAATATTCTGAAGGATTTTGCCCTGTAAAGTTATCTAATACGTTCGCCGCCACACTGTATTGAAACCTGTTTGCAGCGAACAATGTCTCTAGTTCTGTTTTAATCGCCGTCTGTATTGTGATTCGGTCCGACGCGCTGCTACTTCCCGGTATATCCCCGGGCTTACCCATGTTATAATAAGTAATAAAGACGGAAAATACCAGACACAGAAAATAAACAACGAAAACTTATAATACTTGGCCTCCGCGAATGTAACAAAAAAAAAAAAAAATATTATTTTTTTCTTTTTGTTCACCCTGATCTGACACGATATCCCACCGCTGCCACCAATTTGTAACCCTCCTCGTTATGACGAGAGTTAGCAAATAATATACGGGTTCTTGTCAGATTGAAGGACGCAAGTATTTAAGTATAAAAGTATAAATATATTTAATAAATAGTTTTACATACATTTACACAGCACTACTCGATACAGCCTTGATGTGTTGACTCTAACGGGTTTACACTCTACTCTGCTGGCCCAACCGGTCAGCCCTTTGGCACTAACTATCCCCCCGAGTATCATATTCATTCCTTATATAATATTGGAACAATGCTAAGTCAGCAAAATAAGTATTACACTTTGCTATACTGTTTATATATTACACATGTCACACCATGACCCAGTTATTGAAGTTACTTAATATGTATGTCTTAATTGTGCTGACTTAGACTTGTTACAATTAAACAAAATGGCGACTCCTCTCGGCGCGTAGGACAAATCGGGCGAAAACATTCCGGGAACAGCAATGGACCTGGAACAAAAAGGGATATGTTTTCTTAATCTCTGGTGTATACTCTAAAAAACTACGAGCTGGATTTGTAAAATTTAGATTTTTAACAACATGGCGCACGTTTGAAAAAAAGTTCATTATTCGGGACTAAATTTCTTTATAAAAACGACCATAAAAAACGAATGAAGCACATTAAAAAAAAGCCCCCGTAGTTTTTGAGTTTTTATATCTAGAATAAGAAATAAAAAGATACAGCACGATCCATCAATTAGTATTTCAGATTTCTTTTCGCCCGATTTTTAAAATATGATTTCGAAAAAAACGCGTTTCAAGTTTCGAGTCATATTTTTCATAGAATAATTGTATTTACCTCTAATCGGCAATGCCTGCGCCATAAAATTGTCCTTCCAGATAAAGTTCTTCATCGTCCTGCTCCTTCCTCGAAGATTTCTGTGACATTCGAGCCTTTTTTGCAGCAATGAAAAGGTTTCGAGTGACCGCTGAACGAGCGCTCGGTGCCCGCAAGTAGTTGCTTAGCGCGCGGCCTTTTTTCCATATATATACTAGTACTAATAGATATATGCCTTTTCCCCTCTGAAATACTAGTAGGTACTATATTGATAACTATTCAACAGATATAAATGTTACATATTTTATACATAATGTAAATATTCTTAATATGACTCAATGCAACAAAATACTGAACAGCAACGAGCGAATGTTAGACATTGTCTTAGCAAACTTTGATTGTTCTGTTCATCTAAATTTAGATCCATTATTGCCAGAAGATTCTCACCATCCTTCGTTGTTACTTGAGATTTCTGTTTGTATAAATCTAAAATCCAAAACTTGTTCTAAATCAGATGTGTATTATCAGTATAAAAAAGATAATTACTCACTTTTATACAATTTATTCACAACCAATAATAGGAATTGGATTTGTGAAAACCATATTCAAGATCTTTACTGTATTGTTGATAATTTTTATGATACATTATACGAGTATAATATATTTGATGTCTGCATTCCTAAAATACAGAGGCGTAAAAGCACGTACCCTCTCAGGTTCAAAAAAGAGTTCATTGATTTCATAAAAACTAAGGAACATTATCTAAACCTTTTTAGTTAATCAAAGTTTATAATTCATTTGAGTTAATTTAAGAAATATAGGTCAGAGTGTGAAAAATTACAATCTCTGTTATATTGTAATTATATTAAGACTATTGAAGATAATATTGTGTCAAATAATGATATTCAAGGGTTTTGGTCATTTGTCAACAACAAAAAATGTAATACTGGAGTACCACCAACAATATATAACAATAATGAAACTTTTATCGGTGGCTCTCAGATTGCTGAAGGGTTTGCTATTTTGTTCCAAGACGTTTTCAAGCCTGATGACGGCACTATAATTGATTCTGATTATTTCAATAATATTGATTGTGATGTTTTTGTTAAATTGTCTTATATATCCTCTGATGACGTTATTGAATCAATCAAATCACAAAATAATTCAAAGTCTGTCGGGCCTGGTAATGTTCCAGTCTTCATTATAAAAGGATGTGCTGTATTACTATCCAGGCCACTAAGTGACATTTTAAATTTTTGTATTAAGTTACAAACGTTTCCATCGCTATGGAAAGTAGCAAAAATTTATCCTTTGTTTTAATCTGGTAATAAGTCTCAATTGGGTAACTACCGATCAATTTCGTGTTTGAACGCTTTTGCAAAGATTTTTGAATCTATCTTATTTAAAAGTATACGACAGACAAAAATTTATATTAGTGCGGATCAACATGGCTTTGTCATTGGTCGCTCAACTACAACCAACTTAATATGATTCACACAGTACGTTACAAACGCATTAGAACAAAAATCTCAGGTTGACTGTATATACACGGATTTCTCCAAGGCGTTTGAGACAGTATAACATCAATTATTAATTCTGAAACTTAATAAAATTGGTTTTTGTTTGAATTGTTGTAAACTAATTGCCTCATATTTACGTAATCGTACTCAATTCGTTTCCATTCATGGTTTGAAATCAGAAAACTATTTAGTCTCATCAGGTGTTCCGCAAGGATCGGTTCTCGGTCTTCTTATTATTTATCAATGTCTTATGTATGCCGACGATTTTAAGCTGTTTCATATTATATCAAATATAAACGATTACGAAGAACAACATTATTTAAATAGTATTTTTCTTTGGTCATTAAAGAATCAATTATATTTCAACATATTAAAGAGTCAGGTAATGAGTTTTTATCGTGGTAATGTAATTGAATATAATAACTCAATGGAAAACGAAATTCTAGTTCGAGTTATTACGAAGAAAGATTTGGGTATTGTATTTGATGGATATGATTTACTATAGTCGTCTAAACTACGTTAAAATTGTGATACATGGAGGCCTATTTATTAAAGTATCGATTTGTTTATTAGTCTGAGTGGCGGCTCGCGACTCTTATCAGAACCGGAACCAGTGTGATATGATTGATTGATTTTTATTTGACTATATTACATGTTATTTATCTTATTAGTTATTAGTACGTCAATTTGTACAATCAAATTTATAAAAAGATCATAAGAATTACATGGGTACTGAAAAACATATTCACTGAAAAAATAAAGCTATGCTATACTTGAAAACTTAAAAATTCCCTGATGGGGCAGAAGCCATTTGTATAAAGGTATTTTTTGCAATTAATTTAAAAGTTTTCTAATTAATCACTTTTATATTATCTTCTAACAAGTTGTAGAAATTGATCTGTAAAGATTTTTTACTCGATACTTATAGTTTTTAATTCGGTTTGCATAGTAAATTAGCAGTTCGTGTTTTATGAGGGTGGAGATCTCTAGAAGTGGGTAAATAAACTTTACAGCTATGAGTCTTAATCAAAGTACAATAATTGAACAGAGACGGTAAGGTCATAATGTCTAGATCAATAAAACTTTGCCTACAGTGAGCCCTAAAAGAGAGATCGGAATTATCCTGATGGCCATCATCTGAAGTCTGAAAACCTTTACTGCATTTGAAAAGTTATCCCTGAACAAGATGCCATAATCAAATATGGAATGGAACAGCACAAAGTACACCATTTTTTATCGCGGAAAAGGAAATCATAGAAAATACCCGAGTGCTTATTTGCAACATCTGAAATGTGATAATTTTCACTCATCGCGGAGTCAATTCATAAACCATAATAAAGGCACAGGTGTGACCGTACTAAAACCACTGTTTGTGAAAACAATTAGTTTTTGTGTCTTTTCTATCTTTAACATCAATTAATTATTAAAAATCAAGCTTCGGTTTTATCAATATATGAAGAGCGAGAAACTAACGGCTGGTCGAAAATTTTTGTCAACGGTAACTAAAGTAGTGTCATCTTCAAAAAGTATGCTGTTACAGGACCCTATCTAGTGACTAAAATCGTTAATATAGACTCTGAAAAAAAGGGGAACTAAAACTAATCCTTGGGGAACTCCATGAAGCAGAGTGTTAAAACTTGATTGGTTTCCCGAGATCTCAAAACTTTAAATTCTATTTTTCAAATATGATTTGAACCACTAACTTCATAGAATTCTAATTTAGTAAGCAAGATTTTGTGGGAAACCGGCATATGTCTTGGAGAGGTCACATTAGAGAATTGCCATATGTTAACCCTTTTCAAGTCCTTCTATAATCTTATAAATCACCTTTAGAACAACAAAAAATACCTTTCTGTAGTGACATCTTAGTATATGAAGCATCTCATGACATGCAAACAAAAAAGTCTAAAAATTACAAAAACAAGATCTGTGAAGAGCAATCAGCAAAATATTCCAGTTTAGTAGTTGAATTCCACAAAACTCAGCTTTATATACATACATACATACATACATACATACATAACATCACACTATATTCCATTAAATGGGGAAGCACGAACCCGTCAACATTCTCATCCTGACACACGATACTCGTTTCGACCACATAACACGAAAGTAGTATAGGTGACACAATATTTATGTTAAAGACTGGAAAATATATTATTTAATAAAACAATATTTAAATACTATATGCTTTTGATGAAGATATAAATTATTTAAACGAATCAAAACATCGTGTAGCCATGATTTATAAGGGAAAGAAGTATTTACAAAATTTAAATATATTATTATATTAGCTATTATTTATTGAATATTATTTAATTGTATTTCAAGTATTTTGAGTTAAAAATTACGCCTTTAAGTGGAGAAGGGTATTTTACGCAAGCTCATTAAAAATCAATTACCAATATTCTTAAAACCGAGAAATCTTGAACATAAATTTAGTTTGGTATCTATATTGTCGTAAATTATATAAATTTATATAAATAAATATTTTATAAAATTTTTCTGTTTTCACTTTCACAACACACGGGCTTTTGTTTGTCTATTCAACACCGCTATACCGTAGTTTAAATTCTATAGCAAACGCTACATATTTTTGTGTTTGAATAAATTGTTTTTGTAAATTATTTGTCGTTAGGGCGAGTTTATATTTAAACTGAAAGTTATTTGTTATTACGGTAAACTTTCTATTTAGTTAATGTATGTAGTATTGAAATGTGATTGGGTTGAAAATAGCGTTTGCATTGTTCTGATTAATAGAATTTGTCAAAATTCTGTAACAACAACAGCAAATAGACGGATGAGGAGTCCATCGCCAACGAGCTTAGCATCATGAAGAATCTTATAGATTTTTGCGATAATGTGTCAGATATCAACAGTATTAAAATTGATAACATTGATACCGCATTGTTGACGTCGAACACTGGTATTGATCTTATGAATGCGAATAAACGTACAACATCGAATACCAGTGAAATACCACAATTAAATAATCAAAAAGAGTAGGAAAACAAGAAACCGTATGCTCAGATAGATAATTTTGATTGTTTATTTTACATTTTATTAAAAAAAAGTGATTATAATATAAATGCTACCCAGGACCGTAAATGTGTTAGTGTGGGTATTGATCCCAATTTAAAATATGAGATTAGAATAAGATTAGTTAATAACAAAAGAAGATTTATAGATATAAGTAACATATATAACTTTTGTAAGAAAATAGCATTATTTTTAAAAGAAACTAAAGTAAATAATAAAATTTATAAATTTTATAACGCTGTAATTGTTAAGGTAGAAAATAGTAGTGAAATGAAAATAAAAACTTGTAAAATTAGTTTAACATTTTCTTCATGTTATAATTGTATAATGTTAAGTAATGAAGACACGCAAAATATTATTAAAGTTAAAGATATAGTTTTAAGAAAAAAAGAAGAATTAGAGAAAAAGTTTAATAGTGTAAATAGTTTTAATAATCACTTAAATTTAATTAAAAAAGTTGGTGTAGCTAGTATTAGATATAATAATAATATAGGTAAAGAGTTCATTTATAATTATTTAATAGAGTACAATGGAGCTGACAATCGAGTATTTTGGGATTTATTTAATAATTATAGTTTTAAGGTAACTAGAGACATAGAAAATGCAAAAATATTTATGTTAAAGATTGGAAAATATATTATTTAATAAAACAGTATATAAATACTATATGCTTTTTTATTTCAAATAATAGTGGAACATGTATACAACAAAATTATCATTATCAAACTTATTAAATTTATTAAATAATTGCAGAAAATTTGTATGTGTGTAACCAATAATTCTAAACAAAAGATAAACTAAACAGTAATATCCACAAACTGTTGAGTAGAAATCTTTCAAAACTATAGTATTAAATGTCTATGTTTTAGTATTTTTTCTTATAATTCAATATGTTGCTTGATATACGGCGGTTGTCCATAGCTATCGAAATAAATTGCGTATACATAGCGGTCAATGTAAATTGTTATCCAATGTGTTAAAATCCCCTCCTTAACCTCGACCCCAGCGCGGTAAAACGGCAGCCTCGAACACTTCCGGAGGATGGACGGTGGGAGAAAAACCGGCAGAGAGAGGAAGTGGGGTTAAGGAAGGCGTGCGTGGAAGGGCTGTGTGGCGAGTCAACCGATACATATTGCATTTTTAAGACTTGTTTGTTGTAATTTTTTGGCTGAGAGATAATAAAGACGATTCCATCGGTCTGCTGTGTGTATTTATTATTATTTCTAACAAATGTGTTCCAGGCCTTATATCGGAGTCGGTAGTCAGTTGGGGTTTTTTATGTATAATATTTTTCTTTATGAATAAGTACGTTGTTAATTTTTATGGGGTAGGTGGCTCAGTGGTATCGAGTCGGCCTATGGATCTTGAGAACCCTGGTTCGATCCCCACAACCGACAATTTTCACCAATTTAAAAAATCTACCCCTGTGGCTCCTCCTCCACTAATATCTTTGGAGGCCGTGATTTGACGGCTGGTAACCGCACTTCACGCGAAAAAATATATCACTTACCGAGATCTGTTTAGGCAGAGTGCCACACCCAGTGATGGGTAAAAGGCGTGATGATATATTTAATTTATTTATTTATTTAAATTATTTAATATTTTATTTACATATTTTGAATAAAATAATATAAGTTTATTGAAATATTTGAAAACTACAAAGGCCTCAAACCAAGTGAATGCAAAAGATATAGAAACAAAAATGGATAGTAAATTATAATAAAATTTAAAGAATACTATATTTTTGGGATTTATTTAATTTAAATTGTATTGGAAATTATGAAATTAAAAATGATTTTTACTTACACCTTAAAAAATAAGGTATTATGACATTTTCAGTGTTATTAGAAATTATTGACAATACTGGTTGAAAATGTTAATATGCATATTTAATTACTTTTGAATGTCTGTGAAATACGGGAAAATTACATTCTAATATCTTTTAAGTAAATGTAATTCAAAGACTTTGAAAATAATATTTAATGGTTAATAGAAAAATATTTGTACATTATACAAATTCTATAATAACCAAAATTTTACAAGTTATTGGTAAGACAGTAATGGACCATATATTAGGTGAACCATCGTTTTCTTTCAAACTGTAATACGAACATAACATGTAAGAAACTATTTTAATATTTTGAACATGATTTGTGAAATATACGTAACAATTTACTCAAACACACCAAAACGCTTTCTGCTGCATAGTAGCCATTATAATCGTCGGAAATACATAAATAGTAAAATTATTTGCTAAATTATTTATTTATGCTAGGTTTATTATTGGAAAAAAAGTAATCGGCGAATGTAAAATCTTTATTATTATTTATGGTACGGGACAAATTGACAATTAAACTTGTGAAGACGTAGTTAATTTGAGAAAATGAAAAATTATTGTTCTGATAAGCAAGCTAGATCAATAGAATTTGTTGAATTGTAAAATATATTTGTATAGAATTTTTTCGTAACAAATAAGTATTAATGTATTTAGAATAAAATATTTAAACGTTATAAATACTTGACTTCCATAGTTAATATTAACTATTTGGTTAATTTAATAATAAATAATTTTTTGTACCTAATTCCATTTATTTCAATAAATAATGAATAATATTATTAGAAACAGTGCATAAATCTATAATTTCTGTATGTCTTTGCGATTTCGTTATGATATTTTAATTTTTTCTATATAATGAAAGTAATTTTGAGTTAAATTTTGTATATTTGTGTATTAATACAATTTTAAAGTTTAACATAAAACTATTATGAAATTTGACTTATTTATTGCATGTTACACTGAACAATATAACGTAGGTAGTATATTTTATACATTAACAGTTTAAAGAAACTATTTGTATAATTTAAAAATAAATTATTAGACAATTTACATTATCAGTTGATTACTGCTGATTTTGTGTAATTTCATTTATTACAAGAAACAATGAGTAATAATAGTAGCAACACAATATACTACAAATATCTATAATTTCTGTGTGTCTTTGCAATTTCGTAATATTTTAATTTTTCCTACGTAGTAATAAAAGTATTTTTTTAGCTAAATTTTGTATTTATGTGTATTAACACAATCTGGGAGCATAACATAATACTACGAGTATTATGGAATTCGATTTATTTAATGCATGTTACATAGAAAAATATAACGTGGTATATTTTGCATTTGAATATATTGAAGGCGCGTTGTAATTAAGTTTTAATGACTCTAGAACTTTTGGGTTACTTATTTTTAGATTATTATTTGTATTCGTGAATTTAGGAATAGTTGTACTTCATTGAAATATTTTTGTTACCAAATAAGTAGTAAATAATATTATTTTTACGTAAATACTTGTCAAAAAGTCTTTAGAACATAGTTTAAAATTAGATGTAAACACCAATATAAAATAAACATAAAATAAAAATATTATTGTAAATTTTAGAAGTTAATTATTTTGTAATACTTTCTATTTCTACTATTCTTTTCAATATTTAATATAACCGCACCTCACGCGAAGAAATATATCACTTATCGAGATCTGCTACTGCGGAGTGCCACACCCAGTAAGGTGTAAAAGGCGCGATGATTTATTTATTTATTTTAAATATTGAAATGAATAGTAGAAATAGAAAATATTACAAAATAATTAACTTCTAAAATTTACAATAATATTTTTATTTTATGTTTATTTCATAACAATGCAAACGCAATTTTCAACCCAATCACATTTCAATACTACATACATGAACTAAATAGAAAGTTTACCGTAATAACAAATAACTTTCAGTTTAAATATAAACTCGCCCTAATGACAAATAACTTACAAAACAATTTATTCAAACACAAAAATATGTAGCGTTCGCTATAGAATTGAAACTACGGTATAGCAGTGTTTAATAGACAAACAAAAGCCTGTGTGTGTGTTGTGAAAGCGAAAACAGAATAATTTTATAAAATATTTATTTAAAATAAATTTATATAATTTACGACAATATAGATACCAAACTAAATTTATGTTCAAGATTTCTCGGTTTTAAAGAATATTGGTAATTGATTTTTAATGAACTTGCGTAAAATACCCTTTCTACTTAAAGGTGTCATTTTTAACTCAAAATACTTGAAATACAATTAAATAATATTCGATAAATAATAGCTAATATAATAATATATTTAAATGTAGTAAATCCTTCTTTCCCTTATAAATCATGGCTGCACGACCTTTTGATTCGTTTAAATATTTCATATATCATCATCAAAAGCATATAGTATTTTTTTTAATTTATATATCGGACCAACTACTACGGTCATATGCCGATATGTCCTTTGTATGGTCGCCACGGGCGGGACCCGAACCCACGACCTTATGGTTACGAGTCAGGCCCTCAACCAGCGCGACCGTCACGCGGGACAGTATAGTATTTAAATATTGTTTTATTAAATAATATATTTTCCAGTCTTTAACATAAATATTTTTGCATTTTCTATGTCTCTAGTTACATTAGAACTATAATTATTAAATAAATCCCAAAATACTCGACTGTCAGCTCCATAGTACTCTATTAAATAATTATAAATGAACTCTTTAACTATATTATTATTATACCGTAATAACAAACAACTTTCAGTTTAAATATAAAGTCGCCCTAATAATGACAAATAACTTACAAAAACAATTTATTCAACCACAAAAATATATACATACATAGGTATTTTATTTTACAATTAAATAACATTCAATAATAATTTATTTAAATGTATAAGCATTTACAATTTTTCAAATACAATACACGTAGCTTCTCTGGCTAGACCGCAATCCATCTTTCTCTTATAAATCATGGCTACACGACCATTTGATTCGTTTAAATATTTTATATCATCATCAGACCTGTCGTCAAAGCGTGTTGGTAGAAATACACCATAGTCTTTGAATTCTACTTTAACTTTTCTTCCAATCTTTGTTTCTACAGCTTTTGCATTCACTACGTTAAATTTTCATCTTGTACGAGATCCGTAAGTTTCTTTGTAGGTTTCAAATCTTTCAATAAACCTAAATTATTTATTTTATCAAAATTCATTGTTCTGTAAATAAAAGTAATATATATATATATATATATATATATATATGAAATCTGAAAGGTTTTTCCCTATGTTAAAAGTAATAAAATTAATATTACGTATAATAATAATAAATAATAATAATATAAACAATAAAAAAATACTTACACTAATGCACTTCGAACTAGCCTACTTAATGTTTGTATAGTAATAGAAAGAAAAATAATTTATTTTCTTCTTTTATACATATCATGCTGTTATATACAATTATATTTCCCAAAAATATATTTTACTTTAAAAATTATTTCTTAATTACGGAAAACGACAATCCAAAATTCACAAATAATCTAAAAATAAAAACCTACATACATTAACTAAATATAAAGTTTACTGTAATAACAAATAACTTTTAGTTTAAATATAAACTTGCCCTAATGACAAATAACTTACAAATACAAATTTTTCCAAATTCCTTCATAATTACAGATCGTCAAAAATCATACGTACATAAAATTTCCCCAGATAGCAAATTAATTCTGTTGACAAACTATTCGCAAAAACTAATTTTTGAAAATTCTTTCTTAATTACGGAAAACGACATTCCAACATTCACAAATAACCTACAAATAAAATCCTACATACATTAACTAAATGAGTCGTCTAGTTTCAAAACCGGCCAAGTCACGAAAATGTAATTTTAAATTTTTTTTCATTTTTGTAATTTTTATCAAGGCATTTATTTGAAAAATAATTCCATGAGTTTCAAAGCCGGCTAAATAACGTGTAAAATGTATAGAAAAAAATGCGATTTTTTTCAAAACCGGCCAAGTTGTGTGATTGGTGAATTTCAAATTCGGCCAAGTCATTTACCAACTTTATAAAAAATAATAATCTCAATAGAAAGTAAACATAAATCTATTTGTTCACTAAAGGAATACTTTTGGATATTAATACTTTATATTTTGCTAAAAAAGTTAATTTTAAATCGTTAAATTGTATAATTATGAGAAAATAATAATTTCAAGATAATACATAACCTTCCTACTTAAAGTTAGTATAAGTGAGTGTCATCTTTCATACTGTTTAAAAAAATTGGAAGACTGTTAAAGAAAAAAAGAAAAGGTAGGTATTTTTAAAAGTAATATAATTTCTACAAAATTAAACAGATTGGGTGCATTGCTTAATTTGATGATGATCTTTTCACAGATATTCTTCTACTACACAAATTACGCTTCCCAAATGTGTACATAAAGGATAATGCTATCAATGTTCTACCCTCAGAATTGAAGAAGTTGCATTATTTCAACAACAATTGTATGAATCAAGAAAGAACCTTTGGCAAAAGCATTTCGGTCCATACTGGAAGACATTAACTTCTTTGCAATTTTATTTCAAAATTATTTTCAATAATTCCTTGGCAATAAACAAGGACACTGTTTGTGATGAGATACGTGACGAGAAGTATGTTGAAGCTCCAGATTTAATTATATGAGAATATATTTTGTTTTGTTTTTAAGATTTATTTTGAGTCAGTATAAGTGAGTACTATCACAATGCATCTAAGTTCGATAATTTTGATATAAATTTGTAGTTTTTCTTTTTATTCTATATTTGTGAGACTGATTTGTAATATTTTGTTTTCTATTACACAATAATAAACTATTTATAGAAAATGTTTACTTTTATTATTTTGAATTAATTTTCCTAAAGTTTACGACATATTATAGTGTACCTTATATTTTGCTTTGCAACAAAACCGGCCAAGTCACTAATTAGACAGCAAAACCGGCCATGTCAAATAATTAACACCCTATTACACTAATTGAGGAAGACTATGATTTCTGTATAAATGCCTAATGATTTTGTAATATTAGTGCTGAGATAATTATGTTACATTTTGATTTATCAGATAACTGTAATTAAACTTTCGTCGTTTTTACAAAATGATTTCAGATTGACTTGGCCGGTTTTGAAACTAGACGACTCAAATATAAAGTTTCCCGTAATAACAAATAACTTTCAGTTTAAATATAAACTCGCCCTAATGACAAATAACTTACAAATACAAATTTTTCCAAATTCTTTCATAATTACAGATCGTCAAAAATCATACGTACATAAAATTTCCCCAGATAGAAAGTTAATTCTGTAGACAAACAATTCGCAAAAACAAATTTTTGAAAATTCTTTCTTAATTACGGAAAACGACATTCCAACATTCAGAAATAACCTACAAATAAAATCCTACATACATTAACTAAATATAAAGTTTCCCGTAATATAACAAATAACTTTCAATTTAAATATAAACTCGCAAATGGACACAAATACAAATTTTTCCAAATTCTTTCATAATTACAGATCGTCAAAAATCATACGTACATAAAATTTCCCCAGATAGAAACTCAACTCAGTTGAGAAAGTTTACCGTAATAACAAACAACTTTCAGTTTAAATATAAACACGCCCTAATAACAAATAACTTACAAAAACAAATTCTTCCAAATTCTTACAACATTCCAAATTTCACAAATAACCTAAAACCCCCGCGAGGGACCACAAATTTTTCCAAATTCTTCGAAAACGACTTTCCAAAATTCACAAATAACATAACCCCATCTCCCCCACCATTCAAAGGTCATTAACCTAATTAGTATACCTGCACGTCATCTACACGGGAGTGTCACCGATACTATTCACGAATTCTTTCTTTTCTCACAACCAAAATCCATACGAATCTATAAGAAATGAAGGCAGCATCGCCTGCGCTTGTTTAAAAATATATTTAACACAATTGCAGTTACACACTGTATAGTAAAAACTGAAAATGAAGTAAAAAGTGATAAGAAAGGAAGGGAGTATCTTCCTGCGCTTGTTTTTGAAACTGAATTCCACACAATTGCAGTTGGACAGCTTTATATGTAAAGTTTAATTCATCTAGAGAGACAGTCCTGCACTCTTCCGTGTTTATGTGTGGACCTGCAATAATAAAAGATTAGATTATAGGGGACCGCATTTCCTGTTTATAGAGATCTTGCATCGTGCCAGTGCTCAGAGACAGAGATTACGAGGGTCGTTTAATAAGTCTGATAAATTTCCAAGAGTTGGTGCCACAATGAACTTTGTAGTACATAACCTAAAAGTATCAATCTTCAAACCTCTAGATACACTGTCGTTTCCATAAGCAACGCTTAGTTTAATTTTAGTAGTCGTTTGAAGTGAGTAAATTAACAATTTCTAAAAAAAAATTATAAAAATGAGTTTATAGCAGTGATAAAACATTTCTTTTTGAAACAGAGGACGGCCGCGCAGATCAAAGCTGAGTTTAACGAAGCTCATGGGAACTCGGCTCCTTCGTTGAAAACTGTTTATTTTTAGATAAATAAATTTAAACTTGGTCGAACCTCCTCAATTTGAAAACATGGCTCGGTGGGAAGAAATTCTCATACAATTAAGAAGTCATCGTTGTCGTAGATGTATAATTTGCAGACCTCGAGATATCGTACTTTTGTGACTGGATGAAAAAACTAGAATCCCGCTGGACCAAGTGTGTAGCTCTTGAAGGAGACGATGTTAAAAAATAAGGATGAATTAAAAAAAAAGAATTTATAGACGAACATATTGGTACTTTTTGTTGTGTCCATTTAATATACAGATAGAACCAAATTTAGAAAAAAAATCTAGTTGTGCAAGACTTCAAAATGCCGCTTCTTTAAATTAAACTAAATTTGGTTGCTGTTTCTAGATAGAGGGTCGTTCAATAAGACCTTAGAAAATCCAAGAGATGGTGCTCGTAGTATCGAAAAAGATTTTTTTCCAGTAAGCAGCACTCCTAACTAGTCAACTATTAGAGTTTTAGCTTTAGCCGTCACGTAGTTTCATTGTTGTTGTCAATTGTAGTAAAAAACTTTTGATTGTTTAAAATAATGGATAAAAGTGAGTTTCGAGCGGTGATTAAACATCTGTATTTAAAAGGCTTAACGCCGAAAGAAATTAAAGCTGAGTTGGATGAAGTTCATGGCACATCTGCTCCTGTGTTAGCAACTGTTTACAATTGGGTGAATGAGTTTAAACGTGGCCGTACATCCACAAAAGATGAACATCTTTCCGGACGCCCTGTAGAAGTGTCTACCCCCGAAATGATTGACCAAATCCACGATATGGTTTTAAGTGACCGACGAATCAAATTGCGCGAAATAGTTGAGGCTACAGGCATATCACAAGGCACAGTCGCTTTAATTTTGCACGAAAAATTAGGAGTGAAAAAAATCTCGGCAAGATGGGTGCCGCGGTTGCTCACAGTGGAGAATAAACGCAATCGTGTGGTGGACTCTGAGGCTGTTTTGGCGCTTTTACGTCGTAATCCTGAAGATTTTTTGCGTCGATACATAACTGTGGATGAGACTTGGATACATTACTACACTCCAGAGACAAAAGAACAGTCAAAACAGTGGATTTTTAAAGGCGAACGGGCTCCGAAGAAGGCGAAGACGGAGAAATCGGCTAGCAAGGTTATGGCAACGGTCTTTTGGGATGCACGCAGAATCATCTTCATCGACTATTTGGAAAAGGGAAAAACGATAACAGGAGCGTATTATGCGTCGTTATTGGACCGGCTGAGCGAAGAAATAAAAGAAAAAGTCCTAATTTGAAACGCAAAAAGGTCCTTTTTCATCAAGACAATGCACGTGTACACACCTGCGCAGTTGCGATGGCCAAAATTATAGAATTAAAGTTCCAATTATTGCAACATCCACCGTATTCACCAGATTTGGCCCCCAGTGACTTTTTCTTATTTCCAAACTTAAAGAAATGGCTTGGCGGACGAAGGTTTACGTCCAATGAGGAGGTCATCGCCCAAACGGAAGCCTATTTTGAGGAGCTTCCGAAATCCTACTTTTTGGACGGCTTAAAAAATTTGGGAAAACGATTAGAGAAGTGTATAGAGCTAAAAGGAGATTATGTAGAAAAATAAAAAAAAATCTACCCAAAAAAAGTGTTATTTCTACTTTTTTCTAAGGACTTATTGAACGACCCTCGTATCTTAAAGCCTAAATATAAGAGCCTCGGGAATAGGTATACAGAAATTTGAAAATATTTGCATATATCTAAATATTTTCGGTGGTTATTTGATCTTAAATTTAAAATTGAAATTTAGAGGAAAATATAAAACAAGAAAAATTCATTTGTATAAATAGTTCACAACCGCTTTTGTATGTACTAAAATAGACTTTTCTTTATTTGGCTTAAACATCTTCTACGTAGTCTAATATTTAGGCAATATCACCTACTACGGAAAGTATAGAAAACCTTACAAATACTCTTGAGACAAAGTCGCGCTCAGATATCTTTTATTAACTTTAGTCTCGAATAGTAGTTTTGTATTAAGTGCGCAAAATTCTTTTTTTTTGCGCGTTAGAATGACTTTTTTGTCTCGACGTGCAGTCTCGACTAAAAGTAACATTTTCACTCGCCAAAAAAATAAGAATTTCGCCCACGAAATACGAACAACATTTTTACTACTAGATACTATCAAAGCAGAATAAAACAATAATTAATGATTTGTTCAAGTAAATTGAAGGAAAACAAGCAAAAATAATATGCCTTTGGTACTACGAATGTGTTTGAAGGTGAGAGAGAAAAAAACAAAAGCGTGCCCGAAATATTCATTTTGCGCTCTAGAGTGCGAAACAGTGTGCAAAATACGCGTTGTCATGATAATTTAATTGATGAAAAGATCAAGTACTTCGCGTATTGATATTTGTGAAAAAATATGGATATTTTTTGACAGATGTAGAAAAAAATATTTTTTATCAGACACAAAACACTTATTAGTATTTACTTTTTTTAAATGTTGCAAACATTATGTCGCTTGAAACGACAAACAAATTAAAAGACAATACTTCAAAATGAGAATAAGAATATAATAATAAGTTAATCATGTAATGAAAATAAAAACTTCATTATTTTTAAATTTAAAAATAATATAGAATATAAATGAAAATAACCCATTAAATATATCAACTTTTATTTGAGTTTCCATTGGTGTTCTCGCACAGCAGACATTATGTACTTCAATTTCAATTTGAATTTATCTCTAGACATGTATTCGATCCGGATTCACAGATTCAAATCTTATTTTAGATATTAGAACACGTTTCAAATTTTGATGGGCTATATGAAACATACCTACATTTGGAGGAAGCACATTATACAGATGTTGGGTTGTATCATTGTCATGAGAATGATTCTTTGACAAATCATCTATTTAAATCAGACGAAACTTACATTTTCGTCAAAGGTGATATTTTCTATTCTCATTTCACTCATGATATTCGTTTGTATTTATTTTTTATACTTGTTTACAGATGAAAAATATCTCTATGTAGCATATGATGGATTTACTAATACTTATCCCTATGCCAATGTGACAGTGCCATGTTTACCAACATCTCGAGATGTCAATGTATCACTTTCAATGCTGTATCAAGGCTATAATACTAAAATCGCGAGGTATGTAATGGTAATAACTATGCAATAGAGATGTGTCATTTGTGAACGATCCGTTCAGTCTGCACGGGTCACTTCAGTGAACGATGAGAGCCGGATCATTATCTTATTCTCGAATGCGTCACTTGAATTTGAGTATTTTTAGACGTTTCGTTCGGTTCATATTTAAATCAACAAATATGAAAAAAATTATCCACTCAATTGAATGAACCGAATTATAAAAATCGTTTTTGTCTTGTACTGATGCTGAAAAGTAAGTTAGGTTTACTTATTTTCAAATTAAATATAAGTATTTACGTTTGCAGCATACAAATTCCATTGTTTAGATTATATGATATTAATAAAAGACGAAATTTCAATAATCAATTAATTAGAAATAGATTGTACACACAAAAAATATAATTATAAAATCAACTAGCGATCAATTCATGTTGTAAATTTTAATTAATGTTAAATCTTTCACTTATTTAAATTTGCACAATAATTGTTCTTGAATATATATTTACACATATTCTAGTTTTTTTGATAAATTACATCGTTCAAAGTATGAAATGTGATAAATTAAATATAAATAAAAACTATTATTAAAATATTATAGTGTATATATATATATATTGTGGTTCCGAACAGTACCAAAACTAAAATGGTGAAGTGGAAACTTCTATTAAGTATTACGTACAAGATATTTTAACAGAACGGTTCAATTTAACGGGTCATTTTAATTTTAATGAACCGGCTCAATCACCTGAACGTGTTTTTCCATCAAACATAGCCGAAAATACAATTAATATTAAATTTTAAACCGGTACATATCATCCTTAAATCTAGTTATTTTATTAACAGCTTTGATTCAAACTTATATCCAAATTTGATCTATGCATCGAAGATATCCTAGGCGGTGGTAGTGAACTGTTTAAATAATAGCAGCGGGTCGGCGTTTATCCATATTATTTACGGTGCCGCGGTACTATCAGCAGCGCTGATGTGCAACTATTTACGAAATAATTGAGAATACAAAAATCGTGAGCTCAATAATTATATATACAGATACTCGTAATAAATGTAAATAGAAAAGAATTACGAAACAGACTACTAAATGCATTTTCCAATTTGATATAGAGGCAGCTATTAAATGCAAGTAATACTGTTACTAAACAAATTGATTAGTATTTACAAGTAAATAGACAGCATTTAGAAAATTTAATTTATCAATACCCATACGCATAGTTTCTTATGTAACAATGCAATGTTGGTCAACTTAAATGAATAAGATTGAAATGTAAATTAATATTTCAGTTTTCAATTTATAATTGTTTTTAATAATATTTACAGAGATTTGTATGCAACTTCTCATTTCACAAATATTATTTATTCAACATTAGAAAATATATGTTGATAATTTTAAAATTATTTTCAATAATATTGTTTCGTTGTCATGTTATACGTCATTTATAAATAAAATCATAAATACCAGCAAAATTATACATACATGTAAAATTATCACACAAAAAATTAAATCACAAATAATTTCAAGAACTACTAATTTATGTCATTAGAGAGAGAAAAATTACAATTTCTTTAGAATAAATTCTAACATCGATTTTCTATAAAAAAAATTGTCTATGCCTCGGCATAAAAATTAATTTGTTCTATTATTTTTTTAATTTCAAACATATTGCACGACAGGAAACTGTTTGGGAATAATTTAAGACGGAAAATATCAGCAACACCATTATCTAGTGACCTATAAGATATAAGAATTTAATATATATATATATATATCATCAAGCTTTTTACCCAATAATGGATGTGGCACTTTGCCTAAGCAGATCTCGGTAAGTGATATATTTTTTCGCGCGAAGTGCAGTTACCAGCTGTAAAATCACGGCCCAGAAATATATTAGTGGAGAGGGAGCCACAGAGGTAGATTTAAATGAGTGAAAATTGTTTGTCGGTTGTGGGGATCGAACCAATTTATAGTTTCCATTTTATAAATGTGTATTTAAGAAGCCTTTTCTTTATTTAAATGAAGCAATTTACAAGCATTTATTTAATATGCCTGTACAATTTTTTATTGCAGTTGGATCACAGTGAAAACGATTGCCCCAGTGATATACGCATATGACCCCCGGGAAGGATTCAGCATTCAGTTACCTGGCGCTGGCGAAGCAACTGCAACGTGTACATTTGCAACCGAAACTGCAACAAAAACACTAGATATATACTATGAAATCTATGGTAATATTTATTCGTTTGAAAGCTAGAATATATTCGCTGTAATTATTCTTAAATAACACAAACATTACTAAATGTCAGGAATTCATCAATTAATTTAGATTAAAAATTCGTGCAACTCCAGTATTTGAATCGTTCATTATTATACCGACGTTATATTCATAATTTTAAATAATATATATATATATATATATATATATATATATATATATATATATATATATATATCATCTGTGGCACTACAGCCCAAACCGGGCCTGAGCCTACCGGACAAATCGAGCCGCAGTTTTTACACTGCCTTACTACCAGTTTTCGTAGTCGAATGCTACATTATTTAAGACGTATAAGTGACTAGCTTATAGCGCCCGAGTGTGATAAATACATGTAACTGTATTTTATATTTTACGACAAATCACACATTGTCGACAGGTGGATTCGAACTGACGAACCTTGATTCAGGTGACGTCACAGTATATTAAGAGATGTGCCTTAACACGCTCGGTCGCCGCGTATATATATATATATATATATATATATATATATATATATATATATATATATATATATATATATATATATATATATATATATATATATTAAAGAGAAATATGTCGTACTACTCTAATTTTTGAATCCTTATCGAGGGTAAACATGACTCTCGTTCATTATGATTATACCGCCGTTATGTTTCTATCCCTAATATTACGGTAACAATAAACTAAAATTTAATACAAAAGAAAGAGGACAGACAACAATTTGATATTTGTTAAGTATCTTATTTTTTAAACATAATTCATTCGAATTTCAACGCACTTTGCGCAAGTGTTCTTCAGGTTATCGAAATACTCGTTGGCTGTCTGGATGTTTTTTTTTACCCAAATTTTTGCCCAGGTAGGAAAGTGGTGGAAGTTTGAGGGAGCCAAATCGGGTGAATAGGCTAGATGCAGAAACAGTTTAAATCGTACATCGGTCAATTTTTGCTAAGCGACATGGCTTGAATTTACCGCTGCGTTGTCATAGTGCAACAACACTTTTTTGGCTATTCTCGGACGATTATCCGCGATCGCTGCCATCATTCTGTCCAAAAGGAATGCACAGTATTCCTCAATGTTGGCATTTTCCTTTCTCAAGGTAGTCAATGAAGAGAATTTCTTTCGCGTATATATCATAATGTTAGGGATTGAAGAGTCGAACTATATTATAACTGATTGATAGTATAGACTATTAATCACCCTAGGGTGGCATCCACAGTTGGGTTTCATACAAAATAATTATCATTTTGATCAATTTAAATTAGCAATAATTTTTAAATCAATTGAATTACATTTTCTCCATTCATAAATAATATAATTATTTAAAAATTCTCTTCTTCTTGAGATTTTAAATTTGTACTTTACTTTTATTTGTGCATATTTTATGTACGTTTATAATATCTATATTATTAATATAAAAAAGTATAGCTGAGAATGCTACAGAAAAAAACCATGGACCCTCCCTTGGAGCCGCCATTGTTGCCACCTAATTTAGATATTGCTTATATTTTGTTTAGATGTATTTATTTTTAGATTATGCTGAAGCGGACCTATTGATAACTGGTCCAGATGACGATCTCGTATTTGTCGGCAAGACTCTAGAGTTGTGTTGTACTATGTTTGTGTACCGCAATGCCCCTGATGACGTGCTACACTGGACATTTCCAAATCGTTTCAATTCAAGTGTAAGTTGTGCTCTTCTAAAATATCTTACTCAATACTTATAAAATAGGAAATCTACTAGAAGGTCTTGATATTTATATTTTTATATTTATATATAAATAATTAAAATAAATATATCATCACGCCTTTTACCCATTACTGGGTGTGGCAATCTGCCTAAGCAGAGTTCTCAAGATCCGCAGGCCGAATCGATACCACTGAGCCACCTGCCCCATTATATATATATATATATATATATATATATATATATATATATATATATATATATATATATATAGGGTGTTTCACAACTTAGAGCACAAAATTAAAGGGTATATTCTGTACGACGTGCTGATCATGAAACAAAACGAATTTTTTATAAATCGCAAAACTATTTTCCATGTTTCCCAGTCCAAAATTTTTCGTTTCCACTGCCACTGGGTGGCTAATTATGTTAAAGTTATTAATTAAATAAAATTCTATTATAAATAACTGCTAATAATTGAAGTGTGTAATTATTCTTTCGTAGTTGATACCTACTTCATTGTTTGTGTTTAATAGGAGAGCGAATCCAGTGCATTACTACAAAAAAAATTTTAGGTTAACAACCCTTAATTTTTCGAATTTAAAAAAAGTTCTTTTTGTTTCATGATCAGCACGTCGTACAGAATATACCCTTTAATTTTTTGCTCTAAGTTGTGATACACCCTGTGTAAATATATATATATATATATATATATATATATATATATATATATATATATATATATATATATATATATATATATATATATATATATATATATATATATATATATATATATATATATATATATATATATATATATATATATATATATATATATATATATATATATAGAGAGAGAGAGAGAGAGAGAGTGTGTTTCAGAGCACTAGTACCCCCTGAATATCTCGCGAAAAGCAAAACGGATTGAGGAACCAAAAAATACGTCTAGTTCTATCGAATGACACCAAATAAAATTTGCCCCTCAACCCTGATATAAAAAATTAAGGTTTTGCCAGAAAAGTTTTTTTCGGTTCAGTTTCAAATTTTGACGATTTTCAAGGTCAGATTCAAAAATAAAGTAAAGGCGTGTTGAAATTTTGTAAATGTCTAAGTTTAGGGTTTATCGTATTGATGTCCCCTCCCTTCGATAACCTTGCTCGGAGGTAAAATAATTTTATTTTTTTTTTAAATTATTTCAAAGCTGCATTAGTTTGGCAGATCCGAAATTGATCTTTTCTTTCCCTTCCGATTAAGGGTGGCTTGGGGAGGGGGCATCTATACGATAAATCCTAAACTTACACATTTACAAAATAGCAACACGCCTCTACTTTATTTTTCGAATCTAATCTTGAAAAACGTCAAAATTTTAAATTTTGTTTTTCGCGATTATAGCGCTATCTATCCCGAACCGAAAAAATGTTTCAGACAATACCTTCATTTTTATATCACGGAATCCGAATCTGCAATAAAAACTGGGGGTTACCATTTAAGATTACGAAGCACCCCAGGGAGTGAGGGGGAACTTTCATTTGGTGCCCTTCGATAGAACTTTCAAAAATATTTTGGACGTATATATTTTTTGCAATCCGTTGTGTTTTTCGCGAGATATTCGGGGGGTAAGGGTGGTCTGAAACACCCTATATATGGATTATTAAGCCCACACCTGCTTGTGCTCTTTCGTTTTTTTGATTACAAAAAACCTATTATCAAGAAAAATTTGCGTACCCAGCAACTTTCCATTATACGTAAATTCAAGCGCAAATATTAATAGCGAATCGCTGCTATAATCTGGATTAAATGACAATTGGAATCTTGAGAGACTAAATCTGATATGTGTGCATATTATGTACTAACTAGCAGCAATCTTTGCCTGCTCTTGAAATGCAAACAACTATTTCTGGTGTTTATTCACTAATTTCTAACATTTACTCTACCGTTTATTTTATGGGTATAAAACTGATGAGTTGCTTCTAAATATTTCCAGAGAATCCATTTAAATATAAAAACAATATAAAATTGCAGTCATGTATACAGACTGTAATATATTATTACGGTCGTTTTTGTAAATAATAATAATAATTAGTTCCTAAATCTATGGAATAACCACTCGTTTGAATCTATTTTTTGTAAAATAATCTGGGAATGTATCTGCCATTTTCAGTATTTAAGCTTCAAATTTTTATAACACCTCGTGGCGTTTTCTTCAAGCAAGCAATATATTTCCATAATAGTTATTAATTACTTATTTAGAACTCTAGAATATCAAAATTTAAAAGCAAATAGAAATATACATATGTATTTGCTGCTGTTTACAACAAGTGCAGGCAAACAGAATATCTCGTACTTTTAACACTCATACCTACAGTATATCGAATATTGCAAAACATGTAACCTTTTATACTGGAAATATAATATCGAATACGATGAAATAAAAACAGTTTTTATAATGTTTACATGAAGATAATTTAGTAGGTACTATTAAGATATGATATGATAAAAGTAACATTTATTTATAAAATATATTTCTGCATTTAATTTTATTTATTAAAAAATTTAGAATAATCCTTATAATTTTATATAGAACGAAGGACATATATTACAATTTTTACTTCCCATTTATTTGTTATTAGTTACCTTATTACAAAATGCACGAGACGCCACTGTAAAATCTTTGTTATTTTTGTTTATAACAATCATGTGTTATTATGTATGCGCCTCTTATATTTGTTAAAACATGTCAGTAACAGTAATTTTATAGACATTTTTTTTTCTGTACAGCAAATAATTGAAGAAAGAAAAGTAATCAATTCTCGTGAAGGAAAAATATTAACAAGTAAACTAACAATACATGATGTGACGGATGTAAATGCAGGCCGCTATTTCTGTCACTGGACGTGCAACAACGCCACAGCGAGCAAGATCATCAGTGTATACGGTAATGTTGAATAGTGTTGTTTCTAACAATTGTTGTAATATTTCTTATAAATGATGTTTTATTTCGTATATAGCCCGCGATAACTTTTCTACAATCAAGCTAGTTGCTAAACGATTTGTATTGGCCAGGTGAGATTTAAACTCTCGATTAAAATAGTATATTATTACAAGTAAAAGTAATTTGAAGTTTTTTTTGTCGCTGTATCTCAGTATTCGACATTGTCAAATTGAGAAACTCTTGAAATATAAGTTTGGTTGATGCAACTGGGTTATTAGATAACTTATAACATTATTATACAGGGTTATAGTGTATTGATATCAAATAGAATTATAGATAGAAAAATTGGAATTCCGTTAGGATTACAACCAGGGACCTTTTGACTCAGATCAAATACTCAGAACCAATGAAAAAAAAAAAAAAAAATTATTTAAACTTTTCTCTCTGTTTTGTTGTCCTAAGTTTTCTCCCAAAATTCAATATGAAAAAAATATACCCGACAAATAAAAAAATTGCCACAACCAATATGTAATCAGTAAATTGTAATGAGTGATTCTTTGGCTTTCATCGAGTAAACTCGTCTCTTTTTTGAAAGTACAAGATGTAGTTTCGCCAAGTAATTAATAATATTTTTGTTCATACATTATTGTTGTTTGCCATCATCATTCATTTGTTTTTTCCTATTTTATTTGTCATTTTATTTGCTAATGAGCGCATATTATGTCTTCTATTTATTGAAAGAATATAATAGCACGATCGCATCATTTCATGTTACATTGGTAGCAGTCAGCAGAATACGACCGCTGAATAGGTAAATCCAATTTTTGTTTATTTGTTTAACCTATCTTATTTAAAAGAACCTTCGTTTTTCTCTCGTTTTAATTAAAATTTAGTTTTAATCCTTTGATTACTGGCGCAATCATTGTTTATTGTTTGGTTTCTTTGGGTTTAAGTATAAAATGGCGACAGAACGTATGTTACTGTATATACATAGGATTTATGTAGTTGTAAATCAAGTTTGTTCAATAACCAAGTGTAAATAAAATGCTTTTTTTGTGCGACACCAACCATGTTCCCACTCCATGGTTATGAGTTTGCCGACTTTATTGGAAGAGAAACACATCGTTTCTGGTCTGAGGTCCATCTGCCTTTATATTCAGCGCACTCTGATCATGGTCAAATCGCAGCAGATGCCGGTTTCGTGAAAACTAACGTTCTCATAATGGAGGTATTGCGGATGCTAGTGTAGCGACGCAGTGATCTATGAGCAACTTTCAATATTTCAACTATTTATTATGGTTACGCATTTTATTATTATGACAACAGTCAGTTTTCGTAAAACAGTTATATTTTGTACATGCTAGTTTATCCTTCTTTAATTAAAACTAAATTATATATTCAGTGTCTATTATTTTATTGTAATTTAACCTTTCATCCACAATATGGTGACCCCGACGTGATCTCAAACATTTTTTATAGTGCATGATAGTGAAAATTATTTTACAATAATTATAATGGATCCGGTAGAGCAAGTCAACGTAGGTCGAATCACTATTCGCGTGCCTCCATTTTGGCCTTCCGACCCAGCACTCTGGTTCGGTCAGTTAGAGGGACAATTTTTAATTAATGGCATTAAAAGCGACGACACTAAGTACGGGTACGTGATTGGCAATCTCGATGCTAAATACGCGAGTGAAGTAAAAGACATAATCATCGCGCCACCTGAAACCGGGAAGTATAACAAGATTAAAGAAGAACTGGTAGCGCGCTTGTTAGCAACACAAGAGCAAAAGACGCGGCAACTGTTAGAGCGTGAAGAACTTGGAGATAGGAAACCTTCTCAGTTTCTCCGGTGTCTCAGAGATCTCGGAGGAGACACTTTATCGGAGACGCTGCTACGTACATTGTGGGCTAGTCGCCTTCCCAACCATGTACAGGCAATACTAGCAACACAGGCTGAATCCAGCATTGATGGCATCGCGCGACAAGCTGACAAAGTTTTGGAGATCTCACCGCAATCACATATTGCGGCTACAACGGCCTCAAATCAACCAGACCTAACCAGTGAGCTACTTCGAAGGATGGATGAATTACAACAACAAATATCAGTACTGCAACGTTCTTCACGAGGTAATTTTCATCCAAAAAGCACTAGGTCATCACGGCCGCGCTCCAAATCCCGTGACTCGTCAGTCAACTCGAAGTTTTGCTGGTACCATCGCACATTTGGTGACAAAGCTCAGAAGTGCACGCGACCATGCGAATATTCGACGGGAAACGCTGTGGGCAGTCATTGAACGCGGCAGATGACAACAGCCCATCAACCTCGCGCCGCCTCCTTGTAACCGATCGGTTGTCAAAACGACGATTTTTAATTGACACCGGCGCTGACGTTTGCGTTTTCCCAAGAAATGCAATAGGGAACAAATCAGCAAAATCGTCGTATGAACTTGCAGCGGCTAATGGCTCGCTGGTTTCTACATACGGCCTTGTGACGCTACAACTCAACCTCGGCCTTCGTCGAGACTTCACCTGGCGATTCATTATCGCTGATGTCGCCAAACCCATCATAGGAGCAGACCTCCTGTCATTCTACGGTCTTTTGGTTGACGTGAAGAATCAGCGTCTCATTGACAACGAGACAACATTAGCTACACCGATTTTTATGTCGACCACACAGTGTGGTGAAATTAAAACAGTTTCTGTCACAGGTAAATTTGGACGACTCCTGTCATTATTTCCAGCAGTTACTAGACCACCAGGTATCTACAAGCCACTGCCGAAACATTCAACGGAACATCACATCCGTACCACTCCTGGTCCACCAGTCGTTGCTAAACCACGAAGACTTGCTCCAGATCGTTTGCAAGTCGCTCGGCGTGAATTCGACGCAATGGTTAAGTTAGGCATTGCACGGCCGTCAAACAGTCCTTGGTCGTCCCCGCTACATATGGTGCCAAAGAAAAACATAGATGAGTGGCGTCCTTGCGGTGATTACAGGGCACTTAACGCACGCACTATTCCTGACCGTTATCCAGTACCACATATTGAAGATTTCGCTCAAGGATTAGCTCGAAAGACGATATTTTCGACCATTGATCTCGTTCGTGCTTACAATCAAATCCCAATGCACCATGATGATGTTGCCAAGACTGCCATCACGACTCCGTTTGGTTTGTATGAATTTCCGTATATGACATTCGGGCTTCGAAACGCAGCACAAACCTTCCAAAGGTTTATCGATGAAGTACTACGAGATCTAGAATTTGCGTACGCCTACATTGACGATATTTTGGTAGCGTCGTCGTCGGAAAATGAGCACGAAGAGCATCTAACTAGATTGTTTCAGCGGTTGAGTGACTACGGAATTGTTGTTAATCCAGCAAAATGTGTCCTCGGCGCTACAGAGGTATCCTTTCTCGGATACACCGTTTCAGCTTCCGGCATCAAACCACAATCAGGCAAGGTACAAGCTATCCAAGAATTTCCACAACCGGATAATATTCAGCAGCTACGTCGTTATCTTGGCATGCTAAATTTCTATCGAAGATTTATTCCAAAAGCTGCAGAAATTTTGGCACCATTAAACGAGCTGCTTCAAGGATGCAAAATGAAGAGCAAAGACCCAATCCAATGGACACCAGCTGCCCTTCAAGCTTTTACTTCCAGCAAACTCAGCCTAGCACACGCTACATTGTTGGTACACCCGGATAGTCATCTACCGCTCGCCATTTTTCACAGATGCATCAAATTTGACCATCGGCGCAGCACTTCAACAACAGACAACAAGAGGTTGGCAACCTTTGGCGTTCTTCTCCAAAAAGTTGACTGCAGCACAACAGAAATACAGTGCATTCGATCGCGAACTTCTCGCCATGTATCGGTCGGTGAAATATTTCCGACACATGGTTGAAGGTCGTCAGTTCGCCATTTTTACAGATCACAAGCCGCTGACATTTGCATTCCAGCAAAATCCAGACAAGTGCTCACCAAGACAATTCCGTTATCTGGACTTCATAGGCCAGTTCACGACCGATATAAAGTATATCTGTGGACAGGAAAACATTGTTGCTGATGCTCTCTCCAGAGTTGATGAATTGGCAGCCGCTATCGATTACAAATCTCTCGCACGTGCACAAGAGAGCGACACCGAATTAAATCGTTGGCTACAATCAGATACAACGAGTCTACTTTTACGGAAGATTCGTATTCCAGGCGCATCAGAAGATCTTGTCTGCGACGTGGCAACATCAACGGCTCGTCCTTTTGTAACAAAGTCGTTTCGTAAACAAGCTTTTGAATCAGTCCACGGTTTGGCACATCCAGGAGTCAACACAACGGTGAAGATGGTTGCACAGCGTTTTGTCTGGCCATCCATGAAGTCAGACTGTAGAAAGTGGGCTCGTAGCTGCATTCCGTGCCAGAGGAACAAAATATCTCGCCATGTCTCAGCTCCTCTCGGACAGTTCCAGCTTGCCAGCATGAGGTTTGAGCACATACATATCGACCTCGTAGGTCCACTTCCCATCTCCGCAGGCTATAAATATTGCCTGACGATGGTGGATAGATTCACTAGGTGGCCTGAAGCAGTTCCACTAGAAGATATCGAGGTGTCAACTGTAGCAGCAGCCCTCATCTCAAGTTGGGTGGCTCGTTTTGGCGTGCCAACAAGAATCACGTCAGATCAAGGGTGACAATTTATGTCACGTTTGTTCCAGTCTCTGAACATCATTCTAGGCTCCAAACATTGTCCGACTACAAGTTACCACCCAGAGTCCAACGGAATGGTTGAACGGTTCCACAGGCAGCTTAAAGCAGCCATTCGTTGTCACGCTGACATGAACTGGACTCAAAATCTACCACTAGTTCTCCTGGGAATTCGCGCCGCCTGGAAAGAAGATCTACGAGCTTCGTCAGCTGAGCTAGTATATGGAGAAACCATTCACCTACCAGGTGAATTTCTTGCCAGACAACAGCAAGATAAACCGCTTCTTGGACCCGCTGATTTCGTTAATCAGTTGCGTCGCCACCTGCAGGACCTTCGTCCCGCCGTAGCTCGCCAACACGGTCCTAAGCGATTGTTCGTTTCACGAGATTTGGATACGACAACTCATGTGTTCGTGCGTCATGACGCAGTCAGAGGTCCATTACAACCATTTTATAATGGACCATACGAAGTTATTACACGGCACGATAAGTACTACAAGATCAAGATGAACAACAAAAGCTGCACGGTTTCCATAAACCGGCTGAAACCTGCGTACATCCTGTCCGAAGATCTCGATGATCCAGAACGAGAACTACATAGAAGTACGCCCATAAGATCCACATGCTCTGGACGCAGAGTACACTTCGCCGAATAACGTTGGACACTGCCAGGGGGGTGATGTAGCGACGCAGTGATCTATGAGCAACTTTCAATATTTCAACTATTTATTATGGTTACGCATTTTATTATTATGACAACAGTCAGTTTTCGTAAAACAGTTATATTTTGTACATGCTAGTTTATCCTTCTTTAATTAAAACTAAATTATATATTCAGTGTCTATTATTTTATTGTAATTTAACCTTTCATCCACACTAGTACAGCGTAACATATTATTCTTATCTTCAACCTCCATTATCAAGTTAAGTCTCTGACCATTGAGATAGTCAGCAGCAGCAAAAGCAACGAATCTATAGGTTTCGCCATCAGGTGAGATATCAAAAAGTGCAGTTACGCGCCGTTCCTCGATTAAAACAGCTAATCATGGTGTAATGTCATCCTCTACCGCCAAAGCTGTCATCTCCCTTATCTCTACCGCAGTGCAGTGAAGTGACATCTATTAAGATGTGTGTTGTGTCCACTCCCAACGACTTGTATCCATATATTTTGACACCTCGCCAAAGAAGGTAGCATAAAAGTCCTTCTCGCTACCTATTGCCGTCTCCTGTATGCAAAAACTCATATTTTATTGTTGTTCGTTTGCATGCAACTAAAGAATATTAATAAAATAATGCTTTTGTTTGTTTTATCTATCCGCTAAGCATTGGTTAAATCTTTTTGAATTTTATATTTCAAATACAAATTCCGATTTTCCGAACATAAGTTAATTTAATCATTTTGAGTTTTTGAATTTGTATTTGAATTATTTATTTATTTTCATTTCAACAGGCTTGTAAGCCCATATACAAAAGGTTATAAATCGTATATAATTAGGTACATTATATACCAGGTAATACAAAAAGGGTCATTCATTTCTATGTACATTATGTTTCATTTGATTTTGAAATTTCTTATACGGTAGGTACAACGAAGGCAGAGAACTTTTATTACCTATTCGAGATAATCTAGCTATGGGGGAATGATGGCAAAAGTTTGATCTAAAAGTGGGAATTATAAATCTTTGGTTGTTACGGAGAGAATACGGATTCGTATTTTCAATGAAGAGAGATTTAAGTTCAAAACATGGTTGATTGTTCATAATCTTATACAGAAGACATGCATCCATATAGTCGCGATCAGATTCTAATGAACATGTATTTGTTAATCTCGCAATTTCATTGTAATTATGTATAATTTTTGGATTTGCAATTCTAGCTTTGCAAGACGCATAAGAAAAAAATCTATGTTGAACATTTTTCGACACGTTTGATATGACTATTGTAGTGTGGGGACCATATTGGAGAAGCATACATTAAAATCGGTTTTACAAGAGATTTATATAATGTTGTGATCGTGGAGACATTCTTGAAATCCAATGAATTCCGTTTTATGAATCCTAGAGTTTTCAAGCTTTTGTTAACAATTGAGTCAATATGTGGTATAAATGATACGTTAATATAAAAAATAACTCCAAGATCGGTTACTTGTGACACACGCTCCAAATTAATTCCATTTAAACTATACACATTTTCAATATCATTGCCGAAACTTACAACTTTACATTTGTTTACATTGAGTTGCATGTGATTATCTGTACACTAGTTCGCAAGATTGGTTAAGTCAACTTGTACTGCATAGCAATCTTCAGGTTTTTCGATCACCCTAAAAAATTTGCAGTCATCCGCGAATAGCAAGAAGTAGCTATTGGTAAAGGAGATACCAATATCGTTTATGAACAACAAAAACAGAATTGGGCCAAGATGAGACCCTTGTGGTACCCCTGATTTACAATCGATTTCATTAGATATAGCCGTTTTATATTTCACAAATTGGGATCTACCTGTCAGATATGATGAGATCCAGAGAACCAATCGTCTGTTCCAGCCGGTTATTTTAAGCTTCTCAATTAAAATTGACATCGGTACTCTGTCGAATGCTTTCGCAAAATCAGTATAAATTACATCTAGTTGTTTTCCGTTTTCTTTGGCTTCCAATAACTTCTGGGTAAATAACATTAGATTGGTTACAGTGGATCTACCATTCACAAAGCCATGTTGTTCATTTACAATAATGCTGTTTACAAATGGAGATATCTTACTAACAATTATAGACTCGAATATTTTTGGTATGACACTTAAGATAGAAATGGGTCTGTAATTGCGCGCATCAGATTTATTGCCTGACTTATGTATAGGGATGAAAAAGCTTCATTTCCAAGTTTCAGGGAATACGCCTTCACTCAGAGATTTATGAAATAGGTCGCATAATGGTTTGTATAAAACGTTCGCGCATTTGAATAAAAAGATTTGTGGTATTCCATCAGGACCACAACTATACGATTCTTTCAAAGATAATAAACTATTTACTCTGATGAATTCGTAATGGCCTGGTGGAGTGCTAAAGGCAGTTTTTTCTATATCGTCTTTTTCTACCGAAATTTGGTGAAATCCCGAATGTAAATCAAGGGCTGTGAAAAATTTTGGTTTGCCAATTTTGTCTAATAGTGTATCAATATTAGGGAGGGGATATTTATCTTCACTAGTATTTGCATTTAATTTTCTAAAATCTATTACGAAGCGTGTTTTTCGCTTTCCTGATGCATCTGTTTTCTTTGGGACAATCCAAATAGGGGAATTATAAGGGCTGTTTGATTTTTTAATTACACCGGTTTTTAATAAATTTTGTACGTGATCTTCAATGTCATTCTCATATATCTGTGGAAGTCGGTAGTTTTTCATATGTATAGGAGTATTGTCTTTAGTCAAAATTTTGTGTTTAGTGTGAGTAGTACATAATAAATTTTCGCCATCTTTTGGGAAGAGTTTAGGATATTGTTCTAATAATTTGTGAATTTTTTGTTTCTGGGTGTTATTTAAATGTTCAGATCGAAAATTTAATTTACAAAAATTTGATTCTGACATTGGAATAAATGGAAATTCTATATTTTTTATTTTTTCATTAGCAAAATTTATTTCGCATTTAAAGTCTTTTAATATATTTATACCAAATAATAAGTCGCAATATTTATTAAAAGTATGAATAAAAAATTTATGAGGTTGATTAAAAAATTTTAAAGTTATGGAATTTTTGCAATGTACTTTTGAATTGGCTGTTTTAAAGGTCAAATTCTCACTTACAAAAATAAAATATATCATCACGCCTTTTACCCATTACTGGGTGTGGCACTCTGCCTAAGCAGATCTCGGTAAGTGATATATTTTGTCGCGTGAAATGCGGTTACCAGCCGTCAAATCACGGCCCTCAAAGATATTAGTGGAGAGGGAGCCACAGGGGTAAATTTTTTAAATTGGTGAAAATTGTTTGTCGGCTGTGGGGATCGAACCAGGGTTCTCAAGATCCACAGGCCGACTCGATACCACTGAGCCATCTACCCCATAAATTCTCACTTACAATTTTTTATTTATATAATTTTGACATATTTTCGCTAAAAAGATTTACATTTGATCCTGAGTCTATTAATACTTTATAATTTGATAATTTAATAACTGGAATATTATTTGTGATTGAAGTCATAACTATGTTAGTTGGCTTAGAGGCTCTATGAACTCTAAAAAATTATTATCGTTTGAGTAATTTTCAGAATCTGGATTTTCGTCAAGATTTTGATTTTGTTGAGAATATGTTTCAAAATTTTCGGGTTCGTATTCGATATTTTCTTGTAAATAATTTTGTTTTATTGTTTGTGTACTCATAGGAATTGTGGTTTTTGTTATTCCGGACACACATAGGTTGAGGTTTAAATTGTTGTCTAGTTCTAACAACATTATAAGCGTTTTGTCTAGGAGCAAAAGACGTGCTTGGTTTATTAGAATTCTGTTGAACATTTATGGGTTTGGAAGGAAAATGTTGGCCTGGGAATTTTTGTGGAGGTATGTTATTGTGGAATGTTTTTTGTTATTGTTGAGGATTGTCTGATCTTAACAATGGACTTTTAAAAGTTTGAAGTGCATAATTATAATCATTTGTTAATAAATTTTCACACATTTCTAATGTAGTGGGGTTGTTGGTAATAAAAGATCCTCGGACGTGAATTGGTAATAATGTAAAGAAATGTTTTACGACTAATTCTTGTATTTCATTGATTAATATAGTTTTCTGAGCTGTATTATAAGGTAATAAGTGAACTTTTGATTTATATTTTGCAAAATTATTTTTAAATTGTATTAAAGTGTCATATATTTTATTCGTATTTTTAATATTTAAAATTTTTAATAAAATAGTTTCTTTAGTGAGTTTATCTTCGAAATTTTCGGATAAATATCTTTTTAAATCTGTCCAGTCTTTAAAAATATGTTCGTTAATCAGATTTATCTGTTAATTTACTTAAAACTAATGAAAATGCGTATTTTGTGTGCAATGCATTAATAATTGTTGATTGTAAAATTTCGTAGAACAAATCTACTTGTATTATAAAATTTGGTAATCTATTTACATCACCATTATATTCAGGAATGACACTAGCGAGATTTTTGATATCAGTGTAAGTAGTCATTTTGATTTCTGAATTATTTGTATTAGTTATACTATGAATTTTTGAATTATTCAACCTGTTTGGTTGTAAAGTAATATTAGTTAATAAGATACTTAGTAATTCAAGTTCTTGATTTGTATCAAATGACTGTGATTCGTTATCTGACATGTGATTGGTAAATCGGAAAAGAAACAATGAGACTTACAGACTTATTGTGAGTATCTGTAGTGTTGACATCTCTTTTGTTGCGAGGGGCTGATGACGATCATTTGACGGATGCCTCTTTCTGCGAACTGTTTGGCCTAGCGAACTCGATGGGTCGTATGAATAGACCTCTGGTGCAACCACTGTTTAGGTTGATCGTTGATCTCGATGGGTCGTATGAATAGATTTCTGGTGCAACCACTGTTTAGGTTGATTGCTGGTTACAGCGAAGGCTTATTGGTATAGCTTTGCTATTGCGAAGTCTTCTTGCTTGTTAGGCTTCGAGTTTCTTTGCACTATTTGATATACTTACCACATAAAATGGCGCTGGCTGGTGTTACTTGTGAAATAAACAAATTTAAAAAAAGAGAACTAGTGGAATTAATAGTAGTTTCAAAAAAACTTCCGAGTGCATTTAGTGATAATCAAATTCTAAAAGATTATTTAGCATCTTACTTCAATAACGGTAGTGATTCAGACAATGAACTTTTTGTTGACGTAGGTGATAACCTCAAGTATGACAGTAATTCTTTAGAATACAAAGCAATCAAAGACAAATATATGCTAATTGAAAAATTAAATTACCACCTCGAAAAAAGAATAAATGATCTAGAACTGATAATAAAACTTAATAACAAAGATCAAAATAAAATTAGCAAAGTCACCGACAATAATAATAAGTCGTTAATTAATCAACAAAATAAGCAAATGACGACACCTACCAGCGAAACAAAAACAAACATAATAAAACAAGCGACAATACCGGCAACGGGACATGACATACCATCTGTCGGTAAACAATATGGCAATAATAACTCCAATAACCTCAAAAATAACAACAAAATAAATAACCATACAAATAAACTTAAGCCAAACAGTATTATTGGAATAAATTCAAACGGCTCCTCAATACGAAGTGGGAATAAGCATGCATGGTTATACATTGGAAAAGTCCACACTGATATCACCGAGGATGATATGATACACTTTTTGACTGAAAAATGTCCAGGAAGAACATTCGAAGTTAAAAAATTATCAAACGAGCAACCACAAATAACTCTTTCAGAATACGAGCTGATTTCAATGTTGCAGATTTCTGGGCAAATGGTATACTCGTACGGAGATACAAATTTTTTCGTCAATCAAAGTCAACATCACTTAACGGTGAACAATAATCGTAAAAGTCATCAAAAAACGGTCAAAATTCTACACTAAAACATCCAATGTATGCGGAATAAAATTGAAGAGATGGAAGTGTTCCTGCATTCGTATCCCTGTGACATCTTGTGCCTTTCTGAGCACTGGTTGAACGAAAATGAAATTGTAGCGTCCAATCTAGACAATTTTTGTATAGAAAGTGGTTTTTATAGACAGTTCCATAGCCATGGCGGTGTTATTGTGCTTTGCAGAAATAATATTCCCTTTGAATGCGAGCAAGAGAACAGGGTGAAAGAGTTCAATATTGAATTATTATTCGAATGCTGTGCTATAAAGTTCAAGCATGAAAACACCATTAATTATGTATTAGTAATATATAGACCTCCATCAAGCAATCTAAATGACTTTTTAAGACAATTAAAAATGTGTTTGACAAAAATACTCTCTAGTTGTAAGTCTATAAATTTGTTTGTTCTAGGTGATTTTAATGTAAACATTTTAGCTGATAATCTGTCCAAAAATTTATTTCTTGATGTAATGAGCTCACACAATCTACATCCAACAATAAATGCACAAACTCGGATAAGTAAAACAAGTAAAACATGTGTAGATAATATTTTCACAAATCTCGACTGTAATAACTATACATCAAATGTCATCCACAACGGATTATCTGATCATTATCATATCTATTATAATAAAAGCAAACCCCAACTTAGAAAATCTTAAAACTGAGAAACGTAGGTTCTCAGAAAATAATCTAAAAAATTTTAAATTCATGTTAAATAATGAAAATTGGTCAAATGTTTTAAACAACAATGATACAAATACTTGCTTTAATAATTTTATGGAATCTTTTTTGTTTAATTTTGACGTTACACATCCAAAATGTACTGTACAATTAAATAAAAATAATAATAAATCATGGCTTACAAATGATATCAAAGCACAGTCTCTGAATATGAAAGAACTGTACAAACTTTTAAAATTAGGACTTATAAGTAAAGACAATTATAATGTTCTTAGAAGTAAGTATCGTAAAATTTTAAAAATAGCTAAACATGATTTTAACTCAAAATTAGTTCAAAAATGTAATAACAATACCTCGAAGGTGTGGAAGCTTATTAAAAAAGATTTGAATACCAATAATTATATTGGAAGTGAGGACATAAAAACATTAAAAAAAGATGACATACAAATAAAAAATCCTTCAGATATGGCCAATGAGTTTAACAATTTTTTTATAAATATTCCACATAAACTTATGCAAAACTTACCACAAATTTCGAAAAATATAAATAACACTAAAGATAATCAGTGTCATTTCTCAATTTTTCTTGAACCTGTCACTGAATACGAATTATCCTCTCCAATAATGTCATTAAAGAATTCCTCTTCGACAGGGATTGACGAAATCTCTAGCAACTTACTGAAAAACTGTTATGAAACAATTATTGTTCCTCTAACACACTGTGTAAATTTATCAATGTCGCAAGGAGTATTTCCATATATTTTGAAATTTACAAAAGTAATACCATTGTACAAGAAGGGTGATAAAGGATTAGCATCAAATTATCGACCCATATCTCTAGTAACAATCTTTCATAAGATTTTCGAGAAAGTAATGTTTGTTAGAATATCATCTTTCCTGGAAAAGAGCAAGACATTAATCGATGAGCAACATGGATTCAGGAAATGTAGAAGTACAATTTCAGCACTCGTATATTTTCTAGATCAGGTTTATAAAAATTTTGATAATGGCACTGATACTTTTGGAATTTTTCTAGATTTATCCAAGGCGTTTGATTGCGTAGATCATACTATACTGCTGAATGTCTGCGAGGGTTACGGCCTGAGGGGCATGTGCTCCAAATGGCTAGAATCTTACCTTAAAAATCGAAAACAATATGTTCTATGTAACCAAAAGTATAAATCAAATTTAGATGATTTATCATTTGGCGTACCGCAAGGATCCATTCTGGGCCCCATACTGTTTTCTTTGTATATAAACAATATTAAAACTATATTGCAATCAGAGAAATTTGTTACTTATGCAGACGACATAGCTCTAATGCTAAATAATAGTGATACTTTGCTCTCAGATATCTCTGGAACTATTAACAATCTAACTAATTGGTTGGTAACATTAAAACTTACCCTTAATGTTAATAAATCGCTAATTATAAAATTTTAAAATGCAAAACGTTTTGAAAGTATTTTAATTCGCTCAAATAATCAGGTACTGCCACAGTCTAGTAATACCAAGGTTCTGGGACTTAATATTCACGAGAATTTGAAATGGGAGCCTCACGTGGATGAAGTGTGTAGTACATTAGCATCTTTGTGCTACTTAATCAAAAGACTACGATGTTTGGCAGATGTACATACTGTAAAAACTTTCTACTACGCGAAATTTTATCCCATACTATGGCTATGGTATAGTTTTCTAGGGTTGCTCTCAAGCAGCACAGCGAGTTTTTAGATTACAGAAAACAGCAATCAGAAATATTTTCAAACTTCCTTTTAGGACATCTTGTTGAGACTTATTCAAAAAAGAAAAGTTTTTGACAATGCCCTGTATATACATATTAAATGTAGCTCTGCATATTAAAGAAAATATAAACAGTTTAGAATCGCACAGCGACTCTCATCAATATAACACGCGAGGTACAGGAAGTTTGAAACTACCGAAAATCAACTTGAATAAATCTAAAAATAACCCCAACTATCTCGGTTTAAAAATATATAACTGTTTCCCGCAATATCTGAGGGATCTGAATAATAACAAAAAATTTAAAATGGAACTTAAAGAATATTTGATTTCAAAAAGCTTTTACACCATCGAAGAATTTTTTAACGAAAAATCTTAATTATTTTAAGTAATTTTAAATATATTATGTAATTATATTTTTAACTTGACGTTTTCTATTCCTATGTATTTTGGTCATGAATTAAATAAATTATTATTATTATTATTATTATTATTATTATTATTATTATTAGTTGTTTGATTCGATCACACTGAGCAACAATTGAAATTATTGAATAAAGCGTTGTACAGATTTACGGCGAATTTTTCGAGCACACTGACTTCTTTATTTGTGATTCTACCAGGACTACGCCTATTATATGATCGTGACCGATATATAATATAAAAAAAAACAATATTTTAATTTCATCACAGACTTTATTTAGCAGTTGTAACTTAGAGTTTTCGCAGTAAAAAGGATAACATGTCTTTGTTTCACACGTATTTATAGTGTGTCTTATCAGAAAGGTTTTTATTACAGCGTGAGAGATTCCGGTAGACATTCATCACATATTTGTTATGTCAGCATCTAACAGGGTTACATAATATATATATATATATATATATATATATATATATATATATATATATATATATATATATATATATATATATACGTTGATGTTGGGTATGGATGAAAAAACATGAACGGCGTATAACTGATGTGGAAATGAGGTATTTACGAGGTGTGTGGATATACTAGAAGAGATCGTGTCCGGAATACATTGGTGTATGATCAATGTGAGATTTGGAAGAATGTTATTAGAAGAGTGGGAATAAGTCAGTTGAAATGGTTAGGTCATGTGGAACGTATGGCGAATGACAGATTGGTGAAACAGGTGTATGCTGGTGAAATTGAAGGTGAAAGTTTGCGTGGACGACCTAGGAACAAATGGATAAATATGATTGAAAGGTTGTTGCGTGAACGAAAGATTCCGAGCGAGAAGAATAAACGAGTTTGTATGAAAGGAATTATGAATGTGGTTGAAGCAAAAGTAGAGTGTCAGGATAGGAATGTTTGGCGAAAATAAATTCCTGGATAAATATGATGAATAAGGACAAGCGTATGATTCTTCATTTTATATTCATTGGTTAGATTTTTCGAGTGTTTATCTGCAATTATGAGGAATTCAGTTTCAAAAACAAGCGCAGACAGATGCTCCCTTCCTTCCTCATCTTTTTTTTTCTTCATTTTCAGTTTATACAGTGTCTAACTGTAATTGTGTTGAAGGTGTCGACGAAATTAATTCTCTACTCTTTTCAGCATCTGTCTGTTGTAGCTGGTAGCAAACACTGGATTTTTGGTACGTGATAAAGATTGAATGTTTTTCTAGATGAATTGAATTGTATACTGCCAAAGGGAAAACTTTCCATTTCTAATATATAAAAGTGCGAGTCCAATATCTGACAAACATTCTAAGAGTTATCTGCGGCTGTCCGATCTCGTATGTCAGGGCGACGAACAGTGCAATATTTCGGTAAGTAGCGCATTGTCAGCAGACATCTGTCACTCCCGAACCCCGAGGTATCGCCAGTTCTCTGGTTCGCCCATTCGAGGATTACCTGAGCTAATGAGCTTACTAGGTATTATAATTTCCTCGGCAGTCTGTCTAACAGGAGCGGTTCGGGTGGGATTTAAACCCCGGCATTAGCACTGTAACCAAATATCTGGATCTCTTGCTGGAGTGCTTACATGCGGACGAGAATTTACAATTCGGTCATTCTCATAACGGAAATTTGTTTCTACTTTTAAAGTCAATAACATTAAAATATAATTTATAACGGGCAAGTTTAGTTCTAAGTTCGCGTTGTGGTCTCCCGTAGTCGAAAATTTGTTAGCTTAAACTTCGCTGATTTCAACTTATAATCAGGACCGTGGAAAGGACAGTGAGAATAATTCTAGACGCCATTCAAGATAGACACTATCCTGGTTAGAATTTTAAATACTCTTAGGCCCGTTTTAATAAAGACCGAGTAAATTTACTTTCCACTAAATGCATTTAAGTTAGTAAATAATAATAATGGGGTAAGTGGCTCAGTGCATCTTAAGAACCCTGGTTCGATCTCCACGGCCGACAAACAATTTTCACCCAATTAAATCTACCCCTGTGGCTCCCCCTCCACTAACATATTTGAGGACCGTGATTTGACAGCTGGTAACCGCACTTCACGCGAAGAAATATATAACTTACCGAGATCTGCTAGGGTAGAGTGCCGCACCCAGTAATGGGTAAAAGGCGTGAGGATGTATTTATTTATTTTATTTTAAATTCGAATCAAGTCTATTTATTTTATCGTAATATATTTTATTTATTTCAGAAGTGAATTAATTTGTCGTTTGTAAAACCGGCCATTGCAAATAAATTTTTTATAAAAATAAATATGTATGAAATGAAGTAAAGAGTGAAATATTAAAAGCCAATAGAAAAAATAAGTTACTCAGTTGTATGTCGAAAGAGCGGTCATTATGATAAGAAACATTTTGTTTTAGACGGTTGGTAGTAACGGCTGACATACTGAACCTATGAAGCTAAGAACATCAACATTTCAATATAACCTCAAAATGAAACAATTGCATAAATATCAATAATAAATACCAACCACAACATTTCATAGACAAATTGCCCTAAATTGACTCGGTTTAAAATATCGTAATTTTTTTTCATTCTAATTTATAAAACACGCAAAATAGAACAAATACTATAAATTAGACTGTTATCACAATTGTTCTTTAGAAAACTCGCCTGTGATTTTCTACTTAACCGCGTGCGAAAAAACATATTATAAAACTTGTTTAATATACTACTATTAGTGGAGCAAATGAGAAAAATCGAAACTAAAAGATACCCCTCTGGCCACTCTCTTAGTAGTTCAACAACTCAATGCAATACTGCAAGTCGGGATTGTATGTCACCTAAGTTGTATTTGCATATACTGTACTTTGAAGATCACTCTCAAAATATGGAATTAATTTTTCCAATATCTTTTGAAGATGCAATAAAAATATTAAACTCATTCGTGTTCATATTCATTAAAATTCTCTGAATTTTCGAGGCAAGTTTTTATTCGTGGAAAAATTTGATTGAGTTTCATTATAAATATCAATTTCTTGGAACCAATGACATTTCACCGATAAAAAGTTTTTGACAGCTAAATTAAAATTCATTTGATTATATTTGAATCTCGATACTACCTGTGTTCAAAAGAAAAATAATAAACAGTCAACAAAAAGGTAATTATTGTAGCGAGTACGGCCCTGTGCCGTTGGAACAGTCGACGCGTTATAGTCTGCAGTGCGTTCACCGCTGTCTCATACGCAATAGACAAGTCCGAACCTGTTCTCTCTGCGTCATGCTTGTACAGTGTTGCAGAAGTTCTGGAATAGTGTAGAATATCTTGTTCCAGTATATAAGGGAGAGTTTGGGCCGGCAAGATTCATTCTATATTTGAAGTGTGAATAGTGCAAGTCGTTGCTAAATACTTTAATGCGAATATAAATACGTGTTGAAAATAAATATATGTCTTAGTAGTTATACTACATTATTTCCGTTTTAAATAAATATTTTGTTAGTGTTTTCATTCCTTGTGTTTTATTTAATAATAAACTTCACCGAACCCGAAATTGTAATTCACGTTACATTATTATGAAATCCTAAACTTAAAAAACAAATAATTCATTTGAATATTAATTGGTAAAATACTCACGTCAAAAAAATAAACAAAAACAATCACTTCAAAGGAAGAATAAGATAACTTCCGTCCCATATGGAATATTTTTAATTTAACGATTGTCAGTTCCTACTTTTCGGGTTACGTGACAATGCCACCAATGCTTCCCTGTGGTTAAAAAAATAACCAGGTTGCTGCTACGGTAACTAGTAAATTAATTTAATCTATCAGGTCTACAAGGCAAGATTGATATTATTGTGAAATATTAGATTAACGGAAGCTATTTAGGTATAATGGGCGACATGAAGAGAGAAATAACCGGTACAGTCGGCTAGAATGGTGCAGAAGAGATTCTATCAGATTGCAATGTGCATATGGGAGGTTGTTGGTGGAAGAAAAGGTCGTTTCTGCTTTCTCATTGGTCTGTTAGAATTATATAGCACGTTTTATTGTAAAAGGAGAGTGGTAAGTATGGAAGAATAGCCAGCACTTATGTAGGAAGTTTATTGAGTTGATTTGTTGTTGAATACACTTTTTATTTACATATTTATGTTATTAACATTTTTACAACATTTTAGTATGATAGAATAGTTACTTTTGTATTAAGTGCGCAAAATGAGTGTTTTTTTTGTTGCTCGTGAGAATGTTACTTTTAGTCGAGATCGCATGTCGAGATAATAAAAATCATTCGAACGCGTCAAAAAACAAGAATTTTGCCTACGAAATACAAAACATTGCGTAAATAAAGAATAATACAATAATTATTTATTTATTTAAGTAATTTGAAGAAAAACAATTAACAATAATATTAATTTTATACTATTAATGTGTTGTAACTAATGAAACCCGACAACAAATAATTTTTGAGCGTGCGCGAGATACTCATTTTGCACACTAGAGTGCAAAATAATTCGGAAAATACGCGTTGTCACACATGCATTTTTAAACAAGCGCAGGCGATGCTGCCTTCATTTCATTATAGATTCGTTGTTAGAGAAATACGCGTAAGTGAAGATTTACGAAACGGGTGTACAGGAGCGAAAGGATGGATGTGAGTGAAGGTTTGTTGCGTGATGATGGAATTTGGTTGTGACGAAGGAAAGAGCTCGTATGAAGGAAGTGTTAATGTGGTTGAAACGAGTATCGTGTGTCAGAATGAGAAAACTCCTAAACAAAAAACTAATTGAAGAATCATATAGTCCTTTTGCGGCTCCGGTTACATTGGCCTTAAAAAAAAACGAAGGATAAAAGTCGGTTATGTATAGATTTCAGAGATCTTAATAAAATAATAGTGCCTGAACCACAGCCTTTCCCACGGATAGAGGATCTTTTGGTCAAAACACGAATCTGCAAATTTTTCACAAAACTAGATATGAACTCGGTATTTTGGTCAATACCCTTGCAGATTGAAGATAAACAAAAAACAGGCTTCGTTACACAAGAGGGTCATTTTCAATGGACCTGCCTGCCCTTTGGTATGAAAACATCTCCTGCAATATTCCAAAGAATATTGAGCAATCTTATTAGAAAACATGGACTATCAGATTTCACGACAAATTACATTGATGACATCTTGACATTCTCCAAAACGTTTGAAGAGCACATGACTCACCTAGAAAAATTACTAAAGGCAATAAAAGAAGAAGGCTTCGGGTTAAAACTTACAAAATGCCGATTTGCTATGGACTCAGTTATATATTTAGGACACGTGATTAAGTACAACTCAGTCACACCAATGAAAGATAAATTAATAGCTATAAAAAAGTTAAAATAAACAAAATGTAACAGTGTTATACAACTTAACAAACTAAAGCAACAAATTCAGTAACAAAAACAACTTAAAACAAATTATTTTCACATAGCCACCTATAATATTTGTATAAAAATTATTTCTAGAATTTCTCAATTTTCTTATTTTTCTCGAATTTTTTCAGATACATTAATAAAAACTAATACACCGTTGAAAAGAGAAAAAAATGGCGGTTTTTATTTTAGTAAAATAATTATAGGTTGCTATTTAAAAAATAAAAGTTGATAGTCGTATCTTGTAAACCTGACTTTATAAAAAATATCTACATCTGCCATCAAATAGTATATTTAAAATAATAAAACTTTCATATGAACCATTTTTTTCTATTACTCATAATAAAAAAGTTAAAGGGGGGGCGTCTTCCCAGACTCACCCTGTATATACAGACGGAAGTCTGCTAGGACTGGGAGCAATAATAAAACAACCACAACCAGATGAAAATAGTAAAGAAAAACCTATCTCCTACTTCTCAAGAAAGTTAGATGAAGCACAAAAGAAAAAGAAAGCTATATACCTAGAAACACTAGCTGTCAAAGAAGCGGTGCTCTACTGGCAAATACTGGCTAATGGGAAAATCATTTAAGGTATTCACAGACCATAAACCATTAGAAAACCTCAATATGAAAGCAAGACCAGATGAAGAATTAGGTGATCTAACATTATATTTATCACAATTTGACATGGAAATAATATATAATCCAGGAAAGTTAAATCTCGAAGCAGATTGCCTTAGCAGAAACGCAGTATTGGAACCGGAAGATAATCAAAAAGAAACGTTGCGAACAGTGAATTTTGTAAGTCTCAAAGAAATTATAACAGATCAAAACAACAATGATAATATCAGTAACACAGATAAAAATTTAATACAAAAAAAGGTGTATTCTTTAAGAAAATAAAACAACAAGAAAAAATAATTCTGATAGAAGAATTCAGTAAAAACTTGATAAAAGAAATCCATGTAAGCATGGGTCATATCGGCATAAATCAAATTATGTGCATGCTATCATCATATTACACATCTAAATATTTCTCAAACAATATAAAAAACATATGTAAAACCTGCGAGATATGCATAAAAAATAAGACAAGAATAAAAAATAACTACGGTCTACTTTCACAACTAGGTCCAGCAAACAAGCCATTAGAAATAGTGTGAGTAGACACAATAGGAGGATTTGGTGGAGCGAGGTCGACGAAAAAATACCTGCACTTATTAGTGGATCAATTCTCAAGATATGCATTTATATTAACTTCAAAAACACAGACGGGCACAGACTTCATGAAATTAACGAACGAAGTACTAAAACAGGGAAACATAAAAAAAATTAGAGGATCAGTATCCAGGTATAAATTCTAGAGAATATAAAAGTTTCTGGATGAAAATAATATTCCGCTAATATTTACGGCTGTAAATGCACCTTTCTCGAACGGATTAAACGAAAGGTTAAATCAAACGCTAGTAAACAAAATCAGATGTAAGCTGAACGAACAAGAGAAGAAGGTTGCATAGACAACAATTGCAAATAAATGTATAGATAAATATAATAAGACAACACATACAGTAACTAAATTCAGCCCAAAATACCTGTTGAAAGACACAGATAATTCAATGATACCTGAAGAATTAAAATCAGAAAAAACGTATAATAATATAGAAAAAGATAGAAAAACGGCACTAGAAAACAGTTTAAAATATCACAATTACAACAAGAAATTATTTGATGAACACAGGACTGACTATAATTTTGAAGCTGGTGACCTAGTATACATCGAAAATGGAAACCGTCTGAATAGGAAAAAATTGGATGAAAGAAGAATTGGTCCATACAAGATTGAAGAGAAGATATCAAACTCAATATATAAAATCAACACAGGACATAAGAAAAAGGAATCCAATCTATTTCGCATCACAAATCTGATTCCGACGCCAAGACACATCCCCTATGAAAACAATAAAATTTGAAAATTTGAAACAAACTTTCTCCCCCGAGGAGGGGGGACGTAAGGAAGTTTACTTCCCTAGAATTAGTTTGAATACTCCCGCGCTCAAACACTGGTCGGTAAGGTAGTGACCTAGTCATGCGGAAGAGAGAGAGAAAACAGACTGCAGAATGCGATGTCATCGTTAAATTAATGATTATAAAATTGTTATAAAATTATTGTAAAAGAGTTAAATTAATAGGATAAAGAATAAACATTGAATGTTATTTCTTTGTTTATTTCAGGTTTGTAAATAATTTAAGGTGAATGTAAATAAATGACAAAATCTTTGTTTATTTCAGACAAACACTTCTTGTTTATTCCTTTTAATCCCTTTGTGCTCTCACTAAATCAATACACATTATATATATATATATATATATATATATATATATATATATTGTAACGTTTATTACAATTTCGGGTTCGGTGAGGTTTATTATTAAATAAAATACGAGCAATGAAAACACTAACAAAATATTTATTTAAAACGAAAATAATGTAGTACAACTACTAAGACATATATTTATATACAACACGTACTTATTTATATTCACATTAAAGCCTTTAGCAACGAATTGCACTGTTCACACTTCAAATACAGAATGTCTCCAGCCGGCCGAAATTCTCCCTCATATACTGATATTCTAGATATTCCAGAACTTCTGGAACACTGTACAAGCATGACGCAGAGCGAACATGTTCGAACTTGTATCTGTATTGCGTATGAGACAGCGGTAAACGCGCTGTATGCTACGACGCGTCGACTGTTCCAGAGGGAACAGGGTCGTTCTCGCTACAATATATATATATATATATAAATTAAATATTGATTTATTTAATATTTAATAAAAAAAATCTTTATTAATTTTTTGTTGCACTACAATGACATGTACGTGTGCATTCGAGAAGTTACAAGAGCAAGTGAACAATCTTATCTTATGAGACATGTATTTATTAAGCAGAAGACAGACGTCATCAAAATTTGTAGCTAGAATAATGACGTCAAAAAGCGGCTGCGTTTATAGGGTATACTAAAAAAATTAAAATGTAATGTGTGTTGCATAAATGTATAATAAATTTTAAAACACTTTAAAATTAGAAATGATAATTGTAATTGATATTTAAAATTTGTAGTAGGGCACAGTAGGATTTTAAATAATAAGAACATAAACTTATATTTATTGCATAAAATTATTTATTGAAAATACAAAAAACGTAATAACGTGAAAATAAATTTGAGTATCGTTGTCACGAGTCACTGCTATCTTCGTCGCTTTCTTCTTCGGAGCTGTCGTCCTCGGCGTTTTTTTGAAATTATCAGCGGTACAATGTCCTCCTGATCGAGGAATAGCTCTCGATCGTCCCACTTTTTAATTTCTTGGACAGTTTGGTCCACTGTATTTTTCCACACTGTTGGAGTTACGGTGTTTAGCGCTTCTGCCCACATAGCCAAAGTTTGACTGTCACCGTAACCATCGCGACCTATGTGTTTATTGTAATAAGTTTTGGAAATGCCCCAGATATTTTCAATAGCATTGAAAATGCAGTGGTACGGCGGCAAACGTAGAACCCGGTGATCACATTCCAGAGCATATTCATCAATTATATGCTTCTCTTCAATTTTATGTCTACAATACAAATAAGAAATGTTACATTATTTTTCTGTTCAACATTTGTTAAGAGAAATATACATTCAACTTACTCTGCTGCTAGATCAAGTAGTTCCCTTTTAAACATACATTGACTAGACTCAATGTTATGTTCTGTAAGCCAATTTAATTCTTCTATCTTACTGTGATAGGACGCATTGTCCATAATTATAATGGATGGTCCCTCCAAATTCGGAATGAGTTGTTCCTTGAACCATTTTATAAAATTGTTATGGTTCATTTCCCCATGGTAATCATCAGCCTTTGTCATAGAAGTATATTTATTTTCATTTTTTTTATTATAAAACGTCATTATTAATAAACTCTCGTAAATCACGTTTCTTATTGCAGTTTCAATAAATGAATTAACTTCAGTCCCTGGTCTTGCTCTCTTCTTGGGTTTCTTCGGCGACAATAGCTGTTCGCCTCTTGCAATTTTTCCAGATATTTTATGGACAACTAATTTTAATATTTGTAGGCTATCTGCTGCTCTCTATAAATGCATAATTGATTTAAATTTAGATAACAACAAGTAAAAGTTATAAATACCTCTCGAACTGCTTTTAACGGTAGAAATGGCCCTCCTTTTCCAATTCTTTTTCAAAATATGTTATCACATTTGCACATAGCAATTGCGACTGTTTTGATAAAGCTTTAGGCGGCATTATTTATCGAACACACACAAATCACAACCAAACGCCGCGAAACAAAATGGAGTGAGAGCTGGATACATTATGTAAACGTGTTCAAAGCCAGTAGGTACCAACGCTTGGTAAAGAAATAAACTTCAATCATTTAAATTAATTAATATTTCTTTAGAAACATTATGTTTAATTATGTTTTAATTTTAAATAATTGTAAATATCATTAATGTGTACTTTTCTTATTATAATTTTTTATTTCACTTAACTACAAATATGTATATTATTCTATCAGTCAATGCAAGTAAGTTCGTTTTGTCAAGTTTTATCCACGACCTATGACGTGCCTCTTCTGCCTACAAAATTTTTCTTCATTTATCCTATTTCTAACATGATGGAAAACTACTGGGTGTTTGGCTGATGCAGCAAGTCACAACTTACAATGTTTGTGAAATACTTTCAAGGCCTTACATAATTCCTCCCTTCTAAAATTTTACAATACTTGTAAGGTGTTATTCCATTGTCTCTAAATTACTTAATTTATTATTTAATACTTTCTTTTTTGATTTCAATAGGTTTTTACATTTATTCTTAAATTTATAACATATCATAAACAATACAATAATTACAATAATACAATATAATATAATATATAAGGACTGATTTTACTTCTTTCAATTTATTCTGATTAATTATTCTCAAATTGTTGAAGGAGTCGAAATTTTCGAATTGTATTTCTTTGTAATTTTCTTGAATAATATTAAATTTAAATTTGTTTATTCTACATCCTTCAGTTAGTTTAAATTTATATACTCCTTGTATATTTTTATTCACAGTACTTGTCTGACAATTAATTTGAATTTGTTGTTCTATGGGACTTATAGTTATTAAGTCGTTTTTTTTTCTATCTTTTCCCAAGTATTTTCTAATTTTATATCATGAAATGAACAACCATCGTTCTTTTGATTACTTACAATATTCATAATACATTTATTTATTTTAATATATCGACTATTACTATAACATACATTTTTATTTACAGTTATGAGTAACATACTTATTTTCATTATCTGGGTAATACACACTTTATTTTTTTATTAAGCATAACGAGGGAATCATTTTTATAAACAGGGATGGGGGTAAATTGATATAAGGAATAAGTATTTAAGATATATATATTGGGATACAAATTAATTTAGTTATGTTAGTAGACATATGTTTAGAGCTATTATGGCTCATACAGTCACAATGAGTTGTGGGTCTTTAGTCAAAAGTTTTTATGTCTAATAGAATTAATATTAGAAGTTATAAAATTAAAGTGGATCATTATTAGTTTAAAAACCAATATATCTCAGAAAGAGTTTTTAGAATTTATAGAAATTTGGTACAACAATTGTACCTGCTAATAAAATTAAATTAGTAGAAGATGTTTTCAATAGTTTTCATAAAAATATACAATTTACGTCAGAATTAGGAATCAACGATCAAATTTCGTTCCTAGACGTCTTACAACAATGATAACGCTATCTCCACTAAATGATACAAGAGGAGAGTCCATTGACATAAGAAATAACAAAAGTGAAATAAAATGCATATCTATGCCATATATTCAACATTCAACTCCTAAAATAAAACTATTTAAAGAAAAATGTGAGCTAACCATAGCTTACAAATAATATAAAAGAGTTAATGATTTATATAGTAAAATCAAAGATAAAACTAAAAAAGAATTTAATTCTAACTTAATTTACAAAATGCCGTGTTCATAATGCGAGAACAGTGTACAGGCCAACCAAAAAGATATTTAAAGGTTAGATTAGCAAAACATAAATAAATTGTGAAAACAAAAAAAAATAAACTATAGAATGTGCTTTAGTGGAACACTCAAGAACTAACAACCATCAGTTCGGCTTCGACAACACAAAAATATTGAAAAAAAAAAATTTAAATAAAAGATTTAACTATAGAGATGCTATATATAAAGTCAGATAAAAATACAACATTAATGCACAGACGAACATAGAAAACTTAAGCAATATCTATTGCAATTTAATTTAAAAAATCAGTGTGTGTAATTAAAGTTCTCACAATACATTTTTGTATTTTATTTTGCCTAACTACATTTTATCATTCTCTTTTAATTCGTTATTTTAATACTTAAAAATGTATTACTTTTTACTTTTTTTAATAAAAACTATGCCTTCTAATTGTAGCGTACGACAAGGTAAAATTGAAAATAATCAAGATGGTTTTGCTCCTTCGTTGTCTTAGGTATTATATTTATTTAATACTTCCTTTTTTGTTTATCAAACGAAAGAATATTTTTTCAAAATTGAATATGTTTTAAAAATCAAATAAATGTTATATTATCAAAAATATTATATATATAGAACGAAGAAATCAAGCGCATTATCATTACCTGCGAAAACCGGTCAAGACATACGAAACGCGTGGCATCTCTCTTTCGCGTTCGCTGTTGAGAGAGAGAAAAGGAAGCACTATTCCGTTATTCAACTAAAGTGGGCTATAGAATGTTAGGCTGACTTCGATCTGTTTGCACAAATCGTTCATATGTTTGTAAAAGAAGTACTAATTTTTGGAATTTGATTTTCTAAATAATTATGAATATAAGTTATTATATTTATATAGTTTTGGAATAATGTCTTTTGATCAGAGATTTGTTCTAATAGAATAGTTTTTAATTTCGATACTTTTATGAATTCTTAATATGTGGGGGTAATATTATAATTGAAATATGTAATTTATTCTGCGGGTTTTAATTTACATTGTCCTAAATCGGCCAGGTAGAATCCGTTAACTTGTGAGATATTTATCAATTGAGCTACGCATCTGAAACGTTTTGTTGTTTTAATCTATTTATCCGAATGTTTTTCATGCCTAGTTGCTTTTAATTTTTACTTTTTCTAATGTTGAGTCATAGTCTCTTATTTTTCTTCTCTCAAACAATGGGTTTCTAAATTTCTTTAATAATCTAGGATTCTTTTTAACGGACATTTCTCTTGATATCTCTAAGGGGTTATAGTTTCCTTTATGACGTTTTTGCTTTTCTGTTTCAATTTTTGTTTTAGTGATTTCAAACAACTCAGTTCGTTCGTCTTTATATTGTTGGATTAATTCTTCATTTATGAGGGGAGTAATTTTGTCATTTTTTTCAAACAATGTTTCGTTAGGGGTTAACTTTGCAATAGAGTGTTTTTTTATATTATTATTGGCTAATATAACTGATTCTAATTTTTGTTTTTCTAAATTATTTAAATGTTCATTTCTGATTTGGGTATTATTTTTTTTTTTTAGTATTTCTGGATAATTATCTAATTTTCTTTCTTTTCCCTGTATTTTAACGATATTTTGTACAAAGTCAATTTGTATGTTTAAATCTTTAAATGCTTCTATGCCTAGGAATAAGTTATATTCTTTGTGAAAATTGTGGACATAACATTTTAGTGGAATTTTATTTAATTTTATTATAACATATTCGCTTGTTGTAGTTTTTCCGTTTACGGTTTTAAAAGTGCATTTCTCGTAATAAGTTTTCATATTTTTTATTTTGACTAATTCTGGGGTTATTAAATTTATACTAGAACCTGTATCAAAGAGAATAATGTAATTTTGAATTTTTAGCGACGGTAAGTGATAGGTCATGCTTGACATTACGTGTTTGGTTTGTCTTCGCCGTTTATCTCTAAAAAAGAATCTTCATCTACTTCAATTTCGTCTTCGTTTTCGTGGTCAAATTGTTCTGATATTTTTATGTCGTTAGTTTCGTCAAGATTATAATTTTGTCTAATTGTTTTGCGTTGACATAGGTTGTGTTATGCGAGTCTGTTGTGTCATGGGTCGTGGTTGGAAATTACTTTTTGTTTCGTAAAAAAATTTTAAATTTTATCTTGGTGCGAATTGTGTTGTTTGTTTATTAGCTGTGTTAAATGATGTTTTGACGGGAATTGTTGACCAGGAAATTTCTTAGGGGGTATATTAAATGAAAAATTTGATTTTTCTGTTAACATTGGTGATAGATGTACAAAATTAAATTCATTTCGTAAGAGTATTTCGCATTCTTCTAGAGATTTAGGTTGTTTCACGATAAAAGATCCTCGTATAGGAGTTGGTAATAGTGAAATAAAATATGTTACTATTAATTTTCTCTAATTATTGCATTTTTCTGCAGTTGGTTATATTCTGTTAAAAGGATTTTGGATTTATATTGTGCAAATTTTTGTGAGATAAGCTCTAAAGTTTTATCTGAACTAATTTTATTTCTAATTTTTACTATTTCTAGTAAGATAGTTTCTGCCGTACTTTTGTCACAGAAATTATTTGTTAGGTACGTTTTTAATTCAATCCAAGTTGTGAATTTATATTCCGCTAATAATTCGGCGGCTTTGTGAGTGAGTTTATTTTTTATTAAACCGAACATATATATTTGTTGGATATTACTGAGTGTTACATTAGTTAATGTGTTCTGTACATCGTCTGCAGTCATGTGCATGCTGCGATAGAGAACAAACGTGTTTTATTCGAGCTCTGTAGTTGCTACTTGACAGTTTTTTGTGATTTGGGGAGTACGCTCGCTGGGGCGAAGTCTCTGTGGGGCGAAGCCTTGTAGTGTTGTGACTTAGTGACTGCGTGAGTGCGTAGTTTTCTTGTGTGTTTTTTTTAGTGTTTTCGGGCCGTAGCGGTCTTTTTCGGGACGGTAGCGGAAGGTGTTTTCACCGACCGGGAAATTCCGGGAAATTCCCAGGGTTTTTGGTTGCACGGCGGTTTTGGGGCAAACCGGTGAGTAACGCTTGTGTGCCACGTTGGGAAAATTAGATTAAGAGGGGGTGATATTTGGAAGTGGAATTTTCCGAGCGGCGGCGCCGATCTAGGGTGAGAGGCGTCGAGTAGGGGAATAAAAAGTTTGACCTCGGATTTTCCGGGTTTCTACCCGAATTTTCCGGGGGTTTTCCGGGTGGGTTAGGTACCGGGGAATCCGGAGAAGGGTTTTCCGAGGAGATATTTTTGGTGCCATTTTCTCGGCTCCCAGAGCTCCCACGAGAGTGGGATTTTCTCCGGGGCACCTTCCGAGGGTCCTTGGAGGTAGCGTGGGAGTGTGGGGTTGGTTTGGCTAGGTGCCCATCTTCAATAGGTACCAAGGAAGCGGGGGTGGCGTTAGAGGGGGTTAGGGCCCCTCAGGCCACAGTAGATACTCCTTCCGGCGTTGACAGCGACGTGGAGTCGGTGGTGGGAATGGAGCTAGGGCCGGAGCTTAGTTTAGCAGGGAAGAGGAAGAGGAGGGTAGTGTCCGTCGGGGGGGAAGAGGCGGATTACCTGAAGGAATACAGGAAAGTAGGGACAAAGATGCTGGAGAGATTTGAAGGAAGTAAAACGTCGCGGAAGGACTTCGAGTTCCTGGCGGCGACGTTGAGGGAGATGGAGGCGGTGTTCCTTGAAGTGTTGGTGGAGGGAGAGAGGAATAAGGGTAGGCTCCAGGAGCAAGATAGGTTTAGGGGCATTATAGAAGGATATGAGAGGGAGGCGAGGCAAAGCAGGGAGAAGGTGGCTAAAACCATCTCTCAGGGGACTTCGGTCAAGGGGGCTAAGCCTGCGGAGCAGGGTAAGCGGCAGCCGGCTGTGGCAGCGGTAGTGGTTAGGGGGGAGGGTGAGAAAATGACGGCGGGTGCAGTTAAGGAGAAGGTGATGAAGGAATGCCGGAAGGAGGTGGGTAGTGTTAAAGTAAGCGCTGTGCGGAGGGTAAGGGATGGGGTAACCATAGTTACGAATAACGAGGAGGATCTCTGGAAGATAAAGGGGTGTAGAAAGTTCAAGGAGGTGGGACTTAAACTCGACGACCCAAAGAAGGTAGGACCGAAGGTCATGATATTCGACGTGCCCGAATATCTGACCGACGCGGAGGTAAGGGCGGAGCTATATGGGAACAATTTGAGAGACGTACTCGGAGAGGCAGAGTTCAAGGAAAGTGTTAGGAGGAGGTTAAGCAGGAACAAGGGGATAATAATTATGGAGGTGCCTTTTAAGGCAAAGGAGGCGATGATTGACCGGGGATATGGGAGGGTTTACCTGGGCTTCGCGGCCTGTAGGGTGAAAGAGGTTGACACCGTGCAGCGCTGCTTTAAATGTTATGGGATGGGGCACATGGCGCGGGAGTGTAAGTTTAAGGCGAATGCATGTAGAAGATGTGGGGAAACGGGACATCTAATAAAGGATTGTAAGGGGGAGATTGCATGTAGGGTCTGCAAAGAGGCTGGGAGGCCATAGGGACACTCGGTGTTCTCGAGAAGCTGCCCAGCTTACGAGGAGGCCGCTAGGAGGGCTAGAAGGCGGATAACGGTTGACTAATGGCGGGCATGCGCATTATTCAGCTGAATTGTGGCAGGGGTAGGGGAGTCATGTTCGATGTTGGCCAAGGGCTAGTCAGCGAGAATGTGGGTGTAGCTCTGTTACAGGAGCCGTATGTATGGGGAAGAGTCTGTGGCTTGCCATCGGCAATGCGCGTTTACGCTCTCGACGTCATGGCAATACCCGAGCTGGTCACGGAAACTGGAGTGTGCGTATGCTTGGAGAGTACAGCGGGCAGGCTATACGTCTGTTCGTTGTACTGTAGATTTGGTGGCGACATCGAGCATGACATAGGGTACCTGGAGAGGGTGTTGGATACGGCGGACAACTGTCCACTGGTGGTGGGCATGGACGCTAATGCGGTATCGTCTTTATGGTTTAGTAAAGGGGAGATCCGATATGGCGAGAGAGTCCAACGTGGGCATCGGATCGAGGACCTAGTAGGGGGCAGGGACTTAGTGGTCATGAATGAGCTAAGCCGTTTCTACACTTTTTGTGGACACGGCGGTATGAGTGATATAGACGTTACGTTGGGTAATAGGGCAGTAGATAGGTTGCATTGGGAATGGGAGGTTTTGCCCGGCTGGGGTAACTCCGACCATAACGCGATGCGGATCGTCATCAGCAGGGCATGTGCTGGTGGGGGTCGGAACGTGGCAGCTAGTTTCCCTAGGTGGTCTGTGAAGGAAGTCGACTGGGAGTTCTATGAAGAGGCACTCTGCGACCGGGTGGACATAGGCGAGACAGAGTACGCAGAGTTGACGGTAGATGACATGACGGAGCGACTGACAGGGTGGGTTACTGACGTAAATGACCGGGTACTGACGCGCGCGAAACGAGGGAGATAAAGACAGGTTAGGTGGTGGACAGACGAACTGACAAGACTGAGGAAGGTCACTAGGAGGAAGCGGAGGCTATTTCAGATAGCTCGACGCGACCAACTGGAGTCCTTACAGACGAGACATGCGGAATACAGGGAAAGTGTCGGAACGTATAGACGTACGATGAACGCGGAGAAGGACAAGCACTGGCAGGATTTTGTACAAGAGCATGGGAACGCCGACCCTTGGGGTGCGGTTTACCGCATCTGCAGGGGGACAAAACGAAACGTGGACATACCGAGACTGAAGGAAGGAGACAGAGTTGCGGAAACGTGGAACGACAGTGCGGACATACTTCTGCGGGCATTCTTTCCTAGAGGGGACGGAGCGGAGGGGCACGTAGAACAAGGTAGGAACCAAAACAGGGAATTTAGCTGGGATGAGATTGAGACTGCAGTCAGAGCAATGGCAGTAGGCAATGCACCTGGCTTAGATGGGTTAGAAGTAGTTATGGTGAGACAGGTTTGGGCTAGTTTAGGGGGCTACGTGAAGGCCCTGTTCGATGCGTGTCTGAGGAAGGACTGCTTCCCCACGTTGTGGAAACGGGGACGCGTGGTGGTGCTGCTGAAGTCGAACGATAGGTTGCGGGATGAGCCTGGCTCGTACCGCCCGATCACACTGCTGAGCGTGCTCGGTAAGGTGCTCGAGCGGATGCTTGTTGAGCGACTCCAGCCCCTGTTGGACGGACTCAGTGGTCACCAGTACGGTTTCCGTCGAGGTAGGTCAACCGAAGACGCGTGGGCAGAGGTCAAGCGTGTAGTGGGGGAATCTGCATGTAAGTACGTATTAGGAGTTTTTGTAGATTTTAAGGGAGCTTTTGATAATTTGCTGTGGGGTAGAATACTAACGAGGTTGCATGATATCGGGTGTGAGGAGACTGGTCTTTGGGCTAGTTTCTTCGCGAACCGAAGGGTGTGTGTTACGGGTAGAGTAGGGGTTGCATGGAGGGACATAGAGCGGGGTTGCCCGCAGGGCTACGTCAGTGGCCCAGTTTTCTGGAACCTCTGTATGGATGTCCTGTTGTGGCGCCTCGCTGGGGTAGGCGGCAAGTTCGTGGCCTATGCAGATGACTTGCTCCTTCTTGTGGAGGGTGGAAGCCGGCTCGAGCTGGAGCGTGATGCCTCCCGCTATCTGGAGCTCGTTTGCGAGTGGGGGCAGTGGGCAGGGGTTGCGGTTTCGGTCTCGAAGTCGGTGACCATGCTCCTGAAGGGCAGGTTGTCTGCAAATAGGCCACCTGTGGTCAGAACTGCCGGGGTTAGTTTGCGCCATGTGTCAAGGGTTAAGTATTTAGGGGTAGAAGTAGGGGAGAAGATGAACTTCAGGCTTCACCTGGAGGGAATGCATGCTAAACTCGGTCGAATCGTGGGGATGATTCGGCGAGTACTGCGGAAGGAGTGGGGACTGGGCCGGCGAGCATGTAGAATCATCTTCAAGGGGTTGTTTCAGGCGTGCGTGCTGTATGGGGCGAGTGTGTGGCAGGAAGTTCTTCAGTTCCAGTACGGGAGGGATCTGATGAACAAGTGCGAGCGGGTGGCGCTATATGCATGTGTTAGGGTGTGTAGAACCGTTTCGACCGAAGCGATGCAAGTCATCATGGGTGAAATTCCCTGGTGGCTGGAGGCGAAACGTAGAGCGGGGTACTATAAGTACAAGCGGGGTGAGAGAATGGGAAACCATGACCTTGTCACAGATGGGGATGTTGCTGGGGAACCGAGCGACTGAAGTTTGGCAAGACAGGTGGGACCGTTCGGAGAAGGGTAGGGTGACCTACTCCTTCATCCCGGACGTGACCTTTGCCGCAAGAACGAAGTGGTTCGACCCCAGTCTTAGACTGAACTTTCTGCTGACTGGACATGGTAGTATGAATGGTTTCTTACATCCGATGGGATTAGCGGAAGATGATGCATGCGCATGCGCCGGAGGTCGGGAGACCTGGGAGCATGTCTTGGGTGAGTGCCCGCTTTACGCGGACATTCGGGATCTGCATGCTTTGGGAGTAGTTAGGCAAGGGGGAGGGCTCCACGTCGCGGGGATGTTGGGTAGCGAGGCGTGCTACAGGGAGGGAGAGGCTTTCGCGCGCGAAGCCTTTGGGCGGCGGGCAGCGGCGGCGGATATACGCGGGGTGGGAAGGGGTGTGAATGGTGACGGATGAAGGAGTGGTTCTAATGCACAAGGCTGTGGCGCAGGTGGAGGATGTGGTGTGGGTTCGTGGCAACCTGCTCTGCTGAATCTCGGGCATGGCAACCCCGCGCCTTCCGAGCCACGGACGAGGGGTGGGTTGACCAGTCAGCCCACTCTTGGGAGAGTTGGCGCCTCCCACGTACTCGTAGCTGACGCAGGGGCAGTGGTTACGCTGATGGGGAGTTGCAACCCCACGTCCCCAGCTACGCAGGGAGCAGTGAGACACCACTGTCGGGCGCTATGTGCGGCTGTTTGAGATGTGGCGGTCTCACGTTCCCGAGCTACGCAGGAGGAGGGACACTCGGAGAGGGGACGCGCTCTATGCGGACCCGACCCAGGGAGAACCCTGGGCGTGGCAACCCCACGTCTCCAGCTACGTAGGGAGAAGGGAGACATCACTGTCAGGCGCTGTGTGCGGCTGCTGGTGGTGTCGAGCTGTTTGATATGTGGCGGTCTCACGGTCCCGAGCTACGCAGGAGGAGGGACACTTGGGGAGGGGACGCGCTCTATGCGGATCCGACCCAGGGAGAACCCTGGGCGTGGCAACCCCACGTCTCCAGCTACGCAGGGAGCAGGGAGACATCACTGTCAGGCGCTGTGTGCGGCTGCTGGTGGTGTCGAGCTGTTTGAGATGTGGCGGTCTCACGGTCCCGAGCTACGCAGGAGGAGGAACACTTGGGGAGGAGACGCCCTCTATGCGGATCCGACCCGGGGAGAACTCTGGGTATGGCAACCCCACGTCTCCAGCTACGCAGGGAGCAGGGAGACATCACTGTCAGGCGCTGTGTGCGGCTGCTGGTGGTGTCGAACTGTTTGAGATGTGGCGGTCTCACGTTCCCGAGCTAACGTAAGGGGCAGTCGGGTGTCGTTTCGTCCCCGCGGACGGCATCAGGCTGTTACGGTATGGTGGCCGTACGTCCCCTAGCCACGCAGGGGATGAGGAACTCCTATCGCTTGCGGTAGGGAGGGATCTCATCGGGTGTAGCGAACCCGCGCCCCCAAGCTAATAGGCCGGAGAGGAGGAGGTGCAAGACCTGCCGGCACCCGACCAGAGGTTATCTGGTAGCACGGGGATTGATTCCAGCCGCGGGGGTGAGTAATCGCCCTCGGATCAAACATGGGTTTGGAAACAAAAGTGCGGGTATGTGGTTGAAAGCCTATGCAGGCTAGATGTCGGTAACGGCATCGACGGGTGAGCAGCGTACTGCTCGGGTACTGGCCCGCATAGTCAGTAGGGATTTAGATAGGTCCCCTCTCACCAGAAAGGCCGAGGGGCTTGCCCCCCAAAGCGTTCTGGTAGACATCGGCCGTATACCTGGTGTACGCTCAGATGTCGCGCTGATTGGGCGTATCCCAATCCCGAGCCCATGAGGGCCGTGGCGGATTGAGCCGCAAGGCAGGTGCCGCCACGTAAAAATATAAGACACACTCATTCCTTGAGGGTGGGGTGATTCTTATATAAAATTGTTAAGAATTTTAATATTACCATCATATGGAGGAATAATTTCTGATAGATTTTTAAGTTCTGATAACGTTGTGGTAGCCATTATTAAATTTGAATTATTTAATCTACTTGGTCTCAACGAATTTATCTTTATATTATTGATTTGAGTATATTCAACTTCTGAATCTGAGTTTGAATTTAGATATTCTGATTCTGATGAACTACTACTATTCATTAATTTGTGTGTTGAGACTGTGCCGGTCTCTCGATACTTTTATTACTAGTCTTAGCTAGAAGTATCCCTTTGTGTAATAATTTTATAAATTTGTTAGTTAATATAAATAACTTACAATGGTAGTAATAATACAATTGTGGATAGATGCTTTACGGACATCACCGGGTTCTTGTCTTCTTGTGATTCTTCAGGAGGACAGCAGCTATTTTCGGACGACGTGGATCAGTTGCGGATCAGCAAGTTCTTCTCGTACGAGGAGGACGAGATCTCGTAATGGAACAGCAAGTTGTCGATCTGGTGTTTTCTCTTAAAGATGAGCCGTGGTTAGGCCCTGATGGGCTTAGGTTGAAGCCGGTTATTTATTGGTTTATTCAGAGTAAAGAATTAAAATTCACCACACAATAGATTTTTGTGTTTCTCTAAATCCTACCAGAACTGAGCCAATTAAATATTGATTTATTTAATATTTAATAAAAAAAATCTTTTATCATTTTTTTGTTGCACTACAATGACATGTACGTGTGCATTCAAGAGGTTACAAGAGCAAGTGAACAATCTTATCCTATTTCTAACATGATGGAAAACTACTGGGTGATTGTCTGATGCAGCAAGTCACAACTTACAATGTTTGTGAAATACTTTCAAGGCCTTACATAATTTATATATATATATATATATATATATGTATATATACAGGGTGTAGAATTGAAATGTGGCGTATAGGGATTTCAGTATAGGGATTTCAATGTGATTTTTTAAATATTGCTGTATCTCTTTACCTAATCACTTTAGAGCAAAAGCGTAAATACAAAAATTGTTCAGAAATTAAAAGCGCTTCCTATTAAGTAATTTTCATTATATACATGTGGATAGTTCACGAGATATTAATTAAATGAAATTCAAAATTTATTCAAATTTTTTGTAGATTGCGTTGGAAAATTAAACAAATTAACTGACTATTTGACATATTGTAAAAGAGTTTGACATTTGTTTGTTACTGTGTTTTAATATTTGTTGAACAAGTTTTTGAAGAATATTGTAAAGAAATAATGAATAATCTTAGCACGCAAGAAAAAATTCAATGTATTGAGTGGTATTTTGCGGGAAATTCTGCTGCGCAAGTGCGAGATCTTTTTAGCGCTTTGTATGTAGATCGGCCAATTCCATCCCTTACTACAATCCGTAGAATAATTCATAAATTTAGAACGACTGGAAGTGTTTTACCATTATGTAGGAAATGTGAAGGACGAAATCAACAACTTGAATAATGACGATTACAATGATAATAAACTTAATGTAATGTTAGCCGTAACCGAAAATCCAAATTGTAGCGTGCGTCAAATATCTTCTGAACTAAACATACATTTTTCAACAGTTCATAAAATATTAAAATCAGAAAATTACAAGTCTTATAAATAAAGCCCGGATTTTTAGGCAATTGCCTAGATTCAAATTTTAATATACTTCAGGCAATTTCGTTTTTCTATACATAGGTAATATGTTTACGTGTAATGGAAGGGTTTTTTTTTTCGTGCCTTAGATCCTATTTTTTCTATATTTTGGTTATTGTGCCTATTTTACCTTATACAGCCTATTTTGCCTATTTTTGTTCCCTATTCTAACTTTTATTGAGCAGACAAGGTTTATCATCTACTTCGTTGACTAATTCAGCACTCGACAAAGTGTTTCAACCTAACCTATAATATTTAAAGTACTTACTTTAATCAAGTTTTTGTGTGTGAATTTAAAATTCCGAAAGAAAAAACGTTTTTTAGTCAAAATTTTACGTGACAATTCAATTGTGTCTTTGCCATTAATCAATGGAGCTGAGGTAACTTTAGACGATATGGCTATATATAAGAACGCTCCTGTCACATTTTGTGATGTCAAACGAAGTTTTCAACTTACAAGCAAAGTTCTGACAGACCGAAGACAGTCCCTTTCCAAAAATTTCATAGAGCAATTGCTCGTAATATTTTGGGAATTAAAGTATACTACATAATTTGAATTTGCATAATAGTTAATAAAATGAGAACCCTACATTATTATTTTTTAGATTGTGTTAATTTTTGTTTAAAATGATTATTTTTTTCTAACGAAGAGTAGATACGAGTACCAATATTAAAAAAAAGGATTCGTTTATTTTCTTTAAAACAAATTATTTACATTTAGGCTGCCTAAAATCCCGCCTATTTTAGAGTAATTACCGGCCTATATGCCTGCTTATTTGGGTGTTTTTAAGAGCCTAAATATCCGGGCTTTACTTATAAATACGCTACACATCAAGAAATCTTTGAAGCTGATGAAATGACAAGAACTGATTTTTGTGAAACAATGCAGAACAAAGCGAATTTAGATAGACAATTCTTAAATAACATTTGTTTCTCGGATGAAACGTATTTTACTTTGAACGGCGAGCCTAATATGCAAAACCATCGATATTGGAGTAAAGATAACCCTCCTTTGGTTCTTCAAACTCATACCCAGTATCGCCAAAAAGTTAATGTGTGGACAGATATTTTTGGATCGCACATTATTGGACCGTTTTTTATTGATGGAGCTTTAGCTGGAGTAAAGTATTTAAATCTTCTTCAAAACGATATTGGACCTGAATTGGAAGTAAGATCCAGGGAAAATCTAATTATTTGGTACCAGCATGACGGCTGCCCAGCACATTTTGCAAGAGATGTAAATTAGAGATGAAAAAACTATCGATAGTACTATCGATACATCGATAGTTTAAAAAAATAAAGTACTATCGATAAGTAATTAATAGAAAAAAACTATCGATAGTATCGTTTAGTAACTATCGTTTAGTAACTATCGTTTAGTAACTATCGTTTAGTAACTATCGTTTAGTAATTATCATTTAGTAACTATCGTTTAGTAACTATCGTTTAGTAACTATCGTTTAGTAACTATCGTTTAGTAACTATCGTTTAGTAATTATCGTTTAGTAACTATCGTTTAGTAACTATCTTTCAAATAAAATAATTTAAAAATAAAAATAAATAAATAATAAATAACACGGGCTGGACTGGGAGTAATGACAAGCAAATTACCTTATGTTCCCGGAGCAATTCGAATACGTGTGTTATTTGCGGACCACGTGGTAGCTTATGTGTTAAGTATGACTTGTCAAGATTTCATCTACATTTAAATGATATAATTCAAATTATATTCAATATCGTTATTTACAGTAACTGTACACAAATGTTAACTGTAAATCGATTGGTTAACATGTTCAATCATGGTAGACTTTGAAAATCTGACAGATTTTGTTTAATGTTGTCATGATATCCATGTCAACAGCCCATTGTGATTTTTATGGGCATTTGAATAGTAAAAACCTGTTTATTTAGGGATTACGAGACTTTTAACTGACTAGCCCGTTTAAAAATTATAACGGGCTTTTGACATTTGTTATCATGACAACATATCATATTTGAAACGTTTGACACTTAAATATTTTTTTATTATACAAAATCTGTCAGATTTTAAAAGTCTACATAGGTACCTTGATTGAACATTTTAGTTATTGCGTTATCCTATTGCAATTAATTTTATTAAATATAAACATATTGCGAATCAAATGCCCATAAAACATTTTACAATGCTCGACCGTTACCTGACATTTTTAGGCTCACACAGATAACAGGCTCGATAGCGCTCGCCTGTTAGCGTTCTATGCTCGCCTATACTCGTAAATTTTTGTATCTTTCAATGTAAATAACTATTACACGGGCTAGCCCGTTAAAAGACTCGTAACCCCTAGAGACAGAGCTAAATAAACAGTTCTTTACTGCCCATAAGTATTTTTTTACGGTACTCATTACGATATTCCAGATTCGGCTTTTTCGTCGCCCCGTACGGAAACATCTTGTCCGTACCGTAAAAACTAATGTACCAGGCTTATAACATAAATATCTATTATATACTATCTATATTTTTAGTAGGCCCATGCCAACTAATAATATAAATTGCGTATGAAAAAAGTCTTTAAAGTCAATTCAAATCCTAGGAGATTAGTTGCAGCCTGTAGTTCAATTGAAATATTTTTATTTGCAGACACATTTACCATAGTAAAACCTTTCATACAAAATTTGCTATACGACTACGCATATATTGGACAACCGTTAGTTCTGAGATGTAAAGTGACTGTTGACCACAATGTTGCCTTCCAAATGTCTTGGACAACACCAAACGATACAGAAATTCAAGTAATTGTTTTGCTTTAATAATTATGTTCTGATTTCTGTATTAAATTTTATGTCTTATAGAATCTGACTATAGAATATTTTCGAGATGTCCGAAGTACATCTGGTGAAGTTATTTTCAAAATAGACAATATAACGCAGGAAAATCAAGGCAATTATTCATGTAATGTATTTTATCCTACAAATAGAAGAAATTACATAACGAAACATATTATGATAAAGAGTAATATTCTAGCTCTATAAAATTCTAACGGACATTAATAATTAATCATTATGGTTATTCTAGGAGGAGATGAGCCCAGAATTCTAATGAGTAACTTTCAGGATCAAGAACAAATCGTTGTAGTCCTCGGGGAAATAGTTAACCTGACATGTTCTGCAGCAGGAGATCCGAAACCTGCGATCAGCTGGAAGAAGGTACACCAACAAGTCTTGATTAATTAAATCTCGAAGCTAAATTTTAACCTTCACAGGATTCCACTCAAGTACAAAGACTTGGCGAGCATATTAACTTCGGTGCTGACAACTCGGTGCTTTCTCTTCACTATGTTCAAAGGTTTGATGCTGGATTGTACACTTGTATAGCACAAAATCCATTAGGACAAGATTTCCGCACCGTGGACGTCCATGTGCAGACAGGTACTATGCAACCTTTAAATGCTTTCGTAAATACATATATAACATCACGCTATATTCCACCAAGTGGGGTACCACGAACTCTTGAAAGATACATTTAATTCTGCAATTAATTTTTATAATTTCTTTTATATCAGCTCGTTTATTCTTCTCAAACTAAATCTTTTTGTCTCGCAAAAAATAGTTATTTTTGTATTAAGTTCTCGAAATGAGTTTTTTTGTTGCGCGTGAGAATGTTAGTTTTAGTCGAGATCATAGGTCGACACAAAAAAGGCATTCGAACGCGTCAAACATCTATAATTTCGCCTACGAAATACAAACATTTTTCCCACAACTGTCAAAAAAGAATAATACAATAATTATTAATTTATTCCAGTAAATTGAAGGAAAAAATAAAAAATAATATAAATTTGATACTATTGATGTGTTACATTCAATGTTGCGTGACACAACATAATTCTAGAGCGTGCGCGAAATACTCATTTTGTGCACTAGAGTGCAAAACACGCGTTGTCATTGCTCATTGATGAAACAATCATGTACTTCGCGTTTTGATATTGGTGAAAGAATGTGATCATTTTTTGACAGTTGTTTGTTGAAAAAATAAATTTTGAATCAAGTACATTTATCTAGAAAGACGAAACTATATATATTTTTTTATTCTGACTATATTTTGTGTATTTAGCATTATCTCTATCACCGAATGACAGTTTTATCATTACAAGCTATATTCACGTTTTATGATGAAACTTATGTCTACAAAAATATAACCGAGAAGTAAATATCTAGAATTCATTGTAATACTATTCTTTTTTCTTTTCAGTTTTAATAAGAACGGAGTACATCATAGCAGTAATTTTCATGATTATTCTTATTGCTGTATTGTTAACCTTACTAGCAAGAACACATAAAAACAAGGTACAATTTTAAGTTTGTTTACTATTTACTAGAGATGGGCGAATATCATCCGCGAATAGTCGAATGCCGCGAATATTGACATTATTCGATATTCGAGATTTTCGAATATTAACGTCAGTATAGCGAACATTCGAATACCTCGAATATCGCGCTATATGTTGACCTCCATTTTTGACTATGTTTTTCTTTATTATTTGTACATAAACTTAAAGCTATTACAATACTTTGAAGTTATTAATAACAAAGATATTTTGTTTCAAAACCATGAAGACGTACCATATTTGATTTTCGCCAACATCAGCCCGTACGTTTTCGTCTTTTTCTTTTTTGTTTGTAGTTTTTGTTTTATCTTAACAATTTTATTGAAATAATGAAAAGGACATAATTAAATAATTATTAATAATAAATATATTAACTTTTAGGAGTAATCGAATATTCGAGTACCTCGAATATTCGAGATCTGATTAATATTCGTATTCAATATTCGAATTGAAGAAATTTGATATTCGCCCATCTCTATTATTTACCATTAATATTTTTTCTTATTTATTTTACAGAAATTGCGACAAGAATTAATTGAGACCGGTTTGATTCATTTTAAATATGGGCAAATTGAATATATAAATCCATTAATAAACATAGTAGGTCAGGCTGCACTGCTGCCCTATGATACAAAATGGGAAATCCCAAGAAAATCAATTGAACTAGGTAAACAATTAAAAATTTGCATGATATGATAAACAGATAAAACTACATTATTTTCAGGATGTAACTTGGGATCGGGTTATTTTGGACTTGTGATAAAAGCAACAGTTTCAAATTTTTTTGATGGAGTCCCAGAAAAAACTGTTGCTGTCAAGATGCTTCACCGAAACTATAACATTATAGAAGTAAATTCTTTAATATGTGAGCTCAAAATAATGACTCATATTGGGGAACATGTCAACTTAATCAATTTGTTAGGAGCATGTACAGAAAAAATTGCAGAAGGTGACTAGGTTTGCCTATAAATTGAATTTAATATTTCACATTAAATTAGTAATATTTTTCAGGCAATTTGCTAATTGTAATCGAATATTGTGAACATGGTAGCCTTAGAGACTATCTCATAGAGAATCGTAGTAATTTCGTCAATTTAATAGATCCAGTCACTGATTTTATTTGTTTGCATGATGATGATAATAAGTACTTACTAGGTATACGTGACTATACAGGCTGGAATCGAAAATTAGGCACATGGTTTTACTTGGAAGTTATTACAGATACAAAAACTTATTAAATAAAAATGTTGCAGGTGACCAAGAGGACCATATGATTATAAAATAAAATATTTTTATAAAACAGTGGTTCTTAAGTTACAGCACAAATTTTTGTTTTTTTCCATTATCATTAGCAATTAAAAGCGGAATAATATTTCAACAAGATGGAACACCTCCGCACAATGCTATTCATTATTTAAATCAAGAATTCTCAAATTCCAGACCATGTGTCTGTAAGATCTATCGATCTATCGCCTTTAGATTTTTTTCCGTAGGAAGCTATAAAAACTTTAATTTATGATACGCACGTTGCTACACTCGATGAACTCATTAACAGAATAAGACACGCTGTTGGCGAGTTAAATAATACAAATGTAAATAAAAATTTAGTAAAAAGTCTTTATTTGTGTGTAGGAAAGAACAGTGGCAATTTTGAACAATTTTTGTAAATAGATAATAATATTTATTATGTAGGTATTTTTCATTTTGTACATAATATCAATAATAAATAATGATTGCCTTTATAATTTTTGTAAATTGTTATTTTTAATATTGCTAAACAACAGCTAGATTTTGTTTTTGTTTTCATCCATTATTTTTAAAATAAAAATTTATTTAAATTGCAATTGCATTTTTTCTAATATTTTTATTATGTAAGGATACGAAACTAATACATTGTTGAATTAAAAAAATACGCTATCGAATAGGTATATATAATCAGATGGCCCCCTTGATCACCTACAACTTTGTTATTATTATATTTTTGTATCTGTTATAACTTCCGAGTAAAACTATGTGCCCAACTTTCGTTTCCATCCTATATATTGAATATCTGTAAAAACATGTGTTCAACTTTTGTGTTTTGTGTATTAGACGCAGTTAGTCGTGCCACGAGCAGCGTTAGCACGCTGCAACTACTGCACTGGGCGCTGCAAGTGGCGCATGGCATGGAGTTTCTCGCTTCCAAACAGATCTTACACGGAGACTTAGCAATGAGAAATATTTTGCTGAACGAAAATTACGTGGTGAAGATTAGCGATTTTGGGTTGTCTAAGTCTTTAAGTTCCAGTGGTTATTATAAGAAGACATCTCAAGTAAGCAGTAGTACTGTAGTATTATTTGTGAAAGCTGTATGGTGTATATTGTACCAACAGTGTCCGCTGCCGATCAAGTGGATGGCGCTCGAGTCTATCCGAGACAAAACGTTCTCCACGCAATCCGATGTGTGGGCATTCGGCGTAGTGTTATGGGAGCTCTTCAGCCTAGCGCGTACCCCGTACGCCGAGCTGGAGCCAGACTTCCGTTTCTACCGGAAGTTGGAGAGCGGCTACCGCTTGGAGCGACCCGAGTATTCTACAAGAGAAATGTAAGACTCGAGTACACATTGAGTGTGTCATTTTTACGAACGATATATGTGTGTGCAGCTACCAAGTGATGCGCGAGTGCTGGTGCGAGCGGCCGCCAAAGAGGCCCACGTTCTCGTGTCTCGTCCGCACTCTTGCTGATCTGCTCCAGATTCCCAACAAGGTAAACAACCTTACGCTGAAAAAACGCGAAATATAGTTATGCTGTCCATTTATTACTAAAACCGACATTTAAAACCAAATGATAAATTTGTACTGATAACAGACGGTGTAGTATTAATATTTGTACTGGCGTCAGTACTACCTTGATCTCGAGAACAAAAGAATTACAATATCGGTTAAATCAGAGAAAAATTGTCTCTTTATTAGGAACAATTAGCTATGTGTTAAATTTGCAATTAATTTTAAATTACTACAATTCCTTAATTATTATAGTTTGAGATATTTTGTTTTTCTACTTTTAGAATATAATAAATGAACAATATTTTATTTATTTATATTCACTAAAAAGGCAAACGTCCAATTTGCAATAATAATTCAAAAGAAATATGTATAGTATTTACAATTAATCCGCGATTGGAGTTATATTCACAGTTAAGATATCACAACAATAATAGACCGTGAGAAATAAAATAAAATAAGTAGAACAAATAGATACAAATGAATATTTCACTCGAAAAATTTCAACCAATCAGGTTACAGTATTTTTTAAATTTCGACCAATCACAATCGAATATCAGTGAATATTTGCACTTGTGCAAATACCCGGGTATTTGCACAAGTGCAATACTCGAATATGTCAATTTGACAACACTAATGACAAATTTACATTTGTTTAATAACGTTTCTAAGAAAATTGTTTTATTGCTTACACCACTTGATAAATATATATTTTTATCTAAAATTGCATTGGACGTTTATCAAGTGTTATGATCTGACAACTGACGTTTATATGACAGTTTAAATAAATATTAAATTATAATAAAAATAATTTAAAATATCGAATGTGAACTTTTTCTCGGGAAATATTCTACCAATATACCACTCGTGCAAGTCAAATACAATCAGAATATTTTCGCTCGTGCACATTCGTGCACTCGAGAAAATATGCAGGTATTTGCCTTGCACTTGTGATATAATTATTGATTATTTATTAAAACATTTTTATGTTCTATACCAAGCTTACTTGATTTAATTTAAATTACGTATGTAACAAATAATATTTAATATTAGTGTTAACCAAAGTAGTCCAGTTATGAGATTTTATTTTCCTTACAAGAATAGAATATTATGATATAATATTCTATTTACAAATGATAAGTAATACCACAGATTAAATTCCAGGATATTTTGAGATAATTTTTAAATGAACACTAGAAAAAAATAGTAGAAATTGAAATCTCTTCGAAACAGAATGATGGTGAACAAATAAATTAGGAGTTGAACTTCTTTATTAAATTCCAATTTTAAATAAATAAATATATCATCACGTCTATTACCCATTATTGGGCATGGTACTCTGCCGTAGCAAATCTTGATAAGTGATATATTTTTCCGCTACATTACGACCTCCAAAGATGTTAGTGGAGAGGGAGCTACAAATGTAGTTTTAACGTAGTGAAAATTATTTGTCTGTTGTGGGACTCGATACCACTGAGCCACTTATCCCATTGCATTTCAATTTTGTAAGCCTATTACTTTGAAATTTCACTTCAATAATAAAATTATAAGTTCATGTTATAATTTTAAAATGGCAACATAAAAAAGCAGTTTATAAAGTTAATATGAAGTGGTCTTTTGTATCAATAATTCTTGTTTGTAACTTTTCCTTCTATTTATCAGTCAAATTGGTAATTCCACATTTTCATATCTAAAGACAATTTTGAAACGCCATTTTTGTTTTATATAATTTTAAAAACCTTTCATTCAAGCGTTACAAGCTCGCTTATTCCTTTCTTTCTGAATCTTTTATTCACGTAGCAAACCTTATTATATTTTTCAATATATTCCTAGGTCGTCCACTCTATCACAATCAGTTTTATTGTAACCTTTTTTAATTCGTCATAGGGTTAGTTTCTACTAGGTCACGCCATTCTTAGTAATATGTAGTTAAAGTAAATGATTTATTATAAAAAATATTGTGGTACAATAATTTGTCAATGTACTTATGTGTTTCAGAGGCTCTATGCTGCTACGGCGCGGGCCAGCACAGCTGCTCAGGACTGGCTATCGCTGGACATTCTGCCACTCAGCATAAGTGTTGATAACACTACAATAACATAGCTTTAGTTGCCAATTCAATTTACATATATATATATGACTTTTAAGTGAACAATTCCATTATAATTTAAGTAATAATTTAAAGTATGTATAGGACAATATTACAAATGATTTATAAATAACCTTTTGGCAATATGTCGTTAATAAAATGAATCCGAACAATATTTAGTAAGCAAAATGCTGTTTCTCTTGATAAAGGTTTTATTAAACTTTATAACAATATTTATGGGTACAATGACGAATATGTAAACGTTAAATTACATGTTTTAATTGAAAATATAATAAATCATACAGTTATTATTTAAACTTGCTATTGATGATGTTGACGACGCAACTAAAATTCAATACAGTTAAAAAAAAGGTCCTCATAATATTCAAATTAGTAAAACATTGAATCCTTTGACGGCTCATCAGACAGACAAAAAGTTCGTTAACATATAATTTTCTTTCTTATTTTCTATTTTTAAGAATTTGAATACCACGTCTAATATTTTGAGGAGTTTAATATTACATATATTATCAAACAATATTTTAAATAATAAATACCATTAATTTTTACATTTTTTTATTAACAATATATGATACAAAATTGTATATTGTAATATTAGAAGTTGAAGTGACACTTTGTGTGACAAGCATGAAAATTTGGACGACGAGCGCAACGAGGCGTACAATTACATGCGAGGCACACAAAGTTACTTCTACTCCGAATAACACATGCTATTTTTTCTCCAAACGTATAAAAAATAGAAGAACGCGGAAATTTAAAAGATAAGGTAATATATAAAAAATTAAACGCAAATTGCCTAATGTTTATCGATTCGAGTTGCTGTGGATATTTTTGTTTTCTAATTAATCAAAATGTCAGAATCCGATTTTAAATGTATCGCCTGAAATTGATAAATAAGCAAAAGCTGCATGTAATAATTTGCTGCCTAGTAAGTCAAGTAACGTCTATAACACGGTTTACAAGAAGTTTATTAATTGGTCCAATGGGAAAAACGTAAAAAAATATTCAGAATAGCATACTTCTCTGAAATGGTAAATGAAATGAAAATTAAAGTTCTATTGTTTGATCGCAGTAGAGTATGGTAAGATCATTGTTGAATATTAAGCATGGAGTATACATCAGAAAGTACTCAGAATTGAAAACATTTTTAAAGAAACAAAATGAATGTTACGTTCCCAAAAAATCCAGTTTAACAAAGAGCTATTTCATAAGATCTTATCTGACGCTCTTTATGAAAAATATTTAACGACAAAAGTAAGTCTACGGGCAGGAGTATTTATTACTTAGAAGCAAATTGTTTTATTCTTGTCTTCTTTGGATTATTTTAATTTTTGGAATTTCCGAAGTATGTAGGAGCGACTAATTAGTATGGGGTCTATAATTTTAATAAGAAATCCTGATAGTAAAACAGCGAAAGAACGATCATTCACAGTTGTTGGTGACACGTACATAAACATATACAGAAAATATGCTTCTTTGCGTCCGGCAGGATTCAATGAACAACGTTTTTTTCTTAGATAGCAAAATGGGGTGTGTCACCGAATGGTGCTAGGAATACATAAAATTGGTAGTGCAGCAAAAGAGGTTGCATCATTTTTAAAATTACCAAATTGGAATAAATATACAGGACATTGCCTGCGAAGGACCTCAGCTACATTGCTAGCCGACAGAGGAGCAAATTTTACATGCATCAAGAGACATGGGGGATGGAAATCTAGAGTGTAGCTGAAGGATATATTGAGGAATCTCTTCAAAACAAATATAAATTGCAATGAAGATTCTTTCCTCCAATGAGCTTCGCAGTGAATTTACTCCTAGTACTAGTACTAGCGGCAGTAGCAACAGCAACCCAATAATTGCAGACACTACTGGTGCTATGGCTAATGCATTTAATATCCAAAATGTAACTATGAGAAATTGTAAGTTTAATTTGCAATTAACAAACAAATAAATATATGTAAATTTGATTCTTTCATTATGTAGTACTGTACCATATCGATTTAACTTTTTCTTCTAGGAGAAAAAGTCAAACTTCTGCTTTATGAATCTAGACAGTGAAGTATATTGTTTTTTGACGTTTGGAGAAAAATAATATCTTAAGTACAGAAACAAGTTCTTAAATGATTAGAATTTACATTCATGAGCTTACAGCTAGTACCGTGTGCGAAAAAAATCGTGGACTCAATCGACCACCAGGACGATAAAGTTCATTCATTTTACTTTCAGGGAAAAAAATTGAGGTCCTAAGAAAATTTGGCGAAATGTTATGAATTATTACATTTTCGGCTATTTTAGTCTTTATACAGCGATATTTACGTTAATACATTTGCAAGCAAGAAGTTTGACGGCTGACATTTGAAAATAATGTTTCAACTTGAGTTTTACTGCTTTGAAACAATTCAGAAACGAATCGTTATTCGAAGTGTAACAATGCCCCCGTTAACGGACAATTTTCTTCTTTGTTAGAACTACAGCCCAGGGTGGGTCTTGGCTCCCTCTACAACTGCTTCCTTTCAAGTCTTTCACTTGCTTTGGCTTTCCTTCTTTTGACACTTATTTTACTTAGATCTTCTTCAACCGCGTATATCCATCTTCTCCTGGGCCTGCCTCTTTTCCTTCGTGAGTATATTCTTCCTCGCAGTATTCTGCCCGGCATTCTGTCTTCCCCCATCCTTGTTACATGTCCATTCCATCTAATTCTTTCCGCTTTTATAAATCTCACTATGTCTCATCCCTCGATTAGTTTCTCTAGTTCCGCGTTATATCGTATTATCTATATTTCACCTATCTTTCTTTCCACCTTTTATCGATTTAAAAACAATTATTTTGTCAATTTATTTATTTGAACGCTGGTAATCGCACTTCATGCGTAAAAATATGTCTCTTACCGAGATATAATTCAGCAGAGTGCCTCATCCAGTAATGCGTAAAAGGCGTGATGATGTATTTATTTTATTTATTTGTACATTAAACTTATTTTAAGTAAGACTTAATTTAATTATTGTGCCTAAGTTTGCAATTTTCTCCTGATATAGTTAATTTTAATATTTATATAAATATATAACATTTATAATTTAAATATACTTTTTTACATTGAATACCTAAATTATAATTTTTATCTAAGATTTCAAACATATTTTATTTCAAACAAACTGTATTAAATTAACATGCCTAATTTAATTTTCGTAATGAAGGACTCCATAACAGTTTGTGATAATTTAGGTTAGATGAAAGGTTGAGTGTAAATAAGCAAACTGAATTTTATAATATATTAATTTTATGCTTTGTGCGATCGATTTCGAAACTATGTTCATCATCAGGCAACAGCTGAAAAGTATACATAAATAAATATACATACATAATATGAATAAATATATAAAATGAGAGTATTTAAGTTGTCAAATAAATTAAATGTCAATATATCAAAAAAGGAGAGAATAAAGCTAAAGCTATGATGTACATAAAATAATATAAGTAAAATATATAACAGTTATATAGAAAATTATCCATGATAATAGTAAATGAAATTAATAATATTTGAACAATTTAGAAAAGTAATATAGTTTGAAAACGTGGACTTAAGTTAGGTTAGAATATAAAATCGGAAGTAATACAATAAATAAACAAAATTAAAATAATATATATATATATATATATATATATATATATATATATATATATATATATATATATATATATATATATATATATATATATATATATAATTAGATAATTCAGTATTGAATTATTAATAAAAAAAACTTTATTAATTTTTGAGGAATACAATACAACATGTATTTACTTAGGCGAGTGTAACAAGACTGAACTAAAAACTAACTTACAACAGATAACTGCAGCATGATGAACATGATGCTTGAATATGATACTATATGATAAGGAAATCTAACTGCGCATTTTATTATTATTGTTCTTATGAGAAATGCAATTACATAATTCTTCCCTTCCAAATATGAACAATAATAATGTAATATTTTACTCTATTTTAAAGTGTTCATTTCTATGTCAGAAATTTTGATTTTCTTTCTTTTACATTTTTCAATTAGATTTCCTTTTACAACGTATTTAATTAATAACATTACTACAATAGTACAAACTAGGACATATATTATATAATTATTATAATGGTCACTTTTTGTATCAATTATTGGTTGTATTTTGTCAAAAATAGGTTTCGAAATATTTATTGAATGCAAATTTTTATAAGTTGTTTTATTAAATATTTTGTTATATTGTGTTATTTGATAATCATCAAATTGAATTTCTTTAAAGTTATCGTTAATATTTGTAAACTGTAAATCATTAATTAAACATTTAGGATTTATTTCAATTATAAATATTCCTTGAATAGTTTTTATAATATTTTTGTTTAAACAGTTAATTTTGATATTTTGGTTAAAAGGGCTAATAATTATTAATTTATTGGTGTTACTTATTTGATACAGAACATTACTCTTAGTTAATTGTAGAAAGTGACAGTTATTATTATTATTTCCTTCTATAAGATCATTAATACATTGATCCACTATAATATAATTAGTTACACTAAAATATTTATTATTAATTTTCTTAAAGTTATTTACAATATACTTATTGTCTTCGCTTTTAAAATATAACAAAGATTCTTTTTCTAAAACTATAAGATTATTATTCTTATCTAAAAATGGAATAGGGTTGAACTGGTATAGGGGGAAATGGTTTTGGGAGAATATAGGAATCTCGATGAGAAAAATTATTTGATCATTGGTTTTGTGACAAAACGTCATTATAAATTCATTAATTTGGAAAATATCTTCATTATTAGTAATTGTTTGGAGATCTTTTAGTTTAATAATACTACTGTGTAGTTTATGAATTGAACAAAACGTGAGACTTGTTTCAATGTTTTTAAAGAAATTGTTTAAATTATTTGTTATATGAATAATTTTGTTAAATTTAGATTCTACTTCCATTAAACCTTGCCAATTGGAATTTTTCTTTAAAATGTCCTTAATACTATTAATTTGATCTAGTGTTTGATTTTCGTTATGTTGGATATGATTCAATTGTTCATTAAATTTAGAAACCATTTCTTCTGAATATTTTAAAAGTTGTTTGTTTTGGCTTTGTAATTTCTTTTCATTAGTTTTTATTTGCTCAAACAAGCGATCGTATCGCTCTCCATCGGAAGCGTCTAAATTGCCAGATATCGTTTTGATAATAGAGCCTAACCCGTTAAGAATTCCTCTTTTATTTCTTTTGTTGAATAATTTACCTATTTGTTCACTCAAATCGTTATAAGAGTAATTTAAAATGTTAATAAGTGTTTCAAAATGTTTACTAGTTTTAGTTTGCTCAATAATTGAATTTTTAAATTTAGTTATTTTGATATATTCTTCATATATAGGAGTTATGTTATAATTGTAGTAATGGATGCTCTGGGATGTTTGAATTTTTGTTTGACCGAGTTCAAATAGTAAGAATCCATTATTATTTGTTATATTCTGAAGCTGTCCAGAGACGCATTGTCTGAAACAAAAGATCAGACTTTTAATTTGCTTAATTTTACATTATAGTCTCCAAATTTATTTTTTGATGTGATTTTTCCTAAAATTTTATCATATTTTTTTACTTTAATTCGTTTAAATAAAGGGGCTTTATATTTAGAAATTAATCTTGGGTTTTGTTTTAAACAAACTTCTTTGGGAAGTTTTTGGGGATTTATTTTAGGTTTATGTCTGCGTTTCTTTTCATTTTCGATATTTTGTTGGACTTGTTGAGTGACCTTTTCTTTATTTTCATTATATGATAAATTATTGAGGTAATCTGTACCAAAAATAATTTCGTTTGGTGTTAATTTTGTGATGGAGCGTTTAGAATTATTATATCCAATGACAACATACTGAATTTGTTCATCTAGGGTTTTATTATTAAAGTAACTTTTATTTTCCATGATTCTGAGGGATTCGATTAGAGTAGAGTGCAACCGTTCAATTGCATTTGATTTAGGATTGTTAACACAAATGAAATGCATTGGAATGTTATTTCGTTTTAACAAATGTACTATTAATATATTATTGAATTCTTTTCCGTTATCGGAAATTATCTTTCTCGGAATTTTATATGTTTCAAAATATTTTACTAACTTTTTAGCAACAGTTTTTGCTTCTTTATTTTCTAATGGTTCTACTTGGCAATGTTTAGAGAACTGATCGAGGAATGTTAGATAATACTTTTTATTTAATGTCAAAATGTCAATATTAATTATATCGAAAGGTTTCTCTGGTGTAGGTGTTAAATTGTCATTTTGTTGAATAGGTTGTCTATTATATTTATTTGCTTCACAAACGTCACATTTGTTAATATATTCTATTATATCTTTGTTTAAGTTCGGCCAGTAATATTTTTCTTTTAAGGCTTGGTAAGTGGCTACTATTCCTCTATGATTCGTGAGTCCATGATGGTATTCGTGTATTATATTAAACTGTTCATCTTCGTTTTCAACGTCTTGTACTATATTCGTTACAGAAATAATTTTTATAGAATCTTTTATAAAATGTTCTTTTATAATTTTGGAAAAATATGTGTCTAAATTATCTTGAAAAATTGCAAAGTATCTAGCTTTAGGTATAATGAAATTTTTTATAAACGTTATTATTTCTTCGTCTAAATTGTTTTCATTGAGTTTTATTGTTATACGTTGTTTTGTTTTATTAAATAATTTTTGGATTTGTATATCTGTATCATTTTCGTGTTTCGATATTATTATTTGATTTGAGGCTATATTTATTCTTTCCTTTTCTAAATACTTAATTCCTTCAACTTCATTTTCGTTGTCAGAATGTACGGTTTGGTTAGAATCGGAAGAAACTGTTACGTTCTCCGAGCTATCTAAATGATTATTTTCGTTTAATATCCAGATGGTAATTTTGATATTAGTGTCTCTAAATATGTTTTCTAATTTTCGTTTTACATCGCTCCATTTCAATTCATCGCAACCACAACCAATTTTTGGAAGATTTATTTCAAAAATTTCATTTTTTATTAAGTAGTCTCTGAGTTCTTTAAGTGGTTTATCTAAAGCTTTTAAGGCCGGTTTATCAAAATAATTATCTTTAGTTAAGAAATGAATTATTAATTTATCTTGATAATTTTGAAAAATAATATCTCTATCTTTGTAATTTGTATTTATACAGAATGATTTGGAATTAAAATTATTATTTACTTGTTTCGCTAGACATTTTCCAAATTGTAAGTCCCGTGATATACAGTGTGCGAATATGTTTGTTTCACATACGTCACCTGTTTTTTCTATAATTTTGAATGGTTCACGTTCTCTGGATAAATAATCGGCTACGACATTATGTTTACCAGGTAAATATTTAATTTCGAAATCGTATTCGCTCAATTAAACTTTCCAGCGAATTAATTTGGAATTTGGATTTTTCATGTTAAATAACCACGAAAGAGGGCGATTATCAGATTTTATGATAAATTTTCGTCCGAATAAGTATGGTCGGAAATTTTTGACTCCCCACACGATAGCTTTCAGTTCTTTTTCTAGTGTAGAATAATTTAGTTCCGCGCTGTTTAAAGTTTTACTCGCATAAGAGATCGGCTTTTCTATTCCGTCATGAATTTGAGAAAGAATTGCGCCTATAGCGTAGTCTGACGCATCCGTTGTTAGAATGAAATCCTTATTAAAATCGGGTTTTTGTAGAAGAGAATTTTCAGTTATAACGTCTTTACAATTTTTTAAAGCTTTTTGATATTCTAAATTTGTCAAATCAATTTCATTGTTTTTGCGTAAACAGTTGGTAAATGGTTTTGTTAGTTGTGCAAAATTTTGAATAAATTTACGGTACCATCCGAGCATTCCAAGGAATTGTTTGATTTCTTTTTTGGTTTTTGGAATAGTTAAATTTTTGATTTTTTGAATTTTGTCTTGATCTACTGAGACTCCATTTTGTGTTAATACGTAACCTAAATATTTTACTTCTGACTTAAAAAATTCTGATTTGTCCATCTGAATTTTGAGATTAGCTTGTCTCAATTTGTTAAAGACTAATTTTATATTTTTTAAATGATCTTCTAAATTTTTGCCGAAAATTATTACGTCATCCAAATAGACTAAGCAGATTTTATTTACTAAATCGCCGAGAGCTGTGTTAATCATCCTTTGGAATGTGGCGGGGGCATTTTTAAGGCCGAAAGGCATTCTAACAAATTCATAATGACCTGATTCTGTTGAAAAAGCAGTTTTTTCTGTGTCTTTAGCATCTAATAAAATTTGGTGGAATCCGGAATGCAAATCTAAAGTCGTGAAATATTTGTTATTGCCAATTCTATCTAATATCGTATCTATATTCGGTATTGGAAATCTGTCGTCCTTTGTTTTCTGATTAATTTTTCGAAAATCAATTACCATTCTAGTGTTTCTTTTACCAGACGCGTCAATTTTTTTTGGCACTATCTATATCGGAGAGTTCCAAGGTGAAAAAGATTTTTTAATAACGCCTTCTTTTAATAATTTTGAAACGTGACATTCAATGTCTTGTTCGTAGACTTGGGGTAACCTGTAATTTTTTGTGTGTATCGGGGTTTCGTCATTCATTATTATTTTGTGTTTAATAATGTTCGTATGTGTAAGGTTCTCATTTTCATTAGGAAATAAGTCAATAAATTCGTTAATTATCTGATTAAGTTTATCTTTTTCAAAACAATTTAAATGATTATTGCGAATTTCTAACATATTAGACTCTTCTTGTAATTTGTCAGGATTAGTTAACTTATACTCTTTGTTTTTTATAATTACTGAATTTTTATTAATTTGTAAAAGGATGTCCAAGTTTTTAAAAGCGTCAATTCCTAGCAATAAATTATATAATTTGTGGAATTTATAAACGTAGAATTTTGTAGGGGTGTTTCTAATGTTAAAATTTACATAGTACTTACAAGTAGTTTTGCCAGTGATGGTTTTAAACGTTAATTTTTCATCGTGTAATTTTAATTTTAATTTTTCTACTAGTGATGGATCTATTAAATTTATAGTTGAACCGGTATCTAAGAGAATTATGAAAGGATCTATTTTTAATGTTGGTAGATTTGTTGTAAATGCTTTCATTACGTAGTATTCTCGGGTTCGGAAACCTCGTGAAAATTTTCTGTTCCCGCTACTTCTTCGTTATCAGACTCATTCAATTCGTCATTTGTTTCTTTAACTTCGCAATTGTAATTTTGTCTTATTGTTTGCGTGGACATTGGTAAAGTACTTCTTGTTTGTAAACTCATTTGAGTGGGTTTATCGCGTTTAGTTTGTTGATAGTTAATTAAATTTTGTCGAGGGGCAAAATTTTTTTGGAAGTTTGGACCGCTAGGTTTTAGTTGGATTTTTGTTTGTGGAAATTGGTGCCCAGGGAATTTTTGAGGTGGGTTGTTGTTTTTAAATGGTTCGTTATTTTTCAACACCATGGGGGAATTTCCGAATTTCATAAAATTAAATTCATTTCTTAGTAATTGTTCACATTCTTCGAGAGTGCCAGGGTTTTTAACAACAAATGAGGCTTTAATTGACATCGGAAGCAAAGTAATGAAATGATGTACAACTACTTTTAGATTTTCCTTGATAATAGCATTCTTTTGGTCTTGTGAATAATTAGTAAGAAGTATCTTAGATTTATACTTATTGAAATATTTTATAATAGTACTCAAAGTTGTTTCGGGACTGTTTTTAGCCTTACAATAAATTATTTCGAGTAGAATAGTTTCTGCTTTTGATTTGTCTACAAAGTTATCTTGTAAAAATTCTCTAAGCTCTTCCCAGTTTTGGAAGTTGTTAGTAGATAAGTATTCTGCAGCTTTATCTTTTAATTTATTTGAAATTAAACCGAATAAAAAGAGTTTTTGAATATTGCTTAGAGTGAATGGTCGTAATATATCATAAACTTGATCTACTTTATTTATGAAATTACTTAAAATATTAATATTTCCATTATATTCTGGAATTATTTTAACGAGATTTTCAATCTCAGACATGGTAGTAGTAGTCATATTGACTGTATTAGAATTTTGTTGTAATACACTTGGTCGTAATGTACAATTGGATAATTGATTAATTAGAGCGTACACGTCGTCTGTGCCGTTATCGTTTTCAGGCGTGTCGTATTCGCTTGAGAACATAGAGTGTAATATTACTTACAGTATGAGAAGTAAAATTGGGATGTTTTCGTACATCTGGAACGGAGTGCTTGGTTTCTGTGTTGGACTGCAACGATGTGGGCCGTGATCCGGGATGGAACAGCAAGGCGTCACTTTTCTTCGTTGTGTCGGTTTGAGCGGTGGATGCGAACAGCAGGTCCCCAGGAACAATCGCTGGTTGTCTGATGGGACGTTTGAGTAGTCCCTGATGGGCACTGTTTTGCCGTGTGATGAATATTTTCTTGTATTATGCCAGACGTGACTCTTACTTCAGAGACAGCAAGTCTTGGCCACCAGAATTTATGTTTTGCAGTTATCACAATTAAACGATTAAAATCGACGAGTAAATTTGTAGATTTTACCCTTAAGTGATTATCCTACCGACTGCGCCAATTAGATAATTCAGTATTGAATTATTAATAAAAAAAACTTTATTAATTTTTGAGGAATACAATACAACATGTATTTACTTAGGCGAGTGTAACAAGACTGAACTAAAAACTAACTTACAACAGATAACTGCAGCATGATGAACATGATGCTTGAATATGATACTATATGATAAGTCTAACTGCGCATTTTATTATTATTGTTCTTATGAGAAATGCAATTACATAATTTATATATATATATATATATATATATATATATATATATATATATATATATATAGAACTTACCGTCAAAAAAGTATACAGTTGAAAAATAAGCAAAATATTTGCATATCATGATAAAATCTTTATGTTTTGTTTTTTTATGATATAATTTGATATTGTTAACTTATATACTAATATTTCTGTTAGTGAATCCTTAAAACTATTAAAAAAATTAATAAACACCGACAAAAATTTTAAACATAAATATAACCTAGAACAAACAGATTTAGACAACATTTTAGAACTTTTTAAAATCACTACACAACAAAATTTCTTTAAATTTAATAATAAAACATATAAATTAGATGACGGTTTACCTATGCGAAGGCCAATCAGCGGACTCCTAGCGAATATTGTGACAGATAATTTAGAATAATTAATATTGAATGAACCATTAAGTGAAAATATAATCATCTGGAAACGATATGTAGAAGACATCCTACGTTAGACACTATGACAGAAGAATTCGGTTGATGCCATACGTCAGACACAGGTGAAGTGGTGTAGCGGTTAGCATCTCTGCCCGGCAAGCGGAGGGTCTCTGGTTCGAATCCAGGCGTCATCCGAATTTTTCTGTCATAAATTTACCTTTGAAAATAAACAATTAATTTTTAGCAAAATTTATAAACACATTTCTATGAAACAATCTTACATATCTATTCCTTTTTCAATACCATCCACTCTAAAATACAACAAATTACTAATAAACATAATATAATCTTAACTTCCAAATCTCTACAAAATTAAAATAACATCCTAAATAATAGGATAAGTAGAAAAAAGTAATATATACAAACTAGAATGTAATAACTGAAAACATATACATCGGCCTCACTTCTCGTAACTTAAAAACTAGATTTAAAGAACATCTTAAAAACAACCCCTATTCGGCTTTCAGCTCTCATTTAATCAATAATAATCATTCAGCTACAACTTACAATATTTCGATTTTACATTCTGAAACCAATTTCCACAAATTATTACTATTTGAAAAATTCGAAATTCTGAAACATACCAAAAATCATTATCAATTACTAAATGAACAGACTAACTTTCCAGAAAATCATATTTTTTAAAATATACCGCCTTTTTCGTAGTCAACGCATTATCAAGTATATCCCTCACCCATCATTCCTCTCCTGACATTTGTCTCTAACAGTACATCCGGCAGAATTTATCTAAATTATTTTTATTTTTCTTATTTTTCAATGTATTTTCAAATATTTTGCTTATTTTCAACTGTATACTTTCTTGACGGTAAGTTCTATATATATTTTATTTTCATTTTTTCAATTTATTGTATGATTAATGTGATTACTTCCGATTTTATATTCTAACCTAACTTAAGGCCACGTTTTCAAACTATTTTTTTTTTTTCTAAATTGTTTAAATATTATTGTTAATTTCTTTTACTATTATCATGGATAATTTTCTATATAACTGTTATATATTTTACTTATATTAGTTTATGTACATCAAAGCTTTAGCTTTATTATTTTATTTTTTGATATATTGACATTTTATTTTTTTGACCAATTAAGTACTCTCATTTTATACATTTATTTATTTATATTATGTATGTATACTTATTTATGTATAAGTTATACATATCAAAATCTAAACGAGACTTCATATTACAAGAACCTGCAGGAATGAGCTGACCCAGCACTCAGAATTTATAAAAGAGAAAACATCGTTATATCACGTAATCAGTCTGTCTTGTAAGTTATATGTGTAACATAGCTTGTAATGGGAAAAATAAATGATTTTTAAAAACTATACTTTTAATTAAAATTGTATAAGTTATACTTTTCAGCTGTTGCCTGATGATGAACATAGTTTCGAAATCGATCGCACAAAGCATATAATTAATATATTATAAAATTCAGTTTGATTATTTACATTCAACCTTTCATCTTTAATCTAGCCTAATTTAACTTATTAATGCCTATATAATTTATTCTAATAATTTTTTGTTTATTTGTCTGCCTATTTATCGAACGTTTTAGTGCCTGAAATCCGGACTTTAATTATTATATAATGAAATTATAAATTATTGATATTATATTCAAAATGACTTCAAGCGTTATGAATTAATTTTTAGTGCCTCTGTTCAAATATATTAGTTTCGTGTACCTCAAATTCTGTCAAGAACAGCTTGTTTCGGCCTCGGCCGGCAAAAAGTTAGATGTTGAATGAATGTGAACGGAGGCACATAATATACGTAGCCAGCGTCGAAAATTAATTACCGTCGAGCTGGAAAGTTTGTGGCGAGCGACGAAGGAGCGAACCTCAATATTCCCAGCCCAGTAAAGATTAATTACAAAGATTATATTTATACCTTTACACCGTTCTTTTATTAATTTCATAAGAACATACATTTTGTAATTAAATGTTGTGATTGTTGTGATAAAAAACAGCTATTGTCAAAGTCAACAGTTTCGTGAATTCAAGAAATATATAATTTCAAATGATGGATTTAGCGCCCGGCGAAGCCTTCGACGCGATTTTCTTGGAGTTTAGGAAAATATACAAAATATTGCAGATGCTGCAAGTAGTAACTTATAAATTGGGTAAGTTGTTGGCGCTTGTTGACATGTTTGAAATATTAAAAAAATTAAGAAAAGAACGACACTTGGTTGTTTCAAAGAGAATATTTATATTAAAATAAATATTCTCTTTGAAACAACCAAGTGTCTTTCTTTTCTTAATTTTTCAATATAATATGTTCCATTTTAATTTTCAATGTTGTTAATACACTTAATAAGAATAAGGAGGCAATAAGCAGTAGTGCTTACAGGAAACTTTTCATTTGATTAAAATTCTAGACGTACATCTACAGGAGCATTTCGAAGTGTTTCTATTTGGTTTGAACAATCCAAAAATACGAGTGGAGCTTTTGTTTTAAAATCATTTTTATTTAAGAGTGCTTCTAGTTTATCTTCTTTGTAATATACTTTTTTAAACTTAGCATACATTTCGTAGAGCATTGCGAGATTATTGTTTTCAATATTTTAATTTTAATTTTCATAAGGATAACTTTGTGAATTCAAGAAGAGTTTTTTTTTTCCTCTTTATTAATCTTCCCCCTATGGGTATTAGCTATAAGGTGATTACATATATGATAGTGTGATACAATTATTCAGTAATCATAAATACTTATATATATTGATGTCTTTGATGTACTGCAAAATAGTTTTGTTGTTATTTCCATTTAGTGCTTCTTTGATGGTTCCTGGTATTTTGTGTCTTAGTCTTTTGTCGTTATACTTGGTACAATATATTAGCAGGTGTTCTACAGTTATTTGTACGTTACATTTGTCGCAGGTTGGAGGATTGGTTTTGTCGTAATTATTGGGTCAACATTATTTTTCCTATGTTTAGAGAAATGGATGGCTTTTGTTTTGGTTTCAGAAAAGTTGAACCCAACTTTCTCTGACCAGTTTTGTATGTTGTTAATAGTTTTTTGAAGCTGATTTTGAATATCGTTTATATTTTTATTTCTGTGATATATGATTAGGTCATCTGCGTAAAGTAGGAATTTGACGGGGCTTGATATTGTTTTTGCAATATTATTGATATTAATCATAAAGAGAGACACACTCCGAGTTGAGCCCTGCGGAATTCCATTTATTTGTTCTGATCTTTCTGAATAGCAATCATTAACCCGGACTCTAAAAGTTCTATTTTGGAGAAAGTTTTGAATAAAATGTAGTGTATTGCCATCGATGTTATGTTCTTTTAGCGTTTTAATAATGTTGTACTTCCACGTAGTGTCATATGCTTTTTCTATATCAAACGATACTGCTATCATGTGTTGCCGATTTTTAAATGTTTGTAGTATCTCTGAATTTAGTATCGTAAGATTGTCCATAATGGATCTTCCAAATCTAAAACCTGTCTGATTTTGTGTTATTATGCTATTAGTTTCTAAGTACCAGTTAAGCCTTTTTGCTACCATTTTCTCTAGAATTTTACATAAGCAGTTAGTAAGCGATATTGGTCTGTAACTTAATGGATCGCATTTGTTTTTATTGGGTTTTAGTATTGGTATTATGGTTGAATCCCGCCATGCATCTGGGAAAGTGTGAGAACTCCATATGTAATTATAGGTTGTTAGCAGATATTCTTTTATTTTATCTGGGAGGTGTTCGATTAGTATCGGTGATATGTTATCTGGACCAGGGCTCGAGTCCTTCTTCATCTCATCTATTGTCATGTTAAGTTCCCATCTAGAAAAAAATTTATTCAGTGGGTCGTTGGGGTCTGTCTCAATGGTAATTTAGTTTTTTTCGATTTCGTTCTTGTATTGCAAAAATTTATTATTGTAGGAGTCATCACTGGATACTCTCTCAAAAGTATTTGCTAGTATGTTGGCAATTTCTTTTGGGTTTGTTGCTGTGCCGTTGCTTGCTGTAATACTAAGTATCTCTCTGGGTGTATCACTACCTTTGATTTTATTTATATTTTTCCATAGTTGTTTTGCTGGTGTATCTTTGTTGATAGTACTTATGAAATTTTTCCACGAACGTCTTTTACTTTGGCGTAATATTTTCCTACTGTATGCTTTAGATCTCTGCAGCTCTAAAATATTTTCAGGGGTGTTATTTTTCCTGACTTTGTATAGTGCTTTTTTTGTGTTGTTTTATTGCCATATAACATTCAGAATTCCACCACGGGACCTTCTTGGTTAGCTTCTTATTTTCTTTATATCCTATTGCTATTTCTGCTGCTTCTATAATTTTTGAATTGAGATTTTCTATAATTACATTAATATCATTAAATGTGGTAACAGTGTTTAGGTTATTTATTGTGTCTCGGTATTTGTCCCAATTTGCGTTTGCATAGTTCCATTTTTTACATTCTGTTTCTTCACTTTGATTGATATCATCTGTAGCGTATGTGATCTTTATTGGAAAATGGCCATCGCTTAGTAATACAGGTAATGTTTCCCAAGTCATATTTGATGCTACTTTAGGGTCTACAAATGCTAAATCTATATTACTTGTATTGCCAGAACGTCCAGACATATGGGTAGGTGATCCGTCATTCAGTAAGATGTAATTATCTAGCAAGGTGTCTCCCAAAAATTTTCCCGTTGAGTTGTTATGTGTAGAGCCCCATAAAATATTATGTGCGTTGAAATCGAAATCTCCTAGTAAAATTATTGGTTGAGGTAACTGATCAATTATATTTTGAATTTCATTTGTAGTTATAATTTTGTTAGGTGGAGTATACATGTTACAGAGGGTTAGCGGTGTGGGGTAGATGGTTCTGATTGCTATTACTTCCAATTCGGTGTTTAGATTAATCCGGGTGGTTTGGATTGAGTTTTTGCTAAATATAGCCACTCCTCCGCTAGCTACGCCATCTGTTAGTCTGTCTTGTCTGAAACAATCGTAGTATTTTAATTTGAATTGTTTTTCTGTATGCATATATATTGTGGTTGATGATGTTGTATTAAATATTGCAATTCTGGGAGATGGGCTTGGATACCATTGTTGTTCCATTGGATTATTTTCATAGTTGATTAGTATTTAGTTTCGTCACTTGTTTTGCTTCTTCCAATAATTGTATTTTTATTCTTGTAATTATGCGAGATAATCGGCTTTTAAGTACTCTAAATGTTATCGTTCTCATATGTTCGAGCATTTCTAGCAATTTTTCAATATTTAGTGTGTACTCCTTGGCTATACTTATTTGATCATTGGATCCTTGAATATTTTGCAAAAAAATCCTTGATTTGGTCGTATGTTAGTATGTATTTGTCAGAGCTTTTATTCATATCTTCAGCTATTGGTTTTAGTTGTTCTTCTAGTGATTCTTGGCTGGCTGGGCTTTGAGATCTGGATCTAGCTCCTGTGCCTTTCTTCGTTTTTTTAGTTGTGTGTCTGTTTCGGAGTCTACTGGAGCTGGTCTTTTTTTTGTTGTTTTAATATACGTTGTATTATTTGCGGTCCATCAAATTGTGGAAAAACCAATTTAATTATGATTTTACGTCAAGCTGAAATTATTATATAAATATACTACAATGAAATAATATATAATTATTAAGAGAATGGTTGTTGATAACTTTGGATGTCACATTAGCAAATACACACATAACCGTATAGCAAGAAAAGTATTTACCAATGTAGGCAATAAAGCACTTATAGACCACGATGGTGTATACAATGCGAGAGGAAGTCGCGTCACTGGAATCATAGATCAACCTACACATCAAAGTGATGTCGTAAATTTGGGGTATGTTTCACGCAAGTTGGAGAAATTAGAAGCAGATTTGAAGCAGCATGCTGAATATATCTTTAACCAAAGGAGTTTGTTTTTAAAAATCAGTTTGATGACATACTAAAAGCGAATCATAGTTTACTCATGCTAAATTTATTACTAACTTTTGAGCACGACACATGTAACATAGAGAATGCGGATTCAAAATCGTTCTACATATTTCCTTGTAACGCAACGATTCAAGCAGTTCGATATGGTGCGCAGCGAACGTTAATTGAAACAAAAGTGAATAATAAACCGGTTTCTTTGATCGGTCGCGCTGTCGCTGTAAACGACAAATTAAGTTTTACACCAATAAAAGGTAAAAAAAATATCCACAAAAACTCTATGTGGAAATAATGCTAGCAACCAAGCTAATAAAATGAGTAAAAAAGATATTGTGAATGAATTACACAAACCCGCACGTCGTAATTTTCCACGCAGACGTGTTGTTATAAAGGGGTTAAGAGATCTTTATCAGGCGGATCTTGTTGAAATGATACCATACGCTAAGGAGAACAAAGGATACAAATATATTCTAACTGTTATTAATGCTTTCTCGAAAAGAGCTTGGGCCATACCAATTAAATCAAAATCGGGCAAAGATGTAACGGCAGGAATGAGTAAAATCTTTCATGGTGATACTATTATTCCTCGAAATTTGCAAACTGATAATGGAAAAGAGTTTTATAACTTGGACTTTCAAAACGTAATGAAGAGATATGGTGTTAAGCATTATTCTACGTATAGCAGTTTAAAGGCGAGTATAATTGAAAGATTCAACCGTACACTCAAGGCTATGGTATGGAAAGAATTTAGTTTGCAAGGATCCTATTGATGGATTAACATTATGGATAGATTTGTTGAAAAATATAATAACACAAAACATTCAACTATAGATATGGGACCGATTGATGTGAACGTTAAAAACGAGAAGAAATTGCTCGACACAGTATATAATAGCATTAAAACTACGCATCCTTCTAAATATAAAGCTGGTGATTACGTACGTATAACTAAATATAAGACAATTTTTAATACAAATTATACTCCAAACTGGACAACGGAGATATTTCAAATTAGAAAAATTCAATCCACCTCGCCCGTTACGTATTTATTGCAAGATGAGACAGGTCAAGATATTGCTGGAGGATTTTACGAGTTTGAAATTAGTAAAACAAAATATCCTGGTTTATATTTAGTGGAAAAAATTCTACGCAAGAAAGGAGATAAATATTATGCAAAGTGGCTAGGATTTGATAAAACATTTAATTCTTATGTTGATAAAAAAATATAATATGAGAATAATAATGTTTTTTTATGTCTATAATAACTGAGAGTTTGAACTCCTACATATACACATTCAGCACACAACCTGAATTTATTGTTATTTTGAACGTTAAACAATCACGTCATCATAAATAATATCAATATATTATGGCTGACCAAGTAATAGCATATGAACTGCTCTCTATTGCACATAATATTAATGTAATAAATGAATTGCAATACAAAGAGTATGTGTCAATAATAAAAAATAATTTGGACTGTTGTGAAATAATAAATATTACTGGAAAGTTTCTGCCTATTTTATACATCTGCAATAAAATGTCCGAAGAAAAATTCATCACAATATTAAACATGTTTGAGGGAGTCGCTTTGCAGCGGATATGGACGAATTTACCGTTAAAATGTAAAATTAATCGATGCCAAATTAAATGTTCATCACTCCATAAAGGTTAATTTCGAATTAATTGGACTATTTACGAAGCCCGGCAAGGACACTTTAGAAGAAATAAAGTCGTTTAACACTAAATTTCAAGCGTTAACCCCTTCAATGGATACATCTTCTCTCCACGATGAGCTGGCAGCGACAATTGAAGCGAAGAGTCACGAATTTGAGGTATTTTTATGGTTCTAATATTAATATAATAATATCCAAAATATATATTTTTTATTATTCCAGGAAAGGATTCTGGTTGGAGCTTAAAGACTGTTCGGCATTTAGAAGTTAATTTAAGCTAATGCACCCCGCTCAGCGCGTCATCCTACATCAACTTGCCACCAAACATTAAAAATACAAAAGCATGTGTTAATGTGCAAAACTCCGATCAAAAGTGTTTTAAATGGGCCGTCCTTTCAGCGTTACATCCAGTCGATATTTGCAATCATCTAGAGTTAGTGACCAACTACAGACGGTATGAAAATGAGTTAAATTTTGCCGATTTAGAGCTCCCTATGTGTATAAAAGATATTACAAAATTTGAATCTTTAAATAATATCTCCATTAATGTTGTTGGTATTCAACAAAATTTTAAACCTGATAAGTATATTATTGTTGGCCCGCTACACCACACGAAAATGAGACAACAAACACATATTAATTTACTCTATCTAGATTATTTTAATACAAATCATTATGTATGGATCAAAGACATTTCGCGATTAATAAACAGTTAAGTAAATAAAACTAGGCATAAAAAATTGTTGTGCGGTGGTTGTTTAATTAGATTTTCTAAACATAAAAAGCTAATTGAACATCAAAAATACGATTGTAATCACATAGTAACAATATTGCCAGATTTTAATAATAATATACTTGAATTTGATCATTTCGTACGAAAAATGGAAGTACCTTTTGTTATCTATGCAGATTTTGAATCACTTTTAAAACCAATTCAACATGTACACCTAGCACAGAAAAATCTTTCACACAGAAAACACATATTCATGAAGCATACAGTTTCGCTTATTACATTAAGTATTCGTATAATGATAGTCTAAGTAAATTTGAAACATATTCAGGTAGAGACGCACCAAAAAAGTTTATAAAATTCATTACTACTGATGTGAAAAACATTTATAATAATCATTTAAAACATATTCAACCAATGAGTCCGATGACTGACATTGAAATGCTAACATATTATTCCTCAACCCAATGCCATATATGTGAAATAAAATTGGATGCTCCTGACAAGGTGAAGGATTATTCTCACATAACTGGCCGATACGTTGGTCCTGCGCATAATGCATGTAATTTAAATTTTAAAATTCCAAATTTGATACCAATTTTTTTTCATAATTTAAGTGGTTATGACTCACATTTGTTTATTAAAAATTTAGCTCATGATAATAACAATATTGAAATTATCCCACTAAATAAGGAGAAGTATATATATTATTCACTAAATATGTTTCAGTGGACAGAATAGCTAATAAAAATATTTAAATTAAATTGAGGTTTTTAGATTATTTCAAATTTATGGGTAAATCTTTGGATAGTTTAGCAAAAAATTTAAAACCTGAACAATTTCTGGAAATAACAAAATTTTTTCCTGAAACTAAAGAATTAAATTTAGTAATTAAAAAAGGTGTTTTTCCGTATCAATACATGGATGCGTTTGAAAAATTGAATGAAACAAAATTACCCGCACAAAAATTATTTTACAATAGTTTCAATAAAACGAATATATCAGAAAACGAATATATGCATGCTATAAATGTCTGGAATGCATTCAACTGAAAAACAATTCAAAATTATTCTGATATATATTTAAAAACTGATGTCTTATTGCTAGCTGATATATTTCAAAATTTTAGGGCTGTTTGTATGAAAATTTATAATTTAGACCCCTGCCAATTCTATACAGCTAAATAGTTAAGTGGAATTGCATTAGTTTGTGGATTTTAAAACCAACGTCTTTAGAAGCCTTGATTTGACGGTTTGTAATCGTACTTCACACGCAAAATATCTCACTTAACTAGATTTGCTATAGCATAATTCTACGCTCAGTAATAGGTAAAAGACGTGATGATATATTTATTTTAATATTTCTCTATTATAAACCACAATTCATTCATCTTTTAGTCGGGGAACATTCCTCTCAACCGTGCTTTATTTTCTAGCATTTAGAACGAATTTACAATATACTCTTGCTTTGGCTGTTGCACAATAATTAAATTAAAAATATTTAGTACTTTTATAAGAATGTTTGATTTTGGTTTCAGGCTAGTATTTATGGATACCTTGCTTTGTCAACCTGTGGTGAACACATCGTAAGTCATTGCCATTGAAATATATACTAACAGGAATTCGCGTATACTATATCATATTTGCTATGAAAAGTATTTAAAATCCATGTATATATTTTTCTAATGATAAAATAGATACATTATATGATTATACTTATATACGAGTCCCATTGTTTGAGGTTCACATTTCCTTATGTCTTATGCCACAAATACTTTTAAAACCTCATCACAGTTTAATGAATAACAATTAAAATCTTCTAAAACTTATATTGTTTTCTTAGATAAAGTTTCATAATATAAATATATATATATATATATAGGTTGTGCTTCGCGGTACTATGGAGCCCGAAGTCATAATAGGTAACCGAAGTTTGAACCCCAAAATAAGTTCGGAGCCCGGGTTCCAAACTTTGATATGTTTTTAACAAATATCTGTTTAATTAGTATTTAATGATGAATAAAACGATGCCAGACAAAATCGTTGTGGTATTCTTAACCTAAATTTAAAAAAAGTACTAATTCGCATTACGTTTAGTTGTTTCAATATTAGTTTCAAAAATTTGTAACCACGGGGTTCCAAACTTTTTTTCGTGGCAGCACTGGGCCAGGAATCTAAGGAACTATTATGCGAGTATATATTTCTTATGACTTCTTGATGATAGATGTCAGTTATGGTATATTTTGGTTAAAATAAAAAACCAATTACACGAAAGCGTATAACGATTTCTACACATTGGAATACATAAATTATAACATTAAATAATACTATGCCAAAAGAAGAAATATTTGTGGGACTTTGATTCGATTTGATAGTTATAGTTTTTAATTTTATAAAATATTAGAATATAGTTTCAGTGTTTCCAATGCCGTCTTAAGGATAAATGAAGTCATGGGCACTAACAGTTAAGGAGTCTTTTTTATTAATTGGATTTATGAAATAAGGAATATTATTAGTTGAAATTGGGGGAATGATACAGATAGAGTATATGTACATACATACACAGGTCAAAATTGTTCATTTTTAGATCGAAATTATATTTAAGATTTTAAGGAAAAAACTTAGTTTCACTTCGTTGATGAGCTTTATACACCAATAGGTACCATAACTTTATTGACTTTTTTAAAATTTGCATTTATTTGATAAACGATAGTATTTATCACAAATAAATAAATAAAAAATATATATATATCATCACGCCTTTTTACCCATTATTGGGTGTGGCACTCTGCCTAAGCAGATCTCGGTAAGTGATATATTTTTTCGCGTGAAGTGCGGTTACCAGCCGTCGAATAACCGTCCCCAAAGATATTAGTGGATATTACAAAATACGTAATAATTGAAATGAACCATAAAACGATTAACTACAATCTCTATTTCAGATATTTTTCTCTATGACCATATAAGAATTCTAAATAAAGATAATTTCTATTTAATAATCTGGTTAGCCCGTTTTTCTCAGAAAAATTGAATATTGTTTCATAAATAACATATATTTGATTCTGACATGTATTAAATTTTCATATGTATAATACAGTTAGAAGCTTTAATTTTGATTAAATATTATTTATTTTATTTACTTACAAATTCAAACCTATATGATTAGATACTTCCGAACTCGAAAACATTATCGTAAAGCGGTCTGTATTATTATTTATAAGTATTGTAATGTCGGGGAAGTATTGTGTTGCGCAGCGGATTTTTTTAGTATTGTTATAAGGTTTCACATGTATTTCAGTTCGCTATTTTGTGTGAGGAGGTTCTCCTGACGATGAGGCCCGAAGCGCGCGCTACCTGCGCTTATTTATAAATACGGCCCTGATACCGCGGCTCTGGAATTGTGTCGCACAAAATATTCTCAGCTGTTGGCTTGATGTTCACGGCGACCAGTATTCGAATAAAGTTTACAGTTGTTATATATGTTGCTTATGAATATCTTCTCACTGATTTAAAACTTTAAGGGCCGGTTTTATAAACAAATATATTCCCCACTTAAAATTTAGTAGCCTAGTAAATTTACTTTAGTAGAAATTTGGGTTTTATAAAGCTCACTTTTTAGTTGCTAAGTAAATCTTCTCCTAAATGAAGTGGAAAATTGCCTAGTATTAAATTTTAACGGATGATATTTTTCAACGTATCGGGATACCCCTGCCAGGGGCGGATCCAGACTTCGAATTACGGGGGTGGGTCATGGAGTGAATTTTGTCTCGAGGGGGGGGGGTATTGCCCATCTTCTAAATATAAAAAACATTTGTATTTCCTCATATTATATTCCTGCTTTAAATAATTAAATCACACTAAATCGTCTTTGGAATCGAATTAAATCACATTAAATCACCTTTGGATTTACATTAATTCACATTGAATAACATTAAATCATCTTTAGAATATACTTAGATAACAAAAAATAGTTTTCCTCAAAAATTTCCCCTAAGAACGCCAATACTTTTTAAATCATAAAGTTTCAATATCTAATCGGTTCATCGATAGAATACAAAATTTATTGAATTAGAAGTTAATTTTCTAAGTGCAAATGTCGGTAGTCACATACTTGACTAGGTCTTAAATAGAATACCTCTCCCATCTGCGGGTCGAAATAATATCCCCACAAAATATTGGTTTTTGGCTATTTATTAGAATAATAAATCAAACAATAGTTCTTAATTATCTTAGAGTTGTAAGTTCTTAGCTAATATTTTCTATTTAATTTGTTTAACAAATTGAGTTATCGTAAATAATGACATCATTATTATGTATTAGGGCCAATTAACTATTAGAACCAACATTAAAAAAATCCTTGCTTAAGGGGGGGGGGTCATGACCCCCATGACCCCCCCGCTGGATCCGCCCCTGACCCCTCCAAAGATATGAAATACTATTTTAATGTCCTTGATGTACGTTATGATTTGAAATTTAATGCCTGTGTGTAATCGTACTAAATAAAGTTCTAATTTATATTGAGAGTGTTTTTAAATAGATCATTATTTCTTCTATCTATTGTGAACATGTTTGACGTTAGTGATGTTATGTCAAATTCTTCGTAATATGTTTCATATATAACGACATTATCCTTTGATACTGGTCATGTAAAAAGCATTCGACCTCCTCGAGTTTTTGGAGATATAATTTAGCAATTCTACTTATATAATGATATATTATATTATTATGATTATGGGGTAGGTGGCTCAGTGGTATCGAGTCGGCCTGTGGATCTTGAGAACCCTGGTTCGATCCCCACAGCCGACAAACAATTTTCACCAATTTCAAAAATCTACCCCTGTGGCTCCTCCACTACTAATATCTTTGGAGGCCGTGATTTGACGGCTGGTAACCGCACTTCACGCGAAAAAATATATCACTTACCGAGATCTGCTTAGGCGGAGTGCCACACCCAGTGATGGGTAAAAGGCGTGATGATATATTTATTTATTTATTTATATAATGATATAAAAATTTAAATAAGGTTCAGATAGTTTTATTTTTTCTTTTTATAAAGAAGTCACCCTGACTTCTAGTACTATATACTGTTTTCATATATTGCACACTATCAACAATGTATTGCGGCATTAAATTCAACTTTTTTTTATGCACAAAAACTAAGCAGTTGAACTTGATAAACGTTTTAACATTGAACCAGCCTAATATTTGCAACATACTTCGAATGCTAGTGTATTTGTTACATTTTAATATAATTCGCATTCCTCTGCTTTGAAGAAACTGTAATCTATTTATGTCAGTTTGTTTGCACATATATAAAATTATAGAAACATAAGTGAAATGAATGAGAATGATAGTGTTGTAAATTAATTTTCTCGTTTCAATAGATAAATAATTACCAATTCTATTTCAAAATCCTACTTCTTTGGCAATTTTTTACACAAATAATTAATGTAATCTTCGAAATTCAATTTCCTGTAATGTTTAAGGTTACGTTATTATTTTTTCCGTTACCTTAGCAACGAGAGAAGAACTACTAGATATTTATAAAAAATCAGATATAATTATTAAATTTACGATAAAATTTTAAATAATTGCAAATAACCGTCACTTGGTTACCTGATGCAAAATTTGTTTTATAAAACGGTAACAGAATTTAACTGACCATTTAATTTAAATTTCACTTTGTTAAGTGAGGATTAAATTTTTCATTATAAAACCGGGCATAAACATATTTACAGTAATTCATACATAAACATAACTATAGCTGATGCAACATTTTAAATGTAAAAATCAGAGCTTGATAGCATATTGAGTAGTTATTGTTTTAATTATAGAACAGTTTTAAATCATCCCATTATAACGAGACACACGCGAAATTGTATAATTTTCATATTTTATCAGATCAATTTACTTGAAATTTTTTATTTAGTTTCTACAAATATTAACATATAGGTATTAATAGTTATAGTAGTTATTAACAAATACATAGACATAATATTAATAAATTTGTGCTATTTGAGTTCATCATAAAATATATAATATCTCGAATTTATATTGACATAGCTTATAGGTATTACTTTTTATGACACAAGACATTCTGTACAAATTAGGCGAGTGAGATTAATTGTATATTATTGACAATAGACGGGTCGCGAATTTTATTCCTATGTAGTATATTTTTTACCTTTATACAAAACCATAGTGTGATAATTATAATTGACACTCTTCAGTACCTAATGTAATTTTTTTTTAAATTTTTCAGTATTTATGGGGTAGATGGCTCAGTGGTATCGAGTCGGCCTGTGGATCTTGAGAACCCTGGTTCGATCTCCACAGCCGACAAACAATTTTCACCAATTTAAAAATCTACCCCTGTGGCTCCCTCTCCACTAATATCTTTGAGGGCCGTGATTTGACGACTGGTAACCGCACTTCACGCGACAAAATATATCACTTACCGAGATCTGCTTAGGCAGAGTGCCACACTCAGTAATGGGTAAAAGGCGGGATGATATATTTATTTATTTATTTAAAATAGATTAAACTAAGCGAACGTATAAGTAGTAAACGAGCAACTTTTTAATAATATTGAAAATAAAGCGATTAACATATTATGATTAAAACAATTAACAAAGTTACAATGACTTGTCATAATTATTAAAAATTAATCAGAATTATGCCATTCACAATTCCATAAAATAAATAACAAGTAAAATTAACTTAAACTAATAGATATGGTTTCATTATGAATGTACGAATAGTGTGGAAAGTTTTTGCGACAGCAGATAGTCAATGGGACAGGGGCCACTGTCCCTTGTACACACGCTGTTGGATAAACAGAATAAAAGCGGGGTGGACACATTACACATTTTCACAAGTACTGCCCTGTACAATGTGCTAATGTTGGGGGGATGCGGTGGCGGAAGCAAACATTCTACGGCGAACCACATGGCGAGGTCGCACGGTGTTGACAGCTGTATAGTTTTAAACTGAAAGCATCGTTGCCATTGTCAGATAAGACAAACAAAATGAACAAAAATCCAAGTTGAATTTCTTTTTCAAGAACGCTATGAATTCAAAATGTAATTCATAAAAATTACAGTACAAAAATGGACCAAATAATATAACAATGACCTCTTATGTTCTCTTTTAAAATGTAAATGAACCATAATTGTTCATCAGGAACAGCTTGAATAATTTTTATGATATATAGTTTTAACATATATTTTTTCGTCTGAGATTCTGTTACCAACTGTCAAAACAAAGCTACCATAGTGCTATTTATCTGTTGTCTAATATATTATTGTTATAATAATACAGATAAATAGATAAATTTTATTGTCATTAGAATATATTCTTTACAAATAGATTGGAGGGCTAATTTTCTAGTTAAAATTATCTTAACAAAGTAATTAAATAAATACATGTGTTTAATTATGAACTAATTTACAATATTTTTTTCCCATTAATAACGAGAATAATATACACATAACTATATAAGTATTGTAGCTAACAAAAATATAAAGTTTAATAAAGACAAGCATTGCCTTACCATTTCAATATATCTAATTAAACAGACATAAATACATTTATTCGCTTATGCAAAAGCTTCTAGTTTTCAAAGTATTTACAGTGAAGAAGAATATGTCATTTGTCGTTTGTTTGTTAAGATTTGAAAGTAGTACTTACAAGTCGGTGTCTTGGCTTTTTTTAATAATGTACTTATTTGTTTAAATAAAAGATTCTGAGTTAATTATAAATATAATATATTATTATAAACCTTCATAACTGATTCATTATAATTATCTCGTGACGATCAATCATTTTGAATCACTCTGTATTACTATTACACAGAAATTATCTGAAGTTAAACAAATTATTATTAACACATACACACACACAAATCATTGCGAAATTTGTCTAATATTGGCCCTATTGCTATACTTTAGTATTACTTCGTATAAGAAAGTAAATATTACTATTAGTAAAAAAATGTTTTTATTTAATTATATGTGTAATAGTAAATATTTACTTATTTCGGGATTAGTTAATCCAGAGTTATTTTTTAAACCTGTGTTACCATGAGTTCGATAATAATAAACATATTTTTATTCTGGAATAACAAATTCTTTTTTCATGTATTTCACAGTTTGAGAAACTGACAAGCATTTTGAAATAGACATCTTTCATTTGAGGGAAAAAAAAATTTGTTATAAAAAAAAACCGGGAAGGAAATTTAACTGATGAGAAAAATAGACCTGATAGATACTTGCAAGCAACATATTATTTGACATTAAATTTATGATTTTGTTTTCTCCTAATCCCATAGCAAATTTAATTACCAAAACCAAAAGGTATGTAATTTTTACTTCCTAGTGCGAAGTAAATGAAGTATTGTAATCGTGAAAATTTTCAGTTCTCAGGTTTCAGCGGCAATATCCATTTTGACCATCCCTGAATCCATTTTGATTAAATATTATATACCTTCTGGTTTTCGTAATTAGGTTTGCTATGGATTAGGAAAAAAATATTTAAAAAAATATAAATTTAATGTCAATGATCAATTATGTCAATTACGTGTAATTAAAAAATCTGATGTGAACACCACATGACTTTCTTGTACGCGTATTAAACTATAGATTTTTTATTGCACATATTTGATGTAATTTGACATTGACATGAATTTTTAATTTCTTTCTTATTTTTTGTTCTAATCCATAGCAAACTTAATTACAAAAAACAAAAAATACATAATTTTTAAATTTACATATTTCGCTTATACAAAAGACTAATCTAATAATTCTTAATGTGCTAGACGCAGAATTTCATTGTCTAAAACTTTTATATGCAGTATTTATTTCTAAAATCAAAATAATACCAATTTTTTTCAAGAAAAACTGTTACCAGCTTCATGTAATGTATCACTTCCGGTTAGTCCATTTTAACCAAAATCAATTATGTTATTTCTATTGATATAGTAGTCTTATATGCCAAATTTGAAAAGTTTTGGATTATATTTTAATATAGATTTTCATTAAAAGCTAATATAGGCTTGAAGTAAAATACCACTTCCGGAAGTAATATAATCATCAAAAAGGAAGTTGCAGAACTAGATGTTATAACAGTCCTAAATACAAAATTTCAACTTTCTGCGGTTTACCGTTTTTTATTTATGCGAGATACATACGTATATACGTACGTACAGACGTCACGGCGAAATTAGTCAAAATGGATTCAGGGATGGTCAAAATAGATATTTCCGCTGAAATTTGGAAACCGAAAGTTTTAGAGACTTAAATTCTGCGTCTGTTACAAAAATTATTAAATTAGCCTTTTGTATAAGCGAGATTATATATTTTTTGTTTTTGTAAGTTTGCAATGGATTAAAACAAAAAATTAGAATAAAATAGAAAAATTAATACCAATGTTGTTGCATTAGAGTAACATCTAGTTGTGCACCTCTCTTTGTATTTATTGAATAATTAAAGATGGGAAAGAAACAGTCATACAGGCAAAAGAAGGATAGAAGATGAATATAAAAAAGTAGAAAATTTAGCCTATTTTAGATTTTAATGTTAAACTACCTAATTTCAAATATAATCAAAAAATTTTAAAATTTGGTATATAAGACTATTATATCAATAGAAATAACATAATAGATTTTTGTTAAAATGGAATAACAAATAAAAGTGTTAGAGAAATAAATTCTGCGTCTAGCACATCAAGAATTAAATTAGGCCTTTAAATAAGCAAAATACGTAAATTTAAAAATTATATAATTTTTTGGTTTTTGTAATTAAGTATGCTATGGATTAAGAAATATCTATAGTTTAATATGTTTACAAGGAAGTCATGTGGTGTCCGCATCAGATTTTTAAAATATATATATAATTGTTCCATATCTTAAAGAATAACAATACAATGATTAACTTTTACATATTATTCAGTCAAATGTTTTTGGTGCGACTAATAATATGTTAATACCATCAACATTTGTAGGTTGAGTAGTAAAAGTACTGGGAATATTATTGTAGAGAACTAAAACGCGCGAACACAAAGCAGAACCCTAATAACAGATTTCTTATTTACCCATCAAGACTGCCATCTCTCATACAATAGCATAAAAATTGGGGTCTAAACTTCATTGACATATTATGACTACAAAACTATCAATTTTTCATATAAAAATATTGAAATACGAAATTATATCACTAATATACGATGCATTCTAACACTATTTATTAGTTACGTGTATAAAATCAAACATACCTACTGTATTTAACATGGGTTTTAAACTGATGTGGGAGCAAACTGCGGTATATCACATGATATATATATATATACAGGGTGCTGACCGCGACCTCGGAACATAAGACTTTAACATGTAAAATCATACTTTCTTAATTTCCTGCTTCTCTAACTATTTTATGTAAAAAAAGCTTCAAATAAGAGTTGTAGAGCATAAAATTCTACATCATAGTCAATAAACAGAATAAATTTTACAAGCTCTATAACGGCAGAAATTAATATGAAAATATTAAAAATTAGCTCAAAAATCTGGTTAGCATTGGAAATTAAACAAAATTGTAAACAAAAGATTGACGATTTATCTGTCAGAAGAATATTATTTTTCTTATTTCATGAGTTTATTGCCAGTAATTATTTATTAGAGTTCAATTTATAAAGTTACTTATTAGAAAAAATGGTGGACAATTACGAGTACATAATGAATGAAAGAAATGAATTTTTTAGGTTGTATTATGGTGGTAATAGTTTCAGACAAGTGCAAGATTTATTTGCGGGTTCGTATCCTCACAAGCCAATTCCTTCAATTCACACAATTCAAAGAGTTATTAATAATCAAATTAAATATGGATCAGTGTTCCATCCATGGCACAGTTGCATTAAAAAACAAGAAATTGAGATTGATAATATAGTTAATGAAATAAATGTTCTAGCTTCGGTATCGAATAATCCTAGTGTGAGTACAAGAGAAATTGCATGGGATTAGGAATACATCACACCAATAGAAACAACAAATGGAAATACCTTGCTTGTTTTAATAATTCCATGGCCTCAGTGAGTTTTATCACAATACAATTATTTATAATGTTGATTATTACGGTTCCAGAATTTCAAAATTTTAAAACAATATTATGTTCCGATTTAGTATTTTTTTCTCTACAGAAAATCTGTAAGAACTTTAGCTCTAAAATAATTAGGGGAGCAAATAAATGCACATTCAAAAATTAACATTGTAATCGCTATGCTGCGTCGGCCAAATCACCACCCTGTATATATATATATATATATATATATATATATATATATATATATATATATATATATATATATATATATATATAATTTAAATATTGGTTTAAATAAATAAAAGCAAAACGAAGAACCATGTCATATGATATAATTGACATTACTGTCAAACATTCGATCTGCTTCCATTTATTTGAACCAAGTTCAGAATTTAAATTGTAGCGGGACAACTGTTTATTCTTACTTCAACGAATTCGTTATCCACTTGCGAGACCCCTCTTAATGTTAAATTAGTGACCGCCCGTATGCAGCGAATAAATATATTTAAGGGCACGTTACAAAATGAAGATTTTCATAACAACCGCCGTACGTATGTACAAAATTATCGAATATATTGCGTTACCACGAAACGTATTATTTTGGAAACTAACGAGTGCGTGGAACGAGTGGTTTACTAAAGTAATATGTTGAGTGGATCAATACAATATATTCTGATAATTTTGAACACCCGTACTGTGTTCGTTATGATTCTATAAAATAAAATTACAATTGAAATAAATATTTTGAAGTTTGCAATACTTTAGTTTGTTGAATAAATAATGCAATTACGACTTTGTTACTATGATGACAATGCTTTTAAATATATTTGTGGGTGCAGGATTTCATAATTATTTGTTATTTTATTTATTCTAGATCTTAATTTTAATTTTTTTTGACCAAGTTACGATCACGAAAGTGATTATATCACGTCGTCAGGGGTATATTCATTTATCTATATGTGGTAACCAAGGAAAAGTCTTGAATATGATTGGCTGATTTTATTATGAGTTATATAATCATTAATATTGCTTAGAATTTTGCAAATTTTCCAAGTGTGTTAGTGGAGAGTTAGTGAAGAACAGAGGTATTTTAAATAAATATCATCACTCCATTTACTCATTATTGGCACTCTGACATAGCAGATCTCGGTAAGTGTTATATTTCTTCGCGTGAAGTGCTGTTACCAGCTGTCAAATCTCGCCCCTTGTTAGGAATTGTCCACTTCGCGGCTTACCTACTTCCTTTTTCCTCAATATTCATTGTTGTTGTATAATTTTGTTTTTAGTTGCTACCAACAAGCTCATTGTATTGTTATAGAAAAATATAGTTTTGGTTTTGACTTACTATCGCGTTGTATTTTTTCTTTATTTGGTTGTGCGTGCCCCACCTAGAGTTCCAACAGGTTATGGGCCCAGGCATGCTAAACGTGAGAACAGTGAAATCAAAGCCTATCAAACAATTTTAAGTTTTCACTTCGTTGCTGTCAAACCGCGCGCGATCGACACAACGCCGCTGTTGTCGACACACGTGGAGTGCGAAAATAAAAAAACTTGATCGGACACGGAAGCATTAAAAGTGCCAGTGAGATCGCAAAACCCTCTTGACCAAGATGGCTCACGGACATTCAATTCGAATCGAACCGCTGTCAAAGCACAACTGCGAGACTTGGAAAGTGCAAATTGAAGCCGTGCTGGTAAAAAACGACACCTGGATCTTCGTGAGCGGAGAACAGCCTAAACCCGAAGTCGACCAGAATGCGAACGCGGAGGCACTAGCAGCAGCTCGAGCGGCAGAAGCAGCTTGGGCGTCGCATGACAGAAAGGCGAAGTCGGACCTCATTTTAGTAATCGACCCGTCGGAGCTTAACCAGGATGCACGACTTCAAGGGAGATCTGGACCAAGTTGGAGGCAGCGTACGCGTCGAAAGGCCCGGCCAGGTAGGCAGCCCTGTTAAAGCGACTCACGCAGAGTAAAATGACCGACGGAGAGGACGCGAGGGAGTATCTGTCAATGTTTTTCGACACCGTCGACCAACTAAAGAACATCGACATCACTATAAACGACGTTTTGTTAACCATAATGCTCTTAACCAGTCTTCCAGACTCTTTTGAAAAGTTTAGATGCGCAATCGAAGCCAGGGACACCTTTCCCGACATCGACACCTTGAGGGTGAAACTCATCGAAGAATATGATGCAAGGATCCGGAAACAGAACGCAGCGCCATCAGGTGAACTCGGCATCGTACTTTACAACCCTTCCAACCAAGGGCGAACCCAGCGACAGATGGTGCTTGGACAGCGGATGCACCACGCATCTCTGTAAGGACGAACCAAATCTCTGACGTCACAGCCAGAGGAGAGGTAAAATTGTCAACGTGGAACGGGACGGAGAACGTGTCGGTTGAGCTTCGTAACACGCTTCACGTACCAGATCTGCGCACCAACCTGATCTCCGTTTCCAAAATCGTCGACAAAGGAGACCGTGTTCTCTTCACGAAGGAACAGGTCGTAGTCACGGATGATCAAGGCTCAATCAAGATTGTTGCTGATCGAGAGGGCGACCTATTCTACCTGCGATAGTCGAAGCAGCTCGAATCGAAACTCGCGATCAGCGGTTCGGGAAACGCCAACGAGTGGCACCAGAAGCTGGGACACCTGAACTCCCGCGACATGTTCCTCATGGCCAAGAAGAAGCTGATACCGAACCTGAACTCCGAGCTGAAAACCAGTGAGACATGTATCGCAGGTAAGCTAACCCGAGTCCCGTTTCAGAAACGTTCCGAACGCGAAACCGGGCTACTGGACGTCATACACAGCGACGTATGCGGTCCCATGAGAACCGAATCCAAAGGCGGGGCAAGATACTTCATCAACTTCATAGATGACTACAGTCGCTGGTGCATCATTTACTTTATGAAGAGCAAGGGCGAGGTGACGTCCAAATTCCAGGAGTACAAAAGCTTCGTCGAAACCCAGACCGGACGGAAGGTGAAGGCTTTGCAGAGCGACAACGGCATCGAGTACTGCAACAACAAAATGGACGACATCCTGAAGAATTCCGGAGTCCAACGTTGACTCACCACCAACAGAACGGCGTGGCCGAGAGAAAAAATCGGACCTTGGTAGAGACTGCCAGGTGCATGTTACTGAAGTCTGGACTTCCCCCCTCTTTCTGGGCCGAGGCCGTCGCCACAGCAAACCACATCCGCAACAGGTGTGTAACCAAGAGTTTGGACGAGGACATGCCCTACAAATTGTGGACGAACATATATCCGCAACTGAACTATCTGCAAGCTTTCGGCCGCAAGGCCTACGTGCTGGATAAATCCGGAAGCAAGGGAAAATTCGAAACAAAGGCGTTGGAAGGGATCTTCGTCGGCTACCCCACTTCGTCAAAGGGATACAGAGTCTAGATCCCATCCGAGGGAAAAATACGCACTTCGAGAGACGTGAAGTTCCTGACCGAAGAACGGCTTCAGACGAATTACGGGGACATCATCTCCGCAGACACGAGGAACGAACGCAGTGACTTCGAATACCTCTTCTCGACAGGACACACGATCATCGACCTGGACCGACGCCCCGCCATCGAGAACGAGGACGAGGGCGTTAAGTCGGAAGACTGCGAGTCGGAACGTACCACTTCGGAGGACCCCACTATCAACGTACCGAAGGGACCGACCGCGGAAACCTCGTCGAGCAATGACAGCGTTCCAAGCGCCCCGACTGAGTACAAAAGAGCGCCTGGTCGGCCCCCGAAGCTCAGGACCGGGCAACCAGGTCGACCCAAGAAAGTACCCAAGGTGATCGAGACCAACTCCCTGGAGAGCGATGACTCGACAAAACCCGGAAGCCGACACAACGCTGAATTCGCCGCCATTACCTCTGAAGTACCATTCTCCAGGGCCGTCTCAGGAGGCGATAAGCTGGAATGGGAAGATGCATCTACGATGAAGTCCGAAATCTCATCGCAAACGACACGTGGAAGATCGTAGATCGGCCAGACGGTGCGAGAGTAATTGGTTGCAGAATGGTTCTCCGCAACAAGTGGACGGCGAACGGCTCACTGGATAAGCGAAAAGCCAGGTTGGTCGCTCGGGGGTTCTCGCAGAGACCCGGTGTAGATTTTCACGATACGTTTGCACCGGTGGGCCGACTCAACTCATTGAGACTACTAATTGCTCTCGCTGCGAAGGAAGACATGCACATATCCCAGCTCGACATCACTGCCGCGTACCTAAACGGAAAAATCAACGAAGACCTCTTCATGGACACCCCCGCGCTTCTAAAGGAAATGCTTCAACGTATGACCCAGGATCGTGACCAAGGTCTTCGTAGGAGGGCCACCAACATGCTCCAGGACCTACGAGGTGGGGAGAAGGTCTGCAAACTAAAAAAGTCCCTCTACGGACTGCGACAAGCTGGTCGACAGTGGAACATCGAGATCGACAGGGCATTGAAGGGCATCGGCCTGACCGCAACCAGCTCAGATGCCTGCATTTACGTGGACCAGGACCGGAGGACCTTCGTGCTGCTATATGTGGACGATATCCTCATATTTTCGAATAATCGCACCAGGGAAGACCATATAAAGAGGACTCTATCGAAACAGTTCGCTGTACGAGATCTAGGAGAGGCGAACTACTGTCTGGGGATCCAAATCAACCGCGGAAACGGCGAGATCCTCTTGTCACAGAGCGGCTACGTTCGGGACATCCTCACGAGGTTCAATATGCAGGAGAGCAACCCGACCGCTACACCGATGGTCCCGAGTTTTAAATTGATCAAAGGCGAACCAGATCAGAAGCCTGACGTCCCCTATCGAGAGGTCATAGGCGCCCTGATGTACCTGGCCACTGCCACGCGCCCCGACATTGCTCACCCGGTAAGCTCTTTGATTCAGTTTAACGATTGTTTTAGTCAGGAGCATTGGATTGCCGCAAAGCGCGTGCTGAGGTACCTCAAAGCCACAGCCAACCACGCGCTGAGATTCACCAGAGACGACAGCACTTTAATTTGCTACGTCGATGCCGACTGGGGTAACTGCCCGGTAGACCGTAGATCGTACACCGGGTCCACCTTCCTTCTTGGAGGCGCTGCCGTATCCTGGGAATCCCGGAAACAACGCACCGTCGCCTTATCGTCGACGAAGGCCGTCAGCGATGTCGGCAAAGAGGCAGTGTTTCTGTCCAGTTTCCTGTCGGAACTGGGGTTCAAGAACTTGGGCCGCATCACAATCTACAACGACAACCAGAGCGCCGGGAAGCTCGCCGAAAATCTTATACCCCACTACACCACTCAAGATCCAAGCACATCGACATTAAATACCATTTCATTCGAGACGTGCTGAAGAACTACCCCATTACGCTCGCATACCTGCCATCGGAGAACATGGTGGCCGACATCCTCACAAAGCCCTTGCCGAGGGCCGACCACGAGCGATACCTGTCTGGATTGGGGCTGCTTTCTTCTCCGGGCTCAAATTGAGAAGGCGTGTTAGGAATTGTCCACTTCGCGCCCCACCTACTTATTTTTTCCTCAATATTCATTGTTGTTGTATAATTTTGTTTTTAGTTGCTACCAACAAGCTCATTGTATTGTTATAGAAAAATATAGTTTTGGTTTTGATTTACTATCGCGTTGTATTTTTTCTTTACTCGGTTGTGCGTGCCCCACCAAGAGTTCCAACACCCCTCAAAGATGTTAGTGGAGGGAGAGTCACAGGGATAGTTTTCTAATGTGTTGAAAATTGTTTGTCGGCTGTGGGAATCGAACCCGGGTTTTTAAATCCACAGGCCGACTTGGTACTATTGTTTTCGGGAATCGAATCCAGGTACTCAAATCCACAATATGGTTCAGATTCCCAAAAATTCTTTTAGGTTACCAGATAGCGGTGAAAATATATCACTTACCGAGATCTGCTTCGTCAGAGTGCCACACCCAGTAATGGGTAAAAGGCGTGATGATATATATTTTTATTTATAAAATGGTGAAAAAAAGGTTTTGTTTAAATTGAAGGGAATGTCTGTAGTATTCTATTTTTAATTTCAAATAGATAATAAATCTAAGTATAATTTTTTTATTTCGAATATTAGTGAACGAATTAATTTATTTCAATGCTATTAAGCTACATAAAGTTTCAATAAATAAAAGTAACATAAACCCAGTATCAATAACAGAATTTAATGAACAAATAAAATTTAATTTGCAAATAAATGATTGACTTTATTTACGTAATGTCATAAAAAAAGTATATTTTAATTTCACAATAATTGAAAGTTTAAAAATTAATTGTACCACACGTATACATTTGTCGAAATAGAAAATAAATTTATTTTTTGAATGTGGTATATATATACGAAGTAAAAAAATAGTACTTTACTTTCATTTACCTTTTGAAACGAAATAAACATAAATCTAAAATGTCTCGCTTAATGTTAATAGTATTCTTGGTTTTGTTCGTCAATTTTTCACTGAAATGTAAGAATATCTCATTACTTTTCTTTATTATTTAACCTTCCTACTACCGAGTGTTTCGACAACCTCGACATACCATGTAGGGTAATTTTGTACCCCAGCTTTTTATTTAACTTTTTGGGGAAAAAACATGACAGTGTTGTTACTTATCATCAAATAAGCCCATATAACAAAAATTAACTTTATCGATAAAATATAACAATAATTACAGGGAAAAGAATTTATAAATATAGAGTAAATACAGTTTTTGTCATATTAATTATAAAACGTTGTTACATTTATTCTCCGTATGCATTACAGATGGTATACTTTTTACTATGGTCTAAACATATAAATAAACCACATTTTTCACATTTATTACGTGTCTTCCTGTAATTTCGTCGAAGACAAAGAACACAACGCCCCGAAATGCTTGCCGATTGTGGCCGCGGATTCTTTTGCAAATCTGGAACAACAGTTATCATATATTGTTTTATATGTCTTTGTATATTCGGATCTTCGTTGTATCTTCGAATAATATTTGAGAATATTGCTTATAACGAAACATCAGCATCTGATCCGAAAAGGATGGCAGGATTTGGCGCAAACGACCTTTCAGGCAATTTCAGGAAACCCACTAGGCCTTACACAGAAAATTGAAAATTTTCAAAATAGGTCTGAGGCATTTTCTCTTTTTATTTATGATGATATAAAGAACTAATAAAAGCATTAATTCTTTATATATCAACATCAGCATCTGAAATGCTGATGTTTCGTTATAAGCAATATTCTCAAATTCATCCGGTATTTCAATCGCATCAAGTTCATCAATTATCTCTTCAACATGATCATCTTCAATATCACTTTCCTCCTGAATCTGAAATAGATGTTCCCCAATGTCTACATCACTATATAAATACATTTCCATTTTTTCAACAGTAAGGTTCGTGGGATCTTTAGGTTGCCGTGAAACTTCCATATTTCTGGAAAATAAATATATAAAATCATATAAAACATCTCCAATAATCCCCCAACATATACAAAATTTACTTACTTTTATTTTTTCAAGAGAAGTCACCGAAACACGAGCCAAAACACGGAACCAAACAAGAAAAATCAAGTTACAAATTTGAATGACACGAAATACCATGTGGGGTTCTTTTGTACCCCAGCTATATTTTGTTGTGTAAAAACGATTATAATTTTTTTCTTTAACTAAAACTTTCAACAATATATTCCAGTATCTCTAAATTTTACATACCTAAATGGAATTGAACTAATTTACACAAATAAAAAAGTTATAGCGAAAAATGTGAAAAAAATCTGAGTTGGGGTACTGAATTACCCCACTCAGTAGTAGGAAGGTTAATTGAAAACAATTTTTTTATTCTCACTTAATTTATTTGTGATAGTATCTACTTCCCTCATTAATGATGAGAGTAAATAACTTTCCTTACTAGTGAGAGAAACGGTTACAATTCCAACTAAATTGAGAGAAAAATATCATATAACATGGTGACCAAGGAAATGATGTGCATTTACAAATACAACTCCATAGACTTAAAAAAAATAGTTATTAAATTACTTGTATCGGAAACGTAAAATATATATTTACGTAACCAGTTATGAAAAGCTTGATATAGTTTGACGAACATAATATTTGCCAAAACGAGCGAAGCAAGTGTCCTCCATGTTGCGATCATTAAATATATCAACATTTGCATCATTCTGTTATTGCCGGTGATGGAATGCAAAACCGGGGTTTATTTATTAATAACAGCAACGTCACCTGCATCAACAACACCTGCACCACCAATAACAAAAATAACTAAATTTTGATTATTAGCAAGAACAACAACATCAGCGACCACGACATCTACCTCAGCCAAAACAATAACAACCACAACATCAATAACAACTACAAAAACAAAACACATAAACCCTAAAAAATGAAAGACGATGATATAGATTATTATGCATTTGTTTGAGATTATTCAGAGCGCTAATCTGCCGCACAGAGGAATACAGTAGTAGAGTGCATTTGCGTCATAGTCGAGGAAAACTAAAAAAAATATTTATTTATAATTATAATTTATAATTTAGTTACAATCTATTTACAGTACACAAAAATTTGCCATAAGTACAAAGTGTCTAATCTTTCCAATTAACTCCGTAACTAAATTAATATACTAATGTAAATAGTATTAAAAATATATTACCTTACAATTAATAAAGTATCCCATCAAAATATAAGTAACAAAAATTATATTAACCTTGTTTATTTGTTAAGTGAATATAATAAGTTTTTAACACTAAATAATACAACCGTGGGCGAGACAAAATATGCAAATACATTCGAATTAAATAACCCAACAAAAACTCTTTAATCTATAATTACTAACAAGTAGTACCAGCAATAATTTGTTATATAATTTATGAAGCTAAGGGTGATTATAAAATTATTCGTTTAAAAAAATAAACTACGTATTTAAAGTGCTTCCACCACAAAGTATTGTTGATTTGTCTTTTGGAAAATTTTTGAGCAGTGTTGGTTACATCCAGGTTTCGAATGTTGTATCTACTAATGAAATGATAACGCATATGTTTATAGATAGGACATTCTGTAAAAAGATGGTAAAGGTCTTCTTGTTTGTGGAGATTTCAAACTATACACAAATTCTCTGACGGAAGATCATCAAGCCTTTGGTAAAAATCCTTAGATTTCTCTCTGATGCAAAACGAATTTGGCTAATTACTTGTTGCTTTGATAATGCCATCTTGCATGCGACCGTTCAGGACGTATTGATCCAGTTGTTCCATGAGCTCCTCCAACTTTTTTCCTTTATAATCCTCAACTATGTGCAATGAAGTTCTTTTTTCCCAAACATTATTAAAAAAGAACGAGTTATTAGAGGCTTGATTTAATTAACCTATTTTGGCATTAAAATCACCTGTTGTTAAAATCTTGGACTGAGAATATGCGCCTAAAATTAAATTTAAATAATTATATAACATATTCAGACAAACGTCGTGATTAAAGCGTGATATAAAAATAAATAAATATATCATCACGCCTCTTACCCATTACTGGGTGTGGCACTTTGCCTAAGCAGATCTCGGTAAGTGATATATTTATTCGCGTGAAGTGCGGTTACCAGCCGTCAAATAACGGCCCCCAAAGATATTAATGGAGGGGGAGCCACAGGGGTAGATTTAAATTGGTTAAAATTGTTTGTCGGCTGTGGGGATCGAACCAGGGTTCTCAAGATCCACAGGCCGACTCGATACCACTGAGTCATCTACCCCATCTTAGATAAAGTCAACAAATGACATATTCGTTATATTTCATCTTGCATGAAAAAACTATCCAAAGATTATTTATTTTTATTATGTTTAAGTTAAAGATTTTTTTATTGTTTTTAATTAAGATCAATATACCACCACTTAAACGACCTTTTTATGCTCTTTAGTAGCGGCACAGATTGCTCTTTAACAAAAACACAGGTAAAGTGATATTGTCCTGACACCACGAACTTTCACCAAGCATATTATATCAGCATTTATTAAGATACTTTTTGTTTCAGTATCGAGATTAAAAAATGTATTGAAACCATGTATATCCAAGATAAGATGTTTATGATATCATTTACATTTAACGAATTATTTCCTACTTTACCGTTACGATAAGAATCTGAAACATAATGGTAAAGATGCTAAAAACTCTCACTTAATTTCATCTCTTTGGTATTCTGACGATCCGGGGAAAATTAATAATAAAGATGCCGGCGAAAATTCTGGATACCTTGCTCGTCAAAAGTTTATTGAAAAAAGTAAAACCGTTGATATGATCGGACACCTACATTCGGATATATTTAATCAAGAAATTTTTTTAATAAACCGTGTTTAAATGCGAGTTACGCTTGTACGCTCCCGTGATAGTTTCCATTTAATTTCAAGCAGAACAGGTTATAAAGTTCAAATACACGAACCCACATTACTTGTTCGTCGCGTTAAATTAAATCCCATTATTTTACTTGCTCATAACAAAGCTTTGGAAATAAATACCGCCAAGTATCCTGTCACAAGAGCTGAAGTTAAAGCAATTACTATTCCCGCGGGGGTCCAAGGACAATCGTTAGATAACATATTCTTGGGTCAACTTCCGAAAAGATGTATAATTGGTTTTGTATCTAATAAAGCATTCAATGGCGTATACAAAAGTAACCCCTTTAATTTTGAAAACTTCAACATAAATTACTTATCTTTATGTGAAAATGGACAACAATTACCAGCAAAACCTCTTTAACCGTCATTTGGAGACAAAACTTGTAGCTCATTCAAATGTACAATACATTATTCTCGGGCACAGGTATACATTTTTCGAACAATGGAAATGGAATATTGCAGAGAAAGTTATCCCCGAGGATATTGTTTAACAGCATTTGACCTTACACCTGACTTGTCAGCCAATTAAATGTTATATTGGAATTTAACACGACACGGTTCTTTAAGAATTGAATGTATATATATATATATATATATATATATATATATATATATATATATATATATATATATATATATATATATATAATACTTGTATTGGACATAATAGAAAATAAAATAAAGTTAATTTAAAACAAAAATATTTCATTTTTAAGTTCCGTTTAAAACTAAACATTTTATTATTATAAAAATCAGTTAGATAGAAGCATTCAGCGTGAAACAACATATTCTAGAAATAAAGGCATCGTTCATTGATAAAATACTTCGATGTTATTTTCAAATCACACGGCATTGCGGTGTTTATGCAGCGAACAGGCTACCTCTTCGTGTTAATTTTCCATGTGCAATTGTTGTTAACACCTATCCCGATACTCAACCTGGAATTCATTGGATACCCATTTTTATCGACCGTCAAGAAAATTGACTCTATTTTGATAGTTATGGTCGACAACCATTTATTAAAGAGCATCGAGATTTTTTAAGAAGAAACACAAAAAAGTGGACAAGCTGGAGTCACTTCCGTATTTTCACCGCTACCCCCGCCAATTTGCACTGCGTTATTAATAGTATTTTCACAAAAATTCAAAAAGGCATTGTAATTTTCCTGCTCTGATAAAGAAGACTCTACAAGATCTTCGCAAATGCTAAAGAAAGCGTCCAAATTTGCTTGATTATTCATAGCGATACAAAATACTAAACAGAACACGAACAGCGTCTACCGGACTGGTATTTTCCTTGTCGGGGGACTCTTTTATATGTAGGTCGAAAAGCTGCGGTCTTTTGTTAATATATATATATATATATATATATATATATATATATATATATATATATATATATATACATATATATATTAGGCTGGACCTTAATTAGGTCATTTTCAAATTTTGTCATTCTCACCCCCTCAAGTGGATCGAAATGTGAAAAAAAAAATATTTTCAATAAAAAAAAAATTTTAACTCATGGGAACACGTGCCTGTAGGCAAAAATAGTGATTTTTAATCATTTTTTCGACAAATCGTCAATTATTCGGTTTGTTTTAAACAATTAAAATATTTCGTATAAAATTTATTATTCTCTAGATCTTAAAGAATGACTGGCATTTTTTTTCAAGTTAAAATATTTTTTCTTCGTGGTTTGCGAATCGAATTAAGTGACAAAATACGTAAAAAATTCATATTTAGTACGTTTTACAATTCTTCAATGATTCTAACCTGTAAAAAAGAATACACTCAAACCTCCCTTCACGCAATTCCTCTCTTCATGCAACAAAATCGACTGCCTTGACGCAACATTACACCGGAAACCAATTCTAACTGGAACATTTCAATATCGAGAATGAAGTTGAATGTATTTTATAAATTTGCTATATCAAATTAAATGATTAATGGAAATAAATATTTTGACATATTTAAGTAAATTTGTACTGATAAAATAATTAAAATTAAATTATTTATCAATTTATTTTACAAAATAAAGATAGCTTATTAATCAGGCATTTGGTATATAAATATTTAATAATATAAATCTTTAATTTTTTTTTTCTATTCAAAAGCCCTGTTTGTCGTTCAAACTATTCAAATGCCCGCGCTCTCGGCGCGCATGACAGTATGGTGCGCATGCGCGCTACGTCTAATAAGTGGCCGAGCAAGCATTTGCGTGAAGGCAGTATTTCCGGTACTGATAGGTCCTGTGAGGTTCAAGTGTACGTCGTATGAAGTGAACAAAAGTGACTTGACTGTACGTCGGTGCAAATATCGGGAATGCCCTCAGCAGCCGAATCTATTGCAACAGATTCTAATTGAACAGAATCTACTGCAGCCGATTCTACAAATCCCGAAAATTTTAAATGTGGCGCTCTGTCTACATCGCCCGATTCTACAAAAACCGAAAAGTGGGCGTGGCTAAATTTATGTCTGCGTCAGCCGAAAGTAGTCTGAACCGATAGTACTTCCAGCCTAATGCTATGTGTGAAACCTTACCGATAGATGACAGCATAAAATAGTTGTTGCTGCTCGTCACTAGATATCAAACTGAGCATTTACCAACATTTTATTACCGACTTGAATGTCAAAATATAAATGTGCGACATACGTTTTAACTGTCAAAATAACAATTCATATGTCAACATTATAACTTTGCAATGAAATACAATGCCAATTTTTAAATAATAGAAAGAAGTAAACAGGGTTAGCGTTCAATTTATAATGTTTCGTATATTAAGTTTTCTGCACGGTCATGAATTTGAATAAACTAATAAAATATTAAATTTTAGGTGGCAATTTTCAAAACTTCAGAATGTCGAATACAACAATAGAGCAAATATCATTTTTCATATATTTTTTTATAATCACTGACTAGAGTACATACCGCAGAATGTAAATTTGAGACATTAATAGATATTATTGACCAATAATCGGAAATATTTTTAAAATAATCTGTAAAATTAAAATAACATTTCTATAATCATTGATATACTCATTATTAGTGCTATTTATTTTTGACAATCTTCACGATTTTTGATTCGATTGCATTGTCATTTATGTTTAGTTTAATATTTTTCTGGTAATATTTAATTCGGTATATAATAAAAGTAACGATTCTTAAAACAGATCGGCTGTTTTATATGTCTAGTTTAATTCGCACTCTAATAAGTTATTTTCAACCTATTTTCGGATTTATGTACAAAAACTATGTATCATAAGATTGAAATAATTACACGTTTTAAGTAGGTGTATAATTTGTACAGAATTACAGGCAATTTGGGGTATGGATTAAGTGTATATATATACTAATATTTTCACATATAATTTTATATACGAATACGAAAATACAGATATGTGTAATATAATTATGTTTATTCAAATATAACAATTAACATATAGATGATGTTATTTCTATTATATATCTACTATGATTTATACTTAAATAAATAAATTCAACTTGCAGCGGTTGTGACAAGGAGCGTTTGTTGTGTTGCTAACGCAAAATTAAGCATCACTGTGTGCGGATAGTAAATAGATGGGTGACCGCCCTGCGATAACCCGCTCTTTTGAACACCGCGTGCCGTTGTCAGACCATCGACTACGAGCAATCAAGGCGGCATATTTATGATGTACGTAGTAGTTGAGTGCTTGAAAAAAAATCCACCATTGTCGCAAAGTTAGGCTTACCTATGCATAAATTTCAACATTCACATTATAATTTAAAAAGTAAGTTTTTCTATGCAAAATATAGTTTTTCATGGAACTATGAGCAGAAAGTATTGCTGCTGGCCCATGGAGATCGTTGATCGAAGAGCAGCTGAAAAGAACAACCCAGATAAGAGCGGTAAAAACAAATTATTTGTTTGACAATAAAACCACCACATTTTAACGTAAATTTACGCCCATGTCTGTTTTGTAGTAAACGTACAATTTAATCTGGTCTTGAAACCATGAAGCTAATACTATAACACAAATTGCTAAGAGCAACATTTGTTAGGGCCTCTAATCAACAATAGTTGCTAAGTAGGTCGCTATCAAAAGATCATGTTTGCCATGAATGAATATTTTTGAAATATAGTTGGCATAATTTTATGGGGTAGGTGGCTCAGTGGTATCGAGTCGGCCTGTGGATCTTGAGAACCCTGGTTCGATCCCCACAGCCGACAAACAATTTTCACCAATTTTAAAAAATCTACCCCTGTGGCTCCTCCACCACTAATATCTTTGGAGGCCGTGATTTGACGGCTGGTAACCGCACTTCACGCGAAAAAATATATCACTTACCGAGATCTGCTTAGGCAGAGTGCCACACTCAGTGATGGGTAAAAGGCGTGATGATATATTTATTTTATATTTATTTATTTATAATTTTAATACGATAACAATATTAATAAAGTAGATCTAGCCAGTATATAGCAATGGAAGTATTTATACGTCACTACCTTATTTGGAAGTGAATTTATTAAACATTTTTTACAAATTTCATTAAAACTTTTTCGACTTCGAAATGATTTCTATTGTTATAACAATACATCTCATAATTTTAATTTTCGTCATTAGAAGTTTCCTGAATTTTATGCGAATTCTTCAAATTTTCTCACGTCAAAAACATATTAAGAAGTGCACTGCGTCAGCTTACCTTAAAGAAATCATTGCTAGAATAAATTAAAGTACCTTCAGTATTCATTAAAGATTTCGTTCGCTTTCAAGAACCATATACGATAACAGATTTTTTAATATTATATTCAATTTAAAAATTCTGTTTTCTATAAATACAGTGAAACATGGGATTTGCCATATCCATGGCTACGAATTTGACACAAATATATCAAAGGTTTATTCTAAAATAAAACATAGGTTGTTAATTAAAATTGCATTAATTAGTGTTCGTATTGTTATAAAAGATTTGCTACCTGTAAATAATACATGCAGGTGAAGAAAACATTAAATATTTATTTGCTTAAATCGACCGGTGGAAAAATATGTATAATGGCCTGCTGAATCTCCTGATTTAGCATCATTTTATTTTTTATTAGGCATTTTTAAACCCAAAGTATACACTGGAAACATTTTGAATTTAAAAGTTTTGAATTTAGAGTTCGTGTCTGGATGTATTACAGAGCTGCTTAGTTAAGCAGCGTGTGATAAAAGTCTTATAAAATGAGTTATTTATACTATTTTTTCTGTTTTGCGTCTTTCAAAATTAAAATTTAAAATTGTTTAATCCGAGTTAATTTAGGGCAATTTGTATATGAAATGTTGTGGTTGGTATTTATGCAATTGTTCAGTTTTGGAGGTTATATTGAAATTTTGATATCCAGATATTTAATTAAGAGTATAAAGAATAATACCATAATTTGTGACGATTATTTATCTTCAATTGCGTCCGAAATACCAAAATTCAAGTCTTATAGAAAATTATCTGCTCTAAAACGTTTTAAAAATAATTTATTATTATTTTAACGACGTTAAATTTCAATTCTTTATTTTTGCATGTAACATATTTTGTAGAACTTATTATGGTAAAATCTTACAGATAAATTTGAAAATAAGTTCTACCGATAAAATGTCCGCTCGTCATATAGAAATTACCACAATTTAAAAGTAATGATTGTAAAAGATTTGGTTTATTAAACAAAATACAACACACAATTTGGGAAATAAATAACTGATGAATTTAAAACTGGTTATTGGAAATTTTGTACATGCCAATTATAATATTTAAATATTTTCTTAAATTCAACATATCCATTAATGGGGTAATTTTGCTTATAATGTCCAAATGATATGTCTGAAGAAGCAGAGAACTCAGAATTTCAGATATATTAATGATTATAGAACAATTTTGCATAAATTTTTCAATTAAATCCGGAGTATAGTCCATGAAGGTGTTGTCCATAATAACAAAAAATTTAAAACTGTACTTAACAGGAGCCCTAAATCTTCTAAGTGCGGGGCCAACATACTCCTCTCGCCAATCAGCGATGAGGGGTGTTGGAACCCGCACTTATCTCGGTACTGCAAAATTTTAATTAATTTGGATGATTCTGATTGAAGTCCGGTAATTCCAATTTGTTTTAGCTGATAATTTTGTACTCCAAAATGTCCTTGTTGAATAACTGAAAATTATAATAATGTACTTTATTAATATTTATATATGATTTAAAAATTTAGATTTCATCTTCTCATGCATATAACATGTTTCATAATATGTTATAATTTGTCTTTAGAGACATTTAATAACTGCCAATCATTACTATAAAGCTCTGGTCCTTTGTTTCATCCTTAAAAAAGTACAATATACCATTCCAAACGAAATATAAGGAAAAAATATCAAAGTCTGGATTTGAAACTTGCGATTTATTTTCAGATTACTTTAAATCTGTCTATGTAACTGACCCTTCAGATATTGAAAACGTAAATGTAGATATTTCTGAGTCCAATCTCAATTGTGTATTAAGTGTTGATATGAATGAAAATGCAGTTTTTGATGTTTTATCGAAAATTGACGCAAATAAAGGTGCAGGCTCTGACGACATACCCAATGTATTTGTAAAACTCTGTGCTTCATCTCTCAGTTTACCACTCAGTATTATTTTTAATAAATCATTGTTAGAAGGTCATTGTCCAAATAGATGGAAAAAGGCATATTTTGTGCCTATGTTTGAATTATGTATTTTTGAGAAAAATTTGAAACACTAATTTTTACTTCTCTCTTTGCAACTGTTAAACCTATGATTTTATGTCAACAGCATGGCTTTTTTCCAGCACGGTCAGTAGATACTAATCTTGTAGAATAGACAGAGTTCATTTTAAGTACGATGGATAAAAGAATTCAAGTAGATTCCATTTGCACTGACTTCTCTAAAGCTTTTGATAAAATCAATCACAATATTTTGATTAGAAAATGAGGTAAAGTAGGTGTACATGGATCTCTGCTTCAGTAGTTCTCATCATATTTGAGTAAGAGAATACAATGTTTTGTAACACATGGATTCAAATCACGTGACATAATTGTTTCGTCTGGTGTCCCACAGGGCTCGCATCTTCGACCCCTTCTATTCAACATTTTCATTAACGACATATCTAAATGTTTCTCCTACGCTAATTACATTTTGTATGCTGACGACCTGAAAATCTACTCTGCAGTAGAATCTATACATGAATGTGAACTACTACAATCAGATTTCAATTATTTTGATAGTTATTGTTGCGAGAACAAATTAACGATTAACTTCAAATGTTTCACTATTACATTTACTCGTAATAGAAACAAAATACATTATCCATATCACGTTAATGGCAAAGTTCTTGATCGCGTAAATCACATTAAAGACTTAGGTACCATGTTAGATTCAAAGCTAATTTTGGATTTGCATGTAGATTATATTTGTAAAAAAACGTACAAAGTACTTGGATTTTTAATTCGTACTGTAAAAAATTTCAAAAACCTGTTAACAGTTTAATCATTATACTTTCCTTTAGTTAGAAGTCAACTGGAATTTTATCTGTGACTTGGTGTCCCACGTATGAATTTTATATTAATAGAATCGAAAAAATACATTTTTTTAACTCATTATTGCTAACTGATTTTGTTAGAAGAGGTACAAATTCGATTAAATGAACACAACATAGTAGTTATTTATGTACCAAGAGCGTTATGATTCCTAACGTCCGTTCCGTTCATTCAACACCAATGTTTATTAATACTCTTATACGTATTACTATAATAATAAATATACATTAAAATTAATTACGGCTATTTTAATTTTAATCATTAATTAAAATCACAATTTAAATCAATTGATTAATTTTTTTAAATCGTTGTTTTAAATCAACTATATTTTTATTATTTTATGCAATTAAAATGTTAATTAATGTTAATTAGAGGTACGAGTATTAGAGGCTATATTCCCATTGCACCAAGGATTAATTTACAGGCGTTATCATGCACAAAGGATTATCAGAAATATTGTTCCACATTGCTTAGCAGGTCAAGCAGATATACAATAAACCGTTCTAACTAAATAAGTACTTACTACCACCAGGTATTTTCCAAAATTATTGTACAAAACGTACCTGGCGGATAATTGATGTCTCTAACAATTTGCAACAACTGTTGTTTTACGAGAAACTGTAGAGAAAATAAGCTTGTAGCTTGTCTACATATTTACCGCTGTTAGGAAGAAATATGATGATACAGTAAAAGCAAAATTTCTTATACTTTCAAAGAAAATAACATTTTATTCATAATGATACAAAACCAGTGGTATTACCGCGCAATGTAATCTTTGGAAGTGTATTTGTTGTATTTATTTAGTTTCTTTCTACTTAATGATATAATGCAGCCAAACAGAAAATTTGTTTATATTTGTCTGTAGTTGACTCCTACGTTGAAGGCATGCACTCAAAAACTAGTGAGAATACTGCTTAAAACTATAACAAAATTATAAAATATCGAAAAATGCTTCCTTTCTTATAGAAAATTGCTAATACTTAGAGTAAATAATTTATAGTAAACAAAGAGAACTTTTTACACACATAATAATTTATAAAAAAATATTAATAGGTATACAAAATAGTTATTTGTGTACTAAAAACGTAAAGTGATTCTTTGTTACTGGAACACGGTAATTACAGCGCGAGCCGAAAGCGAGATCTGCAATAGTGTAAGAGGAACGCGTTGCAATTGGAGACTCGCGACAAAGATATTTTTCGATTGTTCCACAGAAAACGTCAACTTTACGACGACAAATGAGAGCGTAATCGTCCATTTTTCATAGCAATCGTAGAGAAGATAATTGTAGAATTTTAGTATATACTATTAACGTTGCAGTTAATATTAATTCGTGAACAAAGAAAATTGTTATGCAAACATAGTCAGATAAAGTAACTGAAACTGTAAGAATGTTTCTCACTTCCTTGTACGAAGTAAAGGAAGTATTGTAATCGCGAAAACTTTCGGTTTTCAGATTTCAGCGGAAATATCCATTTTGACCATCCCCGAATCCATTTTGAATCCATAAATTAAATATTTTCGGTGGTATATGTTTATCCCGATTTCACTATACCAATCTTATAGTATCCTAACAACGTACTAACACGTGAGTTTGTTAAATTCATATCTCGCGATGCCTATGACATGAAAATGTGTGATTACATTTCTGTAGCACTAATTTTGAAGCATATTTTATTGTATTAAGATTCATTTTCTGTTTAGTTTCTTCTAAGTAAATAAGTAAACATATTGGATTAGAATGTTCTGTTGCTGGAATCGGCACAAGTCACGCATAACGTACATATTGGTGACGGCACTTTGCCATTGCAGTGCTCCTATAATCTATTGCTGGGTGTGAACATCTCATACTTCTAATACCAGATGGATCATGGATCACATTTTAGTTAATTTTTTATTGTAGTAATCATTATTGTTTTAAAAATATACAACATTTTTCCTTACCAAGTTCGAATCCCACTCAAGCTGCGGCTCGATGAATCTGGACGCTGTACTATAATTGGGATTAAATTCCTGTTATAGAGAGTAACACAAATAAAATAAAATAATGTATTGCTGCGGAACTGTTATTCATTGCCAACAATACAATTGAATGGTAGGACTATAGTTGAGACAGGTTAGGGTTTTGTTGAGAATTAATATCACTGCTTTCACACAGATGGTAAATGTGAGCGCCCTCATTATATCGCGGCATTTCATAGAACTTAAGATTCTATATATTACAAAGTATAAAAAATTTATATATATATACATACATACATACATACATACATAACATCACGCTATATCCCATTAAATGGGGTAGCACGAACCCATCAACATTCTCATCCTGACACACGATACTCGATTCAACCACATTAACACTTCCTCCATACAAACTTTCTTTTCTCACAACCAAAAACCATCAACACACAACAAACATTCATCCATTCGCTCCTGTACACTGCGCTTGTTTCTGAAGATGGTCTCCACACAATTGCAGGTAAATACTCGAAACATCTAACCAATAATCTAAAATCAAGAATCATACGCTTGTGTTCATTCATCATATTTATCCCGCAATTAATTTTCTCCAAACATTCCTATCCTGACACACCACTTTTGCTTCAACCATATTCATAATTCTTTTCATACAAGCTCGTTTATTCTTCACGCTCAGAATTTTTCGCTCACGCAACAACGCTTCAATCATATTCATCCACTTGTTCCTAGGCCGTCCACGCAAACTTTCACCCTCAATTTCACCAACATACACCTGTTTCACCAATCTGTCATTCAACATACGTTCTACATGACCAAACCATCTCAACTGACTTATTCCCACTCTTCTTACAACATTCTTCCCAATCTCACATTCATCATACACCAATGTATTCCGGACACGATCTCTTCTAGTATATCCACACACACCCCGCAAATATCTCATTTCCACAGCAGTTATACGCCGTTCATGTTTCTTCATCCATACCCAACATTCACTACCATACATCAACGTAGGCACTAACACACCATTATAAACACTCAATCGAGCATCTCTGGATACATTCACGTTCCGAGTAAAGGTTCCCAGAGCACCCAATATCTTACATCCAGCAGATACTCTTCTTTCAATCTCTCGATCAATACGTCCATCCCTCGAAAACACACTCCCCAAGTATACAAACTCATTTACTTGACCCAATCTCACACCATTCACCGAAACATTGCAATCAGTCACCAAATCACTCTTCTCAAACACTAACACTTTACATTTATCAACATTCAGTAATAGATTTAAACCTTTTCCTACTTCATTTATACTTAGAATCATTCTTCTCAATTGTTCTTCAGATTCACCCATTACAACTACATCATCCGCATAAGCTAACGCAGGCACTACACTGCCACCAATACGTACACCATCCGCCCCATTCAGCGACTTTCGTAACAACACATCCATATATAAATTAAACAACCACGGGGACATCCCACAACCTTGTTTCACGCCAACATCTATAGGAAACCAATCACTCAATCTACCATCAACTCTCACCGCAGCCTCGCTATCTTCGTATAATGCACGAATCGCTCCCAACAAATTACCATTTATACCGTACTCTAGAAGTACATCCCACAGAATAACTCGATAAACACTATCATATGCTTTTTTAAGATCGAGAAAGCCACAGAACACTTTCTTGTTCTTAGCAGAAAACAATTGATCTACACACCCTCTCTCAGGCAAAAATCCACCTTGCATATTACTCAACTTGGAGATTGTTAAGGTTCGTACCTTGTGAATAAGAATCTTCCCGTACATCTTCCCTACCACACTCAACAAACTTATCGCACGGAAATTAGTACAATCACTCGAAGTACCTTTGCCCTTAACAAATTACCATTTATATATATATATATATATATATATATATATATATATATATATATATATATATATATATATATAAATGTAATTAGCGTAGGAGAAACATTTATATCGCGGCATTTCATAGAACTTAAGATTCTATATATTACAAAGTATAAACAATTTATATATACATATAATTTTTTTTATACACATACGATTTTAAAGATAGTTTTGGTCACGAAGTATCAACGAGCATGCGCACAACTACCACTTTGAATGAGTACTCGCAAAGCGCTAAGATTATCAGTGTTGCCACCTGTAGAGGAATTCCACTAGTATTTCATATTACTTGCGGCAAATCGGCAATTTTTTAAATTAGAACGAATCGTTGCGGATTTGACATCTATTTATCTTGGTTGTCGTTATATTTTACTCTTAAAAACATAGTATTTTATTCACTGTATTCTATGTTTGTCACATCGTAAATAAACATGAACTGACGGGCGCCATATCCATTGTATGATGGCACTTTTCAGTGGTACAGAGTGTAATCATTGCAGAGTGACGATAAAAAGAAAGCAGTGAAATCTGGTTCTGGGCGGGTGATCATTATGCGAAATATGTCGCCTTCTGCTTTCTCAAAACGCATCCACTTCACCTGGGTGTCAATATGTTACTGAATCAGGCTTACTGTTTGTACCTACTCAGTTATATGTTATAAATAAAGTTACCGTTTTAATGTGATTCACTGTCCTAGGAACAAAATATAGTAGTTTTGAAAAAATCGATGTTGTATATAAGAGACTGAAGAAATAATGTTGTAAGAATACGGCCTTGGAGATATTCTCGCTAGATGAAGGTGTACGAGGTTCATTGATATTTTAGTAGAACTTTGACGATCCAACATTTCTAGTTCTGCATCCATTTATTTTAATATTAATCTATAAATACTTATAAATACACATCTACTTACATTGCATACATTTGATGTTTGAGGTTAACACCATATGAATCTCGTCAAGTCAAGGGACAAGGTCCACCAAATACTTTATTATTACATTATTAGTCTGTAAATCAACACATAATATATTAGAGCTAATATTATTAAGTTGTGTGATTATTAAAGGTAATCATACCTGTAGTTATTATTTTTGTAAATAGTCTATCTTAAAACTTCTTTACTTGACTCATGTAAAGACTGAATCACATAGCGAAAAAATAAAATTCAGAAAATCCTACAATAAATCTATTGCAAATTTAAATTTCAATAATACCTTTTTTAGAAATGCTGTAAATATAGATACATACAAAGTAGTGCATTATTTTCTTATACTCGTAAACTTGTATTTCATGCGTATATATGCTGTTCAAGGGCAACTACATCATGAATATACAGAAAAAAAGATTGAAGTGAAATGGACAAAATTCACGATTTGAATTAGATTTTATAAAAATTGAATCGCACATTTTTAATAAAAAATATGTATATTTAAAATTAAGATACTCTACTACTATAAAATGAATTCAGTCAAATTAAATACAAGACTTTTAAAAACGAAATAAAATTATGTTTTTCAGGGTATTTTGCATATTTTAACACGTTGACTGCCAACTACGAGATAACTCGTAGGTTGCGTTCTTTGCTAGGACGCCGACTACGAGTTATCTCGTACTGTGTTTACTTACCATTTTCGCGCAGCTACGATTAAACTCGTAACATATCAGTGCTAATATGGATAGATGGCTTCTGGGAAGAGAACAAAAAATCAATGCTGGCTACATGAACAGAAATTTTATTAATAAATAAGCCAACTACGAGATAATTCGTAAGATCTTTTAAAAAAAAAAATACATTTTCTATGCTTTTTGATGATTACTATGTAATATAATTAGAGTTATTAATAATATAAAATGATTAAATGAAATTGGCTTTTTAGACCGGAATTCTGAAAATTGCCGTGGCAGTCAACGTGTTAATGAAAAAAAATAGTTGTATTTAATTTGGCTCAAAATTTCGGCTGGGTTAGCTTGTATTTATATTATACTGTATTTCTTTATTGAGATCGTGTGACTCATTTTTTAGTAAATTCAAAATATATGTAGCATGATAAATGAAAAATTTTATATTTTCAAACTTGTATAATAATTATAAAACTTTGAACTTTTGACTACAAGAAAATGTACAATAAATAATATGTTTCATTTATAATAAAAGATATTTTATTTCAAAGAGATCAAGTCAACTCATCGTTCCACCATTGTTCTAATGCTGTCTTCAGTTCAGATGATTCACCTTACTTCTCGTGAGAAGATAATACGTTTGTTATAATTTTTTTTATTTATTTGGTTGATTATGTTAAAAATAAATATTATTGAAACTGCTCTATATTTTTATATTAATATTTCTGAGACTGATTATGGGCTGCGTAGCGATGTTTAGTAAAATAGTTATAGTGAGGATAGTGACGTCGTAGGTACTTTTATCTCAAATGGATTACATATGGTGGCAACACTGCAGATTATACTATACGTCACTGCTCTCTGCTATCTGCGCACGGCGCTCGGAGAATCGGTTCCGACTCAACAGTTCTGTGTTGAGCTTAGTTGTGAAAACAAGTGTTGATTTTATTTAGTTTTTGTTGTATTTAGTTTTCAAGTATTATAATACAATATTTTTCATTTCGTGTTTGTCAACAACGCTGTTGTGTGATACTCTGTGGTTTGCTGCTTGATAAATATACCTGTCTGTAAGTATTAGCAAATGTACTTTTTTTTATTGAAATAATCCAAGATGGCTGCAGTATTTACTTTATCAGTTGACTCGACAGTATTTTTATAGACAAGTAAATTCAATTACTTTACTAACAAAATAATACAAAATATTTGCAAATAGTACAATTAAAAATTTAAATTGATATTTTAAAATAAAATCTCAATAAATGTACAAGACAGTTTTGATAAATATATTGCAAATATTGACAATCTACTTCTATTACTCTTTCATTATAAACCGATCGATTAAAAATGATTACAATTTCGGTATTCTGTGTGGCGACGAGACTAATAGTTTGCCATGGTATTTTTGTTATTTCCATGTGACGGAGTGTATGCTGAACGAGACCCACTATTGAGATCTCAAGTACGATTTCGGTTAAATTAGACAAAAGATAACTTCTTATATATTGTTTTTTTTTAATACATAGTGTTGAACTAGTATATTATTATTTTTTTACTATAACCATTTTAATCCTATTTCAACAATTTTTATATTGATAATAGCATAAACATTTTGAAATAAATATTTACTTAGTAGGCTGAATATTTCATTGAATTTTTATTAACTTTATTTTTATTATTTGACGTTTCGTTTGAGATGTTTGTAATAGTGTTTAGTTAAAGTGATTAAGAAAATTGTACGCCTACAGAAATTAAAGATGAGACGCAAAATATACAGTTCGGAATATTGCTTGCAACCAGCGACACAATAAATTTTGACTTGAGTTTGTTTAAACGGTGACTTTTTCATTGTTAACCTTGGTGAATAATAATCCATTATTAATAGTTTGTAAGCGGCAGTGAAAAACAAATTCATGACTCAAATAGAGGTAAATAACTGTATGTTTGTAGGCTAGTAGTGGAAAAAAAAGAATTATTAAAACATTTCAGGCAATATTAAATTTATTTAAACTTAGCAATTACAATAAAAATTTAATCGGCTATGCTCGGGGCTCGTATCTTCCCGATCACATCGCTTGCGCGTTCATGTCTCCGCTCACGCAATCTCTATGAGTTCCGGGATACCCCTGCTTCACTCAGCATTTCTCATATGAACACATACGCATACGGTGTCAAGATAAAAGGTGATCTTTTGAAAACTGCTTATTACAATAGCTCGCTAGATATGAATGAAAAAGTGAACAATTTATGTATTTTCAAATCATGCCCAAATATTATGAAAAATGGATCAGACAAAACAACCAATTTTATTTTCAATAATTTCACGGTTCAAGATAATGAATATCAATGTAGACATTCACAATCCATTACAATATGAAAAATTCCAAACTTGTTATTGGAATCTTCCATCCTTGTTTAATATAGATGGTCATAGTATACATATAGTACATTCACTGTAGCGTGGGCCTTGGTACTTTTCATTATTTTCAGAAATAAAAATAATTATTCACATTTACCTGTTTTTCCTCACACTAGAAGTGTTATTCTAAAGTTTTTTTAAATATCGATATATTGATGAAAAAACAAATGATACGAGATTCAATATGGCGGAGTACATTATAATACACAAAATATAAAGTTTTTTATTTTCATCACATCGGATTCGAAAATAATATCACAAAGAAAATACATTTATTTCCACACTTTTATTTTGTAAATAAATTTTTGTAATAAAATTAATATATTAATATATAAATAAACAAAATATCTATTCAAGAAATACTAGTATCGATACACCTCTACCTCTTACATGATTGTGGAAAAGTTGCCAAACATAATAAATAAGTAAATTCTTTAATTATTTTATTGTGAATGAAGCTTTATCCAACAACCAGTGGCTTAAAATTTATAATCTTTTTAAAATATGGAACAACAATTAGAAACATCATTGTAAAATAGTTATTTATCCCTTAAACTTCGCAACGCTTTCATAAAAGTCCTTCACACCCTCGTATCATACAACATTTTATCTACGAACTTATTAGAAAAAAGTAAATGAACAAATACAATTTATTAGATAATCTTTCCTAGATTTATATTGATTGTTAAATTTGTACAGTTGTTTTACTAATTACACTCTACAATAAATTAATTATTCCTTACTGAAAAGACTGAAAAATTGCAATTTAACGGCGTATAATGACAAAACGGACAAAACCCTAGCCATATTCACTCAGTTTGACGTTTGCTTGTTGTATTTGTTTGCAATGTTTCTTGTTTCTCGTTGCTAGGATATTTGTTAACAGAAATCGTTTAATAATGAAACTCTCATTTTAATTTACATTGGTCTTTTATTCACGATTTATTTAATGTAACACTTCACACACAATAATTTGTTTATTCTAGTCTGTAAATATATAAAACTATTTTTCTTATCTTTTGATTTTAACTACAACAAACTTGCTATGATAAATTATATAAAAACAATTATTTTTATAATTTTATTTCTGTTACAGGTTGAACGAGTGAGGTTTGAAAAAAAAATGGATATACCAGCTGATATATTAGACGAATTGAAGTGCAGCAGCTGCGAGCTGTACTTGTCTCGGGGCCTCGTGTTCTTACAACACGACGGGGCGGCGGCGTGTGGGCGGTGCTACACCCCCAAGCGCCCAGCCACCAGGAACACCCAATATGAGGCCACCGCCAAATTATTGAAGTTCCCGTGTAAGAACCGGGAGTTGGGCTGTCTCGAGACGGTGCCCTTTGTACAGGAAGCAGATGTGATCGCGCACGAGGTGGTGTGCGAACACCGGAAGTATATCTGCCCGGTGCTCGGCTCCGCCCGCTGCGACTGGCTGGGCCCCAGGGCGGCCATGTTGGCGCACTGCCGCGACCAGCAGCCGGACAACGTGCTCGAGAACCCCAGCAGCCACATCCACGTCATCACCAAGCCCAGCCTGCAGAACTACATCATCTCTGCCTTTCATCTCCTGTTCTTGCTGCACACAAGGGTTTGTGTGTCAACTGGGAAAATATTCCACGCAGTTCGGCTGCTGGAGGCGGCTACGGAGGCGGCGAAATATTTCTTCTATTTGGACATCAAACGTAATAATGAACAGCTTACAAAAGAATAACAAGTGGCGCCTCAAGGCTTCCTGGCGATCCAGGAGGACACTTCATTAGCTCTAGATATAAACTGTCTGCTGGACGTGCTAGGCGAGTTCGATGACACCACGTTCACCGTGACGGTGAAGCAGAGGGTGTGCGACGCGGCCGATCAGCTGGCGGTGGCGATGGAGAAGTGCGGGGGGTGCAAGGCGGAGGTAACGGTGTTCCTTTTTTTGCGACGAGGATGGTTGGCGATGCAAGCGTTGCGTCCCCGCTAGGCGAGCTTGCACAGAGGGCTGCGCGCACACCGACATCGAGTACAAGTGCAAGAAACACGAGCGCTATTTCTGTCAGCAGCTCACCACGTGTTACATATGCGATGCGGTCGTGTCTCGAGGCTCGTTGTCCGCGCACTACGACTCAGCGCACCAGGACATCACGCACCTAGCTGGCTCCACGTGGTGGGTAACTAAGAATGTTTTTCAAGACAAGTTCTGCCTCGTGTCTAGTGTTGCAGGCACCGCGGTGTGCTGTTATTCCCTGGGCAAATCATTATTTGAACTCTATGTGTACACTCCGATATCAAGTGAGCGGCTGAGAGAGTTTCGGTGCTCGGTGCGGGTCACTGACCCCGCCACCGGACACGCGCGCACCTTCACATCTGGTGCAGAGTACGATGATGTGTTTGATTGGCGCATCGTAATTAATAAAGACGAGTTCTCCTCGTGGAACGTTGTGTTGGATGTCTGTGTGAACATCACGAAGATCTAAGTGACCCACATTCTATAATATTTGTATCTGCAGCTTAAACTTTATTCCACATAATATCAATAATTGTATTTTATTTTATCTGTTATTTTATTTTCTCGTCATTCATAAATAAAACTCAAGTTTCTAACTGTCAACATGTTTGTTTTATTTATTTGCTCATCAATCATGATCAAAGTGTAAAAAGTTTCTCGAGTAATATTTGTGTTCTTATTTTCTTAAAATATTTTTATATAAAAATTGGGATTGTATTTTTATCAGGTAAGTACTTTTTTGGAGATTCTTCAGTGAATTGTTGAGATCAGGTTTTTATTTGGTCAAGATGTGCATTTCTCAGAGATTGCTCAGCAGTTTCTAGAATTTGTTTTTATTTATTTAATATAAAGTAACTAAATTAAAATACGAGTACGGACAAGTCACTGGTTATTTTCTATTGGTGGTTCAAAGCGTTTTACATTTGTTTTCAAATGTAGAATTATTAAATATATTTATCTACTCTTATAAAATAATGTATTCATTACTTATGAAATTTATAAGTAATACTAATCATTATTGACAGTGTTAATTAATAATTCATTACTCAACACTTCACGACCAATCACACGTCTGAATTTTCATTACTTAACACTTTAATAGCCAATCAAAAAATAACGATAATTGCCGCGCGTTAAGTATGCTATGAAACAGTGAAGCGCGCTATTGTTAATTATCTGTCAAAATTAGTTTAAAACGTTTTTGTTTACAATAATACTGTAATTTGTGTGATTATACATGTGAGTTATGGATTCTGAAAGCGAGCAAAGTGAAATTTGTACTCCACCAGATATTGTAGAAGCCGCACACGTACGTTTGTTAAATTTACTGCCCGAAAAATCTAAAAAAAAAGTATGAACAAGTTTATAAAGCTTTTATGGATTGGCGAATACTCAAAAATATAAATTCCTTTTCGGAAAATGTTTTTATAGTATATTTTGGCGAACTTTCTGATAAATATAAATCATCGTCATTATGGCCTACTGATTCTATGTTAAGTAGTGTTAATATTTATTAAATAAAAATAAAAACAAAAAATTTAAGCAATCTGACTTATTCATAATGTAACATAAAAAAAATAATTGTAAAATCTTATTACATAATAACATATAGCCGTAAATAAAGTATAGTATTCTATTCGCAAGTAATAGCTATTACTCACTCGAATGATTTACAACACTTACCTTCGGCTCGTGTTGCAAACTTCATTCTCTTGAGTAATAGCTTATATTACTTACTCATTGAATAATATACTATTAACAGTGATTGACACTGGCAAGTAATTTATTAAAACGAGAAATTAAATACAAAACGAAAATATCAGCTTACAGCGCTCGAGATTGCGTTACTAGAACGGGGAATTATAATAAAAATAACAATATTTAATTGAAAGTGTAAAAACTTAATAAAATTGGAGAAGAATGTTTGTCAAATACATCAAAAGTATTTAAATTCAAGGCTTATACAAAATTTTGTGTTCCAAAATACATTTTTTTAACAGATTACATTTCAAGTATTTATTGATAACCAATGCATTTTAAAACTGAAAATTATATTCTATCTATAAAATTTCTTATATTCCCGCTGGTCAAATAACGCGATATTGACTTTTGGATAAATAATTCACAATCAGTTGATCACAATTTTAAATTAACTTACTCGAATTCTCTTTTAAAATCTTTCATATGATACCAAGCACAATATATTTCCAAGGACTTTTAGAAAAAAACAATTGACAATTAATCGATTATAACTTTTAATTATTCTGCTGGAAACCTCTCGTTTAGAACCTTTTATTTGACACCAAACACGACAGTTTTGTAATGACATAAAAAACAAACCAAGTGATAGTTGATTATAATTTTAAATTGTTCTGCTCGAAATCTCTCTTTAAAACATTTAATTTGATTCCAAAAACGGTATGTTTCTAATGACTTTAGGAAAAAAAGAAAACAATTGATAATTAGTTTATCACAATTTTTGACCATATTGCTGGAAATCTCATTTTAAAATCTTCAGGTTTCTATTGACTTTTAGAAAAACAATTGTTAATCAGTCAGACACAATTTTTTACCATTCTTCTCTTTAAAGCTTTTGTTTTAATACAGAATACTGCAGATATCTTTTGACATTTAGGAAAAACAATTGACAATCAGTCGATTACAATATTTAAATATTCTGTTCGAAATCTTTCTTCAAATATTTAATTCCATAGCAAACACGATATGTTTTTAATGATTTTCAGAAGAAAAAAAACAAATGAATTGATTACAATTTCTAGTAATTACGTACGAATTCTTTCTTTAAACCCTTTAGTTTATTAATACCAAACATGACAAATCTCTAATCAAAGTCGGATTAAGGCAATCGGGAACCTGGAGCCAATTTAATCATTGGGCCCCCTGCCCCTACTTTTTAAACTGAAATTTGTTGTTAAAAAAGTCCACTTGAAATATAAATATACTTATTTAAATAATAAAATTGAACAAAAATATTAATATTGAGAATAGCGTCCAAATAATTGAAATGAAAAAAAATATCCTCGGAAAGTGGACAGGAATAAATCAAAATCAATGTTGACAACACTGATTGTGATTTATTTCTGTCAACTTTCCGACTAAAAATTTTTTTCATTAAAATTAATAACAACAAAATATTTAATAAAACAAAATTCTACAATAAACAAACAAAAAACTAAACTATAAAGAGACCTTTCGCGCTATGGATGCAGCAGAGTCTTCTACTATGACACTAAAATCTAATTTCTCCAGTATTATACTTTCAATACTCATTAGAGCCAAAGCATTCAATCTCAAATTGAGCATTGTTGATCTGTTGAACCACAGAACTAGACACAGTGTTCCTACAACCACATTGTTCGCGAATTCGTCCTATATATGACGCAGTGGAAAATAAATGCCAGTAGAGCACGGAATTTTGTCTCTACTATAAGTTGCAGGACATCAAAATTAAATATTTTGTTAATTATAATATGAATATAATTAGTATAATAAATTGTTAAAATAGTAAATTTAATAAATAGATATCCGATGAACGGCGCCCCTAAACGTCGGGGGCCCTGGAGCCATGGCTCCATGGCTTCGTGGTTTATCCGGCCCTGTATCTAATGACATTTAGAAAAAACAATTGACAAGCAGTCGATGACAATTTTTAATTATTCAGCTCGAAATCTCTTTTCAAAGCATTGAATTACATACCAAGTCGACAGATTTCTAAATTAGAAATAACATACAATTTTACAAAGCGAGTTGAAATGAGGATTAATATCAACTGTTCTAGATTTAAATTTATATTGACAGCGCATAAAACACCACCACTACGTCTTTTGTCTAAACTAGTTACCTCTCTGTCTTCCCTGAATACACTATAGATTGGTGTAAATAATTCCGCATTGTGTACACCATTATTCAACCAGGTTTCAGTGACACATATGATGTCAAATTGCGAAGAACAACAGTTGTTATAAAAATTTACTAACTTGGTATTCAAACCTCTAACATTTTTATAGTATGTCTGCATTAAGCCTAGACTCCACTACACGCGAGGTTGGTACAGAATAGGAACGAATAGGAATTCCGCCCCGCACGAGGCGTACGACTCCACTTGAAGCGAGATACCTTAGTATGTCCCATTGACTGCAGCAAAATGGATCTCAATAATTTACTGTTGTTGGATTCAGAATCAAATGATTCCAATGATGAATTTAAAAGTAATTTAATTTTATTAAATCAAAAGAAAACTTAAATGGTGGGAGAGCAATATTAATAAAGAAAGAGGACTTTACGGACATTATATAAAATTATTGCCAAAATTAGACAACAAACAATTTTTTAATTTTTGTCGAATAAGCCGTGAATAATTTAATTTTATACACGATCATATAAAAGACAGCATCAAAAAAATGGACACAAAATTTAGGAAAGCCATATCTACAGAAGAAAAACTAGCAGTTTGTTTAAGGTTTGAATAACTATAAAAAAAATAGATATGTTGCAGCGTCCACCTCACAATATGCAATGGTTTTTGTAGTGGTGGGAGAAAGCGGGGTCTGAAAAACTCGCTCAGTGAGCGAGTCAATGCGAGTCCCACGCTGAATCTAACAATTCAGCGCGGACTCGCCCCGCTCAATAGAGGCTAGTACACTGATTTTAACGCGTGCGAGTTTTTCCCGCATGGGACTCGCGTGTAGTGGAGTCTAGGCTTTACAATGAGCTAAAACGGAACAAAGCAATACACAGTAAAAAATATTATTAAATAAAAAATGGAAAGAGTTAGCAGTGTAGTGGCCTTTAAAATATTATTTCTAGCTTAACCCACAAAGAGTAAAAAAATTGAGTTCAATGACTTTATATTAAATGAACAAATGTTGAGACTTGTTCAATTAATAATATTTTACAAAATTCAGTAGAATGATTCAAATATTCAATTTTATTCAAAGATGCTCACATTGGTACACCCGTACCTCGACGCCAACTTCATCTCATTCTTGTCCTGTCCTCGTCACTCCCTCTCCCACTCGTCGAAACATAGACCAGATATATAGTCGAAGATACAAATACAAACAATAAATTGATTATCGTTTGTGTTTGACCACGGTCCTTTTTTTTAAAAAAATTATAATCAAAATTGTTTTTTTTATAATAAATAGAGAGTATTCGTGCTAATAAAATTTGGCCACACGCTTTTTTTGAAAAACGCCCTATTTGAGAAATGTGCGCATTTAGTATCGCATCGCAAAGTGTCCTCTTTTTAGTGGGAACTAATGGTTTCAACTCTATGATCTAGTCAGGGGGTTGACAGCCAGTTGGATTTCTTGTGATAGAAATTCTGGTGAATGTTGGGGAATTAAATGTGGAATTGTTATTATATAGCCTAAATATTTTACTTCTTTCTGTAAGAATTCTGATTTGTCCAGTTGGATTTTTAATTTGGCTTATCTTCATTTTTCAAAAACTAATTTTAAGTTGTTATGTGTTCTTTTAGATTTTTACCGAAAATGATAATGTCATCCATATATACGAGACATTTTTTGTTAATTAGTTCTCCGAGGGCGTTGTTTATCATTCAGTGGAATGTCGCTGGGGCGTTTTTCAGACCAAACGGCATTCGTTTGTATTCGTAATGACCGATGGGTGTCAAGAATGCGGTTTTCTCTCTGTCTTCTTTACGCATTTTTATTTGATGGAACCCAGAGTGTAGGTCTAAGGTGGTGAAGTATTCGGACGGTTCTATATGGTCGAAAATTTCGTCAATATTTGGGATAGGGAATGTATCGTCTTTTGTGCCTGCGTTTAGTTTCCTAAAATCTATTACCATACGCGTTTTCTGTTTGCCTGATGCGTCCACTTTTTTGTTTACTATCCACACAGGGCATGACCAAGGTGAACATGATTTTTGTATTATTCCTTTTTCTAATAGGGTTTTTACGTGCTCTGATACGTCTTTTTCAAATACTTTTGGTAATCGGTAGTTCTTTGTATATACGGGAGTGTCGTTAGTCAGTATCAATTTATGTTCTAGTATGTCTGTGTTTGTTAATATGTCTTTTTCTTCACACTTGTTAACATGAATATCAAGTTCCTTGTGCTATTTTATATAATGTATTGTTGCCAGCTAATATTTGCTAATATGGCAACACTGCTCATGCCATCCAACTAGTGATGGGAAAACCCGTTCAGCTGAGTGATCCGGTTCATTAGAATCGGTTCACTAAAAAATCTTATACATAATACGTAATACAAATTTTCAAATCACCATAGCGGTGTTCTGTTCGGTCAGTTAGTTATTAATATTAATTAAGCGATTTTTATTTGCAAATTAAAATAAGTGAAAGATTTAACATAAAACAAGATTTGTCACATGAATTGATTGCTAGTTGCATTCTTTAATACACTTTTTTAATGAAGTGTACAAGCTATTTCTAACTATTTGATTATTGAAATTATCATCTTTTATTTTTATCATTGAATCTGAACAATGGGATATGGATGCTACAGACGTAAATATTTATATTTAATTTGAAAATAAGTAAATTTTACTTATTTATCAGCATCAGTAGAAGAGAAAAACGATTTTTATAATTCGGTTTATTCAATTGAACGGATTATTTTTTCTTATATGTTGATTGAAATAGGAACCGAACGAAACGTCTAAAAGATGCTCAAACCCGAGTGACCCGTTCGAGAAATAGATAATGATCCGAGTCTCATCGTTCACTGATGTGACCCGTTTAAATTAAACTGGCCGTTCATGAACAACGAGTACCAAATTAGTAAAACATGTGTAACACAGATCAAATATCTAAAACAAATAAAACTTCACACAGAATATTTGAAAAAAGTGTTATGGGAAAAAAGTTTATTATTGATCTAATAAAAAAATTATAGGTCGCGGGCAGTCACGTGACAAAGGCAACTTTCATATAAAATGAACAGCTGTTCAGTGTGCGACGTCAAATGTTTGACGTTTGAAGACGTTTGCTTGTTTTCTTGTGTATTATCGTTTATATATTTTGCTTGTCTTATTTGTTACACTGCCTTGTTTGTTATAAACAATTTTAGTTACTGACTAGCGATCAGGTCGGCTTCGCCGACCCTCAGCTAGGCTCCGCAGCCCTTGAAGAAGAGGAATTTTTAGAATTGTTACTTTATATACCATATAGGCGGGTATTAATATTGTAAAAAATTACAGTTTACAAATTTTTCGAAAATGATTTGCTATCAACTCGTTGCATATTTTTACATTATCTCTCAGATCTTTCATTACAACTGAAATAAGTACAGTTTCAATAATATTTAGGTCAAAACAAATGACAATCAGTCGATTACAATTTTTGGGTCCTATATCTTCTCATAATCTCAAATTTGCTACCAAACACGATATGTTCCTAACAACTTTAGAAATAAACAATTGACAATCAGTTGACCTAATTTTTTTAAATATTTCTGTTCGAAAGCTCTCTTTAAACCTTTTAGTTTGATACCAAACGCGATAGATTTTTAAAGACTTTTAGGAAAAACAATTGACAATCAGTTAATTACAATTTTAAAATTCTGTTTAAAAACTCTCTTCAAATCCTTTAGTTTGATACCAAACACGATGCTTTTCTAAATAGTATTAGAAAAAAAACAATTGACAATCATTCTATTATAATTTTTTAATATTCTGCTCGAAATCCTTTTTTAAAACATTAAATTTGATACCAAACACGATACGTTTTAATTACTTTTAGAAAAGAAAAACAATTGACAATCAGTGAATCACAATTTTTAATCATTCTGTTTAAAGCTCTCTTCAAATCATTAAGTTTGATACCAAACACGATACATTTCTAGTGACTTTCAGAAAAAACAATAGACAATCACTCGAATATGTTGATAATAGTTAATTTTAATTTTAATTCTTACGACTATCAAGTCTGTTAAAATATTTCAATATGAAATTTGATTTTGTTGAGAAAATACGCAGCCAAGCTGATGGTGTAAAACCTAGTTCTGTCAATACTTGGCAACTTCATGGTGCACTGTCATGTCAAAAAATTTATTTTTTAAATAAACATTTAAAAAATCTGTAATTATAATAAAAAAGTCTCCTCATTCCTATAATATGCGTAAAATATTTCAAAAGTAGTCCACAAATTTTTCTATTCAAGTAATTTATAATTAGAATACGGCATGGCCACTGAGAAATGTCAAATCGACGATAGATGTTCTTCTTAAAAAATCCAAAGCTACCTCGCTCTAAGTTGATTTTGCGCCAAAAACGCATGTATTTTCAAAATATCTCGCACATCATGTGTACAAAAAAATTTAAACTATCAAAAGGCACTCCCCACGAATGAGCTCTATCAAATAAAAATTGTTTCAAATTTTTCGGATAATCCGTCTAGGCTGTAGAAATGGGCAACTGACCGTGATGAATCCAAATATATATATATATATATATATATATATATATATATATATATATATATATATATATATATATATATATATATATATATATGTTACCTGACCAGAACCCCCGACTTCAGCACATTACCAAGCAACAGCCATTCCCAGGGGAATCGGATTGCTCTTATCTATTGTAGCCTAGAATGTAGTAACATGTCATGTAAACCTTCAGTCTGTAGTTAACACTCAAAGAGTAAAGTTGTAAACTGTCTTAGAAAGCGAATAAAACTTATTTTTATAAAGTAAATATCAGCGATCAATAAATTAATTGGCGCAGTGCGGTAGGATTCTGATAGAAGTTTCATTGTGAAAAATTCGTCAATTTCAACTGTTAAATCAGAAAAATCGAACCAGAAGATAATTCATCGAGAATTCATCATCGAAGTCGACAACACGACAACCACTCGAGAAGACATCCATCACGGAGAACTACTCGTTTGGAATGAAGACCGCTGTACTAATACTGTAAGTTGCTTTCCTTTCTATTTCCATAATATATGACAGACGCCTCGCACTCATCTATTTCCATAGAGGAAAATAGTGAAAACGAGTTAGAATTAGATTACAGTTACAGTCTAGAAGACACTGAATTAAGTTCAATATTTTCCGCACTAGATATAACAGAAGACGTTGTCATAGAAAACAATAATTGTTCAAACATGGCAGTCGCAAAATTCGATGCAAAATTACTAGACATTGTTCCAAAATTCGACGGAAATCCATTAGAAATTTCCGCATATTTAGATATTGCTAATACGTTAATAACCAATTATTGGGATGCAAACCCATTGAATGTTAATTGCGTTCAAAATATCACAGTAATTTACGGCATTTACGCCAAACTTATCGGACCGGCACGCGAAGTTTACTCTTACGTGCACTACAATAGACTGGAAATCAGTTAAAGATGCATTAATCGCACACTTTGGCGATCAACGTGATGAAAACGGATTATTGTTCGATCTAGATCAATTGAGACAAAAAGATAACGAAAATCCTTTACAATTTTACACTCGTATCATGTCAAATCTAAGCGCGTTACATAATTATGTAGACGTACATGAAAACACACCCGTAACAAAGACACTGAAAAAGAATTTCTATAACATACACGCTCTAAAAATGTTTCTAGCATGTTTAAAAGAACCCCTTGGTTCCACGATCCGTGCTATGAAACCCGACACGCTAGCAGAAGCAAGACAACATATTATAGCTGAGAATAACATCCGACACTTACAGAGATATCATTTTGATAAATCTAACTTTGATAAAAATAAAATTCAAAATTCAAAACACTACCAAAGACCGATTCAAAGACCCCAATTTTTCTCACCACCACCACAACGATTTTATAATAACTTCCAACAATTCCCAAGTAACCCCGATTTTTATATATATATATATATATATATATATATATATATATATCTATATATATATATATATATATATATATATATATATATATTTATATATATATATATATATATATATATATATATATATATATATATATATATATATAAATATACAGGGTGAGTCTGGGAAGACGCCCCCCCCTTTAACTTTTTTATTATGAGTAATAGAAAAAAATGGTTCATATGAAAGTTTTATTATTTTAAATATACTATTTGATGGCAGATGTAGATATTTTTTATAAAGTCAGGTTTACAAGATACGACTATCAACTTTTATTTTTTAAATAGCAACCTATAATTATTTTACTAAAATAAAACACCGCCATTTTTTCTCTTTTCAACGGTGTATTAGTTTTTATTAATGTATCTGAAAAAATTCGAGAAAAATAAGAAAATTGAGAAATACTAGAAATAATTTTTATACACATATTATAGGTGGCTATGTGAAAATAAAAATTTTGAACATTTGTTTTAAGTTGTTTTTGTTACTGAATTTGTTGCTTTAGTTTGTTAAGTTGTATAACACTGTTACATTTTGTTTATTAACTTAACAAACTAAAGCAACAAATTCAGTAACAAAAACAACTGTTAAGTTGTATAACACTGTTACATTTTGTTTATTTTCACATAGCCACCTATAATATTTGTATAAAAATTATTTCTAGTATTTCTCAATTTTCTTATTTTTCTCGAATTTTTTCAGATACATTAATAAAAACTAATACACCGTTGAAAAGAGAAAAAAATGGCGGTTTTTATTTTAGTAAAATAATTATAGGTTGCTATTTAAAAAATAAAATTGATAGTCGTATCTTGTAAACCTGACTTTATAAAAAATATCTACATCTGCCATCAAATAGTATATTTAAAATAATAAAACTTTCATATGAACCATTTTTTTCTATTACTCATAATAAAAAAGTTAAAGGGGGGGCGTCTTCCCAGACTCACCCTGTATATATATATATATATATATATATATATATATATATATATATATATATATATATATATATATACATATATATATATATATATATATATATATATATATATATATATATATATATATTTATATATATATATATATATATATATATATATATATATATAAATATATATAAATATATATATATATATATATATATATATATATATATATATATATATATATATATATATATATATATACCGGGTGTAGCACGAAAAGTGAAACAAAGGCGTTTAACATGGCAAATCAGTTTTTCCGTGCGCATTGCTTCCCTAATTATTTTAGGAAAAAATGTTTCAAATAAATGTTGTAAAGCATAAAATTCTACATCCGAATCAATAAACAAAATTCAATTTGACTACTTCATAACTGCAGAAATTAAATCTAAAAATTCACGTAATTTCAATCTAAAAGTATTAGCCATGGAATGAAAAACAAGAGATGAACAAATGCGCAACGTTTTATACGTGAATGCCAGAATAAATTGTCAAAATCATTTTTACGTCTCTATTTCTATTTCAGATATTTTTCTCTATGACCATATAAGAATTCACAATAAAAATAATTTCTATTTCATAATCTGGTTAACCCGTTTTTTTTCAGAAAAATTGAATATTGTTTCATAAATAACATATATTTGATTCTGCCATGTATTATATTTTCATATGTATAATACAGTTAGAAGTTTTAATTTTGATTAAATATTATTTATTTTATTTACTTACAAATTCAAACCTATATGATTAGATACTTCCGAACTTAAAAACATGATCGTAAAGCGGTCTGTATTATTATTTATAAGTATTGTAATGTCGGGGAAGTACTGTGTTGCGCGGCGGATTTTTTTAGTATTATTATAAGGTATCACAAGTATTTCAGTTCACTATTTTGTGTGAGGAGGTTCTCCTGACGATGAGGCCCGAAGCGCGCGCTACCTGCGCCTATTTATAAATACGGCCCTGATACCGCGGCGCTGGAATTGTGTCGCACAAAATATTCTCATCAGTAGGCTTGATGTTCACGGCGACCAGTATTCGAATAAAGTTTACAGTTGTTATATATGTTGATATCAATATCTTCTAACTGATTTAAAACTTTATGGGCCGGCTTTATAAACAAATATATTCCCCACTTAAAATTTAGTAGCCTAGTAAATTTACTTAAGTAGAAATTTGGGTTTTATAAAGCTCACTTAAATTTAGTTGCTAAGTAAATCTCCTAAATGAAGTGGAAAATTGCCTAGTATTAAACTTTAACGGATGATATTTTTTAACGTATTGGGATACCCCTGCAAAGATATGAAATACTATTTTAATGTCCTTGATGTACGTTATGATTTGAAATTTAATGCCTGTGTGTAATCGTACTTAATAAAGTTCTAATTTATATTGAGAGTGTTTTTAAATAGATCATTATTTCTTCTATCTATTGTGAACATGTTTGACGTTAGTGATGTTATGTCAATTTCTTCGTAATATGTTTCATATATTACGACATTATCCTTTGATGATGATACTGGTCATGCAAAAAGCATTCGACCTCCTCGAGTATTTGGAGATATAATTTAGCAATTCTACTTATATAATGATATAAAAATTAAAATAAGGTTTTTTTTCTTTTTAGAAAGAAGTCACCCTGACTTCTAGTACTATATACTGTTTTCATATATTGCACACTATCAACAATGTATTGCGGCATTAAATTCAAATTTATTTTATGCACAAAAACTAAGCAGTTGAACTTGATAAACGTTTTAACATTGAACCAGCCTAATATTTGCAACATACTTCGAATGCTAGTGTATTTGTTACATTTTAATATAATTCGCTTTCCTCGACTTTGAAGAAACTGTATTTATGTCAGTTTGTTTGCACATATATAAAATTATAGAAACATAAGTAAAATGAAGGAGAATGATAGTTTTGTAAATTAATTTTCTCGTTTCAATAGATAAATAATTACCAATGCTATTTAAAAATCCTACTTCTTTGGCAATTTTTTTACACAAATAATTTCCTGAAATGTTTAAGGTTACGTTATTATTTTTTCCGTTACCTTAGCAACGAGAGAAGAACTACTAGATATTTATAGAAAATCAGATTTAATTATTAAATTTAAAATTAATTTTTATTATAACCATAGGTTTCAGAAAAAAATTAATACTTAACTCTTCAGTAAAATGTCTGCACTTGACTCGGAACCCGTAAAATACTCGGGACCAAGTGCCTCGTATTTCAACATTGATCCTCGACAGTAATGTACCATTTTCCTGACTCTTATGTAAATAACTAATAATACAATCTTAAAATAAGAGTGAAGATAGCCATAAATGGCAAAATTGTTATTTACACGATAATTTTTTTTAATAATTGCAAATAACCGTCACTTGGTTACCATGCATCAGGAAATTAATACTTAACTCTTCAGTAAAATGTCTGCACTTGACTCGGAACCCGTAAAATACTCGGGACCAAGTGCCTCGTATTTCAACATTGATCCTCGACAGTAATGTACCATTTTCCTGACTCTTATGTAAATAACTAATAATACAATCTTAAAATAAGAGTGAAGATAGCCATAAATGGCAAAATTGTTATTTACACGATAAATTTTTTTAATAATTGCAAATAACCGTCACTTGGTTACCTGATGCATAAAAACGGTAACAGAATTTAACTGACCATTTAATTTAAGTTTCACTTTATTAAGTGAGAATTAAATTTTTCATTATAAAACCGGGCATAAGCATTTTTACAGTAATTCATACATAAACATAACTATAGCTGATGTAACATTTTAAATGTAAAAATCAGAGCTTGATAGCATTTTGAGTAGTTATTGTTTTAATTATTATAGAAAAGTTTTAAATCATCCCATTATAACGAGACACACGCGAAATTGTATAATTTCCATATTTTTAAAGGATCTATCAGATCAATTTACTTGAATTTTTTTATTTAGTTTCTAGAAATATTAAGAGATATGTATTAATAGTTATAGTAGTTATTAACAAATACATAGACATGATATTAATAAATTTGTGCTATTTGAGTTCATCATTAAGTATATAATATCTCGAATTTATATTGACATAGCTTATAGGTATTACTTTTTATGACGCAAGACATTCTAAACAAATTAGGCGAGTAAGATAATTGTATATTATTGACAATAGACGGGTCGCGAATTTTATTCCTATGTAGTATATTTTTTACCTTTATACAAAACCATAGTGTGATAATTATAATTGACACTCTTCAGTAATGTAATTTTGTTTAAAATTTTTCAGTATTTAAACCTCAAAATAGATTAAACTAAGCGAACGTATAAGTAGAAAACGAGCAACTTTTTAATGTCGAGTACACACTGAATAATATTGAAAATAAAGCGATTAACAAATTATGATTAAAACAATTAACTAAGTTACAATGACTTGTCATAACTAATAAAAATTCATCAGAATGAAACCATTCATAATTACATAAAATAAATAATAAGTAAAATAAACTTAAACTAACAGATATGGTTTCATTATGAATGTACGAATTAGTGTGGAAAGTTTTTCGACAGAAGATACTCAATGGGACAGGGGTTACTGTCCCTTGTACACACACTGTTGGATAAACAGACTAAAAGCGGGGTGGACACATTACACATTTTCACAAGTACTGCCCTGTACAATGTGCTAATGTTGGGGGGATGCGGTGGCGGAAGCAAACATTCCATGGCGATCCACAAGACGAGTTCGCACGGTGTTGACAGCTGTATAGTTTTTACTCAAATCATCGTTGCCATTTTCAAATATGACAAACACAATGAACAAAAATCCAAGTTGAATTTCTTTTTCAAGATCGCTGTGAATTCAAAATGTAATATTCATAAAAATTTCAGTACTAAAATACTTGCAGTGAAGAAGAATATGACGATTGCCTTTTGTTTATTAAGATTTGTGAGTAGTAATAAGTATAAGTCGGTGTCTTGGATATTTTTTATAATGTACCTATTTGTTTAAGTAAAATATTCTGAGATAATTATAAATATAATATATTATTATAAAACTTCATAACTGATTCTTTATAATTATCTCGTGACGGTAAAGCATTTTGAATCACTCTGTATTACTATTACTCGGAAGTTATCTGAAGTTAAACAAATTATTATTTATTATGACAGAAAAAAAATACATACACACACACACACAAACCATTGCGAAATTTTTCGAATATTGGCCCTATTGCTATACTTTATTGTTACTTCGTATAAGAAAGTAAATATTACTATTAGTAAAAAAAACATTATATTTCATTATAAGTATCATAATAAATATTGACTTATTTCGGGATTAGTTAATCCAAGAGAATTCAATAATAATCAACATATTTTTATCCTGGAATAACAAATCCTTTTTTCATGTATTTCACTTTTTGAGAAACTCTGACAGGCATTTTGAAACTGACATCTGTCATTTGAAGAAAAAAAATTGTTATGGGAAAAAAGGGAAGGAAATTTCACTGATGAGAAAAAATAGACTTGATAGATATTTACAAGCAATATAAATCAATAATAAATCTGATGTGGACACAACGTGACTTCCTTGTACGCGTATTTAACTATATATTTTTTTAATTGCATGTATTTGACATAATTTGAGATTGACATTACATTTATGTTTTATTTGTTATTTTTTTCTCCTAATCCAAAGCAAACTTAATTACAAAAACCAAAAGGTATATAATTTTTACTTCCTTGTACGTAGTATAGGAAGTATTGTAATCGCGAAAACTACCAAATAGATTAAACTAAGCGAAAGTATAAGTAGTAAACGAGCAACTTTTTAATGTCAAGTACACACTAAATAGTATTGAAAATAAAGCGATTATCAAATTATGATTAAAACAATTAATTAACTATATATATATATATATATATATATATATATATATATATATATATATATATATATATATATATATATATATGTATATATATATATATAGGTATATATATAAGAAAGCTTTCATTGAACATGGCGCTTCAAATTAATTTTATTTACCATTGATCAGCAACAAAATTTGACATTGCACATTGAACAGCTAGCTGTTCACGCTTTCTCATTATCTGTGAAGGCTGGCTTCGTCACGTGACTGCCCGCAACTATAGAATCGGTCGCAGGCAGCCATGTATCGAATTAAACCTTCACAGAAAATGACAACAGCGTGAACAGCTGTCAGTGTGTAACATCAAATGTTTTAGCAAAAAAAAAAACGATTCTTATTAAAATAAGCTAATGACAAATGAACCTGATGATAAATATCAAAAATAAATTTTGAAAATGACACTTCGCCGGAATTTTAATCCAAAATCTTTCACATACTGTATAACTTCTCTAACTAAACAAGCTATAAATCCAGCGAAGTAAATAATAAACACACATATAGACAGAAACTTAGTTTTATAATATTTATACAAAAATAATATTCTATTAAAATAAGAGCTAAAATAAAATACATAAAATGTTTGATTATTATTAATTTTATCTTACGTTATAGTTATAAAAGTGAAAATAGTTATAACTTTATATTTTTATAATGTCCACACAGACATCAAACACAACGTTCCATGAGGGAAGCTCGTCTTTCTTAATTTCGATATACCAATCCTGTACGTGTTCGGTGGCGGAGTCAGTGATCCGCGCCGAGCACCGAAACTCTCGCAGCCGCTCACTTGATATAGGACTGGCCACACAGAGTTTAAAATATGAGTTCTTCAGGAAGAACTGGCACACCGCGGTGCCTACAACACTTGACACGAGACAGAACTTGCTATAGGAACACCGTCACCTCCGCCTCGCACACCCCGCACTTCTCCATCACCCGCACCAGCTGCTCGGCCACGTCGCTCACCCTCTGCTTCACCATCACGATGTACCTGGTGTCGTCGAACCCGCCCAGCACACCCAGCAGACAGTTTATATCTAGAGCTAATAAAGTGTCCTCCTGGATCGCCAGGCAGCCTTGAGGCGCCACTTGTCCTTTCTTTGATATTAATTCATCGTTACGTTTTATGTCTAAATTAAAGAAGAAGGCCGATGCCTCAACTGATCCTCCCAACAAACGGATTGCATGAAATATTTTCCCAGTTTTCACACAAACCTTTGTGTGCAGCAAGAACAGGAGATAAAAGGCAGAGATGATGTAGTTCTGCATGCTGGGCTTGGTGATGTCGTGGGGGAGGCTGCAGGGGTTCTCGAGCACGTTGTCCGGGTGCTGGTCGCAATAGATTTGATTTATTTCATCCCTGTTAAACTCTCAGCTATAAAATTTCGTACACATATAAACAAATACATGTACTTCAATAACAAATGAAATATTACGTTAAATGTGGCGTTATGGACACATTTTTACCTAGCAATAGATTTCGATAAATCCGCCCCTATTTAAATCTCACCTATGAAAGTTCGTATACATATAAAAAATTACGTGTACCTCAGTAAACAATCAACAAAAATGTAAAATCTTGATTAAAACGAGGCATTATAGGTATATATATACCTAGCAATAGATTCCAATAAAACCACCCCTATTTAATTATCAGCTATGAAACTTCGTAAACATATAAACAATTATGTGCTCTTCAATAAACTATCAATAAAAAAGTAAAATCTAAGTTAAAAGGAGGCGTTATGGACATATTCTAAGATTGAGAAGAGCATCAACAAAAATAAACAACTGACAAAATCGGTAACGCAACAACCTGTTGTAGCAAGCGGTAATCAAAATAACAATAATAAACAAACTAACCTAAATAGTAAAAACAATTCAGCAAACTCCACCGTAATAATAGGAAATAGTGTTAATAACTTATCTGTTCGCAGTGCGAATAAATATGCTTGGTTGCATGTTAGTAAGGTACACTCTGACACAACAGAAGAACACTTGAAAAACTTTCTGGTTACTAAATGTCCGAGTAAAATTTTCGAAGTGGAAAAGGTGTCCAACGAATCATCCGCAAACAGTTCTTTCCGTGTTAAAGCTGACTTTGAATTACTTGACACACTAAATACTGAAGCCTTCTGGCCAAAAGGAATAAGGGTGCGCAGGTTTAATTTTTTTCGTAAACCAGGGACATCAGTCAAAGAATAACACTTATGTAAACAGCAACATAAACAATAACAAACTTTCAGGTGCTATACATTGTACATCAAGTTTACAGGTTCTACACCAAAACATACAGTGTGTACGAAACAAAATGGAAGAGCTAGAAGTTTTCCTAAGTCTACATTCCTTTGACATTCTGTGCCTATCTGAACATTGGCTGCAGCAAGATGAAAAAATAGCCTATACTTTAAAAGGTTTTACTTTAGCTGTAGGATTTTATAGACAATCTCACCGTCATGGAGGTGTAATGATTCTTTGTAATAATAAAATTAATTTCGAAACAGTACATTTCATTAACGACTTTAATGTTGAGCTAATCTTCGAGTGCTGTGCTATTAAATTCACAGAAAACAATGTTACTAATTTTATTTTAACTGTGTACAGGTCACCGAATTCTAATCTAAATAGTTTTTTAAAACAACTAGATATGTGCTTGTCAAAAATAATGTCAAATCACAATCATATCAATGTATTAGTTTTAGGTGATTTTAATATCAATCTTTTAGCTGATAATCTACAGAAAAAACAGCTACTCGATGTAATGAATTCATATAATCTACAGCAGGTTATATATGAACCTATCCGTATATGTAACACAACTAAAACATGTGTAGATAATATTTTTACTAACTTTAATCCTTCTAGTTATACATCAAAAGTTATTCATAACAAACTATCAGATCACTCGGCTCAAAGTATTTGTATAAAACTGTCAACAAAAGCAAAGAATGACATTAAAATTGAAAAAAAGGCAATTTTCAGAAGAAAATTTAAATAAATGTATATTTAGATTACACCAGGAAGACTGGACTAATGTTTTTAACGCAGATACTGTAGACATTTGTTTTAATAATTTTCTAGAATCATTCTTACATAATTTTCATATTACACACCCTAAAATGAGTGTGCCAATAGACAGTGGAAAAAGCAACTCTTGGATTACGAATGAAATAAAAGCTCTTTCACTTGAAATAAAAAAATTGTATGAATTTTATAAACTAAAGCTTGTGAACAAAGATTACTATAATGCTAAGAAAAACGATTTCCGAAAAACAATAAAAAATGCAAAACAAAAGTACAACTCTAAATACTTAAACAACTGTGGTAATAATACTGCTAAAGTATGGAGGCTAATTAAACGAAATTTAAATACGGGTGATTCTAAAACGACAAATATTACGGCATTAAAAGATAATAATAGCATAGCAAGTACACCCTTAGATATTGCCAACATATTTAACTGCCACTTTTCGAATATTCCACATGATTTGGTAAAACAACTTCCACATATCAGTGAGCCTTCTAAGTATAAAACAAACAATGTCATTTTCAGTAATAACTCAATTTATTTGAATCCTGTGACTGAATCCGAACTGATTACGGCAATATTATCTTTAAATGATTCTTCATCGACAGGAACAGATGATATTCCGGCTAATTTGTTGAAACGTTGTTATAACGTAATAATAGTACCGTTACTGCACTGCATCAACAGATCTATTTCTGAAGGAATTTTTCCTGATATTTTGAAAACTGTCAAAGTAATTGCGTTGCATAAAAAGGGTCCAAAAGAACTAGTAACAAATTATCGTCCGATTAGCTTAGTATCTGTTTTTCACAAACTTCTGGAAAAAGTGATGCTAAATAGAATGTCATCGTTTCTAGAAAAAAATCAGATAATTATTTCAGAGCAGCATGGTTTTCGTAAGGGCTTCAGCACTACCACTGCGCTGATCGATTTACTCAATACTATATACATCAACTTGGATAACAACATTAGCACCTATGGTATTTTTGTTGATTTATCCAAAGCTTTCGATTGTGTTGACCACAATACATTGTTGAACATATTATCACGCTATGGTTTGCGTGGCATTTGTAGTAGTTGGCTTCGATCTTATCTATGTAATAGGAAACAAATTGTTTACTATGACAATTGCAGATCTGATATTAAACCTGTCAAAATGGGCGTTTCCCAAGGGTCCATACTTGGTCCAATGCTATTTACACTGTATGTAAATGATATAAGAGAAACACTTGAAGGCCATAAATTTATTTCTTATGCTGATGATACCTCAATTATTGTTCAAGATACAACAGCAAATACTACAAATCTCTCATTGTTAACTGAGAATCTTTCTGATTGGTGCGCAAATCTGTCTAACCCTGAATGCAAGTAAATCTGCTATCATTAAATTTTCTACTGTTAAACGTGACTCAAGTATTCTAACTAGATGTAATAAAAAATCAATTCCTCAGTTAAATAGTCAAAAAGTACTGGGTATTCATTTTCATGAAAATCTTAAATGGGACCTTCAAACAAATGAAATTTGTACAAAACTCGCTCCTCTATGTTATGCTATAAAAAGACTTAGACAAATTACAAACGTAGATACTGCAAAATCCTTTTATTATGCTAAATTCCATACCATTATGTCTTACGGTATAATATTCTGGGGGTGCTCACCCACTGCACACCGCATTTTTGTACTTCAGAAACGAGCAATAAGAAACATGTATAACCTAGGATATCGCACTTCTTGCAAAGATTTCTTGATCAAAGAGAAAATTATGTCGCTGCCATCTTTATATTTATTCAATGTTATTTTACTGATACGGCACAAGCAACACCAAATACAGAAACATGAAGATAATCATGATTACAATACTAGACGAAAGGATAACTTTGTAATGCCTAAATGTAAATTATCGCTACCCCTAAAAAATCCCTTTGTAATAGGAATAAGATTAAACAATTTGTTACCATCAGAAATAAAAGATGTAAACTCGTTTAATAATTTCAAGAGACGATTAAAAAATCTATTTATTAATAAATGTTATTATTCGGTAGAAGAATATATACAGGACTCATCTATTTTGTAATTTTATATTATATGTATCATCTTGTAACATTATTTTATTGTATTTACTATATTTTTTTTGTATTTTGACATACCATATGCCAAAGTTTGTTTGGTCTTTTGGAAATAAATTATTATTATTATTATTATTATTATTTATATCTAGCAATAGATAGCGATAAAACCAGCCCTATTTAATTATCGTCTATGAAATTTCGTACACACATAAACAATAATAAATACAACAATAACCAATAAACGAAAAACTGATACATTGATACTTTTGCTCTAAAATGTACAGGAGAGTCACTTTCCGCACATTTTTAAAATCTATGATAATCTCCTATGTTCCGTCTCTCTGTGCACAACCTGTAAATTCAGCGGTCGGATTTATTTCGTGTGCAAATTAGCCGCTAGATGTCAATAGTGCATCATTCCATCATTATATTGTATATAATTTCAAGTACAAACTATTTCCATAGCGGCGTAGGAACGGGAACGCATGCAACTCTCTAATATTCAAACACAGCTTAAGCGAGCTCATAGCCATTTAATAAATAATATCAATAATGGCAACCTAATGGGCAAATTCGTTCGCGTTATTTTTAATAGTTAGTATTCATTTAGTGCGAGCATGCTAGCGGGCAAGTAAAAAAATATATAGAGATTTGGTAGCCTAGAGCGGCCAGAAAAAAGATTTAATAATTTTTAGCTACTTGCCCCTACTTGTTTAGTGAATAGCAAGTAGCATTTGCCTGACACTGTTTATCTTCAAAGGAATTAAGGGATGTGGAAATACTGGATATTGAAATAATTTCTTCATAACTTTAAATTTTTTTAAAATATTATTTATTAAAATATTTACAGATTTTGAATCATTTTTATTTTTTTATCATAGTTGTTTTTATTTTTAGCAAATTTAAAAGTTTTTGACATAGTTGCTAACATTTTATACAGTATTATTAAGTAACTTATTAAGATAAGCTACACCAGATTTTGTCCCATATTTATTTATTTTTTAATCTCTACAGATTAATATAAAATAAATTATAGTTAATTAGATAAAAACAAAGTTCAAGCGGGTCGCGAATGCAAAGAAAACAATGAAAAGGTAAAATAATTTCCTAAAAATTAATGCAATTTGAATTCATCAAAAAAGTAGATTATTACTTTAAAGTGCATCAAATTATATTTATAATAAAAAAGCCATCGATTCACAACAATGTGCCGCTGTATTCATTTTAAATTAAATAATTTGAAATGAATCACTATTATAAGATTTGAAGCACTTTCGAAACACCAAACAACACGAAGTGAAACTCAATAGAGAAATGATAAATTTATGAAAAGTACAAAGAGAAACACTACGTAAAGGGATAATGAAAGGAAAACCAGCCACTTACGTTCCAAGAATCTTATGAAATTAAGAGAGTCATAAAGGGGCGTATTAAATCTATGAATGGTCAACTAGATCTTCTTCATTCAAAATTAATGGATTGTATAGTGGCCCGCACTTCCTAATCCTTTCTTTGAATTATCTATACCGTTGTAAAACATGGAACCAAAGGTTTCTATATATGGTACCGGACGGGCATTTTGCGTAGGTTCTTAAGAGAAAAATATTATATATCAGTTTACAGAATGTTAGCTAACAATTTTCCCAAATTGTTATAAGTAACCTGTAACTATGTTATAAATTACATATTTTTCTTTCTAAATAACAGATTTATTCTTCATAATACAAAATAAGACAAGCTATACAACGGATTTAAATATAAATATTGCAAAATATAATTAAACAAATGGAAATCAGAAGTACAAATTATAATTTTTATTGCTATTTTGCCTAATTATGTGCTCAAAATTCATTCAGTCCAATTAATATTAATAATTTTATGCGCAACGAGATTCAAAACGAATTTAAAAATATTTCAGTACTGATTAAGTTTAAAATATTAATGCAAGAGGAGAAAAATAATTTAAAAACATACATTTGAAACTACTTAACCAATAATTTCATTTGTATTTTGGCACAACCATTGTTTTTAACATAATAAATAATACATCAATTGCAACTTATTACATAAACCTGCAGTATATTTAAATTTTCAATTCATATTAAAATAAAATCTAGAAATTTACTTAGTCCATAATATGTTTATAATTTGGAGAAAAAAAGTACATAAATTGCAAGCGATTTCTTATCCGAGCACAACATTGTTAAATTTTATTATCCATAGTAAATATCTTATTCAATAGAAAGTATATAACCGTACAAACAAATATCAAACTTTATTTCCATGTTCTTAAACCTTATTTAAGAACCGAAATACAGTATTCTAAAACATGTATCTACGAGGGTCGTTCAATAAGTCCTTAGAAAATCCAAGAGATGGTGCTCGTAGTATCGAAAATGAATTTTTTCCAGTAAGCAGCACTCCTAACTAGTCAACTGTTAGAGTTTTAGCTTTAGCAGTCACGTAGTTTCATTGTTGTTGTCAATTGTAGTAAAAAACTTTTGATTGTTTATAATAATGGATAAAAGTGAGTTTCGAGCGGTGATTAAACATCTGTATTTAAAAGGCTTAACGCCGAAAGAAATTAAAGCTGAGTTGGATGAAGTTCATGGCACATGAATGAGTTTAAACGTGGCCGTACATCCACAAAAGATGAACATCGTTCCGGACGCCCTGTAGAAGTGTCTACCCCCGAAATGATTGACCAAATCCACGATATGGTTTTAAGTGACCGACGAATCAAAGTGCGCGAAATAGTTGAGGCTACAGGCATATCACAAGGCACAGTCGCTTTAATTTTGCACGAAAAATTAGGTGTGAAAAAAACCTCGGCAAGATGGGTGCCGCGGTTGCTCACAGTGGAGAATAAACGCAATCGTGTGGTGGACTCTGAGGCTGTTTTGGCGCTTTTCCGTCGTAAACCTGAAGATTTTCTGCGACGATACATAACTGTGGATGAGACTTGGATACATTACTACACTCCAGAGACAAAAGAACAGTCAAAACAGTGGATTTTTAAAGGCGAACGGGCTCCGAAGAAGGCGAAGACGGAGAAATCGGCTAGCAAGGTTATGGCAACGGTCTTTTGGGATGCACGCGGAATCATCTTCATCGACTATTTGGAAAAGGGAAAAACGATAAGAGGAGCGTATTATGCGTCGTTATTGGACCGGCTGAGCGAAGAAATAAAAGAAAAACGTCCTCATTTGAAACGCAAAAATGTCCTTTTTCATCAAGACAATGCACGTGTGCACACCTGCGCAGTTGCGATGGCCAAAATTATGGAATTAAAGTTCCAATTATTGCAACATCCACCGTATTCACCAGATTTGGCCCCCAGTGACTTTTTCTTATTTCCAAACTTAAAGAAATGGCTTGGCGGACGAAGGTTTACGTCCAATGAGGAGGTCATCGCCCAAACGGAAGCCTATTTTGAGGAGCTTCCGAAATCCTACTTTTTGGACGGCTTAAAAAATTTGGGAAAACGATTAGAGAAGTGTATAGAGCTAAAAGGAGATTATGTAGAAAAATAAAAAAAAATCTACCCAAAAAAAGTGTTTTTTCTACTTTTTTCTAAGGACTTATTGAACGACCCTCGTATGAATAGAGGGTTCTGTATCGCTAAGCACCTTTTTTGGTGTAACACTTTTTAGCCTTAGGTTGCCATTATTGATATTACTTATTAAATGACATAGCTTTATGCAGATGCATAATTATGAAACACCATAAAATGAAAATACCTAAAATGCCGGATTTAGCAAAGATACGAACCAAAATGTAGTGATTTCATATTCAAACTTTTACCCAATAGATGGCGATGTAGTTTAATATTCAAATCTTTTAAAATTATTTATTAGTAGGAGAATTTATATACCGCATTATTTACAGGACAACAAGCAGATTCAGCCATTGTGTAATTAATGTAATGTTCCGTAATAACAATGCACTGTAGAGTCTTCAAGTTTATGATGAAAAAATTAATGCTTTGAATGCCAAGATATATTTTTAGTGTAATTTTCATGAGGATAATTTTTAGAATGACCAATATCTTGTTTAAATTTATTGGTAACACATAAATCTGTTAAATGATTAAATTTTATTTTGATTTTCACAGTAGTGCTAGTACGAATTCTGTCAGCAATACAAAACTCAAACTCATATAGTTAATGTATACAAAAAAAAGTATATATATATATATATATCTGTTGCACAATAAGTGCAATGGGGTAAAATAATTGTATTAAATATTAAAAATCTAGTGTATAACGATAAATTAAATCTATATGTAATTCTGTCGAAAAAACCAATTTTTTAGCAGTCTTTTTAATTATATAATTTATATGTTCTTTAAATTTTAACTCCCTGTCTAATATCACACCCAAATATTAATACTTATTCACTAATTCTAACTTAAAATTATCAATTTGCACAGTTTCTCTTAATTTTTCACTTTGTATACTTTTATACATTTTCTTATTACAAAGCATCATGTACTTACATTTTTCAATGTTTAATTTTAATTTGTTAGCTCCAAAATAGTTACTTAAATTTTTTAGATCTCTATTTAACATTTGAATTTCATCCTTATAATTATTTCCACTAACATACATTAACGTATCGTCCGCAAATAATTTAATAATCACATTCACTTACTGATTTAGGTAAATACATCATTTATATAAAGAGTAGGGGTCCCAAAATACTACCCTGCGGTACCCCTAAATTATTCTATAGATTGGCACTGTATTCTTCGCTCCACTTTACTTTTTGTGTTCTGTCCGACAAGTAGTCATTTAGCCATTCCAGCACTGAACCCTTTATCCCATATGAGCACAGTTTCTTCATCAGAATAGACCTGTCTATAGTCTCAAAGGCAACGCTTCAAATCCAAAAATATCACCCCAACAACTCTATCACAATCTACATTCTGTTTCCATTCGTTCACAACTAACTGTGTTGCTGTCTCACAAGAATGACTGTTTCTAAAGCCTGATTGACATTGGCTTAAAATGCTGTTATTATTGACATGTTTTATTAATTGTTCATACACAATAGATTCTAATTTTTTTTCGCAACTTGCAAGCATATTCACAGGCCTAAACTCATGACCGTTAAATGTCTTTTCCACCTTCGGAACAGGTATAACAACCAATGTCTTCAAATATTTGGGAACGATTCCTTTTTTCAGCGACAAATTAATCCAATTCCGTAACGCGTAACCTATAACATAATATAAATCTTTCACTAATTTAGCGTTTATGTCATCTGTACATGTTTATATAATTCCACTATTGTTATATATATATATATATATATTATCAAAAACCTTTTTACCCGAAGGTGTAAGGTGAAAAATATTACAAGGATGTATAATTATAATTGGTATATCATATCTTACTGGTTAGTTATAGTATTAATTACAATGATTACGAGCCTAGCTTAACCCTCTTGTGCGTGGACGAAGTCGACCCATAGTTTCTTGTTGCGTGCCATTATTTTTGCGTTCTGCCAAGTTTTTCCTCTTTTAGTTAGTATTTCTTGTATTGTGTCGTTCCACGATTTCCGGGGTCTACCGCGAGTTCTTCTTTTTGTGGCTTGTGCTTCCCACATGTTTTTAACCTGTCTATCATTTGCCATTCTTGTTATATGTCCAAGCCATTGTAGTTGTTTCTTTTCTATTTTACTAGCTATAGTAGTTACTTCCAGTTCCTCTCTTATTAATTGATTTCTTATCTTGTCTCTTCTGGTCACGCCTAGGACTCTTCTCAAGTATTTCATTTCCATCGTCTGTAGTTGACTCTTCTGTTTCTTTGTGAGTACCCAGGACTCGCTGCCGAAGGTCAGCGTAGGTTGATATACCGTTTTCTATACTGAGATTTTAGTTTTCTTGGAAATTTCTTTTTTATTTAGAAATGCATTGGTCATTGAATAATAGAGTTTTGCTGTCTTCTCTATCCTTCTGTTTATGTCTGCTTCTTGGTTTCCCGTACTATCTAGAGTGACACCTAAGTACACAAACTCTTTTACTTGTTCTATTGTGTGTTCTGCTATTTTTATATTCATTTCAACTTCATTTTTAGTTAGAGCCATGATTTTAGTTTTGGTAAAAATTTTCATATTATATCGTTCCAGTGTTTCCATCCATATTAATAGATTTTTCTGGAGTGCTGTAGCGTTGGGGGCAAAAATTACTGCGTCGTCTGCAAAAACGCACTCTGTAATATTTGTTCTGTTCAGATTTCTGTATCCAACGTGTAGTTTCGACATTTTACCTCTGCAGTCTTTTATAATATCGTCCATCATTATGATGAATAGCACTGGGCTTAGCACTCCGCCCTGTCTTAGGCCGTCTCGTGTATTAAATTCGTCAGATTTTACGTGTTTTGTTCTAACATAATTGCTATTATTTCCATACATGCTTTTGATTGCTATAATTAATTGTCTATTTATGCCTCTTTTGATTAGACTATCCCAAATCTTCTTTCTTGGAACACGATCAAAAGCTTTTTCTAAGTCTAGGAAGGCTACGTATGCTTCTCTATTTTGTCTCACCATTTTTTGTGTTATTTCTTTCAGGCTAAATATATGATCTTGTATACTGTGGCCTCTTCTAAAACCACTCTGTGAGTGAATTAGTTGCGGTTCTATTATTTGTCTTAGTTTTCGTTCCAGGATTCTTTCATATACCTTGCATGCAGTGCTCAGCAGGGTTATTCCACGGTAATTTTGGCAGTTGAGTCTGTCCCCTTTCTTGTATATTGGTAGTATAATCCCTGTATTCCAGTCCTTTGGGATCTTTCCTGAGCTCCAGGCTTTCTTACATATCTCATAAAAGAGTAGTGTTCCTTCTTCTCCCATGTTCTTCAGCATTTCACCATCTATTCCATCGTGTCCTGCCGCTTTCCCATTCTTTGTTTGCTTTAGTGCCTGATATAATTCGTCCATTGATATTTCTTCTTCAGACGTATCTTCATGTATTACTATTGTATCAGTATTTAGTTCTGTCTCCTCTAATTCTTCGGTATGAATTGTCGGTTCTGTTATCGTAAGAATTTCTTGGAAATATTATTTCCATCTTTTTAATACTGCTGTCTCATCTGTTATTAGATGTCCTTCTGCATTTTTTATTTGATTTAATGTCACCGAATTATCTTTTCTGAGGTTCTTAAGTACCTTATAAAATAATTTGTTGTTTGCTTTGCTGTTTGTTTCCATTTTTGTTCCAAAGTTTTCCCAAGCTTTCTCTTTTTCCGCTAGTACTAAATCTTTCGTCTTCTGTCTTTGTTCCTTATACACTTTGTAGGTGGCCTCTGTTTTATTACTTAAATACTGTTTCCATTTTTGTTTCTTTAATTTTATTTCTCTTTTAATTTCCTCATTCCACCATTTGGTCTGTTTAGTGTCTATTTTTTAAATACCACAGGCTGTTTTCGCCGCTCTTCTCAGGGTGTTCTTAAATATCAGCCATAGAGTTTCAATATCTTCTTGCGATACTCCTGGTTGCATATTTGCAATCTCTCTTGTTATCAGTGCTTTGTAGTTTTCTGCGTATTCCCTTTCTGTCAATTTATATGTTTTTATTTTCTCGTGTATTTTCTTCTGGTGGGATTTTTTTTTGTGTTATTTGTCTTGATTCTTTTGTTATCTTTAGTATGCCTGTAAGTAAGTAGTGATCGCTATATATTTCTGGGCCTCTACTGACCCTTACATCATTTATTATTTTTCTTTCGTTTTTATCGACGAGAATGTAGTCTATTATTGATCTTTCTCCTGTACTTTTTACTTCTCTGGTGTATTTATGTATCTCCTTGTGGTTGTAAAACGTATTCGCCACAATCATTTGGTTTTGTATACAGTACTCTATTATTCTCTTGCCATTGTTATTTCTTTCTATTTCTCCATAATTACCTAAAACCTCAAGTGGTGTATGGTCTCTCTTACCCACTCTTCCATTGAGATCTCCTAGTATTATTTTTAATCCTTTACTATCTTCTGTGAGTGCCGTCAATTCTTCCCAAAATTTGTTTTTGTTGTCTACGTTATCGTCTTCATTTGGTCCGTACACTGCTATAATTGTGAAACACTTCTTGTCTTCAACTAATTCTATTGCTAGCAGTCGTTCGTTTATACAAGTCCATTTCTGAATGTTATTTACCCATTTTTGATTTAGTATACATGCCACGCCTCCTCTTGCTCTTTGGTTTGCTGTCACTCCGCTGTATATCATGGTATATTGTTCATCCAGTTGTATCATACCCTGTCCTTTCTTCTTTGTTTCTGTTACTACCATTATTTCTACATTCTCGAAATTCGGGTTTATTATTGACACTACTACACGGACACGTTATCCTCAACAACTTCACACATAATCCACTATTGTTATTGGATCAAATTTCTCCAGAATTATTGTATACCTTTCTATCTGAATAAGTTCTTCATACTTTCGCTGTGGTATTGAATTGTTGATTTTCTGTATACTGTTTATAAAGTACTTATTAAACTCATTTGCAATATCTAGGGCATTAGAAATAATTTTAGAACTAAATTCACTTTCTCGCTTTTCTTCTTTATTTTCAGAATTTAAGATATTTTTTAATGTTTTCCACATTTTAACTGTATCAGATTTAGATTGATCAATTTTATTTTGAAAAAATATTGTTTTTTTCCTTCCTGCAAATATATTTGCACTGATTTCTATTCTGTATATACTTATACCAATCTTCTGGAGCCATAGTAAGCATATATGTTATATAATTTTTATCTCTCAATTTTCTACTTCTTTTAATTTCACTATTAAACCACGGTTCGCTATTATTTTTAAAATGTCTAGATTTTACTTTTGTCGATTCCGCAATACCAGTGCTAATATTTCTATAAAATGTACTAAAAACAATATTCACATCACTGCATTCATATATCCAATCACATGTTATTAATTTTTCTTTGGCTCTAGCTAAGTCAATTGAATGTCTTTTCTATTTTCCACGGGATCTGATACGTAATTTGGTAAATTTATTTGTATAATATTATGGTCTGTAATTTTCGGTTTGTCTAACACTTCACCACGTAAATTAAACATGTTAGTAATAACTAGATCAATAATAGTTTTGGAGGAATTTGTGATTCTAGTATATCCGTTTATTATTTGTTTACAGCCGTTTAATGTTATTATGTCTTTTAATTTATCGGAATAAACAGTACTTTGTGCACTATCATAGTTTATATTAAAGTCACCCATAAACACGACATCAACTTCGCCGTTATATGTTTAAATAAATATATATCAATAAAATGCGGTTTTTTCAACTCGCAGTGATTTTTTATTATAATTTTTTTCAGCCCTCCCACAAATATCATCCACGAGCAGTCACTGGTACGAACTATTCATGCTGTGTGGGTGCGAAGACTCAACTATAACTGATGCCGAATTAATCAATATAATTAACAACTGGATAAGGAATTCACTGTTGACTATCACAAAGCTATTCGATTGGCAAAAAGAAGCGGTCGGGAAATATTAGCTAACTGGTGACCGGGCTCACAAATATGATGACATGAGCTGAAAGCCGATTGAGTGATAGTCTGACAGAAAAGTCATATTCTGAAAATTATGTTTTCACTTTTATTTCTTTAACTTCATTGGTTACATATTCAAGCAATTTTTTGCGTATCCATAATAATTTAATAAATTCGATAATTATTACATTTTTGTATACGTACGTAGTACGAAATATTCACTTGCATTACCATGTTGTTTCTAGATTAAATAATTAATTTTTGTGTTCGAGCTAATTAAATATTTATACAACATGTAGTTTATATTCAACTAATGAACTTGGTTTGTGATTAAGTTTTAATTTTGACTTGATAATGGCCTCAAGCTTAGGGTCAAAACGTCGTCTAATTATTGAATAGTCTTTCTTTTGTTATTTCAATTTAATAAAATATGTAAAGCCTATTTTCAAACAATTGGGAAAATTTAATTTTTAAATAATTTTTCTATTCTTTCATACACTTTTACCTTTTAATGACTGCTGGCCTGCTTTGTATGAAAGAAATATGGGAAAGTATTTGTTAGATTATTCGTCTGCAAGATCGTTTTAGAAATCAAATCCATGTTCAACATATATATATATATATATATATATATATATACTCTTTTACTTTCTTGTACGAAGTAAAGGAAGTATTGTAATCGCGAAAATTTTCGGTTCTCAGATTTCAGCGGAAATACGCATGTTGGCCATCCCTGAATCTATTTTGACTAATTTCGTCGTGACGTCTGTACGTACGAACGTATGTATTTCGCATAACTCAAAAACGGTAAGCCGTAGAAAATTAAAATTTTGTATTTAGGGCTGCTATACCATCTAGTTATGCACCTCTCTTTTTGGTCATTATATAACTTCTGGAAGTGGTACTTTACTTGAAGCCTATAATATATTTTAATGAAAAACTATATCAAAATATAATCCAAAACTTTTAAAATTTGGTATATAAGACTACTATATCAATTTAAATAACATAATAGATTTTGGTTCAAAGGGACCAACCGGAAGTGATACATTACATGAAGCTGCTAACAGTTTTTCTGGAAATAAATGGAATTATTCTGATTTTAGAAATAAATGCTGCAAATAAAAGTTTTAGAGAATTAAATTGTGCGTCTAGCACATTAAGAATGATTTAATTAGCCTGATGAAAAAATCACGTACTTCGCATACTGATATTAGTGAAAAAAAGTAAACATTTTTAGACAGTTGTAGACAAAACTATTTTTCTGCACCAATAATTAGTTATATTTATCGTACGTTCAGCGATCATTTGGGAAAATGACTTTTAAATTCCTCTATTCAAACTAATCGATGCTACTACTCTACGTAGATTACAAAATATATTTAGGAAAGATGAAAAATATCAGTAAAGTACTTATCCCGTGATGATATACTGTCTTTTCAACTTATACACAATACTGAATTGAGTTACAGGACTGTATTAATGTATAATTTGTAGTTCTTCAGTAGATATATCGACCCATATTTTTATTTTTTATATTCAATTGGTGTAAAAAGGAAAACAGATTTATTTGGAAATTGGTTTATAGAACAATTAATCCCAAAAAGAAAAAAAATCCATAAGCTTCTACACGGAAGGCTGAAATATTTTTTTTTTATTGAACAGTAATATAGATTTTCCCGACAGAGCGTTAAATATTGTAAATAAATTTAGAATCGGTACAAAATATTACTATTTGTACAGTTCAGTATTGTGCACACGTTACCAAGCCAAGAATAGCATCACGGGATAAGTATTTTACTGAGTAACTCTTTCTGTATTTGTTTTCAAGGAATTTTTATTTTTCCTAGATATAATTTGTAATCTACGTAGAGCATACGTTTGTCTGAAAATAAGAATTTCTAGTAGAATCATCGATTAGTTTGAATGGAGGGATTTAAAAGTCAGGTTCCAAATGATCGCTGGAAGTGCTATGCCTCTTTTCTATGATTTTTTTTTCTCAAATGTGTTTAGTGTTTGGAAATTTTTAGAAAATGAGAAAATAATCCAAACTAGATCAATTGCTCTATTCAGGAGAACTTAAACATCATTTAATTGTTAACAGTTTTATGAAGCCATAGTTAAAATTATCTAGAAAGCAAAACAAGTGCGATGGCCGGGAATCGAACCCGGATCAACTGCTTGGTAGGCAACTATGCTGACCATTACACCACCATCGCTTTATAAATAATTTTTTAATAGCCTTCTAATCTGTAACTATTTAAATATATAATATGAATTAAAACTGGGTTTAACCGGAATTTGAATCCGGGACCTCTCGCACCCAAAGCGAGAATCATACCCCTAGACCAGTATGTTATTTAAATTGATATAGTAGTCTTATATACCAAATTTTAAAAGTTTTGGATTATATTTTGATATATATATTTATATATATATATATATATATATATATATATATATATATATATATATATATATATATATATACTACTATATCAATTTAAATAACATAATAGATTTTGGTTCAAAGGGACTAACCGGAAGTGATACATTACATGAAGCTGCTAACAGTTTTTCTGGAAATAAATGGAATTATTCTGATTTTAGAAATAAATGCTGCAAATAAAAGTTTTAGAGAATTAAATTGTGCGTCTAGCACATTAAGAATGATTTAATTAGCCTTTTTTATAAGCGAGATATGTAAATTTAAAAATTATATATTTTTGGTTTTTTTTAATAAGTTTGCTATGAATTAGAACAGAAAATAAGAAAAAAATTAATTATTTAATGTCAGATAAGTGCAATTAAAAAAATATCTATAGTTTAATACGCGTATAAGGAAGTCATGTGGTGTCCACATCAGATTTTTTTATGTTATTGTTAAAAAGTTATATGTATACATTTTATTACTGGTAACAATCAATTTATGTAATATAGAATTAATTAATAAATTTGATTCGATTCGATTTATTGTTTGTTTTAAATTTATGTTTATTTAATTTTGCTACCAACTTCAGATATTCAACAGCGCTCAGCCAGTACACTGTAAGTTCAACTACAAATGGATCGCCTTAAAAATTCCCGCAACGTGCTCCACTTCTCAGACAGCAATGTATAGTCCTTGATAGTATGGTGTTCAGTATCTCCGCCTGTCACGCCGGGTCGGGGTTCACTTTTTTACTAATGTTGTTTTCAGTCCATTGTTGTAATAAATAAAAATCTGTTTCCATCATGATAATGTTTGTACATTGCCATGAGGCCATGACCAGGATTCGAATCTGGGTTACTACGGTCACAACTTAGTATCCTAACAACTAGACGATCATGGCTACCGGGGAAATGAACAGTACATATATCAGTTTTCACTTTAACGTTTATATTTTGTTGATTGAGATAAGTACATGTTTGCTAACTAGCTGAGTTAGTAAAGCACTCGCTCTTATATTCAAGGTCGCGGGTTCAAATTATGTTACGTGTGACATCAGAAACTCGGATATTTGTAGTAAAAAGCTGGCTTGAATCAAGGCCCCGGGGGATTTGAACGCCCCGATCTCCTGTTTACTAGACAGGCGCTTTAACCAACTAAGCCACGGCGCCGACGAATATTTATACTTGACACAGAATCAAGATCTAGGCGAGGATATTTCACATCTAGTGTGCTGCGTCGCCCAGGAATCGAACTAATGTTTGTATTCTTCCATTAATTGAACATAAACATATATTGTCATGGTTGTTAAGTTGAAATGATCCGGATATGGATGTGGACTTTATAAAATTAGATCCCCTGGGGTTGATTTATTCTTCTTGTGTTTCGAAATAAATAATTAAATGGGAGAATTATGTATCAACGGCTCAATGGTCTAGGGGTATGATTCTCGCTTTGGGTGCGAGAGGTCCCGGATTCAAATCCCGGTTGAACCCAGTTTTAATTCATATTATATATTTAAATAGTTACAGATTAGAAGGCTATTAAAAAATTATTTATAAAGCGATGGTGGTTTAATGGTCAGCATAGTTGCCTACCAAGCAGTTGATCCGGGTTCGATTCCCGGCCATCGCACTTGTTTTGCTTTCTAGATAATTTTAACTATGGCTTCATAAAACTGTTAACAATTAAATGATGTTTAAGTTCTCCTGAATAGAGCAATTGATCTAGTTTGGATTATTTTCTCATTTTCTAAAAATTTCCAAACACTAAACACATTTGAGAAAAAAAAATCATAGAAAAGAGGCATAGCACTTCCAGCGATCATTTGGAACCTGACTTTTAAATCCCTCCATTCAAACTAATCGATGATTCTACTAGAAATTCTTATTTTCAGACAAACGTATGCTCTACGTAGATTACAAATTATATCTAGGAAAAATAAAAATTCCTTGAAAACAAATACAGAAAGAGTTACTCAGTAAAATACTTATCCCGTGATGCTATTCTTGGCTTGGTAACGTGTGCACAATACTGAACTGTACAAATAGTAATATTTTGTACCGATTCTAAATTTATTTACAATATTTAACGCTCTGTCGGGAAAATCTATATTACTGTTCAATAAAAAAAAAATATTTCAGCCTTCCGTGTAGAAGCTTATGGATTTTTTTCTTTTTGGGATTAATTGTTCTATAAACCAATTTCCAAATAAATCTGTTTTCCTTTTTACACCAATTGAATATAAAAAATAAAAATATGGGTCGATATATCTACTGAAGAACTACAAATTATACATTAATACAGTCCTGTAACTCAATTCAGTATTGTGTATAAGTTGAAAAGACAGTATATCATCACGGGATAAGTACTTTACTGATATTTTTCATCTTTCCTAAATATATTTTGTAATCTACGTAGAGTAGTAGCATCGATTAGTTTGAATAGAGGAATTTAAAAGTCATTTTCCCAAATGATCGCTGAACGTACGATAAATATAACTAATTATTGCTGCAGAAAAATAGTTTTGTCTACAACTGTCTAAAAATGTTTACTTTTTTTCACTAATATCAGTATGCGAAGTACGTGATTTTTTCATCATTTATATTACCATGACATAATTCAAGTTAATGAAAACATATATCCGATAAACTATGCAGCATGAACGACTTATTGATCTGTCGCAAATACCGATAGAATATGAAACTGCTTAGATTGTTGATATCAAAGATGTAGTGACTAATTTTGCCAAAACTAAAACACGGAAAATAAAGTATTTACAATTGTTAAATATCTATATTCATTGTCTTATTTATGTTAGTTCTATTATACGTGGATGACTGGATTATATATATATATATATATATATATATATATATATATATATATATATATATATATATATATATATATATATATATATTTTTAAAACAATATTATGTTTTTATATTTAAAAAAATAATGTTTGTTTTTCTATTCGTGACATATACCTTTAACAATGAACGATACTATTCTTGAACAAATTTCTGTTACCACAGATATAATAACCAAACTATTTTAATTGTTATTCAATTAAACCTTACGATAATAATAGTTTCCTAGGAAACTGCATTAATTCAAGCGATTAACGCTACGCAGAAATGACATTGCATAAATTTTTTCAAAATATTTTTGGAAAGAGAAGAAAACAAGTTCCAAAATTCGATGAAGTAACATATACAGTGGGGAATTCCACGTTTTTTATCGCCTCGGCAATAGGTAAGTTTAATATAATTGAAGAATTTTTTTCAAGACATTATAGCAAATTAAAAGGAACTTGTAATCCGAAATTATCTATAAAATATATAAGACTCCAGTTCAAAGTATTGTGCAACACAAATATTTGAATATATAACTAATAATACGCAATGAATGGTTTAGTGCCATTTGTGAGGTTTAAAATCGATAGTAGTCAATTAAAGTATGTCCTTTTTAACATTACTATTTTAATTCCTTTAATTTAATTTCTATTACTATTTGTGATAAGTACCTAGCTAATAAAATGTTAATTATGCCTTCACACGTTACTGATAATTGAATGTATTAGTTGTATAGTTAAGCAGTAGACGAGATTATTTAAATCTATCCCAGCCAGTATGTTTGCATACGCAGATCATATCGAGTGTCGTCCGTGTGAGACGTATTTGCGTGCAATGTAGATAAAACTGGGCCTTGCTCAGAGCGCTTTTGACAAAACTATTTTCATCATCCTCCCCGCTGTATGTTTTATTGCACGTCAGTGAACAATCCAGCTAGCGTCGCAATTGAGAAGTTCCTTTGCCTAATATTTTAAAATGTTTCAACAATTTGTCAGCGTACACTTCAATTGCTGCGAAGGCTGTTCATCAAAGTATTATATTTATTAAATATAATAATTTAAATAAAAAATAGCCGCCAGGGATAGGTTTGGGCTGTACGACGGGTGATTTAACATTATAGTACTTATCACTTTTAACATTAAAATGAGCCCTTGTCTGAGAAAAATACTGTGGTTAAAACACATAATATTTAGTTTCATCATATCTGACATATTAGGAATTTTCATTACCTATGGTTCGAGATACATAAAATTATTATTATTTCCAGGGATTAGCAAACAAGAAATTGACCAGTACAAGAAACAATATTTTATTGAAAACGGCTCCTTTGCAAAAATTTCCAAGTTTTACATTGCAACTTAATCTCGATATGTCGTTGGACAACAAATATCAAAATTATTAAATCCCATGCCATTTAAATTTCCAGTTAAAATTAATAAACCATTTTTTCAAAATTGGTATTTCGAAATTCTAGAACCATATCTGGACGCATTTCGCGTTCCTGGGGGATTAAAGTTTGGAATTATTTTATTCATGGATAAACAAGATACAATATTTCCAAATTTAAGCCACATTAAATTTATAGTTGCTACATCTTCACTTGACACAAATGATTTGGCTATTGCTTGTGAAATTATGAAAAATTTAAATGGACAAACAATACGAATAAAAAAATACAACAATGTTATTACCGTATTATACAAATTATCAAGTGTAAACAAAATTAAAAAAGTTCAAGAATCGCAACATCAAAAACAGAAGAAGATTAAATTTTTGAGTTCTAGTATATTCAAATTGAGGGATGGTTTTCAATCTACTCGTATATGTGCTTTTTGTAGACGATGCAAAAATTTAATGTCATTTAAAAAATAAAAATAAATATAAACATATTTTAAAACAGAATTTATTATATTTTGTCTTGACGTTCGTAAATACGTACTGTATAAAGTTCTCAGTATCTAAAATTTCTGTTATTGACAAATAATAAGAATAATAAAAGTGTAATTTCTATATGTCCATGTTGACAAGGACTTTCCGCCTACTTATATTTCTGACCGTCTTCTTTCTGTTGGTAACCAAGTTGTGATAATTCTTGTTTACCTGTCGTCAATTAGTTGCGCCTTATGTCGTGTCCATCGTCATTTGGATTTCGTTATTACTTTTTCTACTTCTTCTCTTTTTGTTCTTCTAGTTCTTCAGTTATTAATCTATCTCTTAGAATTACCCTTGTCATAATTCTTCTTACTTTTCATTGTAAGACTTTTAAAGATTCAAGTTTTTCAAGAATGATACAAATTGTTAGTCTTTATAACATTTTTCTATCATTATTTATTATAATGTTATAGTAATATTAAGTGCATAAATATGGCCGGTGTGACGTCATCTCAGTCTAGTTTCGGCAGAGTATACAGCTCGTTCGTCGAGCGCGTATCTGTTTTCTGACTAGTTTTTTATTAGAATCGTTAATTCTTTCATTGGTTGATTGATAAAAAATTACTAACTTTTGCGTTTACGATTGATCAAATAATAAAATACCGCTAAAAAGTATCTTACATTGAGCATGGATGAATATAATAAATTGTTTACAATAACTTTTTATATTCTCATTTCGTTTTTTTTTTTTGTGAAAGAAAGAATTTGAACTAATTTGTTAAGCGATCAGTCTTTTTGTATATTTGTATATTATATGAACTACCATATTACGGCTCGTTGAGTGCGGACCCACTGTAATTGAGATTAAGTGCCTGTTGTACAGCGTAACATAAATAAATAACATATTAGGATGACTGAAGTGTTTTGCGATGTATCAGAGATGTTAGTTCTTTTTGATTTTATTGAGTTGGCCTGTGAATCTTGAGAACCCTGGATCGATTCCCACAGCCGACAAATAATTTTCACCAAATTAAATCTACTCTTGTGGCTCCCCCCTCCACTAACATCTTTGTGGGCCGCGAAGAAATATATCACTTACCAAGATCTGTTACGGCAGAGTGCCACACTCAGTAATGAGTAAAAGGCAAGATGATATATTTATCTACTTGCATAGTGTTACAAAGTACGAAACACAAGGCGCCTCAAATTTCTTGGTTTATGATAATATGTGTACTCATGTAAATCGTCCTGTTCACTGTTTTTTTACAAACAAATTATAAATATACGAAATGTATTGCCTGAACTTATACTATCACCTCTTTAAATGAACAAAATGTATGTGACAAACTTGACAAATTTGTTCTAGCTTTTCGAATGTCGTGTAAACAACCATGTTCCTTTGCAAATCGTTGATATTTTGTAACGCTCAAGTTTATAATATTTGTTTGATTTGTATTGTTTTATTAGTTCCGTACATTCGAAATTTGTATTAACTACAATTAAAATTCAGTTATTCTTAATTTACGATTGTAGATTTTCGCTCTGCAAAAAGCTACTTTCAAACCATGGTATACAAATAACTATTATACTGATAATTTGAATAGTAAAACTTTAATCCACATATAGAATTTAATCAAGCCGTTATACTCAGTTGCCAATAAATAATCACATACAGCAGGTGTTGACAGAGAAGGGAACACCATTTTTTACTCTAAGCTGAGACATAAAAATAATTAACTAATTAATTTTTGTATATCATAGTGGATCTATAATAATAGTTTGGTTATCAGATACTGCTAAATATTACGCAATAAATGGTCAACTAGTTACAAAAAACATTGGTGTTTCAACGGATGGATATCTAATTTCTTCAAATATCACATTGTGAAACAAGTACACAGTTTTAGAAACGTAAGAATAAATAGTTGTATCATTTATAAATATTTATATTAGTATTAATGTGTTTTTATTTTACAACTACATGGAAAGTGATAGCGTTTTATTTATATCATTTTATTATTACACTTTATAACGATGCTCACGTGTGGTGGGCCTCGTCACCCGCCCGGTCGAACCTCGGCTAGGCTCATGTCGAAGTCGGTGTGGGTACGACAAGTTTGTGTGAGAAAAGCTCGGGGCGCCAGACGATCTGTGCCTCAACAGTTCGACAAAGGAGTGATCGTCAAAACCTACGGACGGGTTCGGCGCTAAAACGATTTCTAAATATCGGTGGGGAAGTAAACTAGTCGTATACTGAACACAAATATACATATATTGAAGGTAAACCTATACAAAACAAAAATAATGATCGCTCTAGTTATTGACAGAGTTACTCGCCAGGATAACGAGACGTGGGAACATCCAGTCAAGGATACACGCACCGGAGAAGATGACGGATTGTAAAGCGTAGTGAAGGGGCGCTGTGTCCACTCTAGCACGTAGGATCGTTGTTGTTGCCAACGTGGCATAAAACTGGAACAATACGGCGCAACGAACGTCGATGAATCGGAGGTACCTGCGATGTATACGACGGTAGCCGACAATACTGAACTCTCAATCAATCCTACTACTACCACGAAGCACGAGCTACACAACACTGGTGCAACAATAAACCAAATAACTAAATGGTGCCAAGCTTGACTAGACTTCTTACAATAGCGATACAGGTAAGAATTATCAGTCGTGAGTACTGAGCGTAAATAACAAATATACAATAATGTAAAATAAAATGATAAGGCTTAGCTGTGCTCTCTCTGCCGAGGGTAGCCAGGACGCTGCCGGTGGGCGATGACTGGGTGCGGTCCGTCCACGGAGGAGCGTGACGTAACAGGATCCAAGGTCGTTCCTCAGGAATGACTCGGTCGCAACAGCACGAAGACCCAGGAACAAACGATGAAGATGCGTGACGTAAATGTAGCTCAAACACGATGAAATGTATGAGCTTGAGATGAGAAACCAAGCACACAAAACGGAAAGTCAGGAAAAAATCAAAATAAAAATGAGAATAGGAATGAAAAGCCTGAAAACAAAACCGAGATTAGCCGACTTGCATAGTTGATGACACTTGTTAATGTATTGAATTTAAAATAAACGATATAAGAAAACTATACTAGTAGTTTACCTGAGTTAGTATGCGGCTTGAAGTGAATTTTATGAAGCGATCAATGGTCCGGAATATTCCGTACTTAATAATTACTTTAATTATTATTCTCTTTGAGCGGTAGCGACACTGATCCAGTAAACTGGGCAATTTCGTTTTTAAACTTATCGCGAATTTGCAAAAAAATGTCGCACAGCTCTCTCGCTCAAAACTGGTTAAACAGTGAAAAAAAATTATTAAAACCGTTAAAATTCAACGCATTTCCGGCGACAAGTAAAATCAAGTAAAATACCATAAAGTGTCATCTACCCCTGCAAGGCGTCCATCGTCGAATTGTACGACAGCATAGCAGTGACAGTTGCATACGCAGCCGTAAATAACTAGTGTTCTGACTTGCCGTTGTGCAGCACCAGAGATGTCAAAAACAGATGAAGGTGAAATGTTGACAGATGACTAAATGATAACACAGGTGATTGAACAGAAATAGAGCAGACATAAGGTAAGTACACAAGAAAAGGTGAAATGTAGTCAAAATGAAATACAATACTGATGTTATGGTTTTCAGGTGATTATAATGATGATGAAAATGAACGATGGGGTGAATCCTAAATCTAACTGTAACAACTTTTATGGGAGTCATAGCAACAACGATTATCGTATTACCTGTCAGTTTATTTCAAGCCAGGCTCTACCTATTTTTAAGCTAATTTTTAACATTTTCAATTTATTATTCTGCTTATTTATTTTAATGTAGAATTTTATTCTTAACAACATTTATATAAGGGTTTTTTCTCTAGTATTAAGGGAAGCAGGAAATTGTAAAAATATGATTTTACATGTCAAAGTCCTATGTTCCGGTGTCGCGGTCACCATCCTGTACTTGGGTAAATTATTAGCTGAGTTGGTCTGAGATAGATTTGATCTTTATATTTCATCCCTTAGAAGCATCTGGGTTTTTTTTATATAAACTTATACATGGCAATAGATATCTCCCATGGAAAACAACAACAAATATATAGTGGAAGTTTAGTTTTTGGATTGGCAAAATATAGTGTTGCCATGTTAGAAATAACAGTTTGTTCATACGTAGTTGTTTTTTTTTTGCACAATTTAATTTTCTATTTACGTTTCATTCTCGTACGAAAAGACCGGATAAGCGACATTAAGTTTTACATAATAAACAAAACACAACTAATTGAAAATATTTTTGTAACAATCCACTTCATTCACATTTGTAATAGTAGAACTGTAATCTGCATCACATAGCGCGAATTTTTACAGACATGAGATAGTATATTAAAGTATAAGTTTTATAAGACATGTTATTTTCGCACGCGACAACGTTTTGAAAACGAGCCGCATGCAAGATTTCTGAAGGACAAGTGCGATAAAAGTATCTTATTTTTATTTTACATTTTTCATGAATTAAAAAAGACAAATCTATAAATTTGTCTATTTATTTTTGTTCTGAATATACCTACATTTCCTTCAAATATTTTTTTTGTTTATATCTACGAGTAATAATTTCAATAGCCTTACTTTCGTTTCTAATACCATATTCTGTTGCTTTACAATCGGCAAACGAATTATACAACTTATTTTTAACTATAATCGCTGTAGATGTTGCTTTCCGCTTTTTGCAAGTCCGTACGAAATGCGAGGCAGTATAACATGTTTTCGCCTTTCTTCCTTCCAAAGCTGTTCAATAAACTGGCCTATAATATGTTGGAAAATATAATTTCGGTCAGCATTTTTAATAATATTAAAAAATATTTCTTTTCTCTTCGTTGCTTATATCAGGTTCCGGATTTTTGGTATATATATAATACGTGAGGCGACAAACAATTTTCACCAATTTAAATCTACCCCTGTGGCTCTCCCCCCACTAATATCTTTGAGGGCCGTGATTTGACGGCTGGTAACCGCACTTCACGCGCAAAAATCTATCACTTACCGTGATCTGCTTAGGCAGAGTGCCACACCCAGTAATGGGTAAAAGGCATGATGATATATTTATTTATTTATTTATATATATATATATATATATATATACCGGGTGGTGCTCGGTGAGTGCGAACATAGGAATTTAACATGGGATATTAGTTTTATGCAATTTCCTGCTCTCCTGTACATTTTACGGAAAAAACTGTAGAGGGAAGATTTGTTCAAAATTAAAAGTTACCCATGAAACTGTTTTTACATGTTTTATTAAGTTTTTGGTTTAGCCGTAACATTAAAAATAAATTTCGAAATTTCTGTTACTTTGTAGCAATAGCCATGACTTTTCTTTTATTTTTATGACAAATGCGTTAAATGTCAATTTTTGATGTTTATTAAAGTTAATCTTATAATTTAAATTAAATCTTTGTGTAAGCTATAAAATGAATGTTTATTCAAACGAAGAACGTGTCTTCATTATTAAAAATTATTATGGAGGAAATAGTTATAGGAGGGTGCGGGATTTATTTTCAATTAAATATGAAGATAAACCAATTCCAAGTGTATCAACAATTTCAAAACTGGTTACAAAATTTGAGAGTACAGCTAGTGTAGCTGTGACCGATGGTAATGAAGGCAATAATAATAATAACAGAATACGTCATAACGAAGTGAATGAAGAATTGGTATTGGCTATGATATCTCAAAATTCAAGATACAGCATGAGACATATTGCTTCTGAATGTGGTTTGCATCATTCAACAGTTCTGAGAATTTTAAAAACACATGGATATAAATCTTACAAATTTCAAACACATGAAGAACTTCTTTTGGCTGATTTTGAAACTAGAAGTACATTTTGTGAAATTATGCAAGAAAAGGCAAATCGGGACCAGCACTTTATTTCGTCGATTTGTTTTACAGATGAATGTACATTTACTTTAAATAATGAACCAAATGTTCAGAATACTCGTATGTGGACCACAGAAAATCATCATTTAACTGTGTGTACAGGTACCCAATATCCTGAGAAAATTAATATTTGGGTTGGAATTTTTAAGAACAGGATTATACCATTTGAAATTATGGGAAATTTAAATTCTGATATGTATTTAGAACTTCTGCAAAATCATATAGGTCCTGCATTGGATGAGGCAGCTGCAGTAGATGAGGATATTTGGTTCCAGCAGGATGGGTGCCCGGCTCATTATGGAATAAATGTGCGGGAATATTTAGATTTGGTTTTTCCTAATCGGTGGATTGGTCGTGGTGGTGGAATAAATTGGCCTGCAAGATCTCCGGACCTAGCTCCTTGCGATTTTTTTTTGTGGGGGCATCTTAAAAGTAAAATTTACTCTAAACACTACGAAAATTTAGATTTACTAAGACAAGCTATATTCGAAGAATGTGATAATATTACTGACATGCAATTAGCCAATGTTAGAACTTCGTTTTACAATAGACTTGGTTATTGTCTTGCTGAAAATGGTGGCTTGTTTGAACATTTATTGTAATTTCTTTATTTTTTTATGTAGGTATATTAAATAATATTGTTACAATTATTACTTATTATTTCACATTAAATTATTGTAATTTAAAATTTAAAAAAAAAATTGAAATTGTTGATAAACTTGAAACTGATTTATTATTAAATATGAAAATAAAACTTTGTTCAAAGAATAAAAAATGTGATTTTTTTGATTTAATTTAAATTATAAGATTAACTTTAATAAACATCAAAAATTGACATTTAACGCATTTGTCATAAAAATAAAAGAAAAGTCATGGCTATTACTACAAAGTAACAGAAATTTCGAAATTTATTTTTAATGTTACGGCTAAACCAAAAACTTAATAAAACATGTAAAAACAGTTTCATGGGTAACTTTTAATTCTGAACAAATCTTCCCTCTACAGTTTTTTCCGTAAAATGTACAGGAGAGCAGGAAATTGCATAAAACTAATATCCCATGTTAAATTCCTATGTTCGCACTCACCGAGCACCACCCGGTATATATATATATATATATATATATATATATCTTCTATATATATAAAAGAAAGTCGTGTTAGTTACACCACTTATAACTCAAGAACGGCAGAACAGATTTGGGTGAAAATTGGTAGGGAGGTAGCTTAGAGCCAGGAGACGGACATAAGATACTTTTTATCCCCTTCGACAGCGTTCCCGTGTGACTTGACATGAAACGTCAGTCACTATAAAACGTGGTATAACAAAAAAGAATCAAACTTGGAATAACAAAACGCAAATGACAGCTATGTAATTAACGTATAATGACAGCTATGTAATGACGTATAGATGACAATTTGATATTTGTAAGAAATCAATATTCAAACTATTTCTATTAAATAAATAATTAACAATTATAATGTAATGATAGTGCCATTGCCCATTCGTATAAACAGTGAAGTCAACTATAAAACTCGGTATGGTTGATAATTTGAGTTTTCAAAAATACAATGGTTGTTTCCAAATGACGTCTTTGGGGCAGATATTATCGAAGAACGAGGATTTAATCCGACATTTAAGGTATTTATTTTTGTACTTACATAGAATGTAGTTAAAGAATAACTTACTTTATCTACTGGTATCTATTATATTTGCTAATTCTGAACTCTACTCTCCCACCCAAAAATATTTGCTAATTCGGAACTCTACTCTCCCACCGAAAAAAGTGTTTATAACCCAGTTAATACTGTCTGGTTTTTATTTTGTAGATACAAGGACAGATTCACCATCGAATTGGATCATTATTACCTTTCGAAGATACACAGAATAAATTTTTACAAATATATTTCATGGGCAACATGGAAGAACAACTTGATCGACGCCTAGCGATCAATGCAGGAATGAAGCGAGCAATTCTTCAAGACTTGCAGTGTCTGCTTCATGAACATCATGCGTTGGTCAAGTTGTTTAAGAGTGCTTTAGAGCGCATGCCAAATGATGACTATAAAGTTGTCATCAAAGCAGATAAACGACCATCTGGAACACACGAACGCACATTTAATGCTCCAACATTAGACGAAGTTGCCATCCTGATTGTTGGTGAACAATTGGAAAAACGCGATATTGTGCTTACACGTCGCGATACTGGGCAACTGCAACAAATATCTGAAACTCATCGATCATATGACGCATTGCAATACCCGCTGATGTTTTGGCAAGGAGAAGATGGATATTATTTTAATATTAAAATGATAAATCCATTGAATGGTGAGTATCAGTATCATAATTTATTTCATTTATTTGTGAAAGACACTGATTTAAAATAATGCTTATTAAAAAAATGGTTAATGTCTGTATTGTTTGCCTTTGAAATGGTTAATTATCAAATTTTTAATTTCAGGTGAAGAAACTACAAAGAAAGTTAGCTCAATGAATTATTACGCATATCGTTTGATGATTCGTCAAAATGCTGACAACTATTTGCTGCGGTTTCGTCGATTGTTTCAGCAGTATTGCGTTGACATGTATGTAAAAATAGAAACGGAACGTTTATCATTCATTAGGTTGAACCAAGCCAAACTGCGTTCTGAGGAGTACATCCATTTACGTGATGCAGTTAGTACTGAAGGAAATGCAGCTAATATTGGTCGATTAACTATTCTGCCGGCGACGTACATTGGTAGTCCACGTCATATGCATGAATATGCACAAGATGCAATGACATATGTTCGTCTTTACGGTCGGCCAGATCTCTTTATTACTTTTACCTGTAATCCAAAATGGATAGAAATTACTCAATTGCTGCTTCCCGGACAAACATCAAGTGATAGACACGACATCACAGCACGTATATTCAGGCAAAAAATTCGGTCCCTGATGAACTTTATTGTTAAACAACGCGTCTTTGGAGATACTCGATGCTGGATGTATTCAATCGAATGGCAAAAGCGAGGCCTGCCGCACGCACACATTCTTATTTGGTTAGTGGAAAGAATTCAGCCTGACCAAATAGATGATATCATATGTGCCGAGATTCCTGATCATGAAGTCGATCCAGACCTACATGATGTTGTTACTACTAATATGATTCATGGACCGTGTGGTGCCATCAATCCCCAATCACCTTGCATGGTCGATGGAAAGTCCTCTAAACGATATCCACGGAAATTAACGGCGGAGACTGTCACTGGCAACGATGGTTATCCGCTGTATCGGCGTCGATCACCAGATGACAACGGTCGAACTGTCACAACGAAAGTGAAAAGAATGGATTTCGTTGTCGACAACAGTTGGATTGTTCCATATTCGCCACTTATTTCTAAAACGTTCAAGACACATTGCAACGTTGAATACTGCAATTCAGTTAAGTCCATAAAATATATTTGCAAATATGTCACGAAAGGCAGTGATATGGCGGTTTTTGGATTGCAATACTCGAATACCAACGATGAAATTTCACGCTATCAAGTTGGTCGTTATGTGAACTGTAATGAAGCGATTTGGCGTATATTCGCATTTCCCATTCACGAACGTCATCCTACTGTTATGCATTTGGCGGTGCATCTGGAGAATGGTCAACGAGTATATTTCACGGCTTCGAATGCTACGCAACGTGCTGAAACACCTCCAGCAACTACATTGACCAGTTTTTTTGCAATCTGCCAAAGCGATCAGTTTGCACGAACTTTGCTTTACTCGGAGATGCCACGTTATTATACTTGGAATGCTTCATCGAAGAATTTTCAAAGACGGAAGCAAGGTGATGCGGTTCCTGGGTATCCAGATGTGCGTTCTACTGATGCTCTTGGTCGTATGTATACAGTTCATCCAAAGAATGATGAATGTTTCTATTTGCGGTTGTTGCTGGTAAATGTGCGTGGGCCAACGTCATTTGAGACACTACGAACTGTTAATGGTGTAATATTCCCAACATATCGTGCTGCATGTGAAGAATTGAACTTATTAGAAAACGATACCCATTGGGATACGACAATCGCTGAAGCCATTATCTCTGCATCTCCAAGTCAGATACGCACATTATTCGCTATCATAATTTCGACATGTTTTCCATCAAACCCATGTAACCTGTGGCACAAATACAAGGATAATATGTCAGAAGATATTTTACATCAAATTCGTGTCAGTTCCAGAAATCACGATATTGAGATGAATGAGGAGATACATAATCGTGCTTTACTCTTGATCGAAGATATGTGTTACCTCATGTGCGGTAATTTATTAATCAGGTTAGGAATGCCAGCGCCATATCGTGAAATGAATGACGCATTTAATCGAGAATTGGAACGGGAACGTGAATATGATCACCAGGAATTAGATTTAGTAGTTCAAACGAATGTACCCCTGTTGAATTACCAACAAAAGGAAGTTTATGATACTTTAATGAAGGCAATCGATGATGAAAATGGTGGTTTATATTTCCTAGATGCCCCTGGTGGAACTGGCAAGACATTCCTCATGTCATTAGTTTTAGCAACTGTTCGGGCGAGATCCAATATAGCGGTTGCAGTTGCTTCTTCTGGAATAGCAGCCACATTGTTAGAAGGATGCCGTACGGCTCATTCAGCATTAAAATTACCGTTAAATCTTCAAACTATTGAAGAACCAACGTGTAATATTGCAAAACACTCAGCAATGGCCAAAGTTTTAGCGGCATCGAAAATCATCATCTGGGACGAATGCACAATGGCGCATAAACGTGCATTAGAAGCACTTAACCGAACATTAAAAGATTTACGCAATGACTCGAGATGTTTTGGAGGAGCAATGATTTTACTGTCTGGCGATTTCCGCCAAATACTGCCAGTAATTCCAAGATCTACGGCTGCCGACGAAATAAACGCTTGCCTCAAATCGTCAAATCTATGGCGCTATGTGAAGAAACTGCAGCTGACAACAAACATGAGAGTTACATTGCTTAATGATACATCTGCTGAAGATTTCTCGGAGCAATTGCTGACTATCGGTAATGGTCAAGTACCTGTCGATGAATCGAGCGGATTAATATCATTTCCAAATAATTTCTGTAATTTTGTCTCATCAAAAGACGAACTTATCAACAATGTATTTCCAAACATTATTTCTAACTACAAAAATAATGAATGGTTGAGTGAGCGAGCAATTTTAGCGGCTAAGAATAAAGATGTAGATGAGCTGAACTACATAATTCAAAATAAGATCATTGGAACAATGCATTCATTCAAATCTATTGACTGCGTCACAAATGAAGATGAAGCCACCAACTATCCAATTGAATTTTTAAACTCTTTGGACGTGCCTGGCTTACCACCGCACAATTTACGCCTAAAGGTTGGCTCAGTAGTAATCATGCTTCGAAACATAAACCAACCAAAACTGTGCAACGGTACGCGTTTGGTGGTTAGAAAATTGATGAACAATGTAATTTACGCTACGATAATGATAGGAAAATTCAAAGGTGAGGAAGTTCTTATTCCGAGGATCCCGATGATCCCAACCGATATGCCGTTTGAATTTAAAAGAATTCAATTTCCGATACGTCTTGCATTTGCCATGACCATCAACAAATCACAAGGCCAATCCTTAAAAGTTTGTGGTTTAAATCTAGAACATTCATGTTTTTCCCATGGTCAATTATACGTGGCATGTTCACGGGTCGGAAGACCATCTGCGTTGTTTGTTTTTGCGCCTGATAATAAAACAAAAAATGTCGTGTATCACAAGGTACTTAAGTGAAGAGCAACCTATGTACTAAAATACAGAAATAATAATGAATGATTAATGTAGGTATTTATTTTTTTTGTATTTTTTCCAATGAAAAAAAAAACACAATCTGCTTATTTATTGCCATTAAGGCGGAACAAAGTTCGCCGGGTCAGCTAGTATATATATATATATATATATATATATATATATATATATCTACAGCTTCCTTCTCAAGTTCACAACTATAACAAGTTTGTTTTGAAGTAAACCTCATGTCTTATGGATAGCATACGGTTTTATTTTGCTTATAGCCGATTTAACCATAGATGTAGAACAAGCATTTTTAATTTTTGAGGCATTTATTCGCCCGGCACGATGTCCAAACCATAATTTTGTGGCTGTAAAAAATATTTTAAAATTTATAACTTCCATTTAAGTAGTACATAATATGCACTTACCGCTCTTTTTCCTAGTAATTTCTTCTACTTTCTTGCAGGTTTCGGGTGTCACATCAATAGATACATTGAATGCTTTAGAACAAAGGTCTTCTAAAGTTAATGTTCTACGTTCATCCTCAAACAGTTTCGTGTCTGAATCTCGTAGCAGAATGGAGCGGTTACCGACATAACTGACAATGTCATTCCTGAGGAGAATACTATAATTACTACATGTAATTTGGAAAGAAGGTGTTTGATGAGAACAGTTTTCAACATAATCAGAGAAACATTATAAATATTTTTCTGGAAATGTAGTACGACGAGCAAACAAAAGACGATGAAGGATAAGTATAATTAGTAACAACGATACACACAGATGATTGACGAAATTGTCTCGAAGGTGCGATGGTAATCAATTTAGCCAATTTGGTTCACAGCACTAATTATTTTTAACTAAATCTCTGTTTAAATTAGGACACAGACAATTTGTGTTTGCAATCATTTACTTTAAGATACGATAAGATGACATAGATAAAAATACAACCACAAGCGCAATATTTTAGTAATCTAGAGTCGAGAGTGTTACTTATATTTTCTTAAACAAACTTAAATTTAAAACAAAATACAACACACAATTTGTGAAATAAATAACTGATGTATTTAAAACTGGTTATTGGAAATTTTGTACATGCCAATTATAATATTTAAATATTTTCTAAAATTTAACATATCCATTAATGGAGTAATTTTGCTTATAATGTCCAAATGATGTGTCTGAAGAAGTAGAGAACTCGGAATTTCAGATATATTAATGATGATAGTACAATTTTGCATAAATTTTTCAATTAAATCCGGAGTATAGTCCATGAAGGTGTTGTCCATAATAACAACAAATTTGAAACTGTACTTAACAGGAGCCCTAAATCTTCTAAGTGCGGGTCCAACATACTCCTCTCGCCAATCATCGATGAGGGGTGTTGGAACCTGCACTTCTTCACGGTACTGCAAAATTTTAATTAATTTGGATGATTCTGATTGGAGTCCGGTAATTCCAATTTGTTTTAGCTGATAATTTTGTACTCCAGAATGTCCTTGTTGAATAACTGAAAATTATAATAATGTACTTTATTAATATTTATATGATATGACTTAAAAATTTAGATTTCATCTTCTCGTGTTTATAACATGTTTCATAATATGTTATAGTTTGTCTTTAGAGACATTTAAAAATGTTCAGCCATTTCGAAAAATGGGCGTCTTTAGATTTTAGCCGAAACAAAACAAAAGAAATGTCCAGCAGTACGATGGTGTGATTAGCGTTACGGTATTCGAATCCGAGGATTACGAATTCTAATCCCACTCAAATTAAAGATATATTAATTGGAATTATGTTGCTGTAGTATAGAGTAAGAAGTAAATAAATAAATAAGATAAATCAAAAATGAGTTTTTAATTGACCTACAAATATAATGTACTTGTATTTGTTTCAAGCCCGAAATTTACCACATTGAGATTTGACGACCCACTCTGTGATTTGGCTAAACTATACAACGTAGATTCATGATTATTGCAACAAGAAAACTGAACACTTATTTTTATTGCAAAAAAAAATAATTATAACAAAATTCTATAAAATTTACTTGATTTACTGGAATTAATAGCGCTGCCGGTGTAAAATTTAGATTTACCAATTTTAAACACATCACTATCAAATTTCGAATTGTGTCTTCTTCGAAATAAGCGGCGAAAAACTCTAAATATTGAGCACATTTTACTTGCGTTCAAAAATACAAGTAATTAATGCTGGTTTCTTGGAAACTACTATTATTGTTGAATTTTAGTAGTAGTTATACTTGTAACAATTTAAATTGTATTGATTCTTATAAGTACATTGTAACCGAAACTTGTTTAAAAGTTCGATACCCAAGTAACAATGAGTGATGCTAAACTTAATAGTGTAACGTTCAATTCTTCTTCGCGCGCATTTTTGTACAACTTGTGCTGACAGCCGTTCCGCGCTGTGTGGCGTTGCGCAGCGGAAGCGGTCATGGTTCTCTTGCTGGCAGCCCGTGAATGAGGCGACACGTGTTTTCTGTTACCGCTGTGGAATTTGCTTTACTTGAACGACATTTAAATTTTATAATCGTTGATTATTTATTCTGCGTTGAACTAACATCCTAAGTAAGTAGTATTCTAGCTTATTTTATCATATTACAACGTTTTTGGTTGTTGATGCTCAATCTAGTTAGCGTGCCTGTGAAAACAGATGTCCGTTTCCCACGTGGACCCGGCATCGCGGTCTGGGAGCAATAGCATAATTTTAGTTACAGGTAGCGTGAGTTTCGTTTTAGTATTCCGGTCTCTAAATTTATTTCTTTTTGTTTGGATTCTTACCTATCACGGCAAATAATTATTTTACACCGATTAAAATTTTGGGAGGGTTAATTTTTTATATTAAATCTGTAAATTTGGGTTATAAATCATCTGTGTTGTGAGCACCGTAATCGACAGCGATTCCATTTCTTAACGGCGGCTCTGTTCATCTCAATGTCATCATTCATCGAGTGGATGTGAGTTTGCCTGTGACAGACGATTGGACTTAGACGTTTTTGGACGATCCCGGAGTAAGTCTTGTGCCGTAGCACTTTTTGCAGGTTAGTTTACAACCTGGTGAGACGTAGAGTTTCAGTAGCGCTGTAGTTTAAGTGTTTTAGTTATAAGTTTGTTTGGTTGGCTTGAATTTTTAGTATAGTTAATTAGTTTTGGGATAATTCACAGCCAACACTAGTTACTGAAACTCTGGGGCTCTGATGTTCTTGATGCGCTCGCATCATTCGTCGCGAAAGTCCGTTTTCTGCAAATCACTTTCATCTTATCACCCCTTTTTTTCCCTCTCTTCCTCCCTGCTTTCCGTAAACACCATCAAAGATTTTGTTAGTTCTCAAATTTTGCTTTGTAATCATTGACAGTAGATTCGCAATATATTTGTAACTTTGTTTATGTTCATACTTGTATCTTTATAAGTAATTTTTCTTTTGAGAGCTCATAGTTAGAAATAGTTTAGCTGTTTAGAAGGAGTTGTGCTTCATGTTGTGTTTAGTATTAAAATCATTTACACAATATTGTTTGAACTAGTTACTGGCGCTGTGTTGTACTGTTTTAGCGTTGATACCAGCCAGAAGGGATCATAGGCTGAGACGATAGCTGATTCTGGGTGCGATTCGCGTGCGGCTAGGATCCTGCAATAGCACGACTACGTTCACCTCGAACACACCAGAAAACCTATCCTGTCGACTGCCACTGACTGTCGATCGTACTCATCAGCTGCTGAATACTATCTCACTGGCAGAAATTCACGCCTGAATTACTCTGAATCTTACGGACAACTACAACACCGCCTGCCTTCACTAATACGTCTTCTCGAGGAAATCTCCGTGCTGACCGTATACCTACGTTAGCCAGGGAGCCCCGCTTACCACCCAGAAGCTCTTGAATCTCCAGCAAGAAGATTATTAGCTAGCTTTAGTTTACACACACAATTTGCTGCACAAACTGTAAGTTCATTTTTTGTTTGCTCTATTAATTTTTTGCATCATTCCTAAGATTGTATGTTACGCTTTAGCTCATTGAGTTTTGTATTCACCATTTAGCTCTCATTAAATTGTACACTTTTATTTAGTGTGTATTCCTCTTTCTTCCCATCTAGTTCCAAGTCACTAGATTCTTTTTCAGCCATTATTTCAGACTTGGTGGCGCTCTCTTTACCCCGACCCGCTCGTGCAACTAACATCCGTCGGTTACTTTTGTGGGCGTTCTCGTAAGTTTTTACCCGAAAAGGCGTCACAATAGTTACGTTATTTTAAGGTTACCTCTAAGTTATTTCTAACTTGTCATATTTTAGATGTTTGATTCCACCTGTAACCTTTGATGATTTTACATTTTCGTTGAAACATCCCGATGTTCTAAACGTAACGCCCAAGTATACATAGGAGGTGGTAGTTTTTATTTCTTCATTCTTACAATAGGTTTTGATGGGTAACGCTGTCAAAAGCTTTCTAAGAGTCGACGAGAATGGTGTATGACATCCCCTCTATGTGACTTAAAAATCTTGATTGAACAATTGTGGAAAACAGAAATAAGTTATCTATACAAGATCTATTTTTACGAAACGCTGACTGGACTGGCAAATTAACTCAAGTCACGAAGTAAATAATCCCTGCAGCTGCAATCTATAGTGAAATATATTTAAAATTAACATAAAGATCTATGCAGGTCCAGTTTGATCATTTGGCGAACAAGAGCGCAAAATCTAAGTTACCTATTCATAATTAATTTAAAAATTATATGTAAATATGTTCATATAAATAGTAAATTATTTAGTAAAAGTACATAAGAAAATAAAATATATTTAATATTTGTATTAGATATAAATACAAAACAGATTTTTTAGGATTTCAGTAATAAATACTTTTTATTCGGGTTTCTTCAGGACCCTATTTAAATATAATAATAATATTAACAATAAAAATAACTAATATAAAATACATACTTATAATTTATAAATAGGTAATACAATTTTTTTTTGAAGAAATAAATAATATTGGTAAATATCATAAATTATAAAAGCAGAAATATATATTTTAAATGAAAATGTCAAATATTTTGTATACAATAAATAAAAACCGTTATTAGTTTATTAAATAATATTTCAACCAAAAAATTTTGTAAAATATGGGTGTGTAGGTATTCATAGCAATTAAATCTTGAATATCATATATGTTGTTAATATTATTTCTTAAATATGATGCATTCAAAAAATAAACTTTAAATTTTTTCTTCTGTATCAAAAATTGTAACATTTTCAAAATCAAAATATCAAATTATGGAGCAATGTTTGAAATTATAAACATTTCTACAGTATAGAGAGTCAAAAATACCAATGCAGAAGATTTGTGCAATGAATTTAAAGGGATTGGAAGAAGTATTTCTGAAGATTCGTCAGCCCTAAACGAACGTAATATCATAGGTAAAAATAAATTAAACGGGAGCATACCTGACATCTATATATGATATTGCTAACTCTCACTGTTTCTGTAGTAAGTGGGGAGAGAAGTTTCTACTAAATAAAGTTAATAAAAACATATATCCGATAAACCATGCAGCATGAACGACTTATTGATATGTCGCAAATACCGATAGAATATGGAATTGCTTAGAATGTTGATATCAAAGATTTAGTGACTAATTTTGCCAAATATAAAACATGTAAAATAAAGTATGTATAATTGTTAAACATCTATATTAATATTCTTATTTATGTTAGTTTTATTATACTTGTATGACTGGATATATATATATATATATATATATATATATATATATATATATATATATATATATATATAAATTATAAAAAATCTATATTACCTGCAGAGCAGTACCTCAAATGGTAGCTTAATATATATAAATAGTAGCTTAATATATATAAATAGTAGCTTAATATATATAAATAGTAGCTTAATATATATATAAATAGTAGCTTAATATATATAAATAGTAGCTTAATATATATAAATAGTAGCTTAATATATATAAATAGTAGCTTAATATATATAAATAGTAGCTTAATATATCTAAAATCGTTTTCAACGTGATTTTATTCAGAATAAAAGAAATAAATACAATATTGGAAATATTGAACATATATAGATATAAATTAGGCACCTGAATAAAAGAATTAAATTACACGTCCTTTCAACAAGTAAGTGAAGTATGAAATGTCAAACATAATTAAAACAAATTAATTAAACAGTAACAAGTAACATAACCTACTTATAACAACGGAGTTTATATAATACGAGTATCTAAAGGTAGCCAACCTTTACACCTCCCCTTCTGGAGACGCTTTATGCGGGCAAAAAGGAAGCAATTTACTAGAATGGAAATAGTTGGATATTTTTTTCTTCTTTCCGCTAGCAACTTCATAAAACGATGGAGAAATCTGTCTGACAATTGGATATGGTCCAATTCTAACTTGATCTAACTTTTTACGATTTAATTTATTTCCATTTTCGATATAGACTAATTCATCAACTTTGAATGTGTACTGTTGTCGATTCTTATCTATACGATTCTTATTTATTTGGAAACTGTTCATAGAATTTTCGAAAGCTATTTTGCGGTTTTCTTCCAGAGGTGAATTATCGTCTATCTGAAGAGGTGATATCGTAGATTTCTTTCCAAATAATAAGTATGATGGTGCAAAATGTGTGCAACTATGTATGGTATCATTATATTCGTTCACACATTCTTGTGCGAGGATTGACCAAGCTCTATTATTTTCATTATTTATTTTGCATTTTAGCCGATTCACTAATGTTTGATTTAAACGCTCGTTAAGTCCATTTGATTCAGGATGATCAATGCATGTAAAAACGATCTGTATTCCAATTTTCTTTAAATAGTTTTTAAATTGAGTTGAATTTATACCTGTATATTGGTCAGCTAATAGGATCGTAATATTATTAAGTTTTACAACTTGATTCACTAAATTAATAAAATCTTGGGCGTTCTGGAGCCTGATTCTGTATCTTGCGTGAGAACTTGCGACACCCATACTAACACAGATATGTCACATACATATAGTAAACCATCTATCGGGCATTTAAAGAACTAATGGGTATGACGTCACTTCTTGCGAGACACGCAAATATAAATGCGTGACCTCCGTAGGTCCTGTTTCTTAGTTGCGACACTACCTGTCTCATTCTAACATTATGGTTTGTCTTTTACTTTCTTGTCATTTTGTGTTATCAACGCCATATCTGCCATAAAGTTTATTAAAATTTGTTTTTGCTCCTCTGCAGCGTTCATAACACGTTTTCTATCTTCTGCCATAATAAAATCGTATAAAAAAACTACAAAACGATGTTGACAAACAATGACATGTCATTGCAACTGACAGTTATAATTTCAAAACCATTACCAACATTAAACTTGGCGCGAAAACGTAAAGCACGGAATTCCCTATGCTCGACACCAGAAAAGAATCGGTGACGTCATACATTGTACTAACGCAAATTTAATCACGCAACTGCTCACGCAAGATACAGAATCAACCTCCTGACCTTTTGTAGTTGAGATCCACGCATATCTTGTGAAATGGTCTACTAAGATATGCATATATCGTTTGGGGGATCTGTTTCCTCCAAAACCTCCGACACTATCGAGTGACAGTATTTCAAACGGTTTAGTTGCAGGACCCAATTGTGATAGCCGGCCTATGACACGACTACGACGAGTTTTATTCGCGATACAAATTTTAAAATTTTTGTAGTAGGTATGTACAGCTTTGTCGAGACCCTTGAAGTAATAATGTGGCCTGATTATAGCAATCATCTGTGCTGGACCGATGTGCCCATAATCTTGGTGTACAAGTTTAATTATTTCGTTTCCTAGTGTTGGTGAAATAAAAATTTTTAATTTTTCTTTTATTTTCTTTAATATTATTCCTTGTTTATATTCTATCTGTTTATCTGCTTTCATTTCAGAGAGATGTTCAGATTGGTCTTTTAATATAGTATGTAAATCTATCAAATTTACAATCTGGATCACATCTTCATTTTCGAAATATTCAAGTACTGGATTTCTAGATAGGAGGTCGGCGAGAATATTGTCTTTTCCTTTTTTATATATGATGTTGAAATTAAACTGAGATAAATATAGAATTAAGTCTCCAAGAATTTCGTCACTTCTGGCTTTTGTTTTTAGATTTTCTAACGGTTTGTGATCACTGCATACCGTAAAATTACGTCCAATTAAGTAGTACTGCCAAAATTTAATTGCGTCTTTGATTGCTTTGCATTCTAGGTGTATAATATCGAAGCGTTTTTCACTATTTGATAACTTTCGTGAGTAATATGCGACAGGGTGTAGTATTCCATCTTCTTGTGGTTGTTTAAGTGATGCGCCTATTCCTTTGTAACTGGCATCTGTTTCTATAAAAACTGGTTTCTTAATATCATATATCGCTAGGATTGGTTTGGAACATAAATGATCTTTGATCATATTGAAAGTTTTTTCACAATCACTAGTCCATTCAAATCTTTCCTCAATAATCGATGTAGAGGTTCAAGTTTCTGAGTGCTATTTTCTATATACTTCAAATAAAAGTTTATTGAACCCAGAATACTACGTACACCAGTTTTATCACAAGGTCTTTGAAGATTTTTAATAGAGATTAAATTCTCTTGGGCTGGTGAAACTTTGTTTTTTGAAATTGTATGTCCCAGATACTTGACGGATTTTGCTGCAAACAAACATTTTTCTAGTTTTAATTTGAATCCCTCAGCGATTGTGACTTTTAAAAATTTCTCAATATGTTGAAGATGTTCTTCCCAGGATCGTGAGAAAATTAAAATATCATCTATGTAGTTTACACAAAAGTCATCTAAATTATTTCTTCGGATGATATTTGATAATATTCTTTGGAATGTTGCCGGAGCATTCTTTAGGCCAAATGGAAGAACCGTAAACATGAATTTTCCATATTTTGTGACAAACGATGTTTTTTCTCGATCTTGTAATTTCAATGTGATACACCAGAACGCAGAATTAATGTCTAAAACTGTAAAATATTCGCAATTAACTACTTTATCGATCACATCTTGAATTGTTGGGAAAGGGAAACATTCTGGAACTACCAATTTGTTTAATTTTCTGAAATCGATACATAAACGGGATTTCTTCCCTTCGTCTTTCTTGTATGCAAGGGTTACAGGGGAAGAAAATGGAGAATCAGATTCTTCAATAATTCCAGCTTGTAATAGTGTTTTGATCTGATTTCTTATTTCTTCATCATCTGGAATTGTACATTTATATGGGCGAGAGGTGACATATTCATCTCTAAGTAATTTGATTTCTGCTTCTTTTGATCGCACTTTTCCGATATCAAATTTATCTTTGGCAAATATGTGCTTATATTTTTCAATAAGTTGTAAAACAGCTCGCTTTTCTTTATTATTTTCAATATGTTGTATATAGCTTTAAATTCGTTAATTTTAATATTTTCATTGAAATTAACTTCAATATTTTTATCTGAATCTTTAATGTTTTTTAAAGTTCGTATCTGATCATAATTAGATCGGTCTTCCTGTAGATTTATTTTCTTGTTTTTATTGCGTTGTAGAATTTTTAAATTTTCATTTTGAATCAACTTAAATTTCTTAATAGTATCAATACCAAGTAATAGATCGTAGGAGAAATTATCATTCTTTATAACGTAAGTTGTTATGTAATCTGTAATTTTTCCAATGCGTAGTTTAATTATAACCCGGGTTGAAGTGAAATTAGATCCGCTAATTGTGTTTAGTATGCCTTTTTGTTCTATTAATCTCAACTTCAGCAAATCAGCAATTCGTTGGTTAATTAATGTTACATTCGATCCACAATCATATAGAGCTTTTATATTTAATTTGTCGTTAATAATTACGTTTATTTTTATCAACGGATCTATTTTCGCCGGGTTTTTTAGTTTAAATTCTTGCTATCTAGATCAATATTTAATATTTCTAATTCAGAATGTTCAATCATATTTGATTTTAATTTTTCCGTGGCCGAATGCTTATTACGACATTCTGATACTTGATGGTAACGATTTGGGAAACCAAGGGACGCACAATTTGAACATGGTTTTCGTTGTGATTCATTTTTCTTATTAATGTTAGGAACGGACTCTTTATTTAACCTTGTAGTTGGTAGTTTTTCTTTCTTCTTTCTGGTAAAAGAATCTTCTAATTTTCGGAGTTCTGTATATAATTTATCGATCGTTGTTATCTCTTCTCTATCAAGTTCTTCTTGAGCTTCAATTGGTAAACCAAAGATTATCTGGTTGATACGGGATACTGCACTACTCTTAGGTTCTACTTCTAAACATAGTTTCTCTTTTACTAGTGCGTATTCGATTAAGGATCCGCCCAAATATTTGTAATTGAAAGCTTTCCTAACAATAGACCAACCTTTATCAACAAAAACATTAAAAAAAGAATTCTTCCAAATTTCCCATGAAGTGGTTAGACCAATCTTCTTCAAATTAGTTTCATACCAATCCTTTGCCGGGCCAATGACAAAAAATCGTAAAGCCTGAATTTTTACACTATCAGAATTTATCTGGAATCGATTACATTCGTTTTCAAATCTATGTAACCATTCTGTACTATCATGTTGTTTCTTTTCGAATTTTTCTAAAACAAATTCCTTCTCGATACGATGTAGTTTCATCTCTTGAGTTGAGCACTCTCTTAACTGGTGCTCTAATCGTCTAATTTGATCTTCTAGCTCTAATTGTAGAGGCATAGACATAGGGTCACATTCTTCCAATGGCATTTCTTTGAAACAAATATTTCCGTCTTCATCGAAATATTCCTTCTGAATATCTTTGTCTATCTTTATAGCTACTGTTCTATAACCATTTACGTTTTTAATAGCAAATGTTGCATTATGTATGGGTTTTTTATTTGATAAAATAGTATGAAATTTCAAATCCTTAGATTCTTCTGGCATTAAATACCAAGTGTTTTTATTAGTGGAAATACACTGGATCACGAATTCCTTCTCAACTTTCTTCACTATTTTAACATAAAGTTGTTCCATCTTCTTACTAATTGAGATCTTGTAATTTAATTTCTAAGATCGTTTTCAACGTGATTTTATTCTGAATAAAAGAAATAAATACAATATTGGAAATATTGAACATATATAGATATAAATTAGGTACCTGAATAAAAGAATTAAATTACACGTCCTTTCAACAAGTAAGTGAAGTATGAAATGTCAAACATAATTAAAACAAATTAATTAAACAGTAACAAGTAACATAACCTACTTATAACAACGGAGTTTATATAATACGAGTATCTAAAGGTAGCCAACCTTTACATATATATATATATATATATATATATATATATATATATATATATATATATATATATATATATATATATAAATAGTAGCTTAATATATATAAATAGTAGCTTAATATATATAAATAGTAGCTTAATATATATATATATATATATATATATATATATATATGTCTCAGGATCTTTCAAGACTAGTACATTTGAACCATATGAGGATTATTATTAATAAATACGCAGGAACTTTAGAAGTTTCTGACAATATAACTTATTCTTCATAATTTTGAATAATAACAGAGTTATGAGATTTCAAACATATAACTAAAAATGTAAGGTTTGAGGCCACTACCTGTCGATAATGTAGAGTTCATTATAAATGGATGTGTTGTACGGTATACACCGATGACGTCGCGGTACGTCATTAGTTGGAAATAAAATATTCCTTAGTTGCCATGTTAAAATTATTAATATAAATTATTTTTTAAATAGATATACTTAGGTGTAAAACTGTATTTTCCTACCTACATAAGCTTTAATACAGAAGTAATTCAAAATAAACTTATAAAAAAATTTATACAATTTTCAATGTAGCCAATCTTAGGATAGACTATGATAAAATCGAATCATGTGTTTATTGTAATAAATAGAAATCAAAGTAGTAATACATTATCACGTGTAAAATTGATATGTTAAGTATAATAAAACAAGGTACAAATTATAAATAGTTATAATTCTTTTAAAGGCGTGTTGCAATTTCAATAGTATGTTGGTGAGACTGGCTATGTTTAGTTTAGTGAGTTCGTGATAGCTGTCAAGCAAAAAGGTTGTAGACGACAGTTGCAAATTTATGATAAATATTTTGAAAGAAAGAAAATTGTTGAGGACGGGGAAACTAGTACCGGGTATACCACAAAATGCTATAAATAAATTGTGGTAAGAAATAGTAAATAATTGTGGAGTAGAACCTGTCAGTGAAATCTAGCAATGGTAAACTCTGCATAAAAGCTTTTTATCATTATTAAATGTAATTGTTGTTTAGATAAAATTTTGTACGTAATACGATATGAAAACGTAATATTGTTTGACTCATATCATTTGCAAAACTCGCTTCGCTCGTTTTGGCAAATATCATGTTCGTCTAACAATATCAACCTTTTCATAACTGGTTACGTAAAAAACTATTTTCTTAATATTTTTGTTATGTAAAGATATAATATGATTACATGGTTGAATTCAGAATAAAATACTCTCGAATAGGCATAAAAATATATATGATCTCATTTAAAAAAACATAACTTTGTACACTAACGTTAGAACCACTGGTTTAATTATTTTTATATTTATCTTTATTAATTCCTTTTTTCCTTGAATGAATTTTTGTATCCTTAGATTTAGGCAAATTTCCCTAGAACTGGCAACGCAGGCTGTTAGCTACTTGTACCATTGAACTATAAAGAACAGTTGCATAGTTGCCAGCAACAAATGATATGTAAATAACAACGTTGCAAGTAATCAGATCTTTTGCGTGATACTTTAGCTGAATACTTTTACTAACGCACGTAGCACATGAACAAATGCAAAAATAGTTTTTTATATAGTTTATAAGTGAATGTAACAAATAGTTTGTTTAAAATGGTGAAAATAATTCCAAGTTGCACGGCCCGCAATACAAATGTCAGAGTAAAATAGGATTAGTTTAAGATTTGAAAATACTAGCCTTATTTATAATTACTATTACCGATTTGACCATCTTTACGCAATAAACTACGAGGGTCGTTCAATAAGTCCTTAGAAAATCCAAGAGATGGTGCTCGTAGTATCGAAAATGAATTTTTTTCAGTAAGCAGCACTCCTAACTAGTCAACTGTTAGAGTTTTAGCTTTAGCCGTCACATAGTTTCATTGTTGTTGTCAATTGTAGTAAAAAACTTTTGATTGTTTATAATAATGGATAAAAGTGAGTTTCGAGCGGTGATTAAACATCTGTATTTAAAAGGCTTAACGCCGAAAGAAATTAAAGCTGCGTTGGATGAAGTTCATGGCACATCTGCTCCTGTGTTTGCAACTGTTTACAATTAGGTGAATGAGTTTAAACGTGGCCGTACATCCACAAAAGATGAACATCGTTCCGGACGCCCTGTAGAAGTGTCTACCCCCGAAATGATTGACCAAATCCACGATATGGTTTTAAGTGACCGACGAATCAAAGTGCGCGAAATAGTTGAGGCTGCAGGCATATCACAAGGCACAGTCGCTTTAATTTTGCACGAAAAATTAGGTGTGAAAAAAATCTCGGCAAGATGGGTGCCGCGGTTGCTCACAGTGGAGAATAAACGCAATCGTGTGGTGGACTCTGAGGCTGTTTTGGCGCTTTTCCGTCGTAATCCTGAAGATTTTCTGCGTCGATACATAACTGTGGATGAGACTTGGATACATTACTACACTCCAGAGACAAAAGAACAGTCAAAACAGTGGATTTTTAAAGGCGAACGGGCTCCGAAGAAGGCGAAGACGGAGAAATCGGCTAGCAAGGTTATGGCAACGGTCTTTTGGGATGCGGAATCATCTTCATCGACTATTTGGAAAAGGGAAAAACGATAACAGGAGCGTATTATGCGTCGTTATTGGGCCGGCTGAGCGAAGAAATAAAAGAAAAACGTCCTCATTTGAAACGCAAAAAGGTCCTTTTTCATCAAGACAATGCACGTGTGCACACCTGCGCAGTTACGATGGCCAAAATTATGGAATTAAAGTTCCAATTATTGCAACATCCACCGTATTCACCAGATTTGGCCCCCAGTGACTTTTTCTTATTTCCAAACTTAAAGAAATGGCTTGGCGGACGAAGGTTTACGTCCAATGAGGAGGTCATCGCCCAAACAGAAGCCTATTTTTAGGAGCTTCCGAAATCCTACTTTTAGGACGGCTTAAAAAATTTGGGAAAACGATTAGAGAAGTGTATAGAGCTAAAAGGAGATTATGTAGAAAAATTAAAAAAAATCTACCCAAAACAAGTGTTTTTTCTACTTTTTTCTAAGGACTTATTGAACGACCCTCGTAATATAGTTTATAAGTGAATCGAACAAATAGTTTGTATATAAGAGTGAAAATAATTCAAGGTCGCACGGACCGCAATACAAATATCTAAGTAAAATAGGATTATTTTAAGATTTGAAACTACTAGCCCTATTTATAATTACAATTACCGATTTGACCATCTTTATGCAATAAACTAATATAGTTTATAAGTATATGGAACAAATAATTTGTTTAAAATTGTGAAAATAATTCAAAGTTGCACGGACCGCAGTACAAATATCAGAGTAAAACAGGATTATTTTAAGATTTGAAACTACTAGCCTTATTTATAATTACTATTACCGATTTGACCATCTTTTAGCAATAAACTAATATAGTTTATAGGTATATGGAACAAATAATTTGTTTAAAATAGTGAAAACAATTCAAAGTTGCACGGACCGCAGTACAAATATCAGAGTACAACAGGATTATTTTAAGATTTGAAACTACTAGCCTTACTTATAATTACTATTACCGATTTGACCATCTTTTAGCAATAAACTAATATAGTTTATAGGTATATGGAACAAATAATTTGTTTAAAATAGTGAAAACAATTCAAAGTCGCACGGGCCGCAATACAAATATCAGAATTAAAGAGGATTATTTTAAGATTTGAAAATTCTAGCCTTATTTATAATTACTATTACCGATTTGACCATCTTGTAGCAATAAACTAATATAGTTTATAAGGGTATGGAACAAATAGTTTGTTTAAAATAGTGAAAATAATTCAAAGTCGCACGGACCGCAGTACAAATATCAGAGTAAAACAGGATTATTTTAAGATTTGAAAATACTAGCCTTATTTATAATTACTATTACCGATTTGACCATCTTTATGCAATAAACTAATATAGTTTATAAGTATATGGAACAAATAATTTGTTTAAAATTGTGAAAATAATTCAAAGTTGCACGGACCGCAGTACAAATATCAGAGTAAAACAGGATTATTTTAAGATTTGAAACTACTAGCCTTCCTTATAATTACTATTACCGATTTGACCATCTTTTAGCAATAAACTAATATAGTTTATAGGTATATGGAACAAATAATTTGTTTAAAATAGTGAAAACAATTCAAAGTCGCACGGGCCGCAATACAAATATCAGAATTAAAGAGGATTATTTTAAGATTTGAAAATACTAGCCTTATTTATAATTACTATTACCGATTTGACCATCTTGTAGCAATAAACTAATATAGTTTATAAGGGTATGGAACAAATAGTTTGTTTAAAATAGTGAAAATAATTCAAAGTCGCAAGGACCGCAGTACAAATATCAGAGTAAAACTGGATTATTTTAAGATTTGAAAATACTAGCCTTATTTATAATTACTATTACCGATTTGACCAACTTTATGCAATAAACTAATACAGTCTATAAGTATATGGAACAAATAATTTGTTTAAAATAGTGAAAATAATTCAAAGTTGCACGGACCGCAGTACAAATATCAGAGTAAAACAGGATTATTTTAAGATTTGAAACTACTAGCCTTACTTATAATTACTATTACCGATTTCACCATCTTTTAGCAATAAACTAATATAGTTTATAGGTATTGTGACGAAGTGTGCTCGTCACAAATATTGTTATGTAGATCACGATCGCGGAAACGTCTGTATCTCGCGAACGCAACACCTGAGAGACGCGAAAAAAAACAACACCGGGTTCACAAGTAAGACGCGCATCAGAAAATTGCTGTTTAAACTAGATCACGGACCGGGTAGTCCAGTTTCCGTTTATAACCAATCCGCCCTATATGTTAACATAGGACGGACTAACTTTGACACCCTAGGACTCGTTTAATTAACAAAACAGTATATAAACCGCGCTGCCGAGACAGCCAAGACAGTCAATCTTTCATTGTGAATTATTCGACATCTCTGCTACCGTCTTCCAGTCACCAGGCCACTCAGACTTCTAGGTAAGAAAAGCACTCCTGTTTATTTACCGTACCGTACTGTGCTTCCCCGAGGTCTCGTGCCACTCTCCGTTTAGGAACTCTTGTGCGACTACCGGACAAATCACTTTGGCGTCTGTCGTGAGCGAATCCGAGACGTTACAGTGAGGAGTTTTGCGTGCACGGCCGGAGTTCACACCGTAACTTCGCGACTTCGTCGCGTGCCACCTTCCGTTTTAGGAACTTTTGTGCGACTACCGGACAAATCACTTTGGCGTCTGTCGTGAGCGAATCCGAGACGTTACAGTGAGGCGTTTTGCGTGTACGGCCGGAGTTCACACCGTAACTTCGCGACTTCGTCGCGTGCCACCTTCCGTTTTAGGAACTCTTGTGCGACTACCGGACAAATCACTTTGGCGTCTGTCGTGAGCGAATCCGAGACGTTACAGTGAGGAGTTTTGCGTGCACGGCCGGAGTTCACACCGTAACTTCGCGACTTCGTCGCGTGCCACCTTCCGTTTTAGGAACTTTTGTGCGACCACCGAACAAATCACTTTGGCGTCTGTCGTGAGCGAATCCGAGACGTTACGGTGAGGAGTTTTGCGTGTACGGCCGGAGTTCACCACGTCGAATTCCGCGAGACGCGTCGCGGAATCGTTTCCGACACACCAGCCGTCGTCCAGGGAACCCCATCGTCGCGACGCCCGGCGTCGATTTTCCGGAAAAGTGAAAAACCACTCATCGCGATCATTACGAGTCGACCAGCCGCTATTACGGGAACCCCACCACCGCGACGCCCGGCGTCGATTTGTGACCAACCTGCGATTTCGCCGTTTCCGAACCTGCAGGCCTACACCGCGGGCCCCGACCGTCGCTCCGGACATACCGGCGTCCCGACGCCAGGCGTCGTTTTCCCAAAAACGTCACCTCTGTATTCCCCGATCCCGCCTCAGTATATCCTACACCTGCTGTTAATCAACGACATTTCTGTAGTGACACCAGTGCTCAATAAAGACTCAATTCGTCATTTTTTTACCAACTTTGTGTTTCTTTTTGAAAACCCTATTGTCTCCGAAACCGCTATCCGACCGTTGGCGCCCGAGCAACCTCACGCCAACATTTTGTCGACGAGTCCGCCATAACTCGTCACAAAATTTGGCGCCCGAACAGGGACACAGAAGAACACAACATGACGGAGTCTACCACGGCGAAGACGAGTTGGGTCTACGAGCTGACCAAGGAACCACTACAGGAAGAGTTACGACGTTTTGGCCTCAGCTCCGAAGGCACAGTTGCCGAACTCCGGGAACGAATGGCAGCTTTTGTCAGAACAGCTACGGCCGAGAAACTGGCCACTAATCCACCCGTCCCACCAGCTCTCGACTCCAAAGAAAGCGTCCGTACTAACGCGCAGGTCTGTGAGACAGTACGCAAATGGAACGTGCAGTTCGACGGGAAGACCGACCCCATTATGTTCCTCGAACGGCTGGCAGAACTCCAGGCCAGCTACGCCCTCACCGGGGAAGAATTGCGCTCCGCCCTTCCCGAACTCCTCCGAGGTAACGCAATCCTGTGGTACCGCAACCACCAGGACACGCTTACCACCTGGGGCGATTTCCTCATGCAGTTTCGCGAGTACTATATCCCCGACATGAACGACCAGCTGATGGAACAAATATCTCGACGGACGCACCGAACTGGGGAAACTGGCCAGGATTATGTCACCGCGCTACAAACCCTGATGCGACGCCACGGAGGCTTCAGCCCCGAACAACAACTCCGCCGGCTATACAAGAATCTACGGCCGGAGTACCGGCAACACATCCGCCGCCAGAATTGCCCGACCGTCATCGCCCTACTGGATGAAATGCGGGACTTCGAAGAACTACAGAGGGAGCTTAAGACGACCACACGACCAGTCCCCGAATTCTCCCCTCGTGGCCGGACCCCCGCCAATCACGTGGTTACGTACGAGGCGCACAAAGTGTGCTGGCGATGTGGGGAAGTAAACCACTTCCGACGAGACTGCCGAAACCCTCCCAAACGGTTCTGCTCTCGCTGTGGGAAGAACGGTATCCTGTCCCGCGACTGTACCTGTCCGGGAAACGCCAGACCGGCTGGAACACACGACGGCCACCCCAGTCGGCCCTACCAGCACACCCAGTAATACCCGCCGTCCACCAAGGCGACGACGGCCGACTCTACCTCCCGGTCGTTGTCCGTAACCTAACGATCAACGCGCTCCTCGGCACCGGATCTTCCTTGTCATACGTCGATGCAGAAACCGCCCACCAACTTACACTACGAGGGGTGGCACACCGGCCGCCACCCGTCCGTCAAGCACAGATGGCCAACGGAGAAACCACCAGGATCACGGGTCAGTACCACGTGTCCGCCAACATTCAGGGGACAAAAACCACAATCTCCGTACTGTGCCTGCCGACCCTGGCACTTCCAATGATCCTGGGGATGGACGCACTGCGCGCGTTCCGCATGACCCTCCAAGCCGGGCCAGACCGGGTGCACTGCCACGTGCCCACTCAGCTGGGAACCATCAACACGCCCCGCACGGGGTCTCCAATACTCGACGCCTTGCTCCAAGAGGAGCTCCCCCGGTTCGAGGAGCTACAGGGCTGCACCTCCCTCGTAACGCATCACATCCGTCTGAAGAAAACTACACCTCTAAAACAACGATATCAACCGCGAAACCCCAAGATTCAGGCGGTAATAAATGAGGAGGTAGATGAGATTCTCCGAGCCGGGGTAGTGGAGCCCTCCCGTAGCGCATGGAGCTCACCCGCCGTGATCGTGCGGAAGAAAGATGGGAAACCACGGTTCTGCATTGACTTCAGGCGACTTAACGAGGTCAGCGAAAAAGACGCGTACCCCCTCCCGTACATCAACAACATCCTGGAGAAGTTACGTCAGGCGACGGTGTTCAGCACCCTGGACCTAAAACAGGGGTACTGGCAAATACCTTTGTCCGAGGCCAGCAAACCATTAACGGCATTTACGGTGCCGGGTAGGGGGCTCTTCCAATTTCGGGTGATGCCGTTTGGCCTCCATGCCGCCCCCGCAACCTTCCAACGGCTTTTGGACACCGTCATCGGTCCTGAGATGGATCCGTACGCCATCCCTTACCTGGACGATATCATCGTCGCCAGTCGCACCATCGAGGAACACGTGATCCATCTGCGGGAAGTCTTCCACCGACTGCGTGCCGCCAACCTACGGCTCAACCCCGACAAATGCAAGTTCGGGAAGACCAGCATCCGGTACTTGGGGCACGTCATTAGCCAAAATGGCATCGAAACCGACCCCGAGAAAGTAGAAGCCATCCAGTCCATGACCGCCCCAAGCAATCTGAAACAGGTACGCCAGTTTCTGGGAGCCGCATCCTGGTACCGCCGTTTTATCAAAGGCTTCTCCCAGATAGCTCGGCCACTGACACGTCTCCTCCACAAGGACATGAAATGGAGGTGGGGGCAGGAACAGACCGACGCCTTCAACGCGCTAAAACAAGCGCTCACCACCGCCCCAACGCTGGGTTGCCCGGATTTTACCCGGCGTTTCTTCCTCCAGACCGACGCTTCCGACGACGGACTAGGAGCGGTCCTTGTGCAACACGGCGATCAGGGGGAACAAGTGGTCGCCTACGCCAGCCGAACGCTCCGAGGAACCGAGCCTAAATACTCCGTGACGGAGAAGGAATGCCTGGCGATAGTCTGGGGAATCCAGAAGATGCGACACTACCTCGAGGGGTACGCCTTCACCGTCGTCACCGACCACCAGGCGCTGAGATGGCTCAACCGGCTGGAAAATCCCCCCGGTCGACTGGCCCGTTGGGCCATGTTCCTACAGCAGTTTGACTTCCAAGTACAGTATCGGAAGGGCAATCTGAACCGCGTCGCAGACGCTCTCTCCCGTCAACCACTGACGACCGACCAGCCCTCCGCCACCATCACCCCGGTTCACACACTCGCGGCCGCCTGTCCCTGGTATCAAAAGCGGGTCGAAGCAGTGCGAACCCATCCACGCACATGGCCAGACTACCAGCTACGCGGCCAGGAACTCTACCGGCGCATCGAGACATCCAGCGACACGGAGCAATCCGCATGGAAACTCTGTGTACCCCGGAGTGAACGCCACCGCGTGCTGCAGGAGAGTCACGACCACCCCACCGGAGGACATGGGGGCATCGCCAAAACCACCGCCCGGGTCGCCACCCGATACTACTGGCCCGGGATGTTCCGCGACATCACGGCCTACGTCCGTCGATGCAAACCGTGCCAGCAGTTCAAAACCTGCCAACAAGGGACAGCGGGCAAGATGTACCCCCCGCACATCTACGAACCCTGGGACACCGTCGCCGCAGATATCATGGGCCCTCTACCCCCATCGAAGAAAGGGCATAGCTACCTGTTGGTCCTCCAGGATAGGATGACGAAATGGGTCGAGTGCCGGGATCTTCGACGCGCCACCGCCGCTACCATCACTCGCGCGATTCAGGAGCTGGTCATCTTTCGGTACGGCTGTCCCCGCGCCATCATCACTGACAACGGGACGGAATTCTCCAACCGGGTGCTCCGTGAGACCCTGGCCGCATTGGGGATCCGGCATCACCAAACACCTCCGTACACGCCGCAGTGTAACCCGGTGGAGCGAGTAAACCGGGTGTTGAAAACAATGATCGCCCAATACTGCCAGGAGAACCAGCGCACTTGGGACGAGCACCTGCCGGAACTCACCATGGCCATCAACACCAGTCGTCATGAGTCAACCGGCTACTCGGCCGCCTTCCTGAATTATGCTCGGGAACCCGTACTCCCCGGTCTTTACTACGAGACCACCCAGAACCGCGAGTCCAATGACCCTCTCCCCGCCAGTAACCATGTCCCTGACGACCTGAAAACTCGCCTCATCCGTCTGGCCGATCTGCGGAAGCTGGCTAGACTCCACCTCGCCAGAGCTGCCCAGCAGCAGTGCCACTACTACAACATGAGGCGGAGGGAGTGGCAACCTCAACCCGGGGACCTGGTGATGCGTCGGGAACATCACCTGTCCTCGGCCGCGCGGGGTTTCGCGGCGAAATTGGCTCCACGGTATTCCGGCCCGTGGACCGTCCAAAAACGGCGCTCGGGAAACGTATATGACCTCAAGGGAACCCGTGGCCAACTCCTACGAAAGATCCATGTTAAAGATCTAAAACCTGTGATTCCAGACAATGGAAAAGCCGACAACAGCCGCTCCATGGATCCGGCAGCCGACCCGACCGAGTAGGGCGGGAAGTCACCCTTACGCCCCGCGGGCAGGAGCCCCTGTAAGGGTGGCAGGTTGGGCTGGCAGCGGACCGTTGCCGCTGCCAGGTATCCGGCGGGTCGGCCGCGACAGCCGAGTATCCCGGATCCGCCCATTAGGGCGGGAAGTCACCCTTACGCCCCGAGGGCAGGAGCCCCTGTAAGGGTGGCAGGTTGGGCTGGCAGCGGGCCGTTGCCGCTGCCAGGTATCCGGCGGGTCGGCCACCACCGCCGCGGATCCCGGATTCGCCCAGTCATCACCGTACTAGCTAGCCAGCTAGTACGTCCCGCCCGCACTGCACCACCACCGGCTCCAGCACCCGAGTCACCACCCGCACCGTCCTGGAAACCTGGCGACGGCGACGAGGCCCTGCGAGTGGCCCTGGTCGCCAGGTTTGGATCCTTCCCGGCAAGGATAAGCGCCCCGCCAGTAATCCGGCCCTACCGGTCGCCTTCTCCGGAAGGCGACACCATTGACCTGGCCACGTCGCCCATACCGTCCGACACCGAGGACGACGTGGGTCAGGTCCCGTCCAGGCCCGGAGGCACCCTGGCGCGGCGGGCCCCAACCCCGGCGCGGAGTCCAGGCGGACTCCCCTGTCCAGCGCCGACGGACCCCATCCCGACCCGGAACAGCGTGGTGGATGCCCAGCAGGAGCTGGTGGACCTTCTCGCCTCCCTCAGCCCGGACCGCAGCCCCCCACCCGAGGACAACAGGACCCAGAGCGTCGCCGCCCCACCCGGAGCCGACTACGGAAGCTGGCTCCAGTCCTTACGTCCCCCGCGGTCCTCCCGGACCAAACGGCTGAGGGTACGACTCCCCAACGGGCAACGGGTCTCTATCCCCCGTAGACCCCCCGCCCACTAGTGCAGTGCCCCCCCCCTGTTGCCTAAGTTTGACATTCGTGCCGCTTACGGACAAGTTGTTAAGTTTTAGTTCATAAGTCTAGTTGGGTTAAGTTAGTTAAGTTTTTTAGTTAAGTTTGGTTTATGTTATTAAGTTATGTAAGTTTTTATAGTCATAAGTTGGTTTGTTAATTTTTTTAGTTTGGAAGTTAAGTTTATTGGTAAGTTTTGTTAAGTTCATTAGGCTAGTTGATAAAAATTTAAGTTAAGATAGAGTGGTAATTTAACAATAAAAGACCCTGTAGCATTCCCTCTTTCTTCATCCCGAAGTATCCCGGGGATGTGACGAAGTGTGCTCGTCACAAATATTGTTATGTAGATCACGATCGCGGAAACGTCTGTATCTCGCGAACGCAACACCTGAGAGACGCGAAAAAAAACAACACCGGGTTCACAAGTAAGACGCGCATCAGAAAATTGCTGTTTAAACTAGATCACGGACCGGGTAGTCCAGTTTCCGTTTATAACCAATCCGCCCTATATGTTAACATAGGACGGACTAACTTTGACACCCTAGGACTCGTTTAATTAACAAAACAGTATATAAACCGCGCTGCCGAGACAGCCAAGACAGTCAATCTTTCATTGTGAATTATTCGACATCTCTGCTACCGTCTTCCAGTCACCAGGCCACTCAGACTTCTAGGTAAGAAAAGCACTCCTGTTTATTTACCGTACCGTACTGTGCTTCCCCGAGGTCTCGTGCCACTCTCCGTTTAGGAACTCTTGTGCGACTACCGGACAAATCACTTTGGCGTCTGTCGTGAGCGAATCCGAGACGTTACAGTGAGGAGTTTTGCGTGCACGGCCGGAGTTCACACCGTAACTTCGCGACTTCGTCGCGTGCCACCTTCCGTTTTAGGAACTTTTGTGCGACTACCGGACAAATCACTTTGGCGTCTGTCGTGAGCGAATCCGAGACGTTACAGTGAGGCGTTTTGCGTGTACGGCCGGAGTTCACACCGTAACTTCGCGACTTCGTCGCGTGCCACCTTCCGTTTTAGGAACTCTTGTGCGACTACCGGACAAATCACTTTGGCGTCTGTCGTGAGCGAATCCGAGACGTTACAGTGAGGAGTTTTGCGTGCACGGCCGGAGTTCACACCGTAACTTCGCGACTTCGTCGCGTGCCACCTTCCGTTTTAGGAACTTTTGTGCGACCACCGAACAAATCACTTTGGCGTCTGTCGTGAGCGAATCCGAGACGTTACGGTGAGGAGTTTTGCGTGTACGGCCGGAGTTCACCACGTCGAATTCCGCGAGACGCGTCGCGGAATCGTTTCCGACACACCAGCCGTCGTCCAGGGAACCCCATCGTCGCGACGCCCGGCGTCGATTTTCCGGAAAAGTGAAAAACCACTCATCGCGATCATTACGAGTCGACCAGCCGCTATTACGGGAACCCCACCACCGCGACGCCCGGCGTCGATTTGTGACCAACCCGCGATTTCGCCGTTTCCGAACCTGCAGGCCTACACCGCGGGCCCCGACCGTCGCTCCGGACATACCGGCGTCCCGACGCCAGGCGTCGTTTTCCCAAAAACGTCACCTCTGTATTCCCCGATCCCGCCTCAGTATATCCTACACCTGCTGTTAATCAACGACATTTCTGTAGTGACACCAGTGCTCAATAAAGACTCAATTCGTCATTTTTTTACCAACTTTGTGTTTCTTTTTGAAAACCCTATTGTCTCCGAAACCGCTATCCGACCGTTGGCGCCCGAGCAACCTCACGCCAACATTTTGTCGACGAGTCCGCCATAACTCGTCACAGTATATGGAACAAATAATTTGTTTAAAATAGTGAAAACAATTCAAAGTCGCACGGGCCGCAATACAAATATCAGAATTAAAGAGGATTATTTTAAGATTTGAAAATTCTAGCCTTATTTATAATTACTATTACCGATTTGACCATCTTGTAGCAATAAACTAATATAGTTTATAAGTGTATGGACCAACTAGTTTGTTTAAAATAGTGAAAATAATTCAAAGTCGCACGGACCGCAATACAAATATTGGAGTAAAATAGGATTATTTTCAGATTTGAAAATAATAGCCTTATTTATAATTACTATTACCGATTTGACCATCTTTATGCAATAAACTAATATAGTTTATAAGGGTATGGAACAAATACTTTGTTTAAAATAGTGAAAATAATTCAAAGTCGCACGGACCGCAGTACAAATATCAGAGTAAAACAGGATTATTTTAAGATTTGAAAATACTAGCCTTATTTATAATTACTATTACCGATTTGACCATCTTTATGCAATAAACTAATATAGTTTATAAGTATATGGAACAAATAATTTGTTTAAAATTGTGAAAATAATTCAAAGTTGCACGGACCGCAGTACAAATATCAGAGAAAAACAGGATTATTTTTAGATTTGAAACTACTAGCCTTATTTATAATTACTATTACCGATTTGACCATCTTTTAGCAATAAACTAATATAGTTTATAGGTATATGGAACAAATAATTTGTTTAAAATAGTGAAAATAATTCAAAGATGCACGGACCGCAGTACAAATATCAGAGTAAAACAGGATTATTTGAAGATTTGAAAATACTAGCCACATTTATAATTACTATTACCGATTTGACCATCTTTATGCAATAAACTAATATAGTTTATAAGTGTATCGAACAAATAGTTTGTTTAAAATAGTGAAAATAATTCAAAGTCGCACGAACCGCAGTACAAATATCAGAATAAAAGAGGATTATTTTAAGATTTAAAAATACTAGCTTTATTTATAATTACTATTACCGATTTGACTATCTGTTATCAAAAAACTAATATAGTTTATAAGTATATGGAACAAATAGTTTGTTTAAAATAGTGAAAATAATTCAAAGTTGAACGGACCGCAGTACAAATATCAGAGTAAAACAGGATTATTTGAAGATTTGAAAATACTAGCCCTATTTATAATTACTATTACCGATTTGACCATCTTTATGCAATAAACTAATATAGTTTATAAGTGTATCGAACAAATAGTTTGTTTAAAATAGTGAAAATAATTCAAAGTCGCACGAACCGCAGTACAAATATCAGAATAAAAGAGGATTATTTTAAGATTTAAAAATACTAGCTTTATTTATAATTACTATTACCGATTTGACTATCTGTTATCAAAAAACTAATATAGTTTATAAGTATATGGAACAAATAGTTTGTTTAAAATAGTGAAAATAATTCAAAGTTGAACGGACCGCAGTACAAATATCAGAGTAAAACAGGATTATTTGAAGATTTGAAAATACTAGCTTTATTTATAATTACTCTTACCGATTTGACAATCTTCTAGCAACAAACTAATATAGTTTATAAGTGTATCGAACAAATAGTTTGTTTAAAATAGTGAAAATAATTCAAAGTGTCACGGACCGCAATACAAATATCAGAATAAAAGAGGATTATTTTAAGATTTGAAAATGCTATCCTTATTTAAAATTACTGTTACCGATTTGACCATCTTTTAGCAATAAACTAATATAGTTTATAAGTATATGGAACAAATAGTTTGTTTAAAATAGTGAAAATAATTCAAAGTCGCACCGACCGCAATACAAATATTAGAGTAAAACAGGATTATTTTAAGATTTGAAAATACTAGCCTTATTTATAATTACTATTACCAATTTGACCATCTTTATGCAATAAACTAATATAGTTTATACGTGTATGGAACAAATAGTTTGTTACTATTACCTATTTGACCATCTTTGGTCAATGAACTAATATGGTTTATAAGTGTATTAAACAAACAGTTCATTTAATATTCCGATTTCTCCATATCTTTTTTTACCAATATTCGAAAAAAATATTGTCTGAAAACTGGGAAATAATTTGCTATAACTGATTATTATTTTTTTAAATGCCACTCGACAAATCACCTAACAATAAACTCTCATGACAATCGAAAATATTATATTTGACAATATACAGAATGGGGATATTTCAAAAATTTTGTTCATTTTACGAATATTCTGATAAAGAAAATTTGAAAATGATATACTTGTCATTCATAATTTTGTTAATATACTTCGCGAATTTGTGACATTTATTCACCCACACACACACACACACTACGATACTATTCACTCACAGATTATGTGCTGCTAGAAACGTCATACTTGAGCGTCTTAACCTGTAAAATTTGATTCTAAGGTATGCAGTATAAATATGAAATAAATACTAACAAATACATTTTAAATGTATTTTAAGTAAAATGGTTATAAAATGTTGCGCAGTGCCGGGATGTGATAATTATTCTTACAAAAATAAAAACGACCAGATGACACAAACATAGTTTCAAATTTGCAAATATTTCTGTTATTGGCCGTGAATAAATGACGTAGGCCGAGGTAGATTTGAAATTTGATAGTATTTTAGAAAAATTATATCTTCAAAACTAAGAAATTATAAGGTGTAAAATATGTTCTTACATAAACAATTTTGTGCATTCTTTCAAGATAAACATAAAACAGAAAATGTTAAATGATCCCATTGTTCTCTTTTATGAGATACATATCAATATTTTTATTGGCTTGACTGACAATATTTGTAATAATGAATACTTAATCCTCCCCTGACTCGCCGCGCGGCGATATTTTCTCAAGATATTAGGATGCGACGTGCAGTTACACAAAGAGCTGTTTGCAATCCTCTGAATTTTGAAATTACAGAATCGAACTCAGCTCTATGGCTCTTCGGATAGAACCTGTTATTATTTTTTCGTAATCGCTTTTAGCTGAATAAAACAAGGAAATGTAAAGATATTCTTATCGGCTGCTATCATCATTTTATTTTTCACTTCAATTAATTGTTGCATACGTCGGAGAAGTTGCTAATTTTCTTTAAAATATTTAAACAATGATAAATATCTTTTACCATATTCGATCCTACTGAATCTAAATAACCATAATTATGTTAAAATATAGGTTTTTCCATCATTTGGTTTGCGTGTCAATTGTTCGATTTGTTTATTTTGGGTCCACAAAAGTATAAAAAGTTGTTTATTTTTACGAAAAAGTAGGGGTAAGTTCGTTCCTATTTAAAGTGTTATATCTTGTTATAAATATTTTACGTATGATATGCACTAATCAATAATGGCATATTCGGAGCCAGAGTTAATCAAATTTTGTTACAAAAAGAAGCCATTGAAATATTTCATTACATCGTATTTTCAATTATTCTTTTTTAAATTGTTAACAAGAAGTTTTAAATAATGTGTTTTAGATTCCAATATTTAATATTATATAATTTTTGAATAGATCACCGTGCAATTAATATTTAAAATTTTTACCATTTATTTTAAGAACATACTTGTTTAATAGCATATTCCGAGTTAGAATTAACTAAATTTGTTCCAGAACGAAGCCACTGAAATATTTTTTGCACCATGAGTAAATTTAATCATGTGTGTTAGGTTGCAATATTTAATATTATACGAATGTTGAATAGAATCACCGTGGAAATAATATTTTAAATTTTCACTATTTATTTTAAGAACATTCCATTAGAGAATGACATACGCAGCCAAATTTTGTAATTAGCTAATAGTGACAAATGCTTGGCACTAAAAATAATAATTACCTATTCAAATTATACACGTTCAGTTAAAAACATGCGCTAAGTAAAACATTATTTAATTATTATATAAAACTTTTTTAAATGATAAATGTATGATTGAACTATTAAACTTTTTTGATCCGTACGATTTGGATTCATTAAAGAATATATTATACTTTACAAAGAACAGAGTGTATTATTTATAATTATATTAAATGAATTTCAAATGTAATAATATTTTAAATTACATTAATTTTACTAGAATCAAATCACATAACTCTTAAAAGTAACTTTGTCAGATTTGGCAACTATGGACAGGAAAAATATTCAACACGTCACCCATGACGTCATTTTAATGCAAAATTTATCAAAGAAGTTATAAACTTACAGTACCATCTACCGGTAAACATACTAATCTCATTGCTTCGTTCGATGTAGTTCCGTTTATTGACGAATGAGGGCTATCAAAATATTTAATTTTTATTGAATATTTGAGACCATTTTACTAACTTTTTGATTTTCAAAAAAAATAAATAAAATATGAAGGTAAACTGTTAAGATCATGCATGCATATAGAAGTACAGTAGCTATAATATATAGTAAAACCTAGATACATTAAATTAGGTAAAGATTATGTTAGATATCTACATTTGAGGTACTGCTCTGCAGGTAATATAGATTTTTTATAATTTATATATATATATATATATATATATATATATATATATATATATATATATATATATATATACTTATCCCGCGCTTTACTCAGAACCAATCTTATCTAATTTTGTAATAAAACGAGGCCAAAAAAAAGTTTGGACCCTGGTGCCAAAAGCACTTTTTTCAATTGTAGATATCTAACATAATCTTTACCTAATTTAATATATATATATATAACTTAACTTTCTCAAACCACCAACTTAGTTTTTAAAAAAGATTTATTTAAGTATTACAATTACATGTGTTTCTACTTCTAAGTCTGAATCTGAACTGACTAACATTATTACATCTACATACTAAATAACTTTACATATTACTAATGTCACGTTCGGGGGAAGGTGTCTATGTCAGCAGTTTGGTGATGAGTGGAACACTATAACTCCTCCCTCCTTAGAATTGGGCTCCCCCTGGAAGTTGAAGTTCGATGTCCTCTGGCTGAATTTCGGGTGATGTCCTTCTTGAGCAGGATCGTGCAGCTCTTTTTGTTCTTATCCATTTTATGGAAAAGTAGCCGGCCGTGATTGCAATCATGATATACAGCAGCAGAGACCAAATACTGGGAATATGAATGTTGATGGATTCTTCTTTTATAGGGACCATTGGGTTAAAGGAGATATAATTAAGTTTTAATGGATTTAGGTTAAAGGAGAAGTTTGTAATGTGTTGTGTTTGAATTTTGAAGTTTAATTTAGGTAGTAGTAATGGTCGTCCTTGAATTTGATTTGAAAATACCAATTTTTGTTCTTTAAAGTAAATTTCACAATTATCCTCATTGTTTATTAAGTAGATTCCCACTAATGGTTTGATGCTAGTTTCTTGTAGGCATTTAATTACTACATTTTCTTCCTTAGGGAAGACGGCTAGGTATTTGTTGAGTTCTGGAATCACTTCAATGTGGTTTTTTATTAAATTTATTTTTGTGTAATAGCAGTGGTTTGATGTCTGCTCTTGGAATATTTCTTCCTCGCAGGTTGAAGAAAAGTGGGCATGATATTTATTAGGACATTGGAATATTTTTGCTCGTACACACATGTCACTTAAAGGAATAATTTCCTTATCCGATTTTAGAAGATATTTTGTATTTGGAATGATTGTAACAAAATCTGAACCATATTTTGTTGGAATAGGATATAAATAAAATAATTCGAAATTTTTTTTCAAAGTTGATTGGGGTGGAAATAAAATAAATTATTTGTGTAGGTTTCACTTTACAGTTAATTTTTAATAAGGATTCAAAATCAAGTAAATTTTCTTGTCTAGGTTCGAATGGCAGTTGTGCGTGATAGAATTTAGATATTTTATTAAGTTCTGACAATAATTCAAGAGGGTGTATTATACTCGGGTGTAAAGTTCTTAATTTACAGAAGGTAATAGAGTTCTCAACATCTTGTAGGATATTGAGCACCGAGTTATATAGTATAATTAGTTGGTCGTAAATATTTTTGGCATAAAGAATGTCTTGGATATGCATATTATTTATTATTTCTGAAAGTTGTAAAATTTTAGATTTTAATATTTCTTCATTATGTTGAATGTCAATAACTGTTTTATTAAAATTTGTGATAATTTGGTGGTTTACTGAATACGCTTGTTTAATTTGATTTTCTAAATTATGCTCATTTTCTTGCATATGTGCTAACATGTCATTATATCTTTTACCGTCTTCGGCGTCCAAATTTCCGGTTAAGGATTTGAAAATAGTTCCCAATCCATCTATGAGGCCACGTTTATTTCGGTGACTAGCTTGTAATCCGATGTTTGTAATTTTAGTGTCTATGCTGGTTCGGATGAATTCTAATATTTTATCGTAATTATTGAGTTCATGGAGATACTGCGTGTTGTTGGAAATTGTTGATTTTAGTGTTTTGTATTGTGTGTTTAGACTATCATACTGATCTAGAAGAGGTTTGAGATTATAGTAGTGTATGAATGTGTGTGTAGTTTTTTCAAGCTTGGCAAGACCTAGGTTGATGGGAAGGATTCCAATGTTTTCTGTTATGTTTCTTATGATTGTTCCTCGCCCGCATGCGAACAGCCTGGAAGTGATTCAAATTGATAAGTTTTGTGTCGAGGTCGTTTTATGTTAGAAAGATGTATTTTTTCTACTGTATTACCATGAGTTGGCTTTAATTTGCCAGTTTTGAGTGTTTTATTTAATTTAGATAATTTTTCGCGTTTGAATTTATTTCTGGTTTTTTGCTGTTTTTGTTTATTTTTGACATATACTGTATCCGATATCTCGGGTAAATTTTCTCTAATTTCATTAAATTTACCAATCACTTTTTCCTTGTTCTCTTTTAATTTATCGTTAATTGTTCCGTAAAGTAATTTTGTTTTATTTTTATAATTTTCTATATAATTATTTATAAGCTGTTTATTTAAATCGATATTAAAGGGTGATTCTGTATCTAGGTGACCGGTAATGATTTCACATGGTTTGAGTTTTGTGACTGAGTGATTTGTGTTGTTATACGCCAAAAGAGCGTAATTTACTTTGGATTCAATGGGTTCGGTTTTATATTCGTTTTGATTGTTAAACAATCGAACGTGTTCGATGAGGGTAGAATGAAAACGTTCAATCGTACCATTAGAATCAGGATGCTGCGAACTTATAAAATGGATGTCAATTTTGTGTAGTTGTAATAGTTCCTTAACGACAGAGTTTTTAAATGCTAATCCGTTGTCCGAAATGATTTGTTCTGGTATACAATGGTGTGTGAAATATTTAACTAAATTATTAACGACTTCTATACCTTGTCCGGAGTTTAATTTATAGGCTTGTGCGTATTTGGAAAATGAGTCTATTATAGTTAGGAATTTGACGTGTTCTAATGTAATGCTGTCGATATGCAAAATTTGGAAAGGTTTAGTAGCTGTGGGTGTGATGTTAAATTTTAATTTTAATGGTTTTCTGTCGTACTTTGTTATTTGACACGTTTCGCAGCTATTAATAAATGTTTGTATAGATTTCCTTAATTTAGGCCAGTAGTATTGTTGTTTTATACGTTTTTCTGTTTCGTCGATTCCCCGGTGATTAGTTTTACTGAGATGGTGATTTGTTATGATTTGTATGATTTCTTCTTCGTCGATTACGTCAGTTAGATATTGAGTGCATTTAACAAGTTTTATCTCAGAATTTTTAAAGTAATTTTGAAGTGTTAAGCTTAGTTTTACATATAATTCATTTTTGAAATAAATGTGATGTTTTACCTTGGGAACAATGTATTCTTTAAGGAATGTTATCATTTCGTTTTTGCAATTGTTTTTTTGAAAATTCAACTAGAATCCTTTGTTTCGTTTGATTATATAATTTAAGTATTTTAGGGGGTTTAGGGTTATATTCGACTTCTGATATTATTATTTGATTTTTCCCATAATTAACTGGGCATTCTACAATTGGGATTCCGATAATGGGGTTTTCTCTGTTAGAGTGTACTGTGATATCGCTTTCGCTTGGAGTGTCGTCATCGTTTATCTGAGTAGATTGCGCGTCACCTACTTCAACTGCTAGGGATTGTGCATCGTCATCGTTATTCCTATCTTTAGTCTTTTCTAATTCCTTATAAAAATTTTCCATATATTTGTTTAATTGTTCAATGTTATCTGATTCGTTTATATTTAATTGAATTCGAGAAATTTCAGGAAGTTCGAAAACTGTTATCATTATATCAGTATTTTGGAAAATGTACTCTATCATTGATTTAACTTCATGCCAATTTAATTCGTCCAAGCCACAAGCAATTTTAGGAATGCTCAAATTTTTTATTTTTTTATTTAGACAGAATTCTTTTAATTTTAAAAGTGTATAAAATAAACCTTGTTTAGTAGGTTTGTTGAAATATCTTTCTTTTGTTATTAAATAAATTAAATATCTATTTTGATATTTTAGATAGACTAGATTATGAAGTTGTGGTTTTTGTGCTTGGAGTTTATCAACGTTACTAAATTTAATTTTGAATTTTTCTGCTATTCCAGATTTCATTTGTAAGTCTTTACTTACACAATGTGCTAGACTAGAATCTGGTGGTGCATTAAATAAATCACCTGTTACTTCTATAATGACATTTTTAGAATTTTGATTTTTATTATTTAAGTAATCCTGATATATAATTAAAGGTGAATCGTTATCGAAAATTTTTGGTGTGTTTTGGGTTACGTCGTCGTCTTTTGGTGGGATGCGGCTAAGTGCATCGGCATTGGTGTTGAGTTTGCCTTTTTTATATACTATTTCATAATCGTACTCCTCAAGTTTGAGGCGCCACCGAATTAGTTTTTGACTACACTGTTTTAGTGACATTAGCCATTGTAACGGTCTATGGTCTGTGTAAATTTTGAATTTGCGTCCGAAAAGGTATGGTCTGAAGTATTGGGTCGCCCAAACAATAGCTAAAAGTTCTTTTTCTATTGTTGAGTAGTTTGTCTCGGTCTCGTTGAGTGTTCTGCTGGCGTAAGCTACAGGAAGGTCATTGCCAAGGCTGCCTTGTGATAACACGGCACCTAACGCTACGTTGCTTGCGTCAGTCGTCAGATTAAATTCTTTCTCGAAATCTGGGTATTGGAGTAAGGGTTCATTAGTCAGTAAATTTTTGCAAAGTTCAAAACATTGTTTGTATTCAGGGTTGTTTATGTCAATAATTGCGTCCTTTTTGAAGCACTTTGTGAGAGGTTTGGTTAATTTTGCAAAGTCTTTAATAAACTTCCGATAATAGCCTAAAAGTCCCAAAAAACCTTTAATTTGTTTACTAGTTTTCGGTATAGGATAATTTAAGATGGCTGATATTTTATCTGGATTCGGTCTCACGCTTTCGGGTGTAACGATGTGCCCGAGATAAGCTACTTCTTTTTTTTAAAATTCCGACTTGTCAACTTGAATTTTGAAATTAGATTTTCTAAGTCGATCGAATACTAATTTTAAGTTAAGCAAATGTTCTTGAAGGCTAGTGCTAAACACAATTATGTCGTCGAGGTAAACGAGGCATTTGTCGTGTGTAAGTCCGCGTAAAATGTTGTCCATAACTCGCTGAAATGTCGCTGGTGCGTTTTTTAGACCAAACGGCATTCGCAAGAATTCGTAGTGTCCGTCTTCAGTATTAAATGCAGTTTTAGGTATGTCTTGTTTGTCCATTTCTATTTGATGGAAGCCCGATGCCAAGTCGAGTGTAGTGAAATATTGACAACGTCCGAGTTTGTCTAAGAGGTCAATAATGTTTGGAAGTGGGTATTTGTCACCTATGGTCTTTTCGTTTAATTTTCGGTAGTCTATGACTATGCGCCATTTTCTTTTACCGGATGCATCAATCTTTTTGGGAACTACCCAAATAGGGGAGGACCACGGGGAGTTGGAAGGCTTGATGATGTTTTGTTCTAACATTTTGTTTACCTGATTTCTTACTTCTTCCCTATGTACGTTGGGGTATCGATATGATTTGGTGTAAATTGGAATTTCATCTTGAGTTTTAATACTGTGTTTTATTTGGTTGGTAAGAGTCAATTTTTGATCATCAGAATAAAATATGTCGGGATAGTCTTTAAGTAAATTTAACACAGCATTTCGTTCTTCAGAGTTCATATGTGCTGTTCTTATTTTCGAAAAATCAAAATTAGTTTTCTCAACGTGTGTCATGTTTAAATTTGGACCGGTATAAGTTTCATAATTATCAATTTTTTCTGCGATAATTGGTTCTAAGAGATTAAAATTTATTGCCTGGTCAGAAGTGTTAACGATTGAACATAATGCGTGGTAGTTATCTGCGACCGTAATGCACTCTGGTATTCTCAAATGTGTCGTTTTTATTTGGGGTATTAATACAGTTCCTTGTTTTATATCTACTTTAATTTTCATAATCTTTTCAGAATTTGGTTCTACAATATTCTTATTTATAACTGATATATTATTTACATTAGAATCATTTAATGATTTATGAAATTGAATTTTGATTTTTGCATTGGGTGTTATAATTAAATCGTTATGTGTATCAATTAGAATTTTTAATAATTTTAGATTATCCATGCCTAAAAGTAAGTCGAATTGTTCATGAAAGTTAAAAAGATGATACTTAAGATGTGACAATTTCTTATCTTTGTTATTAAATATCTTTGAAATGGGAACTCTTGTACTGTGTAGCTCAGTGGACATGCCGCGAGCAGTGGTAATTTGAAGCGGGTCATTGCGAATGGAATTCTTGTAATATTTATGTGCTATGTCTGGTTTAATGAAGGATTTAGTACTTCCAGTGTCAACGAGAATTTTTAAATTATGCTCGGGGGTTATGATGAAGGGAAGTTTGCTTTGGTGGTTAGTAAGATTTAATAGTTCGATTGTTGGAAAGGGTCGATGTCCGAGGCTGTTTCTCCTAAAAAACAGTTAGCGGATTGATCAGGAATATTATCGTTATTTATTTCGTTTTGGTCAGTAAGTTGTTCTTGTTCGTCACAATCGTAATTTTTTAAATTATTAGCTTGTTCTATGTCTTCAATATTAAATAGTTCTTCTGCTACGTACTTAGATAAATTTGATCTGTATTGGTTTTGTCCGAAGGGCCTTTGTCCAAACTGATTTTGTCTCTGGTGAAACGGATTCGGTTGAGAACGGGATTGTTGAGTGTTTCGGGTGGAAATACTCATTGGAGTAGGTTTTGGATAATTTTGGCTGGTAGATGGGCCTTGGTTATTGTGTGAAATGTTATTTCGTGGTGTAATCATTTGTTGATTATTAGGACGTACTGGAGCTCTGTTATATGGGTTGGAATTATTAGGAAAAGGATTTGTGTAATATGTTGGTCTAGGAGAGAAATGCTTTATGTTGTGTGTAGGTGGTTTGTGATTTGGTTTGAAATTGTTTGAGTTAATGCTCTTAGATGGTTTGGAGATATGTTCAAATTGAAAGTCGTTCGCTAACATGCCTAGCGCGGAATTTAAATCAGAAGGATTTTTTGCTCTCATAAGCTGATCGATAGGTTCTTTCAAACCGCGTAGCAATATGCGTAGAGCATAGTTTTGGAAATAATCATTCATGACAAGAGCTACGGCAGCTGTAGCATGAGTTGAAATATAAGAAATTTGTAAATTTAAAATGTGCAGCAATCTTCCGTAAAAATCGAAAACAGTTTCATTTGAATTTTGCTTAAGATCGGTCATTTCAATATTTAATGTAAACCAATCGCGTTTATCTGCGAACGCGTTCAATAATGCTTCTTTCAAATCGTCCCATGTTTTGACCGTACAACTTGCAATATTAATTGCAGCGTCGCCCTTAATTTTTGTTATTATACTATTAATCAGATATTCATTTTGGAAATCTGTTGGGTCGGCGACAATATAAAATTTGTTTACAAGTTTCTCGCAAATATCAATAAAACGAGGTAATAATTCACGTTCGCCATGAAATTCAGGCAGCATATCAAGGTATTCTGTTTTTAGAACTGGCACTGCCATTGTAAATTGGGGTTGTCTTATAATAAAATTTGTATTTAAATTAGTTTCAATAAAATCTTCAAGATCTGGTTCAGATTCTGAATTTGAGCTTGACTCAGAATTAATAAAAATAGTGTCTCTAAATGACATGTATGACTTACAGAAATATTAGTGTCCACTTCATGTGCCCTGAAGTCGTTCACGGGGTTAAGAATAACGGCCGAAGTTCTCTGATGTTCGTTCAGATGGTTACGGATGTCGAATCTTGGCTTCTGCTGTAGTCTCGAGTTGCTCTGGTTGGTGTGGTTCGGAAAGGTTTTGATTTTTCTTTTTTCTTTTTTCTTGTTCGATAGCCAATTTAATCACAATGTGAAACAAATTATATTCGTTAATTTGTATTGACTATCCTACCAGGACTGCGCCACTTAACTTTCTCAAACCACCAACTTAGTTTTTAAAAAAGATTTATTTAAGTATTACAATTACATGTGTTTCTACTTCTAAGTCTGAATCTGAACTGACTAACATTATTACATCTACATACTAAATAACTTTACATATTACTAATGTCACGTTCGGGGGAAGGTGTCTATGTCAGCAGTTTGGTGATGAGTGGAACACTATAACTTATATATATATATGTCCTGCCGTCTCTTCGAAGTCATTGATATATCATATTAAAGCTACTATTTGAGGTACTGCTCTGCAGGTAATATAGATTTTTTATAATTTAGCACGGAAACTAACCACAGTATCTCAGTTGTGATTTTTGAAATATTATTTTAATATTAATGACAATATTGTTGATACATGAGACGTGTTGTATTGTTAAATTTTGTTTATTATGAGATACTGTCATTTTCTGGATATAAATTTACTGAATTATTTCTTTAAAAATTACAATATTAGGGAAATAAGAAATAATATTAACTACGATATATTAAAAAATCTTTCAAAACTTATTTACCAATAATAAAATAAAAATAAAATATACAGAACATAAAATAAGAGGTTGTATAATTTATTATTTATAAATAGTACGATTAAATTTATAGGTAATATTTGTCCGTCTTTATTCCGATTATTATTATGGGGTAGGTGGCTCAGTGGTATCGAGTCGGCCTGTGGATTTCGAGAACCCTGGTTCGATCCCCACAGCCGACAAACAATTTTCACCAATTTAAAAATCTACCCCTGTGGCTCCCTCTCCACTAATATCTTTGAGGGCCGTGATTTGACGGCTGGTAACCGCATTTCACGCGACAAAATATATCACTTACCGAGATCTGCTTAGGCAGAGTGCCACACCCAGTAATGGGTAAAAGGCGTGATGATATATTTATTTATTTATTTTATTTATTATTCCGATTCAAAAACCTTTATTAACTTAGCCTAAGTTTCCAGTGTAACGTTACCTATCGTTTCAGAAAGTATGACATTTACTTTATATTTCAACACAGACGATTCAAACGAATAATAATGGACCTATCATGTATCCTGTACTTTATTTTACATAAATAATTTTTCTCCACCTGGCCTCAAACAGAAACTATATTATCATTACTTTCCGAAAGGACTTCATATTTAATAAAGGAGTACAAGTAATAACCAATCCACAAAATTTATCACGTATATAGTAAATTGAAATGAGAAGTAGTCGCAAGTTATCCAACATCCGACTACTTCCCATTTCAAAACTTTTTTGGACACTATTTCAACTTTAAAGAATATAATAATTAAGAATAATGTTTCACCAAGTACCAACGGCTAATACTTTTGATATTAATATAATAATTCTATTGATACATTTTTTCCAAAATTTTTATTAAAATTTATGTTATTACTGTATATATAAAAGTTCTATTAAATAATTTTGTGGCGGCTAACGTTAGGAGACAGTATAAATAAGTAAAATAATTGTAGTTATTTTTTATTTATTTATAAATATTTTTATGTACATTCATATATGTATTATATAGTAAAGAAAATAAATTATTAATTTTTTAATTTGCGAATTACGTACATTTTGCACAGGACTTTTTTTATACACGGACTAGCACTGTCTTTAAACAGGATTTAAGTGTCAGTTTAGTATATTTTTATTATTATTTGTAATTTCTGTTCAAGTGAATTGAATTAAAAAATAACATATGTTTAACTATTGTTCTTGAAAAAAGAAAGCGATTTGAATTCTCGCCTCCTAAACATCCTCCTCCACACTTCACAGTTCGGTCACTAATATTAAAGACTTCGACAAGGACTGTCGCTATTATTTCTGAACTTGTTACGCTTCTTTCTATGTTGTTTCGTGGTTAAACTTCAGCTACAAAAAATTCAATAGTTTTATTTTCTGTACATTGGAGACTTGTCGAGAAATAAAAGATTAGAAGATTATAATTGTGTAAAGAATAGGCGAAAGCAAATGTTTGAATAGGAATATGTGTGAAGGCGTTGTATGTTTGAATTTCGTATAAAGCGTGGATATATGATAGTGTTTGAATCTGTTATGGAAAATCTGCAATGCTAATCTAGGGAGGAATGTACGAAGGAAAAAAGGAGAGTTACTGCAGGTTTGGAAATAATGTACGAAGGGAAAATGATCATGAAATTGAAAGTGTGTGTGAATTTTCGGTATTCAGTGTGTTCAAGAAAAAAAAACTAACTCGGAGTAGGCTATTAACAAAGAAGCGTATGTCTTGATTTAAAAATATTGTATTACATGTCAATTTGACACGATATATTGTTAAAAATGTTATCTAACGAAATAACTGCTTTTCTTTTTTAATCTTAATTTAAAAATTTAAATAAATTTTGTTGCCTATTATAATGAATTTCTGGAAAATTTAATTTCAAGATAAATTTTGACAACTTGATTTATTTTTTGAATGAATAATGAATAATAATGAAGACGTGGAAGGAAACGAATAAATAAAATGCGGGTTTGTGCCAATCCACATTGTAGTATACAGGGTGTTTCAGGACTAGTGTCACAAACTTTAACAGCTTATTTCTGAGGTCATTTTGAGCCAAAAATGTCATATAAACATAGGTCCTATTCCTTCTAGTTACCAAAATACAAGAGGTTGAAGTTCTATAAATAACACGAAATTTTCAAATTTTTGTATTCAAGATACTTTCGGAAAACAAAAGCTTTATTGAAAAGTCATACCTTATTTGTCTTAATTAATTTTATTTATTAATATTAACGAACACGATTTAGAGAACAAAACATAAAATGACACAATTAAATAGACACAGAACAACATAACCAAACATGGAATAGTTTAACACAATATGAAATAAGATAACAAATTTAAAAAAAAATACAGCAAGTGTTCAAAATGAGCGCTTTGAACTCGTATGCATGTTAATATTAATAAATAAAATTAATTAAGACAAATAAGGCATGACTTTTCAATAAATTTCTTGTTTTCCGAAAGTATCTTGATTACAAAAATTTTAAAATTTCGTGTTATTTAGAGAACTTCAACCTCTTGTATTTTGGTAACTAGAAGGAATAGGACCTATGTTCATATGACATTTTTGGCTCAAAATGACCTCAGGAATAAGCTGTTAAAGTTTGTTACACTAGTCCTGAAACACCCTGTATAACAAATAAATGCATCACTGCGCAAAATTCACAGTTATATTTATTTAAATAAAAATTGTATGTAGAAAATTTTATAATTTAAAGGATGAATTTCATATCCACTTGTGTGTCCTAAAATACATGAACAATTTATTAATTTCCGCCTATCTGCAGACAAATGAGATACTATTATATTCATATAAAATCATCAAATCAAGATAAATTTTCAATGAATAAACACTTTTCAAGGTACGTGGAGCAAAATTTTACTACTTATTATGACGATATGCGCGTACGTGATTCTCGCTGAAAATTTACATCGTTTGACGTTTTAGCTGTAATAAAAGCTTTTGAAACTTCTTTTGAGAAGTTTATTAAAGTTGCCAAAGACTATCCTCATATTTTGTCTAAATATTTTTAAAACAAACGCCATGGATCTCCTGTGACAATCTCGTAACCACAACTCCCGGCTTTTGTTAACTTGTGCAGATCTCTTTGCGTGCATTTTCTATCGCTTTTAATTGAAAAGATCTGTTGTGTATATTCATTAATGAAAATCTGTCAGAAAGTTGTCACTTTAACAGTGATTGAAGAAAATAGCAATTTATATTTGTTAAGGGGTAAGGCCACTCTAAAATTTTGAAAAAATGCATTTTTATTTTGCTTAAATTATAGTTTAGGAATAAGGGACAATTAATTTAAATTCCGCGCGTAAGTATTTAAGAGAGAAAAGCATATATCTATTAGTACTAGTATATATATGGGAAAAAGGCCGCGCGCTAAGCGAACACTTGCGGCCACCGAGCGCTCGCTCAGCAGTCACTCGAAACCTTCCTGCGGCGCGTTCCTTTTCATTGTTGTTTTCATTGCTCACTGACGCTGCAAAAAAGGCTCGAATGGCGCAGAAATATTCGAGAAAGGAGCAGGACGATGAAGAACTTCATCTGGAAGGACAATTTTATGGCGCATGCATTGCAGATTAGAGGTAAATACAATATTTCTATGAAAAATATGACTCGAAATTTTAAACGCGTTTTTCTTGAAATAATATTTTCAAAATCGTGCGAAAATAAATCTGAAATATTAATTGATGGATCGTGTTGAATCTTTTTATTTCTTATTCTAGATATAAAATACTCAAAAACTACGGAGGCTTTTTTTAAGTGCTTCATTCGTTTTTTATGGTCGTTTTTATACAGAAATTTAGTCCCGAATAATGAACTTTTTCCAAACGTGCGCCATTTTGTTAAAAATCTAAATTTTCTAAATCCAGCCCGTAGATTTGTAGAGTATAAATCAGAGATTAAGAAAACATATCCCTTTTTTTCCAGGTCCATTGCTGTTCCCGGAATATTTTCGCCCGATTTTCACAACGCGCCGAGAGGAGTCGCCACTTTTTTTAATTTCTGACGACAATTTTGAATATTTTCTTTAAAAACAATTTTTAAATAAAGTTTAAAGAGCACTAAATAAAGATCCAAGAACAGTTCTTAAGCAGCAAGTTTAGATTTCGTTAAAAAAATATATAAAATGACCCTTTTTTCCTTGTCTAGAGTGGCCTTACCCCTTAAAAGTGTCATTTTATTTTGTGAGCTGAGAAGAAATTTGGCTATTCTGAATTCTAAAACAAGTTATAAAATTAAAAATTTAAAATCAGTTTTTCCTAGCACGCTGCTAGGAAAATTATTATTTTGAAAATAATCAAAGAATGCATATCCATGAAAACACCAATCTCGCTGTATTTTTAATTATTACCTGCACATAATTGTTGCTCCTTTTGACTAACAATTACTATAGGATTTTTTTGTGTTTTATCCGGTTTTACGGGTGTAATCTGTAATACAGATGTGTAATTCTCCATGTCTAAAAAATAAATTATTAGTATCAATTTGAAAGTGTCATTTTATTTTGTGAGCGGAGAAGTTTGGCTATTCTTATTGGTTTACCCCTTGGTTTACACTAAAAAAATACATGAATCGAACAGCGTCAAGTTTAATGAAAAGTTTAGGGTTACTGGTAAGGTAAATTCATAAGGTTACTGCTTACAGAAACCAGACTTTTTTAATCGTACAAAAATTACCTTCGTCTTTAGTATTCCAAGCAGAGGTTACATTTCTAATATTTTTATTATCTGCGCCTGAGAAAATAAATAAATTTCATTCATAATTTTAAACCAAGCTTATAAAGATGAAAATTTTAAAATCAGTTTTTCCTAACATATTGATAGAAAAATTATTATTTTGAAAATAATCAAAGAATGCCTCCAATAACAATGAAAACATAATTTTAACGGTATTTCTAATTATTACCTGCACACAATTGTTGCTCCTTTTGAGTAACAATTACTATAGGATTTTTTTGGTGTTTTATCCGGTTTTATGGGTGTAATCTGTGACACATGTCTAGAAAATAAATTATTAGTATCAATTTCAAGCGATGTTATTTAATCATAACTAATAAAAAAGTTGATAAAAGTGATTGGAGCTTTGTAGAATGGATAATAAGGCTGCGGTGAATTGATGGTAGATTGAGTGAATAAATTTAATGTTGACGTAAAACAAGGCTGTGGTATATCTCCGTGGATTTGTATATGGATTATGTTACCAGAGGCACTGAATAAAGCGGATGGTTTTTGAAATTGGCTAAAGCATCGCACTTGCGTTAGATCACGTAGATGTAGTTGTTTTGAGTTAGGAAGAAGAGTTGACGTTGATAAATAGACGTATTGGCCGGAGACTGATAAGAAAGTACAAGATAAATATAAAGTACTGGTTGCTCTAGGTACTTTTGTAAATAAATTAAAATGTATCTAGAGATGCCAGTTGAGTGTATATATTGTAATGCTTGTGCCTGTGATATATGTAAGTAAATAAATGGAGATTAAATGTAGTAAAAATATGATATTTTTGTAGTGTATGTTGTTAGAAAATCCTGAGTTTGTAATTTCTGCGATTTTATTGTTGCGATAAAATAAAGTGGCTATATTCCGTTTGCTGAAAGGAGAGAGTTTGGAAATTATTCTTGAACAGAAACAATTAATTCTATTGGTTCGGCTCCAAAATTATCCTCTTTTGACCAATAGAATAACTTGTCTCTGTTCAAGAATTAGTTCCACATTCTCTCAATTCAGCGAATGGAGTATAGTAATAATAGAAGTGTATTGGAAAAAATACCGAGTACGGAAAATAAAAGTGCATTTATGAAAATGAATATGTATGTATGTATGAGAATAAAGAAAAATGTATTACTTACAATCTTTTCTACAAAAAGAAAAAAAATAAAATGTAAAGTTCAGATATTACACATATTTGGGTAACCTACCAAGGATGTTAATGTCACCTAATTTTTTACCCTTGTAATTTTCCATACTGCCTTCTTCCATCATTACAAACAATTTTGATAATTGTCCAATTTCAATAGCAGTGCTTGGTAAACGATAGTGGTCTTTATGAATTTGCAAATCATGCCCCATAAAGTTAGCCACTTGTCCCAATTCTGTTTCTTGTAAATTAAGTATTTGTATAACAGTTGCAATTTGTTTCCTTAGCCTTGTACCTCGCAAATTTTCTGGATACTTCGCACCACAGCACTCTGAAAATTCTCTCAGTGCAGCACAAGCTCTAAAAAATTTATCTACTCCACCTGGAGCTGCAAACACATATGGATTTTCTTTATGAACTTGGGCATTTTCTCTCAGACTCAAAATTAATTTTATCAATTCTTCCTGTTCTCGATCTATAAGTATAGGTACAGATCGACCCTTTTTCCCACGCTGTTCTATTTTTATAAAGCGTGTTGCTAAACATTGCTCTACATAATTTAATGATTTGTATAAATCAGAATGCTTTTCCTTCTCAATTGACTGACGATGCTCAAAATCCTCTATTAAGAGCCTTTCAATTTCTCCCGCACGTTTTCTGTTAAACAATTGTATACTGACCAGTAAAATTTTATTTAATCGATTCCAAGCAATGTAAGAAAATTTTGTAGCAAATTTCAATTTTAATCTTTTTATTTCACCATTTAAATAAACATGTAGTTTCTTTACATCCTCACTGATAGGTATATCTATTGGTTTATTTCGCTTCATACGAATTTGAGTCTCCGTCGCAGTCTTGGTTATATAAACACCGTACTCTTCTACATGAATTTTTAAAAAGTCTTTTACCATGGTTCGTTTTTCATAATTACTTGTTTTAAGATATTCTGTCAACAAAACATTGGCACATTTTTTATGTAAGTACCTAGACGTGTTGCCAATGACGGTGTTTTACATTCATTGTTTTCAATATTATAGTTAATCATTTTATTGACCGTTTTTAAAACTAAATCATAATAATGCGGTTGAAAAACTGATTTTAAATCATTAATTTCGGGATTAATTTCTTTGACTGTAATTAGGAACCGTCCCATTGATCGTAATACTTGTCTAATATGATAGCTTAAATGAGGTTGCCGATATTTGTAAGTTAACTTGTTTCCAAATAAAATAATTAATTCATCATGTCTTACAATTTTACTTATAAGATCCGGATTTAACTTGGGACATATTTTTTGCCGCATTATTTCATTTGCTTTCCAATGGAAACGATTTGCAATACATCGACTTGACGTTTGGATATCACGTGGATTCACAATTGATTCTCGATTTTGACAACGTCGTACATGTCTGTAAATAGTGATTTTACTATAATAATTTTTACAGTTATGACACGTCAAATAATGCTCTGTATCCCGTTGTTTGCTTTCATTGGGTCTTCGTGATACCATAAGGTCACCGTTGTTATAGTTGTTATTTGTGTTATATTCGTAAGTGCCATTAATACGTATTTTGTCCAATAATTACTTTCTCTCTTCTGAACCTGCACAACACAGTTCAATATAAAATAATGATTTAATACAATTTCACATATTAGATATTAGTGACAAGGCTTTGCTATACTAATTATTGAATTAGACATCTGATAATATTAAATTCGTTCGATTTTTTTTCCGTAATATTTAACATAATTAAGTTATTAAGAAAGAAAAGACCAATGAAGCACCTGTATATGTCAGTGTAAAAAAAAACAAATATAATTTATATATTAAGGGTAGATTGCATGAAAGCGGGTTAACTTTCAGGTTACGCTAACCCGGGGTCAACGGGTAACACCGGGTTAGCCAGAAATTGAATTGCATGATCTAACACTTGGTTAGCTGTCAAACGTAATTAAACTACTGAATAATAGATGTGACTAGCTCTACTGTTTGTCATTTTCTAATATAAATAAACCAAATAAAGTAATTTATAAGTTTTGAATTATCAAAAAAAAATCAAAAATTAAAAGAAGTGGTACTCATACTGGAAAGGTGTCAGATTATGGGTAATCAAATTAGCAGAGCGTAGTTATTAGTATTTATTATTATATGAATTACAATGACAGATATTAAAATAAAGATATATACAATATGTCATATTTGGCAGACTATTGACAACTGAAACAACTGAACTCTTGTTATTACATTTCATTGGTAAGCAAGTAATCTAGTGAGAAGTATAAGTACATATAGATCTTTTTCCAACACTCCCTCTATCGATATGTACTATCAGATTATAAACTAAGAGAAAACAAATCCAAATGAACAAAATTACATAAAATATAAACCTAATACATATTTAACATTTTTACACAATTATTATGTTTCGCTGTAGTTAAAGATTTTGTAAATATGTCAGCAATCATTAACTCCGATTTTAAATATTGTATTACAATCTCGTTTTTATCAACTAATTCGCGCGTAAAATGAAATTTTATGTCTATATGTTTGCTACGTTTATGAAACACAGCGTTCATAGCTAACTTTATGGCACTTTTATTGTCACAAAATACCTTAATTGGAGATTCTACAAATTTCTGAAAATCCATTTGTGATAATAGTCTTTTAACATAAATTATTTCACGTGAAACTTCAGCAAGCGCAGTATATTCCGCTTCCATCGTGGACAGAGCTACTGAATTTTGCTTTTTAGACTTCCAGCTGATTGGACCTCCTGCTAATGTTAGAACATTTCCAGTACAAGACTTCCTGTCATCGACGTCTCCAGCCCAATCTGAATCTGTATACGCCTGAAATTTTTCTTCACTCTTGCTGTACGTGATGCTATAATGAGATGTTTCTTGTAGATATCGCAATACGCGTTTTGCCAGGTTCCAATGCGCTTTACCAGGATTAGAGCAAAATCGACATAATGTGCTGGCTGCAAATGCTATGTCCGGTCTACTTGCATTTGCCAAATATATTAATCCCCCAACTAATTCTCGATATGGTCGACATTTCATTTCTTGTTTTTCTTCTTCTGTTGTTGGACACATTTCTTTTGTAATTTTTGTATTTGGCTCGACTGGTGTAGAAACTGTTTTTGCGTCCTCCATATTAAATTTGCTAAGCAAATTTTGCATGTACTTCTTTTGCGTTAGATGAATTGTTCCTTTTGGACCTTCTCTCTGCACATGAATTCCCAGAATATTATTTATCTGGCCTAGATCCACTATCTTGAATCCTGATATCAGTTTAGCTTTGGTATTTTCGAGTCTTTTAATACTTTTCGATGCAAGTATTAAATCGTCAACATATATGACTAGAATTACTCGATCTTCATCTTCACTAAATACATAAACGCATGGATCAGCAGGTGTACGTTTGCCACCATTATTTACAATATAATTATCAAGCTTTTTGTACCATTCGCGCCCTGACTGTTTCAAGCCGTATAATGGTTTTAATAGCTTACAGACTTTATCGTCATCTTCATGTAGAACGAACATTTCTGGCTGTTCCATATAAACTTCATCAGATAATTCACCCTGCACGTAAGCTGAAATTACATCCATTTGATGCACGTACATTTCTTCATTTACTGTTGCAGCAAGTAAGGTGCGAATAGTTTCGTATCTTGCCACAGGCGCAAAAACATCTTCATAGTCAATTCCATATTGTTGTGTGTGTCCTCGAGCAACTAATCTTGCTTTGTATTTTTCTATTTTGCCTTCTTGATTAATCTTACTTTTAAAAACCCATCTATTTGTTAAAACCTTCTTGTTATTTGGTCTTGGCACAAGGACCCATGTTTTATTTTCTAGTAGGGTCTTATACTCTTTATTCATGGCGGTTAGTCAATCTTCTTTATCCTCTCGGTCTAATATTTCATAAGTTGTTGTAGGATCAGACGATTCTGTACTGTTGACTTGATATATCTTTCTCGGCCTTCCCTGTTGACCAGTTCGTAAAATTTTTGGGCGACCTCGTCCTCGTTTTGATCCTGTTTCTTTCGTATTTCTTAGATTCAAATCTTTATCGTGGTCTAAATTTTCATTTACATCCTCTTTAGATTCTTTTTCTTCGGCAGTATCTGGATATGAAAAAATTTCTTCCGATGATTTTTCAGCGGGTACAAATTTTTCAAATACTTTTACGTCTCTTGCTTTTATGATTGATTTTGTATCTGCTTTCCATAGACGATATGCTTTGGATTCAGTTGAATATCCAACCAATACATATTCATCACCTTTAGGTAAAAATTTTCCTCTGTTTGGTCCTTTATATAGCACAATTGTTTCGCTGCCAATATTTTTAAAGAATCCTACATACGGTTTATGCCCTGACCATGCTTCAAATGGAATCTTTCCATCGAGGCATTTTGTAGCACATCTATTCCTTAAATACGTCCCGGTGTTGATCATTTCGGCCCATAATGTATTCGGCAGGTTAGCTTGCAACATCATGCATCTTGCCATTTGCACAAGTGTCCGGTTTGCACGCTCCGCAACACCGTTTTGTTGTGGTGTATATTCAGTGCTCAACTGACGTGATATTCCTTCTTCTTCAAGAAATGTCGTAAATTCTTTCGATAAATACTCTTTTGCATTATCGGTACGTAAAGTTTTTATTTTGTTACCTGTCTGTTTTTCTACTTTACGCTTATAGTTTTCAAATTCCTTAAGTACGTCTGATCTGTTTCGAAGCATTACGGTTTCTGTATACCTGGTGCAGTCATCTATAAAAGTGACAAAATATCTAGCACCACCAATTGATTCTGTACTCATTGGACCGCATATATCAGAGTGCACTAAACCCAGAATTTCTGTTTCTCTGGTGTTAGACTGTTTGAAGGGTTGTACATGAATTTTACATTTTGCACATATTTCGCAATTAATTTCATTAACTTTTGTTGAAAAATTCATGCCACATACTAAATTCTCAATTTTCATTTTCTTCAAATCACGAATATTGACGTGGCCGTATCGCTGATGCCATTTTAATAAATTTGTATTATTTATTTCATTTGTGAACATTGCACAATTCTCTGATTCATCAACAATATAAAGATTATCACGTTTACTTGCTGTTAGTACCACAGAGCCATCTTTTCGATTAACAGTCGCACGATTTTTATTAAATCTTACTGTATATCCATTATCAGTTGCGTTCGATACTGACAATAAGTTATTTCGTAGATCGGGTACGAACAATGCGTTTTTCAATTTGACTGAGTTCGTGGTGCAGTTTATTTTTGCACTCAAGTCCACATCGCCAGATCCGTTTGAATTTACATAATGTTCCGCGGCCGTGTAAACTTTATAATGTTTATTATCGTGCAGTGCCACAAATTTGTGTTCGTCGTTGCACATATGCTTTGTAGCACCACTGTCAAGACACCACACTTTTGATTTGTTCTTTAATTCCGCGTTATAGGCGATTACTGTCATTGCATCACTTACATGTTTGATGCACTATGTTTACCTTTTAGTCTGCAGTTCATACTTTTATGTCCAAATTTACCGCAGTTAAAACATTTACCTTTGAATTTTCGAACGTTTTCTTTTGAATAATTGTTTTTATTTGCTTGCTTTTCGCGATTATAGTTCCCTTTTGTTAGTAATTCATCGTTTTTACTGCCACTTCCGTTAGGTTTTTCGTCACGATCATTCTGTCTTGCTTCTTCTTCTTTCAGTTTAATTCTAAGATTTTCAAAAGATGGAATATCATCGCGAGACTCAATTGCTACACTAAAATTTTCGTATTCAGCTGGTAAAGAACCTAGTAACATTATTGACAGTAATTCATCCGGAAGTTTTATTCCCACTTCTTCGAGTTGTTCTGCTTTACTAGTAAATTCGTTAACATATTGTGTCATTGAAGTATCTTGCTTCTTTTCCATTCTCAGCAACTGTTTATATAATGCAGCTTTTCTCACAGGTCCACTCGATTCAAAAACTGCTTTTAGTGCATCCCACGCTTCTTTCGACGTTTTAGATTTCTTTACATGGTTCAATTGCCCATACGTGATACTTAAATTGATAAGTGCCAACGCTTTTGAATCCTTTTTTATCCAATTATCTGCATTTCCTTCAGGTTTCATTTCAGTGCCATCAGCATATTGCCATAAATCATTATAAACGAGAATACTTTTCATCTGGAGTTTCCATAGGTCGTAGTTATTCTCATTTAATTTTTCAATATTTCCAAAACCACTGGTAGCCATTTTGTTGTTCCCTCAAAGACAATAGTTAGTACTTCAATTACTTATATTGCAGTGAATTACATTACCCTGGGCCCATAACCTGTCAGATTATGGGTAATCAAATTAGCAGAGCGTAGTTATTAGTATTTATTATTATATGAATTACAATGACAGATATTAAAATAAAGATATATACAATATGTCATATTTGGCAGACTATTGACAACCGAAACAATTGAACTCTTGTTATTACATTTCATTGGTAAGCAAGTAATCTAGTGAGAAGTATAAATACATATAGATCTTTTTCCAACAAAAGGCAACACAAAAAATTGAAACATGAATTTAATAAATATTATTATTATTATTATTGATTACATAATGTACGTCACATATTTTGCAACAAATAATTTGTATAGAATTGTGTATCTACATTGACAGATCATGTCACAATTTATTATTTTAATGATTAAAATCTGATTTCACACGTTAAAGTCCTATGTTCGGGTGTCCGAGTCAGTACCTTGTAAACGATGCATAAAAATGGAATGACGAGAGGAATTTATAATTTCCAAAATATACTTAAATAAAAAAAAGTTAATTAAAAGGGTGGGAATCACGAAATGCAGTTATTTTTATTATTACTTACCTGATTGTAAGAGAATAATTTCTTTCACGCCTGTTTCATTTGAATGCATCTGGATTAAGTGACGCGGTAATTTTGTGCATTTCTTTTTACAGTACATGCAAAAATATTTTTTGCACGATCTTGATGTTTGCACCGTTGTTGGTAAAGCTGGCCTATTATTAAGATTAGAAGACAATGGTCCATCTTAAAAAAAAGATATCCCAATTAAAAATATTTAAACCAATATTGAAATAATTTATTCGAATTTAAAAAAAAAATTGTATAAGCCCGTAAACTCAGATAAAATTTTGATATTTTGTTTTTTGTATGTATGTAAACGAACTTTATGGGTGCGGCCAGTCGTATGGCCATTTCCAATTCGAGATCGTTTCCCGGTTTTCTCAGTGGTAAAACATTTGCATACGTGTTTAGCACTAACTAATTAATATAATCATTACACCCTTAAGGTGTTACAAGCCGTAAGGGGTGAAAAAATGATTAAAATATAACAAAAATCGTAAAGTCTGTGATTCATTTTGCCAAGTAATTAATTAAATTAAATTGTACCCTCCCAGTTATTTGCAAACGTATTTAGTATTAACTAACCAATATATTGATTATACTCTTAAAGTGTTACAAGTAGGGATGTGCAAACTAATCAATTAATCAAATTTAACAAGGGCGATATCACAGCGATCTGTATTCAAAAGACGAGCAGAGAGGTAACGTTCCATTGTCGGTTACGCAGTTAATCAGATATATACCAGAGTAGGGTTGTGCAAAATAATCGGTTAATCGATCAAATGATTATTTGATTAATCGATTAGTCAAAATAATTTATTATTTTTAATAATCAATTATTGAAAACCATAATCGAACAGCCTAAGTTAGAAACCGTTGGGGATAAGAAAATTATTAAAATACAACACAAATCTGGAACGTTGTGATTCATTTTGCAAATTAATTAACTAAATAAAATTTTACCCTCCCTATTGTTTGCATATGTGTTTATTATTAACTAACCAATACAACGATTATACCCTTAAAGTGTTACAAGCACAGAATTCATATCACAGATCTACAAAGTTAGTGATGCATAATTCCGATTTGTTGTCTTTATTTCCGTTATTTGTCATTCGTTTGTCTGATCGTACATAAACAATAACATATTGCAACCCTTATAGGATTACATGCCGTAAGGGGCATGAAAATGAATTTATTTGTTGAAAACAATCCTATTAAATTTTATATAACTAATCAAATATAAAATGTACCAACACCCCTACGGCATGTAACCCTATAAGGGTGCCTTTATATTATTTCTTCAGTAGAACTAAACTTATGTACCAATTTTGGTGTTGGTACATTTTATATTTGATTAGTTATATAAAATTTAATGATTGAACGTACTTTCAACAAATAAATTCATTTTCACACCCCTTACGGCATGACACCCTATAAGGGTGGCTTTGTCTTATATCTTACGTTGTACTAAACATATGCACCAGTTTTGGTGTTGGTACATTTTATATTTGATTAGTTATATAAAATATATCCCTTACCGAGATCTGCTTAGGCAGAGTGCCACACCCAGTAATGGGTAAAAAATTTTATATGATTGTACGTACTTTCAACCAGAGATGTGCATCTACGTGTAATCTTTAATTGCCTACATCTACACGTAGACAATACGTCGACAATTCTAGCGACGTAAACAATGTAAAGAATGTAGATAATGCATCTGACAGTTGTAAAATTCAACATAACCTAAATTTATTCCTTTGTAACTATTCCATGTATTCGTATTCGTGAGCTCGGGTCATTATCGGTCTTTATATAATAAAACTAATAAAGCAAGTGCTCGTACATTACAAGACGAATGTCTGTCTTGGGTCTTGGGCGAACTGTCATATTTTTAAAATCGATCAACACGCCATCTCACCAGACGGAGTTTTCTTTGGCGCTATTTTTAACAGTAACCAGTTGACAAATTTTGAATTCATTTAAAATTCCATAGTTCTAGGGATAAAATTTTAATATGACTTAAGTGAACACAGGTGTTTTCATTGTCTACATAGTCTACATTGTATACATGAAAAATGAAGACGTAGACTACATGATTGTTTACACGTAGAGAATGGCGTAGATTACATGCAGTAGACTACACGCACATCCCTGCTTTCAACAAATAAATACATTTTCACATCCCTTACGGCTTGTCACCCTATAAAAGTGGCTTTGTCTTATTTCTTACGATGTACTAAACATATGTACCAGCTTTTGTGTTTGTACATTTTATATTTGATTAGTTATACAAAATTTAATATGATTGTACGTACTTTCAACAAATAAATTCATTTTCACACCCCTTACGGCATGTCACCCTGTAAGGGTGGCTTTGTCTTATTTCTTACGATGTACTAAACATATGTACCAGCTTTTGTGTTTGTACATTTTATATTTGATTAGTTATTCAAAATTTAATATGATAGTACGTACTTTCAACAAATAAATACATTTTCACACCCCCTACGGCATGTCACTCTATAAGGGTAGCTTTGTCTTATTTCTTATGATGTACTAAACATATGTACCAGCTTTTCTGTTTGTACATTTTATATTTGATTAGTTTTATAAAATTTTATATGATTGTACGTACTTTCAACAAATAAATACATTTTCACATCCTTTACGGCATGTCACCCTATAAGGGTGGCTTTGTCTTATATCTTACGTTGTACTAAACATATGCACCAGTTTTGGTGTTGGTATATTTTATATTTGATTAGTTATACAAAATTTAATATGATAGTACGTACTTTCAACAAATAAATTCATTTTCACACCCCTTACGGCATGTAACCCTATAAGGGTGCCTTTATATTATTTCTTAAGTAGAACTAAACTTATGTACCAATTTTGGTGTTGGTACATTTTATATTAGATTAATTATATAAAATTTAATGATTGAACGTACTTTCATCAAATAAATTCATTTTCACACCCCTTACGGCATGTCACCCTTTAAGGGTGGCTTTGTCTTATTTCTTACGATGTACTAAACATATGTACCAGCTTTTGTGTTTGTACATTTTATATTTGATTAGTTATACAAAATTTAATATGATAGTACGTACTTTCAACAAATAAATACATTTTCGCACCCCCTACGGCATGTCACTCTATAAGGGTAGCTTTGTCTTATTTCTTACGATGTACTAAACATATGTACCAGCTTTTCTGTTTGTACATTTTATATTTGATTAGTTTTATAAAATTTTATATGATTGTACGTACTTTCAACAAATAAATACATTTTCACATCCTTTACGGCATGTCACCCTATAAGGGTGGCTTTGTCTTATATCTTACGTTGTACTGAACATATGCACCAGTTTTGGTGTTGGTATATTTTATATTTGATTAGTTATACAAAATTTAATATGATAGTACGTACTTTCAACAAATAAATTCATTTTCACACCCCTTACGGCATGTAACCCTATAAGGGTGCCTTTATATTATTTCTTAAGTAGAACTAAACTTATGTACCAATTTTGGTGTTGGTACATTTTATATTAGATTAATTATATAAAATTTAATGATTGAACGTACTTTCATCAAATAAATTCATTTTCACACCCCTTACGGCATGTCACCCTATAAGGGTGGCTTTGTCTTATTTCTTACGATGTACTAAACATATGTACCAGCTTTTGTGTTTGTACATTTTATATTTGATTAGTTATACAAAATTTAATATGATAGTACGTACTTTCAACAAATAAATACATTTTCACACACCTTACGGCATGTCACTCTATAAGGGTAACTTTGTCTTATTTCTTACGATGTACTAAACATATGTACCAGCTTTTCTGTTTGTAAATTTTATATTTGATTGGTTATACAAAATTTAATATGGTTGTACGTACTTTCAAAAAATAAATTCATTTTCACACCCCTTACGGCATGTCACCTTATAAGGGTGGCTTTGTCTTATTTCTTACGATGTACTAACCATATGTACCAGCTTTTGTGTTTGTACATTTTATATTTGATTAGTTATTCAAAATTTAATATGATAGTACGTACTTTCAACAAATAAATTCATTTTCACACCCCTTACGGCATGTCACCCTATAAGGGTGGCTTTGTCTTATTTCTTACGATGTACTAAACATATGTACCAACTTTTGTGTTTGTACATTTTATATTTGATTAGTTATTCAAAATTTAATATGATTGTACGTACTTTTAACAAATAAATTCATATTCACACCCCTTACGGCATGTCACCCTATAAGGGTGGCTTTGTCTTAAATCTTACATTGTACTAAACATATGCACCAGTTTTGGTGTTGGTATATTTTATATTTGATTAGTTATACAAAATTTAATATGATAGTACGTACTTTCAACAAATAAATACATTTTCACACCCTTTACGGCATGTCACTCTATAAGGGTGGCTTTGTCTTATATCTTACATTGTACTAAACATATGCATCAGTTTTGGTGTTTGTATATTTTATATTTGATTAGTTATATAAAATTTAATATGATTGTACGTACTTTCAACAAATAAATTCATTTTCATACCCCTTACTACATGTAACCCTATAAGGGTTGCATTATGTTATTGCTTATAACACAAACGAATGCCAAATAACAAAAATAAAGGCAACAAATCGGAATTATGCATCACTATCTCCAGGGCCGTCTTAATCATCTCCTGGGCCCTAGGCAATATAATATTTAAGGCCCCAAAACATAAATATATATACCTATATAGGATGGTGACTCGCCCAGGCGGTCATAGGACTTTAACATTGGAAATCAGTTTTTCGCAATTTCCTGCTTCTCTCATTATTTTAAGCAAAAACGCGTCAAATAAAAATTTTAGAGCACGAAATTCTGCATCTAAATCAATAAACAGAATTACTTTTACGTGCTTTGTAACGACAGAAATTGAATATGAAAATGTCGAAAATTACGTTGAAAATATTGGTAGCATGGAATTGAACAAAAAAATAAATAAATGCTTGACGTTTTATCTGTCAAAACATCAACGTGTGACGTTCAGCGTTTATTTGTCTATATTAATATAGGTATACCGGGTGTAACACGAAAAGTGAAATATAGGCGTTTAACATGGCAAATCAGTTTTTCCGTGCGCATTGCTTCCCTAATTATTTTAGGAAAAAATTTTTCAAATAAATGTAAAGCATAAAATTCTACATCCGAATCAATAAACAAAATTCATTTTGACTTCTTCATAACTGCAGAAATTAAATTTAAATATTCATGTAATTTCAATTTAATAGTAATAGCCATGGAATTAAAAACAAGAGATGAACAAATGCGTAACGTTTTATACATCAATGTCAGAATAAATTGTCAAAATCATTTTTACGTACTAAATATTTATTTTCAAATATAATACCCCGAGAGCTTGAAAATTATCGCTCTTGGCCTCTAGCGTGGTTTACACGTCGGGTAACCTTGATCTTTCTTCCCTTCCTCCTGAAGAAGCTCCCTACGATGGCGAGCGAAACGTCGAGCCCTCACTCGAATTTTGACACGGTCCAAACCCGGAACTCGTTTAATTTTAATGACTCAGACCGTGGAAGTCTACGCTTTTATTTAAGCTAATGATCCTAACGGGAAGAAGCCGGGCAGAAAATACAGAAATGAGGATTCAGAGTGAGTGTGGGAAAATGTATAAATTCGAAGTGGTAAGACAGTTTAATTATCTTGGTGTACTACTGACAAATAACAATGATGAAACAGTAGAAATTGAAACAAGAATCACGAAAGGTAGCAGAAGTGTGGGGGCTCTATTCAATATACTAAAGGCAAAAGGAATATCATGGGCAACAAAAGTGCGAATCTATAAAACCGTTATCAGACCGACGGTACTCTATGCGTGTGAACTGTGGACTCTAAAAAGGAGTGATCAATTTAAGTTAGAAATATGGGAAAGGAAAATTCTTAGGAAGATTTTTGGTGGGAAAAAGGACGGAGAGGTGGTGATGCAAAGAACAAACTCGGAAGTGATGAGTTTATTCGGTAATTGTGCGATAACGGGGGTCATCAGAGCTCAAAGACTAAGATGGTTAGGACACATAGTGCGTAGGCCGGAAAACAGAGTGATTAAGACTAGGGTTGTGCATTTGACCAGTCAAATATTTTTCGGTCAATTGACAGACTATTTGACCGGTCAATTGACCAAGAAACATTTAATAAAAATCACAATTAAAATTGTAATTTATTTATATAGTACTGTTTACTACATCCAATATTACTGAAAATGAAAAACCAACAACAACTAAGAAACAAAACCACATCAAATTCAAAATAAAGGGGAAAATAAAGTAAAAAACGTAATGAAATGAAATAATATGTATTTATTTTATTTGTAAAATAAGTAAGCAAATTCTCCAGAACCCAGAATACCACACTAGATATATTCATATAATAATAGTAAGTAGCTATTTCTATTGAACAACAGATGTCATTTAGATTATTTGATCGTTTTATTTGGCTGTCAAATATTTTTAGTCAATTGACCGGTCAATTGACCACGGCACAACCCTAATTAAGACTGTGTTCAAAAGGGGAATTATTGCGAAGAAAAGAAGGGGACGCCCAAAATGGAAGTGGTGTGTCGCGGTGTTAAAAGACCTAGAAAGTATGAACATTAAAAAATGGGAGGAAAAAGCCAACAATAGAGGAGTATGGAGAGACATTTGTCAACAAGCCATGCAGAGCTTTTAATATATACAATGATATTTCTAATTGTTGTTCCATATTTTAAAAAGATTATAAATTCTACGCCACTGGTTGTAAGGGATAGAAATGTTATTTTCGATACGATATATCGATACTAGTATTTCTTGAATCCATATTATCTATATAATTGTGAAATATATTAATTTTATTAAAAAAAATTATTTACAAAATAAAAGTGTAGAAATAAATTTATTTTCTTTGTGATATTATTTTCGAATTCGATGTGATTAAAATAAAACACTTCATATTTTGTGTATTAGAATGTAGTTAATCAAATTGCCCGCCATATCGAATCTCGTATCAATCATTTTTTCATCAATATATCGATATTTAAAAAAGACTAGAATAACACTTCTATTATGAGGAAAAAAATGGTAAATATGAACAATTAATATGTACCAACTATATTAAACAAGGATGGAAGATTTCAATTTCAAGTTTTAAATTATTCAAATTGCAATTTGTTTTGAATGTTTACATTGATATTCATTACCTTGAACCGTGAAATTATTGAAAATGAAATTGGTTGTTTTGTTTGATCCATTTTTCATAATATTTAGGAATGATTTGAAAACACATAAATTGTTCACTTTTTCATTTATATCTAGCGAGCTATTGTAATAAGCAGTTTTAAAAAGATCGCCTTTTATCTTGACACCGTATGCGTATGTGTTCATATGAGCAATGCTGAGTGAAGCAGGGGAATCCCGGAACTCAAGGGGATTGCGTGAGCGGAGACATGAATGCGCAAGCGATGTGACCGGGAAGATCCCGAGCATAGCCGATTAACTTTTTAATGTAATTGCAAAGTTTAAATAAATTTAATATTGCGTGAAATGTTTTAATAATTCTTTTTTTTTCACTACTAGCCTAGACACATACAGTTATTGACCTCTTTTTGAGTCATGAATTTGTTTTTCACTGTCGCTTGTTTACAAACGGTTAATAATGGATTATTATTCACCGAGGTTCACAATGAAAAAGGCCACCGTTTAAAGAAATTCAAGTCACAATTTATTGTCGCTGGATGCAATATTCAGAACTGTACATTTTGCGTCTCTTCTTTAATTTCTGTAGGCGCACAATTTTTTTAATCTCTTTAAGTATCACACAACAGTGTTGTTGTCAAACGAAATGAAAAATATTGAATTATAATACTTAAAAAACTAAATACAATAAAAACAAAATCAAATCGGCACTTGTTTTCATAACCAAGTACAACACAGCAGAGCGCCGAGCGCAGAGAGCAGTGTCGTATAGTGTAATCTGCAGTGTTGCCAACAGATGTAATACATGTGAGAAAAAAAGTCCCTACGACGTCACTATCCTCGCTATAACTATTTTACTAAACATCGCTACGTAGTCCATAATCAATCTCAGAAATATTAATATTAACATATAGAGCAGTTTCAATAATATCTATTTTTAACAAAATCAATTAAATAAATACAAAAAAAAATATAACAAACGTATTATCTTATCACGAGAAGTAAGGTGAATCATCTGGACTTAAAACAGCATTAGAACAATGGTGGAACGATGATCTGACTTGATCTCCTTGAAATAAAATATCTTTTATTACAAACGAAACATATTATTTATTGTACATTTTCTTGTAGTCCAAAGTTCAAAGTTTTATAATTATTATACAAGTTTGAAAATATAAAATTTATGATTTATCATGCCACATATATTTTGAATTTACTCAAAAATGAGTCACACGATCTCAATAAAGAAATACAGTATAATATAAATATAAGCTAACCCAGCCGAAATTTTTAGCCAAATTAAATACAACTATTTTTTTTTCATTAATATATGCAAAATACCCTGAAAAACAGAAATTTATTTCTTTTTTTAAGTCTTGTATTCAATTTGACTGAATTCATTTTATAGTTGTAGACTATCTTAATTTTAAATGTACATATTTTTTTATTAAAAATGTGTGACTCAATTTTGAGAAAATCTAATTCAAATTGAGAATTTTTTCCATTTCATTTCAATCTTTTTTTTCTGTATATTCATGATGTAGCTGCCCTTGAATAGTATACGCATGAACTACAAGGTTATAAGAAAATAATTCACTACTTTACTACTATAACATTTTAAAAAAATTACTGTTGAAATTCAAATTTTGCAATAGATTGTCGGTGTTCTTAATATTTTGCTGTGTGATGCAGTCTTTTGATGAGTCAAGTAAAGAAGTTTTAAGATAGACTATTTTTAACAATAAGTAATATATTATGTATTGATTTACACATTAATAATGGAATAATAAAGTATTTAGTGGACCTTGTCCCTCGACTTGACGAGATTCATATGGTGTTAACCTCAAACATCAAGTGTATGTAAAGTAAGTAGATGTGTATTTATACGTATTTATTGATTAATATTAAAAGAAATGGATGCAGAACTAGTAAGGTTGGACCGTCAAAGTACTACCAAAATACCAATGAACCTCGTACACCTTCATCTAGCGAGAATATCTCCAAGGCCGTATTCTTACAACATTACTTCTTCAGTATCTTACATACAACATAATTTTTATCAAAACTACTATATTTTGTCCCTAGGACAGCGAATGACATTAAAACGGATGCTTTATATATAACATATAACTGAGTACAAACAGTAATCCTGATTCAGTAACATATTGACACCCAGGTGAAGTGGATGCGTTTTGGGAAAGCTGATGGTGACATATTTCGAATAATGATCACCCGCCCAGACCCAGATTTCACTGCTTTGTTTTTATCGTCATTCTCAATTCTGCCATGATGACGCTCTGCACCACTGAAAAGTGACTAACAAGGAACACAGTGAATAAAATACTATGTTTTTAAAAGTAAAATTTGACGGCGACCAAGACAAATAGATGGTAGTTCACTACCAACGACCCCTATGGGTCTCCCATCTTTTTAAAGACCATGATTCAACGACTGGTAACCGCACTTCACACGCTAAATATATGATTTAATGAGTTCTGTTACGGCATAGTGCTATACCCAGTAATGTGTAATAGACGTGATGATATATTTATTTATCTTTAAATACAAATTAAATTTTGAGTATTCGATTTTATGTTTTTAAAAAGAATACTAAAATCTTTATTTATATTATAACTTTATTATAATCTGTATATGGTTACATATGAGTCACAGTACTTGACTGTGCAGAGTCTACGATACAAAGAGCGTGCTTATTCACTAAACTAGCCTATTTATACATTTCTCTTATCTTCTAAATATGCAACCTATGCTAGATGATATTATGACTAATATAATGAAGCAACAGGTTCAAGATACATAATTTACATTTATCTTATCTTCTAAATGTGCAACCTATGCTAGATGATGTTATGACTAATGTAATGAAACAACAGGTTCAAGATACATAATTCCTCCCCTTTTAGTTTTTTCATTATATTTGTTCTTGCATAGCTAGTTCACTTAGCTTTTTTCTTACTGTTTTTACCTTTCTTAATTTTCTTTCATTTCTATATAATTTTATTTTAGGTAATACATATTTTCTTAAAATATAACAACTTATTAATATAAATATTATAACATATATTATATAAGAGTGATGACTGCTATTTTCAATTTTGATTTCTTTTATTTTTATAATTTTCGGTTCATTTAATATAATATCGGAGATATTCTGTAATTTAGTATCATTAAATTTTGAACTTATTAATTCCTTCTCAAATGTTTTAAATTCAATTTCTTTATATTTTTGTAGAATTCTTTTAAATGTGAAATTATTTATTTGACATTCTTGGTTAATTTTTATCTTATAGATTCCTTGAATATTTCTTTTTATTTTTATTTCGTTACAGTTCATTTGAATTTCTTGCTTATTTGGACTAATCATAATTAGTTCATTTGTATTTTGAATTAATTCAAAAGTATTCTTTTTCTCAATATTATGGTATTTGCAATCATCATCCTTCTGCTTATCTAGTATATTTCCCATACATTTACTTATTTCTATAAATTGTGTAATACACAAGTATTTATTCTTAATATAACTACATTCGCTTATTTTATAAGTCTTATCTTGTGTGAAATATAATTGTTGAGGTTCACTCATTATTATGAATCTATCATTCTGAATCATTGGTAATGGGGTAAACTGGTTTAATTTGAAGGATTCTTGGGAGAAGGTTGGTATTGATATTATAAAGTATATTTCTCCGTTATAGTATTTACAATGGGTTTCTATTAGTTCGTTTAAATTCCAAATGTCGTTATTTTGTGTAGTTTGTTTTAAATTTTCATAAGATATTATACTAACGTCTAGTTTGTGTAATGAGCAAAAGGTTAAACTTGTTTCTATTTGTTTTGTTAATTCATTTAAATTCATTATTATTAATATTAATTTCTGAAATTTACTTTCCATATCTATTTGTAATTTCCAATCTAAATTTCCTTTTAAAGCCTGAATTATGTTCTCAATTTGATGTGTTAATTCTTTTTCATTGTGTCTAACATTTTCTAGTTGTGTATTAAATTTATTTGTCATATCTTTATTATGTTTAATGACTTCATCATTCTGTCCTTGTAGTATTTCCTGATTTGTTTTTAATTTATTAAACATTTCTTCATATCTTTGACTATCCGTAGAATCTAAATTTCCTGTTATTGATTTAACAATGGAGCCTAATCCGTTTATAAGTCCGCGTTTTTGTCTTTTATTAAATAGTTTTTGAATTTGATTATTTAAGTCTAAATAATTATAATTTAAAATATTAATGTATGTTTGGAATGTTTCATTATAGGGTTTTATATTCTTTAATAAATTATCTCTATTTGTTCTTAATTTTAGGAATTCTTCATAGATGGGATTTATGTTGTAGTTATAGTATATTAGTTGTTCACCAGTCTTGATTTTGCATTCACCTAATTCGGCAAGGTGGAATCCATTATTGTTCGAGATATCTTGAATTTGTCCTTGACATCTGAAATTTTTATTTAATTTTTAGTTGATTTATTTTTATATTTTTACTTCTGTTCTTTTTATCTAATATTTTAATTTTTCCTAATAGAGGGTTATAATTTTTAACTGAATATTTTCTGTATATTGGTTTCTTTATTTTATGAATAATTCTAGGATTCTGTTTAACATATACTTTATCTGTTAATTCTAAAGGATTGTCATTTTCTGTATTTCGTTTTAATTTTTCTCTTTCTATTCTATCTTTAATAATATGCTTAATTTTCCTTTGTTGTTCTTCATAATTTTCTCTTAATTTGGATTGGTCTGTTTTTATAAAAATGTTTTCATTTGATATTCCGTAAAGTATTTCAACTGGACTGAGTTGTGTTGTACTATGTTTTGTATTATTATACGCTAATGTAGCCATTCGTATTTTTTCTGACATTGCTATGTTTTTAGTGTCTGGTCTTGAGTGTAATATTCTCAATTGTTCTATTAATGTTGAGTGAAGTCTTTCCACTGCATTACTTTTAGGGTTATTAACACAAGTTATATGTAATTTAATTTTCTTTTTACTTAAGAGATCTTTCATTAATGTGTTATTAAATTCTGTACCATTGTCCATTATTATTTCCTTAGGTATTTTGTATGTTTCAAAGTATATTCTTAATTTATCTGTTATTTGTTTTGCGCTCTTATTTTCGACCTTGATAATCTGTGCGTGCTTGGAGAACTGATCTAATATCGTCAAGTAAGGTTCTTTATTTAGTGATAACAAGTCTATGTTTATCATTTCAAATGGTGTGCTTGGTGTTATTGTAAGATTGTCGGTTATTTTTATAGGTTTTCTTTCATATTTATTACATCGGCACGTTTCACAGTTGTTTATATATTCTTGAATGTCTTTATTCATGTTTGGCCAATAATATTTTTCTTTTAATTCTCTTATGGTGGCTAAAATTCCTCTATGATTTGTAAGGCCTGTGTGAAAGTCATGTATAATTTCTAATTGTTCCTCGTTATTTTCTACGTTGTTTACTAATTTTGTACACGCTATGATATTTATAGAATTTGGTTGGAAATTTTCTTGTAATATTTTTGAAACTTCTTTATCTAAATCTTTTTGAAATAAGGCTAAATATCTAATTTTTGGGGTTAGATAAGTTTTTATAAAATCTATAACATCTTGTTTAAAAGTTACTTTATTAAATTTACAAATAAGTCTTTGTTTTTTATTGTCAAAATATTTTTCTATTTTTATTTCAGTATCCCTGTCTACTTTATAAATTATTATTTGATTATCCGCTATATTAATTCTCTCATCTAAATATTTTATTCCTGCTATGGGATTCTCATTTGCGCTGTGTACCGTTTGGTTATCTTCTTCTTGATCTATATTATTTTGTTCGCTACTGTTTTCTGTTTCGTTATGGTTAACGTCGGGTAATGTGAAAACGTTTATTTCTATATTAGTATCTTCAAATATTTTATTTATCTTTTCTCTTACTTTTTCCCATTCTAATTCGTCTAAACCGCATCCTAATTTTGGGATGTTTATTATAGGTAGTTCATTTATAATCATGTAATCTCTTAATTCTTTTAAAGGTTTGTCCAAATTTTTTAATAATGGTTTATCAAAATGATTTATTTTTGTAATTAGGTGAAATATTATTTTATTATTTATTTTTTGAATAATGATATTTTTATTATTTCGTTCTTTGCAAAAGTCTTTGCAATCATATTTTAAATTTATTTGTTCCGCCAGACCTCGTGACATTTCGCAGTTTTTTGATATACAGTGTGCGATGGGATTTTGTTCTAATACGTCTCCTATTAAATTATTTAATTTAAATTTGGGTTTCTGTCTGGATAGTAGGTCTGCAACAACATTCTCTTTACCTTGTAAATAATTTATCTCAAAGTTATATTCACTCAATTCTATTTTCCATCTAATTAGTTTTTGATTCGGGTTTTTCATGTTGAATAACCAGATTAAAGGTTTATGATCTGTTTTTATGGTGAACTTCCGTCCGTAAATATATGGTCTAAAATTTCTAACTGCCCATACTATTGCTTTTAGTTCTTTTTCTATTGTACTGTAATTCTGTTCCGCTTTATTTAAAGTTTTAGAGGCATAACATATAGGTAATTCTTTATCGTCTGTTTTTTGTGCTAATATAGCGCCTATTGCAAAGTCGCTTGCGTCTGTAGTTAATATAAATTCTTTGTTAAAGTTTGGGTTTTGTAATATTGGGGATTTTATTAATGTGTTTTTACATTGTTCAAATGCGTTCTTATAATTTTCATCATCTATATCTATTTTAACATTTTTTCTTAGACATTGTGTAAAAGGTTTTGTCAAGTTTGCGTAATTAGGTATGAATCGTCTATACCATCCTAAAGTTCCTAAGAATTGTTTTATTTCTTTTTGTGTTTTTGGTAAATTTAAATTTTTTATTGTCTCTATTTTCTTTTCATCTGTTGTTAGTCCGGTTTGATTAATTTTATATCCTAAAAATTTAACTTCTTGTTGTAAAAATTCTGACTTGTCTATTTGTATTTTTAAATTTGCTTGACGTAGTTTTTCGAATACTAGTCTTATATTTTTTAAATGTTCTTCTAAGTTTTTGCCAAATATTATAATGTCGTCCATATATACTAAACAGATTTTATTAATTAATTCGCCTAATGCTTCATTAATCATTCGTTGAAATGTGGCAGGTGCGTTTTTAAGTCCAAAAGGCATTCTAATGTATTCGTAGTGTCCAGAACTTGTGGAAAAAGCTGTTTTTTCTCTATCATTTTGATTCATTTTTATCTGGTGGAATCCTGAATGTAGGTCTAGGGTTGTAAAGTATTCGGAGGGTCCGATGTGATCGAATATCGTGTCAATGTTAGGTATTGGGTATTTATCATCTTTCGTTACTGAATTTAGTTTTCTGAAATCTATTACCATTCTAGTTTTTTGTTTTCCTGAAGCGTCTAATTTTTTTGGTACGATCCAAATAGGGGATGACCAGGGTGAAAATGATTTTTGTATTATTTTATTATCTAATAATTTTTTTACATGTTCTTCGATGTCTTTTTCGTAAATTTGTGGAAGTCGGTAATTTTTTGTGTATACCGGCGTTTCATTTGTTACGTGAATTTTGTGTTCTATGGTGGTAGTGCAGGTTAGGTTTTCGTTTTCGTTTGGAAACAGATCTGTGTATGTGTTTATTAGTTTATCTAACTCTCTTTTTTCTATATTATCTAAGTGACTATTTCTAATTTGTATATTATTTGTTTCTGCTTTTAAATTTGTTGATTCTTCTAATTTATATTGTAAGAAATATCGAAATGGGCGAGTACGACTCTGTACTTGGTGCAACCACATTGCAGAGCAACCGCGCAAGCACGCCGCCAAGCGACGTGCAACCAAACAACGGAGGAGGCAGAAAAGATCCCGCCTTGCAACAAGACGTCCGCCATTAATTTTTAATTTGTATGTGTGTTGGAAAAGTGTGTCGAGCTGTATTCATTATTACTTTGTGTTTGAGAGGATTTATTAGTTATAATAAATCATTATATTCGTCACAGTGTTATTATTGAATAACCCTACAATAATTCAGAAGTGGGATAAAGAAAACACAGTCCTGGTACAAGAAAAACGTGTGAAAGTTGAAGTGTGCACCATTGGAATTGTGAGCCGTAATCAACAAGAATATTACCTCGCATATCTATTTGGTAACCAGGAGCATCTTTTCAACAACATAACAGTTTTTCTCCATCCGCTCATCATCGACAGTAGATTTACAATGACTGATAAAAGTAAGTCCAAATCTAAATCTAATAAGAAAAACGATACAAATGATTCTGAAATTACTACAATTACTGCAATGTTAGAAGCAATTCAAAATCAATTGTCGTCTTTGTCCGATTCTGTGAAGCAGAATTCAGATGGCTTAGCACAATTGCAAACAGTGCAATTCGAGAGCATGGCGTCACCGCCAGTAGATAACGCAAATGTTGAAGTTGAAACACCTACACGGCCAGTCGGTGTTATTCCTGAGTCACGCGTTATCACTACTCCAGATAACAATACAAATAATCAAAGTCAACATTTTAATAACAATAATACGCGAGACGCATCCGAACATGTGATTGACTTCAATCCAGATGATGAAAGTTCAATTGCCGAGATGTTTATTGAAAGTGTCAAGTCAGCACAAACTCTCTACAACCTGTCGGACCGACAAACTGTTTTATGTGCTAGATCGAAACTTAAGGGCAGTGCTGCCATTTGGTGCCGCTCATTACCGACATCATACGATTGGGAAAAATTCCAGGAAGAGTTTGAAGATACGTTTGGCGCTCCACCTGGCGTACATCAGATTCTTCGTCTTCTAGATAGACGTAAACAAAAACATGATGAATCACCGAGAATTTATTTACATACAATGGTCGCAATAGCTAAACGTGCGCCTAATATAAGCGAAACTGAAACCGTCGTTTTATTTTAGGATACTCAACTCTTGCGAAGCCCCTTACTCAACTAACCAAGAAAGATATCCCCTACGTATTTGGTGAAGAACAGAAGACAGCATTCACATCAATTAAAGAAAAATTGAGTAATGAACCAGTTTTATCACTTTTCGTTCCCGGTAGACCCATAGAACTTCACACTGACGCTAGCTCGCAAGGTTATGGTGCAGTTCTTTTACAAAAAGAAAATGGTCAACTACATCCAATCTCCTACATGTCACAAAGGACAACAGAATCAGAAGCAAAATATCCATCGTTCCTCCTGGAATTGCTCGCAATTATCCAAGCCGTAGAAAAATTTCGTCATTACCTTGTAGGAACCAAATTCAAGATAATAACGGATTGTAACGCTGTAAAACTGGCTCTAGCAAAACGGGAAATAATTCCGCGTGTTTATCGATGGTCATGTCAACTTGAAGAATACGACTATACCTTAGAACACCGCCCAGCCGAAAGAATGCAACACGTCGATGCGTTGAGTCGAGCTGCCGTTTTATTAATCACAGATCCAACAAAAGAACTTCAAATCCGTCAAGAAACAGATCCAACAATCAAATCAATACGCGACGAATTGGAAACAGGACAACGACATCCACCATTCGAAATTAGGAACGGGATTGTATGTCACGTAGATGAAAAGAAACATCCTACTTTTTATGTCCCAAGAAAAATGCAAAGATCAATTGTAAACAATGCACACGATTGTGAAGGACATTGTGGAAACACGAAAACGATCGAAAATGTTCGTAGATCATATTACTTCCCTAATCTGCGAAAATATGTACAAAAATACATCGAAAACTGCTCCGTATGCTTAGCGTATAGCATACGACCTGCTAATACAGGTGTGACACTTCACAGCATTCCAAAAGGAATTGAACCCTTCGATACCATACATGTGGATCATTTCGGCCCGCTTGAGAAGACGTCTAAGAAGAATCGTCACATACTAGTCCTTGTTGATGGTTTCACCAAGTTCGTTTGTCTCTTCCCAACGAGAACCGTCTCCACATCAGAAACATTAGTACACTTGAAAAACACATTTAATTATTTCGGCAAACCCAGACGAATTGTTACCGACGCTGGAACTGCCTTCACATCTGATGAATTTGAATCCTACTGTCAGAACAACAATATCCAACATGTTAAAACCGCAATTAGAACTCCCAGAGCCAATGGACAGGTTGAGCGATATAACCGTTTTATCGCAGCGATATTAGCTAAAATAACTGATGAATCAGACCAATGGGATAAAGAAATTGGAAAAATTCAAGATGTAATTAATGATACGATTCAATCAAGTACACGGTTCACACCAGCAAAATTATTGCTAGGCAGAAATTTGAGGATTGTCCCAGATCAACCCCTCCGTGATTTAATCCAAGACACATTGAATGACTTTCCTTCAGAAGATCCTGAAGAAGCATTTAACAAACGCCAAGTCAGTCGTTCTACCGCTGTAGAAAACCAAATTAAGTCACAAGAAGCTAACGCATGCCGTTATAATTTACGCAGACGACCAAGAAAGTATTCCTTGGGAGATTTTGTCTTTATTCGCACTACTCCGACCGTGGGTAAATCTCCAAAATTACAACCGAAATTCAAGGGTCCGTACACCGTCAAGAAAGTTATGCCAAACGACCGTTATCTAATAGAAGATACACCTGGGGCTCAACATACCCAAAAGTTCTATTCAGCAGTTCACTCTGCTGACCACTTGCAACCATTTTGTAATCCGTCTTGTGTTTCAGACAGCGACACAGATTCCGAAGAAAATAACAGCGTCGAGGCGCCGCCTAACAGAATGGCCGAAGCTGTAAGAAATATCGAAATGGGCGAGTACGACTCTGTACTTGGTGCAACCACATTGCAGAGCAACCGCGCAAGCACGCCGCCAAGCGACGTGCAACCAAACAACGGAGGAGGCAGAAAAGATCCCGCCTTGCAACAAGACGTCCGCCATTAATTTTTAATTTGTATGTGTGTTGGAAAAGTGTGTCGAGCTGTATTCATTATTACTTTGTGTTTGAGAGGATTTATTAGTTATAATAAATCATTATATTCGTCACAGTGTTATTATTGAATAACCCTACAATATATTTTATCGTCTAATTTTACTTTATTGTCTTTAAAGTTTAGTTGTATATTTAATATTTTAAATGCTTCTATTCCGAGTAATATATTATATGTTTTATGAAATTTATAAACATAACATTTTAAAGGTTTTTTATGAATTTTTATTATTGTATATTTATCGCAATTAGATTTTCCGTTTACTGTTTTAAAAGTTAATTTTTCGTTATATGTTTTTACTTTAAATTGTTTTACTAAATCCGGGTGTATAAAGTTTATTGAAGAGCCTGTATCGAACAGTATGACATATGGATTAATTTTTAATGCTGGTAAGTTCGTTGTTATAGAAGACATTACTACTGTATCGCTTCTATCTGTGTCTCTAAATCTAAAAAAGAATCTTCATAGATTTTCTTTTGTTTTTCTTTCTCTAATCTTTCGTTGTTTAACTCTTCGTCTATTTGTTTATGAAATTCTTGGTCCATATCGAAATCTATTTCGTCTAAGTCTACTTCTTCTATGTTATTATTTTGTCTGATTGTTTGTGTAGACATTGGTTGTGTGATTCGTGTTTGTTGTGTCATAGGTTTTGGGTTAAATCGTTTCGTCTCATCATAATTTTTTATATTTTGTCTAGGTGCAAAATTTGGGTTAGTTCTCTGGTATTGAGGTGGTTGTTTGGGATTAAATGATGTTGATGGGAATGTTTGTGATGGGAACTTTTGTGGAGGTTGCCCATTGCCAAATTTTGGTCTTTCTACATTGTTTCTCAACATAGGTGATTGATTATACGTATTAATAAAGTTAAATTCATTTTTAATCATTAATTCTATTTGTTCCAAAGTTGTAGGGTTTTTAATAAGGAATGATCCTCTAACATGATTTGATAGTAGAGATATAAATCTTTTTACTATAAATTTTTGGTTTTCATGAATTATTGCGTTCTTCTGATCTTGTGAATAATTAGTTAAGTGTATTTTTGATTTGTAAAGTGAAAATTTTTCAAGCATTATTTTCAAAGTTTGTTCTATTGATTTTGAAAATTTCGTATCCATGAGTTCTATCATCAGTGTTTCTGATGTACTCTTGTCTACAAAGTTTGTGGTCAGATATAGTTTTAAATCTTCCCATTCTGCAAATTCGTTATTACTTGTAATTTCTATTGCTTGTTCAGTGAGTTTTAATTTTATCATGCTGAATGCAAACATTCGCTGATTTGCAGTGAGTTCTAGTGTATTAAAAATGTCCATAATCTTTGTGGCTTGTTTTATAAAATTATTTAATGTTTTAATATTTCCATTATAACATGGGATTGTTTTGAGATACATTTCTATTTCTTGTACAGTTGTGGTAGCCATTGTTATGCGATTTAATCTACTAGGTTTTAATTTAATTTTGATATATTTAGTTGTTGGTAACGGTGTTAAGGAATCGTCTGATTCTATTGATTCAGAGCTATCGCTTTCTGACATAAGTTGTATTATGTGTGTGATTGACCTGTGCCGGGTCTCGGTATTTTTATTACTAGTCGTAGCTAGAAATACCCCTGAGTATTATAATATAAATGTTTTACAAACTTATAAAGATATTCTTACATTTGTATCGTGATTGTGATTATGATGATTCTTGTGAACATCATCTTCTGTTGCGGCTTCTTTTTCGTAGTTTTCGTGTTGTCTAGTAGAGACAGCAAGTGCTTCTGATGAGTGACGTGTTTCGGAACAGCAAGTCTTCCTAGTGGATTCGTCGACGTGATCTCGGAACAGCACTCTGGAGTACGTGAATCTTGTAGACGAACGTTGTGCCTTTGCGGCCTGATGGGTCCTGTTCGACCGGTTTTCGTAGATTTTTGTAGGTTTTGCTTGGTAAAGGATAAAAATCCACCACACAATTTTTTTTATTGTGTTTCGAAGCTATTAATCCTACCGACTGCGCCAATTAAATTTTGAGTATTCGATTTTATGTTTTTAAAAAGAATACTAAAATCTTTATTTATGTTATAACTTTATTATAATCTGTATATGGTTACATATGAGTCACAGTACTTGACTGTGCAGAGTCTACGATACAAAGAGCGTGCTTATTCACTAAACTAGCCTATTTATACATTTCTCTTATCTTCTAAATATGCAACCTATGCTAGATGATATTATGACTAATATAATGAAGCAACAGGTTCAAGATACATAATTTACATTTATCTTATCTTCTAAATGTGCAACCTATGCTAGATGATGTTATGACTAATGTAATGAAACAACAGGTTCAAGATACATAATTTACATGCTAAAAAGTATTTAAAAATTTATTTTTATACTGGATACCAGAATTGGGAAAACAGTTTATATTTTATATTTTACACATTTTATCGCATAACCTGAAGAATATTTATTTTTTAGTTTTTCTATTTTTGGCGCTCGACCGGACCCTGTACTGTAGTTAGTAAAGCCCGGATTTTTAGGCAATTGCCTAGATTCAAATTTTAATATACTTCAGGCAATTTCGTTTTTCTATACATAGGTAATATGTTTACGTGTAATGGAAGGTTTTTTTTTCGTGCCTCAGAGCCTATTTTTTCTATATTTTGGTTATTGTGCCTATTTTACCTTATACAGCCTATTTTTGTTGCTTCTTCTAACTTTTATTGAGCAGACAAGGTTTATCATCTTCTTCGTTGACTAAATCAGCACCCGACAAAGTGTTTCAACCCAACCTATGTTATAATATTTAAAGTACTTACTTTAATCAAGCTTTTCTGTGTGAATTTAAAATGCCGAAAGAAAAAACGTATTTTAGTCAAAATTTTACGTGGCAATTCAATTGTGTCTTTGCCATTAATCAATGGAGCTGAGGTTACTTTCGACGATATGGCTAAATATAAGAACGCTCCTGTCACATTTTGTGAAGTCGAACGAAGTTTTCAACTTACTAGCAAGTTCTGACAGACCGAAAACAGTCCCTTTCCGAAAATTTCATAGAGCAATTGATCGTAATATTTTGTAAATTAAAGTATACTACATAAAAGTTAATAAAATGAGAACCCTACATTATTATTTTTCAGATTGCGTTAATTTTTGTTTAAAATGATGATTCTAACGAAGAGTAGATACGAGTACCAATATTAGAAAAAGGATTCGTTTATTTTTTTTAAACAAATTATTTACATTTAGGCTGCCTAAAATCCCGACTATTTTAGAGTAATTACCGGCCTATATGCCTGCTTATTTGGGTGTCTTTAAGTGCCGAAATATCCGGGCTTTAGTAATTAGGATTAAGTTCGAGTTGTGAAGAGTACCATAATTAAATAAATAAACACCAGAAAGGTCGCAACGTTTCATCTTTTTTTTACCAAAGTAATTTGAAATGCCAGTGGAATTCCACTACAAGTGGCAACACTGATAATCTGTGCGTTTTGCGATTCGTCATTCGAGCTGATAATTGTGCGCATGCTCATGGAAACTTCATGAGCAAATGTGTCTGTAGAATCGTACGTGTATAGTAAACGTTAGAAAAAAACAAGAAATATGGGAGTTGTGACAATCAGAATATTTAAACAACTTTAATTTAATTTTTTAAATAGATAAAAATATATTATAATTATTTTTTATTTGTATTAATTTATTCTGTGTGTTAGAATTTTATTATTAGAAACTTATTAGTTCATAGAAAAAAATCAGATAGACAGAACGCAAGTTAGATTATATCGTAGAAATCGATAAATCTATTTCAAATATTGTTCGTCTCCATTTAATTTAATTGAACAATAACTCAAGAACTAAGTTAAATACGGTCCTGTGATTTTCAGTGTCGGATTTAGCGAACTGTTGGGTATAAATACTCATATTTTCATAAAGTTTTGTCTTATATGGAAGTCAAAAGTGCTGTACTGGACTATTTTTCTAAATAAAATTATTTCCTATATTTAAAATTAAAGGTACTTTACTCTTGCGAAAGTTTATCAAATTTTGTGTTTTCAGCTGCTGGGAATTTTTGTGAAAACAGATTTTAGATCAGAGTAATAATAAAAACGTTACCCATTTATTAAGACTTTTTTTCAATCATTCTGAATTTTTTTTTATTAAAGTTGTTACTGTTACTTTGCGAAATTTTCATTTTACATTTTATATGGGTGCTTTATCGTACACTCACTCAACCCTAAAATGATCAGAAAGAATGACAGCTGTTATAATGATACTTTTCTAGATGTTACACTATATAGAAATATATAAATGAAAATAAATGACTATTTCCGAATTTGTAGTTTAAAATACATTCATTTTGTTTATAATATATTTTGTTTTTATAATAAAACATTTAAACAGTTTTCAGAAAGCATTACTATTAGAACAAGATTATTTGTAATGTTTGAATGTATTATTTATGATTCAAAAAACGATATTTGCAACAGAAAAGTTTTTAATTCTATCATTATAGACAATGTATGTAAAAGAAACTAAACAAAAATGGGTCTTATTACATTAAAATGAACTTGAAAATTTATGATTGGTGTACATTTTTTTTTGTGCAGTAAACTTATTTCAATAACAACAAAGACAAAATTAATTGTCATCCAATACTTGGTGAAACTAGGTTTAATAAAAAATATAAAATAAACACTTGGCTAAGTTTTATGTCATCTTACCTGTTTGTTAGAGATCTTATTCTCTGCTGGCACATTTCTTCGTCACCAGCTTCTCCACGTGAACTTTGTTCTAGGTGGAGAAGTGAGTTATACCATACTGATGAGCTCTAATAAGAGCGAAACGCGTCTATGGTTACTAACTGTGCTGGCCAGCCTCTGACGATGCCCTTATAAGGTGACTTGGGGTCTGAATTTTGTGAAACTTAGTCAAGTGTTTATTTTATACTTTTTATTAAACTTATTTCAAGTAACAATGTGCTAATATTAATATTTTCCTTCTATATGTACATATTTTATCCGAGAATATATCCAAGTTACTATTTTCTAAAAATCGGTGATTTTTTATCTAATATCGGATTTATATCTTCCAGTGATAAATTATCGCTAGAAATAAAATACTATTCGAGCCTAGGACTTTCGTCCGGAAATTGCCTGTATTCCTACAAAAAACTGTATTTAAATATAAAGGAATTAGGAATTGTGTGTCAAATCAAGTAGTTGTTGTGCACTAGAACATAAAAGTTGTTTGTATATGATTAAGTACAAAAATAAATATATCATCACTCCTTCGCGTGAAGTGCTGTTATTATGAACAACTTAAATAAATGTTATTTTTATATTCAAAGAATACATTTGCGCGATTATTTTCTTTGAAATTATAAAAAAAATTGCTCTTACTATACCAGCATATTACATTTTAATAACGGTAAATATGTAGACAATCTTATTTTCTCCACAGTTCCTCGTAAAACAACAATTGTTTCAAATTGTTAGAGACATCAATTATCTGCCAGATACGTTTTATACAATAGTTTTGGGAAATACCTGTTGGTAGTAAGTACTTATTTAGTTAGAACTGTTTATTGTACATCTGCTTGACCTGCTAAGCATCTCACTATGGTGCCAGCGAAACAAAAGTTTTGGTAAACTTTTGTCCCTGATAACGTTTGTAAATTACTCCTTGGTGCATAATCGGAACTTCTTACCTTCTAGCCTTTAATACCTCTAATTCTATAATAATTTCTGCTTTTCAGCGCTCCTTTGCATATTTACTGTGTTATTGAAGATTTAATTTTAATCAAAATTATGTGTAGCATTTTAGAGATATGAAGCTGAATTTTTAAACTTAATTTCTTTCATCATTTATACATTTACTTAAGTGTATCTAGTATAGTACCGTACTTTGAAGTTTTGGTTCCAAAACCATGTACAATACATAGAAAGTTTATTCTTAATAAGAATAATAATAATTCTGATGCTAACTTCAGATCGCACGATTCTCGATGGTCACATTTATGTGATTCTGTCATACGTCTTATATGATATAGCTATTTGTGTATTAAGAGCACAAAATGTTACATAGTCGTGAGATGTAGGAGTGCGGCAATCTCTCGAAATCGACAATGTATATTTGCGCTCGAAACACACAGAAGATTTTTATTTGCAGTACAATATTTTCTTTCCATTTTATAGCTATTAACATATCTAAGAATGTTATGAGTATCATTACAGCCGCAAATGTCAGTTTCAAATCCAACCGAGAATTTTAAGATATCTATGGCCTGTTATGACTCATAATATCTGTGGTTTGTGTTAAAATATATTTCTGTTCAATATTCCTTTATTATACATCAAAATTATTACAGAATAATATAATATATTTTATGACATTTATCAGTTTTTATAATAATTACAACTCTATTTTATTTTATCTCCATGGATATATATTTTACAAAAATATATAAGTGTGCGTTGTTCATTAAAGAAAAACTCTGTTTCTCAACACTTCCCCTCAACGAACACTTACAGATTTTTTATTTGTATTATTTATATCAATAATTCCTAATCCATGTGTACATAAATTATGTTTTTGTTTCCCTAAATTCTTTGTCAAAATATCAGCTATCATATCTGTCGTACAAAGATATTGAACGCAAATTTCTTTCTTCTCGATGATATCTCTGATAAAATGAAATGTGATATCAATGTGTTTTGATCGACTGTGTTGATTCTCGTTCTTTATAACTTGATGTGCACTTTGATTATCATTATAAATCAAAGTAGATTCTTCAGTCATTTTGTTGAATCCTAATTCTTGCAGAATAGAGCGTAGATATACAGCTTCTCTTGTTGCTTGTGTAATTGCTATATACTCTGCTTCGGTAGTTGATAATGCTACTACTGGTTGTTTCTTCGATTGCCATGATATACTTCCATTTGCTAATACAAAATTATATCCACTTATTGACTTTCGGTCATCCAAATTACTTCCCCAATCAGCATCTGTATATACAAATAAATTCTTTCCAGTTTTCTTGTATAACAAGCCATAATCTTCAGTTTTTTTTCAAGTATCTTAAAACATGTTGTGCAGCATTCCAATGTTGGCGTTTAGGTGCACTTGAAAATTGACTCAATTGGCCAACAGTAAATGCAATGTCTGGTCGTGTTGTTGTAGCTAAATACATTAATGAACCAATCAACGACTGATATAACTTAATATTAATTTCTCGATTTTCTCCTTCTATCTTCGGTGATCTCGTTAATTTAGTTGCTAATGTCAGTGGAGTAGATGCAGGTTTTCCATCTTGCATTTTATATTCGTTTAATAATTCTTTTATAAAGATCTTCATGTTTCTTTAATTCAAGTCCGAGGATGTAGTATGCTTCCCCCAGATCTCGTATCTTGAATAAATTCTTAATTTTCATTTTCATTTCATTAATTTTTTCTTCTTTATTACTAAAAATCAACATATCATCTACGTAGACTGCAATAATAAGTATGTAATCTTCTTTTCGAATTAAATATACGCAGTTGTCATTTATAAGTCTTTTGAAGCCAAGTTTTAGTAATTCATTATTCAATTTTCGATTCCATTCACGGCCAGCTTGTTTCAAGCCGTAAAGTGATTTTTTTAGCAAACATACTTGATTTCCATTTTCATAACCTTCAGGTTGCTCCATGTATACCTCTTCCTGTAGTTCGCCATTTAAGAAGGCTGTGGATACATCAGTTTGGCGAATTTTCCAATTTTCTTCTACTGCTAATGCAATTAACAGTCTAACAGTACTGTATCTCACTACTGGAGAGAAAGTTTCTCTAAAATCTTTACCAAATTGTTGCGCATATCCTTTTGCAACTAATCTTGCTTTTTTCCGTTCTACTGAACCATCTGCTTTGAGTTTTGTTGCAAAAACCCACTTACAACCAATCGCTTTCTTTCTTTTTGGTAAATTTACTAATTCCCATGTTTCATTATCAAGTAACGACTGATATTCTGAATGAATAGCTTTCTTCCATTCTTCAGAATCTTGTCTGGAAATTGCTTCTTTATAAGTTTCTGGATTATCAGAAATTATTTCTTGTATTTTATTACTATATTCTTCAGAAAAAATAGTTTCATCTTTTTTACATCTTGCCTTTGAATTTTTATTCTTCTTACTTCTTAAATCATAAGTATTACTTGATTCTTTATTTTCATTTTGAATTTCTTCAATAAATTTATCTTCACTTTGAAGTTCATTTCTTTCTTGAGTATTTATCTGACATTCTATATTATCTTTAAAATTAAAAAGATGATCTAGATTTTTATTGTAATTTTCTATTTTGCCTATATATGACACATTTACAATATTACTTTCAGGCTCAATTATTTTTACATTTCGAGCTTTAATTATATTCTTCGTTCCACGTTTCCATAGGCGATACGCTTTTGATTCTTCCGAGTATCCCACAAGAATGTATTCATTTGATTTGATGTCAAATTTACCTTTCTTCGTTTTGTCCAGAGCATAAACTTTGCTGCCGATGACTCGAAAATATTTGACATTTGGTTTCTTGCCGCTCCATATTTCTTGAGGTGTCTTATCTCCCGTAACTTTTGTTGGACATTTATTTCTGATATGTACAGCAGTTGACAATATTTCGGCCCATAAAGTCGTGGGGAGTTTAGTTTGTAGTAATATACATGTTACCATTTCACAAAGAGTCCTATTCATTCTCTATGCAATTCCATGTTGCTGTGGTGTATACTGTACAGTTAATTGTCTTGAAATTCCATGTTCTTGTAAAAATGTGTTGAAATTATTGTTACAATATACAAGACCATTGTCACTACGTAAAGTTTTAATTTTTCTTCCAGTAAAGTTTTCTGCTATGTTCTTATAATTTTTGAAAGCTTCAAATACGTCAGATTTTTTCTTCAAAATATATACTTTTGTGTATCTTGACTTATCATCAATGAAAGTGCAGAAAAATCTTGCACCACCCAATGACTCGACTTGGATTGGTCCACATATATCTGAATGTACCAATTCTAATAGTTCTTCGCATCTTGTTTCAGAACTCTTTGGAAATTTTGTTCTTGCTTGTTTTCCTTTGAAACAAACTTCGCAATTTAGTTCTTTGATATTTAACGTTTCATATAATCCATGCACCATTTTCTTCTCTTGTAACATTTTCAGATGATGTATATTTAAATGTCCAAACCGATTGTGCCATTTTGTTATTTCATCTAATTTCAGACAGGAAATATCTTCATAACTTGTAGCAGTTATTTCTTTAAATTGTTTCACAATGTACAGTCCATTTTTCTTTATTGCTTCAACATGTAAATCATTTTCTTTTGTTCTGATCGTACAAATATCATTCTCAAAATGTACTTTGAATGAATTTTTTGTTGCTTTACTTACTGACAGTAAGTTACCTTGTAGCTCAGGTACAAATAGTACGTCTTTCAATGATACTAATTTGCATTTGGAATTTACTTCTACTTGCAGTTGTACAGTACCTTTACTAAATATTTTTGCTGTTCTCTTGCTCGCTAGACGTACATTCTGATTTTCAACGTATTGAAAAATCTTAAACATTTTTCGCTGATTACACATGTGTGATGTTGCCCCGCTGTCAATAATCCAATCGTTTCTTTTAAAATTCTTCCATATGTCACGCGAATTCATTGCTAGTGAATCTTCTATCAATGCATTATCTGTTATTAAAGCATTTTTTCCAACCATTTTCTGTTTCTTCCAACAATCTTTGGCTTTGTGACCTTTTTTATTACAATAATGACAAGCAAATGGAAACGATTTTTTATTGTACTTGTTACTTTCTTTCTTCGAGAAGAGAGCTGTTGGACCTTCCACCAATTGAGGAGACTCAAAATGTTTTTCTGTTTGTCGCAGTTCTTCCTCCAATAATTTTGTTTTTAATATCTCTTCGTCAGGTAAACTATCTCGGTTTTCCATTGTTACTACAAACATTTCATATTCAGGCTTTAGACTGTTTAATAATAATAATGATTTGAACTCTTCAGCTATGGTAACATTTAGCTCTTTTAATTTATCTGCAGTTTCTATAAAATTGTTTAAATGTTGCTGCATACTACAGTTAGTATCCCTTTTCATTTGAAGTAACTTCTTTGTAAGACTTATTTTACTAACTGTACCCCTTGGCTGATAAATTTCCTCTAATTTATCCCATGCTTCTTTAGAAGTTCTACAATTTTTAACGTAAAACAGTTCTGTTGGTAGAGTTCCCAATATTATTGTTGCTAATGCCTTATTGTCTTTTTTATCCCATTTATCTTGGTCTTCTTTCTTGTTATCAACAGGCCTATTTATGGTTCCATCAACATACGACCATAATTCTTGATGAATTAATATCATCTTCATATGGATTTTCCATGACTGATAATTGTCTTTTCCTAATTTCTCGATCTGGTACATAGAAGACGCCATTTTTTAATTGCCACCTGGGCCCATAACCTGTTAAAATATATTTCTGTTCAATATTCCTTTATTATACATCAAAATTATTACAGATTAATATAATATATTTTATGACATTTATCAGTTTTTATAATAATTACAACTCTATTTTATTTTATCTCCATGGATATATATTTTACAAAAATATATAAGTGTGCGTTGTTCATTAAAGGAAACCTCTGTTTCTCAACAGTTTGTTCAATAGTTTAATAACGTCATTGTCATCATTTCAGAAGGTGATCAAGTAAGTCTGTGGTCTATATGTTTTTATTTAACGCCATAGTTACAATTGTTTTGTATCAAATTTATAAATAAAATTTTTTACCTGAAGCTGACAGGAAAATAAACGTTTGTCTGACCTTTAAGAATCAGGAAAGCTTTGTTTTGCATGTCTAGGCAGGAAAATAACATATTGCCAACCTAGACAGGCAATGAAAGAAATGTGAGTGTCTAGTTACTTAGGAACATGAAATATTGACTGAATATGTAAATCAAATAATTCTTTTTATTAAAAAATGTACCCCTGTGGCTCCTCATCCACTAATATCTTTGGAGGCCGTGATTTGACGGCTGGTAACCGCACTTCACGCGAAAAAATATATCACTTACCGAGATCTGCTTAGGCAGAGTGCTACACCCAGTGATGGGTAAAAGGCGTGATGATATATATATATTTTTTATTTATTTAAATTAATTTAAAATATTTATTATTTGTTTATAAGTTTTAGGTAAAATGTTATACGTAACACGTTAGTAAAGCGTCGTACAGGATTCGTAAGCTATTTATTCATCTTGTAATTCAACGCTTTCCTGACTTTTTACGTAAATAACTATTTTTAAACGTCATGATGTAGATTTAATTTGGTGAAAATTGTTTGTGGGCTGTGGGGATCGAACCAGAGTTCTCAAGATCAACAGGCCGACTTGATACCACTGAGCTATATTAAAATATTAGAAGGAAATTTAAATACATATGATCCAAAATTAAATAATGAATCTATTATTTACTGGAAATTAATTATGTATTATCAAAGTGGTATGTTATTAAAATTTCAAAATTTAAATTCGCATGTCAACAGACAAAGATCAAAAAGAGGACTGATTAATGACCTAGGCTCTAAAGTGAAAAGTATACCTGGCAATTTATATAGTGAAGATGCACGTAAACGTCGCTTTCTGATCGCGCTCAGTTCCCGGATAATGCGGGTGACACGGGACGGAACGCGGATTTACGATGGAAACTCCGGCTTGTAACGCAAACGCCTCACTGGGAACGTCTCGGACTACTCGCGACAGACGTCGAAGTGATTCGTTCGGTGATCGCACAAGAGCTCCTAAAGATTTTTGACCACTCTTTTGTTTCACTACTAAAAATGTTATTAAAAAGATTTAGGACGTTGATTTCGTCGCTGCCCGGAGATTTGTTATTTTTAAAATGCTGTAGGCTTAGTTGCAGTTCTTCCAGACTAATACAGTTGTCTAAGTACGGATGAAGACAGTCACTGTATATGTTGTTTGCGGTTGGTATTATATTTGCATTAAGTGCGCAGTTGTATTGTTCCCGTTCATGTTAGAGATGAAAACCTATCGATACATTGATAGTTTAAAAAAAAAGTACTATCGATAAGTAATTTTTATTTTTCACATTTGTCATCAGTTTTAGTTACTTCTGAAATCTTGTTATTAAGCCTAAATTTTAAAGAAATACATTTATTATATATTTATATCTTATTTTCTATTTCTCCCATTTGTACATACCTTAGAGAGGGTAATATTTACTGTAACAAAACCATATTCACAGGAATTATTTAGCATACATTCTTTAATATAGAGCAACATTAAAAGTTTGAAATTTTAGGGGATGATGATATTATTTACAAAATTTTATTTTACATCTCTCTCGAAAAAGAAACGAATTTAATCAATGATTTTAATAATTTTTTAATTTTGAGAAAAAAAAATTATTTACACTTTTGTAAAAAAAAATAATAACGATAAGTAATTAAAAAAAAACTACCAAAAGTATCGATTAGTAATTACCGTTTAGTAACTATTGTTTAGTAACTATCGTTTAGTAATTATCGTTTAGTAACTATCGTTTAGAACCAGGAACAATGTCAAGGTTAATGCGTTCCATATCTCCAAACAGGTGACATGGGCGAAAATAAGAGGTATCAGAATGATCGCGTGCTACATATCACCAAATTGTAGCAACGACATATATAAGGATTTTCTGAGAGAGGTGCAAGTAGTAATCAACAGCAGCAAACTACCAGTATTATTGACCGGGGACTTTAACGCCAAACACAGCGTATGGGGTTCCCCGTTCACTGATAGAAGAGGAGAATGGCTAGCTGAGATGCTCTTTAGGAATGACCTGTGTGTTATCAACACAGGTAACACTCCGACATTTCAAAATGCAAACGGGTCTTCCTATTTCGAAGTAACTGCTAGTTCGGAGGCGGTAACTGGGAAAGTGAGGGACTGGATAGTGGATGAAGAAGATGAGCACTTCAGCCCGCATCGACATATAAGGTTTGAAATAACCAATAATACCACACTGCCCAACAAGGTCAGCACTAGATGGAATGTGAAGAGCCTAGACGCAGAAGAGGCGGAGGAAATCCTGCAGGGACTAGAGGCGTGTGAAACAGCTGAGGAGCTAAATACACAACTCCAGGATGTCTGCAAGAAAACAATGAGGAAGACAACAGCGAACCCTAAACGGCCGGTCGTCTACTGGTGGACAGAGGCCATAGCAGAAGTCAGAAGAAAGTGTGTACAAGCTAGACGACGGTATCTGAGAGCCAGAAACAGAAGAGGTGACACAGACGAGACCGAAGTAGCTAGACAGCAGTACAAGGTAATCAAAAAAGAACTTAGCCTCAAAATTTACGAAGAAAAAAAGAAGAAATGGAGAGAACTAATACAAGAGGTGAATGAGAACGTGTGGGGGAAACCCTATAGGCTGGTGGTGCAGAGGACAAGAGCTGGTACAGTCAATATCGAACCGGGAGACAAAGATGCAGGGAGAGTAATTGGTGAATTATTCCCACACAGGAGTACAGGCGAAGAATGGCCTAGGATGGAGACAATAGGTGACCCGCTAGAGATAAGGGAGAACGAGATAAGAATGGCGGCCAAAAGAATTAGGACAAAGAAGGCACCAGGGCCTGACGGCGTACCGCCAGAAGTTGTGAAGCTGATGGCAACATGCAGACCGGATCTGATGGCCAAAAGTTTTAACAGGATCATTAAAGAAGGCAAGTACCCGGACAGCTGGAAAAGTGCAGAGGTGGTTTTAATACCAAAACCTGAGAAAACGGAAGTCAACAATGCAAAGACATACAGGCCATTATGCATGCTGGACACGGTGGGGAAACTCTTCGAACAGATACTGGCCAAAAGACTGTACGAACATCTTCAGCAAGCCCACCCGCTCTCCGAATATCAGTATGGTTTTAGGCAGGGGCGGTCTACGCTTCAGGCGATGGAGGTGGTTAAAAAAGCTGCGGAAGAGGAGAAAATGAAAGGGAAGGCGAGGGGGCTGTGCGCGTTAGTAACTGTGGACATCAGAAACGCGTTTAACACGGTCCCCTGGAGTAAAATAAGAGAAGCGCTAACTGCGAGGGAAACACCTGCATACCTGACCAACGTGGTGGGCTCATACCTACTTGGCAGAATATTACAGTACAGGGGCAAAGATTACAAGATGACCTGCGGTGTTCCACAAGGGTCGGTGCTGGGGCCACTGTTGTGGAACGTGTTCTACGACAACGTGCTGCGGGCACGGGCTACGGGAAATACAATACTACTTGCATACGCGGATGATCTTGCTGTGGTATCAAGGGCAAGAGATGAGGGAAGGCTGATAAACCAGGTCAACGACACGCTTGACAGCGTTGAAACCTGGATCGAAGAGCACGGTATGGAGATAGCGCCCGACAAAACAGAAGCGGTGCTTCTAATAGGGAGGAAGAGAGTCGGGAATGTTACATTCAGAATGGGGGGAAGGGAAATGGTTCCTAAGAAAACCATCAAATACTTAGGAATTATCTTCGATTAAGGGATGACATTCCTACCTCATGTGAGAGCGGCTATTACAAAAGCCAATAAAACAGCGATGGCGTTGCAGAGGCTGTTCCCTAGGATATCAGGTCCTAGGGAAAGCAAAAGAAGAGTACTGGTATCGGTGGCTCAAGCCACTGTTCTATACGCAGCCCCAGTATGGGCGGGAGCGATGAGGTACAGATGTTGCTTGGAGAGCCTCCAGAGACTCAACAGGAAGTTGGCGTTGGGAATCTGCAGAGGTTATAGGACAGTGGCTACAGAGGTGGCCCAAATACTGGCAAGGTTAGCGCCCTTGGAATTAATTGTGGAGGAAAGGATACTCTGCCATGGCAAAGAGAGAGGGGAAAGAGAGCAAGTTAAAAAACTTAGATTAGAAAAATGGCAGGATAAATGGGGAAGTACCTGGGCCCACAGATTGACTCCAGACTTAACCACATGGGTAGAAAGAAGCCATGGCGACGTTGATTACCATTTTACGCAAGCAGCCAGTGGACATGGATACTTCCAAAGCTACCTCTGCAGGATAGGCAAGGTAGAGACCGGGGTATGCCTGTACTGCGGGGAGGAAGAAGATACGGCTGAGCACTGCATATTCCGCTGCCCAAGATGGACAGAGGTCAGAAGGAGATTTAACACCTTGTTGGTAGAGCCAGATTCCATGGTAGGGGAAATGGTATGTACGGAAGGGAGATGGAACGAGGTACAAAGTACAATAAAAGAGATAATTAGGACAAAAGAAGAGGATGAAAGATCAAGAGAACAGATGTAAGTTACAAGACAACGAGGAGACGGAGAAGATTCCAATAAGGGTTCCACGTCTCTCTCGAGCTAGAGGACGGGAGAGTTTAGTGGGTAGGCTAGGCAGATGAAGCGAAAGCGGATGACTAGAGTCCCACACTACCTTTTCCCATCGGGGGGTATGCGCTGCTCCGGCAACATACTTAGGTGTGCATGAGCATTCTCTCCTACCTAATAAAAAAAAAATCAAAAAAAAAAGTAACTATCGTTTAGTAACTAACATTATATCGTTTAGTAACTGAAACTATCGTTTAGTAATTAAATTGACTATCGATAATACTATCGATATATCGATAGTTTACTGATAGCACTATCGAACAATCGATAGTTGAAATTACCGATAGTTTTTCACCTCTAATTCATGTGCAGGTATGTTGTGATAAATCCTCTTTTTAACAGTGAATTTCTGTATTATTTGCAAGAATTCTATATTATTATGAGAGTTAGCTAATGAGTTTTTAATGTTAGTGTCATACTTTTTTACTTCCTTGTACGAAGTAAATATCCATTTTGACTATCCCTGAATTCATTTTGACTAATTTCGTCGTGGCGTACGTATGTATCTCGCATAACTCAAAAGCGGCAAGCCGTAAAAAGTTGAAATTTTGTATTTAGGACTGTTATAACACCTAGTTGTGCACCTTTCTTTTTGGTTTTTGGTCTTTATATAACTTCCGGAGGTAGAACTTTACTTGAAGCCAATAATAGATTTTAATGAAAAACTATGTCAAAATATAATCCAAAACTGTTCAAATTTGGTATATAAGACTACTATGTCAATGGAAATAAGATAATAGATTTTGGTTAAAATGCACTAACCGGAAGTGATACATTACATAAAGCTGCTAACAGTTTTTCTTGAAAAAAATGGTATTATTTTTATTTAAAAAATAAATACCGCAAATAGAAGTTTTAGAGAATTAATTTCTGCGTCTAGCACATTAAGAATTATTAAATTAACCTTTTGTATAAGCTAGATATGTACATTTAAATATTATATTTTTTTTTAAATTAAGTTTGCTATGGATTAGAAAAGAAAAATAAGAAAAAATTAAAAAATGTAATGTCAATGTCAAAATACATTAAATATGTGCAAAAAAAATCTACATTACATAAAGCTGCTAACAGTTTTTCTTGAAAAAAATGGTATTATTTTGATTTTAAAAATAAATACTGCATATAGAAGTTTTAGAGAATTAAATTCTGCGTCTAGCACATTAAGAATTATTAAATTAACCTTTTGTATAAGCTAGATATGTACATTTTAATATTATACATTTTTTTTAAATTAAGTTTGCTATGGATTAGAAAAAAAAATAAGAAAAAAATAAAAAATGTAATGTCAATGTCAAAATACATTAAATTTGTACAAATAAAATCTATAATTTAATATACCTAAAAGGAAGTCATGTGGTGTCCACATCAGATTAAAAATATATATGTATATATATACAGGGTGAGTCTGGGAAGACGCCCCCCCCCCTTTAACTTTATTTTTTATTTATTATTTTAAATATACTATTTGATGGCAGATGTCGATATTTTTTATAAAGTCAGGTGTACAAGATACGACTATCAACTTTTATTTTTTAAACAGCAACCTATAATTATTTTACTAAAATAAAAACCGCCATTTTTTTCTCTTTTCAACGGTGTATTAGTTTTTATTAATGTATCTGAAAATATTCGAGAAAAATAAGAAAATTGAGAAATACTAGAAATAATTTTTATACAAATATTATAGGTGGCTATGTGAAAATAATTTGTTTTAAGTTGTTTTTGTTACTGAATTTGTTGCTTTAGTTTGTTAAGTTGTATAACACTGTTACATTTGATTTATTTTCACATAGCCACCTATAATATTTGTATAAAAATTATTTCTAGTATTTCTCAATTTTCTTATTTTTCTAAGTAATTGAAGCTAGAAAAATGTTAATTCTAAATCAACAATAATAATTTAGTCTACAACTCATCAGCTAAAAACAATTATGAATGTGTATGACGAAACGCATCAGCCGCGATACTTATCGCTTTGTTACAGAATTATAAACGAAGAAAAAATTCATCAAGAGTTATTATTTGCTAAAAAATTTGAATCTGATACAAACGGAGAATTTATATTTAATACCATGCAAAAGTGTTTTCAAGAGGAAGAAATTCCTATTTGCAATATTTTGTCTGCTGCTACTGATGGTGCTCCAGCAATGATAGGGCGTCATAAGGGCTTCATATCGCATTTGAAACATGCAGTACCAAATGTACTCGCTGTACATTATATTATTCATCGTCAGCATTTGGTTGCAAACAATTTGAATGAACGTCTGCATGCGTCGCTCCATTACGTTATTAAAGCAATTAATAAGATTAGAAGCAATTCATGGAATAATCGATTATTTAATAAGCTTTGTTCCTAAAATATATATTAATAGGATATCTTATCCATGCTGGTATTCAGCGGAATTAATTAGATTAATATAAATTGAAGCATAAGGTACACAGTAAATATAAACGATTTCAACATCACTCAGATTACATTGAATTTTCATCATTGAGAAAAGAAGGGTGAATTTAGAAAATTAAATTATTTTATTTATATTTTGTTATTATTTCCTTTTCAGAGGTACAAAGTATACACAAAAAAAACAAAGAAATATAATACGTACAACTAAAATCACAAAAAGAGTATTCATAATTTAAACAGGAAACTAAATAAATAAATATCAACTTAGAGTACGTACTAGAGATGAAAAAACTATCGATAGTACTATCGATACATCGATAGTTTAAAAAAATAAAGTACTATCGATAAATAATTAATATAAAAAAACTATCGATAGTATCGTTTAGTAATTATCGTTTAGTAACTATCGTTTAGTAACTATCGTTTAGTAATTATCGTTTAGTAACTATCGTTTAGTAACTATCGTTTTGTAACTATCGTTTAGTAACTATCGTTTAGTAACTATCGTTTAGTAACTATCGTTTAGTAATTATCGTTTAGTAACTATCGTTTAGTAACTATCGTTTAGTAATTATCGTTTAGTAACTATCGTTTAGTAATTATCATATAGTAACTATCGTTTAGTAATTATCGTTTAGTAACTATCTTTCCAATAAAATAAGTTAAAAATAAATAAATAATAAATAACACGGTCTGGACTGTGAGTAATGACAAGCAAATTACCTTATGTTCCCGGAGCAATTCGAATACGTGTGTTATTTGCGGACCACGTGGTAGCTTATGTGTTAAGTATGACTTGTCAAGATTTCATCTACATTTAAATGATATAATTCAAATTATATTCAATATCGTTATTGTACAGTAACTGTACATAAATGTTAGCTGTAAATCGATTGGTTGTCGGAAGACTTTAAAGGAATGAAAGACAAAGTGAGATTTCTAAGAAATTTAATATAGTTTAACAGGTACGAGATAATTTAAATTCAATTGTTCTCTGATGTTCATTGTAGTTTGTGCTGTAGTGAATATTATTGGGTCATGTGGCGGCCAATACATCACCACACATGCACAAATAATCACACACCTTGTATATATTCTGTAATAGTCTTAGCAAAACACTCTGTATATATTCGTTCATTTTCTGTAGTTTCTAAGCAACATTCTGTACAATTTTCATGTTTCTCCACGACCTGCTATTGTAACTTCGCCCGCTTTCTCCGAACCTAACAACATCTGTTTTTCAAGTACCTACATTCCAAACTTCTTTGTTCACCCCAAAATCCACCATTTTTTTCTTCTAACCAGGACAGTCTCCGCTTACCACTCATCCAGTATGCATCACAACTCCAAAAATACTATCACAACACCATATTACTTTTTTATTTGATCTAAATTAATATAAAAGGTGTTTAGAATTGCTCCTCCATCACTAATATCTTTGGAGGCCGTGATTTGACGGCTGGTAACCGCACTTCCCGCGAAAAAATATATCACTTACCGAGATCTGCGTAGGCAGAGTGCCACACCCAGTGATGGGTAAAAGGCGTGTGATATATATATTTTTTTTTATAGAATTGCAATTAGTTTTTCTAATATCTTGATCTCGACAAATATATAAATTAATGTAAGAAATAATATATATCTAGGGATAGAAGTACATACTTGCATTTGATTATGATTTTTCACATTTGTAACTTCTGAAATCTTGTTATTAAGCCTAAATTTTAAAGAAATAAATTTTTGACATTTATTGTATATTTCCTTATTTTCTATTTCTCCTATTTTACATACCTTAGAGCGGGTAATATTAACTGTAACAAAACCATATTCACAGAAATTATTTAGCATACATCCCTTAATATAGAGCAACATCAATAGTTTTAAATTTTAGAAGATGAGGGTAACATTTAAAAAATTATAAATTTTATTTTACCTCTCTCTCAAAAATGGAACAAATTTAATAAATAATTTTAAACTCTGTATAGGCAAAGATTTTTTAATTTTAATGTATACTTTTGTAAAAAAAATACTATCGATAAGTAATGAAAAGAAAAAAACTATCGATAGTATCGTTTAGTAACTATCGTTTAGTAACTATCGTTTAGTAACTATCGTTTAGTAACTATTGTTTAGTAACTATCGTTTAGTAATTAAAACTATCGTTTAGTAACTAAAACTATCGTTTAGTAATTTAATTGACTATCGATAGTACTATCGATATATCGATAGTTGAAATTACCGATAGTTTTTCATCTCTAGTACGTACCTATAAGGTAAATTGATATCTAGTTTTGTTTCGATTTATAAATTAATCAACTATTGAAGCAAGATCCAAAGCATGCATCTGTCTTTTTGAGACGACAGTTAACAGTGCATAATTTTTGCGACCTTACATACGCAAGTATATTTTATTGGCGTAAATTAGAAAAAGGTCTTTGGGATGGGCAGGAAGTAGTTGGAGTGGTAAATATAATATTGGCATAAATCTATTTAAGATATTGATTAGATTATCTGGATTATTTACATTTCAGGTACATCTATTTAGTAGTATATTACCATTTTAATGTAAAACTATTAAAATTGCAGAAGAGGATATTCGAAGATAATTTAAAGAAGAAAGAGGAAAACTACGGAGACATGCATAAAACAAATTGGAAGAAAACAAACATAATTATAATAAAAAGAGGACATTAGCCCTGAAATACGAAGGACGACATCGTGGCTATAAACATACATAGTTCGGGTACATATTAAAATTAATTAGTAAATGTAGATCAGTACGTGAACAACCTTCAGAAATAATTCGTTACTAAGTTATATTTATATTCTTTTCTACCTTCTGCCATCATGTATTTTTGTATGCATTTTCAAACAACTGCTTCGCATAAATTTCTTTTTGCAAATTAAACATTCATAAACTTTTCTACCTTAATGTATTTTCATATGATTTTTCAAATGACCGCTTTGTGTAAATTTCTTTTTGCAAATTGAACATTCATAATCTTTTCTACCTTCATGTACTTTCATATGAATTTTCAAACTAGCGCTTTGTGTTAATTTCTTTATGCAAATTGAACATTCATAATCTTTCCTACCTTCCTGTACTTTTATATGCATTTTTAAATGACCTCTGTAGGTAAATTTCGTTTTGCAAATTAAACATTCATAATCTTTAATACCTAAATGATATTTCATATGTTCTTGCAAGTGTTTAGTTCTCCTCATTTTTTTATTACAAATTAAACATTCCAAACCCGCTATATTGTTAATATGATTTCTCATATGGGTATCCAACGGTAGTTTATCTGTAAACACTTCTTTACACATTGAACATTGAAACTCTTGACTGTCTGTGTCGGTGTTGAAATTAGTTTCATCTTTATGTAATACATTGTTATGCTCATTAGTATTACTTGAACCGCAATCTTCATCATCAGATACAGACTCGTTGAGTGCACAGACACGTTGCTGGATAAATTCTCGGTCTGCGCTGTAAACAGATGCAAGCAATTCGTCCTTGATGTCAATATTATTTTCTGCTGAAATTTTGAAATCATGATTTTCCTCTGAGTGCAGCACATCTTCATTTTGATGATTTAATTTGATAACAAAAACTTCCTGGACAACCAATTTGTCTTGCACGACGATGTAATCTTCTATTGTAGTTTTCTGATAGTTTTCCTTATCTAACACATTGGTATCCTCACTGAGAATACTTGAACCGCCATCTGATCATCTGATACTGATTCGCTCTTCACAAGTTGCTGGTAAAAATCTGGGTGTGTGCTGTCTTCAGACGCAAGAGATTCTTCTTTGATATCGTCTAATTCAATTTTCTGGTTATGATGTTCTTCCAATGACATCAGTTGTTCATAATTAATTACTGTGATTTGTAATTCACTGTAACTCTGGTCCGGGGTGTCGTTGCTTCCTTCCAATACTTTTATATAATTGTTCAAGCGACTATAATTGTCCAAACATTGTTTCTTGAACGTGGAAAAAGAACGAAGTGTTGAATGGCACGAGGAACAAATGTATACAGGTTTCTCCGGGTTCAAAATTGTCTGCAAAAAAAGAAAAGCTCAGTAATATCACTTTGCAATGAAGCTAGTATTTGCACGAGAATGTAAATGTTACTTTTCTGTTAACCATAGTATAGGCCCGCAAATGAAAATAAACCCTCGACAGGAATGCACTTTAACTCCGCGTATTCAGTATATTGTAGCGAGTACGGCCCTGTTCCGTCTGGATCAGTCGACATGTCTGCTGCACGATTCAACGCTGTCTCAGACGCAATAGACAAGTCCGAACTTGTTCGCTCTGCGTCATGCTTCTACCGTGTGCCTGAAGCTCTCGAATATTCTCGAATATATTGTTGCAGTATATAAAGGAGAGTTTCGGCCGGGAAGAGGCATTCTGTATTCGAATTGTGAACAGTGCAAGTCGTTGCTAAATACTTTGTTGTGAATATAAATACGTGTTGAATATAAATATAAATATATGTCTTAGTAGTTGTACTACATTAGTTTTGTTTTAAATAAATATTTTGTTAGTGTTTTCATTACTCGTGTTTTATTTAATAATAATCTTCACCGAACCCGAAATTGTAATAAACGTTACAATTGGTGTCAGGTGTTAGGGTTGTGTTTTGTGAATTAATAGTGAAGTTTAAGTGCAAATAAATAAAAATGGGTTCGAAAATGGTGAATCTCAGTGATTTAAAAGTAACTGATCTCAAGAGAGAATTAGAAGAACGTGATCTGGATACTACAGGCAAGAAAAGTATACTGCAAGAGCGACTTCGTCAATTTTTGGTTGACGCCGGTGAAATAGCGGATACTTACGAATTCGAAATTCCGGGCGATTTGGACTCCATGTACAAAAAAATAGAAGCCAAATTTGAAAAAAATTCCAGAAATACAGAAGAAAATTCAAAAAATCTGAAGGAAGAACTTATGGAAAATTCCAGAAGATTGGAAGCCAAATTAGAAGAAAATTCTAGAAGCTTGGAAAATAAATTAGAAGAAAATTCCAAAAGCTTGGAAACCAAATTAGAAGAAAATTCTAGAAGCTTGAAAACAAGCTTGGAAACTAAATTGGAAGAAAATTCCAGAAGTTTAGAAACTAAATTTGAACAGAAGTTTGAAAAACTCGAAGAACATTCGAGAAATTTTGAAGAAAACTTTAAAGAAAAAATTGAAGAAATCGAAGCAAGATTGGCAACATTGAATTACGAACAGCCAAATGTCCAACAAATTCACGACTTTATTCAGAAAACTCCATCTAGTGACCAGCCATTAAATAACGAGAAAGTTGAATATTTAGTGACAGACGGGAAAGAATCACTGCATAGATTCCACATGAAACCACCAGAATTTGACGGCAAGGTATCTTGGCCTAATTATTACGCCCAATTCGAAGCTGCTGCAGTATCTAATGGGTGGTCATCATCTGAGAAGGCAACGGCCTTGATAATTGCGCTGCGTGGTGACGCAGTGGATATTTTGCAAACAATCCTTCCAGAAGAACGGCAGAACTATCATCAACTAGTTAAGCGCTTGGAAATGCGTTATGGACGCGCACATATGCAGCAAGTGTATCACTTGCAGTTGAGAAATAGATGTCAGAAATCAAACGAGACTCTACAAGAACTTGAATCTGATATCGCTCGTCTAGTTCGCCTGGCATATCCTGACACCCCAGATAGTGTGTTGGAACGACTGGCTGTGCAAGGCTTCATTGATGGTCTCCGAGATAAAGAAACCAAGCGGGCCCTGATTCTGGCTCGTTCAAGTAACCTGTCCATTGCCTTGGCCAGCGCATTGGAATTCGAGGCGGCAGAACACGCTTCAAGACGGCAAGGCAATATTCGCACAATAGAGGGCGTAGAGGAAAATCTTAATGAATCTAAGGAGGAAACAGCACGGCGTGTCATGACTGAGATGTTGCCAAAGAAGAGACAACTTCGATGCTGGAACTGCGGTGAGCTAGGGCATGTGCGAAGCCGCTGCGGGGAACAAATAAAGAGCAAGGCAGCGGAAAATCTAAAGCGGGTCGACGCGAGGGGGCGAACGCCGATCCATCATAAAGATGCCCTGAAGCTAACTGGACATGTCGCATCCCTACAACCTAGACTAAATAGCATCTTTGTGGATGGGTTGATCGACGAGAAACCACATACTTTGCTGATTGATACAGGTGCGACAAAAACCATCATTAGACCTGATACTCTCAAGAAACCGATGACGATTGAATCAACAAAATGGCGATTGCGCACAGTAACAGGAGCCGCAACTACCATCTATGGCGAAGCCGACATTACCATTACCATCGGAAATACACGAATTAAACACCGTACCCTGGTAGCTGACATTGAAGACGAATGTATTGTCGGGATGGACATCATGAACGCAACTGGCGTCGAGCTAAATTTAAAACGCGGAATACTAAAGATCAATGATGAAGAGATCGTTTTACATCCCCGAGGAGAAGACACAGTACGTCTGACCTTAGCTGAAGATACGGTCGTGTTAAATCGAAGTGAAATGATTGTGGATGCCCACCTGGAACATGAACTTCCAACCGGATGTACCATGATGTTAGAAGCTGGAAATCATAATGAAACAACTACTCGAGGAATACTGGTGGGAAAATCTGTCGTGCATACTGGAAAGATAGTACCAGTTCGAGTAATGAATGTGAATTATTATCCAGTTACACTAAAGAAGGGTACTATCTTAGGACATTGTTCATCAGTAACTTCGATTATCAGACGAACATCCGTTACACAAAATCCACCAAAGAAGCTTTCTGCAGAACTGATAAATCTACTGTCAACATCTTGCAAAGAATTAAACCAGGACCAGAATATCAGAATGAGAAATTTAATAACGGAATATCAAGACGTTTTCGACACCAGCTGTTGGACCAAGGATAGAACCAACATAGTCCAGCATCAAATAAACACCGGCGATGCACGCCCCATTCGCCAAGTACCAAGACAATTGCCACTGGCCAAGAGAGAGGAAACCGAGAAAATTATTCAAGACATGAAAAAAGAAGGTGTCATCGAATCCTCAAGCAGTCCATGGGCCTCACCAGTGGTGTTGGTAAAGAAGAAAGATGGGTCAACACGATTCTGCGTAGACTATCGTCAACTCAACAACGTGACGAAGAAGGATAGCTACCCGTTGCCCCGAATAGATGATACATTGGATACGCTGGCTGGGTCGAAAATATTCTCAACATTAGACTAGAAAAGTGGGTACTGGCAGGTTGGCATGGCACCAACGGATAAAGAGAAAACTGCGTTTTCTGTCGGTGCCGGACTGTGGCAATTTACAGTAATGCCGTTCGGGCTCTGCAATGCCCTCGCCACGTTTTAAAGACTCATGGAAACGGTACTGCAAGGACTATCTTGGAAAACCTGTTTGGTCTACCTTGACGATATTATTGTGGTCGGAAGAACATTCGATGATCACATGAGGAATTTAGAGGAGGTATTCCTGAGACTACGAAATTCTGGTTTGAAGCTTAGTCCAAAGAAATGTCATCTCTTCCGCGAAGAAGTGCAGTACCTGGGACATATTGTGTCCGGAAACGGAATAGCCGTTGACAATCAGAAGATCCGATCAGTAAAAGAATGGTCAGTACCAACTGACAAACATCAATTGCGAAGCTTTCTTGGTCTTTGCACGTACTACCGGCGATACGGCTCTGGATTCGCCAACATTGCCAAGCCACTGACACGACTCACGGAGGAAGGACGGAAATTTGTGTGGGAAGAAGACTGCCAAGACGCTTTCGACAACCTCAAGCGAGCCCTAACAACAGCACCAGTCCTGAGTTATCCTCTACCCAACGGGAACTTCATATTGGATACAGATGCCAGCAATGTCGGAATCGGCACCGTCCTATCGCAAATTCAAGATGGACAAGAGAAGGTCATCGGCTACTTCAGCAAAACTCTGTCGAAGCCGGAGCGTAACTACTGCGTCACCAGGCGAGAATTATTGGCAGTAGTTAAAGCCGTTGAACACTTCTACAAATACCTGTATGATAGGAAATTCCTGGTGAGGACTGATCATGCTGCGTTGAAGTAGCTGTTACAATTCAAGAATCCGGAAGGGCAGGTAGCAAGGTGGATCGAACGGCTACAGGAATATGACTTCGTCATCGAGCATAGGGCCGGAATTAGTCATTGTAACTCCGACGCATTATCAAGACGACCATGCTCAGAAGACTGCAAACACTGTACCAGTGTGGAAGAGAAGTCCGCTCCAATCTTACGGACCACAGTGCTAGACAACCATTGGCTGACTGAAGAAGTTGTGAAAGACCAAGAAAGCGATCCAGAATTGAAATACCTACTGGAATGGAAGAAAGAAGGCCACAAACCAACTTGGCAAGAAGACACTCGAAAACCGTAAAATCGTACTGGGCGCAGTGGGACTCCATTGTTATAGAGAATGGACTACTGGAACGTATCCTGGAAAGTCCTGAGGCTACAGAGAAAACAATGCAGATCATAATCCCTAGGAAAAGAGTACCGGAGGTACTGAAGGAGATTCATGATGGAACTGCTGGAGGACACTTAGGAGTAACGCGGACAGTTCAGAAGCTGCGTGAGCGATTTTACTGGGTTAATTGTCGAGAAAACGTAAAGGAGTGGTGCAAGAAGTGCGTAGTTTGCGCCGCAAGCAACGGACCGCAGAGACGTCGGAGAGCCCCAATGCGTCAATACAATGTTGGGAGCCCGTTTGAAAGAATCGCAATTGACGTGGCCGGTCCATTTCCAGAATCCGACAAGGGAAATAAATACATCATAGTGGTCATGGACTACTTCAGCAAGTGGGTTGAAGCTTATGCCTTGCCAAATCAAGAAGCCGCTACGGTAGCAGAAGAACTTGTCAACCAGTGGATCTGCCGATTCGGGGTACCGTTGGAACTACACTCCGACCAAGGTAGAAATTTCGAGTCGTCTCTGTTCCAAGCAATCTGCGAGCTATTGAACATTCGCAAAACAAGAACAACTGCGATGGCATGGTCGAACGCATGAACAGAACAATCAATAGACACCTCTCCGGCCACCAAAGAGACTGGGATTGTCACCTACCAATGTTCCTGTTAGCTTATCGATCATCCGTCCATGAAACAACAGGACAGACTCCGGCTAGCATTGTCTTTGGTCATGAACTGCGATTGCCCTGCGACTTGAAGTTCGGCAGCAAGCCAGGTGAAAATTTGGCTGGCGAAGATTTCGTCACCGAACTTCGGAAGAAGATGAACGACATCCATGAGCAAGTACGCTCCAACATCCAGAGCGCTAGTGACAGGATGAAAGACCAATATGATGTCAAGGCTGAGAATGGTGGATATCAAGCTGTGGACCTGGTTTGGCTATACAACCCACAGCGTCGCCGTGGAATGTCCCCAAAGCTACAAAACTCCTGGGAAGGTCCCTACGAGATACTGAAACGAATAAATGACGTCATCTATCGAATCCGGAAAAGGACTGGAGGAAAACCAAGAGTGATTCATTTCAATCGGTTGGCTCCTTTCGCCGGTGACAACAACGATGGCAACGCCAATGAATCTCGAGCTCGACGAATTAATGTACAAGATCCGGAAACCACCTTTGACGAGTTCATGGCTTCCTATTCTACGGGCCATAAAGTACGAAATGGTGTGACCAAGGAACATCAGGGAGACTTATTCAAAGTGCCTACAGAATACTCATTAGCGCATTGTGTGGCCCAAGATCTACAGATGTCTCGAGGAATCGCCGTGGTTTTTAAGAAAAAGTTCGGCCAACTTGAAAAATTACGGCAACAACACCCATGTGTCGGCACAGTGCTACATATAGCCGACAAACAGTCGAGCCGAAACAGAAGCATTTTTTACCTGGTGACTAAACATCTGTCCCACGAGAAACCAACTTATCGCGCCGTCTGGGACGCCCTATGTGATCTACGAGGTGTGCTGCTCGATCAGGATATTTTAAAATTAGCTGTACCAAAGCTAGGCTGTGGCCTTGATGAATTGAGCTGGAGAATTATAAGAAACATGCTGGAAACTATTTTCCAATATACCGGAATTGAGATCCTGGTGTGCAGCTATAATCCCTGTGGTTCAACAGTAGTGAAAAGAACTGTGGACTGTTATTTCCACCAAACGTCACAGTGCTCGCGGGGATCAACGTGCAGATATCGACATGGCGCAGAAAAGTTTCGGGACGAAACATCCTTAAGGAGGGGGCAGTGTAGCGAGTACGGCCCTGTTCCGTCTCGAACAGTCGACATGTCTGCTGCACAATTCACCGCTGTCTCAGACGCAATAGACAAGTCCGAACTTGTTCGCTCTGCGTGATGCTTCTACCGTGTGCCAGAAGCTCTCGAATATTCTCGAATACATTGTTGCAGTATATAAAGGAGAGTTTCGGCCGGGAAGAGGCATTCTGTATTCGAAGTGTAAACAGTGCAAGTCGTTGCTAAATACTTTGTTGTGAATATAAATACGTGTTGAATATAAATATATGTCTTAGTAGTTGTACTACATTAGTTTCGTTTTAAATAAATATTTTGTTAGTGTTTTCATTACTCGTGTTTTATTTAATAATAAACTTCACCGAACCCGAAATTGTAATAAACGTTACAATATCAAATTTTGAAATATTGTTTTTATAATTATAATAAATATTGTTTTTATAATTTATCAACACAAAAAATAATCTTTTATACATTTTGGATGCTGAAAGAACCATGAAACTTATGTCGATATTATTCACAATTCTATAAATTAGTAAATTTATAGCTTACAGTTTATAAGTATAACCCCATTACAAATTTACAAATATGGCAATTCTGTTAGTAGATCTGTAAAGAGATTTTCTCGTAAAGGAATCTTGAGATCAATTTATGCAAAACGTTTATTATTTTGTCTACCAAATGTCAAAGCTGCAAATTCGAATTGTTTTTATATTGCACATTCAGCTATTCAAATAATTAAGTGTGACGTAAGTATTATCAATATAAAATAATATTAATGTTGAGTTTTCACTAAAGTTAATTAATTATTTTTTAGACATTCTTTGTTTACCTATAAAATTGCATAGATGACTAGATGCAAGCAAAAATGTAAATTTAGTTTTTTTACATATAATCGTTTTGGTTGGACCGATAAATTTTAACTTGTACATTAAAATTTAAATAACTTAAGATGTTACCTAACTACTATTTTTCAGTAGTTATCTATTGATTTTATTTATAAAACTTGATGAAATCATTATAATTAATATTTAGTAATAAAATATAAATAATTTTAATCGAATAAACTAATATCACGCAATTTAAAAATTTATTGTAATTGCTTTTTGTTTCTGAAATTCATGTTAAATTTGTAATTAAGTAAGGTTATTATTATTAACATATCTTGATTAGTATTATAATAACTTTATCAATTTTCTTAAATATTATCCATAGAAAACTGTCAAAGAATAATTATTATGTAATTTCTCACGTTATTTAAATTTTATTGAGCATGTGTTTCATATCGTCAAATAGAGATATAAAATACTAATTTGGAAGTGCCATAGCCTACTATGAGCACAATATTGAAATTTGACAAAAAATTCTTCAAAAGTATACAATAAAAATTATACACGTGTTTAAGATATCAAAGAAATAAACGGTGCCAAGATAGTTAATAATACTTGCTCTTTCTGTATTTTTAAAATAATGTAAAAACAAAAATTAAAAATTATTTTAAATTGTAAATAGTATCGAAAAACAATGACTGTGATTCAAAATGTTTTTTGGTCATATACAAAAATCCCGGAATTCCCAATATTTAGCAACGACTTGCACTGTTCACACTTCAAATACTGAATGCCTGTTGCTGGCCGAAACTCTTCCTTATATACTGGAACAAGATTTTCAAGAATATACGAGAGCGTCTGGAACACATAACGCAAAGCGAACAGGTTAGGACTTGTGTATTGCGTATGAGACAGCAGTGAACGTGCTACACACTATGACGCGTCGACTGTTCCAGACGGAACAGAGCCGTACTCGCTACAATACAATATAAATTATACACGTGTTTAAGATATCAAAGAAATAGACGGTACCAAGATAGTTAATAATAATTGCTCTTTCTGTATTTTTTAAATAATGTACCATATGTACCTGTATTTACTATGTAAGGTAAATTAGTAATACTCAAAGACTTTGAGTTGAACAAAAGTTTCTATATAAGACAAGGCTTTCGAAACTTTTAGCATTGTATAAATCAAATTTCCAGTGCGCATTACAGAACATTCTCTACCGCGGACATGGCTGGCTGCTGTGCACGCATGCGCCGCGCATTTATGAGAAAATCAGTTTTTATAAAGATCATTCTTTTGTTTCCTGGTTACGTTATTTTGCTTTATTTTATATTCCTTTAGCTTTCACATTTTCGCTTTAATTTAACAATACATTATTATAATAAGGGTACGTTTTACCAAATATAATTAATTTTAATTATTTGAAATTGTTTTCATTCTGATTCAGTATATAGATTGTAAAAAAAATACGTAATTATTATTATTCACTATGATTACAATTCCATTTCCCTGCTAAGGAATAGGGTAAAACAACACTTAAAAATTATTTTAAATTGTATGTAAATAGTATCGAAAAAAATGACTGTGATTCAAAATGTTTTTTGGTCATATACAAAAATCCCGGAATTCCCAATATTGTAAAGCATAATAACATTGAAGCTCAAACAGGTTCTGATATACGTAATGCTTTTGCAGATTTCTCTAAATCTGTATTTATTAACGATAATAACACTCAACCAGTCACCTGTACAAACTTTAATTACTCAAATACTGAAATAAATATAAGTTCAGTTGTCATACAGCAGGATGATGTTATAAATTATTTAAAATTAAACACTTCAAAAGAATAATGACCTGATAAATTCCTGTAATATTCATAAGAACTTGTGCTAATTAACTTATTTTATTTAATTAATTTATTTTATTTAAACAATCATTACAATCCGGAATTTTACCGACTAAATGGAAAATTTCACATATAACTCCGGTTACAAATCTGGGCATAGAAACGAAATTACTAACCATAGGCCGATATCATTATTGTCAACGTTTGGTAAAATTTTTGAAGCTTTAGTAGTAAGCAAATTAAAAAATGAACTATTTAATATCATATTACATATTTTCAATATACTATCATTATAAAATAGAAGAATGCTCATAGATGTTCCTTTATAAAACATTCAATAACCTCTTATACACTAATTCTTTCATTGAATATTTTCATTTCCACGTTAGTTACTTTCACTCTAGATCACATAATTTATTTATTGTACCGCATACTCGCACTAACAGTTATCGTAACTCACTCATTAATAGAGTGATGTTGACCTATAACTCAAAATTTGAATACGTTGATATATTCTCCCTTTCAATCATTAAATATAAAAGCTGAATAATTGATTCCATGTAGCATCATAAATTGTTATTATTGTATTATATTATAAACCGTAAACTATTTTCATGCTTTAATTGTTGGTTCACATATTTTTTGTAACTTAATATAAGTAATCTCATATAATTTTTGGTACCTGTAGTCTGGTTTATTTTGTATTCGCTTTTATAATTCGTGAGAACATACTATTGGCCAGACTATGACTGTTTGTTCTCCTGTATCGTAATAAATAAAATAAATAAATATAACTTTTAAAAATAAATGTCCTAGGTGTACAACTTCTGAGTTATTACTTCAGCTTCTGACTCTATCTTTAACTACAAATGCATTATTATTCTTATCATCGTCAAAGTTATTTGATAAACCAACTACTGTCATAGATTCATTAATGATGAAGAAAAATTTGTCTGTATTCGTGTCTTGAGATGGTTGTCCGTCGCCAGTTTTTATACTTTCTATTCTCTTTTGCTACATTTGCCTTGTTTTCTTTTTGATGTTATCATAATACGTCAAACGTTGATATTTTGACAGATAAAACGTCAAGCATTTATTTATTTTTTTGTTCAATTCCATGGCTATCAATATTTTTAACATAATTTTCGACATTTTCATATTTTATTTCTGTCGTTACAAAGCACGTAACAGTAATTCTGTTTATTGATTTAGATGCAGAATTTGATGCCCTAAAACTTTTATTTGACGCGTTTTTGCTTAAAATAATTAGGGAAGCAGGAAATTGCAAAAAACTGATTTCCCATGTTAAATCCCTATGACCGGCCGAGCGAGTCACCATCCTGTATATATATATATATATATATATATATATATATATATATATATATATATATATATATATATATATATATATATATACATATAAACGGTTATTGTGCGGCCCATTTTATATATATATATATATATATATATATATATATATATATATATATATATATATATATATATATATATATATATATATATATATATATATATATATATATATATATATATATATATATATATATATATATATATATATATATATATATATATATATATATATAGTACTATGTTTAGCCCGAAACGACGTTGTTCAGCCCTCGTGCGGGCTAAACAACGTTTCACGTGTATATCAGCACTATTCCAATGAATCATATAATAGGAATATATTGCAGAAATATGAGCTGGGCTCCATAACGATACATTTACCCATATAAACATACGGAATAGTTCACCAGATCTCACTGTAGATGTCTCTTTGCGTATATGTATATAAAAAGATATATACTGCATCTTGTGCGATGTGATAACTGTCAACGTTGCTTTGCAATTACGTGAATTTTGATTAAGCTGATGACGGAATCCAAATACTGTGAAACTTCGCCTGCCGGGCAGCGTAAACAAATAAATAAATAAATAAAACTACTTGCAAACATTATGTTTTCAATTTACACCATCAAATTTTTAAAATTATTTCTATACATATCTCACTTACAGGTTTTTGGCGAGGGCTTCAAGATAACTTATTTTTCTATAAATATGAATTAAAAAATTAAATAAAAAAGTTAACCATTGAAATAGATGATTTATATTTAAGCAAAAAAAAAAAACAAAATACAAGAAAGCAATAACATTGTCACACACTCGTTTATAATATGTTTGTTACATTAGCTACACATTTTTAAATAAAATAAAATACTAAAAATAATAAAACAATAAAATTTATATTAAATATTATATCACGCCTTTTACCCATTACTGGGTGTGGCATTCTGCCTAAGCAGATCTCGGTAAGTGATATATTTTTTCGCGTGAAGTGCAGTTATATTAATACAGTCAACAAATGTAAAACAACACAAAAATTACTTATAACAATTGTACACAAAAGCTTTTATTTTTATCCAATTTTTGTCTGAATTTTTGTTTATGTTGATTCATCAACATCTCTACTTCATAAAATAAATGTAAGAAATCTAAAACTAAGAACTAACTAACAAAGAATTTAGCCCCTAAGCCTTCATAAATGAATCAAATTAGATACGTATTACGAGATCTAAGTTCTCATCCTCAGTAAAAAGGGGAAAAAATCAAGATTACCCGACTTGTGAACCAAGTAAGTGGTCAAGATAGAATTCAATTTGCCCAAAAGGGACATACCTATTTATACTAAAAACGAAGCAATGAGCCGTGTCCAAGAAATTAATAAGCATAACGCTTAAGTCAACTAAACCTAATTACCTAAGAGATCGAACAATTTACTTTAGGTATGGGACCCAGGTCAGAATTAATCAACCGATGTTTATTTTTAAATATGTTTATACTCTCAAACGCGTCTAACTGTTTAATACTATTTACCGCCTTTAGTAATTTTAAATTATCGGAGTTAATATTATGATTATTATGAAATATGTGTTCTGCTACGCTCTATTTTTCCGGATTACCGTATTTAAAGTAGTTTATATGGTCTTTAAATCTTGTTATTAATTGCCTTTGAGTTAGCCCGATGTAAACTTTATCACTATCATTAAACAAAATTTGGTAAATTCCCAAATTTTGAAAAAGTTCAATTTTATCTTTAGCATTACCTAATAATGTTTTAAGGGTATTATTAGATTTGTAAGTGATTTTTATAACGAAACCATTAAAAACTTTATTTAAACTTCGAGAGACTGAGTCATAGGGTAAAGAAATAATTTTATTATTTTTATTCGAACTAAATGTGCTATTTTTTTAAATTTCTTTTTTATGTTTGAATTTAGAGACACGTTTATCAATTAACTTATCCGAAAACGCGTTATAAATGGCAATTTGTTTAATATATTTTAATTCTTTGTTAAATCTTGTTTTATTTAAAGGAAAGTTTATTAACCAATTAACTAGAAAATTAAGTGCTGCTGTTTTATGTTGCCAGTGATGGTTAAAGTCAGGGCCGTCTTTACCCAGGAGTTTTAGGGGTGCGGGCGCAATGTACAAGTTAAAAAAAATAGCTCTTATTGCTACACATTTAACAATTACCGAAACTGCTCGTCCACGTCCCCGAAAAAGACATTTTAATTACGAGGCTACAGATGAGCCCATTTTAGACCCAATGAAAAAATTTAATATATTTTTTTTTATTTACTTGGCACGGCTATGTCGAAATTAAATGAGAGATTCGAGTTGCTAATGGATCAGAATAGTAATAATAATAATCTATTAAATAAAGAAAAGGCTTCAGAATCCAATGTTTTTATAAAATATTTATTTGTAGTCGTTTCGAGCAAAAATATTAGCTCATCATCACCACCTTAAAATACAACTAGCAAATTAATCAAAATGTCAAACCTTTAAAAACCGTAAAAATATAGAACAATATTTGTAAAATGTCAATAATAACAAAAAAGATACATATGAAAAAAAAATAGAAAAAAAATAATTAAAATAAAATATATAAAAATTAAATTGTTAAATTCCCTAAAAAAATTCAGCATATTATAAATTATTATACGCATCAGTTTGATAATTAATCGAGGTATCATGGTGTAAATTTATATGTAACGTTTCTAAAATAAGTCTATGATTTTTATTTTCCATAACATCAATAATTGTGGCTTGAATTTTACAATTGAGCATGAATTTAATAATTCTTTTAATTTTCTGGATGTCACTTTATTTAAATCTAATAATAAAATTTATACGAATTGATTTAGAAAAAAATACTGCATCTGGTAGATATTTCAATTTTCACTCTTATATTGATATACGATACAAAAAGAGTGTTGTAATTGCTTTAGTTGACCATTGTTTTAAGCTATCTGAACCATGTTATCACAATTCAAATTTACAATTTATTAATAACATCTTAATTCGTAATGGTTACCCTCCATCTTTTATAAAAAAACATATATTAGATAAATTGGTTCATAGAAATAATAATAATTTTTAAGTTAATTTACCAAATAATGAAGATAAATTTGTTGTAGCTATTATTCCTTTTGATAACAAATTAATATCTGGAATTAGAAAAACTATTAGTAATTGCGATATTAAAATTATAACTTCACTAATATTAATTCGCTTTATACACAAACTAAGGACAAAAATTAAAAATCTAAATATAAAAATGTTGTATACAAAATTCCATGTGGTTCTTGTGGAAAATGTTACATTGGAAACTTCACAACCGTTAGAAAAAAGAATATATCAACATAATTATTATTACAAGCTTATTGATGCAAATCATAGTGCTTTAACTCGTCACCATCAGGAGACTGGACATATTTTGATTTTTTCTGAAACCAAAATAGATATAATAATAATAATAATGAGTCCCATAATTCCAATGTCGGAACATAGGGGCCGGGCACACCGAGCCGCAGTTTTTACACTGCCGTACTGCCGGTTTCTTTAGTCAGATTATTTAAGGCGTATAAGTGACTAGTTTATAGCGCCCGAGTGTGATAAATACATGAAACTGTATTTTTATATTTTACGACAAATCACACATTGTCGGCAGGCGGATTCGAACCGACGAACCTTGGTTCGGGTGACGTCACAGTATGCTAAGAGATGTGCCTTAACACGCTCGACCACCGCGCCTACAAATAAAAAATAGATATAAATACATATAAATTTACACCATGATACCTCGATTAATTATCAAACTGATGCGTATAATAATTTAAAATATGCTCAAATTTTTGTAGGGAATTTAACAATTTAATTTTTATATATTTTACTTTAGTTATTTATTATTTTTATCTATTTTTATTTTTCATATGTATCTTTTTTCTTTTTTGTTATTATTGACATTTTACTAATATTGTTTTATATTTTTACGTTTTTTAAAAGTTTGACATTTTGATTAATTTGCTAGTTTTATATTATAATTATTGTATTTATATTTTAAGGTGCTGATGATGAGCTAATATTTTTGCTCGAAACATCCACAAATAAATATTTTATAAAAACATTGGATTCTGAAGCCTTTTCTTTATTTAATATATTATATAATTGAATCCTTTTTAAAAATATATATTATAAATAATAATAATCAGAATAAATTGGTACCTATTAAGTAATAATATAAAATAAAACATTACTGATGTAGTTTTTCCGGGCTTTTAAATTGAAAAAAAAGTGTTGATTTTTAATTTGTACTATTTATTGTTTTATTTGAATAATTTAAGGATTTTGAGAAATAAATAAATAAAGCATTAAAAAATACATTGCGTTTTTTTGGTTGACAAGAGCTGGGGCGCGAGCTGATCACCCGGCACTCCGGCGCAGAATATGCTTAAGACGGGCCTGGTTAGAGTCTGAAGTAATGAATCTATTGTTGTTAGTGCCTTTTCTGTAAACATCAAATTCTAATTTATCTTTGTTTCTAACAATTAAAACGTCTAAAAATGGTAACCTATTATTATCCTCTTTTTTAATTGTGAACTTAATTGTAGGGAAAACGCTAATCAATTTAGTTAAAAAGTTATCTAGGTTACACTCTTTAGTATTGACTATCGCGAAAATGTCATCTACATACCGAACCCAAAGTCTAGGAAGGTCTACGTTATTTTCTTTAAAATTAATTTCAAAATAGCTCATGAACAAGTTTGCCAAGATAGGAGATAAACTATTACGCATTGCTGCTCCCTATGTTTGATGATAAAATTTATTATTAATTTGGAAATAATTTTGATCCATACAGATTTTAGTTAATTTTAAATAATCTTCTACTTTTACTGCTTCTACGTTATTGTTTTCCAAATGTAATTTCAAGTATTCTAAGGTTTGCGGTATAGAAACACTAGGGAATAAGGCACTAACGTCAAAAGATACTAATATTTCATCCTCATTTAGTTTAAGGTCTTTAATTTTATTAATAAACTGAATTGAATTATCTACCGCGAATGTTTCAGGTTGAACCGGTAAATTTTTATATTGGTTAAATAGCCATTTTGAAAGTAAATAAGTAGGTGAATTAATTCCCGAAATTATAGGTCGCATTGAATTACCGGGTTTATGAATTTTAGGGAGACAGTACATTTTAGGTATTACTGGATTAGAAATTGTTATACTATAGTTTAGTTGTTTAGAAATTAAATTAAGACCATCTTTAATTGTATTTTTAAACGACGTTATCCTTGTGTTTTTTTTAATTTATTTATAAGGTCCGGTTTTAATTAAGTTATTAACCCGTTCAAAATAATCTACCTTATTTATAATTACAATTTTATTTCCTTTATCCGCTTTTAAATAAAATACGTCCCGTTTTCTTAAATTTTTAATAATTTTATGTTTCGTGTTAATCGAAATTATATTTCCGTATTTTATTATTGTCTGAAATTTGTATTTTACACGCGTTTCTTATATATTTTTTAGTGGAGTTATCAAACCTTTTAATATTAGATTCAATAGAGGCAATACATTCGCTAACGGTGTTTCTTTATTATTAAGCGCATATTTTAAACCTTTATTAAGTAAGTTAACTTCATTAATGTTAAACTGTTCATCCGATTGATTTATTGTTAATTCTTCGCGAATGTTACTATTATTAATGACAGCTTTAAGGAATAAGATTTTGAAATTTATTGTTTATTTTAATCATTTTGTTATTGAGTTTATGATGAATGACTTCATGTAAATTATTGTCAAATGCCGTCCAGGATTGAAAGTCAATATTATTTAAATTTTTGGTTAATTTTAAATGTAGGTCGTAAACTTTTATTTCTAATTTATTGCGTTTGGCGTACAAAAATTTTATTTCATTGATTAACCATTTACGTTTAGCGTGTTGTATTATAGTTTCCGGTATTTTACAGTTTTTTAAATAAAATAAATAAATAAATATATCATCACGCCTTTTACCCATCACTGGGTGTGGCACTCTGCCTAAGCAGATCTCGGTAAGTGATATATTTTTTCGCGTGAAGTGCGGTTACCAGCCGTCAAATCACGGCCTCCAAAGATATTAGTGGTGGAGGAGCCACAGGGGTAGATTTTTTAAATTGGTGAAAATTGTTTGTCGGCTGTGGGGATCGAACCAGGGTTCTCAAGATCCACAGGCCGACTCGATACCACTGAGCCACCTACCCCAGTTTTTTGAAAGATTTATTTTAATAAATTTAGGAAAGATTGAATTTAGTGTACATTTTTTTAAGAAAATTATATCCGCGTTGATTAATTTTATTTTCGTTGAGTTTAAAATAGGTATTTAATTCAGTTGACCGGGAAGCCATAACTAAAATAAATGTAAGAAATCTAAGGCTAAGAACTAACTAACAAAGAATTTAACCCCTAAGCCTAATAAATGTATCAAATTAGATACGTATTTCGAGAATTAAGTTCTCATTCTCAGTAGAAAAGGGAAATAAATCAAGATTACACGACTTGTGAACCAAATCAGTGGTCAAGATAGAATCCAATTTGCCCAAAAGGGGACATATCTATATACATCAACACCTCCACGGGTCTGAAACTTCCCGATTTTTAAAATAATAGTGATTAAATACATCAGCGGAACTTTCATTATCATTACATTGTCATATAAAGATATACGAGTGATATTTGAAAATATTATTTAATTATTTGCAATAATAAGCCTGGACCTGAAACGTCGGGTCCTGAAATCTCCGCCAGGACAAGTATATATATATATATATATATACAGGGTGAGTCTGGGAAGACGCCCCCCCCCTTTAACTTTTTTATTATGAGTAATAGAAAAAAATGGTTCATATGAAAGTTTTATTATTTTAAATATACTATTTGATGGCAGATGTAGGTATTTTTTATAAAGTCAGGTTTACAAGATACGACTATCAACTTTTATTTTTTAAATAGCAACCTTTAATTATTTTACTAAAATAAAAACCGCCATTTTTTTCTCTTTTCAACGGTGTATTAGTTTTTATTAATGTATCTGAAAAAATTCGAGAAAAATAAGAAAATTGAGAAATACTAGAAATAATTTTTATACAAATATTATAGGTGGCTATGTGAAAATAAACAAAATGTAACAGTGTTATACAACTTAACAAACTAAAGCAACAAATTCAGTAACAAAAACAACTTAAAACAAATTATTTTATATGGCATTGGTTGCATGTGGGTTTCGGTGTGTTTTGCAAGATGTAGTTGTGTGTGATGTTTGTGTCCGATGGCCAGCCTGGTGACTATGACTTGCTCCCGCCTCTTGAGGCGTGAGTATCGTCCGTCACCCCAGCCCAAAACCGTGGGTTTTATTGCTCTGAAATGAGCGGCAGCTGAAGATGCTTCCCAGGTTGCTTGATGAGCAAGCGAAACGCACCTGTTGCCCTCTCTTATGAGGTCATCGAGAGATGTCTTATTGTTGACGGCCGTTGAGGTAGAGTTCATGACGTCACCAGCGTGACCATCAGCGATCTCATTTCCTGGGATTCCGACGTGACTCGGAACCCAGTATAGTAACACAGTGATATTAAGGGCATCAAGTTTATTCACCCTCTCGGCGAAGGCCTGATAAGTATTGTTGGCAAAGTTTTCGTACACATTTTCAAAGTATGCCAGACTGCTGAGCGAATCGGTAAAAATGATTACACGTGAGAAATTATTGGTGTATTGTTGTTGTTGTTGCCGCTGATTGATGAGGCGTGAATAGACCTCATCAAGTGCGGCTAAGATGGCTGACACCTCGGCCGTGAAAATACTACAATTATTGGATATCTTGAAGCCGGACTTGAGATTCCAGGTCGGAATAATAAATGCAGAACTGCAACCCCCGTCTACCTTCTTTGCGCCATCAGTGTAAATTGTTATTGTCGAGTTCGACATATGTAATGGCTCGGTGATTAAATGAAATTCGGAAAGTATTAATGCGCATGGATAGTCTGATTTATTTTTGAATTTTATTGAAAATTGATAGTTTATTTTGAATTTCCCATAGAATTCCCATGGAGGAGTGTCTATGGTGCCCATATGAATTGGGATTAACTTCCCAACGTTTGCATTATCATTGTTGCCTGTAGCTAATTTATCGATGGCAGAAAATTCATTAAAGAATTCTATAAATATTGGGCATGTCGCTGATGGAGGTTTCATGGTGTGGAATTGTCTGTTGGGCGTGTTGTAAAATATCTCCTTATAGTTGGGATGGGTTTGATTGAAGTATATTTTAGCAACATATTTCAGGATTATCTTGTCGCGTTTCAAGGTAATCGGAAGTATTTCGGCCTCGATGTGCATGGGCTCTATTGGCCTGATACGAAATGCGCCAGTGACCAGGCGCAGCCCGTGGTTATACACTACCTTGAGTCTGAGGAGATTACTTTTTCTGGCCGAGCCGTACGCGGCCAGCCCGTACTCTATTTGCGAGGATATCAGAGCGATGAACATGGTTCTCATCAGTGAACGGTTTGCACTCCATGTACTGTGGGCCAGAGTTTTGATTATATTCAGTAAATTACTGCATTTTGCAGTAAGCTTGTTGATGTGTTTCAATCAGGTTAATTTACTGTCAAATAATATTCCCAGAAAACGAATTTCGTTGGGTTTAGAAATTAATTTTCCGTACAAGTAGAGATTACGGCAAGAATGTTTTCTGCGCAGTCTACAGAAGTCGATGGATACACATTTGTCTGGTGAAAATTCAAAGCCAACATTTGTTGCAACTGTCTCAACATTGTTTATGCATCTCTGCAGTTGGCGTTGAATTGTTAGAAGGTTTTCACCACTTGCACAGATCATGAGATCGTCCACGAAACAATAGTGCTTGATATTCGTGTCACCAATGTCTGTGATGGCTTCCAGAAGAGTGTTCATTGCCACCAGGAAGAGACAGACCGATATTGAAGATCCTTGTGGAATGCCATTGTCAACAGATAAAGTGTTAGAGTAAGTGGATCCGATGCGAACTTGGATTGTCCGATCGGTCAAGAAATTACACACGAAATTAAGCCACGTATACCCCAGTCAAAGAGTTTCTGCACAATACCATACTTATAGGTCATGTCAAACGCCTTTGTTAAGTCGAAAGACACAGCGATCAGGTGTTGTCGTCGCATGATGGCATTCTGGATGTTGTTGGCGAATGAGTATATGATATCTTGTGTCGAGCGCTTACGCATTGAGCCGAATTGTTGCGAGTCAATATGGTTGTTTTTGGCTAAAAACCAGGTCAGACGATTGTTAATTACCTTCTCGTATATCTTGGATAAGTGGCAAGTGAGTGAAATTGGCCGGTAATTATTGACATCGCAGTTGTTCTTATTATTCTTTAACAATGGCACAACAATTGCTTTGCGCCATGCGTCTGGATAGAGTTTATTGGCCCAAATAAAATTATAAAATTTTGTTAAATAATCTAAGTAAGCTGGTGGTAGATTTTTTATAATCAAATAAGAGATAAAGTCAGGACCGATAGCTGCCCCAGTTTTACAGTGTTTAAATATTATGTTTTCAATTTCATGGTAATGAAATTCATTGTTATACGAGTGATCGGTGGCAGAAGTCTCGTCTTTCAGTAACTGATGTTGTAAATTGGAAGTTTTACTTGTTCTAAATTTTAAATTATAGTTCTCGTCAGAGCTGACGCTGCTAAAATGTTCGCAAAATTCATTTGTTATGTGTGCTTGGTCTGTTAAAATTTTTCCACCTTTTTCAAGTTTATTAATGGAATTGTAAACTTTTACGTCCCTTATATTATTAATTTGCCGCCATGTTTCCTTCACAGTCGTGTATTCCCCAATTGTGCTGGTGTAGTTATGCCAACTCTCGGTTTTGGATTTCTTTATGATATATCTAGCTTTTGCTCCAGATCTTTTAAATTCAATTACATTTGTGTCGGTCGGATGAGCTCTCATAACCCTAAATGCACGTCTTTTAGCCCGGATAGCATCCTTAATGCGATCGTTCCACCATGGAACATTATGTTTTTTATTGCTTGAACTATTTATGCAATTATTGCATGATGCATCCGGATTAATGTGCATGCTACTTATATGAGGGATCGACAACAGGGCTGAGTTCATAATTAATGAATTAAAATTGGAGAGAATCTGATTACAATCGCCACCGTAAGCGTTGCAATTGAATGTCTCGATATCACCGAGATTTTGACGAAACTGCGACCAGTCGGCTCTGTCGTGAAGCCACATGGGGGATCTTTGGGCAAAGGTTGAACTAGTTATGCCTTGGATTAAAATGGGGAAATGGTCACTGAAATATGAGTCGTCCTTGCATGTAGTCCAGACTAACCTGGGTGTGAGAGTGGGAGAGCATAGTGACAAGTCGATCGATGAAAAAGTTCTGGCTCGGATGTTATTATATGTGGGTGCACCAGGTGTGTTGAGTATGTTGGTATTACTCGATAGTAGGTAATCGTCGATCAGTTTACCGCTACGGTTACGTAAGACACCAGTGGTGCCCCACGTGTCGCTAATTGCATTGAAATCACCACATATTATGAAAATACGACCGAGTTGACTGACCAAATTTCTGAACTCATTCAATGACCATTTAGCGTTAGGTTGGATGTATATGGAGCAGACGACAAAGTTTAATGGTTTATAGAATTTTACTGCAACAGCACTAAAGCTGGTGTTGAGTGTTATCTGAGTGTGAGCTAGATTATTTTTGATAAGAATGGCAACACCCCCTTTTACACGTAGGGAGGGTGTGCCGTCATGTCTGTAGCATGTGTAATTACGAAGAGTGAAACTATCATCTCTTTTGAGATGAGTTTCTTGTAAGCACATGATGTCACAATTGTTGTTATATTGTTGCAAAAGTAATTTTAGCTCATTCAGGTGATATGACAAACCATTAATATTCCACTGAAGGATGTAATTATTCATTGAAGAAAATTTTTAAATTTTTATCTAACAGAATTCATTATTTATAGATGAATTAGTTAAATGAGCTAGTTGATTTGAATTTGAATTTATTTTATAAATGTAATTTAGTTTTTATTAAGTAGTTTGGACAGACGTAATTTGGACTTGTTATCTCGCTGAGATTTGGGTCCGGCAAGTTTTGATTTATTTTTGTGAGTATTGTCAGAAGATGAAGGGCATGTCAGAGTTTCCATCGAGTTGTCAGTGTCAGAGCTGGGTATATTTTTTCGGAGTGGGGGTCGAGGTCGGAGCAAAAAATACATCCTCTACTAGGATGTTTTTCGGTGTGGTAGGAGTTTTGTTTGTTTTTCCATTGGGAGATCCGTGTGAAGAAGCAGTTGACGTCGATGCGGTAATATGTTGAGGAATTTTATGGTGACTAGTTATGGCTTTTTCTACCATGACATTTAGAATGGGAGATATTTTAGAAATAATATTGTTGCTTAACCGAGTTTCGTTTAAAGTGGAGTCTGTTTTATTTTTTTCTAGCATGTCTAGCAGAGATTTACGCATCCTCGAATGCAGCTATAAAAGTCATAGAAAGTTCAGCTAGTGTGTCATTATTTTGTTTCTGCATTTTATTGAATTCGGCCAAAGTATTACGGTCGTTCAGCGGGCAAACATCTGGCGCTGAAGCGGCTGCAACTTTCGAGAAAGATGTTGGGATAGGTTGCGGGTTGAGTTGAACCATAACTCGCCTCGCTTGTAAATATGTGCACTTGTTTATGGTTTTGTATTCATTTATGGATTTCTCATAAATGAATATGGAGCAAGTTTTAGAAGTGGCGGGGTGGGCAGCATCACAGTTAGGGCATTTTAGTGTGTCCTTGTTACAAGGTTCACCCTTGTGGGGTGACTGACCGCAAATACATATTTCACTTTTACTGGTGCAGACTGCACTTGAGTGGCCGAATTTCTGACATTTGACATTTTTTGACGGATTTGGAATGTATAATTTTAATGGTATGGCATACATGGCAATTTTTATATCACGCGGCAATTGTTGCTTGTTGAATGTGAATATAAATAAGCCGTTCGGGGTTTTCTTACCATTACGTAATGGTTCGATACGACGAACTTCCGTAACACCATGTGAATTTGTTTCGGTTAAAATTTCATCGTCGGTGGCATGAATTAAGTCATAACAGAAACCTATTCCTTTTACACTATTTAATGTTGCATGAAACGAACACACAATGTCAATGTCAACTAATTTTTTTCAATTCGAGGAGTTTATTTGTTTGTTTCTCGTTTTTAGTTTTAATTAAAAGTTCCGATCTAATTTTTTTTAATTTCATTAACATCGCCTATAGCATCTTTCAATTTGTAAGTTATAGTAATTGGATTTATAGTATTAAAGTTTTCATTCTCATTTAAGCATTTGACTAGCACAAATTTGCTATTGTTGTCATTATTGTTGGTGGCGAATGGGAAAGAATTAACCTCACCAAGAGCCGGGAATGGAGATGTGTCAGAATCATCACTAGCCCCCCGAAGACGGGAGCGCTTCTGACGGCCACGCGTGCCCATGGCTAGAGCACGCCCAGGCTGTCAAATTAGGTTGAAATTTTCACCAAATTTATTTAATGATGTTTAAATGCTCTAGATATAAATTTAAATTAAATTAAATAACTTTGAAAAACAAACAGGTGTTTATTAATTGGAACTCAAGGATGTGTGACGTTGAAGCTGACGTCACGCGACCTACTCAGACTTGCTCGAACTGCCGGCCGGCCTTGCCGGCCGCTACAACAATGAAATTTACGAAAACCACTATTTATGGGCTTTGTTACACTATTAAAATAACCAACAATGCCGTATAGTAAGGAAAAAGTCAATAGAAATGTTTTAAACTTTCATATAGTTTGATAAGTTGATAAACACAGACCGTTAGATGTATCTGGACGATATTGTTGTTCAAACACCACAAACTCGTAATTAGATCACTGAATATAGATAATATAGCACATTCACCCAGTTTAAATAGTATTTAAACGATATTTGAAAGATTTAAATTCACAATAGAATATTTCGATACCAGTAAACTTGGAGTCGTACATGAACACGTCCGACGCGCGCTGAGGCTACTAGTAGAAAAAGAAATTCAATATTATTATTGTTATTATTTAAATAAAGTGAAGCCTTATATATATCTAAATTAATTGTTTTACATTGGTGACCCCCGACAAAAAGAAACAAAATCATAATTCAGTGCCGCGAATGTCTAAGTGCTTAAAAAAATGCCCATCAAAGTGCCCAACGTTTCCTGATATTCTTCAAGTCTACCCACTTCTACCAGTCTACCCGCTTCTACCAGTCTACTCACTTCTACCAGTCTCTCCAATTCTACCAGTCTTCCCAATTCTACCAGTCTTTCCAACTCTGCTAGTCTACCCATCTTTCAAGAAATATGAACATTTTAATTTATATTATTATGTTAAGTGTTTTTCTATTTCTTTTCTTTCAACACGTAACACATTCATTTATTCACTTACACGTACGCTAACACAATCAACTAATTAGACTTACTTGATTAGACAATTTTATTATTACTATTATTACTTTTTCTACACATTTTGACCATCACCAAACACTACATTATTATATGTGTTATGTGCTTTTTCTTGCTATTTCCTTTCCATTTTCATCAATATCAATGTTGTGTTTTGTGACATTTAGTTTAAAACCAATCTAGTGCTACTAATACTTCTTAAATTCTTTCAGTAATGTTTTAATTAATTCTTGATAATTTCATCCCTTCTCAATAACCCGTTTCAGCAATTTTTACTTAACTTTTTCCGTTGAAATTATCATTCTTTTGGTTTCTTCGTTTCTGGATGATATTTATCCAATGTATTGTGCACTATCTCTTCATTATTATCTTTCACACATTAAATTTAACATTTTAGTTGTTGAGCACAACATTTTTATTGTCCTTTCTTTTTCCTCTTTTCTTTTCTTGAGGGGGGAGTAATGAAGCGTCGCTATCAAGTAGTTTGGCGACGTTAAATTATTTCGTCTCCAAGAAACTTATTATTATTACTCTATTGTATATGTTTACTTTTCTGTCAACTATTTATTTATTTTCATTCTTCTTCCAAATTTCAAAGTGTAAACATCCTCCGTTTTATTTGCATTTTATATCTAAATTCAATATTATTATTGTTATTATTTAAATAAAGTGAAGCCTTATATATATCTAAATTAATTGTTTTACATATATATATATATGTATATATATATATATATATATATATATACATATATATTAATCTTGTTTATTTTTGATACATATCAATTAATTTATATTTGTATTTTATATAAGGTTTGTTTTACTATTTTATTTATATGTTGGTTTTTTACTTTATATTGTATTTTAGCTGAAGATGAGTGAGTTGTACACTCGAAACGTTCTGCATTTGTATTTTCATATTTAAATATATAATATATGAAAAAAGTGGATTCTTAAGCATTTATTTTATTATATAATAATTATATTTATTGAATCCTATAGAAACTTTATTTCCTACAATAGTATTTATTTTCAACGTAAATTTTATTACATTTGTCAGAAAATTATTACAATGTATTCGTTCGGTTATAATACTCTTAGGTTTGTGACCGAGGAAAAAAATGACAGTTGTGATCTTGCCAATAAGTGGCTATGTTCTACATACACAGCTAACCTCTATATCAACTTAGTTCAAAGTTATTAATTAGAGCCGACAGCAGCGTTCACCACGAGCCAGAAACAAATTATAATTGGGTATCGTTTAACGTTAAAAAATATTAAAATTAGTGAAATTACATTACTTCCTGCCAAAATATTAATCTACGGGAAAAGAAAAGTACTGTTATCGATAGGTAGCGAGGTATTTGGTTCATCTTATACTATTCCAATGTCAATATGACTTTCTATATACGCTTAATTTCAAATATAAAATATAATATTTTAAAAAACTGTAACGCCCCCTTTTACATTCAAAAGATCTGCGTAAAACAGTGTTTTTCTCTTTTTTTCCTGTTTCTGGACGATTTCTTTTCAACATCCAGTAGTAATCTGCCATCATATTGATGTTTCATTTGCCTATGTAAATATTATGAAAACCAAAGGATGGATTATATAATAAATTTTGAGAATTTTTTAAATTTTAGGAAAAAATATGAATGTAGTTGAACTATTTTGACGTCCGTTTCAGACCAGATATCAGATAAGGCGTACATAAACACATATACTTTTTCCATTCTGTTTTATTAGAAAAGTAATATTTTGCCAAATTTGAAAATTTTAAGCTTTTTTCGGCTCGATAGAACAATCCTTATTGAGTACAGAAAATATAAGAAATAATTACTTTTAAACGTTATATCTTTACTGTAGAACCGAAATTCTGTTGAAATTAAAAATATTTTCATTAAACCGCTCGACTTTTTCACTAGTTCTTCTTTTTAAAGTTTTCTTTTTCTGTATGCTCCAGACACCTTTTTCGATTACCAGACATCTGTAAAAAAATAACGCATATCACAACATGTTAACATACTTTTTGTAATGTAAGAGTTAAAGTGCTCGATAAAGATTGATTTTTGCTCTCGTAACATAATTATTACAGTGTGTTGAAATGTGGAAAATAATTGTATGTATACCACATACTTAATGATTATCAATGATTTAATTTATATTACTTAGAAAAAAGAATACCTATTACAATATCGTATATATTTTAATTTTTGAACGAGCACAAAAAAAAAATTAAATGTATCATAAAGTGTATTTACGAGTACATTTATTTATTATTATTTTTATTTATATATCGGACCAACTACTTAGGTCATATGCCGATATGTCCTTTGTATGGCCGCCTCGGGCGGGCCCTTATGGTTGTTAGTCAGACCCTCAACTCGTGCGGCCATCACGCGGGACAAAGTACATTTATTAAATTTTCAGGTACCTAAACAATCCAAAAATTGAATACAAAAATTAAGGACCGAACAACAATTTTTTTAAGTTGTTTAAGTCTGGACTTACAAACTTAAAATAACACATCATCCTGCTCGGTGCATATTTTTGAGATCTGATTTAATACAAGTCATTTCCTGCAAAATCTTGCGCATAAAAACTGGTGATCACGACACGACGCGACTTGTCGACAAAACAAAATCATATTTCAGAATAGGTTGCGAGGCGATGCGTCGCGCGACGTTGCGTTGGTAAATTCCAGTAACCGGATACATAGAATAGTTATTAAATGAAGAATTAATATCTCGTAGTATAATCAGAATAATTTTATATTAATTATTTTACTACTAAATTAGTTTTGACAGTAGTTAGTAGACAGCAATTATTTATACCGTTTTTTAAAATTTTCTGAAAAAAAAAACGAAATGTAGGATTTGTACTGTCACCCGTGTGCTCCGCACGCTTAATACCCCTGGCTCGAAGCGGCCCACTGTAATATAGATTAAACGGATTCTATTTCCCGTCGAGGCGGCTTGTTTTATTTACTTTTTTTATTAATTCTTAAAATTATGTATAAAATTCGCCAGAGTAGGAAGTTTAACCTTAGACCCTTAGATCAATAGTCAAATTCTCTACCGACTGATCTACCCGTGCTCGTAAATAAATTATCGTTATATAATATACTATTAATGCTATTACGCTATAAAAGATTTAATAAATATTTACATAAAACTAGTATCAGTAACGAATTTAATGAACCATTGAAATACAAATTTCTACATAAATGATTAGCAATTATTTATTTAATATCGCAAAAAACAATTAATAACAAAATTATAATTGCAAGTAGAAATCATTGTAGTACGCCTAGTCATTTATTCAAATTGAAAATAAATTACTTTTTTTATTGTCGTCTATACATGTAGGTAATTAAAAAATTATAAATATTAATTTCGTTCTACTTTTGAAACAAAAAAAATATGGTTATGTTTATCAATTATATCATTTAAGAGTTACAGCATGTAAATAATTATTTGATATTTAAGGATAAAAAAATTTCACATTCTAGTACTCGCTACTTTATTTATATATCCACGTTTCGGTGCATACCTCAGGGCGTCTGCATTTGCATTTAATTTGTCTTTTCTTGTAAATAATATCATAATCATAATCCTCGAGTTTCAATCTCCAACTTATTAATTTTTGACTACAATCCTTAAGGCAAAACAACCACTGCAATGGTCTGTGATTTGTGCAAATTGAAAATGTTCTTCCAAAAAGATACGGCCGAAAATATTTTGTTGCTAAATGTATCGCTAAAAGTTCCTTCTCGATCGTGGAATAATTAATTCCAGTTTCGTTAAGCGTTCTGCTAGCGTAAGCGATTGGCAGGTCACTGCCTACCTTTCCTTGTGATAAGACGGCACCGAGTGCTACATTGCTCGCATCGCATGTTACGATGAATTCTTTGTCAAAGTCTGGGTATTGTAGTATTGGTTCGTTTGTTAGTAATAGTTTACATGTCTCGAAGCATTGTTTATATTCTGAATTATTAATGTCAATGAACGTGTCTTTTTTTAGAAATTTTGCCATGAGTTTGATAATTTTTGCGAAGTCTTTTATGAATTTCTTATAATATCCAATAAGTTCTAAACATCCCTTAATTTGTATTGTCGTGGTAGGTAATGGGTAATTTTAGAATTGCTGAAATTTTGTCTGGGTTAGGTTTAACGCCATGAGGGATTACAATGTGTCCAAGATACAAAACTTCTTTTTTTTTAATGCCGACTTATCTAAATGCATTTTTAAGTTGGCTTCTTTTAATCGGTCGGATACTAGTTTTAAATTGATATACTAAGTAAATTTTGTTAGTTATCCCTCTCAAAACATTGTTTATGATACGTTGAAAAGTCGCGGGTACGTTCTTTAGCCCGATGGGCATTCGTAAGAATTCGTAATGTCCATCTTCCATGCAGAAATCTGTCTTAGGTATGTCATTCTTGTCCATTTCAATTTGGTGGTAACCCGACGCGAGGTCCAGGGTGGTAAAATATTGACACCGTCCGAATTTGTCCAGCAAGACATTAATATTAGGTATGGGATATTTATCTTCGATAGTATTTTCATTTAGTTTGCGGTAGTAAATGACTACTCGCCATTTTTTTTTGCCCGATGCATCCAGCTTTTTGGGGACAACCCAAATCGGGGAAGACCATAGTGAATTAGGTCGAATTATTTTTTGGTTAAGCATTTTATTTACTTGGAACCTAACTTCCTCTCTGTGAATATGAGGGTATCGATATGATTTCATATAAATGGGTACTTCATCTTTTGTTCTGATTTTATGCTTTACTTGATTACTAGAAGATAGATTTTGGTTTTCTAAATAAAAAATATTCGAGTATTGTTTAATTAATTTTGAAATTGCTATTTCTTCTTCTTTATTCAAATGATCAGTTCTAATTTTTGATTCATCGAATTTATTTTTTTCTGTTTTTGTGAGGTTTAAATTTGAGTCTGCATTCATTGTATAAATTTCATAATTATCTAACGGTTCCATTATAATTGGAATTTTAAACTGATATTTAATTTCGCTCTCTGATAAGTTGATAATTGTACACATAGTAATTTTTTGCTACAGTAGAACATTCAGGAATTAATAATTCTTTTGTTCTGATATTTGGAACTAGAATATTACCTTTTTCTTTGTTAACTTTTATTTTAATGATTTTTTCACACATCGGTTCTATTATACCATTATTACGATATTTTTTATTTGCTGTCAAATTATTTGTGTCGGGGGTAGCTTTAAAATTATGGTACTGAATTTTGATTTTACTGTTTGGAGTAATTATCATATCGTTTACTGTGTCGATTGAAATTTTTAGTTTTTTCATATTTTCCATGCCAAGTAGTAAATCAAATTGATTATGAAATTTAAAAAGATAAAATTTGAACGCTGGTTTTGGATTGTCTTTGAGATTAAACACTTTTGAGATAGGAATTTGTGTACTGTATTTCTCGGTAGATGAACCGTGTGCAGTTGTAATTTGAAACGGGTCTTTACTGATAGCGTGTTTGTAGTGTTTGAATGCAATGTCGGGATTTACAAATGATTTCGTGTTACCAGTGTCTATTAAAATTTTTTAATTATTTTCTGGTATTACAATGTATAGTAGCTTGCTTTGGTTATTTGTTAAATTAATTAATTGGAAGTATGAAGTATTTAATCCGAGGCCATTTCGTCTAAAAAAGAATGTTCGTTTTGATCTGATGCGTTTGTTTCATTTGTAATTTCTGGGTTATCATCTAGTAGGTATTCATTCATCGTATAATTTTGTGTTTCTGGTTGATCTACAATAATTGTGTTCGTCTGTGTAATTTACTATTTCTGATTGATCTATGTTATAGAGCTCTTCCGCGATATTTTTTAGAAAGAATTGTCTGTTTTGACTTGTGAAATTATGTCTTTGAGTGGAAGGTCCGGGTCTTGGAGCATTGAATTGTGTGTTTCGTGTGGATATGCTCATTGGTGTAGGTCTGGGGAGTGGTTCATTAGTATTTTTAATTATTGTAGGAAAGTTAGTTCTACGCTGTGCTGTTTGATGGTTATTAAAATATGTCGGCGGTTTATTAAACGAGTAGTTAGTATTCTGTGGTACACTTGTTAGTTGAAAAGGCCTGTTATTTCAAAAATTTTGATTAATTTGTTTTTGAAATGGTTTTTGAATAGGCATTACATTTTTAGATGGTTTGGAGTGATTTTCGAATTGAAAATCGTTAGTACTCATACTCAGAGCAGCGTTTAGGTCAGCAGGTTTCTTTGCTTTCATGAGTTGCCCTATTGGCTCTTTTAATCCTTTTAATAAAATTCTGAGAGCGTATTTCTAAAGAAATCGGTCATTATTACTGCAGTAGCCGGGTGATTTGTTATTACATACGATACTTGTAAATTTAAAATATGTTGTATTTGATTGTAAAATTCGAATACCGTATCGGTCGCGCTTTGTTTTATTTCGGTCATTTCTATTGTTAATGTGAAACAATCTCTTTTGTACGTATATGTATCTATTAGTGAAGTTTTTAAGTTTTCCCATGTTTTGACGGCACAACTAGAAATATTTATCGCTATAATGAGTGGAATTTCTTTAGTAATAATATCGCTGTACACGCTAATAAATATTTCATATTATTATTTGACATGTTGAATAGAGGTTATTCTGATGGGCGTGTCCGTACTACACTGCAATGCAACCTCTAATCTCTATGCGAATGAGACTGTCGCGTTACAATACAACTGCACTCCTAACTCTGCACTGCAACTGCACTAAGCTCTATCTGAATGATACTTAACTTTCGTTAACACAAAAAGACTATTCGTTGGCCAAATAAATCACAAAGGTGAACCAAATTATTTTCACTAATTTGTTAAGGCCTATCCTACCGACTTCATTTCTTATAGATTCGTTGTTCGAGAGGTGGGCGTAAGTGAAGATTTACGAAACAGGTGTACAGGAGCGAATGGATGGATTTTGGTTGTGAGGAAAGAAAGAGTACGTATGGAGAAAGTTTTAATGTGGTCGAAACGAGTATCGTGTGTCAGGATGAGAATGTTGATGTGCAGTGATTCTCTATGAATGTTTCCGGGGTTCGTGCTGCCCCATTTAATGGGATATAGCGTGATGTTATGTATGTATGTATCCTACCAACTGCGCCAATTATAACGTTAAACAAATTAACTTTGTTTTTAAAAACTATTTATTTTACTTTAGAAGTTCCTACTTGTACAGATTCTGAGCTAAGACTAACTTAAAACATACAAATAATATTTCATGGCTAAACTACGACTACGTATAATGTAATATGATAAATCTATATAAAGTCACGGTCTTAAATATTAACTGTCTATGTCAGCATTATTCCATCCTAAAACTTGTAAGTATAATTTGTACTACTGAGCCATCTAAGGGGTAATTTTATTGTAGTGAAAATTAGATTTCAGGAATAGAATTCAGGTTCCCAAATCCACAATATGACGCGTAGGCACTGAGCCGTTAACTCCATACATATTTTCTAATTCCCAAAAATTCTTATAGGTTACCAGATACCGGCGAAAAAAAGGTTTTGTTCGAATTTTGCTAAAGGACATGTCTGTAGTATTCTATTTTTAATTTCAAAAACAAAATAAATCTAAATATATTTTTTTATTTCAAATATTAGTAAAAGATTTAATTTATTTAAATGCAATTAAGCTACAAAAAGTTTTAATAAATAATAGTAACATAAAACCAGTATCAGTACCAGAATTTCAACAAGAGTTACATACACTATTTCTTTGATATATAGTTTTATGTACCTAACAAAATATACTAATTACATTTTAAATATAAAAAACTTGTATTTTGTATATCATCTTAGATTGAAAAGAGGCACTAAGATAATATTAATTTTAAATATGACACAAAACAGTAGGCTATGATCAATAATAAAACAAAATAAGTTCATTGTTATTTATAATAATTAGTTGCGATTGTTGTTATTATTGAGAAGATAAATTATGAGTATTGTATTAGGTAATTAAATGTTTATGGTTTATAATCATTATGTTTATTGATTTGTTATTGATCATGACCTACTGTTTTTTGTCAAGTTAAATAAAATTTATCGAAACTTTAAATTGAATTTTCTCAATATTTTTGTTATGTAAGGATATAAAATGATTACATGGTTGAATTAAGAAAAAAATACTCTATCGAATAGGCTTAAAAAATATGTATAATCCCATTTGAAAAAATATAACTTTGTGTTGTAACTTGAGAATCACTGGTTTAAAAAAATATTTTATTCTTTAAGCTGATGTCCCCCTTGGTTTTTTATAACTTTTCTTTATAATATTTTTTTTTAACTATAATAATAAAGAAAATATGGGTGGTGGTTGGTTTCGCTATTACACCCTGTATATGTTAATTTGTTGCAGCTTCTGAAGCGAGATGCAGATCACTCTTCTATCCCCACAACCACTGTCAACCATCCCCTTGTTACCCATGCCTCCCCCAGGTTCGCAGGTGTTCTCCTTGTTGCGAACATAAATCTGTTATTGTCGGTAAAGGCGGAATACAAATATATAAAAGGGGTATGGATATTCCTGGCGACAACAACACAGACAACAGCAACTACGAACACATAGTCGAGGTAATAGCAAAGTAAAAGATGAACCCTCCAAAATGAAAGAGGATGATATAGATTATTATGCATTTGTTTCATTGTAATTGGCAAAATGATTTTATGTGCTATAAATGTAATAATTTGTGATAATATATGCCCAATAAAAAATGATTTTAAGAACAGACAACCTATGTGTGGCTGCAATTGTTATGTAATAGTATGCTGAGATTACACAGAGCGCTAATCTGCCACCCAGAGGTAAAAAGTCTTTAAGTGCATTTGCCTCAAAGTCGGGGAAATTGATAATAGTATTATTATAAGCCAAGGTTGAGAAAATGATCATTATTGACCCAGCGCCAAGGTGATCATGGACAATCATGATCTTCTCTATTGTTTCCAATACTAGCTCTTAAATCCTATTTAACGAATTCTTGATTAATCATAACATAAGCAATTTAATATGAATACTTGTTAATATCTACAAATACTGAGCAGGCAGAAATGAAATTCTTTTGTTTTTAATATTGTTCCTATAGCCAGTGATTACACGGGTATTTCAACAGCTTCACCGACGTCTCGTACTTTCGAATTTCTTGTGGCCGGACGCTTTGGAGTGCAGCACCGGCCACAGACTGCTGCTCCGTCGTGTTGTAAGAACACGGGGCCCCAAGACAAGTACGTCTCACAGCTGCTGCATTTCATAATCTGTAACAGAAATAAAATAATACAAATAATTATGAAAATTAACTGATAACAGATAAGATAAATATTGCATTCATCTTGGGTTATTTCATTGAAAAATATGTACTTTTGCTGTTGTTAATTTAAAAGTTTCAAAGTTTTACTCTGTATTACCCAGAGGAAGTGTTAATCTTTGTTCTTGCTAATCTGGAATATATAAAACATAAATGCTCTGTAATCTCAAGTACTAGTTCATAGCATTTCAGTGTCTTATAACCTCAAAATGGCAAACAATACAGATAAGCTCAACTCAATTTTAAATCAACTGAATAAACTGGATATAATCTGCATCGAAGTACACAACATTAAAACTGATATCAACTCCTTTAATCTGAAGTGTGACGAACTAACTGGAAAATATGAACTGTTCAGATTCAAATTAGTAAAGAATAAAAAGTAATAAATAATATAGAGTTACAGTTAAAAAAAATAAATTTGATTTTCTCTGGCGTGCCTGTCAAAGAGAAGTCGATCCATCAAATGTAAGAATTTATCATCGAAATTATTTATAATAAATTTTACATTCAATTAAGAGAAGGCGATATGGATGATCTCAGGCTACTTGATAAAAAAGAGAATGATAAACGAAGAGTTATAGTTTCTTTCACCTCAATCAAAACAAGAAATCAGATACTATTCAACAGAATGAAGATAAAAGGCTCTGAAATGAAGATTTGACTCAGCGACAATTAGAAGAAAGAAAAGAGTTATTGGAAGCTAGAAAATCCTATCTGCAAAATAATATCCTTTTAAGAAATGTTCGTAACAATTAAGTGTTTATCCAGGACACTAATAACAGCAAAAACGTCCAAATAATTTAGACGACTCGCCCAGCACCCCCAGGCAACCTTACCAAACAGCTACGCTGTACAGAAAATGACACACAAGGCGAAGCTGCGGGTACTAACGTTGACACAACGATTGGAACTGAGGAGAGTGATGAGTCAGAAACGTCCACAAATGCAAGAGGTAAGAAGTATTCCATTCGAAGGCCGGAGCGAAAATAACAGATGAATTGATGAAACACCCATAATAAGAAAGAACAAAGTACCAAGCCATACCCTTAAGTTAAGTAATTTTAATACAGTAGACAAAATTGTTAATCGCAATAACACTTTTGTTAATAATAATTGCCCTTTATCTAACGTGTTTCTAGAATATTTCAGGTATTCAAAATTTATACAATTTAGACAACGACACTATTCAAAGCCTTCTGGAGTCATATCTTGTTTCTGCGAAACCTGGTGCCAATGGCCGATATCTGCTTTTTAAACAGCTATACCAATAATATCATTTATAGTTTTGCGATCAAAGATAATCAAAAAGGACGAGCAAGTGGAGGTTTTATGCTTTTGTTTAAAAGTAGCTCTTGCAAGATAAAAATCTTGGATAATACAAATCTTTGAATAATTGCGAAGGTATGTATTTATAATATCCCCTATATAATTGGTTGTTTTTATATTACACCTAATTTTAACAATAAGTACTGTCTTGCTTTAGTCTCGGAAATAATTGCATCAACATATAGTGATGTAGGAGTTATTTTATTCGCAAATTTTAATGCTAAAATTGGTAATCTAAATCAAATTTTTCATAACGCGAATATTTTTGAAAGAAAAAGTGCCCTAAGTAGTAAAATTGATGATAGAGGTAGAAAACAATTGCAAATAATGGATTGCTCAGGATGTTCTCAATGGAAGAAACAGGGGTGATGCACCAGGTAATTTCACTTTTACTAAACATATGGATCAAAGTACGATTGATCTCGTCTGGTCAAACTTTAGATTTGCAGAATTGGTCTCTAGGTTTGTGAATAACTCTACTTTAAATAACACTGGTCACAGTTTAATACAATTATAATTTCACAACGGGAAAATTAACTGTAATGATGCGGAACCGACTAATTATAGTAGAAATAATTATAACAATATTAATAATAACAATTTAATTTAAAACAAATATAATCGCAATAACTCCGATTACTTCACCCACCTAATGGAAGATCACGAACGTATCTACTTTAACTCAGACTCTCTGGAGGAATTGTACAATAATCTATTATGTGCTGTAAAAGAAAGTGCGTGTAAATCGGGCATGTTAAAAGTCATAAAATCACAAACACAGAAGGTCCATAATTATTCTACTAGTTGTATTGAATCAAAACTCTGGTTTAATCCGATATGTAGAGCACATAAAACACAGGCTAAAAAAACTTTGAGGAATTACTAAAAAAACCTTCTAAGCAGAACTTAGACTTGTATCTGGAGAGTAAAAAATGTTATAAAAATATATATATATATATAAATAAATAAATAAATAAATATATCATCACGCCTTTTACCCATTACTGGGTGTGGCACTCTGCCTAAGCAGATCTCGGTAAGTGATATATTTTTTCGCGTGAAGTGCGGTTACCAGCCGTCAAATCACGGCCTCCAAAGATATTTGTGGTGGAGGAGCCACAGGGGTAGATTTATATATATATATATATATATATATATATATATATATATATTTAATCTGATGTGGACACCACATGACTTCCTTTTACGTATATTAAATTATAGATTTTTTTTGTACATATTTAATGTATTTTGACATTGACAGTACATTTTTTATTTTTTTCTTATTTTTTTTTCTAATCCATAGAAACTTAATTTAAAAAAAAATATAATATTTAAATGTACATATCTAGCTTATACAAAAGGTTAATTTAATAATTTTTAATGTGCTAGACGCAGAATTTAATTCTCTAAAACTTCTGTTTGCAGTATCTGGAGAGTAAAAAAAATATATATATATATATATATATACATATATTTAATCTGATGTGGACACCACATGACTTCCTTTTACGTATATTAAATTATAGATTTTTTTTGTACATATTTAATGTATTTTGACATTGACAGTACATTTTTTATTTTTTTCTTATTTTTTTTCTAATCCATAGAAACTTAATTTTAAAAAAATATAATATTTAAATGTACATATCTAGCTTATACAAAAGGTTAATTTAATAATTCTTAATGTGCTAGACGCAGAAATTAATTCTCTAAAACTTCTATTTGCAGTATTTATTTTTAAAATCAAAATAATACAATTTTTTTCAAGAATAACTGTTAGCAGCTGTATGTAATGTATCACTTCCGGGTGCATTTTAACCAAAATCTATTATCTTATTTCCATTGACATGGTAGCCTTATATACCAAATTTGAACAGATTTGGATTATATTTTGACATAGTTTTTCATTAAAATCTATTATTGGCTTAAAGTAAAGTTCTACCTCCGGAAGTTATATAATAACAGTCCTAAATACAAAATTTCAACTTTTTACGGCTTGCCGCTTTTGAGTTATGCGAGATACATACGTACATACGTACGCCACGACGAAATTAGTCAAATTCAGGGATAGTCAAAATGGATATTTACTTCGTACAAGGAAGTAAAAAATTATGACACTAACATTAAAAACTCATTAGCTAACTCCCATAATAATATAGAATTCTTGCAAATAATACAGAAATTCACTGTTAAAAAGAGGATTTATCACAACATACCTGCACATGAATTAGAGATGAAAAACTATCGGTAATTTCAACTATCGATTGTTCGATAGTGCTATCAGTAAACTATCGATATATCGATAGTATTAATGATAGTCAATTTAATTACTAAACGATAGTTTCAGTTACTAAACGATATAATGTTAGTTACTAAACGATAATTACTAAACGATAGTTACTAAACGGTAATTACTAAACGATACTATCAGTAGTTTTTTTTTAATTACTTATCGATATTATTTTTTTTACAAAAGTGTAAATAATTTTTTTTTTCAAAATTAAAAAATGTGTGCCTATATAGAGTTTAAAATCATTGATTAAATTCGTTTCTTTTTCGAGAGTGATGTAAAATAAAATTTACAATTTTGTAAATGATATCCTCATCCCCTAAAATTTAAAACTTTTGATGTTGCTCTATATTAAAGAATGTATGCTAAATAATTCCTGTGAATGTTTTGTTACAGTAAATATTACCCTCTCTAAGGTATGTACAAATGGGAAAAATAGAAAATAAGATATTAATATATAATAAATGTAAAAGATTTATTTCTTTAAAATATAGGCTTAATAACAAGATTTCAGTAGTAACTAAATTGATGACAAATGTGAAAAATTATAATTACATGCAAATATGTACTTCTATCCCTAGGTATATACCACTTCTTACATTCATTTATATTTTTGTCGAGATCAAGATATTAGAAAAACTAGTTGCAATCCGAAACACCTTTTATATTAATTTAGATCAAATAAAATAAAAGAAATATTATCTTACCTTCAGTGTTAGACTAATATTCACTACAACACAAACTATAATGAACATCAGAGAACAATTGAATTTAAATTATCTCGTACCTGTCACCCTGTAATAAATGTCTTAGAAATCTCACTTTGTCTTTTATCCCTTTAAAGTCTTCCGACATCCAATCGATTTACAGCTAACATTTGTGTACAGTTACAGTACAATACCGATATTGAATATAATTTGAATTATACCAATTAAATGTAGATGAAATCTATATAAGTCATACTTAACACGTTAGCTACCATGTGGTTCGCAAATAACCCACGTATTCGAATTGCTCCGGGAACGTAAGGTAATTTGCTTGTCATTACACACAGCCCAGCCCGTGTTATAAATTTATTATAAGTATATTTATTTTTCAATTATTTTATTTGAACGATAGTTACTAAACGATAGTTACTAAATGATAATTACTAAACGATAGTAACTAAACGATAATTACTAAACGATAGTTACTATATGATAGTTACTAAATGATAGTTACTAAACGATAGTTACTAAACGATAATTACTAAACGATACTATCGATAGTTTTTTCTATTAATTACTTATCGATAGTACTTTTTTTAAAACTATCGATAGTTTTACATCTCTAACATGAATGGAAACAATACAACTGCGCACTTAATGCAAATATAATACCAACCGCAAACAACATATACAGTGACTGTCTTCATCCGTACTTAGACAACTATGGTGCCAGCGAAACAAAAGTTTACCAAAAATTTTGTTTCGCTGGCACCATAGTGAGATGCTTAGCAGGTCAAGCAGATATACAATAAACCGTTCTAACTAATTAAGTACCTACTGCCAACAGGTATTTCCGAAAATTATTATATAAAACGTACCTGGCGGATAATTGATGTCTCTAACAATTTGCAACAACTGTTGTTTTACGAGGAACTGTAGAGAAAATAAGCTTATCTACATATTTACCGTTATTAGAATGAAATATGCTGGTACAGTAAGAGCAATTTTTTTTATAATTTTAAAGAAAATAACATTTTATTTATTAATGATACAAAACCAATGGTATTACCGCGCAATGTATTCTTTGAATATAAAAATAACATTTATTTAAGTTAAATAAAAAATATAAAGTAAACACTTGGCTATGTTTCACAAAATTCAGCCTCCAAGTGATGATGACTGGAAAATATAAATCCGATAATAGATAAAAAAATCATCGATTCTTAGAAAGTAGTAACTTCGACATATTCTCGGATAAAATATGCACATATTGAAGGAAAATATTAAAACTAGCTCATGGTTACTTAAAATAAGTTTACTGCACAATAGAATGTACACCAATCACAAATTTTCAAGTATATTTTATTGTAATGAGACATATTTTTTGTTTAGTTTCTTTTAAATAAATAAACAAAATACACTGGAATTAGAATGTTCTGATTTTCAAATCGCAGTTTCATAGGATAAATGTTCTTGTTTTCTTTTAAACCTAAACTGTACCTGTAAATAATATAACAAACATATAAATATTTTATTTGAATTTTGTATAGCTAAAATGTTTGAGGTTAGAAATGGATGACTTTCTATAATCAAAGAATTAAAAACTTTTCTGTTGAAAATATCGTTTTTTGAATCATAAATAATACATTCCAACATTACAAATAATCTTGTTCTAATAGTAATGCTTTCTGAAACTGTTAAAATGTTTTGTTATAAAAGCAAAATATATTATAAACAAACTGGATATATTTTAAACTACAAATTCGGAAATAGTCATTTATTTTCATATATATATATATATTTCTTATAGTGCTACATCTCGAAATATATCATTATAACAGATGTCATTCTTTCTGCTCATTTTCAGGCTGAGTGTACAGCACTTTAGACTTTCATATGAGACAAAAATTTATGAAAATATGAGTATTTATACCCAACAGTTTGCTAAATCCGACACTGAAAATCACAGGACCGTGTTTAATTTAGTTCTTGAGTTATTGTTCAATTAAATTAACTGGAGACGTACAATATTTGAAGTGGATTTATCGATTTCTACGAAATAATTCAACTTGCGTTCTGTCTATCTGATTTTTTCTATGAATTAATAATTTTCTAATAATAAAATTCTAACACGCAGAATAATTTAATATAAATAAAAAATAATTATAACATATTTTTATTTATTTAAAAAATTAAATGAAAGTTGTTTAAATATTCTGATTGTCACGACTCCCATATTTCTTGAATTTTTTTTAACTACAGATAAATTTGCTCATGACGTTTCCATGAGCATGCGCACAATTATCAGCTAGAATGACAAATCGCAAAACGCACAGATTATCAGTGTTGCCACTTGTAATGGAATTCCACTGGCCTTTCAAATTACTTTAATAAAAGTCAAAGTGATTAAAAAAAAAGACGAAACGTTGCGACCTTTCTGGTGTTTATTTATTTATTTATGGTACTCTTCACAACTCGAACTTAATCCCAATTACAGTACAGGATCCGGACTCATCGAGCCCCAAAAATAGAAAGACTAAAAAATAAATATTCTTCAGGTTATGCGATAAAATGTGTAAAATATAAAAGATAAACTGTCCCAATTCTGCTATCCAGTATACAAATAAATTTTCAAATACTTTTTAGCTTGTATTTAAAGATAAATAAATATATCATCACGTCTATTACACATTACTGAATGTAGCACTCTGCCGTAACAGAACTCATTAAGTCATATATTTAGCGTGTGAAGTGCGGTTACCAGTCGTTGAATCATGGCCCCGAAAGATGGGGGACCCATAGGGGTAGTTGGTAGTGAACATTGTATTTAAAGATACGACCCGAAATATAATTTAACATATCCGGGACCCATCTGACGTCATGACTTTATATACCCGCAGTCTTTATTCCAAACAAAATAATTTAAAGTGCAACATTCGGCCTGAAATTCGTTAACCAACAATTTGTTATCGTGTGAGTAAGGTTTCTTGTGGCCCTAACAAAAATTTAGACCTGACCAATAATAGAAAACCGAGAAAGAGTCTACACAAAATAGTGGCAGGGGTATTGGCGCGTGTTTCAAAAAATACAAGCACGAAGATTTTTCAAGAAACGTATTTCAAAACAGAGTAAATGTTTCTATATGAAATGACAATACAATAAAAAGAACATTTTAATTTAAATGATGCAAATTAAATATTTTATATAAATTATTTATAAAAGATCTATTATTTATACATTTAAATATAAATCGTACATTCTAGTTAGACTTGTTGGTGAAGACGCAGAAGGACTTATCTTCTGCTCCTTGTAGAATACGTGTGTCAGACCTACACTAAGTCAAATATGAACAAATTTGATACCAGTTGCCGAATTTGAAATCTATTTGTCTTGGTCGCCGTCAAATTTTACTTTTAAAAACATAGTATTTTATTCACTGTTAGTCACTTTTCAGTGGTACAGAGCGTCATCATGGCAGAATTGAGAATGACGATAAAAACAAAGCAGTGAAATCTGGTTCTGGGCGGGTGATCATTATGCGAAATATGTCACCTTCAGCTTTCTCAAAACGCATCCACTTCACCTGGGTGTCAATATGTTACAGAAACAGGATTACTGTTTGTACTCAGTTATATGTTATAAATAAAGCTATCGTTTTAATGTCATTCGCTGTCCTAGGGACAAAATATAGGAGTTTTGAAAAAATCGATGTTGTATATAAGATACTGAAGAAGCAATGTTGTAAGAATACGGCCTTGGAGATATTCTCGCTAGATGCAGGTGTACGAGGTTCATTGGTATTTTACAGGGGCGGATTTAAACTCTTTTGGGCTCTAGGCAAAATCTTTATTTCGGGCCCCTTCATAATATATATTGTTTTTTCTTATTTCTAAATTACATTATAGACAAATAATTTATGTGCTTCGTGATGTGCAATTTATTTTGTTAATTTATTATTTTTAGTATTTTATAGAGATGTTCTTTTTGGAAAATGTAAATATTGTGATGTTTATTTGTTTTTTTTTCTTATTACTATAACTATAACAATAATACATTATAAACTCGTAATTTATGTGCTTTGTAATTTGAATTTATTATATATATATATATATATATATATATATATATATATATATATATATATATATATATATTTAAATAATTTCTGCATCGCTCATATTTATTATATTGACAAATTGTTCAATATTTGAATTTGTATTATCCTGTTTTTCTTCTTTCTATCTATCTATTTAGGCAGTAGCAAATATACTCTACCACTGCTCGACACTCGACTGCTCACTGCAGACTGTACTCTGTACTGCACTCCCTGACCAAACTCGTAAGTGCAACATGAAAGGCGCCACGCGGCCATGCCAACAGTGTTGCAGTTCTACAGACATTACATTGTAAATCATTTTTTCGGAATTTATTTTGAAATAATTTTTTGTAATACATTTTAAATAAAGTAAAACTATTTTCATAAAAAAAAACAAAAATGAGCGTAAACCAAAAGTTAGAATCCGGGCCCCAAAATTTTTGGGCCCTAGGCTATTGCCTCTTTAGCCTGGGCCAAAGTCCGCCCCTGGTATTTTAGTAGTATTTTGACGGTCCAACCTTACTAGTTCTGCATCCATTTCTTTTAATATTAATCAATAAATACTTATAAATACACATCTACTTACATTGCATACATTTGATGTTTGAGGTTAACACCATATGAATCTCGTCAAGTCGAGGGACAAGGTCCACCAAATACTTTATTATTACATTATTAATCTGTAAATCAACACATAATATATTATTTACTTTTGTAAATAGTCTATCTTGAAACTTCTTTACTGGACTCACCAAAAGACTGAATCACACGGCAAAATATTAAGATTCAGGAACACCGACAATAAATCAATTGCAAATTTGAATTTGAACAATAATTTTTTAGCAATGTTATAAATATAGATACATACAAAGTAGTGCATTATTTTCTTATACTCGTAACTTTGTAGTTCATGCGTATATATGCTGTTCAAGGGCAACTACATCATGAATAGACAGAAAAAAAGATTGAAGTGAAATGGACAAAATTCACAATTTGAATTAGATTTTCTCAAATTTGAGTCACACGTTTTTAATAAAAAAATATGTATATTTAAAATTCAGATAGTCTACAACTATAAAATGAATTCAGTCAAATTGAATACTAGACTTTTAAAAAAGAAATAAAAATTATGTTTTTCAGGGTATTTTGCATATTTTAATGCAAAAAAATGGTTGTATTTAATTTGGCTGAAAATTTCGGCTGGGTTGGCTTGTCGTATTTATATTATACTGTATTTCTTTATTGAGATCGTATGACTCATTTCTGACTAAATTCTAATTATATGTGGCATGATAAATGATAAATTTTATTTTTACAAACTTGTACAATAATTATAAAACTTTGGACTTTTGAGTACAGGAATATGTGAAATAAATAATGTTTTATTTATAATAAAAGAAAACTTTTATTTCAAAGAGATCAAGTCAGATCATCGTTCCACCATTGTTCTAATGCTATCTTCAGTCCAGATGATTCACCTTAATTTATTAAATTCATTTCATATACAATTTATAATTTTCATTTAATGCTTTATTTCTCGTGATAAGATAATACGTTTGTTATATTTTTTTTGTTATTTATTTAGTTGATTTAAAAAAAAATTAAACATTATTGAAACTGATCTGTATTTTTATATTAATATTTCTACGAAGTTTACTAAAATAGTTATAGCGAGGATAGTGACGTCGTAGGGACTTTTTCCTCAAATGGATTATATCTTGTGGCAACACTGCAGATTATACTAATATGTCACTGCACTCCGCGATCGGCGCTCGGACAACCGGTTCTGACTCAACAGTGCTGTGTTGTGCTTGGTAGTGATAACAAGTGCCGATTTGATTTTGTTTTTGTTGTAATTAGTTTTGATACTCTGTGGCTGGCTGTTTGATAAATATACCTGTCTGTAAGTATTAGCAAATGCACATATTTTTTATTGAAGTAATCCAAGATGGAAGTAATATTTCTTTTATCAGTTGTGACTCGACAGTATTTTTATCGGCAAGTAAATTCAATTACTTTACTAACAAAATAATACAAAATATTTGCCAATAGTACCAATAAAAATTTAAATTGACATTTTAAAATAAAATCTCAATAAATCTACAAGACGGTTTTGTTAAATATATGGGTAGCTATTCAACTCTCTAATATTCAAACACTGCTTAGCGATCACAGAGCTTTATACAGATGCATAATTATGAAACACCATAAAATGAAAATACCTAAAATGTCGGATTTAGCAAAGATCCCAACCAAAATATAGTGGTTACATAGTCAAACTATTACCCAATAGATGGAAATTTAGTGTAATATTCAAATGTTTTAAATTGTTAATTAGTAGGAAAATTTATACACCGCATTATTTACAGAACAACAAGCAGATTCAGACATTGTGTAATTAATGTAATGTTCTGTAATAACAATGCACTGTATCGTCTTCAAGTTTATGATGAAAGAATTAATGCTTTGAATGTCAGTTTAATTTTCATGAGGATATATTTTAGAATGATTAATATCTTGTTTAAATTTATTGGTACACATAAATCTGCTAAATGATTAAATTTTATTTTGATTTTCACAGTAGTGCTAGTACGAATTCTGTCAGCAATACAAACCCAGGCTCATATAGTTAATTTACACAAATCTACATCTACAACTGACGAAGTAAATAAGCGATTTTTATTTAATACAAAAGTATGATAATAGTTTATTTCACAACATACGTAGAAAATTAACTTTCTTTTCGTGAAATAATGAGAAAAATTGCATTTTCCTCGCTAGAGCAAAAAAATAGCAATAGATATTTAGATAAAAACACTTTTCAAAATTAGAAACAAATTCGTTATTTTATTGAGCATTCACCACACGTCACTGTCAACCAATAGGATCACGAATTTGTTTGAAAATGAACCAATGAAATGAACATTTCGTCGGAAATTCATCACTAGTGAAATTGATATCGGAAATACCATTGTTAACAATATCCTTGGTTACGAATAAAATAAATGATATTTTCAATATTTTCATAAATGTCAATTTTGAATATTAAATGTACACTGAAAAATGTAGAATTTTCATCACTGTAATACTTAATTAATAATGTGCAAATAAATAACTAACTATTCTTGTTAATTAACTCTTGTTTGGTACATTCTCAAGCCGAATAAAACTCGTAGTATGAAAATTGACAGATAATATTTTGACATAACAACTCATAATTTATGTCAAAATATTTTCAGTAATTTTCATACTACTTGTTATATTATATATGAAAATTCTTATTTAGTAGTAATATACTTTAAATTATCTTACAATTTTGATTAAAACAAATACAATGTTATCTTTATTGTACTTACTAATATATTCCCTGAGTGTACTTAAAATTCAAATAAACCTTTTTTTTTATGTGAAAAAAAAACATTGTGTCCCACACGAAAGAAAAGTGATGTTTCAACTTTAATTTGCTAAACAACAGTTGTTGTAATCGATAGAAAAGTTTGTATAAAAAGCAGGGCACGAGGATATCTATCAATGCATATTTATCCTGATATATATTGTTACAGTTAGATTTAGGATTCACCACATCGTTCATTTTCATCATCATTATAATCACCTGAAAATCATACCATTAGTATTGTAATTCATTCTTGACTACATCTCATCCTTTTTTTTTGTACTTACCTTATGTCTGCTCTATTTCTGTTCAATCACCTGTCTTATCATTTAGTCATCTGTCAACATTTCGCTTTCACCTTCCTTTGACATCTCTGGTGCTGCACAACGGCAAGTCAGGACACTAGTTATTTACGGCAGCGTATGCAACTGTTACTGCTATGCTGTCGTACAATTCGACGATGGACGCCTTGCAGGGGTAGACGACACTTTTGTTGGTATTTAACTTGATTTTACTTGTCGCCGGAAATGCGTTGAATTTTAACGGTTTTAATAATTTTTTTTCACTGTTTAACCAGTTTTGAGCGAAAGAGCTGTGCGACATTTTTTTTGCAAATTCGCGATATAGTTTAAAAACGAAATTGCCCAGTTTACTGGATCAGCGTCGCTACCGCTCCAAGAAATTAATAATTAAAGTAATTATTAATACGGAATATTCCGGATCATTGTTCGCTTCATAAAATTCACTTCAAGCCGCATACCAACTTAGGCTTTTCATTCCTATTCTCATTTTTATTTTTATTTTTTTCTGACTTTCCGTTTTGTGTGCTTGGTTTCTCATCTCAAGCTCATACATTTCATCGTGTTTGAGCTACATTTACGCCACGCATCTTCATCGTTTGTTCCTGGGTCTTCGTGCTGTTGCGACCGAGTCATTCCTGAGGAACGACCTTGGATCCTGTTACGTCACGCTCCTCCGTGGACGGACCGCACCCAGTCATCGCCCACCGGCAGCGTCCTGGCTACCCTCGGCAGAGAGAGCACAGCTAAGCCTTATCATTTTATTTTACATTATTGTATATTTGTTATTTACGCTCAGTACTCACGACTGATAATTCTTACCTGTATCGCTATTGTAAGAAGTCTAGTCAAGCTTGGCACCATTTAGTTATTTGGTTTATTGTTGCACCAGTGTTGTGTAGCTCGTGCTTCGTGGTAGTAGTAGGATTGATTGAGAGTTCAGTATTGTCGGCTACCGTCGTATACATCGCAGGTACCTCCGATTCATCGACGTTCGTTGCGCCGTATTGTTCCAGTTTTATGCCACGTTGGCAACAACAACGATCCTACGTGCTAGAGTGGACACAGCGCCCCTTCACTACGCTTTACAATCCGTCATCTTCTCCGGTGCGTGTATCCTTGACTGGATTTTCCCACGTCTCGTTATCCTGTCGAGTAACTGTGTTAAAAACTATCACGATCATTATTTTTGTTTGTATACGTTACCTTCAATATATTCCCCTGTAATGGCGGACGTGACTAAAGCAGCTCATATGACTGAGTTCAACAAACTGAAAAAAGTTGAGTTAATTGACTATATAATTCACGGCATTATACCAGAATTATTTTCAAATAGTGAGATGTTTAAACTATATATAAATAAAAACAGTGAAGATACGTTTCTTGATGCTGGTGAAAAATCCAAACCTGAGTGTCAAATGTGCGTAGTACAAAGAGATAAACTAAAAATCTGTGAAAAGCTAATTTTTCAACTTGAAAACCGTGTAAAAGATCAAGAACTTATAAATAATTTACTAACAGGTGATATTTCACACTCTAAAAAATTTAATAAATCAAATACAAATAAACATAAAAATTATAGTGAAATAACTAATGTACTTCCATCTACTGACAACATTTCACATAAAAATAAAAATAAATTATTGACTGACGTGACTTGCATAAATCAACCTGAACAAGCGTCAGCTAGAGAAACTAACACCGAAACAAGCACTGTAAATAAACAAATAACCTCTAACTTGAACAAAAGTCACATAGTAAATAATACATCTGTCAAAGTCCGTTCTTAGATGGCGAGATAACTACACAGGAACTAAACTACGCAATCAGCAGAAGCAAACCTAACAAAGCTCCGGGCTTAGATAATATTTTGAATGAACACATGCACAATCTACCATATAACGCTAAGATTTATGTCAAAAACCTTTTCAATACTTTTCTAAACGAAGAACGTATTCCAAAATATCTATCAAAAATCAAACTAACAATGCTGCATAAAAAAGGAGACCGAACTAACCTAAACAACTACCGACCAATTGCCCTTGTCAGCTGTCTTCTAAAAACCTTCACTTTTATCATAAATCGCCGTTTGCAAATATGGACAGAAAGCTACGAGATACTCCCGGAAGCGCAATCAGGGTTTAGGAAAAATAGATCATGTTTAGATAATCTGTTTGTTTTCAATACCATAATACAATCTCGCTTTCTTACTACTAAAGCTGGGACTTATGCTCTTTTCGTTGATTTTGAAAAGGCTTTTGACTCTGTGCCTCACGAAAAGCTATGGAACAAGATCTTCGCACTAGGTGTTAGTGGACGAATCACACGCCTCCTTAAAAACATATACCACGAAGCCACTATTCAAATATCGTCAAATAACTCCCTATCTGAAGAAATAAATGTAACTAAAGGCGTTCTTCAAGGCGAATCCACTAGCCCGCTATTGTTCATTTCTGATTTAGAGCAAAAACTTAAGGAAACAAAACTTGAAGGCATATTCATCAATCATAAAAAAGATATCCTTTCGCTGCAGTATGCTGATGACTTAGTCATCTTTGCACTATCTCCTCAGGACTTACAAAGGAAACTGAATGCACTTCACGCATACTGCGACAATCTAGATCTCAAAGTCAACGCAAGCAAAACTTCAATTTTGCACTTTCATCTGGGCAGACCAAAAAGAGACAACAGGAAATATGTATGTGGAAATCAAGAAATAAAGCATACCAAGACATACACATATCTTGGGCTAACCTTCAAAACTACTGGACGTTTCAACGATCACCTTAACAACTCTTTGCAAAAAACAAATAAATTATCTGGAGGTATAAAAAGCACTCTACTTGGGGCAAAAGTTTATAATTGGGAAACTATTAACACACTGTTTGACTCAGTGGTAACACCATCCCTCCTGTATGCTGCAGAAATATGGGCTCACAACTACTATGAAGCTGTTGAAAGAGGGCAAGTCAGCTACTTCAAAAATATTCTTGGTTGGCAAAAATCAACTCCAAATTACGTGGTCCGAAGAGAAACCGGTAAAAACAAATTAGAGGTTCAAATTGTCAAACAAGCTTTAAACTGGTGGCTCAAAACTCTATTGCTACCAGAATCGAGGTATGTCAAGATGTGCTACAATAAGTTGCTATACCTCCACAACCAGAGCTCTATATCAGATGACAAGCTTCAAAAGTACAACTGGTGTAGCAGTATCAAGACTATATTAGTAAAAGCTAACTTTCTTGAGCTGTGGGAGCAACAAAATTATATAGTTATAAAGCAAGAGCTTCCCAACATTTTACTTTCCTACAACAATATACTCCACAACAATGATACCATGAGAATCTCAAAGTCATCCTACAATCCCTATTTTCAAACATATTTATACAATTCTAATTTTCTAGCTCTAAACTTCCCCTATCAAGTTCTCAGAATAGTTGGCCAATTAAGGACTGCGAACTCAGAAAACTTCACGATCTCCCATAGAGGCTCACTTTACAAACTCAACCAGGACAACCTGTGCACGCTGTGCAATCTTCACGAAAAAGAAAACCTTCAACATTTCCTATTCTTCTGCCCTTTATACGATGCACCGAGACAGCATTTCCTGACGAAATACCTGGACAACGTCCCTCATCAAGAGCTTAACCAAGCCCTCCTCTCAGACATATCAGCTGATGTTTTATACAATATATATAATTTTATACTCACTGTTATGGGGTAGGTGGCTCAGTGGTATCGAGTCGGCCTGTGGATCTTGAGAACCCTGGTTCGATCCCCACAGCCGACAAACAATTTTCACCAATTTAAAAATCTACCCCTGTGGCTCCCTCTCCACTAATATCTTTGAGGGCCGTGATTTGACGGCTGGTAACCGCGTTTCACGCGACAAAATATATCACTTACCGAGATCTGCTTAGGCAGAGTGCCACACCCAGTAATGGGTAAAAGGCGTGATGATATATTTATTTATTTATTTATTTATATTATACTCACTGCACTGAAAATCAGAACCTTTGTATTAAATGAATAAGTCATTGCTTTATACATACTTTTACATTTATATTTAACTGGCATAGCTGCTAAAACAACAATCTGTTTATTTCCCAAGTCTGCAAATATTTAACCATTGTGTCTACTCATTTGTATGATTTTTATCGTTAGCAAATATATCATTATTATTATTATTAAAAAAAAAAATACATCTGTCAAAGTTATGAATTCTAATAACAAATCATTAAAAAATAAAGTAGTAATTGGAGCAATGCCCAATAATGACAGTATCGGTTTGCAAGCTGCAACAAAATATTCATTTATTCACGTGTATAATCTGTGTCCGGATACAAGAGTTGAACATGTGACAAACTATTTGAAAAACAAATTTCCAGAAGTCACTGTGGAAAAATTGAACTCGAAACGTGACTTCTACTCCTCATTTAAAATTACAGTTAAAGCAGAAAACTACGACGAAGCAATGAAACCTGAACTATGGCCTCAAGGAACCAAATTAAACAAATTTTTTCATTGGCGGACCAAGGGAAAAGCTGCAATTTAACAAATAATACTATTTATAAATCTAAGGTCACATTATTCCATATAAATATTCAGTGTTTATCAAATAAAATAAATGAAATTATGTTATTTTTAGATAAAATACATTTTACTTTACTATGTATTACAGAGCATTGGCTTAACGAAGAGCAGTTAACGACCATCAATATCCCTGGTTATTTTCTAGCTAATTCTTTTTGCAGGGCAATCAATAAGCATGGAGGAGTTGCAATATTTACTAAATCGGAACTTACATTCAAGAAATTATGTTTACTTGAATTCTGTGTTGAATTCCATGCTGAATTTAGTGAAATAACCTTAAAGGAAACAAACATAGCAGTTATTGGGACATACAGGTCATGTAGTGGTGATCTTGGCATATTTCTAGACAAATTGGAAGCAGTCCTTACATATGTGTCAGGCAGGCACAATAATATTATATTAATGGGGGGGATTTCAACATTAATTTTCTAGTAAACTCTCCATCTCGAAATGATTTTATGTGTCTTCTTGAATTTTTTAACCTTAAAATTACAATTTTACAGAATACTAGATTTACAGCACAGTCTGCATCTTGTATTGATAATATCATAACTAATTTAAATCCAGACTCGTTTATTAGTGAAGTTATCGAGCCCAGTTTGTCGGATCACTGTGGACAGATTATAACATATTATCAATTCCAAAACTTGCGAAAACACACTTTAAAGAGACCCATAACAAAAAATGGTATTTTTAAATTGCGAGAATCTTTGAATCAATTAAACTGGAGTTTTATAGGCGATGGAAGTATCGATGTAAATACTTCCACTAATACGAGTATTCTAGTACATTATTTACTAAATTATGTCACAAATTATTTTCCTAAGAAAAAGGTCTTAGACAGCTCCATAACTCCTGTAAATTGGTTTAATGTTTCACTTCGCAATTTTAGAGACTATCTACTTGACATAAAACGGCGTTTTAATATCACTAAATATCCCGAGATATTTTCAGCATATAAACGACTCAAAAATGTATATAAAGATGAAATATTATATGCAAAGAAACATGCATATGATAATTTTATTCGAAAGTCCTCTAACAAATCTAGAGATTGTTGGAAAATAATTAATTTCGAGAGGAATAACAGTAAATCTAGTAGTAAGTCTGCTATAACGCCAAAGGAATTTAATGAGTTCTTTAGCTCTATTGCTGAAAAAATTATTACTTCACTTCCTCCAGCTACATGTAAATTAACCGAAATGTTACCTCTGATAAACACACCATCTGCTTCATTCTTTTTGTTTCCAACTACGCCAGAAGAAGTATTGGATACTATTTTTAAATTAAACAATTCTACATGTTTAGATATATATGAACTTAACAGTAGAATAGTGAAAGAAATAGCTGACATTATTTCTGCTCCTTTAAGCAATCTGTTTAATCGATGTCTAAGGAAGGCATTTTTCCAGACGCTTTTAAAATTGCTAAAGTTGTACCAATCTTTAAAAAAGGTGATGATACCGATCCTAATAATTATAGACCCATTTCAATTATTCCAGTTTTTGGGAAAATATTTGAAAAACTTGTCAAAAATAGACTGTCAATCTATCTAGAAAAAGAGAACTTATTAAATGCACAACAATTTGGTTTTAGAAAGTCGTATTCAACGTCGCTAGCGGTGCAGCAACTTATAAAAGATATAGTAATCAATCTTGAGGCAGGACGTCCTTCTGCCCTTACCTTATGCGACCTGTCAAAGGCTTTTGACTGCGTTCCGCATAACTTTCTGCTTATGAAATTACTTGCCAATGGTATTAGAGGAACAGCCTTAGCATTTTTTGAGTCTTATTTAGTAAAGCGGCAACAATGTGTTGTGGCTAATGGATCCACTTCTGATTTAGTACGCATCGCATATGGTGTGCCCCAGGGCTCAGGACTGGGGCCCCTACTTTTTGTTCTCTACATTAACGACTTATGTAACTTTCTAAATCCTCAGAAATGTATTCTGTATGCAGATGACACGACATTGATAACTTCACATGTAAACCCACAAATCCTAAATCACTTATCAAATTCTACTTTGGAGCAAACAAAAGACTGGTTTGCAGCTAATAAATTAAGCTTAAATGAAAATAAAACACAAAATTTGACTATTAGTACAAATCGGAATGTTGCGCAAGGTGGACATGTAAAAATACTTGGTGTCTTCATTGATCAGAATCTAACTTGGACTGTACAGGTTGATAGATTGTGCAGTAAGCTTGCCAGCTTAGTGTATGTTTTCAGAAATTTAAAATCTGCACTTACGTTAAAAATTTTAAGAGACACATATATGGCACTTTTTCATAGTCATTTACTTTATGCCATAATCTTATGGGGTCATTCACCTCGTGCCATTAAAGTTTTTCGTTTGCAAAAGAAAGTTGTGCGCTTAATTGCTAACGTAGGCTCTAGAGAATCCTGTCGTAATTTATTCAAAGATCTTAAAATTTTACCACTGCCATGCATTTACATATTAGAGACAGCAGTGTATATTCATAAGAATATGAACCTTTTTGTAAAAAATGGCGAAGCTCATCAATACAATACGAGATCTGTCAATGTCTTACGTAAAAATCGTTTTAAATTTGAGACTTCAGCTAGAAATTCAGTAAACCTAGATCTATTTAATCATTTACCAATCTCGTTAACTACATTGGATACTAAAACATTTAAATTAAAATTAAGAATTTTTGAATTGCTCAAGTAATGCTCTGTATCTTTAATTTTTATTTTTACAGCTCTTACTGTCTAATTTTATTTTATTATGTTCTGCCCGACTTGTCATAAATTGTATATAAATATGTGACCAATAAATTTATTATTATTATTATTATTATGTATATTTGTGTTCAGTATACGACTAGTTTACTTCCCCACCGATACTTAGAAATCGTTTTAGCGCCGAACCCGTCCGTAGGTTTTGACGATCACTCCTTCGTCGAACTGTTGAGGCACAGATCGTCTGGCGCCCCGAGCTTTTATCACATAAAATTGTCGAACCCACACCGACTTCGACTTGAGCCTAGCCGAGGTTCGACCGGACGGGTGACGAGGCCCACAACGCGTGAGCATCGTAATAATATCACGATATATATCAAGATATTTATACATTGATATATATCAAGATATTTATACATTGATATATATCAAGATATATACCCCCACTCCCACTAGCACGGGATCTAGGTTCGAGTCGTCTCAAGCCACTCTGTACTTTGGATGAATCCCCGTGTTCACATCTAGTGAATTAGTCTTGCAAGGAATACCCTGGTTACAAACGACCTACTGCATTTGACCACCCGTCTAATGACAACGCCATTGATTCTCCTTGCAATTTTTGTTTACATTCTTTTAATATTTCCGAATACACATTTTTTAGGATGGTGCCCCCCTATTTGAAATGTAGTAGGTAAGTAAAGCCCGGATATTTAGGCACTTAAAAACACCTAAATAAGCAGGCATGTAGGCTGGTAATTACTCTAAAGTAGGCAGGATTTTAGGCAGCCTATATATAAATAGTTTCTTTAAAAAAATATGTAAACTAATTCTTTTTCTAATATTGGTAATCGTATCTACTATTCTTTAGAAAAAAATAATCATTTTAAACAAAAATTAACGCAATCTGAAAAATAATAATTTAAGGTTCAGATTTAATTAACTATTATACAAATTCCAACTATGTACTATACTTTGATTCACAAAATATTATGAGCAATTGCTCAATTGAATTTTCGGCAAGGGACTGTGTTTTGTGTTGACACAACAACACTTTATTTTCTTATAGAAAGGTTTATTTTAATGATTTTATACAAAATAGCAAACGAATACAATATTTTTTTTGACATGAAAATATCTACTGATCTCGATTCGACTTCATACCAAACATTCTGCCCGCCTTGAAAACTTCTTTTCAATAAATATTTAAACTAAATGGAGCGGTAATGGGCATAACTTTGTGACGCTACGCTTCATTTCGCCGCTGGTTGTTTTTACTGTTACCACCCGTACAACATTATCTTGACCAGGATGAAGTTCAAGTATCCTACCAGTGCGCCATTTTAAAGGTGGTAATTGTCTTCTTTTAAAAGAACCAAATTACCTAGTTGCTGATGTAGCTGTTGTCGTCGCCATTTTCCCCGTTCTTGCAGTTGGCATAAAGAGTCTTTAGACCATTGTTCCCAGAATTGTTGGTGTAAACGCTGTAATAATTGCCATCGTGTAAGCCGATTCATTGGCACCGACTTCAGTTCAGGTTCCGGAATATTTTTCAGTGAATCTCCGGTCAGGAAATGTCCGAGAGTGAGCGGACTCAAGTCTCTAGAATTAGCTGATATGGGTGTTAGCGGACGTGAATTTAATACGGATTATATTTTCGTAAGTAAAGTATACATCTCCTGTTAGTAATGTGTTTCCTGCAGTTCTTCTTAGATGATACTTGATGCTCTTTAGTCCAGCCTCCCACAGTCCGCCAAAATGAGGTGAAATCGAAGGAATGAAGTGCCACTGGATAAGCTGTGAAGTGCAGATGTCATTTATTTTTCGTTGAAATGATTCAGATTGCATCTGTTTTGCTAAATCTTGAAGTTCGCGATTAGCTCCTATAAAATTTGTGCCATTGTCAGAATATATGTTAGCTACTAAACCGCGTCGTGCAATGAATCGTCTTAAATAAATGCAGATGTCGTCATATCGCTGACTAACTCCAGACGAATTGCTTTGGTAGTAAAGCAAATAAAGATAGAAATGTATGATTTAATGGTGCTTCGACTTCGTTTTGTTCCTGATTTTATATTTATAGGTCCTGCATAATCAACTCCCGTATTGTAAAACGGTTTTGTTGGTTTGACACGTGACGACGGTAGATTTCCCATTTGAGGTTGTAATATTTTGGGGTTGCATTTAAAACATGTTATGCAATTATTTGTATAATTTCTCACAGTACTTCTTCCGCTGATCGGCCAAAATCTTTGTCTCAGTGCTGACAAAACCATTTGATTACCTGCGTGTAATAATTTTTCATGTTCGTTGACGACGATAAGTTGGGTCAAATGATGACTCGATGATATGATTAAAGGATGTTTCTGATCTTCAGCTATATTAGTATTTTTTAAACGTCCACCCACTCTTAACATTTCGGACTGATCTAAATATGGATTTAATGGCAATATTTTACTAGTAGGATTTAGTTGTCGTTCTTTTTTAAGATCTTCTATTTCTTTATAAAATGCTTGTTGTTGTACTGCTTTTATAAGAATATGCAGAGATCGATCCAGCTCTTCAACTGTTAAGTTTAAATTGGCATTTTTCATTGAATTGTTCTGTGTGTTATTTATAAAACGTAGACAGTAAGCAGTGACTTATGCAAGGTTGAATATTTTTCTAACCAAAATGCGTTAATCGCCGTACGACACGCACTTGTTTTCTTGTTTTAGGTATTTATTCTGATGTACGATGAATATAATTCGGCCATGATACTTGAAGTTTTTGTAACCACGGTGGCCCCTCCCACCATAGTGAGTAACCACTTAGCTGATTAATTGGTATTCCTCTTGATAATACGTCCGCAGGATTTTCTTCAGAGCGTACATGACGCCAATCAGAAGGTGAACTGATTTCTTGAATTTGACTAATTCGATTAGCCACAAATGCAGTCCATTGATTCGGTTGACCATTAATACAAGCTAATACGATTTGCGAATCAGTCCAAAAAAATGCGTCAAATTTTGTTCTGAGAAATAATTTAACCTTTTTGAAAAGTTGCGATAAGAGTAGAGCGCCACATAACTCTAATTTAGGAATAGTGATCTTCTTAATGGGCGCTACTCTGCTTTTAGAGCATAGCAATCTTGTGGATGCCTCATTTTCGTTTCTAACTCGAACGTAGATGCATGCTCCATATGCATTTTCTGAAGCATCACAAAATCCGTGCAGTTGAACATGCGTGACATCTTGAAATGCTTGTACTTTTCTTAAATTTAACCTGTTGTTCGTTTGGGAAGTATAAGTATTTAATTTTTGAGTTTTTTATATTTATTATTGAGTTTATTTGTGATAATTTTGAATATTGGCAGTGTTCGAATTCTTTATAACAGACAATATTTTCTAGACATTTACTATACTCATTATTTTCAACTATACAGTAATATTCCTTATTATCTAGTTTCGTACATTTATTAATGGATCTAACTCTACAATTATTTCTTGAATATAATCCATTTACAATATTTATAGTCTCATATGTGTTATGTAATTTTGTCGGAATAGGTGTGACTTGTATCAGGTTCTCTACTCGTGTGTTTGCAGGTATTTCAATAAGGATTGTTAGTGTTAAGTTATTATAAGTGCAATAGGTCTTTAGTATGTCGTTGTTCTGAATGTTGTTTAGTACAAGTGAACGTAGTTGTTTATTTTCGATTTTGTTTATTTCTCTGAGGAACAGTTCGTGGTTAATTACGCCAAAGTATACAACGTTTAATTTACAGAATGTGAATGTCTCTTCAAGTTGGACTAAAGTAAAATAAATATCTTGTGCTACTTGTATAAATTCGTTAATAATATTCCGAATTTTTATTGTTGTTAGTTCGTCCCACATTACTATAACAAGTTCGTTTATTATTTGAATTTTTTCATTGTTTTGTTTTGATGTGGCATTGACAGCAGTCCAATGTTGCATTTTTATCGTACTAGTGTACTAAAGTAGCGGCTTATGGCAAACAGCGTCGTTTCCAGTGGCAACGCGCGAAATAGTTTTTTTGTGTATTAATAGCGTAAAGTGATTCTGTGTTACTCGAGCACGGTAATTGCAGTGTGAGCCTAAGGCGCGAGCGGAATTTCAGGTTGATTCCGGGTCCATACCGGTTGTTCAACTTATTTTTAAATTTATAAGATAATGATTCACTTTGAATTAAAACCAATTTATTTTGAACTTCCATTATCTTTATTAGTGAAAAAAATACTTTTAACAATTTATAACACAACGTTTCGATAGCGAAAAATCTGCTATCATCATCAGGTGAACTGATACTACTGACTAATTCCTTAACATACGGGCCTTATATCTAGTGTCAAGAGGGTGGTCAGGTAGAACGGTTAACGGTTGGTCATTATCTGGAACCACAGTGACGCGGACTTAGAAGAATTTTTCTGCCACATAAATTCTCAGAAACCAAGAATCAAATTCACCATGGAGAAAGAAGAAAACAATAGAATTCCGTTCTTAGATGTCCTAGTGGAGAGAGTGAACAACGCCATACGAACATCGGTTTACCGTAAACCGACGCACACAGGTCGTTATTTGAGCTATGAATCCAACCATTCCGAAAAAAACAAGATTGGGGTAGCAAATGCGCTACTTGATAGAGCAAAGACACACTGCAACACAGTACAAGGATATGAGATAGAGGTCAAGGATGTTATAAATACAATCCAACGAAACGGCTACGCGGGAAATGTCATCAAGAAACTAATAAAGAAAAGCCAAAGTAACAAATCGAAACAAACAAACAGAGACGAAGAAAAGAAAAATGAATTATACATGAAGGGAGTCTCGGACAAAATAAAAAGGATCGCCAGCAAGTTTAAAATATTAACCAGGTTTCAGACAACAACGACAATCAAGAACATCGTATCTACTACGAAACCAGAGCAGTCACCAAAACTACAAGCAGGCATTTACCAGGTGGACTGTGAATGTGGGAAAACTTATATAGGTGAAACAAAACGACCTTTGTATACCAGAATTAAAGACCACAGACGTCACACAGAGAGAGGAGAGACATCAAAATCAGGACTTGCCGAACACGCGTGGGAGCACCATCATCGAATTCAATGGGAGGGCGCGAGGATCCTCAAGAAGGAAGAACATTGGTATAAGAGGAAGTTCAAAGAAGCCGCCATCATCCAGAAGAACAAAAAAACAGTTTTCAGTCAACCGAGTGTGGAAATACGACCCTTGTGGAGGAAGCACATCGCAGCAGATCCCGGCCTAAGCATTGACCCTCAGACGTCTAGAACGCCCCACCCACCCGTTATACCTGACCATCCACATGTTACACTCGACCAACCGCATGTCATACTCGACCACCGATAATGACCAACCGTTAACCGTTCTACCTGACCACCCTCATGACACTAGATATAAGGCCCGTATGTTAAGGAATTAGTCAGTAGTATCAGTTCACCTGATGACGATAGCAGATTTTTCGCTATCGAAACGTTGTGTTATAAATTGTTAAAAGTATTTTTTTCACTAATAAAGATAATGGAAGTTCAAAATAAATTGGTTTTAATTCAAAAACAGGAACTTGTCATATTTACAGTTGACAGAATGAATTTATTTTCAGTACGTATATGTTTTTTCATCATTTAAGATGCAATCGTAGAAAAAATTATGTGTGTATCACACATATAACTATTCTTTAGCATTTTACGTTTTTAACAATAAATAATAAACAAGTAACAAATAGGTATTTAAAAAATATATATTTATTTAAAATAATTTAAATCATTAAACTGTAAAACAATTCGATTGCATTTCTTGGGCGCAACTAGTTTCTTCTGGGTGTTTCACGTGTTTTAAATTGTAATAAATTCTATACACTGCCATACGCTAATAACGTAGATGATCTAGATAATATTTTTCTACTTAATATAAACATATTCCAAACAATTTATCATGTTGTATGATATTAAGTATGCTAAAAACTGCATGTTATAAAAATTTTCAATACCTCATTGTATAATTTTATATCTAATAGTTGACACATTATTTAAAATATAATAATTGGGAACCAATGGAAAAGAAAAACATATTTGCCTTATGGCCCGCTTTTCATATTATACCCTGTATAAAAATATGAAATATGTTTCTTTATAAATACGTGTACTGCAGTCAAAAAAATATCCTTTTAAATATTTCATAATATTTATGATTGGCTTTCTTTTCACATAATATGAGAAATTTTGTTTACATATTTGTAACTATGTATCTATTATTGTAGATCTTCCAATAAAAAGGTAACTTGTTAATGGACAAGCCGACCATGTGTTGCTCAAAGAAGTTAGCTTTTGCTGAAGAGTGGGGGAAAAGGAAACGGACGACTTGTGGAGCGATGCGTCTTCCATGAACGCGGCATAGTTGTGTTTGTGGCTTCGTATAGGGTACGTCGTTGTTATCATACTTTTATTTATATGTAAGTATAAAATAATTTCACCAATAAACAGTTTTACAATTAAGTTTTCTGTATATATTGTTTGTACATTTTTAGTTTATAAAAATACTTGTACGTATTTATTTATTTTTGCAGTTTGGCTCTTTATACTCGTAAGTTACAAACAATATCTAGAATAAAATTTGACAAAAATTGATCATATTTATTGTAAATATTGCTATAATACTAAATTGATGTATTTAATAACAATTCGAATTGTATTTAATACCTTAACATCAAAGATTTGGATTAAAATTTAGCACCTGAAGTAAATGCTGTGGATACTCCGCCATTGTTACAAATGCTTGCAGTTAAAAAGTTTGTATAAAGCCGGTGTCACACGGTTAATGGATTCACATTTTGGTGTATTTTTTGTTATGGCAAACAAAAAATACAATTTCATCAAAAACTGTAAATAAAAACGTTTCTTTCTGTGTCATTTGTTTTGATTCGACTTTTGTGGTTTTACAGATTGAGTGATATGAAAGTCTGGTCACTGCATTTCGAATTATTAACATAATATGATAATTAACTGATTTTGACTTAATAACTATAATCATCATTTGAAATGTAGATTTGTAATATAATTTAGGCTATGTTTTACACTTAACAATCTTCGCTGTATTGCATGGTTGCTTACAGATAGATTCAAATAAAAATAGTAGATTGACACCGCAAAATGACAATACTCTTTGTTTACAAGTAAGTTGCTTTGAAAAAATGGTCACCTTTACGTCTATTTTATGCATACATACATAACATCACGCTATATCCCTTTCAATGGGGTAGCGCGAACCCCTGAAACATTCACATTTCAATATTAATTATATACTATTAAGTAAAAAATTATAACATAAATATAACGAAAATTCATAATAGAATTACTAAAGCTACGACCAGGGCCGTAGCTAGAAGTACGCCAGGGTAGGCTCAAATTTTGCGCCTGTCCTAGACGTATTATATTCATTCGTAGCAAGTTGAATGTAATAATATAATACAATGTAATTAAATTCATCAATTCGATTTGTAAATAGTTGCTAGCTTCGAGTATTAAATCGCAATCATAATAAATATAAATAGAATTGAATAGATTTACACAAAGCTAGAACAAAATTCTAAATTAAAAATTTTTAAGCAACAGGTAGTCTTCAGAGATACTTATGATTTATTGGCAACAGCTACAACTTTCAGCTGCAGCAGATCTACTTGTGAATCTACTTTTTATATTTTAACGACGATTAACCGCCAACAGCGACTATCTTCAACGGTCCCAATTTATACCAATCTGTCCTTCTGTACGCACAATTCTCAAAAGTCCCGCTTTTGCCCGATTTGATGAGTTCAAATGAAATCTGTTTTGCATTTTAAATCTGAGGATAAAACTTAACTTGTGAATAGTTGCAATTTTGTTCATTCATTTATTATTAATATTTTTAAAGGAAAGATTAATTTTTTAACGTCCACTTGGCCACATTTAATTTTATTTTTCTTGCACAAAAAATCTAGACATGAACTTAATTTTAAGAAAATTTGGTGATCAAATCGTCATTTTACGACAAAAATTGTAAAGTGCAAAGTTATTCAGAATTAACAGTTGTATACAAAACTATTTTACATTTGTTATTAAATTTTTGGTTTGTCCACAATTCTAAATAGAAATTACATAATTTTTGGTAATTAATAGACAATGCCCATAACTTTTTTTATTACATTTCACGCATTTGTGTACCATTTAACAATGACTTTGCAATTTCTTTTTTAATTGTATTTTACTATTTTTGCCGTAAAATAGCCAAACCGGAAATTGCATAAACTATTATCACATGTTAAATCTCTATATTCATCTCTAACGTGCATCACCCGGTACGTTTACTTTCACTACATTTTGTTATTTTGCTGAATCTATTGCGTGCTAAAGTATTTATATCATTTTTATAAATGAATAGGATGTATATATTTATTGTTTAAATATGTACCTAATAAATTTGTAAAATTTAATTAATTATCGGAAATACCTTATCACAATATTATAAAATAATTCCAAAAACTAATGTATTTTTTACATTTCTAATAATCTACAAAACTTGAATAAGCTGAATAATTGAACACATAAATAAATGTACAATGGCACACTATTTAATTTCTCAATGTTTATATATAAATTTAAAAATATTGACATAATATTCTAACAAGTTATTTCTAGTTATTTATATTTGTAACGACACTAATATTATATTTGCAAAAAGAAGAAAGTTACAAATAAGAACGAGATTCGATAGAATATCGGTTTCCATGAAATATATTATATTTATATTTACAAAGGCATTCGGAACAGTTCAAATAATTCAGTAGGTTACAATAGTTACTATGCATAAAAATATCTTCATACACAGGTACAGCTATAAAGTTCCTATTTATGCCTCCTCTTTACAATTTTCCTTTGAAAATATTATATTACTCTGGCATAGATCAGGCAACTGTCAGCCAGGTGAAGTTTCTTTGAATTTAGTTTCATAGAAACGTGGAAACTGTGGGATAATGTGCTTAAACCGTTTACATTTGTACAACATAATAAATTTAACTAACGTCAAACGATTTTAAAATAAGTCGTAGCTTTTTTATTTAAAGGTAGGAATTGAAAAACAAAAGCAACAGGACTGGTTGCTTTTCCATTTCTACCTTTAAGGCCGCTCCGGAGTAGAAGTGAAAACGCTAAAAAATGCTATAAACTTATCTACTCTTCTATCGAACCAAATTTATTCAAATTTTATACAAATAATGATGATATTAAAATATTAACATTTGTCAGTCAGTTTTTTGAAAAAGATTGTAATAAACAAGATACAGTCTTTTTTGTGTTTGACATTATCAAACTCTTCACAGATTACAGAGCATTTTAATATATTCGTATAATTTCTATATGAAATGAAAGGTTATGAAAAAATGTAAGTTATTGTCAATCAAATTTGTTAAAAAATTCTTATTCAAGAGAAAACTGCATATTTGTTTTTGGTTTTTACATCATATTTTCATATTTTAATTCCTAAATGTACAAAACTATGCAACCAAACTAATATCTTGCGCTCTTGCAGTGACGATGATTTGAAAGCAGGTATATATTTATTGCGAGGTAACCGTAAATTTTTACCACTACATTCACAGAATATTTTTTGACAAAAATAGTCTGAAGACTGACGATATTTCTAGAAACTATAATATAACTATAATAAATATACAATTAGTAAATCTCTCTAATAGGTAATCCATGAGTATATCAACTAATTCGTGAACAAAGAATTATAAAAATGTGCTAGTTTTGAAACCATCATTTCTTCCCAAAATACAGAAATTTTTTTTTTTCAATATATATATATATATATATATATATATATATATATATATATATATATATATATATGTCAATATTAGTTTAAATTAGAAAGTAACACAAATTTTTATTAGAAATATTTAATTGACCCTGTATCTTATACATAAAATTATCGTTTTTTTTCAAAGATATACCATTTATAATATCTAAAAAATTTATAATGTTTTTTCGTAACACATGCACAAGAAACACGTTCTTATTCCCTAATTTTAGAGAGAGAAACACTGCTTTTCTCTCCTAGGGAGAGAAACATTATGTTTCTCTCCCTAGGTAGGATGTTTATCTGCCTAGGTAGCATGTTTCTCTTCCTAGGCAGATGTTTCTTTCCCTAGAAACTACGATTATTAGCTGTTTGCGGCGTTTCCTAGGTAACTAGTTACGCAACCCATATTTGACAATTGTCCCGATAGGACAGTAATTTTTGTGCACTTGTTACGAAAAGTATAATATGCTTCACGGGAGGGCGAGATTATCCCTTGCGTGAAGTTGGCAAACCTCAATTTCAGCTCGAGCCTTCGGCCTTCACTTACGTCTCGGTGTGCCAACTTCACACGCGGGAATAATCGATTGTTTCCCTCCATTGATGCATAACATACTATTCTCTACTCCTTCAATCAGTGTTATGAGAAGATAGAAGTAGTGTGTGTCACTTGACTGTGAAGATCTACCTCATTTTTGCTGTTGCTGCACGAGACGCTGATCCACGATGGTTCGCCTTGACTTGACAAATATGTAAATAGTTTTAAGAATATTACTCGATAGATTATTGTCAAGCAGATATACTAACTAGTATGATTCGTTTAATGTAATCTAATATATTTGGAAATTATTTGTGTGCTTATTTATTTTGACCCGCATGTTGGGCGCAGTTCAGCACTAGCTAACATGTAAATGTTCTCAACCGGCCTGCGTTCGCAGCCTTAAGTCACGTCGAGTATTTTCTACCAGATTATAGTTATGACTTCCCCCCAATTTATTGTAACTACATCAGTTATTTCAAAATTAAGTAAAGACGAGTAATATTTATTGACTATGTCTTTTATAAACGTGACATTCGGTGGAGGCGCCGGGTACTAACCAATTCGGGTTTGATGAGAATGCGGTCAAAAAACTAACAATAAAATTTGTAATGCAAAGTCGTAAATGCAAAGCGATAACCGGGATTCAGATGAAACATCTACTTCGCCGTCATATAACCTTCTAATAACTAAAGCACAGCTAAATATAAATAAGGGAATGCCGATAACGCGTTCACCGCCGCGAAAGAAGCAGGGGAATGAAACATTTCAAAGTCCAACAGTAGGACAGGCAAAAAAAGTAGCGCGTACACTCCGGAAGAGGGCACGCCACGAACAGATATTTAATCTGTTAGTCCGGAAGAACAGTTAAAAGCCCCTCCGGACCCCCCCTGGATCGATACCAATAAATCGCAAAAGCTCACGTGAATCTGAATCCGATTCTGATTCTATTCACAACTCGATGTACGAAGCCGAAATGGCAGAAACGACATTGAATACGCTAGGTAACGAAGACGCGAAAGAATTTCATCTTAAATTCAAAGAGCCGGAAAAATTTAATCCTGCGCAAGAAATTAGCGCGGTAGAGTTTTTACGTAAATTTGACGAATCCGCGGAGGCGCATCACTGGGACAAAAAAGAGCGACTGTCTTATTTCAAATTGTATTTGAATAGACGCGCCGCCGTGTGGTATAGAGGATATTTCGCACACAGCGGCACTGCTACATGGGCACAGCTGATACGAAAATTCAAAAGGGAATTCTACCCGGTTGATTACAACCGTACGCTGCAGGATCAGTGGCGTACTCGCATTCAAGACGAGGACGAAAATCCGCGCGCTTATTTTTACGCGATGTTGGACATAAATGACGCGCTTGAAACTAAATTAGACGACGCGCAATCGAGGCGGGAGAGTTGAAACAGGCAATTGGCAAGATCTGTGACATGGATCACCGTGTACAGATGGCTCGCGAGCGCGTGCTCACGAAAAAGAAAGTTTATTCCGAAGAAGAGATCGATTTGGAAGATCGACTGAAAATAATGCAAAGTGATCTAACGCAGGTAGTGCGAGACAAGGTACGGAGAGACTTCCGTCCTCCGCCCCCTAGGGATTTCACAACGCCGGCGCGGCACAAAGAAACCCGATAGCACGCGGAGGCACCAGCGGCGGCCGGGACGGCGGTCGAGGCCGCGGCGGCTATCAATACAAGCTATCGCGCACCGCAGACGGCCGTATCATTAGCCATAACTGTGCGCGTCCTGGGCACTACCGTCGCGAGTGTCTCGATTTACGACGGGCAAGTGCCGAGGAACAAAGGCAAGATAACCCGGAAAACGGAGCCTCACGACGCTAGACGGGGTCCGTAGCGTCATGTACATAATAGATTCAGGGCCTAATGAAGAAATTAATCCGCGTATACTCACAGTGGTGGGTTGGTTGAAAAATCAACCTGTTAGCATCATCGTTGACACAGGGTGTGTGTACAACGTAGTAGGCGCTAAAATTGCCCTTGACTACAATGAGACAAAGGTAAAAGTGCTCCACTCCGCAGGCGGTCATTTAATTCCAGTGTACAATCCTGTCACTCACGATGGGCACATGGACCACGGAAGTAGCCACTCTGGTGATTCCAAATCTGCCTTTTGTGACGTCATACTTGCATGCAATTTTTTATCAACTTCCAAGCATTAATCGATTTCAAAAATAAAATTATTACAATCATCGATAACGATGAAAATTATAAAATTAAATTCAGATCTGGTCATATGCGGTTAAACGATACGCCACTGGCGCAACTGAGCGCTCAATTATTACCAACAACGATAAATACTGCAGCCGGTGACGTGTGGTCAGAACTGCCGTACGCTAGTTAGCCGATAGTAAATACAATAATGAATAAACTCGTGCTAAGCGATGACGTAGTTATTCCAGGAAATGCTGAAGTCGTTTGCTATCCGAATGAATCAGCTGCTTGCAATATCACGCATGACGTATAGATACGTTCGGATATTACAAAACGATACGGCTTACAAATTTTAGAATTACAGCCTCACGAGTCAAAATTAAGCACATGGACGGCTATAGTTAAGAATTTATGTAGGAATTTAGCTCGTAAGATGTTTAAAAATACGGCTTTTGCATATAATATTAACGCTACTAGGAATGTAGGTACTAACATTATGTATATAGATAATAAGTGTGAGGATACCATAGCTCATTAAATAAATAAAGAGTTAACAACCAAACAGCGAACAAAATTGTTAGAATTAATTAATGAATTTAGCGATGTGTACGCTTAGAATTCGAAACAGATCGGGTTAACTAATATAGTGAAACATGAAATTCCCATCAGCGACGCGACGCCGATCCACCAACGGCCCTACCGTGTCTCTCATAAAGAACGTAAGTTAATTCAGCAACAAGTTAAGGAAATGTTAGCTGATAACATCGTGCAGCCCTCATACGGCGCATGGTCTTCACCTGTAGTGATGGTGAAGAAGAAAGATAATAGCTGGCGTTTTTGCGTAGATTACCGTAAATTAAATTCAGTAACTAAAGCAGATGTATATCCATTACCCGTAATTGAGGATATACTAAGTTATTTGGGAAATTCAAAATATTTTACAAGCTTAGATTTATTTAGTGGATATTAGCAAATACCCGTGAAAGAATCAGATAAGCCGAAAACAGCTTTTATTACGCCAGATGGGCATTACGAGTTTAACGTACTTAGTTTTAGTTTAACTTCAGCACCGACCACTTTTAAACATTTGGCCGATACAGTTTTTAAGGAATTAAAATGGAAGGAAGTGTTAATTTATTTAGACGATGTAATTGTTTTTAGTAAAACTTTTGAGGAGCACTTGGTTCGGCTGCGACACGTATTTGAACGCCTGAGTAAAGCCGGTTTAACATTGAAACCATCAAAATGTATCTACCTGTAAATAACAATAGACCTCCTAGGGTTCAAGGTTACTACGGACGGCATTAAGCCGGACGACAAGAAAGTAAACGCGATTAAAGAATTCCCGTTACCATAAAAAGTCAAAGACATTCAAATCTTTCTAGGATTGTGTAACTATTATAGAAAATTCATTCTATATTTGGCTAAAATTGTTAGACCTTTGTACATTCTAACTAAAAAAGATGTAAAATTCAAATAAACTGAGAAAGAATTAAAAGCTATTGAAATTTTAAAAGAAAAATTAACGTCAGCGACGGTCTTGATATATTTTGACCCGAAGGCAGATATAGAAATACGTGTCGACGCTTGTGACCAGGGATGTGCGTGTAGTCTACTGCAAGTAATCTACGCAATTCTCTACGTGTAAACAATCATGTAGTCTACGTCTTCATTTTTCATGTATACAATGTAGACTATGTAGACAATGAAAACACCTGTGTTCACTTAAGTCATATTAAAATTTTATCCCTAGAACTACGGAATTTTAAATGTTGTTAGAGATTTTTATTTTTATTCTAGGGATTACATGAAAAAAAATTAGTTGTGCAGGGCAAAACGTTCAAAATTTGTCAACTGGTTACTGTTAAAAATAGCGCCAAAGAAAACTCCGTCTGGTGAGATGGCGCGTTGATCGATTTTAAAAATATGACAGTTCGCCCAAGACCCATACAGACATTCGTCTAGTAATGGACGAGCACTTGCTTTATTAGTTTTATTATATAAAGACTGATAATGACCCGAGCTCACGAATACGAATACATGTAATAGTTACAAAGGAATAAAGTTAGGTTATGTTGAATTTTACAACTGTCAGATGCATTATCAACAATGTTTACATTGTCTACGTCGCTAGAATTGTCGACGTATTGTCTACGTGTAGATGTAGACAATTAAAGATTACACGTAGATGCACATCTCTGCTTGTGACTTGGGTTTAGGCGGCGTATTTCTTCAAAACATTCATGACAAATGGCACCCCGTAGCGTATATCTCACGTAAACTCACACCGGCCGAGGTAAATTACTCAATCACTGAGAAGGAATGCCTAGCCTTTGTATACGCACTCACGCAGTAGCGTCCTTATATTTGGGGCAGAAAATTCAGAGTAGCAACAGATCATCACGCGTTATGTTAGTTACGCTCGGTTAAAGATCCAGTAGGTAGAATGGCAAGATGGAGCATCAAGCTGCAAGATTATCAATACGAAATTTTTCACAAAAGTGGGAAATCCCATACGGACGCGGATTGCTTATCTCGCTATCCGTGCGCCGCGGCTTCCAAACAAGACGAGGAAGACGCAGTTGATATTGCAACTTATGCACTCACCGACGTTAATCTACCTGAATTACAGCGCGAAGACAAAAATTTGCTCGAGTTAATTAAAGCAATAGAAGACCCTGAATATAGAACATCACTGTTACAGAGGCGTGCAAAGAATTTTTTAATTAAAGATGAAATCTTACATAAACGAAACCCACGTACCGATGGGCAGTCAAATTTAGTTGTGATACCGCAAAGTTTAGTCGGAGAAATTTTGTATAGCAATCACGATGAACCATTAGCAAGACACTTAAGCCTGGCTAAAACATTTCATAAAATCGCGGATAGATATTTTTCAACTATGGAACCCGCGGATAAATTGGCACCGAACAAAAAATTAGATAAACAAGTCAATGTTCAAGTATAAAAACAAACGTTAAATTAATACTGCATTTAACAAAATATCTGCAGATGATATACAGAAATTTAAAAGTAAATCTGACAGTGATAATCATATTTTTATTGTAAATATGTACAATTATGTATCATTACAGCTAGTAATTTTAAAGTTGAATAATAATAGAATTCATTTAAAAGTAGATGGCATTCATTTCAATCCTACGGGGTTCAATAAAATTGCAATGTGGCTAAATAGTGTCCGGTGGCGAGGTCAGTGACCCGCACCGAGCACCGAAACTCTCTCAGCCGCTCACTTGATGTCGGAGTGTACACATGTGTACAGTGAAAATTGTGATTCGCCTAGATAGTACTTGCACACCGCGGTGCCTGCAACACTAGACACGAGACAGTACTTGCATTGGTCCCAGTTGCCCTCCACGTGGAGCCAGCTGGATGCGTGATGTCCTGGTGCGCTGAGTCGTAGTGCGCGGACAACGAGCCTCGAGACACGGCCGCATCGCATATGCAACACGTGGTGCGCTGCTGACAGAAATACCACTCGTGTTTCATGCACTTGAAGTGGATGCCGGTGTGCGCGCAGCCCTGGATGCAAGGCTCGCCTATCGGGGACGCAGCGCTTGTATCGCCAACCATTGTTGTCGCGGTACAGGAACACCGTCACCTCCGCCTTGCACACCCCGCACTTCTCCATCGCCCTCGCCAGCTGATTGGCCGCGATGCTCACCCTCTGTTTCACCGTCACGGTGAACGTGGTGTCGTCGAACCCGCCCAGCACACTGAGGAGGCCGTTTGTATCCAAGGTCAACGATGTGTCCTCCTGGATCGCCAGGCAACCTTGAGGCGCCATTTGTCCTTTCTTTGATACTGATTCATCGTTACGTTTGATGTCCAAATGGAAAAAATATAATATATATATATATATATATATGCACAGACGACCTTTTGAGGTCTAAACTTTATATACAGAAAGCTGTTTGCGGACATTTGCTCTTTTTGAGGACGTTTATATGTTGATCAATTCACATAGCAGAAATATGGATAAATTTTGAATAATTATTTATATGTCAAACTAATAAACTGTTAGAACAAATACAATTATAAATATTATTTGGGATGTAGGATGATAATTCAATCAAAACTGTAATATCCAAGGAAGCGGTAACCTTAAGCATTGAAAGCGTTGTTTTTTTTTAAAAAAATTAACATAAAGTAATTATTTTTTTCAATTATCTTTTAAATTTTATCGAACTCGAGACCACTAGGCGAACTTTTTTAAGACATTTATTAAAATAATAATAATAATAAACTATTTAATAGATATGATTTATTATTACGGTTATAATAATTATAATAATTAATAATATTTGCTGTTTTGTGTAGAATTGTAAAAGATTTTTGGGTTGGCGGCCAGTTCATTCCTTTCACAACTCATTCTTATTCATGTTTTTATTACTAAACTTTATAAACCGCGACACACGGAATGCGATGTTGCCAATACTGTTGCAATTTGTAATACAACTTTGTATTCTCTGTGCACTATTGTTGCTGTGAAGGAAAATTCCATTGACGGATGTTATATTATATTGTTAAACTAGTTGACAAGATTTTGCACGCCATTATTTCTAATGTATTTTATAATTATTAAACACTAATTTACCCCGATGATCATCGTCATGACCGAAACGTCGGTTGATTAGAAATTAAATCATTGATATTTTTCTCATTACTATTAAAATTTATATTACAGAAACAAATCTCAGAAATAATAATACCTAATACATTTTAATACACGTAAACATAGATTTACGTCACATATTTTTCCATACATTTGTTAAATTCAAAAGTAATGTTAAAAGTTTTCTGTTAAAATTTGCTTTTTCCAGTGCTGAAGAACATTTTTGTGCAATCCTAAATATGTCGATATGTAACCTACTCTAATTTTATTTTGTAAATGTAAACTAAATCTCCTATTTATGTTTATAATCTTCATACTGTAACTTGACTTGCTATAAACTAGTATTTCCAGTGGCGGCTCGTCATAAGGGGCTATCGGGGTCCGGCTGTAATTACATCAGTCAAATTTTATTTTTGTACTATAAATTAAATTAGAAAATATTCATTAATATATATATATATATATATATATATATATATATATATATATATATATATATATATATATCTACGCACAATAATTTTTTTATAAAAGATTTTATTTGCAATGTTTTATTATTTAATTCCGCTTGCAATGTTAATTCTCCGTTCCGTTGGGACTAGCAGCTCGATGATCTCAAGCACGCGCTACGAGTGAGTCGTGCGTGACCTTGAGCTAGCCAATCAGAGCATGTGTGAAGACGACATAAGCGGGGATTCCCCAACTTTGTCCATTTAATTTAATTAGCGCTGTGAATTTCTACAGGTCCGGGCTTCTATTTTCAATTGAAATTTAAAAAGTAAGAATATTTATAAATATTATTTTTTTACAAATAGGTAATGAATTTTAGTTCTTATCAGACTTTAGACATAGATTCAACTTCAAATTTTAATGCAGTTGACAACATACTAAATTTAGAATTTGAGAAAAGAACACAAGAAGAAAAACTATGTATACGAAAACTAAGACCACATCATCCACAAAAAAAATATTTTTTCTAATTGTACGGTAAAAGAAAACGACAATTCAATAACGATTTGTTTAAAAAGATTGCGTGGCTGACAGCAAGTGAAGAAGAGCGTTTCCTGCTTTGTTTTTATTGTTTACAAACGAGACAAGCGTACATCACTTGAGGAATACGTTGAAATACAGGAAAACTATAAACTACGACAAATAAAAGATGAAGTACAACAATGGGCAGTCCCGGGAGAACGAAAAACACAAACCGTTATAGCAAGATTAAGACTTGGACATACCCGCACCACACCTAACCACTTACTACAGAAAACACAACCCAGTATTTGTGACACATGTAACACAGAAATAACAGTAGAGCACATTATAATAAATTGTAACAAATATAACATACAAACAGCCTAATTCTCGTGACCATTGTATTCGATACAATATCTTATAAAATACGATTATTGTAAACTTTACAATAATTATGAAAATTCGTATTCACGTGACCATTGCATTGAATACGATCTTGCATAGAATGCAATATCTTATACATTACAGAGGATTGCAAACAGCTCTTTGTGTAACTGCACGTCGCATCCTAATATCTTGAGAAAATATCGCCGCGCGGCGAGTCAGGGGAGGATTAAGTATTCATTATTACAAATATTGTCAGTCAAGCCAATAAAAATATTGATATGTATCTCATAAAAGAGAACAATGGGATCATTTAACATTTTCTGTTTTATGTTTATCTTGAAAGAATGCACAAAATTGTTTATGTAAGAACATATTTTACACCTTATAATTTCTTAGTTTTGAAGATATAATTTTTCTAAAATACTATCAAATTTCAAATCTACCTCGGCCTACGTCATTTATTCACGGCCAATAACAGAAATATTTGCAAATTTGAAACTATGTTTGTGTCATCTGGTCGTTTTTATTTTTGTAAGAATAATTATCACATCCCGGCACTGCGCAACATTTTATAACCATTTTACTTAAAATACATTTAAAATGTATTTGTTAGTATTTATTTCATATTTATACTGCATACCTTAGAATCAAATTTTACAGGTTAAGACGCTCAAGTATGACGTTTCTAGCAGCACATAATCTGTGAGTGAATAGTATCGTAGTGTGTGTGTGTGTGTGGGTGAATAAATGTCACAAATTCGCGAAGTATATTAACAAAATTATGAATGACAAGTATATCATTTTCAAATTTTCTTTATCAGAATATTCGTAAAATGAACAACATTTTTGAAATATCCCCATTCTGTATATTGTCATATATAATATTTTCGATTGTCATGAGAGTTTATTGTTAGGTGATTTGTCGAGTGGCATTTAAAAAAATAATAATCAGTTATAGCAAATTATTTCCCAGTTTTCAGACAATAATTTGTTCGAATATTGGTAAAAAAAGATATGGAGAAATCGGAATATTAAATGAACTGTTTGTTTAATACACTTATAAACCATATTAGTTCATTGACCAAAGATGGTCAAATAGGTAATAGTAACAAACTATTTGTTCCATACACGTATAAACTATATTAGTTTATTGCATAAAGATGGTCAAATTGGTAATAGTAATTATAAATAAGGCTAGTATTTTCAAATCTTAAAATAATCCTGTTTTACTCTAATATTTGTATTGCGGTCGGTGCGACTTTGAATTATTTTCACTATTTTAAACAAACTATTTGTTCCATATACTTATAAACTATATTAGTTTATTGCTAAAAGATGGTCAAATCGGTAACAGTAATTTTAAATAAGGATAGCATTTTCAAATCTTAAAATAATCCTCTTTTATTCTGATATTTGTATTGCGGTCCGTGACACTTTGAATTATTTTCACTATTTTAAACAAACTATTTGTTCGATACACTTATAAACTATATTAGTTTGTTGCTAGAAGATTGTCAAATCGGTAATAGTAATTATAAATAAGGCTAGTATTTTCAAATCTTCAAATAATCCTGTTTTACTCTGATATTTGTACTGCGGTCCGTTCAACTTTGAATTATTTTCACTATTTTAAACAAACTATTTGTTCCATATACTTATAAACTATATTAGTTTTTTGATAACAGATAGTCAAATCGGTAATAGTAATTATAAATAAAGCTAGTATTTTTAAATCTTAAAATAATCCTCTTTTATTCTGATATTTGTACTGCGGTTCGTGCGACTTTGAATTATTTTCACTATTTTAAACAAACTATTTGTTCGATACACTTATAAACTATATTAGTTTATTGCATAAAGATGGTCAAATCGGTAATAGTAATTATAAATAGGGCTAGTATTTTCAAATCTTCAAATAATCCTGTTTTACTCTGATATTTGTACTGCGGTCCGTTCAACTTTGAATTATTTTCACTATTTTAAACAAACTATTTGTTCCATATACTTATAAACTATATTAGTTTTTTGATAACAGATAGTCAAATCGGTAATAGTAATTATAAATAAAGCTAGTATTTTTAAATCTTAAAATAATCCTCTTTTATTCTGATATTTGTATTGCGGTTCGTGCGACTTTGAATTATTTTCACTATTTTAAACAAACTATTTGTTCGATACACTTATAAACTATATTAGTTTATTGCATAAGGATGGTCAAATCGGTAATAGTAATTATAAATAGGGCTAGTATTTTCAAATCTTCAAATAATCCTGTTTTACTCTGATATTTGTACTGCGGTCCGTGCATCTTTGAATTATTTTCACTATTTTAAACAAATTATTTGTTCCATATACCTATAAACTATATTAGTTTATTGCTAAAAGATGGTCAAATCGGTAATAGTAATTATAAATAAGGCTAGTAGTTTCAAATCTAAAAATAATCCTGTTTTTCTCTGATATTTGTACTGCGGTCCGTGCGACTTTGAATTATTTTCACTATTTTAAACAAAGTATTTGTTCCATACCCTTATAAACTATATTAGTTTATTGCATAAAGATGGTCAAATCGGTAATAGTAATTATAAATAAGGCTATTATTTTCAAATCTGAAAATAATCATATTTTACTCTAATATTTGTATTGCGGTCCGTGCGACTTTGAATTATTTTCACTATTTTAAACAAACTAGTTGGTCCATACACTTATAAACTATATTAGTTTATTGCTACAAGATGGTCAAATCGGTAATAGTAATTATAAATAAGGCTAGAATTTTCAAATCTTAAAATAATCCTCTTTAATTCTGATATTTGTATTGCGGCCCGTGCGACTTTGAATTGTTTTCACTATTTTAAACAAATTATTTGTTCCATATACCTATAAACTATATTAGTTTATTGCTAAAAGATGGTCAAATCGGTAATAGTAATTATAAGTAAGGCTAGTAGTTTCAAATCTTAAAATAATCCTGTTTTACTCTGATATTTGTACTGCGGTCCGTGCAACTTTGAATTATTTTCACTATTTTAAACAAATTATTTGTTCCATATACTTATAAACTGTATTAGTTTATTGCATAAAGATGGTCAAATCGGTAATAGTAATTATAAATAAGGCTAGTATTTTCAAATCTTAAAATAATCCAGTTTTACTCTGATATTTGTACTGCGGTCCTTGCGACTTTGAATTATTTTCACTATTTTAAACAAACTATTTGTTCCATACCCTTATAAACTATATTAGTTTATTGCTACAAGATGGTCAAATCGGTAATAGTAATTATAAATAAGGCTAGTATTTTCAAATCTTAAAATAATCCTCTTTAATTCTGATATTTGTATTGCGGCCCGTGCGACTTTGAATTGTTTTCACTATTTTAAACAAATTATTTGTTCCATATACCTATAAACTATATTAGTTTATTGCTAAAAGATGGTCAAATCGGTAATAGTAATTATAAGGAAGGCTAGTAGTTTCAAATCTTAAAATAATCCTGTTTTACTCTGATATTTGTACTGCGGTCCGTGCAACTTTGAATTATTTTCACAATTTTAAACAAATTATTTGTTCCATATACTTATAAACTATATTAGTTTATTGCATAAAGATGGTCAAATCGGTAATAGTAATTATAAATAAGGCTAGTATTTTCAAATCTTAAAATAATCCTGTTTTACTCTGATATTTGTACTGCGGTCCGTGCGACATTGAATTATTTTCACTATTTTAAACAAACTATTTGTTCCATACCCTTATAAACTATATTAGTTTATTGCTACAAGATGGTCAAATCGGTAATAGTAATTATAAATAAGGCTAGAATTTTCAAATCTTAAAATAATCCTCTTTAATTCTGATATTTGTATTGCGGCCCGTGCGACTTTGAATTGTTTTCACTATTTTAAACAAATTATTTGTTCCATATACCTATAAACTATATTAGTTTATTGCTAAAAGATGGTCAAATCGGTAATAGTAATTATAAGTAAGGCTAGTAGTTTCAAATCTTAAAATAATCCTGTTGTACTCTGATATTTGTACTGCGGTCCGTGCAACTTTGAATTGTTTTCACTATTTTAAACTAATTATTTGTTCCATATACCTATAAACTATATTAGTTTATTGCTAAAAGATGGTCAAATCGGTAATAGTAATTATAAATAAGGCTAGTAGTTTCAAATCTTAAAATAATCCTGTTTTACTCTGATATTTGTACTGCGGTCCGTGCAACTTTGAATTATTTTCACAATTTTAAACAAATTATTTGTTCCATATACTTATAAACTATATTAGTTTATTGCATAAAGATGGTCAAATCGGTAATTGTAATTATAAATAGGGCTAGTAGTTTCAAATCTTAAAATAATCCTATTTTACTTAGATATTTGTATTGCGGTCCGTGCGACCTTGAATTATTTTCACTCTTATATACAAACTATTTGTTCGATTCACTTATAAACTATATTAGTTTATTGCGTAAAGATGGTCAAATCGGTAATAGTAATTATAAATAAGGCTAGTATTTTCAAATCTTAAACTAATCCTATTTTACTCTGACATTTGTATTGCGGGCCGTGCAACTTGGAATTATTTTCACCATTTTAAACAAACTATTTGTTACATTCACTTATAAACTATATAAAAAACTATTTTTGCATTTGTTCATGTGCTACGTGAGTTAGTAAAAGTATTCAGCTAAAGTATCACGCAAAAGATCTGATTACTTGCAACGTTGTTATTTACATATCATTTGTTGCTGGCAACTATGCAACTGTTCTTTATAGTTCAATGGTACAAGTAGCTAACAGCCTGCGTTGCCAGTTCTAGGGAAATTTGCCTAAATCTAAGGACACAAAAATTCATTCAAGGAAAAAAGGAATTAATAAAGATAAATATAAAAATAATTAAACCAGTGGTTCTAACGTTAGTGTACAAAGTTATGTTTTTTAAAATGAGATCATATATATTTTTTATGCCTATTCGAGAGTATTTTATTCTGAATTCAACCATGTAATCATATTATATCTTTACATAACAAAAATATTAAGAAAATAGTTTTTTACGTAACCAGTTATGAAAAGGTTGATATTGTTAGACGAACATGATATTTGCCAAAACGAGCGAAGCGAGTTTTGCAAATGATATGAGTCAAACAATATTACGTTTTCATATCGTATTACGTACAAAATTTTATCTAAACAACAATTACATTTAATAATGATAAAAAGCTTTTATGTAGAGTTTACCATTGCTAGATTTCACTGACAGGTTCTACTCCACAATTATTTACTATTTCTTACCACAATTTATTTATAGCATTTTGTGGTATACCCGGTACTAGTTTCCCCGTCCTCAACAATTTTCTTTCTTTCAAAATATTTATCATAAATTTGCAACTGTCAGTAGTAAATAGGCGCCGATAGCCAGACACCTATGGAGTGCGAGAGAGACAGACATATATAAAAGTCAAGGCAAAGACAAAGACGGAATCCCTCGTGTATGACAAAGATATCTGCCTCTTCGTCCACTCTAAACAACTGCCATAGACGTGCGCCGTGTTCGCGGTGGGCTCTATTGATAGATCTTGTAAGTTAGTATTGTGTAGTGAATTGGCAATGTTGATCTCGCATTTGCAGATCTCGTGACGGGGGTGGTGGGATATTTGATGAATAGAATACGTTATAAGAGTTAATAATAATAATAATAAAAAAGAGATTACCTTTAAGTGTGCCGCCACTGAATGCAGCGGTATTCAAAATGAACTGAATAACATATTCAGTCGAAATAAGCTGACGTAGGGGAATCAGTGGCACCAACTAAAAAAAAACCATGAGCCCGTAGCCTATGTACTTATATTTATTTATAAAAAAGTTTTTATACATATACAAGAATTAACATATAAGTATATTTTATTGAAGAAAAAATATAAAATATAAAATTGAACATTAATACACACTTATATTTATTTATAAACGAGTTTTATACATAACAGAGTTTTATTAGAGCCACCATTTTACAAATATACACACACTCAAATAAAGTAGAAATTATAATAACTATTTTTAAAATATTACATACACTACTAATACTACTACTATTAAGACCACTACAGTAATATAAATATTATATTTTTTGTTTCTTATTAAATCCAAAAGGTTTTGAATTATGTTCACTGTATTTTCTTTTAAGATATACTGGTTGATAAGTTTTTATTTGTTCTCGACTCATTACTCGCCATTGATTGGTACGAATGAATTTATTTGGATATTTTAAAACTATTGGATCTGTGTATTCTGTGACCAAACGAATTAAAGTATCAAAATTAACAATATTTTCAGTGCTAATATTTATTGTTATACCTTTTACTTTATACTCTGTTTTAAGATTATTTTTATCTCCTTTAACTCGGATACGAAAAGAATAGTGCTTTGGCCCGCCAGATACAAATGTGTCAATGTAAGAAAGTTTACCGTATTTTTCAAGTTCATTTGTCATATCACCCAGATATATTCCATGCGTAGGCATCCATTCATTTGGTTTATGTGTATAAATAATACTGTCTGTGTCACAATAAAGAACACGAGTGTTAAGTTTATTTAGATATTTGTAAAGGTGAATTCGTGCCAACGCAGTAGTGTAAGTTGCAATAAAAATGTTTGTGGTAGGTGATGGTTGCAAATTTTTTTCATTTTCTTTCCACGTAATGTACATAATGTCGTCGTTGATGGGTATCGATGAAATAATTTCATAATTTGGGTTACAGAAATACGTAACAAGTTCTTCGTACGTGGAAATGATTTTAGTGTGTGTTATATCTTCTCTCATCCCAAAACGACCCCATAAACTATTTAATTGTAATTTTGATACAGATCTTAAACCAGGATTATATTGAATATTCTCTTTATCTAATTGTATACCCTCTCTATCAAAGAAATTTTTAATATTTCATTATTGTGACATTCGGTTGGCCAATCACTTGCCTCTTGTTTAATTTTTAGAAATTTATTGACATAATAAACAGTTGATTCAAATCGTAAATTTATGGTATCACCGCCTGTATTATACAAATCATCGTCTCGATGTTGTGGAAAACAAGTTTTGCAACCATGAAACCAGCATCCATAATATTCGAAAATTATTTTTCTATCATCAATTTCTGTATAGCCATCTACTTTAAACCCAAGCACAGTATGTTCATTTTTACGAAATGCATGCTGTATTTTAATATTACGAACCTTTTCCTCCCACAATAACCAAACTGTTGCCTCATAAGAGAAATTATTACTTTGACTATATCTGTATCCGGTTGTTGGGACAACAGCAATTGTATTTTCTGGTAAATAATTTTTTCCTATAAGTATATAAACATGCACTAGATATAGTAATTGATCGTCTAAATATATCTACATTATCCTTTACCGACAGGCATGATTGTATGCGCTACAGATAACATAAGTTCTCCGTTAACGAGAAATGTCTTATTACTTTGCATTACACTTTCAATAGCATTCACAATAATACTAGTTGATAAATCCGAAAAATGTTTATAACTTATTCCAATAGGATTGTCCGGTGACGAGTCACTGTGAATTTCTAAACCGATTCGATCAAATGGTGCAATTTTCATATCATAAGAAAGATATTTTAGGATTTTATCAAACACAGAATTTAACCAATCCAAAGGATCAATGTCTGATGAATATTTGTCAATTGCAATAATAATTTCACGCCATGTAGATTTAAATTTTTTCATACTTCTTTGCCGAATATTTATAACTTTAAATAAATGTTTAGTATCATTAATATATTGTGTTGATGTTTGAGATTGTTGAGGCTGCTGTTGTTGAGATGTGGAGGACAATGACGTTGACTGTGTGTGCATTTCATGGTGGCCTGTAGTAGTTTGTGGTTTCACTGTTGGAAGTAAAATCTAATTAAGAAAAACTAATAATATAAAATTGTATGAAAGAATTTTTAACTCACATTATTTGATGGTTGTGTTACTGCAGACGGTCCTGGCTGTGCTGCTGAAGATGGACCTGGTGTTGGATCGTTTTTCAATAATCTCTCACCAGCGGTTTCAGCTGATGTAAATTCAACTGTGCCCGGAGTTATTATTTTAAATTCTATCAATGAAGCTGCTTTACGACCTGAACCCATATCCTTCTGGCCTAAATAAATCAATGCCATATTTGCCGTTTCATTAAATTCGGTGATATCATTTGCTGTTAAATTTGAAAATCTTTCAGGTAAAAATACGCTGAATAATCCTAAGTCACATATGATTTTTGCACCGAATGATTCTGTTTTAACTTGTTTTAGGTAATTTATTTTATATGGTTGATTAACAATTAACTCCGGAATACGTTTGACTGGCTTATTGTAGGTTGTCATTTGACCAATTTCATTTAATTTATGCATTTTTATTGCTAGAAAAAATAAAATTGTTGTAAATAATTGAAATAGTTGTATGCAAATTTAAAATTCTTACCTTTTTGTTGTTGATGTTGTTTATTAAAGAAAAAATCCACACTTGGTGTCAACGACGTCAGCGGCAAGCAACACAAGTTTACAGCACTAATATTTCACGTACATATGAACAAAAGAGATAATATAAAATCATATATATATCATCTTAAAAAATCCTCTCTCTCTTTCTCTCTGTGTGTCACTGCCATGATGTAATTGTTTATTTCCCTTTATAATTGATAAGATATCGAAAATTGCAGACACAAAAAAATAAATATAATTGATTATTAGAACAGTACACGTGTGTGTGTTGTTTATTTTATTTGCAATGGAATGCTCTTAATAATAATTTTTCATAATTAAACCTTAGCTGAAATATTATTGGCTATAATAAGATGATTTTTAATTGGTTAAAATAATAATTTATTTTATTGGTTGACGTTATTTTTTAGTAAAAATAAAAACTCTATGAAATATATTATATATCTCAGTGTAAAGTGTGAATCCATGTGGGCTGCGTATGTGACTCCTATAAAAGTTGTAGATCTTGAATCTGCAATACAAAGTCTAGAACAACGTTGCTATTGTTTGGCCAAGGATTATGATCACGAAATAGTGTACAAGAAAAACTATTTTGACAAGGAGCATGAAGAGAAACTTAATAAATTCTTCAGAGAACAAGCAGATTGTTATACTGAAGGAGAAATTATATGTGCGAGTTACCTCAATGGTGACATTAATATTGTTCAATTTCTCACTAAATTCAAAAGTATTGAGTTATTGCATGAACTTGACGACGATGAAATAAGGCATTATTTAGACAAAGACGTTGAAGATTTTCTAGACTTTTTAAAATCACAAGTAGCAACTAAGAAAATCGAAAACAAAGAGGTAAATATATAAAATAAATTATGTATATTATAAAATATATTTTTTTCTCTCTTTCTTTTTTCAGAATGTCAATAATCAATCCGATGGATAACAATGAATCTCGTTTGTTGTTACAACACATGTTTCAACTTGATAACGAATATAAACATATATTAACAGTAGGAATTTACCCAATAAATTTAGAAGTTGTTATAAAAATTGTAAATTGTAAAACTAAAAATAATATTATATTTAATGTGTCTGACTGGTGCAATTTTGTACAATATATTCAAACTATTGTAACTAGTAGTAGTGAAGGCAATAACAACTCTCAAATTGAATTTTATGCTATAAAGAAAGATTATAAAATTCACGTAAAATGGCTGCAATATCAAATTTCATTAAATGAAACTACGTTAAATATCATATGTAAGATACAAGATAATATATTAGATGTATCAAACTATTTAAAATCTATAAATTTTATAAAGTTTTACAGAGATATTAATACTCAAGCCTATTTTACACCTGGAAATTCTCTTGATAACATAAAAAATCTACTCTCTAGTAGTAATAGCAATAATAGTAATAATATTCTAGTTATAATATATAAAGAAATGTTAACATTTTATTCCAACTTTATTATGGACGATTTAAAATCAAATATGTATTATGTACCTAGTAATTATAATGAATTTAAATACTTGTTAGAACCAAATAATAATTAAAAAATAAAATAAAATATGTGTATATATAAAAATGTATTTTTATTACAACTTACCTCTATCTGTTAAAATAAAAAAAAAAACAAAACAAAAAAATAAAATGGAATTACTAAATAATACACAAACTAATCATTTGCACTTTTTTCTTTATTTTATAATAATAATTGTGTGTCTGACATATAGACATTTGAAAAAAAAAATAACAATAGATGAATACACGTTATAATATAATATTGTCATTCTTCTATCTGCACAACCAAGATTGCAATGTAAATGCATTTCTCAATGCACACGATGGGATTGTTGATGTTGTTGCTGCTGTTGCATCGCTTGACGTGTATAGTTTCTTATTAAATATAGGTCTATGATGAAAACAAGAATATTTTGATGTATACTCATTGTTAACTCTTAGTAATGGCGGCCGTTGATCGTACTCATCCTCGTCTTCTGATAAATCGACAATTGTGCACATTAAATTATTTACCAGTATCTTTTCCATATATTGTTTCTTAACATATCCTTTTAGATATATTTTACAATAATTAGAGGAAAATATTTTTTTAATAATATTCTGTGCTTCGTAATAATGTATATGACCGTCAGACCAGTATAGACCATGGTAATTATTTTGTAACCATATTATTTGCTTCCGGAATGTAGAACTAGTAATTTCGCCCCATGTGCACGGAGGTCGAATTAGCATGTGATGAATTATTGATCCATTTCTATTAATCAGGGCAAATTCTTTAGCCACAAAACGATTCTTATCCAAATTGAAACCTTGGATATCAACTACAAACTCGTCCATTCTTGTGCCTTCACTCCGATAACTCAAATTGAACTGACGTTATTAATGTTTGAATTACATTGTTTTAACAACATTCGTCATTGTATTATATTCCACCACTCTATCTTGTAATATGATGCAATACGCACTTGTTTTATCTGGAAACGGTTCCTTTGATTCAATTTCAATTTGAATGTCTACAGGTGCAGACTTTATGGATTCATTTTGTCTTGAACAGTCAATGACAAAAATTGGGGCAATTGTTTTAAAGTTATTAACCCCTAGTAATGGTTCTCCATTTCCACTGATTCGTCCATAATATGATGCTTGGAAACGTGCATACATGTCATACATTAATGCATATTTATTCTTATTCATATCTAAATTCCAATTGTCATAGGGATAATATTCAGAATTTAAATATAACTTAACATTCGTTATGTTACAGTTATCAAAAATGGATGTATCTTTTTTAATGGAATTTTTTCTGTCCGTTTGTAGAACAAGTAATACAAATCGTGGTTTTTCCAGTTGAGCACTTGTTTTCACTGTCCAGGTGTGTTTATTAGTTGCAGGTAATAAGGGGTATTCATATGTTGACCAACTTCGAAAGTTTATGTATAAAGGTTTATTTCGATCAAGTAATTTCAGCAATGCTAAACGTTCTGGATTTGCAACGTACACATATGGAACGCACCACTTTATTTTTGTAAGCTTAACATTTACATTATACTCTTCGTCTGATGTAGTAATTAAAGCATCATTGTCTGATTTTGATCGTACCAATATTAGTTCTTGACGGGCATTCATGATAATTTTATTGTAGTCTTCTGCAAATCCAAGTAGTGTTCTTAACGGTACACAAACATTGAAATTATTGTTTAAATAAATTGAATTTCTTGCATTCTCCATACTCCAGCCTGCATTTTCTAATGCTTTCACTTCGTTCTCTGTAAATGACGCATAGCCCTTCACAGTTGATGTTATGCCTAAACATTTTGTCTTGTCAATTTCAATGCCATTCAATTCATAACGTATTTCGTCAAATAAATACGATATTCCGTTGTTTATGAGTTTTATATTCTGGTCTGGAATTGGATTCTGTCCTGCTACTACAACTGCCTCCACTTTACCCTCTATGTAAATGAAACTTTGCGACGGTAATGTGTATATGTCCTGTTGTTGGATCGGTATACGTATTTCATCATTATTATTATAAGTCGATGTAACATACGGCTGATGAGAATGCCATGCTATGCGAGTAATTGACTCATCAAATGCAACTTCATTGCCGACAGCCAGAATATCATCTGTCACAAATGTATTAGTATTCATCGTCGTATTTTATTTTTAAATTGTAACCCAACGATTTTAAAATATATTTTCTGCTTGTTGTTATTGTTGACGCGAATGAATCACTTCTGATCTTAGATTCACATGTATTATTATATTTATATGGATCTTGTTGTTGTTCGTGTTCTTGTTTTAATAATAATAAGCGGTCTACCCCTCTTATTATTTTCCTCTTCTTCATGAATAGCATGTTATATTTGTCGAATGTGTAGTCTAACTGTCACGAGTTCGTCAAGGATATTAACCAAATTTCTATCTTGGTCTACCACTTTTATAGTTATATTGTCAATAGTATGGACTCGAAGTGGAAGATAAATAATATTTTTTGGTACTTCAACTATTTTGTATCCTGGCGGGACTATTGGTGTAAACTCGTGTATTGTATGTGATAAACGTCCATTCGTATACGAGCCTGTAGTTATATTGCATTCTATGTGAATTGTACTAACTTTAATAATTTGCACTGACTGAGCAGATCTATGAAGTTTGTTCCCTTCAAGAGTTTGAGGCGTGAACCCCAGTAAATACCCCAAATTATTAGGTTTATTGAAATGTATCGGTTCACTACACAGTATCTCGCTCTGTAATGTATTATTATTTGCTTTCAACTCAAAATTAATATTGCTGGGCAGATTATTTTTTATGTATTTGTTTATATCTTTAATTTCATAAGAACCTACAGGAAGTGTTAAGACTGCGTCGCCATAATAAAAACAATTATTGGTCTTATCAATGTTCGGTATAGAATTATACGTTTGAAATAAAATTAAACCCAATGCATAAGCATTGTCTTTTTTCAATTCGATTGACGGAAAAAAATTTGAACTTAGCAATGAGCTGTGTCCATTTAAAGTTACTGTTATCGACATCTTGTGCATGCGCGTTTCTCACTCACCGTTTATATTGGGAATACTAACATTATTCATCTATATAACTCTGTTTTTATTCAAAAGAAATTTTAAACAAAGATGTCCACATATTACAGTATTAGGTGACTGTTCACTATTATAATTATAATGAATATTATATTTGCCGAGGTACTTCATTATCTCTACAGGTGGTTGTAAATTACCTATGCTATCAAAGTAGATTACATTTTTACCACGTTTCTTATAAGCAACCCAATGAGTCCCACTACCTATATCACTATCTAAATTTACAATGGCAGATTCATTGTATTTTGGTCGCCGCGGTAATGTATTGCGCATGTAAACATTTCGAAAATATGGAATATTATAATATTTAGCATATGTAATTAAATCCACGGTACTCAGTGGTACGTTCGGCAAATTTAATGGTTTTTTGGATACGGTGAAAGATACAAACCATAACCTTTATTTGTGGGCGTTACTTCAAGGCCTTTTCCTATAGCAATAGCTTCCATAGTACGATTGTGATGTTTATTTTCATCTAGTTGTTTTTTAGCATCTTTTGCTTTAAGTACAGCGTTAGCAATGCTAGCTGCTCCACCTGATAACGCGCCAAGTGCTGACAGTCCCGCAAAAATAGGGATCAAAGGCAAAATGCCTCCTACTTTAGGCAGTGGTATAACACGCTTAGTTGTCGGTAGTAGTAGTTTATGTGATTTGTATTTTTTAACTTCACGTTTGGCAGCTCTGAGCGCAGTTTTAATGACACTTCGTGCTGTTACATTGTCAATATTTGAATTTAACTTCTTTTTTGATTTTATTGCAGATTTTGCGATTTTAATTACATTTTTGAATGTTGGTCTTTTTCTATTTACCACTTTGAGCCCCATACCTAATTTACGTTTTATTTTCATTGTATTAGCCACAGCAAATGCTGATAATTTCTCTCCAGTCGAAGAATCACGCGCAAATACACGTTCCAAAGCTTTCTTTTCTAATACACTATCAGCGTCGTGGCGACGTGTTAAATTATCTTTATTTTCAGAGTATACTATATCGTGTTCCTTGCAATATTCATCCAACTTGTTTATCCCTTGATCGCCACGTTTTACACGTTTACTAAGTTTAGTACCAGGCCCACAATATTGATAGCCGGGTATGTGTAATTCAACAGGAAGACGATTGATTATTGAATTCACCAAACCACTGCCAGTATTATATCGAGATCTTGTCATTTCAATAGTCAGTAACAAACTAAAATAAAATATAAATGATTATATAGTTATATATGTAAATATAAATGTTGACACTGGAATAAATTTTTGTCAGTATGTGTAGAGCAATGAAGATAGTTAAACAACCTATATCATTAAAAGTTCAAAATATAGATCCATATGAATCTATTTTTGATGATAAAGCAGATTCTTATAGAAGACACAGTTCCTTATTTCCAAATACATTAAGATGTATTATATGCGGACCGTCGAATTGTGGAAAAACGAATGTTATGTTAAGTCTTATCACTGACACAAATGGATTGAAATTTGAAAACATATATCTATATTCAAAAACACCGTATCAATCAAAATATATTCTATTAGAGAAAATATTGGAACAAATTCCGAACATTGGTTATAATTGTTTCAGTGGCAGTGAAAATATAGTGAAACCTCAAACAGCAAAACCAAACTCACTCATTATATTCGACGATGTTGTATGTGACAAACAAAATATTATTCGCGAATATTTTAGCATGGGTCGACATAGTCTAGTTGATTCATTTTATTTATGTCAAACATACGCCCATATACCGAAACATTTAATTCGAGACAACACAAATTTTCTAATACTCTTTAAACAAGATGACATGAATCTACATCATATATATAATGATCATGTCAATACAGATATGACATTTCAAAAATTTAAGGATTTATGTTCTCTTTGTTGGAAAGATAATAATTACGATTTTGTAGTAATAAGCAAGGATGAGAACTTAAATAAGGGTCGATACCGCAAAGGTTTTGACTCATACATAAGTGTGAATCATTAGTATATTTTTTAGTATCACTGCGGAGCTATAACACGAGTAGAGAGAGAGAGAGAGAGAGAGAGAGAGAGAGAGAAAGAGAGCAAAATGAAGAAAAATAAGAAGAATATAAAAAATACAGGTCAAAATAGTAAATTAAAATTACCTAACAATGAGAAACTCATCCTGGATATAGAGAAAACAGCTAACAACATCCGGCGTAAATACAACAATATAAAACGAAATAAAGTCAGTACGAACAATGCTTTAATGCAACGATTTAAGCCAATTCTGGATCCATTAAACAGCGTCATTGCTAAAATGGAGCCTGCTGTTGTTGTGGAAAGTTAAAAATGAAGAAATCAAAAAATTTTCGCCACCCTTTGACGTCTTACGTCAGTCAGCAACTGGCCAAGAAACTATTGAACAATATCTACATGATTATGTCGGCCCAATTATGAGAGATTATATAAAACAATTAATTTATACCAACGGTAAAAACAGACAATTAGATCTGAGATATGGAATCAGACGTATTGGCGACAATTTTAAAATAGGTGATGCATACATTTCGTTGAACAATAATAATGACATTATCACTATACATGACAAAGAATATAAAGTTACACCAGGGCTTGCACAGCTGTTGTTTCTTGCTAATCCAGTGGATTTTACTCAAGATGACTTGGTTATTTATAAAAATATAATTATAAATACAAATGCAACCAAATCTAATTATTTACCGTTTGGTAAAATTGTGAAGAATAACAAGTATAAGAGAATAATAGAATCACAGTCAGCGGTAACTGGTAGCGGAGGGAGTAATTTGCTATCTGCTTCTAACAATTCTCTTGAATATAAATATTGGAACGATATTAATGAATTAGTAGATCGTTTATATTTACTTCATTCCGCACGTGCAAGTGGACACACAGGCCTAAACAACGAAATTGCAGCCATCGAAGAAGAATTAAGGGAAGAGAATATTATTGAATAAAAACTCATTCATATCATGTCTATTGATAAGTTTGGACGTTATTTAAATTCAAGTACATCATTCGTCGCCGGGGGCGGCGGAGGTGGTGGTGGTGGCGGCGGTAAACTTCCATTTTCATTGAGCTATGATGGTAACATTAATTTCAAAAATAAACGTTTGTTTAATGTTGACCTTCCACGCTCGGATACAGATGTGACTACCAAAAAGTATGTTGACATTTTAATCAAAACATTGAGTCATCAGCTAACAGAAGATTTGAGAACAGTTCGAGATAGTGTTGCTATTTTAATTCAGAAGTTAGAACATGAGACACGAGAAGTAATTAAAAAAATTACTATAGTCGAGGATAGTCAATCTATGAAGAATATAGAATTAGCTGCACTAATTACTGAACAATTTGACAATAAACTTAAGTATGTAAATAAGGAGATACAAGAATTTCGAACAGTTGCAAGAGATCTTGCGGCTCTAAAAGAACAAATGGCTTATTTTATAAGTACACAAGACACATCATAATGAAAAGTGACAATATTAAAAATCACTGACTAACGAACTACATAGGCCTGCTCGTCGCCATTTTCCACGACGTCAAGTTATACTACAAGGTTTTGACAATTTTTGGCAGGCGGATTTAGTGGACATGACAGCGTACGCTAGTTTCAATAACAACTGCAAATTTTTGCTCACAGTTATAGATGCATATTCTAAATATGCGTGGGTTGTACCCGTTACAACGAAATCTGGGTTGGAAGTTACCGCAGCAATGAATACAATTTTTAGCAACGGACATCGAAAACCACGAAATTTACAAACAGACGACGGGAAAGAATTTTTCAATCAGCATTTTAAGAAATTAATGCAAAAACACGACATTAATCACTATTCAACGTTTTCACATTTGAAAGCTAGCATTGTAGAACGATGGAATCGAACACTAAAGGAAAAAAATGTGGCGTGAATTCAGTTTTCAAGGATCGTATAAATGGCTAAATATTATAAAGCGTATTGTGAAAGAATATAATAATTCTAAACATCGCACTATACAAATGAAGCCTATTACTGTTATGCCATCAACACATATAGCAGCATACAGAAAAAATGCAAATATGATTTTAAGTCGACTGAAGCCGGCACTGTTTAAAATGGGCGATCAAGTACGTATCAGTAAATATAAACATACATTTGAGAAAGGATACACGCCAAATTGGACAACAGAAGTATTTAAAGTGGCCAGTGTTAAGCACACAATACCAGTAACTTATATATTAGAAGACTTGCAAGGTAATCCCGTTGAAGGTGGTTTCTATCAAGAAGAACTGCAGAAAACAAAATATCCCGACAGCTATCTTGTGGAGAAAATTCTGAAACGTCGAAAGAATGAGTACTTTGTTAAATGGCTAGGATTTGATCATCAGTTTAATTCTTGGATACCAAAAGAAAACTTTTTATAAATAGAAATTATTATGTACGTTTGTTTTGTATGAAGAAAAAAAAACAATATTATATGTGAAATCTTTTTTATAAAATATAAGTGTTTAATAATGTACAATTTTATAATGTTCTGTTCAATAAAAAATATACTTTTATGTTAATTCTACAAACGTAGTTTCTCTTGTATATCAAGTATCATTCATTACACTAAAAAAAAAAACAATAAACGATAACGAGCACAAACCAAATATTACTTATATATATACACACACCGCTGCATTCAGTGGCGGCACACTTAAAGGTAATCTCTTTTTTATTATTATTATTATTAACTCTTATAACGTATTCTATTCATCAAATATCCCACCACCCCCGTCACGAGATCTGCAAATGCGAGATCAACATTGCCAATTCACTACACAATACTAACTTACAAGATCTATCAATAGAGCCCACCGCGAACACGGCGCACGTCTATGGCAGTTGTTTAGAGTGGACGAAGAGGCAGATATCTTTGTCATACACGAGGAATTCCGTCTTTGTCTTTGCCTTGCCTTTTAAATATGTCTGTCTCTCGCGCACTCCATAGGTGTCTGGCTATCGGCGCCTATTTACTACTACTGTCGTCTACAACCTTTTTGCTTGACAGCTATCACGAACTCACTAAACTAAACATAGCCAGTCTCACCAACATACTATTGAAATTGCAACACGCCTTTAAAAGAATTATAACTATATATAATTTGTACCTTGTTTTATTATACTTAACATATCAATTTTACACGTGATAATGTATTACTACTTTGATTTCTATTTATTACAATAAACACATGATTCGATTTTATCATAGTCTATCCTAAGATTGGCTACATTGAAAATTGTATAAATTTTTTTATAAGTTTATTTTGAATTACTTCTGTATTAAAGCTTATGTAGGTAGGAAAATACAGTTTTACACCTAAGTATATCTATTTAAAAAATAATTTATATTAATAATTTTAACATGGCAACTAAGGAATATTTTATTTCCAACTAATGACGTACCGCGACGTCATCGGTGTATACCGTACAACACATCCATTTATAATGAACTCTACATTATCGACAGGTAGTGGCCTCAAACCTTACATTTTTAGTTATATGTTTGAAATCTCATAACTCTGTTATTATTCAAAATTATGAAGAATAAGTTATATTGTCAGAAACTTCTAAAGTTCCTGCGTATTTATTAATAATAATCCTCATATGGTTCAAATGTACTAGTCTTGAAAGATCCTGAGACATATATATATATATATATTAAGCTACTATTTATATATATTAAGCTACTATTTATATATATTAAGCTACTATTTATATATATATATATATATATATATATATATATGTAAAGGTTGGCTACCTTTAGATACTCGTATTATATAAACTCCGTTGTTATAAGTAGGTTATGTTACTTGTTACTGTTTAATTAATTTGTTTTAATTATGTTTGACATTTCATACTTCACTTACTTGTTGAAAGGACGTGTAATTTAATTCTTTTATTCAGGTACCTAATTTATATCTATATATGTTCAATATTTCCAATATTGTATTTATTTCTTTTATTCAGAATAAAATCACGTTGAAAACGATCTTAGAAATTAAATTACAAGATCTCAATTAGTAAGAAGATGGAACAACTTTATGTTAAAATAGTGAAGAAAGTTGAGAAGGAATTCGTGATCCAGTGTATTTCCACTAATAAAAACACTTGGTATTTAATGCCAGAAGAATCTAAGGATTTGAAATATCATACTATTTTATCAAATAAAAAACCCATACATAATGCAACATTTGCTATTAAAAACGTAAATGGTTATAGAACAGTAGCTATAAAGATAGACAAAGATATTCAGAAGGAATATTTCGATGAAGACGGAAATATTTGTTTCAAAGAAATGCCATTGGAAGAATGTGACCCTATGTCTATGCCTCTACAATTAGAGCTAGAAGATCAAATTAGACGATTAGAGCACCAGTTAAGAGAGTGCTCAACTCAAGAGATGAAACTACATCGTATCGAGAAGGAATTTGTTTTAGAAAAATTCGAAAAGAAACAACATGATAGTACAGAATGGTTACATAGATTTGAAAACGAATGTAATCGATTCCAGATAAATTCTGATAGTGTAAAAATTCAGGCTTTACGATTTTTTGTCATTGGCCCGGCAAAGGATTGGTATGAAACTAATTTGAAGAAGATTGGTCTAACCACTTCATGGGAAATTTGGAAGAATTCTTTTTTTAATGTTTTTGTTGATAAAGGTTGGTCTATTGTTAGGAAAGCTTTCAATTACAAATATTTGGGCGGATCCTTAATCGAATACGCACTAGTAAAAGAGAAACTATGTTTAGAAGTAGAACCTAAGAGTAGTGCAGTATCCCGTATCAACCAGATAATCTTTGGTTTACCAATTGAAGCTCAAGAAGAACTTGATAGAGAAGAGATAACAACGATCGATAAATTATATACAGAACTCCGAAAATTAGAAGATTCTTTTACCAGAAAGAAGAAAGAAAAACTACCAACTACAAGGTTAAATAAAGAGTCCGTTCCTAACATTAATAAGAAAAATGAATCACAACGAAAACCATGTTCAAATTGTGCGTCCCTTGGTTTCCCAAATCGTTACCATCAAGTATCAGAATGTCGTAATAAGCATTCGGCCACGGAAAAATTAAAATCAAATATGATTGAACATTCTGACTTAGAAATATTAAATATTGATCTAGATAGCAAGAATTTAAACTAAAAAACCCGGCGAAAATAGATCCGTTGATAAAAATAAACGTAATTATTAACGACAAATTAAATATAAAAGCTCTATATGATTGTGGGTCGAATGTAACATTAATTAACCAACGAATTGCTGATTTGCTGAAGTTGAGATTAATAGAACAAAAAGGCATACTAAACACAATTAGCGGATCTAATTTCACTTCAACCCGGGCTATAATTAAACTACGCATTGGAAAAATTACAGATTACATAACAACTTACGTTATAAAGAATGATAATTTCTCCTACGATCTATTACTTGGTATTGATACTATTAAGAAATTTAAGTTGATTCAAAATGAAAATTTAAAAATTCTACAACGCAATAAAAACAAGAAAATAAATCTACAGGAAGACCGATCTAATTATGATCAGATACGAACTTTAAAAAACATTAAAGATTCAGATAAAAATATTGAAGTTAATTTCAATGAAAATATTAAAATTAACGAATTTAAAGCTATATACAACATATTGAAAATAATAAAGAAAAGCGAGCTGTTTTACAACTTATTGAAAAATATAAGCACATATTTGCCAAAGATAAATTTGATATCGGAAAAGTGCGATCAAAAGAAGCAGAAATCAAATTACTTAGAGATGAATATGTCACCTCTCGCCCATATAAATGTACAATTCCAGATGATGAAGAAATAAGAAATCAGATCAAAACACTATTACAAGCTGGAATTATTGAAGAATCTGATTCTCCATTTTCTTCCCCTGTAACCCTTGCATACAAGAAAGACGAAGGGAAGAAATCCCGTTTATGTATCGATTTCAGAAAATTAAACAAATTGGTAGTTCCAGAATGTTTCCCTTTCCCAACAATTCAAGATGTGATCGATAAAGTAGTTAATTGCGAATATTTTACAGTTTTAGACATTAATTCTGCGTTCTGGTGTATCACATTGAAATTACAAGATCGAGAAAAAACATCGTTTGTCACAAAATATGGAAAATTCATGTTTACGGTTCTTCCATTTGGCCTAAAGAATGCTCCGGCAACATTCCAAAGAATATTATCAAATATCATCCGAAGAAATAATTTAGATGACTTTTGTGTAAACTACATAGATGATATTTTAATTTTCTCACGATCCTGGGAAGAACATCTTCAACATATTGAGAAATTTTTAAAAGTCACAATCGCTGAGGGATTCAAATTAAAACTAGAAAAATGTTTGTTTGCAGCAAAATCCGTCAAGTATCTGGGACATACAATTTCAAAAAACAAAGTTTCACCAGCCCAAGAGAATTTAATCTCTATTAAAAATCTTCAAAGACCTTGTGATAAAACTGGTGTACGTAGTATTCTGGGTTCAATAAACTTTTATTTGAAGTATATAGAAAATAGCACTCAGAAACTTGAACCTCTACATCGATTATTGAGGAAAGATTTGAATGGACTAGTGATTGTGAAAAAACTTTCAATATGATCAAAGATCATTTATGTTCCAAACCAATCCTAGCGATATATGATATTAAGAAACCAGTTTTTATAGAAACAGATGCCAGTTACAAAGGAATAGGCGCATCACTTAAACAACCACAAGAAGATGGAATACTACACCCTGTCGCATATTACTCACGAAAGTTATCAAATAGTGAAAAACGCTTCGATATTATACACCTAGAATGCAAAGCAATCAAAGACGCAATTAAATTTTGGCAGTACTACTTAATTGGACGTAATTTTACGGTATGCAGTGATCACAAACCGTTAGAAAATCTAAAAACAAAAGCCAGAAGTGACGAAATTCTTGGAGACTTAATTCTATATTTATCTCAGTTTAATTTCAACATCATATATAAAAAAGGAAAAGACAATATTCTCGCCGACCTCCTATCTAGAAATCCAGTACTTGAATATTTCGAAAATGAAGATGTGATCCAGATTGTAAATTTGATAGATTTACATACTATATTAAAAGACCAATCTGAACATCTCTCTGAAATGAAAGCAGATAAACAGATAGAATATAAACAAGGAATAATATTAAAGAAAATAAAAGAAAAATTAAAATTTTTTATTTCACCAACACTAGGAAACGAAATAATTAAACTTGTACACCAAGATTATGGGCACATCGGTCCAGCACAGATGATTGCTACAATCAGGCCACATTATTACTTCAAGGGTCTCGACAAAGCTGTACATACCTACTACAAAAATTTTAAAATTTGTATCGCGAATAAAACTCGTCGTAGTCGTGTCATAGGCCGGCTATCACAATTGGGTCCTGCAACTAAACCGTTTGAAATACTGTCACTCGATAGTGTCGGAGGTTTTGGAGGAAACAGATTAGAGATGCGCATTTTATAAAAAAAATTAACCAGACCCGACCCGAACCCGATGGGTACCCAACCTGACCCGATGGATACCCGACCCGATGGATATCCAACCCGCCCAGACCCGATGGGTACCCAACCCGACCAGACCCGACCAGACCCGATGGATATCCAACCCGACCAGACCCGACCAGACCCGATGGATATCCAACCCGACCAGACCCGATGGGTACCCAGACCCGATGGATATCCAACCCGACCCGACCGGATGGATATCCAATCTAACCCGATTATGTGTATACTACTTGAACAGATATGTACCCAACTGATCCGAAAGTTAATTTTACAAGGAATATGTAGTATTTCATTAGATACAATAAAAAATCTGTTAATATTAACTGTGCAAAACTACTATTTACTTAAATCTACTTGTATACTTACGAGTAGTTCAAAATGATTTGTTATAAGTATAAATATTTGAGTGAATATTTTATTAAACAAATATATAATGTTTATAGTTGTTACACATTTTTGGTACAAATTGCGGTTTTGTAGCAAAGACTACACTAAAATTCAGTAAATATCAGTGGCGAACCGAGAAAATATATTTGGAGGGGGCTTGGATATTTGTAAAACGAGTAGAATTTAAATATATATATATATATATATATATATATATATATATATATATATATATATATATATATATATATACTCGTATATATATATATATATATACATATACTCGTATATATATATATATATATAGAAATTATTTAATTACATTTAAATAAATATGAAATATAAGTGAAAACCCCTCCCCTTGCGTGCGCCAGTGGTAAATATAAATACTAAAGCGGAATGACATAAAGTATACTAAAATCCATGATTAGATAATACGAATAAAAGCGGCAGTAGAATTATAAAAATATACAATTTGTGATACACTTGTTTTGTTATGCCATCTTTATCGTAGCATTGCTTTGATTTATGTTTACAAAGCATGAATGAGAGCGCAAGCACTGTTAGATTTTCACCTCTGCTCAATATTATAAACATACAGGCTGTTCAAAAAAGGGTAAAAACTAAGGCATATACATTTCAGTGTACTTATTCTCAGCAACTTTTTTTTTTAATTCGCTAAATTAAAGGCTCTAAAGGTTCTTGAAGCGTATATTTCTGAGGCACTGGCCGACATGTAATTTTTAATAAAAATTATAATGAATTATTATTACATCTTTTACGTAGTAATATATTTACTTTTATTTTATTTATAATTCATAATCAGCACATTAAAATGTATTAGCCCTCAAAGTTTTTTTTATCGTTTTTTAACACCCCGTATATAATATGTATAAGCGACCAAGCGTTAATTATAAATTTTAAATAAATTCTAAATATACTTGTAATGGGGTAGGTGGTTTATAGTCCTGTAGAATTGAGAACCCTGATTTCATTCCCACAGGCGACAAATAATTTTCACCACGTTAAAACTAGTCCTGAGACTTTCCCTCCACTAATATCTTTGGGAGTCGTGATTTGACGGCTGGTAATCGTACTTCACACGAAGAAATATATCACTTACCGAGATATGTAATGCGCAAAAAGCGTGATGATATATTTATTTATTTATTTTGCACGTGAATATTTCATATAAATATAAATTAAATTATGAACCTGACCCGACTTACCCGTAATGAACCAAACCCGACTTACCCGTAAATGAACCAGACCCGACTTACCCGCAAATGAACCAGACCCGACTTACCCGTAAATGAACCAGACCCGACTTACCCGTAAATGAACCAGACCCGACTTACCCGCAAATGAACCAGACCCGACTTACCCGCAAATGAACCAGACCCGACTTACCCGTAAATGAACCAGACCCGACTTACCCGTAAATGAACCAGACCCGAACCAGACCCGACATGAACAACTTACAACTGACCCGAAACCCGACTGCGGGTCGGGTCGGGTCTGGTCGGGTTTCGGGTTTCGGGTAAAAATGCGCATCTTTAAAACAGATCCCCCAAACGATATATGCATATCTTAGTAGACCATTTCACAAGATATGCGTGGATCTCAACTACAAAAGGTCAGGAGGTTGATTCTGTATCTTGCGTGAGCAGTTGCGTGATTAAATTTGCGTTAGTACAATGTATGACGTCACCGATTCTTTTCTGGTGTCGAGCATAGGGAATTCCGTGCTTTACGTTTTCGCGCCAAGTTTAATGTTGGTAATGGTTTTGAAATTATAACTGTCAGTTGCAATGACATGTCATTGTTTGTCAACATCGTTTTGTAGTTTTTTTATACGATTTTATTATGGCAGAAGATAGAAAACGTGTTATGAACGCTGCAGAGGAGCAAAAACAAATTTTAATAAACTTTATGGCAGATATGGCGTTGATAACACAAAATGACAAGAAAGTAAAAGACAAACCATAATGTTAGAATGAGACAGGTAGTGTCGCAACTAAGAAACAGGACCTACGGAGGTCACGCATTTATATTTGCGTGTCTCGCAAGAAGTGACGTCATACCCATTAGTTCTTTAAATGCCCGATAGATGGTTTACTATATGTATGTGACATATCTGTGTTAGTATGGGTGTCGCAAGTTCTCACGCAAGATACAGAATCAGGCTCCAGAACGCCCAAGATTTTATTAATTTAGTGAATCAAGTTGTAAAATTTAATAATATTACGATCCTATTAGCTGACCAATATACAGGTATAAATTCAACTCAATTTAAAAACTATTTAAAGAAAATTGGAATACAGATCGTTTTTACATGCATTGATCATCCTGAATCAAATGGACTTAACGAGCGTTTAAATCAAACATTAGTGAATCGGCTAAAATGCAAAATAAATAATGAAAATAATAGAGCTTCGTCAATCCTCGCACAAGAATGTGTGAACGAATATAATGATACCATACATAGTTCCACACATTTTGCACCATCATACTTATTATTTGGAAAGAAATCTACGATATCACCTCTTCAGATAGACGATAATTCACCTCTGGAAGAAAACCGCAAAATAGCTTTCGAAAATTCTATGAACAGTTTCCAAATAAATAAGAATCGTATAGATAAGAATCGACAACAGTACACATTCAAAGTTGATGAATTAGTCTATATCGAAAATGGAAATAAATTAAATCGTAAAAAGTTAGATCAAGTTAGAATTGGACCATATCCAATTGTCAGACAGATTTCTCCATCGTTTTATGAAGTTGCTAGCGGAAAGAAGAAAAAAATATCCAACTATTTCCATTCTAGTAAATTGCTTCCTTTTTGCCCGCATAAAGCGTCTCCAGAAGGGGAGGTGTAAAGGTTGGCTACCTTTAGATACTCGTATTATATAAACTCCGTTGTTATAAGTAGGTTATGTTACTTGTTACTGTTTAATTAATTTGTTTTAATTATGTTTGACATTTCATACTTCACTTACTTGTTGAAAGGACGTGTAATTTAATTCTTTTATTCAGGTACCTAATTTATATCTATATATGTTCAATATTTCCAATATTGTATTTATTTCTTTTATTCAGAATAAAATCACGTTGAAAACGATTTTAGATATATTAAGCTACTATTTATATATATTAAGCTACTATTTATATATATTAAGCTACTATTTATATATATTAAGCTACTATTTATATATATATTAAGCTACTATTTATAGATATTAAGCTACTATTTATATATATTAAGCTACTATTTATATATATTAAGCTACCATTTGAGGTACTGCTCTGCAGGTAATATAGATTTTTTATAATTTTTATATATATATATATATATATATATATATATATATATATATATATATATATATATATATATATATATATATATATATATATATATATATCCAGTCATACAAGTATAATAAAACTAACATAAATAAGAATATTAATATAGATGTTTAACAATTATACATACTTTATTTTACATGTTTTATATTTGGCAAAATTAGTCACTAAATCTTTGATATCAACAATCTAAGCAATTCCATATTCTATCGGTATTTGCGACAGATCAATAAGTCGTTCATGCTGCATGGTTTATCGGATATATGTTTTTATTAACTTTATTTAGTAGAAACTTCTCTCCCCACTTACTACAGAAACAGTGAGAGTTAGCAATATCATATATAGATGTCAGGTATGCTCCCGTTTAATTTATTTTTACCTATGATATTACGTTCGTTTAGGGCTGACGAATCTTCAGAAATACTTCTTCCAATCCCTTTAAATTCATTGCACAAATCTTCTGCATTGGTATTTTTGACTCTCTATACTGTAGAAATGTTTATAATTTCAAACATTGCTCCATAATTTGATATTTTGATTTTGAAAATGTTACAATTTTTGATACAGAAGAAAAAATTTAAAGTTTATTTTTTGAATGCATCATATTTAAGAAATAATATTAACAACATATATGATATTCAAGATTTAATTGCTATGAATACCTACACACCCATATTTTACAAAATTTTTTGGTTGAAATATTATTTAATAAACTAATAACGGTTTTTATTTATTGTATACAAAATATTTGACATTTTCATTTAAAATATATATTTCTGCTTTTATAATTTATGATATTTACCAATATTATTTATTTCTTCAAAAAAAATTTGTATTACCTATTTATAAATTATAAGTATGTATTTTATATTAGTTATTTTTATTGTTAATATTATTATTATATTTAAATAGGGTCCTGAAGAAACCCGAATAAAAAGTATTTATTACTGAAATCCTAAAAAATCTGTTTTGTATTTATATCTAATACAAATATTAAATATATTTTATTTTCTTATGTACTTTTACTAAATAATTTACTATTTATATGAACATATTTACATATAATTTTTAAATTAATTATGAATAGGTAACTTAGATTTTGCGCTCTTGTTCGCCAAATGATCAAACTGGACCTGCATAGATCTTTATGTTAATTTTAAATATATTTCACTATAGATTGCAGCTGCAGGGATTATTTACTTCGTGACTTGAGTTAATTTGCCAGTCCAGTCAGCGTTTCGTAAAAATAGATCTTGTATAGATAACTTATTTCTGTTTTCCACAATTGTTCAATCAAGATTTTTAAGTCACATAGAGGGGATGTCATACACCATTCTCGTCGACTCTTAGAAAGCTTTTGACAGCGTTACCCATCAAAACCTATTGTAAGAATGAAGAAATAAAAACTACCACCTCCTATGTATACTTGGGCGTTACGTTTAGAACATCGGGATGTTTCAACGAAAATGTAAAATCATCAAAGGTTACAGGTGGAATCAAACATCTAAAATATGACAAGTTAGAAATAACTTAGAGGTAACCTTAAAATAACGTAACTATTGTGACGCCTTTTCGGGTAAAAACTTACGAGAACGCCCACAAAAGTAACCGACGGATGTTAGTTGCACGAGCGGGTCGGGGTAAAGAGAGCGCCACCAAGTCTGAAATAATGGCTGAAAAAGAATCTAGTGACTTGGAACTAGATGGGAAGAAAGAGGAATACACACTAAATAAAAATGTACAATTTAATGAGAGCTAAATGGTGAATACAAAACTCAATGAGCTAAAGCGTAACATACAATCTTAGGAATGATGCAAAAAATTAATAGAGCAAACAAAAAATGAACTTACAGTTTGTGCAGCAAATTGTGTGTGTAAACTAAAGCTAGCTAATAATCTTCTTGCTGGAGATTCAAGAGCTTCTGGGTGGTAAGCGGGGCTCCCTGGCTAACGTAGGTATACGGTCAGCACGGAGATTTCCTCGAGAAGACGTATTAGTGAAGGCAGGCGGTGTTGTAGTTGTCCGTAAGATTCAGAGTAATATATATATATATATATATATATATATATATATATATATATATATATATATATATATATATATATATATATTTATTAATATCACTTTCTACTATCTGAGATATTTCCTCGTAAGTGTTCAAATTATCTTCCTCAACAATAGAAAATAGTTCGGGTTTACATTCTGTTGATCGCACATTTACATTGTTAGAGTTAGTTACCTTCTGTTTCATCTTTTTACTTCCTTGTACGAAGTAAAGGAAGTATTGTAATCGCGAAAATTTTCGGTTCTCAGATTTCAACGGAAATAGGCCCTCCCTGAATCCATTTTGACTAATTTCGTCATGCCGTCTGTACGTACGTATGTACGTACGTATGTACGTACGTACGTATCTCGCATAACTCAAAAACGGTAAGCCGTAGAAAATTGAAACTTTATATTTAGGACTGTTATAACATCTAGTTGTGCACCTCCCTTTTTGGTCATTATACAACTACCGGAAGTGGTACTTTACTTGAAGCCTATAATAGATTTTCATGAAAAACTATATTCAAATATAATTTAAAACTTTCCAAATTTGGTATATAAGACTACTATATCAATGGAAATAACATAATAGATTTTGGTTAAAATAGACTAACCGGAAGTGGCACATTACATGAAGCTGCTAACAGTTTTCCTTGAAAAAAATGGTATTATTTTAATTTTAGATAGGAATGCTGCAAATAAAAGTTTTAGAGAATTAAATTCTGCGTCTAGCACATTAAGAATTTTTAAATTAGCTTTTTGCATAAACGAGATATCTAAATTTAAATATTATATATTTTTTGATTTTTTTTAAATTAAGTTTGCTATGGATTAGAACAAAAAATAAAAGATTTAATGTCAAATATGTGCAATTAAAAAAATATCTATAAATTAATACGTGTACAAGGAAGTCATGTGGTGTCCACATCAGATATTTTGAATAAATGTTTCGCGAGAAGTTTTTTACTTTTTCTTCCAGCCGAAAGTTTTTAAGATTTCTTAGTGCAATGTTTTCCCATTGTAGGGATGTATATAATTGCTACAATAAAAACAAATGACATTTATCTATATTTTTATATATAGAGGTTATCGATTCGTTGTCTCTTCGAAGTCATTGATATATCATATTAAAGCTACTATTTGAGGTACTGCTCTGCAGGTAATATAGATTTTTTATAATTTAGCACGGAAACTAACCACAGTATCTCAGTTGTGATTTTTGAAATATTATTTTAATATTAATGACAATATTGTTGATATATGAGACGTGTTGTATTGTTAATATCTCAGATAGTAGAAAGTGATATTAATAAATATATATATATATATATATATATATATATATATATATATATATATATATATATATATATATATATATAATGTGTGTGTTAGTGATATTATGTCTATCTAAGAATAAAAAGACAAGAAAATTAATTATAATTTTTGTTCCAATAAAAATAAATTTACTATTTCTATACCTACAATGTAATGTAAATATCGGAAAAGAAATATTCGAATACATACAGTTTGTATTTCGTACGGTAACTTTAACATTCAATATTTAGTATTGGGGTAACCAATCACTGTCAATCTAGATACTAACGTAGTGGGGGTTGGGTCAGCCCACTGGCTACAGGCCACCGCACGCTGGCACCCCTGTGAAACTAGTAAGTTGGAATAGTAGCCTCTTAAACGATTTCTATTAACAAATATCCTAGCAACGAGAAACAAGAAACATTGCAATCAAATACAACAAGCAAACGTCAAACTGAGTGATTTTGTCTATAGTTTTGTCATTATACGCCGATAAGTTGTAATTTTTCAGACTTTTCAGTAAAGAATAATTACTTTATTGTAGATTGTAATTCGTAAAACAAATGTATAAATTGAAGAATAAATATACATCTAGGAAAGATTAACTAATAAATTATATTTGTTTATTTACTTTTTTCTAATAAGTTCGTAGATAAAATGTTGTATGATACGAGTGTGTGAAGGACTTTTATGAATGCGTTGCGAAGTTTAACTAATAAATAACTATTTTACAATGACATTTTTAATTGTTGTTCCATATTTTAAAACGATTCATTCACAACAATTTCGAAAAGCTCGAATTTAAAAAATTTCAATTTGAAAACAGTCACAACACATTTGTAGCATTCACAATACAATAATTAAAGAATTTACTTATTTATTATGTTTGGCTGATATTAATAGCAACTTTTCCACAATCATGTAAGAGGTAGAGGTGTTATTTTCGATTCGATATATCGAAACTAGTATTTTTTGAATCGATATTTTGTTTTATAGTTCTTCATTAATTTTATTTTAAAAATATATTCATTAAATAAAAGTGTAGAAATTTATTTATTTTCTTTGTGATATTATTTTCGAATTCGATGTGATTAAAATAAAACACTTCATATTTTGTGTATTATAATGTGGTTATTCAAATATCCCGCCATATCGAATCTCGTATCATTTGTTTTTTCATCAAGGGGCGGATCCAGGGGAGGTCATACCCCCCCCCCCCCGCATGGACTTTTTTATGTTGGCCCTAATAGTTAATTGGCCCTAATATATAATAATGATGTCATTATTTACGATAACTCAATTTGTTAAACAAATTAAATAGAAAATATTATATAAGGACTTAAAATTCTATTGCTTGATTTATTATCATCATCATCATCATCATCACGCCTTTTACCCATCACTGGGTGTGGCACTCTGCCTAAGCAGATCTCGGTAAGTAATATATTTTTGATTTATTATTCTAATAAATAGCCAAAAACTAATATTTTGTGGGGATATTATTTCGACCCGCAGATGGGAGAGGTATTCTATTTAAGACCTAGTCAAGTAGGTGGCTACCGACATTTGCACTTAGAAAATCAACTTCTAATTCAATTTTTGTATTCTATCGAAGAACCGTTTAGATATTGAAATTATGATTTAAAAAGTGTTGGCGTTCTTAGGGGAAATTTTTGAGGTGAAAAAAAAATAACTTTTCCTCACCACGTTTATAATTGTTTACAGAAAAATAAGTTTGTTTAAAGCTACACATGGTCCTACACCTAAAAATGTGATTTAATGCGATTCCAAAGACGATTGAATGTGATTGAAAATTATTTAAAGCAGGAATATAATATGAGCAAATACAAATGTTTTTACTTCCTTGTACGAAGTAAAGGAAGTATTGTAATCGCGAAAATTTTCGGTTCTCAGATTTCAACGGAAATAGGTGTTTTGGCCCTCCCTGAATCCATTTTGACTAATTTCGTCATGCCGTCTGTACGTACGTACGTACGTACGTACGTACGTATCTCGCATAACTCAAAAACGGTAAACCGTAGAAAATTGAAACTTTATATTTAGGACTGTTATAACATCTAGTTGTGCACCTCCCTTTTTGGTCATTATACAACTACCGGAAGTGGTACTTTACTTGAAGCCTATAATAGATTTTCATGAAAAACTATATTCAAATATAATTTAAAACTTTCCAAATTTGGTATATAAGACTACTATATCAATGGAAATAACATAATAGATTTTGGTTAAAATAGACTAACCGGAAGTGGCACATTACATGAAGCTGCTAACAGTTTTCCTTGAAAAAAATGATATTATTTAAATTTTATAAATAAATGATGCAAATAAAAGTTTTAGAGAATTAAATTCTGCGTCTAGCACATTAAGAATTATTAAATTAGCCTTTTGTATACGCGAGATATCTAAATTTAAAAATTATATATTTATTTTTAAAAAAAATTAAGTTTGCTATGGATTAGAACAAAAAATAAGAAAAAAATAAAAAATTAAATGTCAATGTCATTGCATTAGCAACATTTAGTTGTGCACCTTTCATTGAATAATTAAAGGATGGGAAAGAAACAATCAAACAGGCAAAAGAAGGGTAGAATGAAGAAATACATTTCTGAAAAACGACAAGCAGATGAATAAAAAGCTAGAAAATTTTAACAACAAAAAGAGAATAAAAATTCTTAGAGAGAAAGATGAATATAAAGAGGGAGAAAATGTTAAGACGAAGGAAAGAATAAAAAAAATTAAGAGAAGTTGCACGAAGTAAAGGAAGTATTGTAATCGCGAAAATTTTCGGTTCTCAGATTTCAGCGGAAATACGCATTTTGGACATCCCTGAATCCATTTTGACTAATTTCGTGGTGCCGTCTGTACGTACGTAATGTAATGACTGTTATAACATCTAGTTGTGCACCTCCTTTTTTGGTCATTATATAACTTCCGGAAAGTAAAGTACCATACTTGGAGCCTATAATATATTGAAAAACTATATCAAAATATAATCCAAAACTTTCCAAATTTGGTATATAAGACTACCATATCAATGGAAATAACATAATAGATTTTGGTTAAAATAGACTAACCGGAAGTGGCACATTACATGAAGCTGCTAACAGATTTCCTTGAAAAAAATGGTATTATTTTAATTTTAGAAATGAATGCTGCAAATAAAAGTTTTAGAGAATTAAATTCTGTGTCTAGCACATTAAGAATTTTTAAATTAGCTTTTTGCATAAACGAGATATCTAAAGTTAAATATTATATATTTTTTGATTTAAAAAAAAATTAAGTTTGCTATGGATTAGAACAAAAAATTAAAGATTTAATGTCAAATATGTGCAATTAAAAAAATATCTATAGTTTAATACGTGTACAAGGAAGTCATGTGGTGTCCACATCAGATTTTTTTATATTTAGATCTGATGGGCAATACCTCCCCCCCTGACACAACATTCACTCCATGAACCCCCTCTAATTCGAAGTCTGGATCCGCCCCTGATCAATATATCGATATTTAAAAAGACTCTAGAATAACACTTCTAGTGAGGAAAAAACTGGTAAATGTGAACAATTAATAAGTACCAACTATATTAAACAAGGATGGAAGATTCCAATTTCAAGTTTTAAATTATTCAATTTGCAACTTGTTTTGAATGTTTTCATTGATATTAATTACCTTGAACCGTGAAATTATTGAAAATGAAATTGGTTGTTTTGTTTATCCATTTTTCATATTTAGGAACTTTTTCATTCATATCTAGCGAGCTATTGTAATAAGCAATTTTCAAAAGATCACCTTTTATCTTGACACCGTATGCGTATGTGTTCATATGAGCAATGCTGAGTGAAGCAGGGGAATCCCGGAACTCACGGGGATTGCGTGAGCGGAGACATGAACGCGCAAGCGATGTGATCGGGAAGATGTAATTGCAAAGTTTCAATATTGCGTGAAATGTTTTAATAATGCTTCTTTTTTCCACTACTAGCCTAGAAACATACAGTTATTTACCTGTTTTTGAGTCATGAATTTGTTTTTCACTGTCGCTTGCTTACAGACGGTTAATAATGGATTATTATTCACCAAGGTTAACAATGAAAAAGGTCACCGTTTAAAGAAATTCAAGTTACAATTTATTGTGTCGCTGGAACAATATTCCGAACTGTACATTTTGCGTCTCTTCTTTAATTTCTGTAGGCGTACAATTTTCTTAATCACTTTAACTAAACACTATTACAAACATCTCAAACGTAACGTCAAATAATAAAAACAAAGTTAATAAAAATTGAATTAAATATTCAGCCTACTAAATAAACATTTATTTCATAATGTTCATAATAGAAGTAGATTGTCAATATTTGCAATATATTAAACAAAACTGTCTTGCACATTTATTGAGATTTTATTTTATTTGCAAATAGTTTGTATTATTTTGTTAGTAAAGTAAATGAATTTACTTGTCGATAAAAATACTGTCGAGTCACAACTGATAAAGTAAATACTGCAGCCATCTTGGATTATTTCAATAAGAAATATGTACATTTGCTAATACTTACAGACAGGTATATTAATCAAGCAGCCAGCCAAAGAGTATCACACAACAGTGTTGTTGACAAACACGAAATGAAAAATATTGAATTATAATACTTAAAACACTAAATACAACAAAAACTAAATCAAATCGGCACTTGTTTTCACTACCAAGCACAACACAGCACTGTAGAGTCAGAACCGGTTGTCCGAGCGTCGAGCGCGGAGTGCAGTGACGTATAGTATAATCTGCAGTGTTGCCACCTGATGGAATTCGTTTGAGGAAAAAGTCCCTAAGACGTCAGTATTCTCGCTATAACTATTTTACTAAACGTCGTAGAAATATTATTGTAAAAATATAGATCAGTTTCAATAATTTTTAATTTTTAACAAAAATCTACCAAATAAATAAATAAAAAAATATAACAAACATATTACCTTATCACGAGAAGTATAGCATTAAATGAAAATTATAAATGTTATGAAATGAATGTAATAAATTAAGGTGAAACATTCGCTCTATTAAATCGTAAGTTAGCTGCAGAACACTTGATCTGACTTGATCTCTTTCAAATAATATATCTTTGTTTTTATGAATGAAATTTACGATCAATTATAAAATAAAATAAATATATCATCACGCCTTTTACCCATTACTGGATGTGGCACTCTACCTAAGCAGATCTCGATAAGTGATATATTTTTTCGCGTGAAGTGCGGTTACCAGCCGATGAATTATATATAAATTTAAAGCTAATACTCCAAGTAATAAAGAAAAAGTTGAAATCGTTTTAATTGTTGCCAATAATTATACATCACTTCGAGTGATTGCAAGAGAATTTAATGACTCCCTAACCTACAAAATATTAGCTATGTATGTTACCGTCGCAAATGTGATAATTTTAAAAACATTTCATTTCAAAATTTTTCAAGAAAACATAAATTGATGTAGACGATGAAGATTGTAAACCAATAACCAAAACTATTTTTTTTTATTTGTGTAGTATTTGTATTATTTTCTTAGTAAAGTAACTGAACTGACTTATCAATAAAAATATCCAGTAGCTGACACTGATAAGACATACACATTGCATCCATCTTGAATTATTTTAATGAAAATATGTATAACATTGGCAAATACGTACAGGTAAATTTCAAGCAGCTACAAAGTACAACACTATAGTGTGCACAGATATGGAACGAAAACTGTTGAATATTAATCACAGAACAGAACTACACAATATTAATGTTATTAAGACACTTGAACACGTGTTGCTGCCAAACAAAGCTAAAGCATGGAATGTAGTAACAGAACAGCAGTGTTGCCAATAGATGTACTTGATTTACCGCTACTAATTCAGAAAAAAACCGATTCGACTTTTCTAAAGTTTTTCAAAACATAGATCGCTTTTAATAATTTTTGTTTTTAACAAAATCGGCAAATAAATAATAAAAAAAAAACAAAAATATACAAATATACCAACCTTATTATTCTTACTATGAAATATTTACCTCAAAATGCATATAGTTGAAAGTCAAATTTCATGAAAATTATACATTTTCTAATAAGACTGTTATAAATTAAATAATTTTGTTAGGAGTATAGACCAGATGGGTTGAGTTCCATATCTGTCAAATGATGTTTTATCTCGTATATTCAAATATTCAATAAATTTGTAAACAATTTTGAAATATATCTGTGAATAGATGGACTGAGGGAGCAGATTAAAAAAAATATATTTTATACATTACACAGCATAAATTTAAAAATTATTTGTTTGTATTTTAAGGAAAAAGGCAATTAAAGAAATATTTATTATTTTGTTATGTAATTGCTTTTTTCGACGCTTTGTCGGAAGTAATATGAAATGTTGCTACACGTAGCGGAATTCCGCTATAGGTGGCAACACTGCATAACAGTGTTGTAAAATATTTTCAATAAAAAAATCCTCAATTATGCATGAATAATTATGCCCATGCCAAAAAATCTCTTTTACCAAATATTTATAATAATTAATATATTTTTATTTCTAACAATAATTAAATAAAAAACTTTTACGACTGTTTTATATTTCAAAAATTAATTTACGGAATAATTATAACAATTTCTTCCAAATAACATATTTGTCAATTTCTATTCATTTGGATACCTGACTATTAGCAAATTTTAAAAAAAAAGTTATTTTCGAACATATGATGATGTGAAAAATCTGATGACATGATACAAATTATTTTTATTTATACCACTCAAACGCAAATCTGACACACATGTGAGTAGCAAGTTCAGATTAAAAAAAAACAAATCTTTTTTACGTTAGTTGGCAACACTGAACCGAAGAATTCAGTGTTGCCATTATATTATCAAGTAGCATTTTCAACAATTGAGATATTCCACTACTAAGAGTTGGCGTTGATCATGATATTTCAAACTTGAGACCTTTTTATTCAAAGCTTGAAACAGGAGCCTGATTCTGTATCTTGTGTGACTACTTGCGACACCCATACTAACACAGATATGTCACATGCATATAGTAAACCATCTATCGGACATTTAAAGAACTATTGGGTGTGACGTCACTTCTTGCGAGACACGCAAATATAGATGCGTGACCTCCGTAGGTCCTGTTTCTTACTTGCGATACTACCTGTCTCATTCTAACATTATGTTTGTCTTTTACTTTCTTGTCATTTTGCGTTATCAACGTTATCTGTCATAAAGTTTATTAAAATTTGTTTTTGCTCCACTGTAGCGTTCATATCACGTTTTCTATCTTCTGCCATAATAAAATCGTATAAAAAAACTACAAAACGATGTTGACAAACAATGACATGTGATTGCAACTGATAGTTATAGTTTCAAAACCATTACCAACACTAAACTTGGCGCGAAAACGTAAAGCACGGAATTCCCTATGCTCGACACCAGAAAAGAATCGGTGACGTCATACATTGTACTAACGCAAATTTAATCACGCAACTGCTCACGCAAGATACAGAATCAACCTCCTGATACACTTTCAGTTGGTTTCGAAAGGTTTTGCATTGTTGTCATATGTATTTTTTTTCTTTTATTTAGTGTTTGCTAGTAGTGGTTAGTTATTAATTTATAAGTACAAATTTAAGTACATAGGTTCACAGGTTCTTATAATAGGTTTTCCTTAGTAGAAAATAGTTTTTCAAATTATAATATTACTTACTTATAGTTTTAATACCTTCTTTATTAATTCTATTATTATTCACTTTTATTTGTTTTTCAAGTACTTGGTTATTAGGTTAGTTGTACCTGTGTTATAGTTCCAATTTTCACCACTATGAGCACATTTTTATTTAGAAATCCCAATATGATCGTAAAATCGCACAAAGTAGCAAGACTTTTTATATTTTTAATAAAGAAGGGAATTAAGATATGTAAATTGCGTTTTAATTTTTACCATACTATAGGTAATTTTTAACAATATAATTAGTTATTTACGTAACCAGTTATGAAAAGGTTGATGTTATTTGACGAACATAATATTTGCCAAAACGAGCGAAGCGAGTTTTGCAAATTATGTTATTCAAACAATATCACGTTTTCATAACGTATTACATACAAAATTTTATCTAATTCCGCTGAAATAATGTTTAAAATACATAAAATTCTAGGTTTATGACAACTCAGAAATAAATAAATAAATAAATATCTCATCACGCCTTTTACCCATTGCTGGGTGTGGCACTCTGCCTAAGCAGATCTCGGTAGTGATATATTTTTTCGCGTGAAGTGCGGTTACCAGCCGTCAAAGATATTAGTGGAGGGAGAGCCACAGGGGTAGATTTAATTGTTTGTCGGCTGTGGGAATCGAACCAGGGTTCTCAAGATTCACAGGCCAACTCGATACCACAGTATATTTCAAAATAAATCAATCAATCAATTTACCAAAGCGTTGCCATTGACAGATAGCTCCGAACAGTTCCGATACCAGTCGAAATATTCCGATTACGTAGAAACCTTAAGCTACTCAAGTTACGATATAAACTATGGTTATATCTTATATCACATTACTTTACGGTTTACGATAACTATACAGGGTGTTATATTTTAATAGACCCAGCAAATATCTCGCTTATTTATCAACTTAGCAATTTCGTTCATATAACATGATTTATACAGCAACATGTAAGCTAGTTGATGACGGATGTACATTCATGATATCATTTCCGGTTTATTAGTAATTAATATCAACTTTGAAATTTCAAATGGAACATACTATATTTTTTTACAAATTTGAAAAGTGCATCAAATTTGCATTACAATCATGTAAAATAGTCCATATGTTACATTATTAAAAAGTAAAATGGCGGGCACTTTAATATACACCAAATCGGAAAGAGAATAGTGAGCCATGACTGTGGCTTGAAATAAAACAATTAACTAAAACAATTGTAATTATTATTATTAAACGAAATAATATTTTTTTGTCATAATAATACAGAAAATAAGAATAAGAAACAGTTAATAACAACAAAATGATTTTATAACTAATATTCAAAATGGCTCCTCTTTAATACATTTTGCACAACGTTTTGAAACAGAATTTATATTTGGTTTGCAGATAAAGATTCAATTGCTGCTTCATTTTTATTCTTCAGTCCGTTTAATGTGTTTACTGGTTCATTACAAACAAAATATTTCACGTATCTCCATACAAAAATCAAGTGGCCATATCGAGATAAAAAAAAGAAAATGCATTGAAGAGGCTGGGAGTCATTTTGAATATTTGTTATAAAATTTTTTTTTGTTATTAAGTGTTCCTTAAAATATTATTTCATTTAATAATAATAGTTACAATTGTTTTAGTTAATTGTTTTATTTCAAGTTACAGTCATAACTCACTATTCTCTTTCCGATTAGGTGTATACTAAAGTGCCCGCCATTTTACTTTTTAATAATGTAACATATGGATTATTTTACATGATTGTAAAGCAAACTTGATGCACTTTTCAAATTTGTAAAAAAATATAGTATGTTCCATTTGAAATTTCAAAGTTGATATTAATTACTAATAAACCGGAAATGATATCATGAATGTACATCCGTCATCAACTAGCTTACATGTTGCTGTATAAATCATGTTATATGAAAGAAATTGCTAAGTTGATAAATAAGCGAGATATTTGCTGGGTCTATTAAAATATAACACCCTGTATAAAACTAAATGGCGTTTCATATATTGAGTATTTTGTTGTGTTAAGTTGCGTTACGTGAACTCCGAATCCAGCTTTACAGATGTGCTGAATGTTGTCGTTGATATGATTTGTTTATAATTTGGCGGTATTTTTGTACGTTACTAAAATCACTTGTCTTCCTGGGACATCAAGGGTTACATCTCCGCCTTTTCCTGTCTTTTCAAACAAGCAACGGTCTTCCAAACAACCCTTAAAACGTGTCAAACTGTCTGTAGATTGTATTCAGTTCCCATAGATTTATTTATGGGAATTCATTTCATATTCAACGTACTATATGCGTATTTTTAAATATATGTATTTTGATGAAATTACAATAGTTTTGCCCTAATCAAAGATAGCAATTTAGGCTAAATTTGTATTTGGTACTTGTAAAAAGATTAAATATCAACGATAAAACATACACGTTTATTATTTTATCTACGACCATATCATTTGTTAGGTGGTGTTACGGATATAACCTAACAAATAAATAATAAATAACAAATATTCTGTAATTTTTTTTTATTATTTATACAAGGTGGTGATTCGCTCAGCCGGTCATGGGAAATCAGTTTTATGCAATTTCCTGCTTCCCTAATTATTTTAAACAAAAACTTGTCAAATAAAAGTTTTAGGGCATCAAATTTTGCATCTAAATCAATAAACAGAATTACTTTTACGTGCTTAGTAACAACAGAAATTAAATATGAAAATGTCGAAAATTACGTTAAAAATATTGTTAGCCATGGAATTGAACAAAAAAATAAATAAATGCTTGACGTTTTATCTGTCAAAACATCAACGTTTGACGTTGTGACAGATAAAATGTCAACGTTTGTCATTGAACCTGCAGGAAAAAATATGTGTTTTTTGTACGAAAACCACCATTGGGATCTCGGAAACTATAAGAGCTTCGATTAAATTAGAGATAATTTTAATAAAAAATAGTAGTAGATACTAGAGATGGGTAGTCGGTGACCGATCAGTTTAATTGATCCGGTTCAGTATTGTGAACGAAGTGAACCGGATCGCTAAATGAAAAAGATCCGGGTTGTGGTTCAGTGAGTGATGCACTTTGAGTTAGTCCGTATCTCGTACAACTCTGTTAATTTCCGATAAAATACGAACAAATCCGATTCGACTAACCACACAGTGATTGGCACCGTTCAAACTTGTAAACTGTCAACTATAGGTCCCTCTGTCCAAATAAATTTATAGAATTGTTTAATTGTTTCTTTTGCAAGTTGTATACAGTAAAATGTTTTGTTTTAAGATGTCTATGAAGGTTTCCTGTTTTAGAATTTCGGAACATGAATCACATTTCACTTTATTGTCATCTAAGTCAGTAAAATGTTTCCATATTGAGGTAACTTTGCGGAAACTTATTATAAATATGTTTAATTGCAAGAACAAATAATGAATGAAGGAATGAAATGCACAAGCTGAGACCGAGCTATCGTGTGAGTCATTCATCCGCTTTGCTGTTCGTGCATCCGAGCTGAGAAGCCAAGACCCGAGCGATTCAAACTGAACCGCTGCACTGACGACAACCAGAACGATGTATAAAGTGAACCAGCTGATCCGACAAAGTCAAAAGATCCGATATGTTCATCTCTAATTGGATCAATTTTCTAGATAAAAACTACAATTCAGTAACAAGTCAAAAATTATATTTTAATAAAAATAAAAATAGAGGTATTATTGCCACTACTAACATAATTTTGCGACATAGATCTGCTACGACAGAGTACCGCACCCAGTAATAGGTAAAAGACGATAATCTATTTACCTAATTCGGTTATGAAAAGTCCTGTTTTACATGAATTTTTGAGGTTATGAAATGTCAATTTTTTCGTAACTGTCATTCAAGAATTATGTAAAGAATTCTTTACATAACTAGTTACGTAACGAATGTTGACAGTTTGAACTTTGTCAAAATGCAAATAACGGAAAAAACTATTTATTAAAATGTTTAGGATTTATATACATTGAATAATTGTTCTGCTATGAAACAGTTGACTGGCAAATTAGCAGATTCTTCGATATCAGAAGGAAGGTCTGTCTCGGATTCAGAACTCATTTTCAATGATGACATAAGCTTTAAATTTAAACATTTTATTCATTTATTTTCACGGCAACGCTTTGGTAAATTGATTTTTGTATGTTTTATCGTTGATATTTAATATCTTTTTACAATTTCCTTGTTCAAATCGTAACAAAGATGTCGTTACTATGATTGGAGAAGTGCTGTGTTTGAACATCAGTTCAATTAGTAATGGAAATCATTCCATGACGTCTCATTTTCTAAGAAAAATCTCAGGTTTCAAGTATAACGTACTTACGCTATGACCTGTCGACCAGCGCATTGATGAAACATGAGAAGTAGAAAAGGGGATGAACAAGTGAATGTCACCCCAGAAGTGGGGGTAAGTAAATACCTTTAACAGGTATTTATACACAACGTAGTTCATTCATGGTTTCGAACGCTGTTCGAGCACTTCTAGATTAAATATTTTATAATTCATTTTCCAAGCAAAGTGTATTTTACTTCTTTGAGTGTTAAACAACTGATTTAAAGATGAAAACACCACAAGATAACAGTGTCAAGTCACTTAGCAGAGCTGTAAGTATTTGTGTTCAATTAAATAATTCCTGAAAGACACTTGAACAAAATACATAATAGTTATTTGTATTACTATTTGAGAAACTGCTATTTTGCGCCGACTTATTCGTAAATTTAATAAATAAGTTTAATTTATTACTCACATTCTAAATGACAGGGAAATTTTTTATGTTGGTAACATCACAGTATTTGCATTTCAAATTCATGGATTCATAAACAATTCACTTGTTTATCTCGGTGATATCATTTCTGATTAATTTGTACGTGAATATTCTATTTAAATGTGACAATTTTGTGGTTATAATTTCACAATGGAATCCGATGGTATTATTAGTAATTAATTGCCACAAAATCTTCTAATCAGTACTGGAAGGAATATTAACTTATATTTGTCATAAAGTGGTGTGATAAATATGATGCAAGTACTTACAATGAATGTTTTACTTGCATACGTCAAATTCAAATTTGAAGTCTTCGTTGTTATGGTCTGTTTTTCAATGCTAAAATCAACTTTCAATATCAAACATAACATCAATATTGAACATTACACGAAATTTATAACATTTTTAAAAAGGAGCAAAGGTGGTTACGATCGTAAAAATAAACTACAATTATTGCTTAACATTAACATTTCTAATTGTTAGTACTGTACTTTCAATTTTAATTAATTATTTATTGTTAATCAAATCACTGCATTCAATACATTTAATTACACTGTTCACTTTATTTAATAAACATAGTTCATTTCTTTGACTATTTCACAACCTTTCATTTCAGTATTATAACCTACAAATTCAACACATTTGTATTTAGAGTTTACACTGCAAATTCATTCATAATTACTTTCAATTATGTTTCAAATCTATAAATATTCTGTTTTCTTGTAATGAAATTATTCAACTATATATATTTTATCATAGTATTGTTACGCCAATACAATATTTTAATATTCGTACGTCAGTAATTTGCTATACTAGTGTAGTGATGTCAACATATAACCATAAAAAGTGACTATTTTTTAACGTACAGCGTTTAGTAAACAAATAGTTTCCGAACGATTTTGAAATATGTAATAGTTATTTACGTAACCAGTTATGAAAAGGTTGATATTGTTTGACGAACATAATATTTGTCCAAACGAGCAAAGCGAGTTTTGCAAATTATGTGAGTCAAACAATATCACGTTTTCATAACGTATTACCTACAAAATTTTGTATAATATATAAATAATGTTTAAAATACATAAAATTCTAGGTTTATAACTGCTCAGTATATTTCAAAATCAATCAATCAATTTACCAAAGCGTTGCCGTGAAAATAAATGAATAATATTATATTATACAACGACGCTATAATGGATGCTCTTATTCCCGAGGATGAAGTTTGCAACCCGAGCGAGCGGAGCGAGCAAGGGTTGTAATCATCCGAGGTAATAATAGCCATTATAGCGAGTTGTATACTATACTTTATATACGCCTAACATATACGACTAATTTAATAAAAATTAGTAAATTTTTATATTATTTATTCTCTATTAATTTTACATCTATTTACCTAATAAATTTACATCTAATTGAAATGAATAAATGAAGTAAAAAGACCATAATGAAGATGATTTGTATTTTTCACCTAATTCAATAAAATATGCCAACAATACATTTTCTGAATACGAATTTGTCTTCATTTTAATACGCCAGTCCATAAAACTTTGGTATGCTTTGTCATAGAAATTTTTAGACTTATGCGGTAATAAACCATATGTAGTAGCATCAGCGATTTTCGTTATTTCTGGTGGTGTAGAAGATATACGGTCTTCTGTAATACTGTCCATTTTTTCAATTACAGTTAAACACAATAATTTAACACAATTTGCAAGACCATTTTTCACAACTTCTCAACGATGATTTCGTTTTGTTTAATGTAAATATGAGTCGCTAGAGGACTCCAGTAGAGCACATAAATCGAAATGTATGTAAATTTAAACTATAAAAAATATAATAGTTCGCTATTATTATGGATTAAATTATGTAATATAAAAAAATCCCTAGATTCAAGTAAATTCGCATAAAAAACTGTATAACCTTAAACGTAAACAAATCTGCAACACTGTTTCGATGGCACAATGAAACAATGATCCATGTTTTAAGCATTTTGATTGGTTCACGAGCGGGAATAATGACCATTATTCCCGACTCATTATTCCCGGCGGGATTAATATATAGCATTATATAGCAAAAAACGCATATATAATGATAATATTATTAGTTAGTCGTATATAAAATGTTTTAAATTTAAAGCTTATGTCATCATTGAAAATGAGTTCTGAATCCGAGACAGACCTTCCTTCTGATATCGAAGACTCTGCTAATTTGCCCGTCAACTGTTTCTTTCATACCAGAACAATTATTAAATGTATATAAATCCTAAACATTTTAATAAATAGTTTTTCCGTTATTTGCATTTTGAGAAAGTTCAAACTGTCAACATTCATTACGTAACTAGTTATGTTAAGAATTCCTTACATAACTCTTCAATGACAGTTGACATTTCATAACCTCAAAAATTCATGTAAAACAGGATTTTTTATAGCGGAATTAGGCAAAAAAATGTTAATAACTTTGTAAACTCTTGCAGGTCCGTAAACCATTAATGGAGAAACGACGGCGAGCCAGAATGAATGACTCCTTGAACACCTTGAAATCGCTACTGTTGAAGACGACCTCCACATCTTTTAAGTTATCCCCACAGCCTGGTAAACTAGATAAGGCTGATATCCTGGAGCTGACAGTGAGTCTTCTACAAGAACTATTAACAAAAGAACATGTTATTTGTAGCCAATCAACTGAACATGTCTGGCGTCCATGGTGACAAATTGTTTAAGAAAGATATGTTGATCGGAAATGAGCTTTGAGAAAAATGACAAATAATCTAAACAACAAAGTAAACAATAGAATGTTGATATATTTAATTTTATCAGCTATTAAGGTCCATTTACAACTATAAAAATTGAAATAAGGATCTAAAAATTCTTATAAACTTTCTAAAATTAACATAAACACAAATTCTTACCGAGATCTGCTACGGCAGAGTGCCACACTCAGTAATGGGTAAAAGGCGTGATGATATATTTATTTATTTAAAAATCCTTGTGCAAGACTCAAATATTGGGATTTTTACAACAAAAGTACACTTTGTACCTAACCTAAAACCTTACTTTTAAAAATTAATAATAATAGAACTAATACTTACAATAACGGAGGTAGTAAAACTAATATTATACTAAAAGAATTAATTTCTACTAAAAAAAGCTTACCTTATTAAAAAAAAACCTATAACCTATATACTTAAATTTGTACCTAAAAGTTAAAGATGAAATGAATCTGATAACTACAACTAACGACTACATAAAACTATATTCTACATAAATTAATAACAGACTAACACTATTAGCAAACACAAAATAAAAGAAAAAACTAAGAAATACAAGTGACACCAACGCTAAGATAATTGATACCAACTGAAAATATTCCTTTGTCTCAAGTGATCAACGCCATCTCTTAGTAGTTGAATATCCTAATTTTATATAAAAAATAAACATATACCTACGCCTATGGGAAACAGTGAAAAAGGATAGATGTATTAGTCTTATCTTTGAGAATTATCACTCGAGCTGTCCGTTTTTTCTATTTTAACCAAATAATATGGATTTAAATTACACATAATTTTACAAAATGCGTATTGACAAATAGGATCGCTTGTAAACTTATGTACAATCTGTTAAAAAAGTCGACAAATATACGGCACAAACGCAAATTTATGTTTTGGAAGCTGTGAACAAGAATAAATAAAATAAATATATCATCACGCCTTTTACCCATTACTGGGTGTGGCACTCTGCCTAAGCAGATCTCGGTACGTGATATATTTTGTCGCGTGAAGTGCGATTACCAGTTGTCAAATTACGGCCCCCAAAAATATTAGTGGGGGGGGGAGCCACAGGGGTAGATTTAAATTGGTGAAAATTGTTTGTCGGCTGTGGGGATCGAACCAGGGTTCTCAAGATCCACAGGCCGACTCGATACCACTGAGCCACCACCCCATAAAGAATCATAAATCTTATTTATTTTTTGTTGTTCTTATTCTTATTATAGCTGTAAATGGATCTTGAATTGAATTGTGAAAATATGTAGATATATATGTACAGGAAATTAGGATATAATATGAAAACAATTGAGCTTATTGGTACCATATTGTACTGTATAACTTACACATTTTAATTAATACAAATTACTGCAATATAATGCCACAAAAAAAGGTAAATTAACGAAAATATTTCTATTTCTACTAATATTTAAAATTTACAACAAATATTACAGTTCTAGCGACATCTGTTATTTTCATCGCGTATATGTCACAAAAAAAAACATAGTTATTTGCGACATCGTGGCTAACTTCATTGAATTGCTCTAAAGCTAATTATGGCCGTTTCATTATCCCTAAAAATAGAGGCTCCTCTATTTCCATCGAAGAGCTCATCGATGAAACGAACGTATCTCATTTCACTCGTATCTTTTGTGTCTCATTTCACGTTAGCATATTTTTGAAATTTAGTTTTTCTTTCTCAACTTTAGAAGCTTTTATTTTTCGTCAATGACGGGTGCGTTCTATTATTTTATCAAAGAGTTTATCGATGCTCCTCGACCAATGTGCCATAGGCATAAAAGTTTGTCGATTTTTATAGATTTGGTACGTCAAGTAATGCATCTAATGATTTTTATTTCAATTAAATGACGGTACCACTCTGGCAAGTTACAAAAACAACCTTAAAATATTCAAAATTTAAAATAAAACAACCTTAAAATATGTGAAAATTATAATTTATGAGATAAAATGAAACACATTTAATGGCATTGCTTATTTTATTTATACATTCCATATTATTAGGTTAGGTTAGTTACGACATATCTCGTAAGAGGCGCTAGTAAATTTTCTCGAAATATTTTTAATAATCTCTTTAATATATGGCGTTCAAATGATAAAATATAAGAAATAAAATGTGTGATTACGATATGGTACTAAAATAGCTTGTCAGACAAAACTGATTTCCTGTGACAACATTTTTTAGAACTGTATAAACAAAGAAAATAAGTTTAGAACTATTACATTTCAGAAATTGTAATATCCATTTTGCATTATGAAATCCAGTTGCGTATCGAAAGAGCGTTCATTGCGATATGCAACATTTTGTTTTACACGGTTGGTAGTAGCAAACGACATCAAGCTGAGAACATCAACATTTCAATATATCCTCAAAATCTGATACATAAATGTCATTATCAGTTACCAACCACAACATTTCATATACAAATTACCCTAAATTGACTTGATTTAAAATATCGCAGATTTAAAACAAATATGTAATATATTAAAGACGCAAAATTTGAAAAATTTGTATAAATATCTTATTTTATAAGACTTTTATCGCACTTGTTGTTTAGAAAACTCGCCTGCGGCACATTTTGTAAACTTGGACGCGTGCGAAAAAAACATATTCAAATAAAAAAGACGCAATTTGCAACAGCAACTCACAAAGATCATTTCCTGTCTGTTTATCTATATTGTTATACTGTGATATTTTTGTATATATTGTATATAATAAAATAATTAAATAATTAAAACAAATCACATGTGTTTCAAGGACAAACTCCCAGATAACTTAAAATAAATATCTCTTTTCGTCGGATCCAAAAAATTCCATAATATTTATCATAACTTCCTGTGCATTTGAATTGTGTCATCTCCGTAGCTTGATTTTGGGGCAAGGCCATGTCCTAATTAATTGTTTATCAATTGTTTTTGCAAATTTGTGACAAATTACAATCAGTATACTTCCTTTTGTGTCGTCCAGACAAGATACAATATCATATTATTTTCGTTGGGAAAATTAAATAAACAAGTAAATTAACTTTTATATTTAGTGTGATTACGGTGGCCCAAATTAATTTAAATAATTGTCAAGTTTATGATTTTTGCTAAAATAAATAATTTAATAAACGTTAAGAATATTTAGATAATGATATTAATGCATAACATCACAATATATCTTATTAAATAGAGTAGTATGAATTATATATCATTCATGGAACTTCCACTCATCAGTAAAGCCCGGATTTTTAGGCAATTGCCTAGATTCAAATTTTAATATACTTCAGGCAATTTAGTTTTTCTATACATAGGTAACATGTTTACGTGTAATGGAAGGTTTTTTTTCGTACCTTAGAGCCTATTTTTTCTATATTTTGGTTATTGTGCCTATTTTTGTTACCTATTCTAACTTTTATTGAGCAGACAAGGTTTATCATCTACTTCGATGACTAATTCAGCACTAGACAAAGTATTTCAATCTAACCTATAATATTTAAAGTACTTACTTTAATCAAGTTTTTGTGTACGAATTTAAAATGCCGAAAGAAAAAACGTTTTTTAGTCAAAATTTTACGTGGCAATTCAATTGTCTTTGCCATTAATCAATGGAGCTGAGGTAACGTTAGACGATATGGCTAAATATAAGAACGCCCCTGTCACATTTTGTGATGTCGAACGAAGTTTTCAACTTACAAGCAAGTTCTGACAGACCGAAGACAGTCCCTTTCCGAAAATTTCATAGAGCAATTGCTTGAAATATTTTGTGAATTAAAGTATACTACATAATTTGAATTTGCATAATAGTTAATAAAATGAGAACCCTACATTATTATTTTTCAGATTGCGTTAATTTTTGTTTAAAATGATAATTTTTTTCTAACGAAGAATAGATACGAGTACCAATATTAGAAAAAGGATTCGTTTATTTTTTTTTTTAAGAAATTTTTTACATTTAGACTGCCTAAAATCCCGCCTATTTAAGAGTAATTACCGGCCTTTATACTTGCTTATTTGGTTGTTTTTAAGAGCCTAAATATCCGGGCTTTACTCATCAGATTCCAAATGATGTGTGTATCACGAGCGTAAAGTGTCTTTGTTCCTCTTACACTATTGCAGCTGCAATTACTTTGCTCGAGTAACAAAGTATCACTTTACGCTCTTAATACAGAAATAACTATTATTTATCTATAACGTTATATAACAAGAGTTATTTTAGTATTAAGTGCGCAAAATTAGTGTTTTTTTGTTGTGCGTGAGAATGTTACTTTTAGTCGAAACAATAAAGTCATTCGAACGCGCAAAAAAAAATTTGCCCACGAAATACCAACAACATTTTTCTACAACTGTAAATAAAGGATAATATAATAATTATTGATTAATTTAAGTAAATTGAAGGAAAACAATCAACAATAATATGTATTTGATACTATTGATGTGTTGTAACTAATGAAACCTGACAACAAATAATTTGGGAGCTTGCGCGAGATACTTATTTTGCGCACTAGAATACGAATACTCATTATGCGCACTAGGGTGCAAAATACGCGTTGTCATAGTAATGTAAATGATGAAAAAATCACTATGATATTAGTGAAAAAAAAATGAACGCTTTTTGACAGTTGAGAAAAATTCTTTTTACTTCCTTGTACGAAGTAAAGGAAATATAGTAATCGAGAAAATTTCCGGTTCTCATATTTCAGTGGAAATACGCATTTTGACCATCCCTGAATTCATTTTGACTAATTTCGTCGTGTCGTCTGTACGTACGTATGTATCTCGCATAACTCAAAAATGGTAAGCCGTAGAAAGTTGAGATTTTGTATTTAGGACCGTTATAACATCTAGTTGTGCACCTCCCTTTTTGGTCATTATATAACTTCCGGAAGTGCTACTTTACTTGAATAATAGATTTTCATAAAAAACTATATTTAAATATAATCCAAAACTGTTCAAATTTGGTATATAAGACTACTATATCAATGCAAATAACATAATAGATTTTTGTTAAAATGGACTAACCGGAAGTGATACATTACATGAAGCTGCTAACAGTTGAAAAAAATGGTATTATTTTGATTTTAGCACATTAACAATTATTAAATTAGTCTTTTGTATAAGCGAGATATCTAAATTTAAAAATTATATATTTCTTGCTTTTTTTTGTAAGTTTGCTATGGATTAGAACAAAAAATAAGAAAAAAATATTTAATGTCAAATAAAATAAATAAATATATCATCACGCCTTTTACCCATTACTGGGCGTGGCACCCTGCCTAACCAGATCTCGGTAAGTGATATATTTCTTCGCGTGAAGTGCGGTTACCAGCCGTCAAATCACGGCCCCCAAAGATATTAGTGGTGGGGGGCCACAGGGGTAGATTTAATTGTTTGTCGGCTGTGGGGATCGAACCAGAGTTCTCAAGATCCACAGGCCGACTCGATACCACTGAGCCACCTATCCCATATATTTAATGTCAAATATGTGCAATTAAAAAAAATATCTATAGTTTAATACGCGTACAAGAAAGTCATCTGCTGTCCACATCATATTTTTATAACGTTTTATTACCAATATCCCAAACTTACTTTAAAGCATTAATTTTCAAATCTTTTTAAATGTCCTTTTAGTTCACAGCGCAATGAAACGAGATAAACAACATGCAATATCTCTCTCTCTCTCTCTCTCAATTATATTTACAAATAGTGGGGGACATTTTTGATAAGACATTATTATATAAATAATCAAACTTGAATGTTAGGACATAGTTGATTGCGTTCGGATTAGTGAGAAGCTTAAACGGAATTAATTTTAGTTCGAGTGTGAATTTTAACATTTAAAATGAAGACATTTTGGGTAGCAGGTGGGTTCATCCTCCTGTTATTCTACCTTCTTCAAGTGTTTGGACATGACAGGTATGCTTTTATTTTATTATTATAACAATTGTTAAAAATACAGGGTGTTTCTGTACCGCTGCACAAAACTTTAGTGACATATATAATTTGATATACAGATTAAAAAACAAAATGAATTTTTTTGAAATACGTAAAAATAATTTGCACATTACTTGAAACTAATTATTTTTGTGATAATGAAATAACTAAACATTAAACATTGAAAAAACTGTTATACAATTTTAATTAAATTAATTTTAATGTTTACATGTACGAAGTAAAGGAAGTATTGTAATCGGTTTTGAGATTTAAGCGGAAATACGCATTTTGCGCATCCCTGAATCTATTTTGACTAATTTCGTCGTGACGTCTGTACGTACGTATGTATCTCGAAAAACTCAAAAACGGTAAGCCGTAGAAAGATGAGGTATTTAGGATTGTTATAACATCTAGTTGTGCACCTCCCTTTTTGGTCATTATATAACTTCCGGAAGTGCTACTTTACTTGAATCATAGATTTTCATGAATATATTCAAATATAATCCAAAACTTTTCAAATTTGGTATATAAGACTACTATATCAATGGAAATAACATAATAGATTTTGGTTAAAATGGTCTAACCGGAAATGATACATTACATGAAGCTGCTAACAGTTTTTCTTGAAAAAAATTGTATTATTTTCATTTTAGAAATAAATGTTGCAAATAAAAGTTTTAGAGAATTAAATTCTGCGTCTATCACATTAAGAATCATTCAATTAGCCTTTTGTATAAGCGAGATATCTAAATTAAAAATTATATATTTTTTGTTTTTTTAATTATGTGCAATTAAAAAAATATCTATAGTTTAATACGCGTACAGGGAAGTCATGTGGTGTCCACATCAAATTTTTTTATTCATTATTGTAACCGATCAATCCAGTGACACGAAAATAGTTTGTTTCAAGTAATGTGCAATTGTTTTTGCGAATTTCCAATAAAATTATTTTTGTTTTATAATCAGTATATCAAATTACACATATATGTTATTAAAGTTTCGTGCAGAGGTATAGAAACAGCCTGTATAATAATATATCATCACTCCTTTCATTACTGGATGTGGCACTCTGTCGTAGCAGATCTCGGTAAGTGATAATATTCTTCACGTGAAGTGCTGTTACCAGTCGTCAAATCACGGTCACTAAAGATGCTAGTGGAGGGGGAGCCACAGGGGTAGATTTAATTTGGTCAAAATATAAATTAAAAAATATATTATCTTTTTTTTTACTTATATTATTGAATAATATTTATTTGAAATCATTTATCTTCAATGTATGTATGTATGTATACTTTTACTTGAAGTTTTAATTATTTATTTTATTTATTTATGTTACGCTGTACAACAGGAACTTAATTCCAATTACAGTACAGGGTCCGCACTCACCGAACCGCTGTGTAGTAGCTTGAGTGAGATTCGAACTCGGGATCTCCGGATTCGAATTCCGTATCGCTATCCACACCACTGTACTGACATATAAAATTATATTAAAACTATAAATCACAAATATATTGTTTCTTAAATTTAACTAATAATTTGTTTATAAATGTAAACAAATTGTTTAATTGTTTATGATTAAATATCAAAAGTATTGTTCAAAAGAAATAGCGAAATAGGGAATATTAGAAAAAATATTATTGTTAGAATAATTTCTGTTTACGGGGGATGAAAGTTACTGCTATATATACAAGGTGATGATCGCAATCTCGGATTTTAACATGTAAAATAGTTGGTAGAAGGCTGAATTACAGCAGAACAAAGGACTTTAACATGTAAAACCATATTTGTATAATTTCCTGCTTCCCTTATTACTTTAAAAAGCTTCAAATAAATTTTGTATAAAATTCTACATTCACAATCAATAAACAGAATTAATAATGTTGCATGCTTTATAACGACAGAAATTACATTGAAAATTAGTCTCAAAATAGAGGATGTCTTGCTTGGAAATGAAACAAAATTGTCAGAAGAAAAATAGTTATTTTTGTATTAAGTGCGTAAAATGAGTATTTTTATGTTGCGAGTGAGAATGTTACTTTTAGTCGAGACAATAAAAGTCATTCGAACGCGACAAAAAACAAGAATTTTACCCACGAATTACAAACAAAATTTTTTCTACAACTGTAAATAAAGAATAATACAATAATTATAGATTGATTTAAATAAATTGAAGGAAAACAATCAACAATAATATGAATTTGATACTATTGTTGTATTGTAACTAATGAAACAAATAATTTGGGAGCGTGCGTGAAATACTCATTTTGCGCACTAGAATACGAAACAGTGCGCAAAATACTCTAGGGTGCAAAATAATACGCAAAATACGCGTTGTCATGGTAATGTAAATATGAAAAAATCACATTGATATTAGTGAAAAAAATGAACACTATTTGACAGTTGTAGAAAAATATTTGTTTCTGAAATCGTCAAGAAAATGCCTACTTTCCTGACGCATTTTAGTATGGAAAGTAAGTGTTTACCTGACTCAAATAAATAAACTAAAAAACTCAAAAATTTAATAAGATCTTTATTTATTTTTATCAATAATATTAATACTAAATATACAATTGCTTAAATTACTAAAATTTATGTATGACACTGGCGAATTTGAAGCTAAAATTATTGTTGCAATCGGTAAATTACTTAGAGATTTAGTAAATAAAATAAGCAAGTAGTTTGCTGACAAATTATTTTGCTTTTTCCAATCCATGAAAATTTCATACTCTTTATCATATCGGTCGTTGGACTTGCTCGGTAATAAATTTTCAACAGCCGCAGTTGCTTAATTTAAGATTTCAGGAGGAGGACTTGAAAATACCGCCTCATACTCATTTTCATCTATATTTTCCAACATTATAAAGAAATCTTCTCTGTCAACAATATTACTTTTGACACAAATATGTTCAATAGATTTTTCACATAAGATATTGTTTTCAACAACTTTTGTTATCACCTTGGATATATAGTTTGCTGCCAATATGATTCTTACCAAAAAATTAAACATTTTGAAATATTTCTTATTAATTATATAAATATGAACGATTTCAGAAAAAATAGTATACATAATACGTCACGAAAGTGTTTTACTTGACTCAGCGAATTAAAATACTCGGCCTGACGGCCTCGTATTTCAAACAACCGCTTCGTTAAGTAAAGCATCACTTTCCTGACTTATTATGTAATATACTATTTATGATAAATTGCAGTAAAAGAAATTATCTTTTAGTACCAGTGTTGATGGCCCAGAAAAGGACCGTAGTGTTTTGTTATTATCAATTAAATGTCTTGATTGTATTTGAAATTGAATACAGAATAAACTCTGAATGATCTGAAATGAAGTGCTCAAATAAATCTGCAACTGTGGCATGGATGCAACACTGACCCATATTTTCTTTGTATTTTGAATTTTGTGTATTGAAGGGATTGGCCTGAGAGGGTTCGAAATTATTATTTCCCAAACTTTGAATAAAGGAATATTCAGGGAAGTTGTATTTTATAAATTAGATTTTATTATTATCAAGGCAGATTTATTTTAGAATGTTCCAAAGGGCCAGTGTTTTTTACAATGTTTACAGTCGAGTCGATCGGGAAGCACTTGTTCCAGATTGAGTGTTGCGTGCGGGAAGTGTCATTTTCAAGGTTACGAGTACAAAATAGTTATTTGTGATATACACATAATTTTTTCCACGATTGCATCTTCTAATTATTTAAAAAGTATACGTATTGAAAATAAATTCATTCTGCCAACTGTCAATATGACAAGTTTCTGTTTTGTTTGTATTCCTGGTAACTATTGAAATAAGCGCGCTTTTTATATCTTTTTCTCGCATTACCATTAGAAACGCGCGCATTTAACGTCTTTTTCGATTGTTCCACAGAAAACGTCAACTTTACGATGACAAATGAGAGCGTAATTGTCAACTTTTCATAGCAATCGTAGAAAAAAAATATTAATGGGGTAGGTGGCTCAGTGGTATCGAGTCGGCCTGTGGATCTTGAAATCCCTGGTTCGATCTCCACAGCCGACAAACAATTTTCACCAATTTAAATCTACCCCTGTGGCTCCCCCTCCACTAATATCTTTGTCGGTCGTGATTTAACGGCTGATAATCGCACTTCACGCGAAAATATATATATCACTTACCGAGATCTGCTACGTCGGAGTGACACATCCAGTAATGGCGTGATGATATATTTATTTATTTACATTATATGATTGTATTTTATTCTAAATATATAAAATATATTATTTTATTATTTAGTGGTCTGCCAGCCCACTATCCAAAGTTTTTGAAGACAGGGCGGTATTCAGAGTCATTCAGATCGCCCAGACAATACCAGCCAGGCACTAAAACGTAAGTATTACTTCGGTGTAACACAATCTCAACATCTATGTGCAAATTTATTTTATTAGTCGAACGATGAAATCAATATAAATTTATAAATTAAAATATTTTTTAAAGGTAATAATATACACAGGGTGTTTCTATACCTCTGCACGAAACTTTAATGACTTATATAATTTGATTTACTGATTATAGAACAAAAAGATTTTTTTTGAAATTCGCAAAAATTAGGGTATTTCATTCCTAGCGAACATTTTCAACTCAAAATGTACGAAATTATCTGCACCGGATATTCCCTCAACGATGGCTAGTACGAGGTGGAGAAGTAAAGTGGTCTGCAAGGTCACCAGATCTTGCACCAAACGATTTCTTTCCTTGGGGCCAATTAAAAAATAAAATTTATAATGATGGTAGAATGAGTGTAGAGATTAAAACGTAGAATTAGTATTGCATCGCATGAGATTCCTCCAAGCAAATAAATCATGCTATAAATTCATTTTACATATAATCGTTTAGGCTATAGTTTACAGGTAAATGGGGGTAATTTTGAACAGTTATTAAATTAAAATTCCTATTTAAACTAATGTAATTCAAAGTATTTAAAATTCATGTAATTTGTTTAAATTTAAAATGTTTCTTTTATTATAATAGACTATTACACTTCAATGCATTGCTGAAAATGTTATTTTCCCTATGTTTACTTTTAAAATAAACGCTCTAATGCATTGCTGTCAAACTTTGTAATTGTAACTATGGTAATGATATATCCCTATGTTTACTGATAAAAAAAAAACTCTCGGTATATTAACAACTTGGATATTTATTTGTCTTTTTGTTTTATTTACAACTTGAAATTCAATTACACAAATCTGTAAAATAAATATTCACCGTATCAAAATCAAAACTAAAGATTTTAATAGTTTTTTATTCAATTATTTTTCAGTTCCGGTACAAAAACATTTACAAAGACCGGAAGTCGCTCTCAACCTGGAAGTAGTAGTCATCTAGGATCTTACAGCTCCGGAAGACAGCAGAGTCCTGCTTCCTTCTCATACAGTAATGTTCAACAAAGTGGTAAGTTAATTAATACTCACTAATCACATAAAGCCCGATTTTCAAAATACCGGATGTCCTATAAGTTTTGCCATAAATTTCAGACGCTATTAAAACAGTCATAAGAATAAATTGTAAGTTGACATGGAAACAAATATTTTAATTTAATTTTAAAAGCCTTATTTTTTTTAGTTATTTATGTCAAAATGAATTAGAAACCCGAAAAAATATCTACAGATGGTGACCGCGGCACCGGAATATAAGACTTTAACATGTGAAATTATATTTTTATAATGTCCTGCTTCCCTTATTATTATTTTAGAAAAAAAGCTTCAAGTAAATGTTGTATAAAATTCTACATACACAATCAATAAACAGAATTAATAATGTTGCATGCTTTATAACGACAGAAATTACATTGAAAATTAGTTTCAAAATAGGGGTAGCCTTGCTTGGAAATGAAACAAAATTAATTTCTATCTGTCAGTAGAAAAATATTCCTTGTTTCATGAATGTATTGCCGGTAGTTATTTATTAGTCTAGAACTTAAGTGAATTATAAGAAATAATGGTGGATAATTAGTGAATGAATGAAAAACTTTTTTCAGAGTTGGAATATTAGTGCGGTACGCTGTTATTTAATTATGAATTTTCAGACTCTAACTAATTAATACAATTCTATGGTACACCGAAAATATATTACATATTTTTGGCCATTTGACTGATTTGAATGATGAAAACAATAGTTATTTATGTAATCAGTTATAAAAAGGTTGATATTGTTTGACGAACATAATATTTGCAAAAACGAGCGAAGTAAGTTTTGCAATTATGTGAGTCAAACATCACGTTTTCATAACGTATTTTATCTAATTCCGCTAAAATAATGTTTAAAGTACATAAAATTCTAGGTTTATGACAGTTCAGTATATTTCAAAATCAATCAATTTACCAAAGCGTTGCCGTGAAAATAAATGAATAAAATGTTTAAATTTAAAGCTTATGTCATCATTGAAAATGAGTTCTGAATCCGAGACAGACCTTCCTTCTGATATCGAAGAATCTGCTAATTTGCCCGTCAACTGTTTCATACCAGAACAATTATTAAATGTATATAAATCCTAAACATTTTAATAAACAGTTTTTTCCGTTATTTGCATTTTGAGAAAGTTCAAACTGTCAACATTCATTACGTAACTAGTTATGTAAAGAATTCTTTACATAACTCTTCAATGACAGTTGACATTTCATAACCTCAAAAATTCATGTAAAACAGGACTTTTCATAACGGAATTAAGTAAAATACTTTTTTTTTTAAATTGAAACAAAATATTAACATTATGGTAACCAAGACATCAACAGAAAATCATTTTTTTCAATACTAGTACTGAAAAATAATTACTTTTCGGTGCTACTACTAACATATAATCTTCCGAATTGCGTTTTAGAAACGCGATTAATTTTGAAACACGGCTGATATCTATATTCTTGCGAACTATTAAAACTGCCTTCACCATGGAATATTTTGACCATAGTGTTGAAGCTTTATAGGTTTTACCTAATGCTGAGAAATACGTTAGCAGAATATTTTCAGACACTTTCTTCATTTTTCCTTGTATGCACCAATCTTGGAATTTTTTATATTAATTTTCGTACGTCTCTCGCGATTTTGAAGGCAATAAATTTATAGTTGCTGCGTTAGCTTTCTTCACTGTTTTCGTGCATAATTTTGTTAATAATTTTCTTAGTTAAATAACAATTTTTATACTATTACATAAAGCGCATGTCAAAATAGTTATTTGTGTATTAAGAGCGGAAAGTGATTCTTTGTTACTCGCGCACGGTAATTGCGAGAGCTATAATAGTGTAAGAGGAACAAAGACACTTTACGCTCGTGATACACACATAGTTTTTTCTACGATTGCATCTTAAAATTATTAAAAAAAGTATACGAACTGAAAATAAATTTTTAAGTTAAATTTATGACAGAAAAATTCGGATGACGCCTGGATTCGAACCAGGGACCCTCCGCTTGCCGGGCAGAGATGCTAATCGCTACACCACGTCACCTGTGTCCGACGTATGGCATCAACCGAATTCTTCTGTCATAGTGTATAACGTAGCATCGATCCCAAAGAATTTTTCTGTCATAAATTTAACTTTAAGATTATCTTCATTACTGTACGTTCAGTCGAAGGCATATGATAAAAAATCAGTTCGTGGTATGATTCCCTATAAATCAGAACTATGTCGCTGTAGACGAAACCCGTTGTCAATGCCTATCATAGATATAGGAGTCTTTGAGATCGATGCTACGTTAGACACTATGACAGAAGAATTCGGTTGATGCCATACGTCGGACACAGGTGACGTGGTGTAGCGGTTAGCATCTCTGCCCGGCACGCGAAGGGTCCCTGGTTCGAATCCAGGCGTCATCCGAATTTTTCTGTCATAAATTTAAATTTAAAATTATCTTCATTACTGTACGTTCAGTCGAAGGCATATGATAAAAAATCTGAAAATAAATTTGTTCTGTCAGCTGTCAATATGACAAGTTTCTGTTTTGTTTGTATCCCTGGTAACTATTGAAATAAGCGCGCATTTAATATCTTTTTCGCGCGTTGTCATTGGAGCCGCGCAAAAATAGTTATTTTTGATTCTAGATTGCGAAATGTTACTTTTGCATTCGAGAATGCAAAAGCATTTCGCAATCGAGTATCAAACAACATTTTTCGAAAATTATGTCCCAAAATTAGTAATAATGTAATGAGAAAATGTTGACGTTTAGGATGAATTAATGTGACATCTAATGTCTCCATGACAACAATGTATGTAATATAATTGCCATCAAATCTGGTATTCTCTGACCAGCAATTGACAGCTGGTTGGTAATAGAAACCAAACAAACGTTCTATTTTTTTCCTGCGATTTATTGGGATTCGCATTGCATTTCTCAAGAAACTATTCCACTACACCAGTTAGCTTCCTCAAGCGGGAAAATATGAATCATTGCCCGATAGTTACCAGGGATACAAACAAAACAGAAACTTGTCATATTAACAGTTGACAGAACGAATTTATTTTCAATACGTATACGTTTTTTTTAATAATTTAAGATGCAATCGTAGAAAAAATCACTTTACGCTTTAATACACAAATAACTATTTCGATGTTGCATTTTTTGCGTGTCTCAAAAGATGCTTACATAGATTATGTAATTTATATTGCTAAATACACCACACTCACATAATTACAAAATTATGTAAGCCTAAAACTTTGTCTTTGAAGACTATTTTAGTATTTGTGTAAACTGTTGAACATAGCAAAGTAATTAATTTAATTTTTCCTATTTTAGCATTTTATTTCTTTATACCAATTACACAAAATTACTTAACAACCAAATTTTGAGATGTTTCACTTTTGTTACAAATGCACGATATTATTGTCATTTATGTCAATTTTACACTTTATTTATATAAAAATATTGAAGTTTTTCACAAATACCAACCTATTTTATTGTTAATAAATAAAAATAAATAAATATATCATCACACCTTTTACTCATTACTGGGTGTGGCACTCTGCCTAAACAGATCTCGGTAAGTGATATATTTATTCGCGTGAAGTGCAGTTACCAGCCGTCAAATCACGGTCCCCAAAGATATTAGTGGAGGGAAAGCCACAGGGGTAGATTTAAATTGTTTGTCGGCTGTGGGGATCGAAGCAGCGTTCTCAAGATCCACAGGCTGACTCGATACCATTGAGCCACCTACCCCATTAATATAATTATATGCATAAAAATCATGTTTTGTACTCGTAACCAGTTCCCGCACGCAACACTCAATCTGGAACAATTGCTTTCCGATCGACTCGACTGTAAAAATTGCAAAAAACACTGACTCTTTAAAACATTCTAAAATAAATCTGTCTTGATAATAACCAAATCTAATTTATAAAATACAACTTCCCTGAATTTTTCTTTATTCAAAGTTTGAGAAATAATAATTTCGAATCCTCTCAGGCCAATCCCTTCAATACACACAATTCAAAATACAAAGAAAATATGGGTTAGTGTTGCACCCATGCCACAGTTGCAGATTTATTTGAGCACTTCATTTCAGATCATTCAGAGTTTATTCTGTACTCAATTTAAAATACGATCAAGACATTTAATTGATAATAACAAAATACTACGGTCCTTTTCGGGACCATCAACACTTTTACAAACTTTTACTGCAATTTATCATAAAAATTATTTTTCTACAACTGTCAAAAAAATGTAAATTTTTTTCAGTAGTAGCAATACACGAAGTACGTGATTTTATCATCATTTACATTACCATGACAACGCGTATTTTGCGCATTATTTTGCACCCTAGAATAATTTGCGCACTGTTTCGCATTCTAGTGCGCAAAATGATTATCTCGCGCACGCTCCCAAATTATTTGTTGTCAGGTTTCATTAGTTACAACACATCAATAGTATCAAATTCATATTATTGTTGATTGTGTTCCTTCAATTTACTTAAATACATCAATAATTATTGTATTATTCTTTAATTACAGTTCTAGAAAAAATGTTGTTTGTATTTCGCGGACAAAATTCTTGTTTTTTGGCGCGTTCGAATGACTTTTTTTGTCTCGAGTAAAAGTAACATTCTCATGCGAAGAGCACCCTCGATACCACTGAGCCACCTACCCCATATTGTTAATAATAGACCTTTTAAATTCAACCTCTGACGAAATTTCAATTTTAACATCTAAATTGCACGAAAAAATATAAAATATAATTTAAGAAACCGCAGTAACTTGTGATACTGTCATTCGGTGGTTGATAGCGCAAAATACGATATAGTAGTTTGTGGTCAACCAAACAATGCAATTAATTAATTCATTACATGCGGATGTTGAGATAAAGCGATGTATTATTTCCGGAATGTGTGGTTTCTTATCAATTTTGTTTTGTATTTTTTTTATATTTGTTAGCAATTATGTTGAATGATAAGTACTTGTGAATTATGATACAAAAGTGTCAAAGTCGAATAATTAAAAGCTTTTGAATTAATTAGTTTAATTTGAACCGTTTAATTTTATAGAAAAATTTATATATATATATATATATACAGGGTGTAAACAGGCGAAACCAACCACCGCCTATATTTTCTTTATTATTATAGTTACAAAAAAATATTATAAAGCAAAGTTGTAGAAGTCAAAGAGGGACATCTGGTTAAAGAATAAAATAATTTTTTAAACCAGTGGTTTTCAAGTAACAACACTAAGTTATATTTTTCAAATGGGATTATACGTATTTTTTAGGCCTATTCGATAGAGTACTTTTTCTGAATTCAACCATGTGACCATTCTATATCCTCACATAATAAAAATATTGAGAAAAATTCACTTGAAATTTAAATAATTTTTTATTTTTCATATTAATGTCTAGTAAGCTATGGATGAAAAACAAGTGATAAATTACAGTTAAAAAAATAATAATTACAAAATACTCCTTATAAATAATGTTCTATTTGATATCCATTCTTTTCTAAACATAACAATTTACAACAATTATTACAGCAGTTAAATTTTGTTCTTTTGTTTTTGTTTTTCATCCATAGCTTACTGCACATTAATATTAAAAATAAAAAAATATTTAAATTTCAAATATACTATTTTATGACACATATAGATATTTTTTATAAAATCAGGTTTACATGATACGACTACCAACTTTAATTTTTCAAATGGGAACCTAGAATTATTTTATTAAAATAAAACCGCCATTTTTTTCTCTTTTCAACGATGTATTACTTGTCATAAATAAATATATCACGCCTTTTACCCATTACTGGGTGTGGCACTCTGCCTAAGCAGATCTCGATAAGTGATATATTTCTTCGCGTGAAGAGCGGTTACCAGCAGTCAAATCACGGCCTTCAAAGATATTAGTGGAGGGGGAGCCACAGGGGTAGATTTAAATTGATGAAAATTGTTTGTCTTCTGTGGGAATCGAACCAGGGTTCTCAAGATCCACAGACCGACTCGATACCACTGAGTCACCTACCCCATAATGTATTTATAACAAAATTAAACTATAATGGACATAATAAATACATATTCTAGTCTAGAGCATATGCTCAAACACATCTCTATTGTTCGCTAAGCAAAACCCAAGTCTTTCGTAAAAATTACGGCGCATATTTGATAGCTGCCGGGCTGTACTATTCCTGCATTCCTCTGCAATTCTTTGTTTTAGATAATCCACATTTGGGTGTATCCTTTACTTTTATTTTTTAAATGGCCCCACAGAAAGAAGTCATTAGGGAACAAATCTGGTGATCGAGCTCGCAATTTTATCTGTCACAAGGTCAAAGTTGATGTTTTGACACATAAAACGTTAAGCATTTATTTATTTGTTTGTTCAATTCCATGGCTATCAATATTTTTAACGTAATTTTCGAAATTTTCTTATTTAATTTCTGTCGTTACAAAGCACGTAAAAGTAATTGATTTAGATGCAGAATTTGATGCCCTAAAACTTTTATTTGACGCGTTTTAGCTTAAAATAATTAGGGAAGCAGGAAATTGTAAAAAACTGATTTCCCATGTTAAAGTCCTATGATCGGCTGAGCGAGTCACCACTCTGTATATACAGGGTGATTCTGGGAAGACGAACCCTCCCCCTTATCTTTTTTATTATAAGAAATAGAAAAGTTTTCTTCATATGGAAGTTTTAGTATATTAAATATACTATTTTATGACACTTATAAAAAATTTTTTATAAAGTCAGGTTTACATGATACGACTACCAACTTTAATTTTTCAAATGGTAACCTAGAATTATTTTATTAAAATAAAAACCGCCATTTTTTTCTCTTTTCAACGATGTATTACTTGTCATAAATGTATATTAAAAAAATCGAGATAAATAAGATAATTGAGAAATATCAGAAATTATTTTTAATCAACTATTCTAGGAAATTAAACAAAATGTAACAACGTCAAATGAATGACAAAACATGTGAAACAAGTAACAAATAAATATCTGCATTGTTGTCATTCAATACCTTGTTACATTTTGTTTAATTACAAACAAAAAAATCTGATGTGGACACCACATGACTTCCTTGTACGCGTATTAAGCTATAGATATTTTTTTAATTGCACATATTTGAAATAAAATCTATTATTTTTTATTTTTTGTTCTAATCCATAGCAAACTTAATTTAAAAAAAACAAAACAAAAAATATATAATATTTAAATTTAGATATCTCGCTTATGCAACAGGCTAATTTAAAAATTATTAATGTGCTAGACGCATAATTTAATTCACTAAATTTTAATTTGTAGCATTTATTTTTAAAATTAAAATAATACCATTTTTTTCAAGGAAAACTGTTAGCAGCTTCATGCAATGTGCCACTTCCGGTTAGTCTATTTTAACCAAAATCTATTATGTTGTTTCCATTGATATAGTAGTCTTATATAACAAATTTGGAAAATTTTAAATTATATTTGAATATAGTTTTTCATGAAAATCTATTATAGACTTCAAGTAAAGTACCTCTTTCGGAAGTTATATAATGACCAAAAAGGGAGGTGCATAACTAGATGTTATAACAGTCCTAAAAATAAAATTTCAATTTTCTACGGCTAACCGTTTTTGAGTTATGCGAGATACATACGTACGTACGTACAGACGTCACGACGAAATTAGTCAAAATGGACTCAGGGAGGGCCAAAATGCGTATTTCCACTGAAATCTGAGAACCGAAAATTTTCGCGATTACAATACATTCTTTACTTCGTACAAGGAAGTAAAAAGTTAAAAAACTGTTAAATTAAATCATCGTTTAGATGTTTTATTCAATCCAGTGCTTAAAATACATTTAATATTTCTTCAACAGGATGTTCTTCCAACCCAAGGCCTCCAATGAACTCCCACATACGTTGCAGTACACTCTCATGCAACGCAACATGTCTTTCTGGATACAAATTCCCAGATGGCCAAACGCGAATCACTCTGATCTGTCAAAGTGGTTCTTGGAACATCCAGAAGCCTCAATGGATGGGAGTTTCAGTTGGAAGTTCCGTTGACATTATTCCAGCCGCTTGCGAACCTATTTGTGAACCTAACTGTGAAAATAATGGGATTTGTTACGAACCTAACCGTTGTAACTGCCCAGATAATTTTAGTGGATTGCGATGTGAAAATTCTCGAAGACCATGCTTGAACTATCCGCCATTGCCTATGAATGCGAGACGAACATGCAGGTACATTATTTTATCTACACTTATTAAATAATGTATTCATTACTTATGAAATTTATGATAAGTAATACTAATCATTATTGACAGTGTTAAGTAATAATTAATTACTCCACACTTCACGACCAATCACACGTCTGAATTTTCATTACTTAACACTTTAATAGCCAATCAAAAAATAACGATAATTGCCGCGCGTTAAGTATGCTATGAAACAGTGAAGCGCGCTATTGTTAATTACCTGTCAAAATTAGTTTAAAACGTTTTTGTTTACAATAATACTACAATTTGTGTGAGAATTCACCACACGTCACTGTCAACCAATAGGATCACGAATTTGTTTGAAAATGAACCAATGAAATGTACATTTCGTCGGAAATTCATCGCTGGTGCAATTGTTAACGGAAATACCACTGTTAATAATATCCTTGGTTACGAATAAAATAAATGATACTTTCAATATTTTCATAAACGTCAATTCTACATTTTTTCAGTGTACATTTAATATTCAAAATTTTCATCACTGTAATACCTAATTAATAATGTGCAAATAAATACCTAACTATTCTTGTTAATTAACTCTTGTTTGATAAATTCTCAAGCCGAATACAACTCGTAGTATGAAAATTGACAGATAATATTTTGACATAAATATACATTCGTTGTTATGGAAACAGGAAACACAACTCGTGCTTCGCACTCGTTATGTTTCCATTTCCATAACTACTCATAATTTATGTCAAAATATTTTCAGCAATTTTCATACTACTTGTTATATTATATATGATTATACATGTGAGTTATGGATTCTGAAAGCAAACAAAGTGAAATTTGTACTCCACCAGATATTGTAGAAGCCGCACACAAACGTTTCTTAAATTTACTGCCCGAAAAATCAAAAAAGAAGTATGAAAAAGTTTATAAAGCTTTTATGGATTAACGAATACGCAAAAATGTAAATTCCTTTTCGGAAAATGTTCTTATAGTCTATTTTGGCGAACCTTCTGATAAATATAAATCATCGTCATTATGGGCTACTTATTCCATGTTAAGTAGTGTTATTATTTATTAAATAAAAACAAAAAATTTAAGCAATCTGACTTATTCATAATGTAACATAAAAAAAATAATTGTAAAATCTTATTTTATAATAACATATAGTCGTAGATAAAGTATAGTATTCTATTCGCAAGTAATAGCTATTACTTACTCATTGAATAATATACTATTTTCGCATCAGTTTTAAGATTTTAAAATTATTTTTCCTATACCGGATGTCTACTTTTTTTTTGTTATATAGGAAATTCAATGGTAAAATTTTCTTTACGCCATAAATTTTTCCCTATTAATTTTAGAGCAAAAGTTTAAATACAAAAGTTGTTCAGAATTAAAAACTGCGTCCAACGAGCCCTTATTTATTGATATACGACAATCTTGTCACGAGATACAGGTAAATTAAAATATCCATCTTTAAGCTGTTTACAGAGTGCCATAAAAAATAATAGTTATTTGTATCACTAGTCCAGAAACTACTATTTTGCGAGTGCATGTATATTTTGAATGGACGAGCCACAGGCGAGGCGTTTAAATACGAGCACTCGGAAAATAGTTTCTGGACGTGTAATACACAAGATTTTTCGCGCCGACGTTTTTGTAAATTTAATAAAAAAGTTTAATTTATTACTCACATTCTAAATGTCAGGGAATTTTTTTATGTTGGTAACATCACAATATTTGATCGTCGTATATCAATAAATAAAGGCTCGTTGGACGCAGTTTTTAATTCTGAACAACTTTTGTATTTAAACTTTTGCTCTAAAATTAATAGGGAAAATTTATGGCGTAATGAAAATTTTACCAATGAATTTCCTATATAACAAAAAAAAAGTAGACACCCGGTATATAACGCATATATAAAGCCAATTTTGTGTTGGCACAAAATTCGATTTTGTACAACTGTTTTAGGACCTTTTTTATTTGTGAAGATGTCGTACTGTCAAACAGATACTTCATTTTAGCTGTCATTGCTCATATTATTATTATTAGAATTTACTTCTTTTATGATAAAATAAGAATATGAAACAATAAAACACTTCTCGTTTTATTTAAATTTAAAGGTAGTTATTTTTAGAATAATATTGATAATATTATGAAATTCTAACCTAACTTATAAATGTCAAATCCATTTAAATTTCAAATGTTTTTCATGTGACAGTGTTACCAGTTCAGTTGTCATTGCTTATATAACTTGTTTTATGATAAAATAAGAACATCAAACAATGAAACACTTTTCTTTTTATTTAATTTTAAAGCCATTTATTTTTAGAATAATATTATAAAACTCTAATTTAACTTATAAATGACAAAATAATTTAAATTTCAAATGTGTCTTCATCTGTCAGTGTAACTAACCTGGAAAATTATATTTCTTTTTGAAAACACTAAAAACAAAATTAGAACATATCAGTGTCCATTGTCCAACTAGTAAGCTTTTTACACAATGGCTGGTAGTACAAGCTCTGTTTTTGGGTGTTCTAAGAGCACGGTTTTAACATGTTAGAAATAGCTAAAACACCCAAATACACTGCTCTTAAAACAGGCAAAAACAGAGCTTGTGCTACCAGCCATTGTTATTATGTTAAATTTTACTCTTCAAACTTGATCAAGTTCTTAAAATTGACAAATTGAAAACTGGCTTGTCTCTTTAAATAATAATTAATGTTTGCATATTATGTGTGAATTTCAGCACGACACATTGTACAGTAACGTGTTTGAAAGGACATACGTTTCCTGATGGTTCCGCCATTGCTAATTTGAAATGCACTGAAGGCAATTGGTTACCGAATCGAGGAGATTGGAAATATGTACCAGACTGTCAACCCAACTGTCATCCACCGTGTCAAAATGGCGGAAATTGTTTATCACTTAACACCTGTCAATGTCCACAGGACTTCCGAGGACCGCAGTGTCAATATCGTAAGTTTTCGATTTTGGATTACTTTTTTTAACGATCCTTGCAGAAAGTTCTTCGCTAGAGAAAGAAAATAAAACCTTGTCAACATGTAATGTTCTTTAGCACCATTGGAAACCAGTACGGTAAATCACATGTTGACAATCTTTAGCTTCATACGTTTTAGTCACGACTTCAATATAACAACTGACATATTAAATACGGGGTGAAGTTGGCTTCCTGCATCTGTAATTTTTATTATTTTTACAAAATTTCTAATGCCTATGGCACACTGGTCGAAGAGCGTCCATGAAACAACAGAACGCACCCGTCATCGACGAAAATTAGAGGCTCCTCTATTTCCATCGAAGAGCTCATCGATAAAATGAACGTATGTCGTTTCACTCGTATCTTTTGTGTCTCATTTCACGTTAGCATATTTTTGAAATTTAGTTTTTCTTTCTCAAGCTTTTATTGTTTGTCAATGACGAGTGCGTTCTGTTGTTTCATCGAAGAGCTCTTTGATGCTCATCGACAGTGTGCCATAGGCATAAGTAATAATAATAAAATGATTTTCAAAAAGGTAAAGTTTTTCAGTATATAGAAATTTTATGGTGAAAATAATTACCAAAATGTGCGAGATTTATGATAAGAAGTGAGATTGATATATTTTTGAGATCATACCTAGATATGAATTAAACTTTAACGTTTTAGTTTTGGGGCTATGATATTTCGGTTGCGTTCATTCATCCTACAAACGAGAATCAGACAATAAAAATACAGAAAACTGACTAAATTTGTAGTAAACTAGATGAAAAAATGATTTCCTTTTTGATTGGTGTCATTATAAACACTGTAAATTCGAGAAAAATAATCTGCGAAAACAAATTAACGACTTATGTTTGGTTCCCGGTATATAAACTTGCATTAATTATTTTGTATTTTGTTTTTTTATTAATATATTTTGTGTAAACAGGTGTGGATGCATGCAACGCACGCCGACTGGGCTTCAACGGAGCATATAACTGCTCAGGAGATTCCGATACATTCCATTGTACACTCAGATGCCCAGATGGCATTAAACTCGAATTTGCACCGGCGAATTTATACACTTGCAAATATTCTACCGGAATATTCGAGCCTCAAAACGTTCCACAATGTTTATATTCAGAGAACTTTGAAATTATCCCCATGGAAACAGGGAAGGAGTTTTCTTCTGACCGGAATATGTCATATCTTAGATCTCTTGATAAACATCGAGATATACCAAAATGGCAAGCCAGTAACTTGTACAATACAGATGGACTCGATTCTGGCATCAATTTAAGCAACGCTTCAAATTTAGGGTAAGTATTGTTACATATAGTGTGGTGACCGGGGCGCTGGAACATAATTACTAACATGTAATAGTTATTTACGTAACCAGTTATGAAAAGGTTGATATTGTTTGACGAACATAATATTTGCCAACACGAGCGAAGCGAGTTTTGCAAATTATGTGAGTCAAACAATATCACGTTGTCATAACGTATTTTATTTAATTCCGCTAAAATAATGTTTAAAATACATAAAATTCTAGGTTTATGACAGCTCAGTATATTTCAAAATTTACCAAAGCGTTGCCGTGAAAATAAATGAATAAAATGTTTAAAATTAAAGCTTATGTCATGATTGAAAATGAGTTCTGAATCCGAGACAGACCTTCCTTCTGATATCGTAGAATCGGCTAATTTACCCGTCAACTGTTTCATACCAGAACAATTATTAAATGTATGTAAATCCTAAACATTTTAATAAATAGTTTTTCCATTATTTGCATTTTGAGAAAGTTCAAACTGTCAACATTCATTACGTAACTAGTTATGTAAACAATTCTTTACATAACTCTTGAAAGACAGTTGATATTTCATAACCTCAAAAATTCATGTAAAACAGGACTTTTCATAACGGAATTAAGTAAATAACTATTACATGCAGGGATGATGAGACATGCCGTAAGTTTATTTACCTAATTCCGTTATGAAAAGTCCTGGTTTACATAAATTTTGGAAGTTATGAAATGTCAATTGTTTCATAACTGTCATTCAAGAGTTATACCGGGTGGTGCTCGGTGAGTGCGAACATAGGAATTTAACATGGGATATTAGTTTTATGCAATTTCCTGCTCTCCTGTACATTTTACGGAAAAAACTGTAGAGGGAAGATTTGTTCAGAATTAAAAGTTACCCATGAAACTGTTTTTACATGTTTTATTAAGTTTTTGGTTTAGCCGTAACATTAAAAATAAATTTCGAAATTTCTGTTACTTTGTAGCAATAGCCATGACTTTTCTTTTATTTTTATGACAAATGCGTTAAATGTCAATTTTTGATGTTTATTAAAGTTAATCTTATAATTTAAATTAAATCTTTGTGTAAGCTATAAAATGAATGTTTATTCAAACGAAGAACGTGTCTTCATTATTAAAAATTATTATGGAGGAAATAGTTATAGGAGGGTGCGGGATTTATTTTCAATTAAATATGAAGATAAACCAATTCCAAGTGTATCAACAATTTCAAAACTGGTTACAAAATTTGAGAGTACAGCTAGTGTAGCTGTGACCGATGGTAATGAAGGCAATAATAATAATAACAGAATACGTCATAACGAAGTGAATGAAGAATTGGTATTGGCTATGATATCTCAAAATTCAAGGTACAGCATAAGACATATTGCTTCTGAATGTGGTTTGCATCATTCAACAGTTCTGAGAATTTGAAAAACACATGGATATAAATCTTACAAATTTCAAACACATCAAGAACTTCTTTTGGCTGATTTTGAAACTAGAAGTACATTTTGTGAAATTATGCAAGAAAAGGCAAATCGGGACCAGCACTTTATTTCGTCGATTTGTTTTACAGATGAATGTACATTTACTTTAAATAATGAACCAAATGTTCAGAATACTCGTATGTGGACCACAGAAAATCATCATTTAACTGTGTGTACAGGTACCCAATATCCTGAGAAAATTAATATTTGGGTTGGAATTTTTAAGAACAGGATTATACCATTTGAAATTATGGGAAATTTAAATTCTGATATGTATTTAGAACTTCTGCAAAATCATATAGGTCCTGCATTGGATGAGGCAGCTGCAGTAGATGAGGATATTTGGTTCCAGCAGGATGGGTGCCCGGCTCATTATGGAATAAATGTGCGGGAATATTTAGATTTGGTTTTTCCTAATCGGTGGATTGGTCGTGGTGGTGGAATAAATTGGCCTGCAAGATCTCCGGACCTAGCTCCTTGCGATTTTTTTTTGTGGGGGCATTTTAAAAGTAAAATTTACTCTAAACACTACGAAAATTTAGATTTACTAAGACAAGCTATATTCGAAGAATGTGATAATATTACTGACAGGCAATTAGCCAATGTTAGAACTTCGTTTTACAATAGACTTGGTTATTGTCTTGCTGAAAATGGTGGCTTGTTTGAACATTTATTGTAATTTCTTTATTTTTTTATGTAGGTATATTAAATAATATTGTTACAATTATTACTTATTATTTCACATTAAATTATTGTAATTTAAAATTTTTAAAAAAAATTGAAATTGTTGATAAACTTGAAACTGATTTATTATTAAATATGAAAATAAAACTTTGTTCAAAGAATAAAAAATGTGATTTTTTTGATTTAATTTAAATTATAAGATTAACTTTAATAAACATAAAAAATTGACATTTAACGCATTTGTCATAAAAATAAAAGAAAAGTCATGGCTATTACTACAAAGTAACAGAAATTTCGAAATTTATTTTTAATGTTACGGCTAAACCAAAAACTTAATAAAACATGTAAAAACAGTTTCATGGGTAACTTTTAATTCTGAACAAATCTTCCCTCTACAGTTTTTTCCGTAAAATGCACAGGAGAGCAGGAAATTGCATAAAACTAATATCCCATGTTAAATTCCTATGTTCGCACTCACCGAGCACCACCCGGTATAAGGAATTCTTTACATAACTAGTTACGTAATGAATGTTGACAGTTTGAACTTTCTCAAAATGCAAATAACAGAAAAAACTGTTTATTAAAATGTTTAGGATTTATATACATTTAATATTTGTTCTCGTATAAACAGTTGACAGGCAAATTAGCAGATTCTTCGATATCAGAAGAAAGGTCTGTCTCGGATTCAGAACTCATTTTCAATGATGATATAAGCTTAAATTTAAACATTTTATTCATTTATTTTCATGGCAACGCTTTGGTAAATTTTGAAATATACTGAGCTGTCATAAACCTAGAATTTTATGTATTTTAAACATTATTTTAGCGGAATTAGATAAAATTTTGTACGTAATACGTTATGAAAACGTGATATTGTTTGACTCACATAATTTGCAAAACTCGCTTCGATCGCTTTGGCAAATATTATGTTCGTCAAATAATATCAACCTTTTCATAACTGGTTACATAGATAACTATTATGGGCATTTGAATAGTAAAGAACTGTTTATTTGGCTCTGTTTCTACGGGTTACGAGACTTTTAACGGGCTAGACCGTGTAAAGATTATAACGGGCTGTTGACATTGGATATCATGACAATATATCTAATTTTAAACGTTTGATTTTTTGATTAAACAAAATCTGTCAGATTTTCGAAGTCTACCTTGATTGAACATTTTAGTTATTGCGTTATATTATTGCAATTAATTTTATTAAATATACATATATTGCGATTTAAATGCCCATAAAACATTGTACAATGCTCGACCGTTACCTGAAATTTACAGGCTCACACAGATAACAGGCGAGCGCCTTATTCTACAACTGTCAAAAAAGAACGGTCCTTTTCAGGACCATCAACACTTTTACAAAAAGATAATTTCTTTTTCTGCAATTTATCATAAAAATTATTTTTCTACAACTGTCAAATAATGTTCATTGTTTTCACTAATATCAATACGCGAAGTACGTGATTTTTTCATCATTTACATTACTATGACAACGAGCATTTTGCGCATTATTTTGCACCCTAGTGTGCAAAATAAATATTCGTATTCTAGTGCGCAAAATTAGTATCTCGCGAACGCTCCCAAATTATTTGTTGTCAGGTTTCATTAGTTACAACACATCAATAGTATCAAATTCATATTATTGTTGATGTTGTCCTTCAATTTACTGAAATCAATCAATAATTAGTGTATTATTCTTTATTTACAGTTGTAGAAAAAATTTTGTTTGTATTTCGTGGGCAAAATTATTGTTTTCTGGCGCGTTCGAATGACTTTTTTAGGTAACATTCTCACCCGCAACAAAAAAAAAAACACTCATATTACGCACTTAATACAAAAATAACTATTTTTTGCTCGCCTGTAAATATCTGTATAACGGTCTTACAATGTAAATAACTATTAATTATTTGTTGACAGAAATTAACAATTAGGCACATAAATTTTAATATAACCTCAAAATCTGAACAATTACATAAACGCCAATAAGATCACCAACCACAACATTTCATATACAAATTGTCCTAAATGGACGATCCGTTTTTGTTATTTATAAAATTGATATACAGTATGTTTGAATTATTCATTGACAGAAATTACCAATTAGGAACCATATATATACTTGTAATATATTACTGATGCCGTATACCAGCAATGTTATCTAAACGGAAAAGGAAAGAGAGTGAGATATATGCTATCTTACCTTTATTTATACTTGTTTCAAAATGCGCATGCCCGTAATACTGGAATACTATTGGCTAATAACGAAGTGGGAGAGACATTGCAAATATGGCGAGCTCTCTTCGTCACCTTGTGTGAATTTGAATTAGTCTGTTTGCTACATTTGTTTGTGTAAAGACTATCTTCTTCGTTATTATTATGCCACTCAGTTGTTATTTGTGCTTTTCAAAATCTCCTCAAGTTAGTTGAGATGATTAAAGGATTTCATAATCGGAATTTTAAATATTTTTATTTACATGTGAATGATTTTGTTCACAGTTTTCCTAAAAACAAGGAAATATGTGACCTGTGGATAAAAATATGAAATAATAATTTAATATGTACTACTTTATTAGTCGATATGACCTTTAATTGATAAAATATATAATTTTCAATTAATTTAAAATATGGCGCTAGATTTGAACATGCTAGAAATTGACGTCAGCCAATCGTACTCCAGTATTACGAGCATTAGCATTTTGAAGCAAGTATGGAAAAAAGATAAAATAGCATATATCTCACTCTCTTTCCCTTTTCGCTTTTGGACCCAGTGTCAGCAATATATTACTAATAGATATATGATATATGCATAAACGTCAATAAGATCACCAACCACAGCATTTCACACATAAAATGTCCTAAATTGACGATCCGTTTAGTTATTTATAAAGTTGGGTAAAACTCGACTTGAGGGCTAAATCTGAAGTTGGCTGCGGAACAAGTTGCTTCTGGCTTGAATTCAGGAGTACCAACTTAACGTCAAAAGCCGGGCAATTTGAAATTCGAAGTATATTTCGTTAGTTTGGTTAGTTTTTGAAACCATGTACTCGAATTTTATTACAAACAAAATTTCGTTTCGTTAGTAAAAAAACACCCCTAACCATGCCAAACATAGTACAGAACGCATTTTTATGATAAATATTCTTCGCATTTCAAATTGTCCGGCTTTTGACGTTAAGTTGGTACTCCTGAATTGAAGCCAGAAGCGGCTTGTTCCGCAGCCAACTTCAGGTTTAGCCCCCAAGTCGAGTTTAACCTAAAATTGATATACATCATGTTTGAATTATTTGTTGACAGAAATTACCAATTAGGAAGCGGTAGTAAAGAACATCAGTTCGTAACACTCCAAGAAAAGCTTCCACAAGTGGGTAACTGTTTCACATGGGGAGGAAGCCATTTCAAAACCTTCGAAGGTGAAACATATTCCGCAAGTATGGACTGCGCACACACTTTAGTCCGCGACGCATTGGACAACACTTTTAGCATTGTTATCGCGAACAGTGAAGAATGTAAAACACAAAGTAGCCAACAGAACTGCCACAGAAACATACACATTTACCTTCAAGATAAAGAATATACTTTAACACAATCAGAACCGACGGTTCCTGCGCTGTTTGGACCTGGAGGGAAGCGTCTACCGCTTCCAGGACAAGTTCCTGGAATTCGTGGGGTAATGCAGGGACACCATGTCGTTTTAACTCTAGATGCAGTTGGTGTTACTATTAAATGGGATACTAAGAACTTAATACAGGTAAATAAACACACACAAAAATACAGATAATATATAGAAATCTTAAGAATCGTAAGAGATTTTATGTTGGTATATTGTCCGTCAGTATGGTGGTATGGATAGCGATATGGAATTCGAATCTGGAGATCCCGAGTTCGAATCGCACTCAAACTAAATATTATATAAACTAGTACACTGCGGCTCGGTGAGTGCAGACCCTGTACTGTAATTGGGCTTAAGTTCCTGTTGTACAGCGTAACATAAATAAAAGTTGTTGCATTAGTGGGTTACTTCGCAAAATAAGTAAATTATAAACGACAGTTCTATACTAATTTTGATTTAGCAAACATGGCTAAATTAAATTAATTGCGTTACGTTTATTATGGACTTTTGTCATATAAAAATTTTACAGATTTGGTATTTCAATTATTTCAATTAAATGAAAGTGATTACGCTGTCAAATTAAAAAATCTGATGTGGACACCACATGACTTCCTTGTACGCGTATTAAACTATAGATATTTTTTAATTGCACATGTTTGACAATACTTATTTCATTAGTTACCAGGGATACAAACAAAACATAAATCACTTTACGCTCTTAATACACAATAGTTATTTGTGTATTAAGAGCGTAAAGTGATTCTTTGTTACTCGAGCACGGTAATTGCAGCGCGAGCCGAAGGCGAGAGCTGCAATAGTGTAAGAGGAACAAACACACTTTACGCTCGTGATACACACATTATTTTTTCTACGATTGCATCTTAAAATTATTTAAAAACGTATACGTACTGAAAATAAATTCGTTCTGTCAACTGTCAATATTAAAAGTTTCCGTTTTTTTTGTATCCCTGGTAACTATTGAAATAAGCGCGCATTTAATATCTTTTTCGCGCGTTGCCATTGGAAACGCGCGCATTTAACGTCTTTTTCGCGCGTTGCCATTTGAGACGCGCAAAAAAGATATTTTCCGATTGTTCCACAGTAAACGTCAACTTTACGATAACAAATGAGAGCATAATTATCAACTTTTCATAACAATCGTAACTCCTATAAAGTGTCAATTTTTATTTTTTATTTTTGGACTTGGTTCATAGCACGCATATATGTCATGTTGTGAAATACCTCCAACTCGAAATATTATTTTGAATGTGTTTCAAGTAATGGCAGAGTTTTAGTTCAGACTTCTCACTATCTAGTTCTTTGCAAAACTTTAGATTACTTGTAATGACTAAAGCGACAAATTGTGTCTAATTTATCAGAGATCGTATCCGTTTTTATTGAGTTGCTCGGTGTGAGACTGACAAAAACGAACAAAATCTTATAACTGTTTATTTAATAAAAATACAAAATGTACACTCTGCCACTCACGCGTTGACAGTTACATACATGGTTCGAGCGAACTTAACTTTAGTGGTATACTATTTTCATTTTAAACTGGAGGGACCGGCATAAAACGATTAAATGCACCGCAATTACGTTTACAAAGGAACTCAAAATATGACCTGTTATAGGTGTCACAAGGTTTGCACAGGGTTGTACAGCCCCATTCGCCGGTACGTGTATAATAAAAACAAAATAATTACAATCTTTAAATAAGTATATTTCCTTATTCATACGATACAAGTATAATATATTATAAATACAAGCAGAATCTAAACATTTACCTACATTACTCAGTCTGATTCAGTACAGGATATTTTCTTATTGAGTAACATACCTGCTAATTGGATAATTTAATCCGAATTAGTAATTTTTAAATGGTTAATCATAGGAAAAAACAAGAATAATTTTAGATTGAATACGACCCTTAAAAATGTACCTATTGTGACCATCGTTAAGCGATTTGGGGTAGCCGCATTGTAGTTTCATTGTAGTTATATGGGACAGGGAAGTTTAATTGTTTTATGCCAATCCCTTCGGTTTAAAATGAAAATACTGTATTGTAACTGGGATTACGTTCCTGTTGTACAGCGTAACATAATACTTATTTGTATCACTAGTCCAGAACTTTAAATGTCAGGGAATTTTTTTATGTTGGTAACATCACAATATTTTTAATTTTCTTTTTAATTTTAATTAATTATTTATTATTCATCAATTTACATCTTCAATAAGTTTAATTACACTGTACTCTTTATTATATAAACATACATGGTTCGAGGCAACTTAACTTTATTGGGAAATAATGTGGAAAAAGGAAAGTATCCATTCAGTGCTGCCCTCTGTGCTGTGGCGCAAATTACAAAAGAGATGCACCGATAGTGATTGTTATTCATGAACTCCTTTCTTAACTGTTGTAAAAATTAATATTTTAAATGTGTTTGTTTAAGGTACAAGTGACCGAAGCACTTTGGAACCGGACTGAAGGATTGTGCGGTAATAAAGACAAGAAAGAAACTAGTTCTACTTTCGTTGACAAATGGAAAGTGAACATTTTAGGAGGTATTTCATCATATATATATATATATATATATATATATATATATATATATATATATATATATATATATACTAGTAATATATTGCTGATGTCGTATACCAGCAATGTTATCTAAACGAAAAAGGAAAGAGAGTGCGATATATGCTATCTTATCTTTGCTTTAAAATGCGCATGCCCGTAATACTGGAATACTATTGGCTAATAACGAAGTGGGAGAGACATTGCAAATATGGCGAGCTCTCTTCCTCACCGCTTGTGTGAATTTGAATTAGTCTGTTTGCTACATTTGTTTGTGTAAAGACTATCTTCTTCGTTATTATTATGCCAGTCAGTTGTTATTTGTGTTTTTCAAAATCTCCTCAAGTTAGTTTAAATGGTTAAATGATTTAATAATCGGAATGTTAAATATTTTTATTTACATGAGAATGATTTTGTTCAGTTTTCCTTAAAACAAGGCAATATGTAACTTATGTAAAAAAAATATGAATCAATAATTTAATATGCTATATTAGTCGATATGACCTTCAATTAATAAAATATATAATTTTCAACAAATTTAAAATATGACGCTAGATTTGAACATGCTAGAAATTGATGTCAGCCAATCGTATTCCAGTATTACGGACATGCGCATTTTGAAGCAAATATGGAAAAAGATAAAATAGCATATATCTCACTCTCTTTCCCTTTTCGCTTTTGGACCCAGTGTCAACAATATATTACTAATAGATATATGTGTTTCACACATTTTCAGTTATGTTTACGATAGCTAACACAATCTTACTTTCATAGAAACTTGTACAACACCTGCAAGAGATACATTTTTCTGTTCAATGGTTTCTAAAACTAGAGCAAGTCGTGCGCATCAGTTCTGCACAGATTTACTGACAGACAGGCGCTTCGCCCCCTGCAATGGGGGCTTCATTGACCCGTCTGCATTTTTGAAGGCTTGTCAGTGGGACTATTGCGCTTGCAGTGATTCTGAAAATCCTAGTGTTTGTGCCTGCGAGACTATTGAAGTATATGTTGAAGAATGCAAGAGGAATATTAAAAATTCTCAAACTATTTCTTGGAGGGATGATGAGACATGCCGTAAGTTTATTTACCTAATTCCGTTATGAAAAGTCCTGTTTTACATGAATTTTTGAGATTATGAAATGTCAACTGTCATTCAAGAGTTATGTAAGGAATTCTTTACATAACTAGTTACGTAATGAATGTTGACAGTTTGAACTTTCTCAAAATGCAAATAACGGAAAAAACTATTTATTAAAATGTTTAGGATTTATATACATTGAATAATTGTTCTGGTATGAAACAGTTGACGGGCAAATTAGCACATTCTTCGATATCAGAAGGAAGGTCTATCCCGGATTCAGAACTCATTTTCAATGATGACATAAGCTTTAAATTTAAACATTTTATTCATTTATTTTCACGGCAACGCTTTGGTAAATTTTGAAATATACTGAGCTGCATAAACCTAGAATTTTATGTATTTTAAACATTATTTTAGCGGAATTATATAAAATTTTGTAGGTACGTAATACATTATGAAAACGTGATATTGTTTGACTCACATAATTTGCAAAACTCGCTCCGCTCGTTTTGGCATAGATTCGTCAAACAATATCAACCTTTTCATAACTGGTTACGTAAATAACTATTTTGTTAACAAAAAAGTTAATTTCGTGGCCTAAATGTTGTTTGAAAAATAGCTATTAACATACCTAGGAATGTTATGAATATCATTACAGCCGCAGATGTCAGTTTCAAATCCGAGTGAGGATTTTAAGACATCTAAGGTCTGTTATGACTCATAATATCCGTGGTTTGTTCACGTCATTAATAATAGTTATTTTATTAAATTCTTTTATGAATAACGTCATTGTCATCATTTTAGAAGGTGATCAAGTAAGTCTGTGGTCTGTATGTCTTTATTTAAACGTCATAACGTGGTCATTTCAATTTGAAAGACTGTACAATTAATATATATATTATGACAAGCAGGAGAAGTATTCTTTGTATTATCGTTGTTTTGAGTTCCATTTGTATTAATAGTGTTATATTATCATTGTGTTTAATTTTCATTTTCTTGACTGTTTTGACAAGTCAGTATGGTAATATTACCCTACAGAATTCAGTTATTACTTACTTACCAGTCTACTTTTATGCATATAAACACAGGTTTAATATCCTGAAACCGGTAAATATATATATATATATATATATATATATATATATATACCGGGTGTCTACTTTAATTTCCGAAAATAGGAAATTCAATGGTAAAAATTTGATTTTGCAATATCTCTACCTATTAATTTTAGAACAAAATTGTACCGGAGAAAAATGTTCAGAATAAAAAACTGCATCCAAAGAGTTTAAGTTTGTTGTTCAATTGTTTCTTATGTCCGAGTTAGAAGCAAAAAAAAAATACACGCTTTAAAGCAATTATCAGAGTACCATGAGAAATAAAACAATAATTTGTTTGTAGTGTCTGACATGATTTGACATATTGGACAAGAATTGGAAGCTTACTCTAATTTATTTATTTATTCGAGCATTTAATTTAATAATAAAATTAATTATAGCAACTATTATTTTCTTTTTTCTACATAATCTAGACAAATAAATATCTATTATTAAGTTATTTAATTTGTTTTATTTCTCATGGCACTCTGATAATTACTTTTGCTTCTAACTCGGACATAAGAAACAATTAAACAACAAACTTACACTCTGTGGATGCAGTTTTTCATTCTGAACATTTTTCTTCAGTACAATTTTCTTCTAAAATTAATAGGTAAAGAGATATCGCTAAATCAACATTTTAACATTGAATTTCATATGTTCGGAAAAAAGTAGACACCCGGTATATTAATATGTAGTTTTTTAGGGCATTAAACTAGAAATGCAACATTTTAATTAACAATATCTTGCAGCTATGAAATGTACCGGTGGACGAATTTACACATCATGTGCATCATCCAACATTCAACCAACTTGTGGAACATCTCCCGATGATTTATCTGACAATTCTGCTTCTAATGTTCCATGCAACGAAGGTTGCTATTGTCCTCAAGGTACTGTACTGCACTCTGGGAAATGTATCACTCCTGATACCTGCCCTTGCAGTCTCAGAGGACGGGAGTTTGCCCCTGGAGCTCAGGTACAGTCAAAGCGATATTCTACGCTCAGAAAATGGTAACTGAGGAAATGTTGCAGGTTCCGAAAGAGTGTAATACTTGTACGTGTGAAGATGGACGATGGAAATGTACAGAGATAGAATGTGGTGGTAGATGCTCTGCAATTGGCGATCCGCATTATCAGACCTTTGATGGGAAGCGGTTTGATTTTATGGGACAATGTCGTTACTATTTGGTGAGTTTTTATTGTAAAAATAATGTTGTAAGATATTTGGGTGGGAGGGTTCTTGCCACGAAGTGGTAAGGTGTTTGCTTGTACGAAGTAAAGGAAGTATTGCAATCGTGAAAATTTTGGGTTTCCCTGAATCCATTTTGAGTAAATTCGTCGTGCGTCTGTACGTACGTATGTATCTCGCATAACTCAAAAACGGTAAGCCGTAGAAAGTTGAGGTATTTAGGACTGTTATAGCATCTAGTTGTGCATCTCCCTTTTTGGTCATTATATAACTTCCGGAAGTGCTACTTTACATGAATAATAGATTTTCATGAAAAACTATATTCAAATATAATTCATAACTTTTCAAATTTGGTATATAAGACTACTATATCAATGGAAATAACATAATAGGTTTTTGGTTAAAATGGACTAACCGGAATTGATACATTACATGAAGCTGCTAACAGTTGAAAAAAATGGTAGTATTTTGATTTTAATTAAATTCTGCGTCTCGCACATTAAGAATTATTAAATTAGCATTTTGTATAAGCGAGATATGTAAATTTAAAAATTATATATTTTTTGTAATTAAGTTTGTCAATGTCAAATTACGTCATGTACAATACAAAAATGTAGGTATAGTATAATACGCGTACAAGGAAGTCATGTGTGCTTTATGTAATGTATCACTTCCGGTTAGTCTATTTTAACCAAAATCTATTATGTTATTTGCATTGATATAGTAGTCATATATACCAAATTTGAAAAGTTTTGGATTATATTTGAATATAGTTTTTCATGAAAATCTATTATTCAAGTAAAGTAGCACATCCAGAAGTTATATAATGACCAAAAAGGGAGGTGCACAACTAGATGTTATAACAATCTCAAATACCTCAACATTCTACGGCTTACCGTTTTTGAGTTATGCGAGATACATACGTACATACAGACGTCACGATGAAATTAGTCAAAATGGATTCAGGGATGCTCTAAATGCGTAAAATTTTCGCGATTACAATACTTCCTTTAGGAAGTAAAACTATATATTAGCTTTCAAATTACATTTTTTACTTATACAAATGTAACCATCATTTGAACTCAATTAAATTATGACTAAATGTCTAGAAGAATTATTCGTAGTCTTCGACATCCTGAACTGAAATTGCGGAATTCTACATTTTATACATCACACAACAAATTTCTAAGTTACTATTTTGTTTTAAGGTAAAATCGTCCAACTTTTCTGTGGAAGCCGAGAACGTTGCGTGTGCTGGTGCCATCTCTCAAGCTATGAACTTTCCAGTCAGCGTCGCATCAGGTTTACCAAGTTGCACTCGAGCTGTAGCCATCCGAACCTCTTCTGGCCACGTGATCAAACTGAAACAGAACCAGGAGATACTAGTCGATGGTCAGGATGTCGTGAAACTCCCCCATGCGGTTGGAGAAGACGGTGACATCATTAGACAAGCTTCTAGTTTGTTTCTTGTTGTTGAACTGGAAAATGGGGTTGAAGTAAGTTGAAATTAAATCTTTATCATGTTTATATCTCCTCAATATTCCTTTTCTTTTTCCATACTATTCTTTTCTTATGCCTATGGCACACTGGTCGAAGAGGCTACTCTATTTCCATCGAAGAGCTCATCGATGAAACGCACGTATCTCATTTCACTCGTATATTTTGTGTCTCATTTCACGTTAGCATATTTTTGAAATTTAGTTTTTCTTTCTCAAGCTTTTATTGTTTGTCAATGACGGGTGCGTTCTGGAGGTTGATTCTGTATCTTGCGTGAGCAGTTGCGTGATTAAATTTGCGTTAGTACAATGTATGACGTCACCGATTCTTTTCTGGTGTCGAGCATAGGGAATTCCGTGCTTTACGTTTTCGCACCAAGTTTAGTGTTGGTAATGGTTTTGAAACTATAACTGTCAGTTGCAATCACATGTCATTGTTTGTCAACATCGTTTTGTAGTTTTTTTATACGATTTTATTATGGTAGAAGATAGAAAACAAATTTTAATAAACTGTATGGCAGATAACGTTGAAAACGCAAAATGACAAGAAAGTAAAAGACAAACATAATGTTAGAATGAGATAGGTAGTGTCGCAAGTAAGAAACAGGACCTACGGAGGTCACGCATCTATATTTGCGTGTCTCGCAAGAAGTGACGTCATACCCATTAGTTCTTGAAATGTCCGATAGATGGTTTACTATATGCATGTGACATATCTGTGTTAGTATGGGTGCCGCAAGTAGTCACGCAAGATACAGAATCAGGCTCCTGTTGTTTCATCGAAGAAAAAAATGTTTTTTGTTGATTGTAATCATGGATAAGTATATTCAATTGCGCTACGTTTAATATGGCTGTTACATGTTTCATTAAAATTCCTAGTTTCAAATTTATAGAGCGGGTACGTCAACTAGCGACTCTGACGAGATATGTCGTAACTAACATATCCTAGCCTAATAATATTAATAAATAAAATATGCAATTCTATTAAATGTATATCATTTTATCACATAAACTTCAAGTTTCAAATATTTTTGGTTGTTTTTTTTTTAACTTAACAGCGTGGCCACTTTCATTTAATTGAAATAAAAATCACTAGATGGCAGTACTTGATTTACTAAACATAGCCAATTTCATTAAATTGCGCTAACACTTATTATGGGCGTTTCATGTCAATAAAATTCCTAGTTTCAAATTTACTGGGCGGGCACGTCAACTAACATAAAGTACCCTAACCTAATAATATTAAAAGAATAAATAAAATTACACAATACCATTCAATCATATAAACTTCAAGTTTCAAATAGTTTAAGATTGTTTTACTTAAATTTTCAAATATTTTAAGGTTGTTTTTGTAACTTGACACCGTGGTTACTTTCATTTAATTGTAATAAAAATCACTAGATGCCATTACTTGACGTACCAAAACTGTAAAATAAAATTTATATCACATAACATTTATGTATTAGTAATATATTGCTGATACTGGGTCCAAAAGGGAAAGAAAGTGAGATATATGCTATTTTATCTTTGTCCATACTTGCTTCAACATGCGCATGCCCGTAATACTGGAGTACGATTGGCTGACGTCAATTTCTAGCATGTTAAAATCTAGCGCCATATTTTTAATTTGTTGAAAAATAAATATTTTATCAATTAAAGATCATGTCGATTAATATAGCAGTACATATTAAATTATTGATTCATATGTTTTCCATAAGTTACATATTGCCTTGTTTTTAGGAAAACTGTGAACAAAATCATTCACATGTAAATAAAAATATTTAAAATTCCGATTATTAAATCATTTAACCATCTGAACTAACTTGAGGAGATTTTGAAAAACACGAATAACAACTGACTGACATAATAATAACGAAGAGGATAGTCTTTACACAAACAAATGTAGCAAACATACTAATTCAAATTCACACAAGCGGTGACGAAGAGAGCTCGTCATATTTGCAATGTCTGTCCCACTTCGTTATTAGCCAATAGTATTCCAGTATTACGGGCATGCGCATTTTGAAGCAAATCCGAACAAAGATAACATGGCATATTTCTTTCTCTCTTTCCTTTTTCGTTCAGATAACATTGCTGGTATACTGGCATCAGCAATATATTACTAATATATATATACATATATGTCACATAATAATGAAATGGGCGATAATAAGTGTTAGTGCAACTCAATGAACTGGTTTTAATAAAGTGTGTTTGATTTTATACATTTCTATTCTTTCTAGCGCTTAGTAACAGTTTTAAACAAATTAATCTTTCGAAAATAGGTTTCTGATCATTTTTAAGTTATTTCTGCTCAATATTTTCCTTCAAACTCAATTAAGATTTCATAATTCTATCTGAGTTTTCTAAATAAAATAAATATAAATATATCATTACGCCTTTTACCCATTACTGGGTGTGGCACTCTGCCATAAGCAGATTTCGGTAAGTGATATATTTCTTCGCGTGAAGTGCGGTTACCAGCCCTCAAAGATATTAGTAGAGGGGAAGCCACAGGAGTAGATTTAAATTGGTGAAAATTGTTTGTCGGCTGTGGGGATCGAACCAGGGTTCTCAAGATCCACAGGCCGACTCGATACCACTAAGCCACCTACCCTATTTTCATTTTTTAAATCATCCATTATTATTTCTACCCAAAATTTCATTCCATGCAACTTATCTTTTTCCATTTTAAAATAAAGTAAATATCAAAATATTTCGTAAAATTCAATTATGAGTGCCCGATTTGACTCGTGTTCTCTACATCATTTTTTTAACAAACTCACTCAATTTATCCTCGAAATCTTTCTATTTTTATTTGAACCTTTTTATCTATAAAACACATTTTAGCTTTCGGGCGAGAGAGATCTTGCCACGAAGTTTAGGTAACTTGGGAAACTAAATAAATTAAAATTAGAGAAAAACAGATTTAAGAAAAGTTGTTCCAAATTAAATAAATCATTTAAAAGTTCTTCATTTATCTCTGTGTTATCTAATAGTTATTTGTGTATTAAGAGCGTAAAGTGATTCTTAGTTACTCGAGCACGGTAATTGCAGAGCGAGTCGAAGGCGAGAGCTGCAATAGTGTAAGAGGAACAAAGACACTTTACGCTTGTGATACACACATTTTTTTTCTACGATGCTATCTTAAAATTATTCAAAAACGTATACGTACTGAAAATAAATTCGTTCTGTCAACTATCAATATGACAAGTTTCTGTTTTATTTGTATCCCTGGTAACTATTGAAATAAGCGCACATTTAATATATTTTTTCTACGATTGCTATGAAAAGTTGACAATTACGCTCTCATTTCTCATCGTAAAGTTGACATTTTCTGTGGAACAATCGAAAAATATCTTTTTTGCGCGTCTCCAATAGCAACGCTCGAAAAAGACGTTAAATGCGCGCGTTTCCAATGGCAACGCGCGAAAAAGATTATAAATGCGCTTATTTCAATAGTTACCAGGGATACAAACAAAACAGAAACTTGCCATATTGACAGTTGACAGAATGAATTTATTTTCAGTACGTACATGTTTTTAAATAATTGTAAGATGCAATCGTAGAAAAAATTATATGTGTATCACAAGCGTAAAGTGTCTTTGTTCCTCTTGCACTATTGCAGCTCTCGCCTGCGGCTCGCGCTGCAATTACCGTGCTCGAGTAACAAAGAATCACTTTACGCTCTTAATACACAAATAACTATTTCGCGCGTTCTCATTGGAGACGCGCAAAAAGATATTTTTCGATTGTTCCACAGAAAACGTCAACTTTACGATGACAAATGAGAGCGTAATTGTCAACTTTTCATAGCAATCGTAGAAAAAAAAAATTGTAACTTGAAATAATATAATCTTCCTTCTAGTCCTGTGGAACATTTCTCAACAATTCTTGTAGTTTCTATGCCAGAATTTTGTTTGTAAATTTAAAGTTAAATTTATGACAGAAAAATTCGGTTGACGCCTAGATTCTAACCAGCGACCCTCCGCTTGCCGGGCAGAGATGCTAACCGTTACACCACGTCACCTGTGTCCATCGTATGGCATCAGCCGAATTCTTCTGTCTTAGCGTCTAACGTAGCATCGATCCCAAGACTCTTACATAATAGGTATTGACAACACACACAGTTCGTGGTATGATTTTCTTTAAACGTGTTGCTAGAGACGAAACCCGTTGTCAATATCTATCATTTAGGAGTATTGGGATCGATGCTACATTAGACACTATGACAAGAATTCGGTTGATGCCATACGTCGGACACAGGTGACGTGGTGTAGCGGTTAGCATCTCTGCCCGGCAAGCGGAGGGTCCCTGGTTCAAATCCAGGCGTCATCCGAATTTTTCTGTCATAAATTTAACTTTAAATTGACCGTCATTACTAAAGCCCGGATATTTACGCACTTAAAAACACCCAAATAAGCAGGCATATAGGCTGGTAATTACTCTAAAATAGGCGGGATTTTAGGCAACCTATATATAAATAGTTTCTTTTAAAAAAATTATAAACTAATTTCTTTTCTAATATTGGTACCCGTATCTACTCTTCATTAGAAAAAAATAATCATTTTAAACAAAAATTAACGCAATCTGAAAAATGATAATAAAATAATAATTTAGGGTTCAGATTTAATTCACTATTATGCAAATTCAAACTATGTAGTATACTTTGATTCACAAAATATTACGAACAATTGCTCAATGGAATTTTCGGAAAGGGACTGTCTTCGGTCAGTCAGAACTTGCTTGTAAGCTGAAAACTTCGTTCGACATCACAAAATATGACAGGAGCGTTCTTATAATGGCAAAGGCACAATTTAATTGCCACATAAAATTTTGACTAAAACGCGTTTAAAGACAAAGTAAGTACTTTAAATATTATAGGTTAGGTTGGAACACTTTGTCGAGTGTTGAATTAGTCAACGAAATAGATGATAGATGGCGCTGATAAACCTTGTCTGCTCAATAAAAGTTAAAATAGGCAACAAAAATAGGCAAAATAGGCTGTATAAGGTAAAATAGGCACAAAAACCAAAATATAGGAAAAATAGGCTCTAAAGCACAAAAAAAACCTTTCATTACACGTAAACATATTACCTATGTATAGAAAAACTAAATTACCTGAAGTATATTAAAATTTGAATCTAGGCAATTGCCTAAAAATCCGGGCTTTACTCATCACTGTACTTTCAGTCATGTCATATGACAAAAAATCAGTTCGTTTGTAAAGTTTTATTTTCTTTCTAGATCTGGTGGGATGGAATCACTCGAGTATACGTGGATGCCCCTGCTTCAATACGTGAAAACACTCGTGGCCTTTGCGGCACATTCAACACCAATCAGAAAGATGACTTTTTAACCCCTGAAGGCGATATTGAACAAGACACCATCGCCTTTGCGAACAAATGGAAAGTGGATGAACTTTGCGAAGATGTAAAACCGAATAAACACTCGATGGATCATCCATGTGAAGTGAATGTACAAAATAAGGAAAATTCTGAGAAATATTGCAAGATTATTCACTCCAAATTGTTTAACAGTAAGTATTTTATTATTATTTATTTCTCTTAATTTGAGGTAATATTGTTTTTCCACTTCCGTTAGGAAATAGACGCTTTATTTCACTTATTTGAGTTAGATAATGAACTGCATTATTTAACTAGTGAAATAATAAGATAACATAGCAACAGATATCTTGGTAGACGAATTCTGATGTGTTATTCTTTTATTTTTTGAATTTATAACTGTCATTAATATGTCAAAATTTCATAATTTCAAAAAGAAAAGAAATTATCTTTTTGTAAAAGTGTTGATGGTCCTGAAAAGGACCGTTCTTTTTTGACAGTTGTAGAATAAGGCGCTCGCCTGTTATCTGTGTGAGCCTGTAAATTTCAGTTAACGGTCGAGCATTGTACAATGTTTTATGTGCATTTAAATCGCAATATATGTATATTAAATAATAATTTCATCGGGAATATCCATATTGTTAAATTAGCTGACATTTAAATATTTTTTTATTAAACAAAATCTGTCGTCTACCTTGATTGAACATTTTAGATATTGCGTTATACTATTGCAATTAATTTTATTAAATATACATATATTGCGATTCAAATGCACATAAAACATTGTACAAAGCTCGACCGTTACCTGAAATGAACAGGCTCACACAGATAACAGGCTCGCTAGCGCTCGCCCGTTACCTTTCTATGCTCGCATGTAAATTTCTGTATAACGGTCTTGCAATGTAAATAACTATTACCTAATTCCGTTATTAAAAGTGCTGTTTTACATGAAATTTTGAGGTTATGAAATGTCAATTGTTTCATAACTGTTATTCAAGAGTTATGTAAAGAGTTCTTTACATAACTAGTTACGTAATGAATGTTGACAGTTTGAACTTTTTCACAATGCAAATAACGGAAAAATCTATTTATTAAAATGTTTAGGATTTATATACATTGAATAATTGTTCTGGTATGAAACAGTTGACGAGCAAATTAGCAGATTCTTCGATATCAGAAGGAAGGTCTGTCTCGGATTCAGAACTCATTTTCAATGATGTCATAAGCTTTAAATTTAAACATTTTATTCATTTATTTTCACGGCAACGCTTTGGTAATTTTGAAATATACTGAGCTGTCATAAACCTAGAATTTTATGTATTTTAAACATTATTTTAACGGAATTAGATAAAACACGTTATGAAAACGTGATATTATTTGACTTACATAATTTGCAAAACTCGCTTCGCACGTTTTGGCAAATAACTGGTTACATAAAAAACTATTAAAATGTCTGTTTTCAGAGTGTCACTGGCTCGTGGATCCCGAACAATACTATGAAGACTGTCTTTTCGACATGTGCTCATGTCAGTCCAAAATATCAGACTGCCTTTGTGGAACTCTCGCTGGCTACGGTTCAGCTTGTGCCGCACTAGGTGCCGGAACCAACTGGCGTACAGAAGTCAATGAATGTGGCATTTCTTGTCCCAGCGGACAAACTTACCAAAGTTGCAGCGATCCTTGCACCAGAACTTGCACTGACATATCCACCCGTCCTAACTGTAAATCTACTTGCGTTGAAGGGTGCAACTGCCCCGAGGGTCAAGCCCTAGACGACAAAGGCGATTGTGTTCCTGTAGGCCAGTGTCCTTGTCAACATGATGGGATTCATTTCCCAGCCGGGTACAAAGAAGTACGACAAGCTAGCTTATCTCAAGAATTGTGTGTTTGTGCAAACGCGATGTGGGTGTGTCGTCCTGCAACGAAAGAAGAAATTAAACAATATCCTCAAGCCAGTGATCGACAAACAGTGTGTAGTGTGTCTAAAAACCAAGAGTTTACTACTTGTGAACCTGCTGTTCCTGTCACCTGCCGAAATATGCATGAAGTTGATTTATTCGCGGTTTCTAGCGCTGTTTGTCGTCCGGGTTGTAAATGTAAATCTGGTTACGTGTTGAAAGAAGCTTTAATTGGATCTGGTTTATGTATAAGACCTATTGATTGTCCGTGTCATCATGGAGGACGGTCATACAAGGATCAAGAAGTAGTTAAGAATGATTGTAATAATTGTACATGTAAACAAGGTACTTGGGAGTGTACTAAACATACTTGTCCGTCGGTGTGTACCTCCTGGGGTGATTCACATTTTACAACGTTCGATGGAAAGGACTTTGATTATCAAGGACAGTGTGATTATGTTCTGGCTAAAGGTTCACTAGGAAAACATGATGGATTTGAAATTACCGTTCAGAATGTTCCATGTGGAAGTTTAGGTAAGCAACAATAAATAAAAGTTGTTTCTCATTTAGTATTAAACTACTATTTTATGGAAATGTCATACACGTTTTTATTTATTGGTTTGGGACAATGCTCGTCGAATTTAAGACTTTTTAAATTTATTTTAACGTCTTTAATTCAATATGTGATATGAAAAATTAGATCATTGATATCAAAAATTAATGAAAGACATCTAAAATTTATTTTTGATGTCAAAAATTAATTAGAGACATTCAAAATGAGAAAAAGATGTCAAGAATTAAATTTTTAAAATAAATAAATATATCATCACGCCTTTTACCCATCACTGGGTGTGGCACTCTGCCTAAGCAGATCTCGGTAAGTGATATATTTTTTCGCGTGAAGTGCGGTTACCAGCCGTCAAATCACGGCCTCCAAAGATATTAGTGGAGGAGCCACAGGGGTAGATTTTTTAAAATTGGTGAAAATTGTTTGTCGGCTGTGGTGATCGAACCAAGGTTCTCAAGAACCACAGGCCGACTCGATACCATTGAGCCACCTACCCCATAAAAAAAATAAAAAAAATTTATATCCTTAATTGATTTAAGACATTTCTAATTCAATTTCAGACGTCTTTATTTCAATTTGTGATATCAAAGATTAGAATATTTTAAGACTTTTTAAATTTAATTTTCGATATAAAAAATTTACGTCTGAAATTCAATTTTTGACATAAATAATTAATTAGAGATATATCCAAATTGAATAAAAGATGTCAAGAATTGAATTTTGATATCTTTAATGTATCTAATTCAATTTCAGACGTATTTAATTCAATTTGTCATATCAAAAATTAGAACATTTTAAGACTTCTTAAATCTAATGTTTGATTTAAAAAATTAAATTACAGATATCTGAAATTGAATTAAATTGAATTAAATTGAATTAGAGACGACTGAAATTGAATTTTTGATATCAAAAATTATTAAAGACATCCAGAATTAATTTTTGATATCAAAAATTAATTAGAGACATCCAAAATGAATAAAAGACATCAAGAATTGAATTTTTGATATTTTTAATTAATTAAAAACGTCTTTAATTCGAAATACATCTCCATAATTCAAAACATACCCATAATTCAAAGTCATCTCCGTACGTCAAATACATCTCCAAAATTTATATACATTTCCATATTTCTATTATGTATCCCGAATTTACCTGCCCACTATTGGCAAGTAATCATATTATTTCGTCTAAAAGTATTTTTTATGAACAACTATATTAAAATATAATCCAAAACTTTTCAAATTTGGTATATAAGACTACTATATCAATGCAAATAACATAATAGATTTTGGTTAAAATGGACTAACCGGAAGTGACACATTACTTGATGCTGCTAACAGTTCTTCTTGAAAAAATTGAATTATTTTGATTTTAGAAATAAATGCTGCAAATAAAAGTTTTAGAGAATTAAATTCTGCGTCTAGCACATTAACAATTATTCAATTAGCTTTTTGCATAAACGAGATATCTAAATTTAAAAATTATATATTTCTTGTTTTTTGTAATTAAGTTTGCTATGGATTAGAGCAAAAAATAAAAGATTTAATGTCAAATATGTGCAATTAAAAAAATATCTATAGTTTAATACGCGTACAAGGAAATCATGTACTGTCCACATCAGATTTTTTAAATTATACTTTTGTCTATGACTTTCTACTAGAAAAAGATGATCCGCTAATTATATTTATTTAATTTTGTGGTCTAAAAAAAATAATAATAATAAAATCATCACGCCTTTTACCCATTACTGGGTGTGGCACTCTGCTGAAGCAGATCTCGATAAGTGATATATTTTTGCGTGAAGTGCGGTTACCAGCCGTCAAATCACGGTCCCCAAAGATATTAGTGGAGGGGGAGCCACAGGGGTAGATTTAAATTGGTGAAAATTGTTTGTCGGCTGTGGGGATCGAACTAGGGTTCTCAAGATTCACAGGCCGACTCGATACCACTGAGCCACCTATCCCATATATTACAGTATACAGGGTGAAATTTCAAATGAAACATACCATATTTTTTTACAAATTTGAAAAGTGCATCCAATTAAGTGTTCCTCATTCTTATTTTCTGTATTATTATGACAAAAAAATATTATTTCGTTTAAGAATAATAATTACAATTGTTTTAGTTAATTGTTTTATTTCAAGCCACAGTCATGGCTCACTATTCTCTTTCCGATTAGGTGTATAATAAAGTGCCCGCCATTTTACTTTTTAATAATGTAACATATGGATTATTTTACATGATTGTAAAGCAAATTTGATGCACTTTTAAAATTTGTAAAAAATAATGTATGTTTCATTTGAAATTTCAAAGTTGATATTAATTACTAATAAACCGAAAATGATATCATAAATGTACATCCGTCATCAACTAGCTTTCATGCTGCTATATAAATCATGTTATATGAAAGAAATTGCTAAGTTGATAAATAAGCGAGATATTTGCTTTGTCTATTAAAACATAACACTCTGTATACAGGGTGTAACAGCGAAACCAACCACCGCCTATATTTTCTTTATTATTATAGTTACAAAAAAATATTATAAAGCAAAGTTGTAGAAGATCAAGGGGGACATCTGCTTAAAGAATAAAATAATTTTTTAAACCAGTGGTTCTTAAGTTACAACACAAAGTTATATTTCTTCAAATGGGATTATACATATTTTGTAAGCCTATTAAAATTTAAATTTTATTTTTTTGTTCTAATCCATAGCAAACTTAATTACAAGAAACATGAAATATATAATATTTAAATTTAGATATCTCGTTTATGCAAAAAGCTAATTGAATAATTGTTAATGTGCTAGACGCAAAATTTAATTCTATAAAACTTTTATTTACAGCATTTATTTCTAAAATTAAAATAATACCATTTTTTCAAGGAAAATTGTTAGCAGTTTCATGTAATGTGTCACTTCCGGTTAGTCTATTTTAACCAAAATCTATTATGTTATTTCCATTGATATAGTAGTCTTATATACCAAATTTGAAAAGTTTTGGATGATATTTTAATATAGTTTTTTATGAAAATCTATTATTCAAGTAAAGTAGCACTTCCGGAAGTTATATAAAGACCAAAAATGGAGGTGCACTACTAGATGTTATAACAGTTCTAAATACTTCAACTTTCTACGGTTTACCGTTTTTGAGTTGTGCGAGATACATACGTACGTACGTACAGACGTCACGACGAAATTAGTCAAAATGGACTCAGGGAGGGCCAAAATGCGTATTTCCACTGAAATCCGAGAACCGAAAATTTTTGCGATTACAATACTTCCTTTACTTCGTACAAGGAAGTAAAATTAAAGTCAAATATGTGCAATAAAAAATCTGATGTGGACACCACATGATTTCCTTGTACGCGTATTAAACTATAGATATTTTTTTAATTGCACATATTTGACATTAAATTATTTGTTCTAATTCATAGCAAACTTAATTTTTTTTTTAAATCAAAAAATATATATTTAAATTTAGATATCTCGTTTATGCAAAAAGCTAATTTAAAAATTCTTAATGTGGTAGACGCAAAATTTAATTCTCTAAAACTTTTATTTGCAGCATTTATATCTAAAATTAAAATAATATCATTTTTTTTCAAGGAAAACTGTTAGCAGCTTCATGTAATGTGTCACTTCCGGTTAGTCTATTTTAACCAAAATCTATTATGTTATTTCCATTGATATAGTAGTCTTATATACCAAATTTGGAAAGATTTAAATGGAAATGGCTTAATCTATTGTACATACGTACAGACAGCTCGACGAAATTAGTTAAAATGGATTCAGGGAGGGCCAAAATACCTATTTCCGTTGAAATCTGAGAACCGAAAATTTTCGCGATTACAATACTTCGTTTACTTCGCACAAGGAACTAAAAATCTATAGTTTAATACGCGAACAAGGAAGTCATGTGGTGGCCATATCACATTTTTTTATTATACTCTTGTCTATGACTTTCTACTACAAAAAGATGATCCACTAATTATATTTATTTAATTTTGTGGTCTATATTACAGTGTATTATTTTATAGGTGTCAGTTGTTCAAAATCAGTAACAATCACCATCGCAGGAGAAAGTCTGACTCTCACCCGCGACAAACCAATCCCAAATCACCAAATACTACGTCGAATGTCTTTACGACAGACAGACCTGTTCGTTATAATCGAAGCCGCTGACTTAGGTTTAACTTTAACCTGGGACAAAGGCACACGAGTGACAGTAAGAGCTGAGCCTCGATGGATGGGACGTATAAGAGGCCTCTGTGGCAACTACAACGATGACCAACTTGACGACTTTCAAACACCAAGCGGTGGATTTAGCGAAGTGTCACCTCTAGTCTTCGGAGACTCTTGGAGAGTGAGTCAAGCTTGTCCGACAGCTACAGAAGTGCGAGATCCCTGTGAAGCAAGACCCGAGCGACGAGCTTGGGCTGTGAAGAAATGCAGACTTCTCAAAAGCTCTATTTTTGCTCCATGTCATAACGAAGTCTCCGTAGAAAGGTTTTTGGATCGCTGCGTGTTTGATGCGTGTGCTTGTGACAAAGGAGGTGATTGTGAATGTCTGTGCACTGCTTTGGCGTCGTATGCGCAGGAGTGCAACAGCCGGGGTGTGCACATCAAGTGGCGAAGTCAACATCTCTGCCGTAAGTTTATTTCTTTCTGATGAGCGAAAAATTACTTTTATACTTTGAATATTTGTGTGTGGATGTACCAAAACTCAATTTGAATATTGCCGCGTAAACGTAAACCGCTCCATACAAATGAATTCTTCTTGTATTGTTTGTTTTATTACTTATTTTACTTATTTATATTTCAATATAAATATAATACAAAGGTTAGCTTATGCAGATGATGTAGTTGTAATGGGTGAATCTGAAGAATGATTCTAAGTACAAAATGAAGTAGGAAAAGATTTAAATCTATTACTGAATGTTGATAAATGTAAAGTGTTAGTGTTTGAGAAGAGTGATTTGGTGACTGATTGCAATGTTTCGGTGAATGGTGTTAGATTGGGTCAAGTAAATGAGTTTGTATACTTGGGGAGTGTGTTTTCGAGGGATGGACGTATTGATCGAGAGATTGAAAGAAGAGTATCTGCTGGATCTAAGATATTGGGTGCTCTGGGAACCTTTACTCGGAACGTGAATGTATCCAGAGATGCTCGATTGAATGTTTATAATGGTGTGTTAGTGCCTACGTTGATGTATGGTAGTGAATGTTGGGTATTTATTTATTTATTTATTTATTTGAAAATTCAGCTGCCCAACAGGACAAAGTCCCAATAACAGAGCAGCACAAAGATACAAAAACAGATTAACTTAAAATATAGAATACATAATAAAAAATAAGATTAATCAAACAAAATTTAAACATTGCAAAAATAGGTTTTCACGTTGTTTGTAAATACATTTATGGAATCAGAAAATATATCTATGGTGCAATTAGAATTACACAAAGTATTATACATAGAAGTTATACGATTAAGTGGAGAATGTGATGCAGAATTTGTTTACATCCAACAATTTTGAAAAGTTCATTAGTTCTCTCATACAATAATTGGGAATTCTAAATTGCATAACATCTAACAAATTATTACAATTAAATATATTGTTAATGGTTAATGGTATGGATGAAGGAACATGAACGGCGTATAACTGCAGTATAAATGAGGTATTTGCGGGGTGTGTGTGGATATACTAGAAGAGATCGTGTCCGGAATACATTGGTGTATGATGATTGGGAAGAGTGTTGTAAGAAGAGTGGGAATAAGTCAGTTGAGATGGTTTGGTCATGTAGAACGTATGTCGAATGACAGATTGGTGAAACAGGTGTATGCTGGTGAAATTGAGGGTGAAAGTTTGCGTGGACGACCTAGAAACAAATGGATAAATATGATTGAAGGGTTGTTGCGTAAACGAAAGATGCCGAGCGTGAAGAATAAACGAGCTTGTATGAAAGGAATTATGAATGAGGTTGAAGGAAAAGTGGTGTGTCAGGATAGGAATTAATTGCGGGATAAATATGATTCTTGATTTTAGATTCATTGGTTAGATTTTTCGAGTGTTGACCTGCAATTGTGTGGAGTTCACCTTCAAAAACAAGCGCAGCAGATACTCCCTTCCTTCCTCATCTTTTTTTACTTCATTTTCAATTTTTACTATACAGTGTGTAACTGCAATTGAGTTAAATGTATTTTTAAACAAGCGCAGGCAATGCTGCCTTCATTTCTTTATAGATTCGTTGTTAGAGAAGTGGGCGTAAGTGAAGATTTACGAAACAGGTGTATATGAGCGAATGGATGAATGTTTGTTGCGTAAAGATGGATTTTGGTTGTGAGGAAACAAGGAGCTCGTATGGAGGAAGAGTTAATGTGGCCGAAACGAGTATCGTGTGTCAGGATGAGAATGTTGACGGGTTCGTGCTACCTCATTTAATGGGATATAGCGTGATGTTATGTATGTATGTAATATTTGTAACAATGTTTATTGTCTTAATGTGTAAGCAAAATACAAAATGGAACTGTTGATAAAGGCGCCTGAAACAAAGAATAATAATAATTATAGTACGTTTACAAATTATGTTAGTAACATAGCCTAACACTTTACGTATTAGCATAATAAATAAGAGTAAAATGTTTCACTGACCTTTATAACACATTAAACATTTTCTTGTTGTTTACACATTACAGACTATATAAATATCTACTGAAAACGAAATTATCTGACTTGATTACATCTGATTACATTCGGAAAATAAAAATTAACAATCTTTGTTTATATCCGCTTTCAATATACTTTTACAAATGAAAGAAGCCTTCGGATTGGTCGGTTTATTTACGAACTCTGTGATTGGTTGAGCGTCGTCATAACAAACAGACAGGGAAATTTGATTATTCCCAACACTTGCCTTTCTGGAAGAAAGTGTTGAATATATATTTATATTTATTCCAGCACTGCAATGTGATGAACGTTGTTCTCAATACTCGCCTTGTATCTCAACATGCCCGCTGGAAACTTGCGAGAATCTGTTGTCGCATAGCCGCTTGGGACAACTCTGCGCACAGGAAACTTGTGTTGAAGGATGTGCTCCTAAAACGTGCCCAGATGGACAGGTCTGCTAAATTATTTCTATTGGAAATTTATTTGACCTAATTCCGTTATGAAAAGTCCTGGTTTACATGAATTTTTGAGGTTATGAAATGTCAACTGTCATTCAAGAGTTATGTAAGGAATTCTTTACATAACTAGTTACGTAATGAATGTTGACAGTTTGAACTTTCTTAAAATGCAAATAACGGAAAATACTATTTATTAAAATGTTTAGAATTTATATACATTGAATAACTGTTCTGGTATGAAATAGTTGACGGGAAAATTAGCAGTTTCTTCGATATCAGAAGGATTCAGAACTCATTTTCAATGACGACATAAGCTTTAAATTTAAACATTTTATTCATTTATTTTCACGGCAACGCTTTGGTAAATTTTGATATATACTGAGCTGTCATAAACCTAGAATTTTATGTATTTTAAACATTATTTTAGCGGAATTAGATAAAATTTTGTACGTAATACGTTATGAAAACGTGATATTGTTTGACTCACATAATTTGCAAAGCTCGCTTTGCTCGTTTTGGAAAATATTATGTTCGTCAAACTATATCAACCTTTTCATAACTGGTTACATAAATAACTATTATATCACTTGAGATAACAATGGAGACCCAAAAATTAACTCATCGTGTATGTCAGACAATCCAACGCTTACGTGGTCTAATTTGTAACACGTTTAGAGCCAGAAATTAAAATCCTGGTTTCGACCAAATTCTTTCTAAATACTAGTAATTCTTTAAACTAATCATATTGCAAAATATAGCTATATCATATCATCATCGCGCCTTTTACCCATTACTGGGTGTAGCACTCTGCATAAGCAGAGTAAAATATAGTTGCTAGTATTTTAATTATGATGACTATTTCCTGCAGGTCTACCTCAATGGAAGCACCCTTGATTGTGTGCCTCGTGCGACTTGCAAACCAATCTGCATGGAAATCGATGGAATTATATTTTCAGAAGGTGATGTTATCGAAGAAGATGATTGCCATAAATGTCACTGTTCTCGCACCAAGAAAATATGTACAGGAAAACCTTGTGAAAAAACCACAACCACTGCGCTACCGAATGATCAAATAGCTAAATGCTTAAACGGTTGGACCGAGTGGATCAACCAGGATCAACCAAAAAACAAACAAGAGTTTAAAAACGGAAAGAAACTCGATATTGAACCAATACCTAATGCAATTTTATTAAATACTCTTCTAACTGGCGGCAAATGTCAACCGGAGAAAATGACTGATATTCAATGCCGTACAGTCGAAGCAAAAATCGATCCTAAAGCTACTGGTCTTGACGTGGAGTGCAGCTTAGAAAGAGGATTAGTTTGCAAGGCTGATAGAAAATCTGGTTTAAAATGTCCTGACTTTGAAATAAGATTGTTATGTGAATGTGAGGAGACAGAAAGAATTGATGTCCTCCCGGAAGAAAATGAAGAATGTGATATCTCTACACCAAACCGAAAACACGACACTGATTGTCATTCATTCTATCACTGCGTTCCAAGTGAAGATGGTTACGTGTTAGTTGAGAAGACTTGTGGGCCGAACATGTGGTACAACCCACAAATGCAAATCTGCGACTGGCCAGATAACGTCATTCAGATACGTCCGAACTGTTCCGAGCTTGAGAAACATCTAAAACCATCCGCACCCAAGAAACTTCCTGAATCCGATGAAGCTAAAATTCGTCCTGAAGGAATTTGTCCTGTTGGCTACGTGTATAGCGAATGCGCGACTGAATGTCATCGGTTATGTATGTTTTACAATTACGCGGTAAGACAGAAGGGGCTCTGCCAGACAGGAAGTGCATGTGAAGCTGGGTGTATGAATGAAGATCGACAGTTAGCATGTCCAGCTGGTGCTTTGTGGAGGGATAACTCCACGTGCGTCCAAGTTGATGATTGCGTCTGCAGGGCTCATGATGGTAAGTTCATTCTTGTCATGAACTGTTGTTCAATTTGGCAGAAAGTTTGTGAGGATTTTTTTAAAAAAAATGTTATAAACTCTTTTTTAGATAAATTATTTTTTTCGAAAACTGTCATAAAGTTAAAATTTACATGACAACTATCAACACGCGAAATTAGTATTTTTTTCTACAGAACGCAAAAGACTTTTGCATGCAGGATGCAAACGTTTTTTGCATCCTGCAATTTTTACTTCCTTGTACGAAGTAAAGGAAGTATTGTAATCGCGAAAATTTTCGGTTCTCAGATTTCAACGGAAATAGGTATTTTGGCCCTCCCTGAATCCATTTTGACTAATTTCGTCGTACCGTCTGTACGTACGTACGTACGTATCTAGCATAACTCAAAAACGGTAAGCCGTAGATAATTGAAACTTTATATTTAGGACTTTTATGACATCTAGTTGGGCACCTCCCTTTTTGGTCATTATACAACTACCGGAAGTGGTACTTTACTTAAAGTCTATAATAGATTTTCATGAAAAACTATATTCAAATATAATTTAAAACTTTCCGGTATATAAGACTACATAAAAAATTTTGGTTAAAATATACTAACCGGAAGTGGCACATTACATGAAACTACTAACAGTTTTCCTTGAAAAAAATGGTATTATTAACACATTAAAAATTATTAAATTGGCCTTTTGTATAAGCGAGATATCTAAATTTAAAAATTATATATTTCTCGTTTTTTTTAATTAAGTTTGCTATGGATTAGAACAAAAAGTAAGAAAAAAAATAAAAAATTTAATATCAATGTCAAATTACGTCAAATATATGCAATAAAAAAATGTAGGTATAGTATAATACGCGTACAAGGAAATCATGTGGTGTCCACATCATATTTTTAAATGTCATCTTTTGGTGAAAAAATCTGATGTGCACAGCACATGACTTCCTTGTACTCGTATTAAACTATAGATATTTTTTTAATTGCACATATCTGACATTAAATTTTTATATTTTTTTTCTTATTTTTTGTTGTAATCCATAGCAAACTTAATTTAAAAAAAAACAAAAAATTATATAATTTTTAAATTAACATATCTCGCTTATACAAAAGGCTAATTAAATAATTGTTAATGTGCTAGACGCAGAATTTAATTCTCTAAAACTTTTATTCGCAGAATTTATTTCTAAAATCAGAATAATTTAATTTTTTTCAAGAAAAACTGTTAGCAGCTTCATGTAATGTGCCACTTCCGATTAGTCCATTTTAACCAAAATCTATTATGTTATTTTCATTAATATGGTAGTCTTATATACCAAATTTGAAAAGTTTTGGATGATATTTTAATATAGTTTTTCATGAAAATCTATGATTCAAGTAAAGTAGCACTTCCGGAAGTTATATAATGACCAAAAAGGGAGATGCACAACTAAATGTTATAACACTCCTAAGTACCTCAACTTTCTACGGCTTATCGTTTTTGAGTTCTGCGAGATACATACGTACGTACAGACGTCACGACGAAATTAGTCAAAATGGATTCAGGGGTGGCCATAATGCGTATTTCCACTGAAATCTGAGAACCGAAAATTTTCGCGATTCCAATACTTCCTTTACTTCGTACAAGGAAGTAAAAAACAATTCATTTCAGTATTACCCAATATTATTTACTTTATTAGAATCATCACCGAGAAGAAATATTCATGCGTGGTGTACGTTATTAAACAAAGTGTATTCTGCAGGTACCCCAGTTAAACCTGGAACCCTCTATCATGAAAGCGATTGCGAATTATGCCAGTGCATATCCAACCACTACACCTGTGACAGCTCAGCTTGCACTACAACCCCAGGGCCCACCACCGAACCTCCTTCGCATCTACCTGGGGCATCTAAATATGACAACGTGGGCCTCGCGGCCGTTCGTCCTGCTGTCACACCTCCAGAAGAATGCGATGAAACTAAATATATCAACTTGTTGGCCCCTAACGCGGACTGGCCGGTTTCTGACGCTGCATTCACGGCCTCTGGTGTTTCTAATGAGGCCCACCAGCCCTGGCATGCGCGTCTTGGAGCGAAATTACCGATTACGTCCGCTGGAGCGTGGGCTCCTGAAAAGAACGATCATGATCAGTACTTACAAGTAAGTCAAGAAACATTTTAAGAAAAATGCTCTATGCGTATATTTTATTTGAAACAATTTAGGTACGCGTATTAAACTATAGATATTTTTTGTTCTAATCCATAGCAATCTTAATTTAAAATATATATATATATATATATATATATATATATATATATATATATATGTAATATTTAAAGTTAGATATCTCGCTTATGCAAACTGCTAATTTAAAAATTATTAATGTGATAGACGCAGAATTTAATTCTCTAAAACTTTTATTTTCAGCATTTATTTCTAAAATTCAAATAATACCATTTTTTTTCAAGGAAAATTGTTAGCAGCTTCATGTAATGTGTCACTTCCGGTTAGTCCATTTTAACCAAAATCTATTATGTTATTTCAATTATATAGTAGTCTTATATACCAAATTTGGACAGTTTTAAATTATATTTGAATATAGTTTTTCATGAAAATCTATTATAGGCTTCAAGTAAAGTATATTATATAATGACCAAAAAGGGAGGTGCACAACTAGATGTTATAACAGTCCTAAATATACAATTTCAATTTTCTACGGCTTACTGTTTTTGAGTTATGCGATATACATACGTACGTACAGACGTCACGACGAAATTAGTCAAAATAGATTCAGGGATGCACTGAAATCTGAGAACCGAAAATTTTCGCGATTACAATACTTCCTTTACTTCGTACAAGGAAGTAAAGAGTGTTAAATTCCAACAATTGTTTTAAGAACAATAATAATTAAAGCCTTGTATTTAGGCTCTTAAAAACATCCAAATAAGCAGGCATATAGGCCGGTAATTACTCTAAAATAGGCGGGATTTTAGGAAGCCTAAATGTAAATAATTTGTTTTAAAAAAAATAAACGAATCCTTTTTCTAATATTGGTACTCGTATCTACTCTTCGTTAGAAAAAAAATCATTTTAAACAAAAATTAACGCAATCTGCACAAAATGGGTATTTCCGTTGAAATCTAAGAACCGAAAATTTTCGCGATTACAATACTTCCTTTACTTCGTACAAGGAAGTAAAAATAATCATTTTAAACAAAAATTAACGCAATATGAAAAATAATAATAAAATAATAATGTAGGGTTCGCATTTTATAAATTATTATGCAAATTCAAATTATGTAGTATATTTTAATTCACTAAATATTATGAGCAATTGCTCTATGAAATTTTCGAAAAGGGACTGTCTTCGGTCTGTCAGAACTTGCTTGTAAGCTGAAAACTTCGTTCGACATCACAAAATGTGACAGGAGCGTTCTTATATTTAGCCATATCGTCTAAAGTTATCTCAGCTCCATTGATTAATGGCAAAGACACAATTGAATTACCAGGTAAAATTTTGAAAAGTTTTTTCTTTCTGCATTTTAAATTCACCCACAAAAACTTGATTAAAGTAAGTACTTTAAATATTATAGGTTAGGTTGAAATACTTTGTCGAGTGCTGAATTAGTCAACGAAATAGATGATAGATGGCGCTGATAAACCTTGTCTGCTCAATAAAAGTTAAAATAGGCAACAAAAATAGGCAAAATAGGCTCTATAAGGTAAAATAGATGCAATAACTAAAATATAGAAAAAATAGGCTCTAAGGCACGACAAAAAAACCTTCCATTACACGTAAACATGTTACCTATGTATAAAAAAACTAAATTGCCTGAAGTATATTAAAATTTGAATCTAGGCAATTGCCTAAAGATCCGGGCTTTAATAATAATGCTTATTGTTTCAGGTGGATTTAGGGCGTGTCGAGCCCGTCTATGGTGTCATCCTCCTAGGAAATCCTCTCTACGATAACTACGTAACCAGTTTTCAACTATTATACACTTCCGACCCGTCTGATACTGGTTACCGGTACGTTATGACAAAATCCGGTTCACCACAACTATTCCGAGGTTCAGTTGATCAACGTACACCAGTTAAAGCGATCTTAGAAGTACCAGTAGAAGCTCGTTATATCCGAATCAATCCTAAGACTTGGCATAACGAAATTAGCATACGATTAGATGTTATTGGTTGCGCAGACTTGCACACAACAACAGCACGAGTAGAAACGACACCACCATCAGATATTGATTCAGGGGTGTTTATTACAACTCCAATTCCTGAAGAAATGATGTGTGATGAACCGATGGGAGTCAGTAATGGTCTTTTAAGTGACAGGAATATTTTAGTGAGTTCAGAAAAAGTATCAGATATCCCTGGTCATGGACTAAGACTAAATGGGTCAACTGTTTGGCAGCCTTTAGCTAATACACCTAATGAATTCGTTAAATTTGATTTTGGGGCTCCGAGACTATTAACAGGCATTCAGAGTCAAGGTGGGCCCCAGGGATGGGTCTCTACCTATAAAGTGGAGTACAGCCACGATGATTTTAATTGGAACCCAATTGTCGATGATTTTGGCAACGAAAAATTATTTCCAGCTAATTATGATCAGGATACGGTCTTTAAAAATATGTTTGATAAACCAATCAAAGCGCAGTTTTTGAGAGTTTTGCCGAAGAAATGGACAAGCAATATTCAGATGTGTATTGAACCACTTGGATGCTTTGAACCGTATCGTAAGTATTCTTTTCTGAAATCGTCAAGAAAATACCTACTTTCCTGACGCATTTTAGTATGGAAAGTAAGTGTTTACCAAAACATTTGCAAAACAGTCAGGTAAAGTACTTTCTTGACTAGTCAGGAAAGTACTTTACCTGACTCAAGTAAATAAACTAAATAACTAAAAAATTTAATAAGATTTTTATTTTTTTTTATCAATAACGTTACTAAAATTTATGCATGACACTGGCGAATTTGAAGCTAAATTATTTGTTGCAATCGATAAATTACTTGGAGATTCAGTGAATAAAATAAGCAAGTAACACATTTTCTGACAAATTATTTACTTTATTTAAAAAAAAAATAAAAAAATAAATATATCATCACGCCTTTTACCCATTACTGGGTGTGGCACTCTGCCTAAGCAGATCTCGGTAAGTGATATATTTTGTCGCGTGAAATGCGGTTACCAGCCGTCAAATCACGGCCCTCAAAGATATTAGTGGAGAAGGAGCCACAGGGGTAGATTTTTAAATTGGTGAAAATTGTTTGTCGGCTGTGGGGATCGAACCAGGGTTCTCAAGATCCACAGGCCGACTCGATACCACTGAGCCACCTACCCCATCTTTATTTTGCTTTTTCCAATTCAAGAAAATTTCATACTCTTTATCATATCGGTCTTTGGACTTGCTCGGTCTAAAATTTTCAACAGCCGCAGTTGCTTGATTTAAGATTTCAGGAGGAGTACTTGAAAATACCGCCTCATACTCATTTTCATCTATATTTTCCAACATTATAAAGAAATCTTCTCTGTCAACAATATTACTTTTGACACAAATATGTTCAATAGATTTTTCACATGAGATATTGTTTTCAACAACTTTTGTTATCACCTTGGTTCTTGAGAATTTAAATCTACCCCTGTGGCTCCCCCTCCACTAATATCTTTGGGGACCGTGATTTGACGACTGGTAAACGCACTTCACGTGAAAAAATATATCACTTACCGAGATCTGCTTAGGCAGAGTGCCACACCCAGTAATGGGTAATAGGCGTGATGATATATTTATTTATGTAGTTTACTGCCAATATAATTCTTACCAAAAAATTAAACACTTTGAAATATTTATTATTAATTATATTGATAAAATATAAATATGAACAATTTCAGAAAAAATAGTATACATAATACGTCACGAAAGTGTTTTACTTGACTCAGCGAATTAAAATACTCGACCTGACGACCTCGTACTTCAAACAACCGCTTCGTCAAGTAAAGCATCACTTTCCTGACATATTATGTAATATACTATTAAGTTATTTTTATGGGCGTATATCTTGAAAACTTTTCAAGATAATCTAAATTTATTCCAATTAAATTCTTATTAAACCTTACATATCTTTAAATGATATTTAAAATCTGTTTCCATCTTTAGAATCTTCAGTAATTTATACCAACTTTACAACAAAATTACTATTGAATCATATTTTTTAGCTACGGAACTGCCAACGGTTCCTCCAGAAATAGAAGAACCTAGTTTGAAGTGTCAACACTGTCCTGATGTGGACCCTCCAGCATCGGAAGGAGTCTCGGGGCGTTGCCTCTGCGAAGGAGCCAAGTTCTGGGACGGATCAAAGTGTATACCTAGGGCTCAGTGCCCCTGCAATGTCGATTTTCTTACTTATCCTGTTGGGACGGTCTTTGAGAAAGAAGACTGCAGTGAATGTTTATGTGCACTTGGTGAGTTTATTCGGGTAGTATTAACACTGGAGTATATTGCAGTTATTATATCAGTAGATTTTTTTTGTGGAATATTTACGAAACTAAACAAATTCGAGAAAATATTATTTTTTCTACGATTGCTATGAAAAGTTGACAATTACGCTCACATTTGTCATCGTAAAGTTTACATTTTCTGTGGTACAATAAAAAAATATCTTTTTTCTTAAACTGTCATATAAAGTTAAAATGTACTTGACAACTATCAACACGCGAAATGAGTTTTTTTTTGTCTACAGAACGCAAAAGACTTTTGCATGCAGGATACAAAAATTTTTGATAGAAGAAAGGCTCACAATTTAATAAAATTTGTCACTTGATTTTTTTGCTTAGAAACAAAACATCTATTCTTTAACAAAATTTATATTTAATGTTCCAATTGAGCAATGATTCATATTTATCCCACTTGAGGAAGTTAACTGGTGTACTGGAATAGTTTCTTGAGAAATGCAATGCGAATCCCAATAAATCGTAGAAAAAAATTAACACGTTTGTTTGGTTTCTATTGCCAACCAGCTGTCAATTGCTGGTCAAAGAATACCAGATTTGATAGCAATTATATTACATACATTGTTGTCATGGAGACATTAGATGTCACATTAATTAATCCTAAACGTCAACATTTTCTCATTACATTATTACTAATTTTGGTACATAGTTTTCGAAAAAACGTTGTTTGATACTCGATTGCGAAATGCTTTTGCATTCTCGAATGCAAAAGTAACATTTCGCAATCTAGAATCAAAAATAACTATTTTGCGCGTCTCCAATGCCAACGCGAAAAAGACATTAAATGCGCGCGTTTCCTATGGCAACGCGCGAAAAAGATATTTAATGAGCGCTTATTTCAATAGTTACCAGGGACACAAACAAAACAGTAACTTGTCATATTGACAGTTGACAGAATGAATTTATTTGCAGTACGTATACGTTTTTTTAATAATGTAAGATGCAATCGTAGAAAAAATTATGTGTGTATCACGAGCGTAAAGTGTCTTTGTTCCTCTTGTACAATTACCATGCTCGAGTAACAAAGAATCAATTTACGCTCTTAATACACAAATAACTATATTAATAAAAAATAAAGAATTATCTTTATTTTGAACCATTTTTTGAGGAGATTAATTGTAACCTCCAGGAAGTGATGTATACTCTAATATATGTTTGTACTTGAAGGGGGTGTCTCTCAGTGCTCGCCAAAACGCTGTACTCCTTGCGACGGAGGTCTACGTGCCACTGTCACCGCAACTTGCGGCTGCATGTGTAAACCATGTCCCCCGGGCGAGGTTCTCTGCCCCACCAGCAATATATGCATCAACCAGACTAGTTGGTGTGATGGGATTGTTGACTGTCCTGACGACGAGGTAAGAGACTTAGGGTAGATTGCATGAAAGCGGGTCAACTTCTAACTCAGGGTTACCGACTTGTTTGACAGCTAACCTCGGGCTAGAAGATAGCCCGGGCATATTCCATATATATATACGGGTGTTTCACAACTTAGAGCAAAAAATTAAAGGGTATATTCTGTACGACGTGCTGATCATGAAACAAAAAGATTTTTTTTAAAATTCGACAAATTAAGGGTTGTTAACCTAAAACATTTTTTGTAGTACTGCACTGGATTCGCTTTCCTATTAAACACAAACAATGAAGTAGGTATCAACTACGAAAGAATAATTACACAATTCAATTATTAGCAGTTATTTATAATAGAATTTTATTTAAGGTGGCGTTTCGATAGTCTACGAAAGAGCTTTTGAAGAACTTCACAGTTTAAAACGAAACTATATACTTCATATCATTAAGTAATATTTTAAGAATCATATATTCGACATCTCTGTCTGTCCAGTAAAAATGTTAGAATTTTTGAAAAATCATGAGCATTCGCCGGGATTTGAACCCAGAACCTTTCACTCGCTAGGTGACTGCTCTACCACTTGAGCTACAAATACTAACATATTAAGTAATATACCAAAAGATAGCTAAAAATTTGCTGATTGTTTTCATATAATTCAATTCACTCTAACTTTGTTGGGAAAAAAATATGTGAGCCAAAACTTAAAATGATGCAAAAATCTGTTATTTAAAATGCTAATATTTTAAATTTGAAGCCCTTATTTACGCCAAACTTTTCATGAAAACCTAGCGAATTGCTTATAGTTTGATTATATGCAAGTGTGAACTAAATCCTTTGTTTATATTTTCTTAAAACTGTGAAGTTTTGAAGAATTCAGACGATTTGCTTTGATTTATCACACGAAATAGTTCAACGCTTTTGTAACAGATGGCGCTGATGGTAATCTAAAATAAACAAAGAAGGCTTTATACGTCGTTACATTAGTTAGAACGATATAGTGTGAATCTTATTCCATCTCATTTGTACTAAGCATCAGTGTTGCCAGACCTAGGGAAAATGGTCTAGATCTAGGGATATTAAGGTTCATCTAGGGAAAAAGGGAATTTAATAAAAAATTATATAAATCTTGGGCGTTTTGAAAAATTATTTACAATAAATATAAAAGTAAAAAATACATTTCAAAAATTGTTTACAATAAAGATAAAAGTAAAAAGTTTGTAAGTTTGTATTGTTACTACAATAATGCTCCCTAATTTAACCGAATTTAATAATTTAGATGTACAGGAATTTTGGACAAAAATTTTATAATTAAAATTGGGGGACAATTATTTTACATGTCCTCTTTTGACTGATTTAATGTTAAATTTATGTACTTTACCACACTCTTGTGCAACTGTTGAACGTATATTCACAAATTAATTTAAATATAACAAAAATTATTGTTGTTTCGTATGTTTTGTTATGGTATTAGTCCGTAGAAGAGAGTGTAGTTTTGCTGTAGCTATTTGTCCTTTATTTATTTTATTTCTGATGTCTGTATCGTCTCTTCCATCCGAAGTAAGTTTTACTCCTAGGTAACTATAGCTATCTGTTTCTTTTATCCATCCATGTTCTATGGGTAAATCGCGTATTTCGAAAAAGGTGTATTTTCATATTTTACATTGAATGATATAATACAAGAAAATTGCTTATCCTGTGAAAATAATCTCTCTAAGATTTTAAACATTATAATTTCAACAACCTCAAATATATTGCTTAATAATTATACTACAGGTAGAGATTATAAAATGTCAAATTCTAAATATATTAAAAAACGGAAATTAAAAATATTATTGTAAAAAGTTTAAATGATTATAAACACGGCTAAAAAAATGTTATTATTCGTAAATATGTCAGTAAAGTAATAGTTATTTACGATATAAGTATCGTAATATTATATTACAAAACGGGATGGGAAAACCCATTAGTTTCGTATTAATACATTACGATACGAATACATACATTAAAGAAGCAAATAATGATCAATTCATAATGATGAAGGTAAACACAGCACTAAATTCATAAAATTCATTTAAAAATAATTATTCATTCTGTAGGTATCTCTAATTGTTGGTGTTTTCGGTGCTTGTCGGAGAGAAGAATTAATGAAATTAAGATTGTGTGACATTTAAGATAAACAATTTAAGTAAATTTTGTGATTTTATACGTACTTATGTTTATAATAATGTGTTTGTAACAGTTGTGTAACAATAAATATAATATAAACTGTACTACGCTCAATATTCATTCATTCGAAACTTAGGCATTATTATAAATGATACCTAACATACATATATCGCTTCATAACTGCACGCAACTTGATAGTTGATAGTTTACGTAGACCGTGTGACGTCATTACAAGCGTTAATGCCAAATATTGGTAAGGAGGCTATAGCTCTATTTATTTGACTCACAGTACACATGTACGCGATGCCGCGCTTTGCAAAAGTACGGGTGGCGCCGACAGAGAGCATACAGCGGATGTAATCATAAGCTTCGTTTCGAAACCCCACCTTAATTAACAACTTTAACATAATCATCCATCCAGTGGCAGTGGCAACGAAAAATTTTGGACTGGGAAACATGGAAAATAGTTTTACGATTTAAAAAAAAATTCTTTTTGTTTCATGATCAGCACGTCGTACAGAATATACCCTTTAATTTTTTGCTCTAAGTTGTGAAACACCCTGTATTAGTAATATATTGCTGATAGCCGTATACCAGCAATGTTATCTAAACGAAAAAGGAAAGAGAGTGAGATATATGCTATCTTACCTTTGTCCATACTTGTTTCAAAATGCGCATGCCCGTAATACTGGAATACTATTGGCTAATAACGAAGTGAGAGAGACATTGCAAATATGGCGACCTCTTCGTCACCGCTTGTGTGAATTTGAATTAGTCTGTTTGCTACATTTGTTTGCGTAAAGACTATCTTCTTCGTTATTATTATGCCAGTCAGTTGTTATTTGTGTTTTTCAAAATCTCCTCAACTTAGTTTAGATGGTTAAATGATTTAATAATCGGAATGTTAAATATTTTTATATACATGTGAATGTTTTTGTTCACAGTTTTCCTAAAAACAAGGCAATATGTAACTTATGGAACAAATATGAATCAATAATTTAATATGTACTGCTATATTAATCGACATGACCTTCAATTGATAAAATATATAATTTTCAACAAATTTAAAATATGGCGCTAGATTTGAACATGCTAGAAATTGACGTCAGCCAATCGTACTCCAGTATTACGGCCATGCGCATTTTGTAGCAAGTATAGCAAAAAGATAAAATAGCATATATCTCACTCTCTTTCCCTTTTCGCTTTTGGACCCAGTGTCAGCAATATATTACTAATAGATATATGTAATAAAAGCAGAAACTATCAATGTATATGTCTTCTTAATCTTTGAGCTGTAGCGCGAATAAATACGAATTCAAAAATAACTGATGTTATGATTATATAGTGACATCTATTATTCAGTAGCAATTCAATTTTTGGCTAACCCGGTGTTACCCGTTGACCCCGGGTTAGCGTAACCCGAGAGTTAGCTCGCTTTCATGCAATCCACCCTTAGTTTTATCGTCATACAATCTTTTATTTTTGACATATTTTTATTTTTAGGTAAACTGTTTATCAGGAACAACAATCGAACCATTAGTAAAATCAAAAGTTGCCCCTAAACAACAATGTCCACCAGTGGTGTGTCCTCCCGACTTCAAGATCACATTGAAGAAGCCATCTCGAGAGGAAGATCTGCAAACACACCTCTCGCCCATGTTCCAGATGTATGGCGGTCGCAAAAGTAAAATGCCCACTAAGACGATGTCCTCGAAGTACTTCGGTGCCAAAGGCCGGACGATTAACAGTCGAGCTCGTTATCAAGGTAGCAAAAGCTTACCGCGACGACCGCTGAAAGACTCGCATACAACACTGAAGAATATCAAACAACAAGTTTGTGTTGAGTTCATTTGTGAACCGATCTCAGAGAATATAGAGAAATGTCCTGAACCTGCTTGTCCACCAGGATACACGGTGGTGTACACCGATGATAAAGGTGAGTGAGAAAAGAGACAAGAATAGTAGTACAGTATTAATTTTATATTTTATTAAACCTAGTTTCACCAAGTGTATGGATGACAATTAATTTTGTCTTTGTTATTTAAATTGCTATTGCGTAGCTTTTCCTTTTTTCGGTAGATGGCATGACCTGTTCCACAGAACTTCTCATGTCATCTTACCTGTTTGTCAGAGATCTTATTTTCTGCTGGCACAGTTCTTCGTCACCAGCTTCTTCACGTGAACTTTGTTCTAGGTGAAGAAGTGGGTTATACCATACTGATGAGCTCTAATTAACTGTGCTGGCCAGCCTCTGACGATGCCCTCATAAGGTGACTTGGAGGCTGAATTTTGTGAGACTTAGCCAAGTGTTTATATTATATTTTATTAAACCTAGTTTCACCAAGTGTATGGTCGACAATTAATTTTGTCTTTGTTGTAATTTTTAATTAGTTTAATTTCACAATTTTTCTGTTTATAGGTGGACACAATCTCGAAACTCTCGATGAAGCTCTTTGCCGTAGCTACGAATGTCACCCGCCGCCGGTTAAAGATGACGTCTGTAACGTAACAGGACGTAGTTTCAGTTCATTCGATGGAACAGAATACAAATATGATATCTGCAATCATGTCATTGCCCGAGATTTACATTCAGACGACTGGGATGTCAGTTTAGTGAAAAACTGTACAGAGATTTGTTCCCGGGACTTAGTTGTTCTTCACGGAAGCCAATTAGTAAAGATGTTTAGCGATTTATCGATGGAATTCAATGGTTACCGGTACTCAGCAGAACAGACTTCCAAAATCGGCGCGAAGAATCTCGCATTTGTTGTATCACGGATGGGTGACACTCTTCTGTTTGTATCTAATCATTACGGTTTTTGGTTGATGTGGAATAAGCAAGCAAATCTCAAAATCGGTGTAACTGAAAAACTGATGGGTCAAGTGGATGGTTTATGTGGTTTTTATGATAAAAATCCCAAAAATGATAAGCGAAAACCGGATGGACGACAAGCTAAAACAACTGTACAGTTTGGCGATTCATGGTTACTGGAAGATCAGCAACCGGAAGTGTGTGAGGTTAGGACATGTCCGCTTCATGTTCAAAATCTTGCGTTCGAGATGTGTCAGACTGTAAAAGAAAGGATTTTGTCACCTTGTCATCATGCTGTTGACGATATCGATGGGTTAGTAGCGTCAACTATTTCATAGTAATAACTAAAGCCCGGATATTTACGCACTTAAAAACACCCAAATAAGCAGGCATATAGGCTGGTAATTACTCTAAAATCGGCGGGATTTTAGACAGCCTAAATGTAAATAATTTGTTTTAAAAAAAATATACGAATCCTTTTTACTTCCTTGTACGAAGTAAAGGAAGTATTGTAATCGCGAAAATTTTCGGTTCTCAGATTTCAACGGAAATAGGTGTTTTGGCCCTCCCTGAATCCATTTTGACTAATTTCGTCATGCCGTCTGTACGTACGTACGTATCTCGCATAACTCAAAAACGGTAAGCCGTAGAAAATTGAAACTTTATATTTAGGACTGTTATAACATCTAGTTGTGCACCTCCATTTTTGGTCATTATACAACTACCGGAAGTGGTACTTTACTTAAAGCCTATAATAGATTTTCATGAAAAACTATATTCAAATATAATTTAAAACTTTCCAAATTTGGTATATAAGACTACTATATCAATGGAAATAACATAATAGATTTTGGTTAAAATAGACTAACCGGAAGTGACACATTACATGAAGCTGCTAACAGTTTTCCTTGAAAAAAATGGTATTATTTTAATTTTAGAAATAAATGGTGCAAATTAAAGTTTTAGAGAATTAAATTCTGCGTCTAGCACATTAAGAATTTTTAAATTAGCTTTTTGCATAAACGAGATATCTAAATTTAAATATTATATATTTTTTGATTTTTTTTTAAATTAAGTTTGCTATGGATTAGAACAAAAAATAAAAGATTTAATGTGAAATATGTGCAATTAAAAAAATATCTATAGTTTAATACGCGTACAAGGAAGTCATGTGGTGTCCACATCAGATATTTCTAATATTGGTACTCGTATGTACTCTTCGTTAGAAAAAAATAATCATTTTAAACAAAAATTCACGCAACCTGAAAAATAATAATGTAGGGTTCTCATTTTATTAACTATTATGCAAATTAAAATTGTAGTAAACTTTGATTCACAAAAATATTACGAGCAATTGCTCTATGAAATTTTCGAAAAGGGACTGTCTTCGGTCAGTCAGAACTTGCTTGTAAGTTAAAAACTTCGTTCGACATCACAAAATGTGACAGGAGCGTTCTTATATTTAGCCATATCGTCTAAAGTTACCTCAGCTCCATTGATTAATGGCAAAGACACAATTGAATTGCCATGTAAAATTTTGACTAAAAAACGTTTTTTCCTTCGTCATTTTAAATTCACACACAAAAACTTGATTAAAGTAAGTACGGTTAGGTTGAAACACTTTGTCGAGTGCTGAATTAGTCAACGAAGTAGATGATAAACCTTGTCTGCTCAATAAAAGTTAGAATAGGCAACAAAAATAGGCTGTATAAGGTAAAATAGGCACAAAAACAAAAATATAGAAAAATAGGCTCTAAGGCACGAAAAAAAAACCTTCCATTACACGTAAACATGTTACCTATGTATAGAAAAACTAAATTGCATGAAGTTTATTAAAATTTGAATCTAGGCAATTGCCTAAAAATCCGGACTTTAGTAATAACTCTCTTTAGCTCAAATTAAAGTTGTTGCATTTGGTAAGATGTACAGTTTAGTCGTTGGGAGAGAAGTGTTAACATTGGTTTAAATGATTTATTCCTGGTGTAGATGGGTATCCAGATGTCTAGATACGACTTGTGCGTGTTTAGAACAAGCCAAGAGCACGAACAAAACCAGCGAGGCTGAAGACCAGTGTAGATGTAATGTTGTGGAAACTTTTGTCGTGGAGTGTACCACAGCTAAACCTACTGTTGACTTGGAGGACTGGAGGATAGAACTCGACTGTCGTAAGTATTTAAATTTTCCTTTAAAAAAACACTGTAAAATTAATTATGCCTATGGCACACTGGTCGAAGAGCATCGAAGAGCTTTTCGATGAAACAACAGACAAACAATAAAAGCTTCTAAAGTTGAGAAAGAAAAACTAAATTTAAAAAATCTGCTAACGTGAAGTGAGACACAAAAGATACGAGTGAAATGAAATACGTTCGTTTCATCGATGAGCTCTTCGATGGAAATAGAGGAGCCTCTATTTTTCGTCGATGACGCGTGCGTTCTGTTGTTTCATCTAAGAGCTTATCGATGCTCATCGACGCTCATCAACCAGTGTGCCATAGGCATTACAAATAACTTTGTTTACTTGGTACTATAATTAGAGGGAATCAAACTTTATTTGTTTACATTGGTTTTTATTTTAAAAACAATGATATTAAATATTAGAGTTTTAAAAATTCATAAATAAATAAATATACAGGGTGTAAGAGCGAAACCAACCACCGCCTATATTTTCTTTATTATTATAGTTACAAAAAAATATTATAAAGCAAAGTTGTAGAAGACCAAGGCGGACGTCTGGTTAAATACGAGTAATAAAATATTTTTAACTAGTGGTTCTCAAGTTATATTTTTTCAAATGGGATTATACATATTTTTTAGGTCTATTCGATAGAGTATTTTTTTCTGAATTCAACCATGTGACCATTCTACATTCTTACATAACAAAAATATTGAGAAATATTCAATTGAAATTTAAATAATTTTTAATATTAATGTGCAGTAAGCTATGGATGAAAAACAAAAACAAAAGAACAAAATATGAAACACACAAAGAATAACAATTTGCAACAATTATTATTACTTGACAGAAGCTAAATTTTGTTCTTTTGTTTTTGTTTAAGCAGATTTCGATGTGATATATTTATGGGGTAGGTGGCTCAGTGGTATCGAGTCGGCCTGTGGATCTTGAGAATCCTGGTTCGATCCCCACAGCCGACAAACAATTTTCACCAATTTAAAAATCTACCCCAGTGGCTCCTCCTCCACTAATATCTTTGGGGGCAGTGATTTAACGGCTGGTAACCGCACTTCACGCGAAAAAATATATCACTTACCGAGATCTGCTTAGGCAGAGTGCCACGCCCAGTAATGGGTAAAAGGCGTGATGATATATTTATTTATTTTTAATTGAAAATTGTTTGTCGGCTGTGGGGATCGAACCAGGGTTCCCAAGATCCATCACTGTGCCACCTACCCCATTTAATAATAATAATAATAAATGTTTCTTTATAACAATTCACATAATTCTCATCTTCAGCGGCTTCGTGTGACGCACCTTTCGTCCACCACGACTGTTACCGTCGTCGTTGTGAGCCCTCGTGTACGAACCTCGCAGAAGTTGACGCATGTCCAACACTTCCAAACCTGTGTTTCCCTGGATGTTATTGTCCAGCTGGTCTAGTTCGCAAGAAGGACAAATGTGTTGGTCCTAGAGAGTGTAGAGATTGCGAGTGCAACGTCTTACCACACCTAGAGTATGTGACCTATGATGGGGCGAACCACACAGCTAATACTAATTGTACTTATATTATGGCGAGAGAAGACGTCCCTGATGGTATAGATAGAGATTTTGAGGTTAGTACAAATGTTTCTACATTAAAATACATTTTACTAAAATGTAATTTGAATAAAAGTGGTTTCTTATTAAATTCCTACAATTTTTATACAGGGTGAGTCTGGTAAGACGAACCCTCCCTTAATTTTTTTATTATAAGAAATAGAAAAATTTTCTTCATATAAAAGTTTTAGTATATTAAATATGCTATTTTATGACACATATAGAGTTATAAAGTCAGGTTTACATGATACAACTGTCAACTTTTATTTTTCAAATGGGAACCTAGAATTATTTTATTAAATAAAAACCGTATTTTTTTCTGTTTTCAACGATGTATTACTTGTCATAAATGGATATAAAAAATAGAGATAAATAAGATAATTGAGAAATGTCAGAATAGTTATTTGTGTATTAAGAGCGTAAAGTGATTCTTTGTTACTCGAGCACGGTAATTGCAGCGCGATCCGAAGGCGAGAGCTGCAATAGTGCAACTTTAAGCTCGTGATACTCACATAATTTTTTCTACGATTGCATCTTAAAATTATCCAAAAACGTATACGTACTGAAAATAAATTTTGGCAACTGTCAATATGACAAGTTTCTGTTTTGTTTGTATCCCTGGTAACTATTGAAATAAGCGCACATTTAATAGTTACCAGGGATACAAACAAAACAGAAACTTGTCATATTGACCAAGGACCATAAATGTATTTATGGTCCTTGATATTGACAGTTGCCAAAATGAATTTATTTTCAGTACGTATTGTCATTGGAGACGCGCAAAAAAGATATTTTTCGATTCCACAGAAAACGTCAACTCTACGATGACAAATGAGAGCGTAATTGTCAACTTTTCATAGCAATCGTAGAAAAATTATTTTTATTCAACTATTCTAGATGGCTATACGAAATTAAACAAAATGTAACAAGGTAAAATTAATGACAACAATGCAGATATTTATTTGTTATTTGTTTCACGTGTTTTGTCATTCATTTTACCTTGTTACATTTTGTATAATTTCGCATAGCCTCCTAGAAGAGTTGAATAAAAATAATTTCTCAATTATCTTATTTATCTCGATTTTTTTCATATACATTTATGACAAGTAATACATCATTGAAAAGAGAAAAAAATGGCGGTTATTATTTTAATAAAATAATTCTAGGTTCCCATTTGAAAAATTAACGTTGATAGTCGTATCATGTAAACCTGACTTTTATATGTATCATAAAATAGTATATTTAATATACTAAAACTTCCATATGAAGAAAATTTTTCTATTTCTTATAATAAAACAGTTAAGGGAGGGTTCGTCTTCCCAGAATCACCCTGTATACTAACATACATATATACATACATACATAACATCACGCTATATCCCATAAAATGGCGTAGCACGAACCCGTCAACATTCTCATCCTGAATCTGAAATCAAGAATCATACGCTTGTCTTCATTCATCATATTTATCCCGCAATTAATTTTCTCCAAACATTCATATCCTGACACACCACTTTTGCTTCAACCACATTCATAATTCTTTTCATACAAGCTCGTTTATTCTTCACGAATCTTTAATTTTCGTTTTAATTTAAAAAATCGTCCTTCAAAACTAATTTGTTACAGGTGTACGTATCAAATGCTCCATGTCGTTTAAACCCAGGTAAAATGTGTACCGAAGTTCTTACATTACTTGTCAACAACCACCGCATTGAAATTAAGCGCGGAGATTCTGCAACAGCAGATTTCAAAGTATACATCGATGACTTTTCGCTAGAAGCACTTCCGTTTGACAACGGATGGGCTGAAGTGACAAAATTACCAGCAGGACATGTCAATGTCTTGATTCCAAAACTTCAGGTGATTATTGTGTGCTAATTACATATATGTATTAGTAATATATTGCTGACACTGGGCCCAAAAGCGAAAGAGAGTGAGATATATGATATTTTATCTTTTTTCTATACTTGCTTCAAAATGCGCATGGCCGTAATACTGGAGTACGATTGGCTGACGTCAATTTCTAGCATGTTCAAATCTAGCGCCATATTTTAAATTTGTGGAAAATTATATATTTTATCAATTGAAGGTCATATCGACTAATATAGCAGTACATATTAAATTATTGATTCATATTTGTTCCATAAGTTACATATTGCCTTGTTTTTAGGAAAACTGTGAACAAAATCATTCACATGTAAATAAAAATATTTAACATTCTGATTATTAAATCATTTAATCATCTAAACTAACTTGAGGAGATTTTGAAAAACACAAATAACAACTGACTGGCACAATAATAACGAAGAGGATAGTCTTTACACAAACAAATGTAGCAAACAGACTAATTCAAATTCACACAAGCGGTGACGAAGAGAGCTCGCCATATTTGCATTGTCTCTCCCACTTCGTTATTAGCCAATAGTATTCCAGTATTACGGGCATGAGCATTTTGAAGCAAATCCGAACAAAGATAGCATGGCATATATCTCACTCTCTTTCCTTTTTCGTTTAGATAACATAGCAATGTATAGGGCATCAGCAATATATTACTAGTATTATAATTATGTACATAAATTAAATTAAATATAATTGTTTTAGGTGGAACTAAGATCGTATCACCCAACTCTGGGTGCAAGTTTAAGGGTTCCTTCGCATAATTACGGCGGTAAATTAGAAGGTATTTGTGGAGATTGCAACAGAAATCCGGAAAATGATAATATTGGACCTAACAATCAACCCATCTTCAACGAACATGATTTTATCACCGCTTGGCAGGTAAATATTTTATATCAACAAAGACAAAATTAATTGTCCATGCACTCTCTGGTGAAACTAGGTTTAATAAAAAATATAAAATAAACACTTGGCTTAGGCTGAATTTTTTGAAACTTAGACAAGTGTATATTTTATATTTTTTATTAAATCTTTTGATCAATTCTCTGAAACTTGAACATTTAATGTATGTATTTAATGTTGTAAATAGGCAGATAGTCCTGGAAGGGCTAATTCTCCGGAAGCGAAGAAAATATGCGCTGAAGAACAAGTGAAAGAATGTGAACAAGTGGGAGGCCCTGATGGCAAAGATCCATGTTTAGTTCTTCTTGATGCTGATCGATTTGGACAATGCCATATGTTGTTGGATCCTCAGATATTCTTGTCGACTTGCTGGCATGAAACTTGCGGCGGTAAGACAAACAAAAATCAAACTAAATCAAAAGTTACAAATCTAGTTTATTTATTTATCTACAATAAACTCATAATATGCATTTATTTGTGCTCATTGCAACTGTATAAAGGGACCAATTATACACTAGTGGAATAAAGTAATTTTATTCCACTGTTAAAAGAATGAAGGAATAATGCACAGAAATCAGTCAAATTTATTGAATTACTTAGTAATATTAACATTTACATTAACACTTAAATCATTGATCTAATTTGATGTTTTCTTTCCAAAACGGCTGCGTTTTTCGGTTAACTTTTATAGTAGCCTTCAACATGAAATACTTAGACCACGCTGATGAAACCGCATACTTTTTCTTGATTTTTTAGAAATATGAAAGCATGACTTCTTCATTTATTACCCTTACTCTCCGTTTTTCTCTCCAGCTCTTAAATTCAGTAAACTCTTTTTCATACTATTCCTTAGGCTTCGCTTCTTCTATTTTTCACCAAATTCTTAAATTTTTCAATGTAACAAACGATAAACAAACATCCTGTCATAGCAACAAATGTCACAGTAATGCATTTTTTTTGACAGCACGTATCTAGAATTTGATAAATTAAAAAATGACATTTTGTAAAATGAATTAATTTTGAATAAAAGTTTTGATTGTGGATAAAACGTTATATTGTATTCGTGTTTTAGTTGCGCATTATCCACTCAAGATAATTAAATGCTCGAACTTCGTTATCACATTTAAACAATCTTTCGTGGATAAAACGTCACCTAAAACACTTATACAATAAATAACTATTATATCATAAGAAATATAATAAAATAAATTCCGGTATAAAAAGTCATGTTTTACACCAAGTTTTGAGGTTATGAAATGTCAATTGTTTCATAACTGTCATTGAAGAGTTATGTAAGGAATTCTGTACATAACTAGTTACGTAATGAATGTTGACAGTTTGAACTTTCTCATAATGCAAATAACGGAAAAACTATTTATTAAAATTTTTAGGATTTATACCGGAAGTTTATCTTATCAGTAAACATAGGGATATGTCATTACCATAGTTACAGTTACAAACTTTGACAGCAATGCATTAGAGCGTTTATTTTAAAAGTAAACAGGGATAATAACATTGTTGTCATCTATAGTTGTCAAAATAATAAAACTGTCCTCTAGCAAAATCAGACCGGGTTATAGGGGATCAAATAGTGGGGCGTTTTTATATAAATGGAAATTTAAATGCGGAAAATTATTTAGAATTGTTACAAGAGAGAGTAATATTGAGTAAATGTTGAGGAAGTGTGGTTCCAACAAAATGTACGAAATTATCTGCACCTGATATTCCCCCAACGATGGTTATGACGAGGTGGAGAAGTGGAGTGGCCTGCAAGGTCACCAGATCTTGCTCCAAACGATTTTTTTCTTTGTGCCACTTAAAAAATAAATTTTATAATGTTGGTAGAATGAGTGTAGAACAATTAAAACGTAGAATTAGTGTTGCATCGCATGATATTCCTCCAGAGCAAAAAATAATGCTATAAATTCATTTTATAATCGTTTAGGCTATTGTTCACAGGTTAATGGGGGTAATTTTGAACAGTTATTAAATTAAAATTCCTATTTAAACTAATGTAATTTAAAGTAATTAAAATTCATTTAATTTGTTTAAACTTAAAATGTTTCTTTTATTATAATAGACTATTACACTTCAATGCATTGCCGAAAATATTATTTTCCCTATGTTTACTTTTAAAATAAACGCTCTAATACATTGCTGTCAAACTTTTTAACTGTAACTATGGTAATGACATATCCCTATGTTTACTGATAAGAAAAACTTCCGGTATACATTTAATAATTGTTCTGGTATGAAACAGTTGACGAGCAAATTAGCAGATTCTTCGATATCAGAAGGAAGGTCTGTCTCGAATTCAGAACTCATTTTCAATGATGACATAAGCTTTAAATTTAACCATTTTATTCATTTATTTTCACGGCAACGCTTTGGTAAATTTTGAAATATACTGAGCTATCATAAACCTATAATTTTATGTATTTTAAACATTACTTTAGCGGAATTAGATAAAATACGTTAAGAAAACGTGATATTGTTTGCCGCTTCGCTCGTTTTGGCAAATATTATCAACCTTTTCATAACTGGTTACGTAAATAATTATAAATTGATTGTAGGTCAGCCGCAGGCCGCCTGCAGCTCATTGGAAACATACGCAATGGGATGCCGCGCCCAGGGCCTATGCATCGACTACCACACGGAGCTATGCCCCGCACGCCAATGCCCTGAAGGTTCAGACTACGCCCTGTGCGGTGCTCCGTGCGTCCACACCTGCGACAATCCCAAAGGTTGTAAAAAAGGACTTCCGAAAGAAGACTGCTTCTGTCCAGAAGGTCTTGTACTAAAGAACGGCACCGAGTGTGTGGAAGAGCGCGAATGCTTCCCATGCGATGAACTTGGCCATTTCCCCGGAGATTCGTGGACGCACGACGCGTGCACCAAGTGCCAATGTGATGTGGTGACACGCTCTGTAAAATGTGAGACGAAATCTTGTCCAGCTATTGAGACAATCTGTGACGAAGGATTCGAACCCGTTAAAATCAAGAAAAGTGAAAGTGAATGTTGCGAGAAATACGCCTGCGGTGAGTTCACATCTAATTACACATAAAATAAATAAAATATAAATATATCATCACGCCTTTTACCCATTACTGGGTTTCGGTAAATGATGTATTTCTACGCGTGAAGTGCGGTTACCAGCCGTCAAATCACGGGCCCCAAATATGTTAAATTACCATATATATACTAGTAATATCTTGCTGATGTCCTATACCAGCAATGTTATCTAAACGAAAAAGGAAAGAGAGTGAGATATATGCTATCTTACCTTTGTCCATACTTGCTTCAAAATGAGCATGCACGTAATACTGAAATACTATTGGCTAATAACGAAGTGAGAGTGACATTGCAAATATGGCGAGTTCTCTTTGTCACCGCTTGTGTGAATTTGAATTAGTCTGTTTGCTACATTTGTTTGTGTAAAGACTATCTTCTTCGTTATTATTATGCCAGTCAGTTGTTATTTGTGTTTTTCAAAATCTCCTCAAGTTAGTTCAGATGATTAAATGATTTAATAATCGGAATGTTAAATATTTTTATTTACATGTGAAAGATTTTGTTCACAATTTTCCTAAAAACAAGGCAATATGTAACTTATGGAAAAAATATGAATCATTAATTTAATATGTACTGCTATGTTAATCGACATGACCTTTAATTGATAAAATATTTTCAACAAATTTATAATATGGCGCTAGATTTGAACATGCTCGAAATTGATGTCAGCCAATCGTACTCCAGTATTACGGGCATGCGCATTTTGAAGCAAGTATGGAAAAAAGATAAAATAGCATATATCTCACTCTCTTTCCCTTTTCGCTTTTGGACCCAGTGTCAGCAATATATTACTAATAGATATATGTTAAATTACACATTATTCCTAATCTCACACTTTTTATTTCATCTACAGTTCCTGCAAATACAACGAAACCAGAATGCGAGGAACCGAAACCTATGCTCTGTGGAGAAGATCAGGTCAGGAAACTAGAGAAGCGTCCTGACGGTTGTCTTGACTATGTCTGTCAGTGTGTACCTCCATCTGAGTGCCCGACTTTCACAAGACCAACTTCAGAACCTCTTCCAGTTGCGATGGAGCGAGTGAAGAATGACTCTGGTTGTTGTGTACGCGAAACGCTTGTCTGTAGGACTGAGAAGTGTCCTAGGGCGCCAGGGTGCGCTAAATTTCATACAGCGGAGCGTCAGAATGTTCCCGACGGTCATTGTTGTCCCGAATACAAATGTGGTGAGTAATACACAACATAACCTGTTAAATCTTTTTCAAGAGAAAATAATTTTAAATATTTTAAAATTATTTGCAAATGTTTAAATTATATAGATTAATCGATAGGAAGTATATTCTTGGGCTTTTCGAACAAATATTTATTTCTTTTTGAGCAAATTTTTAATATTTTTATATTAATTTCTGCCGTTATAGGGCATGTAAAATTAATTCTGTTTATTGATTCTGATGTAGAATTTTATGCTCTACAACTCTTATTTGAAGCTTTTTTACCTAAAATAAGGGAAGCAGGAATTTAAGAAAGTATGATTTTACATGTTAAAGTCCTATGGTCCGGGGTCGCGGTCACCATCCTGTATACTGATTACAACGCAAAAAACATTTTTTCCGAAATTCTCAAAAATAATTGCACATTACTTGAAACAGCAAACAGCAAATCGCAAGGGAACTCACCGAAAAAAGTCAGCCCAAAAAACAATAAAGGAATAAAATAACGTTTATTTTATAAAATCGTTTTGCAATTTTATTTCAAGCATTTAGTCGGTGAAAGGCTTGTGGCTACTTATGATTATGTTCATTTTTACTTCCTTGTACGAAGTAAACGAAGTATTGTAATCGCGAAAATTTTCGGTTCTCAGATTTCAACGAAAATAGGTATTTTGGCCCTCCCTGAATCCATTTTGACTAATTTCGTCGTGCCGTCTGTATGTATGTACGTACGTACGTATCTCGCATAACTCAAAAACGATAAGCCGTAGAAACTTGAAACTTTATATTTAGGACTGTTATAACATCTAGTTGTGCACCTCCCTTTTTGGTCATTATACAACTACCGGAAGTGGTACTTTACTTGAAGCCTATAATAGATTTTCATGAAAAACTATATGCAAATATAATTTAAAACTTTTCAAATTTGGTATATAAGACTACTATATCAATGGAAATAACATAATAGATTTTGGTTAAAATAGACTAACCGGAAGTGGCACATTACATGAAGCTGCTAACAGTTTTCCTTGAAAAAAATGGTATTATTTTAATTTTAGAAATAAATGCTGCAAATAAAAGTTTTAGAGAATTAAATTCTGCGTCGAGCACATTAAGAATTTTTAAATTGGTAAAAGATTTAATGTCAAATATGTGCCATTAAAAAAATATCTATAGTTTAATACGTGTACAAGGAAATCATGTGGTGTCCACATCAGATTTTTTTACTTTTCTTTCAGAATCATGTTAAAACTTATTTTTGCGATTAGAACGCCATCTATTCCGAATTGGAAAAAAAGTTTCAGATAAAATTAACTTATTTTTTTTTTCGCATATTACGAATCTGCAATAAAAAATGGGGGTTCCCATTTAAGGTTTCAAAGTTGCCTCCCGCCCCATCCCCTGGGGGTGGGAGTTGGGGTTTGTGTTCGGTGTACTTAGATAGGTTTTTGCAAAATATGAAACACGCGTTTTTTTGTTTCTTGATTCGATGTGTTTTTCTCGAGATATATCACCGTCCCGAAACTTTTTTAACACCCTGTATAAAATATAAAACAATGATTGTTTTATATATAAAAGAGCTGATGATGAGCTAATATTTTTGCTCGAAACGTCCCAAAAATAAATATTTAAAAAAAAACATGGAATTCTGAAGCGTTTTATTTATTTAATATATTATATAATTGAATCCTTTTTTAAATATATATTATAAATATATAACCACAAAGAAAATATGTTTCAATTTACAGATGCGGATTCTAATAAACAAAATTGTCTAAACAACGTTAGACAATTTTTTTTTGTTTCGAAATATTACACTTTAGGTTATGTTTATGAATTTTTCTCATATTTTTGGCTGACGTAACTAATATTACTGCTCCAGATTCTCACTTTACTATTGACGCTAATGCAAATATTCCTATTATTTTAAAATAAATATAAATAAAGTTCTAAAATAAGCACATTACATATTGTAACGTTTATTATTACAATTTCGGGTTCGGTGAAGTTTATTATTAAATAAAACACGGGCAATGAAAACACTAACAAAATATTTATTTCAAACGAAAATAATGTAGTACAACTACTAAGATATATATTTATATTCACATTAAAGTATTTAGCAACGACTTGCACTGTTCACACTTCAAATACAGAATGCTGTTGCCGGCCGAAACTCTTCCTTATATACTAGAACAAGATATTCCAGAATATACGAGAGCTTCTGTACACTGTATACTATTTTCATTTTAAACTGGAGGGATCGGCATAAAACGATTAAATGCACCGCAATTACGTTTACAAAGGAACTCAAAATATGACCCGTTATATCTGGTGTCACTAGGTTCGCACAGGGTTGCACAGCCCCATTCGCCGGTACGTGTATAATAAAAACAAAAACATTACAATCTTTAAATACGTATATTTCCTTATTCATACGATACAAGTGGTCGAATCGAGTATCGTGTGTCAGGATGAGAATGTTGACGGGTTCGTGCTACCCCATTTAATGGGATATAGCGTGATGTTATGTATGTATGTATGTACAAGTATAATATATTATAAATACAAACATAATCTAAACATTTACCTACATTACTCAGTCTGATTCAGTACAGGATATTTTCTTATTGAGTAACATAACTGCTAATTGGATAATTTAATCCGAATTAGAAATTTTTAAATGGTCAACCATAGGAAAAAACAAGAATAATTATAGGCTGAATACGACCCTTAAAAATGTAGCTGTTGTGACCATCGTTAAGCGATTTGGGGTAGCCGCACTAATAGCTTTCATTGTAGTTATATGGGACAAAGACGTTTAATCGTTTTATGCCGATCCCTCCGGTTTAAAATGAAAATACTATACATGCATGACGCAGAGAGAATAGGTTCTGTATTGCGTATGAGACAGCGATAAACGCGCTGCAGACTACGACGTGTCGACTGTTCCAGAGGGAACAGGGCCGTACTCGCTACAATATCATACATACATAACATCACGCTATATCCCATTAAATGGGGTAGCACGAACCCGTCAACATTCTCATCCTGACACACGATACTCGATTCGACCACATTAACACTTCCTCCATACAAACTCTTTCTTTGCTCACAACCAAAATCCATCAACACACAACAAACATTCATCCATTCGCTAGTGTACACTGCGCTTGTTTCTGAAGATGGTCTCCTCACAATTGCAGGTAAACACTCGAAACATCTAACCAATTAATCTAAAATCAAGAATCATACGCTTGTCTTCATTCATCATATTTATCCCGCAATTAATTTTCTCCAAACATTCCTATCCTGACACACCACTTTTGCTTCAACCACATTCATAATTCTTTTTATACAAGCTCGTTTATTCTTCACGCTCAGAATCTTTCGCTCACGCAACAACCCTTCAATCATATTCATCCATTTGTTCCTAGGCCGTCCACGCAAACTTTCACCCTCAATTTCACCAACATACACCTGTTTCACCAATCTGTCTTTCGACATACGTTCTACATGACCAAACCATCTCAACTGACTTATTCCCACTCTTCTTACAACATTCTTCCCAATCTCACATTCATCATACACCAATGTATTCCGGACACGATCTCTTCTAGTATATCCACACACACCCCGCAAATATCTCATTTCCACAGCAGTTATACGCCGTTCATGTTTCTTCATCCATACCCAACATTCACTACCATACATCAACGTAGGCACTAACACACCATTATAAACACTCAATCGAGCATCTCTGGATACATTCACATTCCGAGTAAAGGTTCCCAGAGCACCCAATATCTTACATCCAGCAGATACTCTTCTTTCAATCTCTCGATCAATACGTCCATCCCTCGAAAACACACTCCCCAAGTATACAAACTCATTTACTTGACCCAATCTCACACCATTCACCGAAACATTGCAATCAGTCACCAAATCACTCTTCTCAAACACTAACACTTTACATTTATCAACATTCAGTAATAGATTTAAACCTTTTCCTACTTCATTTATACTTAGAATCATTCTTCTCAATTGTTCTTCAGATTCACCCATTACAACTACATCATCCGCATAAGCTAACGCAGGCACTACACTGCCTCCAATACGTACACCATCCGCCCCATTCAGCGACTTTCGTAACAACACATCCATATATAAATTAAACAACCACGGGGACATCCCACAACCTTGTTTCACGCCAACATCTATAGAAAACCAATCACTCAATCTACCATCAACTCTCACCGCAGCCTCGCTATCTTCGTATAATGCACGAATCGCTCCCAACAAATTACCATTTATACCGTACTCTAGAAGTACATCCCACAGAATAACTCGATGAACACTATCATATGCTTTTTTAAGATCGAGAAAGCCACAGAACACCTTCTTGTTCTTAGCAAGTGATTTCTCAACAATCATACGAAGAGAAAACAATTGATCTACACACCCTCTCTCAGGCAAAAATCCACCTTGCATATTACTCAACTTGGAGATTGTTAAGGTTCGTACCTTGTGAATAAGAATCTTCCCGTACAACTTCCCTACCACACTCAACAAACTTATCGCACGGAAATTAGTACAATCACTCGAACTACCTTTGCCCTTAAATAAAGGACAAATGATAGCACGTTTCCAATCATCAGGAGCTACACACAGTTTCAAACAAAATCTAAATAAATAAACTAACCAATCAAATAATCTCTCACCACCATACTTCAACATCTCATTCGTTATACCATCCAAACCAGGAGCTTTACCATTCTTCAAACGTAACAATGCAAAACTAACATCACTTTCATCTATATCCCATTCATCACTTCTAACATTTTCTCTTGAATTTTCACTACAACAATTCGATCCATTTACGCTACCATATAAGCCTCTAAAATACTCACACCATCTATTTCTAACGTCTAATTCATTCCACAATAACTCACCATTCGCACTCTTAATCGCTTTTACCGCCCTTACATTACCACCTCTCAATCTCTTCACACTCAACCAAAACATTCTTTTATTCATAGTAAAATCATTCGTCATTCTTTCACTCATCAAATCATCAAAACGCGCCTTACTTTCTCTTACTACTCTCTTAACATGTTTATTTAACCTTTTATATTCTAGCAAACATTCATCACGTAAACTTCCAGGCACATCTTTTACATGTAGAAATCGCAAATACGCTCTCTTTTTCTCTTCAATTGCTTCTTTCACTTCATCATTCCACCATGCATTCCTTGGACAAGAGCCTAATCTGGATTCACCACAAACTTCTTTTGCACATTTAAGAACTGTATCCTTAAATTTCATCCAAACATCATTTATGCTGCATTCAAAATTAGGCTCACATACAGGCAAAGATTCATTTATTTTCTCAACAAACAGATCTCTAATATCCTCATTCTGTAGTACACTAGATTTCACACGAAACATTTTTTCGGTGCCTTTTACCCTCATTCGCCAACATTTATCCAGACGTATACGCGACACCACCAAATAATGATCATTCGTACCCAATTCAGCCCCACGCTTCACACGCGTATCCACAACTAAACTTCTTAGTCGTTCATCATACAAAATAAAATCAATCACACTCCGCCTATTCTCCCTCACATTCTCCCATGTATACAAGTGAGCTAATTTATGTTTAAAGACAGAGTTGGAAATGAAAAGATCACGCTCTAAGCAGAAGGATACTATTTTCCTACCGTTTTCATTCACTCTCACATCACCATATTTACCCAATACATTCCCAGACATGCATCTCTTTACTCCCACCCAACCATTCAAATCTCCACATACGATAACTTTTTCACCTGGATCACACGAATCAATCACACTATCTAACAAATTCCAAAATTGATCTTTCTCAAGATCACTTTCGGATTCAGTTGGGCCATAAACTGACACAACGAAGATTCTATGAAAGCCTACCTTAAGTCTCAGCCAAAGAATTCGCGATGAAATACAACTATACTCTCTTACAAACGGTTTCATCCTTTCACTAACAAGCACTCCTACACCATGTTTTGCCCGTTCATTCTCTGCAACACCCGACCACAAGCAAAACTATCCATCTACCTCTTCTTCATTACAGCCTTTCCTATTTGTCTCGCTCACACACAAAACATCTACATTATACACACGCATTATATTCACCAATTCATTTTCTTTTCCATTTATACCCCTAACATTCCACGTACCAAACTTACATTCATCAAATTTCGCCCATTTATTCCTCATTAGAACAAAAGATAAAAGAAATTGGGTTCTCTCGGTAAATGCATCACATCTCCGTTAATTCCACGAAATAACACATTGGCGCTGCGAAGTTGAAATTACAACTTAGTTTATACAGGATGGTGACTCGCTCAACCGGTCATAGGACTTTAACATGGGAAATCTGTTTTTTGCAATTTCCTGCTTCCCTAATTATTTTAAGCAAAAACGCGTCAAATAAAAGTTTTAGGGCATCAAATTCTGCATCTAAATCAATAAACAGAACTACTTTTACCTGCTTTGTAACGACAGAAATTAAATATGAAAATGTCGAAAATTACGTTGAAAATATTGATAGCCATGGAATTGAACAAAAAAATAAATAAATGCTTGACGTTTTATCTGTCAAAACATCAACGTTTGACGTTTGACAGATAAAATGTCAACGTTTGAAGAAATATGGCTTACACAATCAGCGAGAAAAATCAATTTTTAAAATTGTACTATAGAGGACATAGCATTATCAGGGTACGAGATATATATGCTCTAGACTAGAGTATGTATTTATTATGTCCATTATAGTTTAATTTTGTTATAAATACATTTTTATTCTGATATTAAAATTAAAACGTCAAGCATTTATTTATTTTTTTGTTCAATTCCATGACTATCAATATTTTTAACGTAATTTTCGACATTTTCATATTTAATTTCTACCGTTACAAAGCACGTAAAAGTAATTCTGTTTATTGATTTAGATGCAGAATTTGATGCCCTAAAACTATTATTTGACGCGATTTGCTTAAAATAATTATGGAAGCAGAAAATTGCAAAAAAACTGATATCCTATGACCGGCTGAGCGAGTCACCACCCTGTATAATATACATGTTTCACTTTTTATGATGTATTTGTAGAAATCTATGCATAAAAGTTAAATAATTCAATTTGTTTGTTTGTTTGTCTTGTAGTTCCTCCCAAGGACAAGTGTCTCTTTAGAAAATCCTACATTGCTGCTGATGCAGGCGGTGAAAGACCTTTAACATCTTTAGAACAAGATGTTGTTGTTTTAAATGAGAATGCAACGATTAGCGATGGTCCATGCAGACATTGCACATGTTCTTCAGATTCTCTGACTACGTCTTGTACTGTTACCGAGTGTCCGTCGTTAGCAGAATCATCTGCAGCGAAAGAATATGTGTTAGAAGCTGTCTGGAGCCGGGGACAATGTTGTCCAACAGTTAAGAAGACTGCATGCAAGTAAGTTAAACAATACAGCTTGTTTTTTCAACATGAATCATTTATAAACATCAACTTCACATCAACCCCAGCAAATCGACAGCTATTTTATTTTGTAATAGGAAAGACAGATTATGAGCGGAGCAATATTGTAAAATAAATATTCTTGGTACAAATTTAAATACCGGGAATTTTTTTTATCAGTAAACATAGGGATATGACATCATAGTTACAATTAAAAAGTTTGACAGCAATGCATTAGAGCGTTTATTTTAAAAGTAAACATAGGGAAAATAACATTGCTGACATCTATTGTTGTCAAAGTAATAAAACTGTCTTCTTTCAAAATCAGACCGGATTAATTGGGAATCAAATAGTGGGACGTTTTTATGTAAATGGAAATTTAAATGGGGAAACATTTAGAATTGTTACAAGAGAGAGTAATACCGGCAATAAATAATTTAAATATTGAGGAAGTGTGGTTCTAACAAAATGTACGAAATGATCTGCACCGAATATTCCTTCAACGATGGATAGGACGAGGTGCAGAACTGGAGTGACCTGCAAGGTCACCAGATCTTGCGCCAAATGATTTCTTTCTTTGGGGTCATTTAAAAAATAAATTTTATAATTGTGGTAGAATGAGCATAGAACAATTAAAACGTAGAATTAGTGTTGCATCGCATGAGATTCCTCCAGAGCAAATAAATAATGCTATAAATTCATTTTATACTCAGGCTATTGTTCAAAGGTTAATGGGGGTAATTTTTAAATTAAATTATTATATTTAAATTTCTATTTAAACTAATGTAATTAAAAGTAATTAAAATTCATGTAATTTGTTTAAATTTAAAATGTTTGTTATTATAACAGACTATTACATTTCAATGCATTGCTGAATATGTTATTTTCTCTATGTTTACTTTTAAAATAAACGCTCTAATGCAGTGCTGTCAAACTTTGTAACTGTAACTATGGTAATGACATAGCCCTAAGTTTACTGATAAAAACATTCCCGGCTGCATAAGGATCTTAGGCATGATCATAGATAATGAGCTACGTTTAAAAAAACATACTAATTTAGTAATTAGCAGAGTATTTGATTCTCTAAAATGTTTATACTCCATGAAACATATACTTTCTACTGCATTGAGGAAAACTTCTCTAGTTTTATCTTTATTTAATTATGGTGACGCTGTGTAGACGTTGCATCTGCAAAACGCATTCAGAAGCTACAAAATTCTTGTATCCGGTTTGTTTTGAGCATACGTTCAGGTCAATTTGTCTCACATGCTTTTTTAGAACATAATTGACTAAATATGATGAATAAGGACAAGCGTATGATTCTTGATTTTAGATTCATTGGTTAGATTTTTCGAGTGTTTACCTGCAATCAGAGATGTGCATCTACGTGTAATCTTTAATTGTCTACATCTACACGTAGACAATACGTCGACAATTCTAGCGACGTAGACAATGTACACAATGTAGATAATGCATCTGACAGTTGTAAAATTCAACATAACCTAAATTTATTCCTTTGTAACTATTAGAAATCTGAAATACTAATTGATGGATCGTGCTAAATCTTTTTATTTCTTATTCTAGATATAAAATACTCAAAAACTACGGGGGCTTTTTTTAAAAGTGCTTCATTCGTTTTTTATGGTCGTTTTTATACAGAAATTTAGTCTCAAATAATGAACTTTTTTTCAAACGTGCACCATTTTGTTGAAAATCTAAATTTTTTAAATCCAACCCGTAGTTTTTTAGAGTATACATTAGAGATTTAGAAAACATATCCCTTTTTGTTCAAGGTCCATTGCTGTTCTCGGAATGTTTTCGCCCGATTTGCCCTGTGAGGAGTCGCCATTTTTTTTAATTTCTGACTACAATTTTGAAATAAAGGTTAAAGAGCGCTAAATAAAGATCCAGAAACAATTTTTAAGCAGAATGTTTAGATTTCGTTAAAAAAAATCTAGAAAATGACCCTTTTTTTCCTTGTCTAGAGTGGCCTTACCCCGTAAGTGAACACAGGTATTTTCATTGTCTACATAGTCTACATTGTTTACATGAACAATGAAGACGTAGACTACATGATTGTTTACACGTAGAGAATGGCGTAGATTACTTGCAGTAGACTACACGCACATCTCTGCCTGCAATTGGGTGGAGTTCACCTTCAAAAACAAGCGCAGGGAGATACTTCCTTCCCTCCTCATCTTTTTTTACTTCATTTTCAGTTTTTACTATACAGTGTCCAACTGCAATTGTGTTAAATGTATTTTCAAACAAGCGCAGGAGATGCTGCCTTCATTTCTTATTGATCCGTGGTTAGAGAAGTGGGCGTAAGTGAAGATTTACGAAATGTGCGAATGGATAAATGTTTGTTTCATGATCAGCACGTTGTACAGAATTATACCCTTTAATTTTTTGCTCTAAGTTGTGAAACATCCTGTATATACTAGTAATATATTGCTGATGCCGGATACCAGCAATGTTATCTAAACGAAAAAGGAAAGAGAGTGAGATATATGCCATGCTATCTTTGTTCGGATTTGCTTCAAAATGCTCATGCCCGTAATACTGGAATACTATTGGCTAATAACGAAGTGGGAGAGACAATGCAAATATGGCGAGCTCTCTTCGTCACCGCTTGTGTGAATTTGAATTAGTCTGTTTGCTACATTTGTTTGTGTAAAGACTATCCTCTTCGTTATTATTGTGCCAGTCAGTTGTTATTTGTGTTTTTCAAAATCTCCTCAAGTTAGTTTAGATGATTAAATGATTTAATAATCAGAATGTTAAATATTTTTACTTACATGTGAATGATTTTGTTCACAGTTTTCCTAAAAACAAGGCAATATGTAACTTATGGAACAAATATGAATCAATAATTTAATATGTACTGCTATATTAGTCGATATGACCTTCAATTGATAAAATATATAATTTTCAACAAATTTAAAATATGGCGCTAGATTTGAACATGCTAGAAATTGACGTCAGCCAATCGTACTCCAGTATTACGGCTATGCGCATTTTGAAGCAAGTATAGAAAAAAAGATAAAATAGCATATATCTCACTCTCTGTCCCTTTTCGCTTTTGGGCCCAGTGTCAGCAATATATTACTAATAGATGTATGGTATCTGCTGAAATAAGGAAGTTAAGTGGAAGAGCAGCTTTTAGCTGAACCTTGCCTCATATAAATGTATTATTATTATTCCGCAGATTCAATGACGGAGTTCGTGCACCAGGTGACCGTTGGCCTTTGGATCCAATCAAATCTCCTTGTACAGTCCTAGAATGTCTGGCTGGTGCTACACCAGACTTAGATGTGTCTCTAACACGGCACGAGGTCACTTGCGATGATAAATGCAAACTCGGCGACGAGTATCAAGCCCCGAGTCCAGGAAGTGGGGAATGTTGTGGACAGTGCAAGCAAGTGGCGTGTGTTGTTGATGGTCAGATCAAGGAAATCAACAAAGAATGGAGTTCAGTGGATCTGTGTACGGAGTACAAGTGTGTTGATGAGAATGGAACCATTTTTGTCTCGAAGAAGGAGATTACATGTCCTAAACCTGACGCAGTTATGATGAAAGTAAGTGGAATCTGTTTTCAAAATGGTATTTATATTTGTTTACCGTATATATATATATATATATATATATATATATATATATATATATATATATATATATATTATGTAATTGTACAGTCTTTCAAATTGAAATGATCATGTTATGACGTTTAAATAAAGACATACAGACCACAGACTTACTTCATCACCTTCTAAAATGATGACAATGACGTTATTTATGAAAGAATTTCAAAATATCATATTTATTAATGACGTGAACGTGTTTATATTCTGAAACCGATAAACTATTGAACAAACCACGGATATTATGAGTTATAACAGGTCTTAGATGTCTTAAAACTGACATCTGCGGCTGCAATGATACTCATAACATTCCTAGGTATCTTAATAGCTATTGCAAGTTTGTAATTGAAAGTAAAGTAACATAATATTAATCTCTGTTTTATTTGTAGGAATTTATGTATGAATATCATCCAATCAGTGAGTCGTGTTGCGGCCGCCACGAACCAGTGGCTTGCCTAGTAGATGGCACTCCACAACACGTAGGTTCCACGTGGCCAGACCCAGGTGGTGATCCATGTATATCCGTCACCTGTCTGCACAGCGGCTCTGCAACCGCAGAACTAATCCAACAACGCACTGTAGAAAGTTGCAGTCGAGAATGTCGACCAGGTTGGAAATACAGTGAATCAGGAGCGCAGGATATCTGTTGCGGGGAATGTACCCAAGTGTCATGTATGTCCAATGGCACCGAGTATCTACCAGGTGACACTTGGCATTCGGTTGATGGCTGTACAACATTTGAGTGTACACGCCAGCACGACGGTACACTCACTACTTCTGTCAACCAAGAAACCTGTCCTGATGTCACTGAGTGTCCCGATAAACAACTATGGCAAGATGGTTGTTGTCTACGTTGTAATTTAACCTCAGGAGCGTTGAAGACAACTTGTGAAGCTGTGGCCATCCTCCCGGAGGATACCATAGGGCTGGTGGTGCAGGTACGACTAGATCACGGTCGCTGCAGGAACATTGATCCACTCGAGGACTTTACCGAGTGTCGTGGACATTGTGATTCGGGTACCATCTTCAACCAGAAGACCAGCACGCACGAGTCCAAGTGTACATGTTGTCAAGCTGTCAAATATACAGGACTGGGAGTGGAACTTCATTGTCCTGATGGACATCGGTTCAAGAAGCAAGTTGCTGTACCTAGTGAATGTAGTTGTGATCCCTGCAAGTCGTCACAATTCACCAATATGGTTAAAAATTAACATGTCATTGTATTATATTATTTTTATAATTATATTAACAAAGAAATAAATTGTAGAGAAATATTATCAGATATTTGTGTCATTTACTTTACTTGTTGAAATATTTAACAATTTATTCGATGTTTTATATTAGTTCGGTTAAATGGATATGCATTTTGAATCGAGTATCTTGCAGGTGTTTGTCTCAAGGACCATAAATACACTAGACAAAACATGCACTATATTTCTCTACACAATGTTTTGTTCTCGCCTGGCCAGAAAGAGACAACAGAGGATAGAGATATACAAAGGCTACTCTCGCGTTTGTCACAAGATGTCACTACAGTACATTCGGTTTTCGAGTTACGTTACTTGATTTTGAGGCGTGTTTACTTCAAATAAGTGTTGTAGAGAAATAAATTTTGCATTTAAATCACTAATCAGATTTGATTTTTGACATTTCATAATGTAGAAAATCAATTTTTATGTTTTTTTTAATGCTTATTATTTTTTAAATTTACTAAATAAATGTCACATAGCTGCATAATTTTAGAGACGACTTTTATAATAGACTTAGATATTGTTTAGCGCAAAATAAAGGGTTATTCGAATATTTAATACAAAATTATATTTATCATAGTTTTCCGTTTATATTATTCTTATCTTCAATTCTGTTTTATTTTGTATGTGTTGAGAGCTACTTATTCTTAAACTAAAACTGAGTATTTAGGAAACAGATTTGTGTGTATTTATGGTCCTTGATACTTACTATTCAACTTGAAATTAGGCGCCAATTTTAAATTCAGAATTAATATTTTCCTTGCATTTTACGAGTTAAATAAGTTCAGAAGCTTGAATTTCTCCGAAAAGTGACAGTTCTCATTATTTACCTAGGTCAATAATAATCCTTTATTGACCGTTGTTAAGGACGCGGTAGAGAAAAACAATTTCACGACTCAAAATGAAGTCAATAATGGCACGTTGCTAGGCTAGTAGTGAAAAAAAATATTTTTTTTAATCTGCTTCCTAGTTCTTTCACTAGAGCTACCCCTTTAGTGTAACAAAAATTACAATATTAAAATATTTGCTTACAATGTAACGATAAGTAGTAGGATGTAAACTTGATGATTTGCTGACATTTTCTGCAGTTCTTCGATGTTTGTTGGTCAGCTGGAACAGCAAGTCTTCGGAAATGGAGGGATGTGCGTCTCGTAGGGCAGTGATACCTCGAAGTTCGGAAGGCGTGATCCTGGTGGGCTGCTGGGCTCTTTTAACTATATTTATTAAACACAAATAGTTTACAAGTCAGAGAGCCAGCAAGAACTGGCTGGAGATACATGATAACATACTTTTATAACTTTTCTTATCTACTCTTATTTCTATGGGAAAGAGTTGGTTATATGATATGATGTCGTCTACTTCTCATGCAATATGATGAAATATTACGATGCAGGCAACATAATTTATATATATATATATATATATATATATATATATATATATATATAATCATTTTACATCCCTTAATACCCTTGCGAGTGTCGGGATTTCTAGTGACTTGATTTTTTTTTCTGCCTTGTTTTATTTTATTTTTTCTATTAGTTCTCGCCATTCTTTCCTTTTCTTGGCTGTCTTCCTTGCTTCTGTAGGGTTGATGTTGAGTATTTCCTGTATGTAGTCTTCCCACGTCTTTTGTGTTCTGCCTCTTCTTTTCTTTTTCGATGTATTGCTGTCCAGATTGATTTCGTTTGTCTGTCTTCTGGCATTTTTATGATGTGTCCATACCAGGATAGTTGCTTCTTTTTTATTGTATTTTGTATACTTTCCGTTTCTAACTTTGATCTTATGTGATCATTTCTGATTCTGTTTAGTCTTGTAACGCCTTCTACCTTCCTCAAATATCTCATTTCTGCCGCTTGTATTTTGCTTTTAATTCGCTGGTTCATTGTCCATGTTTCGCTTCCATATATTAACGTTGGTCTGAAGACTGTTTTGTATAGCGTCATTTTAGTTCTCTTTGATATTTGTTTGTTGTTCAGTACTATTTTATTTATTGCGAAGTAGCTTTTATTTGCTGCCCGAATTCTGTTATTTATTTCATTTTCTAAACTTCCTCTGTTGTTCAGTGCTGATCCCAAGTATATAAATGATTCAACCTGTTCTATTTCTTTTCCGTTTATTGTTATGTTTGTTGCTGTGTCTTCTTTCGATATCACCATAACTTTTGTCTTTCCTGTGTTTATGTTCATGTTGTGTTTATCTAATTCTTCTTTCCATATATTTATGTTGTGTTGTAGGTCCGCTTCGCTTTTCCCTATTATAGCAAGGTCATCAGCAAATGCGCATTCAGATATTGTGATTCTTGTCAAGTTATGATATCCTACTTCCACTTTTTTTTATCTTATTCTTTATATTCTTTAGAATACTATCTATGAATATGATAAATAGAAGTGGGCTTAAAGCCCCTCCTTGTCGTAGTCCTTGTGTTGTAGTGAATTAGTCAGATGTCTGGTTTCCTGCTCTTGTATAATTGGATGTCCTTCGGTATACGCTTTTTATTGCTTTTTGTAGTTGTTCACTAACTTTGTACTTTCGTAACGTATTCCACATCTTTTCCCGCGGTACTCTGTCGAATGCTTTTTCGAGATCTATGAAAGCAATAAATAATTTACCGTCTTTTTTAACTGTATTTTCTGTCAGCTTTCTTAACGTGAATATGTGGTCTTGTGTCGAGTCTCCTTTCATGAATCTGCTTTGGGCTTTCTCCATGTCAGTTGTTGTTACTTGTCTTAATTTATTTTCTAAAATTGCCTCATATATCTTGGCAGTTGAACATAGGAGTATTATCTCCCTTTTTATGTATAGGGAATATCGCTGCTTTTTCCCAGTCGGTTGGTATTATTCCTGCATCCCATATCTTATTAAGCAACTCTAGCAGTATTTCTTCGCCTTCCTCGCCCATGTATTTCAGTTGCTCTGGTTTTATATTGTCATGGCCTGGTGCCTTTTCATTTCGTAGTTTTTTATTACACTTACTATTTCTTCTTTTGTGATCTTTTCTGTTTCTTCCTCTATATTTACTCTTGCTATTCCACTTTCCTGCTCTTCATTTCCTTCGCTCATCCGATGTTCAGCTAGTAATTCTTCGAAATGTTCTTTCCATCTCTTTATTATTTCGTCATCCTTTTTTAATATTCTTCCTTGTTTGTCTTGTATTTGTTTCAATGTTGCTTGTTTTCCTTTTTTACAGCATTTTTTTTATTTTTTATTATCATATGATTAGGGTCCTTCAACATCTAAGGCTATTAGGACCGATACATAAATTTACATGGTTAATGTGTGTTATATTATTTTTATATTTCATTTACAATTTGTATGTAGTTTAATAGGTTTTTTTCTATGTCTGGTTTGTTTGCTAGAGCTAGTTTCAATGTGTTTGGTATTTTATGTTTGTGTCTCATTTGGGTGTATTTTGAACATTCCAGTAGTAGGTGTTTCACTGTTAGGGGTGTGTTGCAACATGTTGGTGGTTCTGTTTTTTCTAGTAGGTGTTTGTGTGTGATTAGTGTGTGGCCTATTCTAAGTCTAGTGAGTGCAATTTGGTCTCTTCTTGGTCTATTTGCTTGCCAATTGGTTGTGTCTTCTTTAATTTCTCTGAGTTTGTTGTTTGTCTCTTCTGTCCATTCTTCTAGCCATTTTTCATCAATTTTTCGATTTAGAGTGCTTATTGCATCCCAAGTTGGTAAACGTGTGTTAGCTGGTGGGGTCTCTTTAGCCGCTTGTTTAGCTGCACGATCCGCATTTTCATTCCCTTGTATTCCTACATGAGAGGGTATCCATATAAAGACTATATTCTTTTTGTGTTGTTCTGCTGTGTACATTTCATCTTGTATTTCTTGAGTTATTTTGTCTTGTGGATAACTTTGTTTTATTTTGTAGAGAGCGCTAATGGAATTACAGCATATTGCACTGTTCGTATTGGGTTCCAGTTTGGTATTTATGTAGGATACTGCAGTCTTTATAGCAACTAGTTCAGCGGTGAAGGAGCTAGTGTTGCTTGGTAGACATGTTTTGATGGTGTTTTGTTTTTCTATCATGGCTGCTCCAGTCTTGTCCTCTAACTTGGATCCATCAGTGTAGATGAAGTGGAAATTCTGGAGTTTATTTTTAATTTGTTTAAACTTGTTTAGGTACACTTGGTGGATGGTTTCTGATTTTTTGAATTGGAGAAGATCAAGGATGAAAGGTGGTATGTTTATTTTTCAAGGAGGGTTATCGCTGTGGCTTATGGGATATATTTTTGGGATATTATAGTTGATTTTTTGTAGTGACATATTTAAATAATATTGCAGAGGAATTAGATTTTTTATTGATTCCCTGTTTTTCTCAAATATACGTTTATAGGCTGGGTTATTTGAATTTGTTAATAACTTCAGAATATATGATGCTATTATTTGGATTCTTCTATATTCCAGTGCCTTTTCTCCTGCTTCGTTAAGTAGGGACTTTTTAGGACTTGTCCTGAATGCTCCAGTCGCTATTCTTATTGATTGGTATGATATACGGTCAAGATTTTCTAAGTTGGTTTTATTGGTGGTGGCGTAAGCTATACATCCGTAATCCAACTTTGATCTGATTAATGATCTGTATAATTTTAAGATAGTTTCCTTTTGTGCTCCCCACTTTTGATGTCTTAATGTTTTTAGTAAATTAATTCGTTGAGAGCATTCCTTTTTGAGATTTTGTACATGCAATTTCCAGTTCAATTTGTTGTGGAAAATTATTCCAGGGAATTTAATTGAGTTTACGTACTGAATTTCAGTGTTGTTTATCTTGAGTTTAGGATTGTATTGTAGTTTTCGTTTTTTTGTAAAATTAATGCATTTTGTTTTTGGTTGTGAGAAGTTAAAACCTGTTTGACTAGTCCAAATTTCCAGATTATTTATGGTCTCTTGGAGTTTGTTTTTAATAGTTTCAGAATTTTTATTTCTAGTGTAGACAACAAGATCATCGGTAAATAAGGAAATATTGACTTGGTTTGGTATGTGAGAAGTAATTTGATTCATGGCTAATAGGAATAACGTCACACTGAGAATTTCTCCTTGTGGAAGTCCATTTTTTTGTTCTTTTGGTTCTGATAAATATCCATTAGTTTTAACTCTGAATTTTCGATCACTTAGGAAGTTCTGGGTATACATAAGAATATTTCCTTTTAATCCATAGTTTTCCATGTTTTTAAGAATTTTGTATTTCCATGTGCTGTCATACGCCTTTTCTAATTCAAAAAATATAGCTATTAGGTCTTGTTTGTTTTTGATTGCGTATTCTATTTCTGTGGTTAGAGTTAGGATTTGGTCTTGGGTTGATCTTCCTTTTCTGAAACCACTTTGTGAGTTGTGGAGTATATTGTTGGCTTCTAGGTACCACATGAGTCTTCGGTTAATAATTTTTTGTAGTACTTTGCTTAGTGTATTGGAAAGTGAGATAGGTCTATAGTGTGACGGATTTGATTGATTTTTTTCCGGTTTTAGTATAGGTATAGTAAGTGCTTCTCTCCAAGCTACTGGATATACGTTTTGCGTCCATATTTTATTATATATTTCTAGGAGACTATTTATTAAGTTTCCTGGAAGTTGTTTTATCATTTCATATGTTATTTGGTCTGGTCCTGGACTGCTGCTACTTTTTAGATTTTCTATGGTAGATGTTAATTCGTTTCTTGTTATGGGGCTATTTATGTTTAGGTTATTATTATAGTCCGTTTCTATTATATTTTGTTCTTCTTGTGTTTTATGTAGTAAAAAATTTGTGTTGTATACGTTGTCGCTAGAGTTGTGTTCAAATGTTTCTGCCAGTATTTCCGCTATTTGTTGTGGTGTTGTGCAGATTCGATTATTGCTGATTAATGTTGGAGTTTGTTGATTTGTTTTTGTACCTTTTATGTTTCTGATTTTGTTCCATACCTCTTTTGGGTTTGTGGATTCATTTATTTTCTCTACATGTTCTTGCCATGAGAGTTTTTTGGCTGATAGAATGGTTCTTCTAGCAATTGCTCTGGTTCGCTTTAGATTTATTAGATTTTCTTGGGTCTGAATTTTGTTGTTTTTTTGTAGCGATTTTGCAGGCTTCATTCCACCAAGGGACTTTTTTAGTTTTGAAACTTGGGATTTTTTGTCCAAATGTTATTAAAGCAGCATTTCTTATTTCTTCTGTGATTTTTTGAACTGCACTGTCGATATTTTCAATATTTGTGAAATTTTTGGTTTCGAGAATTTGTTTAAAATGTGTCCAATTTATTTTTTCGGTATTCCATTTATAATAGATTGGATGTATTTCCTTTACTTCAGTTGTGAGTGAGGCTATATCTATTTTTATTGGAAAGTGACCGATGTTATGGGGATAAGAAACAACTTGCCAGCTTAGGATGGGTGCGATTTTAGGATCACATAATGAGAGGTCTATGTTAGAGAATGTTCCAGATCCGGCGCAGAGATGGGTTGATGTTCCGTCTTTGAGGATTATCATGTCGTCATCTATGATTTCTTCGATTAGTTTTCACGTCTGTTTGTTTTATTGGAACCCCACAGAGGGTTGTGGCTGTTAAAATCTCCAACAATGATGGTGGGGGTAATTGTTTTATAAGAATCTCTAGTTCATCTTTGGTAGTACGATGGTCTGGTGGAATGTAAACGTTGCAGATTGTTATTTTTTGTGGTATGAGGGTTGTTATAGCGACAACTTCTAGTTCAGACTGAACGTTTATTTGTTGGGTGTGTTGAGTGTTTTTACTAAATATGGCAACTCCGCCACTGGCATTTGCATCATTCATTTATTCTATCTTTTCTATAGATTGTATAGTTTCTTAGATTTGCATTATGATGAGGGTGTAATCTGGTTTCCTGGATGCAAATATATGTTGGGTTTGTGTCATGTATTAATTTTTGGATTTCTGGTAGATGGGAAAAGAACCCATTACAATTCCATTGTATTATTGTCATTTTGAGTGTTGCGATTGGTTTCTAATATTGGGTTGACGTTCTCTAAATTTGATGTTTCTGATTGTGATGATATTTGTGACAGTTTATCGAGTGAGTCTTGTAAGTTAAAGTCACTATCATTGTCTGTTTCGTGTTTTTTAAGTTTTTTAATAATTTTACAAAGTCTTATCTTTATTTTATGGCCTTTTATTTTTGAGTGGATATCACTGAACATATCTATAACTTTTCCAGTTTCTTCTGTATATTCATTAATTATATTGTGTACTTGTTCATAGTTTAATCCTTGTGAATTTTCAAGTACATCTATAAACTGTTCGTGATTAAGGACGTATTTAGTTTGATTTTCTTTTATTATTTCTTCTATTTTACTTAGAGGATTTATGAGTTCGTTTCGAGTTGTGTTAGTAGTTATGGTTTATTTCTTCTTTTGAGTTTAGTTGGGTTTTTCTATTTGCGTGTCTTTGTCAGTATCTGAAGAGGTTGAAGCGTATCTTTTGTGTGTTGGGTCTGATACTGGAAGTATTTTGCTTGTGTTTGTTCTTTTAATGCGAGGTATTGGTATAGGTTGTTTTGTGAATTCATTGTTATCGGTGTCCGTTTTATTGTGGGATGACTGTATATCTTTTAAGGTTTTTGTATAATTGGTTTTATCTGTATTTGTTTCTTGCGCATTTTGGGATAATATATCTTGTTCATCTATGTTGTTTTGTGCTTGTGAGTGTTGCGCTGGTTGAGATTGTTGGGTTGGTATTATTTGTTGCGTTGATGTTTGACTATTGGGAAGGCAAGTTGTCTCTTTTGAGTGCGGCTGATTAATTGTAGTGTTCGATTGATTTTTACATTTGTTTTCTGTGTGTCCAGTAAGATTGCATTTATTACATGTTGGTATTTCAGTTGTTAGATATATTTTGTGATCAGTATGTTCGAAATTAATCATTATTGATTCAGGAATTTTTTGTTTTTCGCTTTCTGGGACATAGATTTGCCTTCGAAAACTTAGTATATGCATGTATTTTGGGTCTTGAAAGCCTGCTCGTAGATTATTAATTGGTGATATTGTTTTGATGTTGAGTGCATGTAATGATTTCATAATGATTTCGTCGGGTATAGATGGACATACATTCGTTATCATTACTCTTATTGCTGGTGTGACATAGCGTCTTATTTCTGTAATGGTGTTTTGGACTTGAATTTTGTTATATTTGTTTATAATTTCATCTACTATTTGCTTGCTTTTAAGGTATATGCAGATTCTTTGATTAGACAAACGTGAGACATGTGTGATGTTCTCGGGTTTGATTTTTTCGCCTATGTCATTTTGTCATTTTAGTTATGTTGGAATATGTTTGAGTATTATGGTTTGGATCTTTACTATTTCCCGGTATAGAAGGTGTCGACATCTTTCTGAGCAAAAATAGCTAGCGCGCAAACCATTTATTTCAATAAATGGGCGGAGGTAATCCCGCTCTTTCCCGTGAGGTGCGCTGTTGATCGCCAGTCGCTCTACTCTATCATCTACAGAGTAGATGATCGGTAGCTTCAGCCACCTGTCGGTAGGTGTCGTCCCAGTCACCAGTGGTAGTGTGGAATGTGATATTTAGGTTATTTAATATGAAAGGATAGTGTTAATTGCTAAATGATTATTTAAGGTAGGAATATGAATTAGAGGATGATATGAGTGGTTTGGAGATATAAATATTTAATATTTTTAAATGTACCTTGATTGTTTGCACTGTTTATTAGTAGCACTCTTTCACTGTAAAAACATGTGGGAGAACTGTTACAGCTTTTAAGCGTTCTGTAGAAAAGTTTTTGGTTTTCTTTAAAATTTTCTTCTAACTTGCTCCCGAATTCTTCCCATGTTTTTTCCTTGGATATTTTAATCGTTTCTTTTGCTATTTTTCTTTGTCTTTTGTAATCTGCATAGTCATCCCCGTTTTTCGTTTTTAGATATTTCTTCCATTTTTGCCTCTTCACCTCTTCTTTCACTTCTGCGTTCCACCAATGAGTTTGTTTTTTGTTATGTGGCTCTCTAGTTGTCCCGCAGGCAAGCTTTGTTGCTTCTGTTATGATATGTTTAAATGTGTTCCACATTTCTTCTATGTTGTTTGAATCAGGTTTTGGTGTGTTGCTTATTAGTGTTTTTATTCTGTTTTTATATTCTTCTCTTATCTCTGGACTTTGTAATTTATTTATTCTGAACTTTTATTTCTTTGTTCCTTTTGTTGCTGTGTTGTCTATTTGTATTTCTTCCTGATCGACTTTCTTTTTAATTTTTGCTGTTACCAGGTAATGGTCACTACCAATCTCGTTACCTCTTCTTACCTTTATATCTTGTACTTCATTTCTTTGAGTAGCGCTTGACAGAAAGTACTCTATCAGTGATTTTTCGTTTCTGCTCCTCTCTTCTCGGGTATACTTGTGTATTTCTTTGTGCTCGAAGAACGTATTTAATATTTTCAATTCGTTCAAGATACAGAAATCTATGAGTCTATTTCCGTTACTGTTTTTGGATGGTTCTTCATGCTTTCCCATAATTTCTTCCAATCCCTTGTTTTTGTTTCCTACTCTTGCATTGAGATCTCCCATTATGTATATCGGTTCGTTTAGCTTATCATATTCTATCTGTACTTTATCCCAGAATTCGTCATTATTTACTTTAGCTTCGTCCTCATTCAATCCATATAATATCATTATGTTTGCTGTAAGTTTATCCGTATCATCTAATTAAATTATTAGTATTCTTTCGTTCACACAGTTCCATTCCTTAATTGATTGTTCCAGTTGTTTGTTGACAATACAACCTACTCCTGCTCTCGCTCTCTCATTATTTTCAACCCCGCTGTATACCAGTATGTGGCCATTATTAAGCTTCATTATTCCTTTTCCCTTCTTCTTTGTTTCCGTTATAGCTAAAATATCCAATTTTGTTTTTTAGAATTCGTCGATCAACTCTATTTCCTTTCCGTTCAGACTTCTTATATTCCAAGTTCCTAGCAGTGTTATCCTTTTCGTTTGCATATTCATTCTAGTGTGTTGTACGTTTGTTAATATTTTTTGAATTTTTCTGTTCATCTTTTGCTTTTAATATGACACCGTTTACTTGTTTATCCCATTGGTAAACTTCCTCTTCAATTATTATTTTTGGTATCCAATTTTAACTCTTTTTTTCTTTTGCCTTTTAAATTTTTGCCATGTTTCTAATTTCCCTCTGAATATTCCTTTCTTTCCATGTAAGATCGTTATCAATATATACTTGAGTACTCTTTAATGAATTTTTGGCTTTCATGATCATTTGTTTTTGCTCCCAATTAGGTAATTCCGCTCTTATAATTTCATTACTTGAGCCCTTATTTAGCGTCGTAGTTTTATTGATGTCTATCTTGATTCGTACTTCTCTTTCAACCCATTTTTTTATTTCCTCTTCTGTGTTTTGAGGAACCTTTAGCCCTTTTATTGTTCTTTTTTTTGCCTTCCTTCTCTTTCTGCATTCTTTTCAAGAATATCTATTCTTTTTATTAGCCTTTCCTTCTCTATTTTCCAACTTTCTTCTTTCTTTTTCATTGCTCCTTTAATCGTTTGTATTTTTCTTCTTTTATTGACTTTGTATTTTCATCCATTTTAACCATCATTGTTTGGATCATTTCTTTTAGTTCATCCAGTTCTACTTCGTCCGTATTGTCTTCTCTCTTGTTTATGTTGCCTTCTGTCACGCTTCTGTTCTCCTTATCCTTCTTGTTTTGTTCTGGTGTTCTTAGTACTTTTTTGCTTTTCTTGAATATACTATCTTGTTCTGGACTTTCCGTTTTCCTTATCCTTTTGGACATAGCCACCAGTACTTGTTGTATTGTTATTTTTATTATTGTTAGACACTAATAATGATATCACTTATAGCTAGGTAACTACTTATAAAGCTAAAATTATCTAAATGTCACTAACATTATCTAAATGTCTCTAAAAGTGCATCGGGTACTCAAACCATAATCAATATTTATACTTAAAAATTTATGAAGAATTTATGAATAAATAAAAACTATACCTTCTAATTGTAGCGTACAACAAGGTAAAATTGAAAAGAAACAAGATGGTTTTTGCTCCTTCGTCGTCTTCAGTACAAAACAATTATAGAATATAATAGAATAGAATATTTATTTAGCCATGTTTCATACATACATTTGTTATAATTATGGATCGTCAATAAATTAGAATGAAGTAAATCATAATTAAGGACTATATTGTTGGAGATGTGTCCATATATTCTTCCACACTATAAAAGCAATGCTGTAATAAATAGGACTTAATCCTGGTTTTAAATTGCTTAATGTTTAATTCTTTTATATGCGAAGGCAGTTTATTGTATAGATGAATATTTATGGAATTTCTCTTAACATTTAAGGATTTATATTTATTACTTCTGAATAGGTCAGCTGTGCGTGTATTATAGTTGTGTACATCTTTATTCTTTGTGTACCGAGTTTTGTCTAAGTGGATTTCAACAACTATTGCGTAAATAAAAAGACATGGCACCGGCATAATTCCAAATTTAATAAATAACCGTCTACACGGTTCTCTAATACCGACATTTGCCAATAATCTTATTATTTTCTTCTGTAATTTGAAGATTTTTATAGCGTGTTGTGAGTTACCCCACAGAATTACAGCGTAATTAATATGACTATGAAATAGCGCAAAATACACTATTCTTAGTACCGCAGTGTTGCAAAAGCTTTTTAGTTTCCTAAACAGAAATATGGTGGTGACGAGACCGCCACACATTCTCTCCACATGTATCGACCAATTAACATTATCGTCAATATACAATCCAAGGAGCTTAACGAAGTGTCCTCTGGCCAGACCTCTGATGTGTGAGATTATTAGTGTTTGCGTTTTATCTATGTTTAATTTTAAGTTATTTGCTGCAAACCAGTGTTCAACCTCTTGTGCTACATTTAATGTTTGGATATAGAGACTCGAAATTATAGTTGTATCATCAGCAAATAAAATGCATTTTTCTGGATATAAGAATTTGCACAGATCATTAATATATAAAATAAATAGAACGGGTCCCAGCACCGAGCCTTGCGGGACCCCATGTCTAATGACGGCAAGATCTGATTGCATATTGTTAATATGAATACATTGCTGCCTATTTTGTAAATAGGAAGAAAATACGGCAAGAGGTATTCCACGGATGCCATTCAGTTCTAATTTATTTAATAAAATTTTGTGTGAAACACAATCAAAGGCCTTGGTGAGATCACACAGTGTTAAAGCTATGTGTTGCCCATTCTGAAGCCTCTGGACTATTTCTTTAACTACTTGTGTTAAGGCTTGAGTTGTTGAGTGAGCAGATCTAAAGCCAAACTGTTGCTCACTCAGGATAAAGTTGAGTTCTAAGTACTCTATAGTTCTCGTTTTAATTAATTTTTCTATCACTTTGCCCAAGATCGGTAGTATAGAAATTGGACGGTAATTTCCCGGATCAGAAGTATCACCCTTTTTGAAAATTGGCACTATTTTTGCAATTTTTAAGGCTTCGGGAAAGATTCCATCTGTAAAGCATCTATTAATAATACAACATAGAGGGTAAGATATATAGTCAGCTATATGTTTTAATATTTTGCTATTTAATTCATAGATATCTAGACATGATGAATTACTCAAATTCATTATAGTACAAAATACTTCATTTATATTTGCAGGACGCAAGAAAAATGAGTTTTTAATTGAGTTTATATTGTCGTGTGCAGTTTTTTCATCATATTTCGACTTAGGGAGCGATTCAATAATGTTATCAGCAACATTTCCAAAAAAACTACTAAACTGATTCGGAGAAACATCTGAAATATTTTTATTGTTACATTTATTTCTCTCTGAATTAATCAGTCTCCAGCAGTCTCTCGATTTGTTTGTTGAGTTCATTATAAAAGATTCAGATGCAGCTCTTTTCCCAACTAATATTTGTTTACTGTAGTATTTACGATTTACTTTATAAGCATGTAAGCAAATAGGATCTCTAGTACTATTGTACAGATGCTTCACAAGATGTAGACGATCCCTGATATACCTTAGCGATTGACTAAACCAATTTACGGGTGATTTATTACTAGTAGCTATACATTTTACATGGGAATGTTTCAGTACTAACTCTTTTAATAAATTTAATAACAGGTCAGTTAATATATTTGCATCGTAATTATGATCATTGAAAATACTCCAATTAACTTGTTCTATAGCAGATCTCATATTTTGCAAACCAGCGTTGCTGATTATTCTTCTACTCACTGTTTTGCCGGTTTTCTCGTTTGTTAATATTGTAATAAATTGGCCGCAATGATCTGAGATGCCTGGATCGAGTACTCCAACATCACAAGCGTCTTTATCTATGTTAGAGATAATGTTGTCAATACATGTGGCAGAATGCGCAGTAATTCTGGTCCATTCATTAATTTTAATCTCTAGGTTAAATGTAGTTAACATGTAAGTGAGATCCTGCAAGTTGTAAGAATTATTTGCAAAGTCGACATTGAAATCACCAAGGACAATTATCTTTTTAAATTGATTAAATAGGAATGTTAACAAGGCTTCAAACTGATGCAGAAATATTCCAAACTCACCCCGACAAGCTCGGTACACAGCTACAATCGCCGTTTGATTGTTTAGAGAAATTCCACAGAATTCAGCATGCAGATCCATACAATATTTACCTATATTTAAAATTTTGTAGTCTAAGACATTCTTTACAAAAATGGATACACCTCCGTTGGCCATGCTTGTTCTGCTATGGTAGCTGGCAAGAGAATAACCTGCAATATTGACGGTATTAATAATTGATTCTTTTAACCAGTGTTCCGAAAAACAAAGGACATCATAATTATATTTATCAGCTAACAGTGAAATCTGATTAACTTTGTTATTAAGACATTGCACATTTAAATGAAACACACTAATTTTACAGGCATAAGGAATACATTCTGATATTTTCAAATTTGTGTTTGGTGGTTTACTAATATGCTTATCGTTTATTGTTACTTCCTCGGTGATTTGGGTTGAGTTTTCCGAAAAAAACGAGTGACATATACACCATATGGCCATTTGTTAGTTATTAAGGTCAACAGTAACCTTAAAGGATGTATAATATTGGGGATATTTTGATGGTATTTCCTCGCAGTTAACTTCAGGAAAGTCACTTTTTAGAAAATTCACTACATCTTGAATTTGTGTTCCTGGTTTCATTCTTGACACATATAAGAATGCTTTTTTCGGAACTACATTAATGGAGGTGATGATTTTAGAGTCACCTACGATTGATATTGGTTTTTTAGTTTTGCGTTTTCTTCTTTTAGCCTCCTCATTCCCTTTATTATCAGCTGGAATGGCATTTGCTTCTGAATTTACTTTGTTTATGTTTTCATTCGCCATTTGCTTGTCCGCTATGTCCTTCACACTGCTCGCAGCTATTACACTGCTCGCAGCTACTTGTTTTATTGGCTTAGCTTTGTCTTTGTTTATATCTTTATTTCCTTTAATAATAGATGGCGGGACTTGTTCCGATAGATTGTTTGAATTTGGTCTGTTTAATTGGTTCGTTAACTCACTTGGTTCACTTTCACAATTGATATTGTTGTTAGATTGGAGTTTAATTATTAGTTCGAGGTCTCCTATTCTATTTTCTAGATTTCTATTTACTATTTTTGAGTTGTTTAGCTTCTCTTGAAGTAAGTCATTCTTGTATGTTTTATTTAAGCAAGATACACACCCACTTTTTACACCTTCACTCGCATCTACAAACTTATCAACCTCTTCACTAGTTTCACTGTTATTTTTAAGTTTTTTTAGAATTTCACTTTCTCGATATTGTTCAGGTATGTTACCTGTCGTTATGAAACTAATTAGATCACTTTTTATAATTTTGTTAGCTCAGCAAGTAAGGCTGCATTCACTATGTCCGCCATATTTTTTTTTATGTTGTTGTTATAGTTGTGCGGAGAATTTTACTTGCTTGGAAAAATTAAACTCAGATACAACTTTATTAAACACCAATTTGATGTTAATACTGTGTACAAACGTTTATTCTTATTTTAGTAGGGAGGTCAATGTAGGAAGTTCCATGGGAACGTCTGTAATAGAAATGAATCCAGATGTGTCGGATATAGCAAATGAAAGTAAATTTTACTTAGTAAAATGTGATGATCCTAGATCAAGCGCAAAAGCAATTTCTGACAGACGTATTATAGACGTTAATTATTTCTTCGATCAAGTTTTTAAAATGGGTGAACATAAATCATTTTCATGTAACGTTACAAACATGGAAGTTGTTTCTGAAAAAAGGATTGGTTTATGCAGTATATTTAAATTAAAGTGCAAAATTGCAATGTAATCAAAGACATTGCTTCGGAAGATATTGGCAATTCAAATACTTTAGATATAAATGACGCTGCAGTTTTATCTTGCATTTCAACTGGAATAGGACACTCCCAACTTGTTGAGCAACATGCTGCCATTAATTTACCTAGCTTATCTTTCAATGTTTATAATCAAAGTCACAGCAATATGTCGGATGTGATCAGAATAGCGACATGGGATAGTATGGAAGCAGCTGGAAAAGAAGAAGCAATAATTGCTAGGGAAGAAGGCAATGTGGCAAAAATGGAATTCCCACAATTTAGAATATTTCTGCATAAAAAATTCTCCCGATGAAGGTAGTAAAATTAATGAAATAAAAGAGACAGGCCTGTATAAAGAAGTTCTATACATTATTTATCGTCTAGTAAATAATGCGTACAGTTTGATTCTGGGCATGGATAACAACTCTGCTGAGTTGTATAATTCTGTTGTGTGTAAATACATTGGAGGAAAAAGGGTCAATATCTCTTTAAAAGGGGGGTATCAAACTCGATGCGAAGCCGCCGTTGTTTCTTATAACAGTAATGGTGAATATTATTACCAAATACATAAGACAGCAACAACAAGAAGTCCCGGAGTGCACACAAAGGAATTTATTAAACAAACAATAAAAATAAGAGAAAGAAACTGCAAGAGACAAATGTTCAAAAATAAAGTGAAAAAACCATTAAAACGTATAATCGAGCAAGCGGACGAAGACTTGGAGGTACTTCCGATCTTACAGAGCAAGAGTATGAGGAAAAACAGACAGTATTTTTGGAACAAATAAAAAGACTCCAGAAGAAATAGAAGCTTTAGAAATAAGTACACGCAGTCAAAGCTCCAGTATTCTGTGGAAGCAAGAACGGGCAATTCGTCTAACGGCTTCTGTGTGTTTGGAAGGGTGTGTAAAATGTTGCCCAAAACATCTTGTGCCAACATTGTTAAAAACATCTTATATTCCAACTTTTTCGGCAACCATGCTACCGAATTTGGCAAGATAGCACTGAAAGATTTTGAAAAACAGACTACTCTAAAAGCATCTGAATGTGGACTGTTTCTTCATCCAATATACAATTTTTTAGGTAAAGTGCAATTTAAACTACGTTTCTAATTGAAATAAATATTGATATAGAAATTTAGAAATATGTGGATTGAATTTTCTACAGGTGCAAGTCCAGACGTCTGCTGAAAAATTAAGTATTGCAGAGGCTATTCGTTTAAAAAAAATCAAGTTTGCGAAAATTGTGATTGGTCAATTACAATTAAATGAAAATGATATTTACATGTACCAAATTCAATGGAAATTACAAATAACAAACAAGAAAATTTGTTATTTTGTAGTTTGGACTCCTTTAGATCTAAAATATCAAATGGTTAATAACAAATTTTTAATTTTATAGATGTTTTTGAAATACATGTACATTTTTTTAAAGATTGAACGAGACGATATATTTTGGAGAACAAAAATGGAGCCAAAACTGATTACATTTTATATGAAATGTCTTTTACCAGAATTGGTGAATCCAAGGTGTACTAGGAATGTAGGAATATGCCAATTAGAAATCCTTCTAGAATGTAGTTAAAATGTATTTATTTATTACTTCCTTTTCTATTTATTTTAGTGATTATGAAAGATAATAATTTTTGTTGCACATTGATTTGCATTATTTTCTTGTAAAATAATTTAGGATTTCGATACGTTTGGCAGTACAGGCAAAATTAGTCAAGTACTAGGTAATCACAATTATATTAGTCATATAATTATTAAAATTTTATTTTTTAATTTATTACTTATATGAGACTAGGTTTCTGATGTTTGATGTTTCTGAAACAAAAAGAATATTTTTCAAAATTGAATATATAAAAAAAATCAAATAAATATTGTAGTACTATCAAAAATATTATATATAAAGAACGAAGCAATCAAGCGCATTGTCAGTATCTGCGAAAACCGGCCAAGACATACGAAACGCGTGGCATCTCTCTTTCGCGTTCGATGTTGAGAGAGAGAAAAGGAAGCACTATTCCGTTATTCAACTAAAGTGAACTTTGATATGTCCGGCGGGGGGTGGCAGCGAGCGCGGTACACTACCGCATGCAACGTCTTCTAGTCCAGCCTCCTCGCTTGTGACTAGCTACCTCGCCCTTTACACTTACAAAACCTTGGATGGTACGTGATTGCAAGAGAGGAGCCTTAAATGGCCGTTACTTGCGGGACCCGAACCCACGACCTTACGGTCGTGAGTCAGACCCCAACCCAAGCGGCCATCACGCGGGACATTTTTTCTTATTAAAGTTTTATATATAGAACAAATCTATGGACCTTACTGTTTATGAACATGAAAATTGTACTGTACATGACAACTTAAAAATATAATTTAAGGTTCATTTAGATCTTTTTCCTAGCTCAGGAAATGTACAATATTTTAAGTAATATTCTTCTCGATTTTGCGCGAAGATTATTATAAAAATGTTATTAAAATAGTTACACTTGAACAACATTTATGTCGATTCTATAAAAAGTTAGCAAAGTTGTTAACAAGTCATATACGAAAAACAGCGACACAAATAACTTTGTTGTAAATCTTTCGTCATGCAAGCTATCTGAAAAGCAAGGAACCGGTAATACTAATTTTAGCTCTGTCAACAATTGCTATGTTTAATTATTGGCGACCATTTTTAGTCCAGTGAATGTTAAAAAATACAGACAGGTTTATTGTTTGCATGGGACTAACGCAAAGACGGACTGTGGAAGAATGGATTCGGAGTTTAGTGGTATTTATTTTTTTATTAGTAGCTGGTTCCTTGGCATTTTAAAAGAATGCTATACATGACTTTGTTTTATTGAGTTTTAAAAAACAAATATGATTGTCTTTAGTGTCATATTGTGTAGTTTTTTATTCTGAACAAGGTTTCTATTTCCAACATTCATCTAAAATTAATATTTAGGTAAACACAGCGAAATAAAATAGTTAACATTATTTTTCCTATATAACAGATTTGAAGTACTACATACCCGATGGTATAACGGTGATTTAAGGATAGACTTTTTACGGTACTGCGGATAATTAATTCATCTGGTTTAGCATTGTATAATTACGTAAAAATGTTTCGATGACCATAATTTAATACTAAATAATGTAATTGGTAAATTTTTAGACTGGCCGACAAACCTGAAACACGAATTTATAGAACGAAAAGATTTTTTGCATAAAATTCAGTTAAATAACAACTTGATTTTACGGCTGTAACGGCACTTTACGCGCAAAAATATATCACTTACCAAGATCAGTGTCGGCAGAGTGCCACACCCGGTGAAGGGTAAAAGGCGTGGTGATATATTTATTTTTTATATGTGTATATTTTCTTTTAAATACTCACAAGTAGTTGAGCGACGCTTGTGTATTAACAGCTGTGATTAACTATTTTCTTCATGCTTTACTGAGGAATTCGTGTCCAATGAAAATATCATTTTACAAACTGAAAGCATCAAAATAAACGTTAATTTTACCCATAGTCGTGTAAAAATAAGTATTAATATAAAAATTAATAACGTTGCAAAATTTATTTTGAGATTTGTCATTATTATTCAGAGACGGATCTAGTTTTTTTTTTGTTAGATTAGGAATCTTTAAATTGAGATTTAAAATTAATTTTTAATGACATCAGAAATATTGTTGACATAAACGTTTAAACAAACAAAATGTTTCATAAAATAAAATAAAATTAAACACGCCATTTATCCATAGCTGAGTGTTGTATACTGCCAGTCATTAAGTATAATTTAATTTTTCTACATTTTTTCCTAGCGTAGACTTTTATATCGTCGTCGGTTCGATTATAATTTTCAATAATCATAAATTGGTTGTAAATCAAATAATCGATTAATCAATTAACCGAATAATCAAATAATCGATTAATCTAATGAACGATTAATCAAATCACTAAATAGTCAGCTCGGTCCTCATTATATGCTCGGTCTTTATCTTTATATACTCTTTCACGTCAAAATGTGTCACAGCAATTAATAACAAAATATAATAATCCTCATCATTATTTATAGATTATATCGTATCTACAAATTAAATATGAAGAATTGAATCGTCATCATCAGTGCTAAAATGTTCATTAGTAGTAGTAGTCAATAAGTACCCGAAACGTTTGCATTAGGAGTATTTTACTCGTATTTCGATTCTTTACTATCCAACTCCGTCGATCCAATTCTTCATATTTATTATTATTATTATTATCGGATATTAAATAATATATTTGTTTTAATATTCTATTAAATAAACACATAATATAAATTATTCTATATCCAGGTATCCAGGAGCATCACTCAGTTTTATGAACAAACAGACGCAACGAGATGAATTATGATAGTAAAAAAATAATACCTACGTCATAAAAACAATCACTGTCATTGTTTGTCACAAATTAATGTATATATTTTAACCTACTTTTACAAATTTCTCTGATGTCGAGAATTACACATAAATAAAATGTACTAATTAAGATGCATAAATAGATGTGTTAATATTAAAGGCAATATTTTTATGTAATTAACATTATTAAATGATAATACGAGTACAAATGCTCTGAAATAGTTATTTATGGACCCATTTCCATTACTATAAATTGTAGGATCTGTAATTGTTAAGAAAATAGAATTAATTGTATTTATTTATAATATAGTATTTACAGTATTGAGATTTGAGAATACAATGGGCAAATGACAATTTGGAAACATTTAAGTAACAATTAATACCTATTTGATATTTTGATTCTATAAACACTGTTGACAATATATAGTATGTTTAAAAAATACATTTTTTAATAAGTCTCTTCGCATCGAATAGCATTTACTTGTAGGTACCTATATTAAATAGATGCATCAGTGTCTCTATTTATACCTATTGTAACGAGAACGACCCTGTTCTCTCTGGAACAGTCGATATGACGTATTACATCGCGCATCAGAAGTGGAATGACTCACCGTAATGCGTTGAAATAATTCTACAATATAACCGTGATATGCGTCTACAATGTTTCAGAAATTCTGTAATATTGTAGGAGTAACTTAATTCAGTATAAAAAAGAGAATTTGGGCACGCAAGAACAGTTTGTATTGAATTTTGAACAGTGCAAGTCATTACTTAGTACTTTAATGTGAATATAAATACGTGTTGTAAATAAATACATATCTTAGTAGTTGTACTACATTATTTTTGTTTTAAATAAATATTTTGTTAGTGTTTTCATAGTTCTTGTTTTATTTAATAATAAACTTCACCGAAACCGAAATTAAAGGTTTAACTATTTATTAATATCTGGACAAGGATTAACAAACACATAAAATACAAGTAAATAATATAGATTTACAATTTTACTAAAAAAAAAAACAGCACAACAAAAACATGTTTTAAATATTAAAACTAGTTGTAGCAGTCTTTATTTTTAAAAAATCAGATATTGTTAATATTTACAGGCATAAAAATTGTACAAAATTTAAAATAAATATAGAAATAATATAGATAGTTGGTCGTGTTGCAGGGGGGGGGGGGGCGGATGGGGCGTAGTTGTCTTTGTGGATTGTAAATAACTGTGCATGCGAAATGCTTTATCACTGAGTTGATGAGTACTGAGTTCTGGATGAGAGTTCTTCTGCACTTAGGTTTGATGATTAGCACGAACGTTGGACAGACATCTGGAGCAAGTGGTCGGCGATACAGTATAAGTATCTATTTCTTTATTATAGAATAACCAGACGTTTCACTGGACCGTTTAGTTAGAATGGAAGATACTCCCGATTTAGCTTTTTTGGCTACATTGTAATTATTGGTGTTAATATTTAAACTTTTGGCCTCGAGTAAAAGTTTAGATTTTAAATCTTTAATTTCTGCAGCTGTCAAAGACAGAACCTTTGAACCTAGGGTCCATAAACGTGCACATCCGTAATATGGTTGATATATTTTCTCTGCTATACCTGACGTCCAGTGTATCTATTATTTGAATAATAATGTGTTTTATATCGTCAATTATTTCGGTTTCACTTTCGAAGTCTAAAATTTTACTTTTTATTTCATTGTACACTGGCAAAAGTTCTGACGCTGTGACATAATTTGTGAACTATAAATTATTTCATTTAGATAATAATTTTTAAAAGGCAACCCAAGGATCTAACCACAACGTTGTAAATCAATCATCACGCATAGCTCCGGATCGCCACGATCATACAATATTATTGTTTACTTGTTCCACTCACATACGGAGTAATCCCTTCTTCAGAAAGAACTACAATCCTTGTCTTGTCCGTGTTCTCGCCTAGTGCAGATAACTCGGAGAATCCCAGTACGCCGCCGAAATTATATAGCGTACTGTTTATACATAGTAATTTTTTTGTTGCGTGAAAAATAATAGTGTAGTAATGTAGTAATAAACATAGCACAAGAATAATAATAATTCAAATGATCGATTAATAAAGTAATCGATTATTCAATTGATCGATTAATAAAATAATCGATTAATCAAATAATTGATTAATCAAATAATCTATGAATCAAATGATCGATTAATCGATTAATCAGATAATCGACTAATCGATATTACAAAAAATTATCAAGTGATCGATTTAACCCTAGTCGTCAGGCGTGTTAATGAAATGGTATTAAAAATCTATGATAATACAATTCTTGTGAGCTGCTTGACACTTGGGAACCTAAGACTGATTAGATACAAAATTTTTGGAACACTTTCTATTGCCCTAGGTTAGCCGGAGTGTGACTGCGGCGACCCGTTCTTGCGACCTCGGCCAGCGCTGTTTCACTTACCGGCAGGGATGTGCGTGTAGTCTACAGCAAGTAATCTACGCTATTCTCTACGTGTAAACAATCATGTAGTCTACGTCTTCATTTTTCATGTAAACAATGTAGACTATGTAGACAATGAAAACACCTGTGTTCACTTAAGTCAGATTAGAAATTTTATCCCTAGAACTAGGGAATTTTAAAAGTTGTTAGAAATTTGTATTTTTATTCTAGGGATTACATGAAAAAAATTAGTTGTGCAGGGCAAAACGTTCAAAATAACGTTCAAAATTTGTCAACTGGTTTCTGTTAAAAATAGCGCCAAAGAAAACTCCGTCTGGTGAGATGGCGCGTTGATCGATTTTAAAAATATGACAGTTCGCCCAAGACCAAAGACAGACATTTGTCAAGTAATGTATGAGCACTTGCTTTATTAGTTTTATTATATAAAGACCGATAATGACCCAAGCTCACGAATACGAATACATGCAATAGTTACAAAGGAATAAATTTAGGTTATGTTCAATTTTACAACTTTCAGATGCATGATCTACATTGTTTACATTGTCTACGCCGCTAGAATTGTCGACGTATTGTCTACGTGTAGATGTAGACAATTAAAGATTACACGTAGATGCACATCTCTGCTTACCGGCATCGAATTGCTTATGAACTATACTATGTTCAAAGATACTCCGTTATGGCCCTCTCAGCGGGTCTATTGTTAGGGATTTAAGCTTGATTTATAGGGGTGAAAGGACAGGTATGTATTCAGTATTTCCCAATTTCATTTTATTTTTATATATATTATAATAACGAAACAGAGAATTTTGATAATGAAGCAAAAAAAAAATGTTACATGAAAGTATCATTGTATAACAATTCGTCATTTAGTTAAATAATGCAAATAAACAATAGTGTCATACATAACAATAAATACAAAATATTACACTGCTATACATATGTAATTATTCGCCAATATCATTGTCACTATCACAATCCATTTCACTATCGTCACTTGAGTCTTGAATATTTATAATAAAGTCTTTAGTAATGTTATTAATATCAATATATTGATTTTCTAAATCAATCACATGACGAACACTGTTAGCCCAATTTTCTGGTATTATATTGTTCATTTCTCTTATTATTAATTCGATAACATCGTCACTTACAGTTGGTGATGTATTGTTCCGTCTTATATTGCATTTTAATTGCCCCCAAATTAAATCAATTGGATTAAAAATACAATAATAAGGAGGCAATCGAAGTACATCGTGTCCAAATTGTTTTGCTAAATTGTCACACACATACTGTTCAACAACTTCTAACAATTGTTTTTTATTATATGATTCTTCGAAGTACAGATCGTTGTTGATTAAATATTCCTGAATTTCGGCCTTCTTCATGGAATTAGATGGTATTTTCGCGCTTCGCCGCGAATGGTAACTGGCATTATCCATAACAATAACGCTATTTCGCGGCAAATTCGGCAGTAAATTATCACAAAACCACGTCTCAAAAATATCAGCGCACATATTGTCATGGTAAACTAAATACACATTTTTAGCGTTTAATTTTGCGAATTCATTATTATTTCAAGTAAATCTGAAATACGTAATCCGATTAGAGATTTCCGAATTTAAATATTTTGCAATCCTACCCTGAGCGCCAACAGGTAGAATCTCTTACTGTGTGCGGTTCAACACAGGTTTAGTAAGTTAAAGCCATAACGGAATATCTTTGAACATACTATACCGACCGAATGTTTCATTTAACTTATTTGTTAACAAAAATATCATAGATGTTATATTAAATAAAATAAATGCAAGTATAATTGTGAGGTAATTTAAATTTTATTCAACTTGTAGTTGTAAGACATTATAATTAATAAATGAAAACTAACTGTATTATATTAGTATATTAGGTAACGTAATTCCAGACATGTGTTAAATATATTAAATGGTATCTATATAAATATATAGATAATTATCGGTAAATGACGCGCATTGCAATTATTTCATCCTCTTCTAATATTAGATGTAGGGCCGGATAAACCACGGAGCCATGGCTCCAGGGCCCCCGATGTTTAGGGGCCCCGTCCAGCGGATATTTATTTATCAAATTTACATCACTGTGTTTAAAATGTATTAGACTAATTATATTCATATTATAATTCACAAAATATTTCATTTTTATATCCTACTACTTATAGTAGAGACAAAGTTCCGTGCTCTACTACCATTTATTTTCCACTGCGCCATATATAGGACATAGGAAGGAGAACAAAGTCGCGGACAATGTGGCTGTAGCAACACTGTGCTTTGTTTTCTGGCTCACATTGACGTACTGCACTTCGCACAACTCATACATATAATCAGGGCCGTCTTAAGCATATTCTGCGCCGAGGTGCGGGGTGGTCAGCCTGCGCCACAGCTCTTACCAACTATAAAAACGCAGTGTAATTTTTAAAATTTCATTTATTTATTTCTTAAAATTCTTAAATTATACAAATATAACAATAAATTATACAAATTAAAAACCAACACTTTTTTTTCTCAATTTAAAAGCACGGACAATATACATCAGTAATGTTTTATTTTATATTATTTTTTAATAGGTACCAATTTATTCTGATTATTATTATTTATAGGGTCAAGGGTAGAAGAAAGATTAGCAAACGTAAGTAAAGAAACGAGTATAGAGAACATGTGGGAGAAATTCAAGCATACCCTGCTAAGCGCAGCTGAGGAAACATGCGGAACAACAAAACTTAACAATAAACAAACGAAGAAGAGCTCATGGTGGACAGAAGAAATAAAAGCGACAATACAGAAGAAGAAACAGGCGTGGCGAAATTACTTAGCAAACAAAAGCACATGTAAATACGAAGAATACAAAAAGATTAGGACGGAAGTTAAAAAGTCAATAAAAGAGGCAAAGAAAGTAGAATGGATGAAGTTCGGGCAACGTCTGAATGAAGCACACAACGAGAATAGAAAACTGTTCTACGGAGCTATTAAAGCAATGCGCTCGGAGAAACAAACCACTCTAGGAGTCATTAAAAACAAAACAGGGAATGTATTACAGGCAGAGCATGAAATAATGGCGAGATGGAGAGAGCACTTTAAAGAACTGTTAGAAGAAGATAGCAGCCTAGTTAATACACAAAAGGAGAAAGATGTAACAATAAGAAGAGGCAAAAACTCACCCCGAGATACAAACCATATCACAGAGGAAGAACTTACAGTAGCAATAGGGAAAATGAAACTAGGAAAAGCACCGGGATACGACAAAATTACGGCGGAGATGCTAAAATTTATGGGCACAAGAGGACAAGAATGCCTGAGAAGTATTTTTAACAAAGTAGGAAAACAGGGCGCACCGCGAGATTGGCAAATAGGCGTGATAACCCCAATTTTTAAGAAAGGCGACAGCAAGGACTGTAAAAACTTCAGGGGTATTACCTTACTTAGCGCATCAGCAAAACTATATGCCAGAATTCTGGAAAACAGAATAAGGAAGCAAGTAGAGAACACGATGGAAGAAACACAAAGCGGGTTCAGGCCGGGACGAAGTGTACAAGACCACATATTTACACTACGTCAATTAACAGAAAAAGCTAGGTCAGTAAATAAAAGCACGCATTTATGCTTCATCGATTTAGAAAAAGCGTTCGATAAAGTTAACTGGGAATTACTATGGAAATGTCTGGCATCAAGAGACGTAGACACAGAAACAATAAAAAATGTCAAAAGACTTTACGAACAAAATAAATGCTTCGTCAGAGTAAGAAACAACACATCAGAAATGTTTGAAACAACCACGGGCTTAAAGCAAGGATGCATACTGAGCCCCCTGCTTTTCAACTTATATCTGGATGAAGCAATGAAACAATTCAGAAACAGACTAAAGGTGTACAAAGTCGGCTACTGGAATATGGAAAAAATAACAATTGCGGAACTAAGTTATGCGGACGACATTGTTTTAATAACAGAAAACGAAGGAGACCTTCAACACAACATCAATTTGGTTAAGGAGGGGCTTGACGCCTGGAACATGACAATAAACAAGGAAAAAACCAAAACCATGATAATAAACAACACGGGAATAATACATAGCACGAAAATAGGAAACACAATTATAGAGCAAGTGAAAAGCTTCAAATACCTTGGAGTGGCCATACACGAAAGCGGTAACCTTAATCAAGAGATAACAGAAAGAGTTAATAAGGGCGGGAGACTCTTCAATGCCCTCAAAAGTAAATTTCTAGCAAAGAGAGAAGTACCTACACAGACAAAAATCGAAGTGTTCAAGAAAGTGGCAATCCCAGTTCTAACTTACGGCAGCGAATCATGGACAACAACGGAGAGAATACACAGCAGAATAAGAAACGTGGAAATGAGGTTCCTCAGAAGAATTGAAGGAAAAACAAAATATGACCGAATCAGAAACGAGACGTACAGAAGCAACCTAAACGTAAGACCGGTGCAAGAAGTAATAGAAGAGGGACAACTAAGGTGGAGAGGACATGTACACAGAATGCAGAAAGATAGGATAGCCAAACGAGTTTTCGAAGCTAGAGTAACAGGAAAAAGAAAAAGAGGAAGACCTGCAAAGACATGGGAGGAAGACATCAGAACGGCAATAGAAAACAGAGGCTTAACAAATGCAAAAGCTAAGAAGATCATGGAAGACAGGAACGCCTGGAAAGACTACTGGAAAAGAAAACCCACGGAACAAGAGAGAAAAGAGTAAAGAAAAATTCCAGCCCTACACCGAAAGGTAGATGGGCTTCAGGATTAAGTAAGTAAGTAAGTAAATTATTTATAATATATATTTAAAAACGGATTCAATTATATACTTACTTAATCGTTGAGCCCTTTTACCATTTCTGGTGTCGGGTCAATTATATAATATATTAAATAAAGAAAAGGCTTCAGAATCCAATGTTTTTATAAAATATTTATTTGTGGACGTTTCGAACAATAATATTAGCTCATCATCAGTACCTTAAAATATAAATACAATAATTATAATATAAAACTAGCAAATTAATCAAAATGTCAAACCTTTAAAAAACGTACAAATATAAAACTATATTTGTAAAATGTCAATAATAACAAAAAAGAGATACATATGAAAACAAAAAATAATAAATAATTAATATAAAATATATAAAAATTTAATTGTTAAATTCCCTAAAAAATTTTGAGCATATTTAAATTATTATACGCATCATTTTAATAATTAATCGAGGTCTCATGGTGTAAATTTATATGTAACGTTTCTAAAATAAGACTATGCTTTTTATTTTCCACAACATCAATAATTTTGGCTTCTGAACAATTGAAAATATGTCCAGTCTCCTGATGGTGACAAGTTAAAGCACTATAATTTGAATCAAGAAGCTTGCAATAATAATTATGTTAATATGTTCTTTTTTTCTAACGGTTGTGAAGTCTCTCCAATGTAATATGTTCCACAAGACCCACATGGAATTTTGCATACATCATTTTTATATTTATATTTTTCTATTTTGTCCTTAGTTTGTGTATAAAGCGAATTAATATTAGTGAAGTTAGTAGTTATAATTTTAATATTGCAATTACCAATAGTTTTTCTAATTCCAGATATTAATTTGTTATCAAAAGGACTAATAGTTACAACAAATTTATCTTCGTTATTTGGTAAATTAACTTGAAAATTAATATTATCATTATTATTTCCATGAACCAATTTATATAGTCTGTCTTTTATATGTTTTTTTTTATATAAAAGATGAAGGGTAACTATTACGAATTAAGATGTTATTAATATATTGTGAATTTGAATTGTGATAACATGGTTCAGATAGCTTAAAACAATGGTCAACTAAAGCAACTACAACACTCTTCTTGTATTGTATATCAATATAAGAATGAAAATTGAGATATCTACCAGATGCAGTATTTTTTCTAAACCAATTCGTATAAATTTTATTATTAGATCTAAATAAAGTGGCATCCAGAAGATTTATAGAATTATTAAATTCATGCTCAATTGTAAAATTCAAAGGTGGTGACTGGACATATTTTTAATTTTTCTGAAGCCAAAATTATTGATGTTATGTTAAATAAAAAGAATAGACTTATTTTAGAAACGTTACATATAAATTTACACCATGATACCTCGATTAATTATCAAACTGATGCGTATAATAATTTAAAATATGCTCAAAATTTTTAAATTTAACAATTTAATTTTTATTTTTATAATTTTATTTTAATTATTTATTATTTTTCAATATTGACATTTTACAAATATTGTTTTATATTTTGACGTTTTTTAAAAGCTTGACATTTTGATTAATTTGTCAGTTTTATATTATAATTATTGAATTTTTATTTTAAGGTGCAGATGAGCTAATATTTTTGCACAAATACATATTTTATAAAAACATTGGAATCTGAAGCCTTTTCTTTATTTAATAGATTATTATTATTATTATTCTGATTCATTAGCAACTCGAACCTCTCATTTAATTTCGAGATAGCTGCGTCAGTAAATAAAATAAAAATTTATTTTAAATTTTTTCATTGGGTCTAAAATGGGCTCATCTGTAGCCTCGTAATTAAAATGTCTTTTTCAAGGACGCGCACGAGCAGTCTCGGTAATTGTTATGTGTGTAGTAGTAAGAGCTATTTTAACTTGTACATTGTGAGCGGTATAACAAGTGCCGAAAGCGGTATGAGGTGTGTTTAATAAAATAATTTAATATTGGTGCCTATATTTTTATTTTGTGCATGAATTTGACCTAACAAAGTGTACGAAACGCTGCAATGACGTTGTTATTGAATGAGTTAGGGTTTAATGAAATATCGAAATTTCTAGCGCTCGGCATGTGTGGCCCCCCAGAATTCTGAGCCCGGGTGCGCCCCCACCCCTTGAACCCCCGGGTATTGACGGTCCTGCATATAATCATAAGATATTTTGGTGTCATAGTATCGCATACTTTTTCTACCACATTTACCTACAACCAACGTACGTACGTTAAATTGTTTTATTTCTACAACCACAAAATCAATGACAATGTGAGTATAAACAATTAACTGCAAAAAATGTTTTCTTATTTTAATTTAAATTAGTATAAATTGTTCATCTCCGAAAAAAGTATCTTAGGGACATATTACATAAACCCTATTATGTTATTTCCATTCCTATAGTAGTCTTATATATCAAATTTTAAAAGGTTTGGATTTTATTTGAATATAGTTTTTCATTAAAATCTCTTATAGGATTCAAGTAAAGTACCACTTCCGGAAGTTATATAATGACCAAAAAGGGAGGTTCATAACTAGATGTTATAACTGTCCTAAATACAAAATTTCAATTTTCTACGGTTTACCGTTTTTGAGTTATACGAGATAAATACGTATGTACGTATATACGTACGTTCAAACGGCACGACGAAATTAGTCAAAAGGGATGGTCAAAATGGATAATTCCGCTGAAATCACAAAACCAAAAGTTTTCGCGATTACAATAATTCCTTTACTTCGTACAAGGAAGTAAAGTTGAGAAATCAGAAAATAAGCCAGATTATCTGCTTCAATGCCTGGCTTCTGCTAAAGAATTGGGCCAAGGTCAACAAGAAACTAGCAAAAATAGTTCTGATAATGATCTTAAATAGACAGAAACGTTAACATATTAACACTGATTTTGATTTATTCCTGTCTACTTTCCGACAAAAAAAAATTATCATTTCAATTATTTGGACGCGATTTTCAATTTGATATTTATTTTAATAATGATTATTATAAGTATTAATATTTTTGTTCAATTTTATTATTTAAATAAATATATTTATATTTCAAGTGGACTTTTTTTAAAAAACAATGTTCTGTTTAAAAAGTAGGGGGAGGGGCCAATGATTAATTTGGCTTCAGGTTCCCAATTGCCTTAATCCGACCCTGATTAGATAAAAACGACAGAACATAAGCATTGAACAGTATTTCCAAGTTCATTTCTTTTACAAGGCTAGAATTGTAATGCGTCTTGCATAACAACTTAATTTATATCTCGGTTTTTATAAATGTTTTTAAATCAAAATAAATTATAAAAACTCGTGGAATAAATAAAGTAGTCGAATTTAGGAGCAGCAGAGTAGAGTAGTAAATTAATGATGAAAATAGTAGATCTACTCCGGATGGAGTAGCTGTGGCAACACTGACTAAACTGCTCGTCTTTTTATATATCACCCCTATTACAGTGTTACACATAAAATTTTCTATAATTGTAAATATTTTCAACTATTACAGACTGATAAAGTGATTATATGAATGAGCTCAAAATCAAGCGAAGTTTAAAAAATAACTGAAAATTTTAAATTATTATGTACAGATACAAATCGTATCAAATAACTCTGCATAACGAAAGAATTGGCATATTTTAGTTCGTATAATTGGTATATTCGAAATATAGTTACCATGATATGAGTGATATGAAATCCGCGTGTCGACAATGTGTGATTTGTTGTTCAAATAAAAAATGCAGTAACATGTATTATCACTAGAGTCCGAATTCTAGGCATATGCCTATTTTTTATCAGCATAGGCATTTTATAGATAGTCGCCACAAAATTTAAATTGGAAGATTTGATTTCATATAAACTAAATTTTATTTTGCCGACTTTGCCTTTTATCAAATTTAAGAATTTAAGTTTAATTTTACCTGCATTTATTTAAAATGCCTTTTTAATTAAAAAGATAATATTGCTTAAAAATAGATGAATTTCAACTCTGTAGTTGCATTTTTATCTATTATCCGTGTTTAATACATTTGGCTATGGATATACAGAACGAACAATGTAGCGTTGGTCTTGGTACATGTCATTCGCTTTTGTGCGTATTAGTGTTGTGTCCATAGACCAGACATATTGTAGACCGCCTACTCTCTAATATTTCTCTGGAACACTATTCGCGACATGAGCGCCAGTGGCCACTAGCGGTTGTAATATATACTAATGTAAAGCGGGTTGCGCACATACTAATGTAAAGCGGGTTGCGCACATACTAATGTAAAGCGGGTTGCGCACATTGATAGTAATTCAATAAAAATTATGATATTTGAATTATTTACCTGATTTTAAAAGTAGATATTTGTTAAAATATAATTTTACACCATTATTAAGTAAAACTTTCTAATCGTAGACTAATGTAAAATTATATTTTAACTAATATCTACTTTTAAAATCAAGTAATGAATTAAAATAATATATATACATATATTATTATAATTTAATTGGAACATTTTTATATCACTTTGTCTACAGTAAAAAAGGAATCAGTATCTAATTAAAACAAATTTATTATTATAAATTATCAACTTTATTTTTGTAGTTTTTCCTAGCTTTCATTATTAATATGTCGGTGTTATTGCCAATGTCCACTCTTCTACCACTTAATATTCTGTTGATTTCAGTTATATAATGGAAAAAAATTATTCTAATAGTTTTTTTACAAAAATGGTTTGTACAATTTTTTTATGTTCGTCGCATGTTAAAAATGAAAAATCTACATTGTAATACACCATCTTTTCTACATACTTTAAAATACTTTCTCTCTCACATTGTGTCCTGATTATCTCCTTCGTTAATTTCTTTATGTGAGTAAAACATGACACAGCGGAAAAAGAGGGATAAGATAATTTATGTACATTCCTATACTCTCTGTCTCTTATTAAGTTATGTTGTGGCCCTATTTTAACAGCTTGAAGTTCAGCTTTACATATTTTGCATATCCTTGTAAAAATGTCAAGTTTTTTAAAAATATATCCGCCACAAAAATTTGACAAATTGTTGTCTGTGACATTTTCATTAATATTTATATGCATTATTCTTGATAGTTCTGGCTCTGCCTTCGTCGATTCTCCATTCACCTCTGCCACTGAGAAAAGCTCCTTCAACGTCGACAGAGCTCCTTCCGACTCGTCCTCTTCGCAATTCGCATTACCAGAGTGGCACCCCATGAAGTTGTTAACCACTAGAGTTTTGAAGGCGGCAATAAATCCTGAGCAAGATGGATTGATGTTTCTCACTCCGTGGCTGCGAATTGATCCGAAGAAATTTTCCAGCGGGTCCTGATTTAAATTTCTCAACAAGAGAAATTTAAACCCGGAATCTTTCAATTTACTCCAGATCATTCGCAAACCACGAAGTGTAGTGATCCAGTTTCTGAGAGACGGAACTTTCGCACACGACTTCCCAGTAACTGGATCAATAAACTCCATCGTACTCAGAATTTGAATTGCCTCATTCCAAAACTCTAGATGGTTAGACTTCTCTGTGAGTGGTCCTTTGAGGGGTTTTCCTTCTGGAACTTGGAAAGTGCTGCTGTATACGCTGTCAAAGAGTTTGTCGAAAAACAGCAGTAATTGTGCTGTATAATGCGCTTCAGGTTCCAGAACAGCTGAAAAAAAAAGAATAATATTAATTAAATGTTTTAATATTGTGGAGATATTAATTACTTACACGCCTTGGCAAGATACTTCACTGTCGCAGCTACTCTCTGACTGAATACCTGCGTGCAGAGTTTCACCTTCATTTTTTCTTTGTGGTTCGGTTCTATATGTGCGTCCGTCAATTTGGGCAATAATCGAAGTTCTTTGTCTTCGCACGAATCTATTTGATAGACACTTCTTATATGCTCCCATTTTGCTGTCATCTCTTCTTTTCCAATTAAAAATTTTATATTTTTCACGATAAAATTGTTTCGCATTCCTTTTAATAAGTGTGGTGTGTCAAACAAAGGAACTACTCTTTGTGTGTTCACTTCAAAATATTCACCTGTCCACTCCTTGTTATTTTTAATGTACTTTTCCTTCGTTTCTGCCAGCAATGAATTTATGGCACTTTCGTTCACCTTTGCCTGGTCACAAATTGTACAAACAACTTTGAGTCCTACAGATTGCAATGCTTCTAGAACTTTTTTTATTTGTACTTTCAGTTGAATACTTTTTGTGGTTGCTTTACAAAATGTGAAAGCTATGGGTTGTTTCCATTTTTTCTAAGCCCTCGTGCCATAAACACCAGAGCGTGGTCAGCAAACTCTTGCGTCCGTGTTGCTCCGTTGTCTACCCAACCATCAACTCTGTCCTCGGTTTCATTATACTGCAATTGCGGAGATAAACTTATCTCATCAAATAATAATGAACAATATCGGTCCATAGGTTTAAGCTTTTTTACATTTTTCTCCAATGTTGAAATTAATGTTTTGTTTATCCCTGCTTGCAGTTTTAGTTTACTCAAAACGGCATTCAAAGTTTTTTTCGATGGCAGAGTGAACATCTTGTGTAATAAGGAATACCCCTTTGGACTTGATTTGTACAATCTTCTTCCACGAGGTTTCTTTCCGCTTTCCCGTAGCTGGAACTTTATGAATTTTGCAGCAATTAGTTTAAGATGCTGCATCTTTTTCATTTCAAATTCCTTCGTCACTGAATATTTTTCAGCCTCAGCTAGGCGTTCTTTAAAACTCAACAGCCTTCTTGTAGTTTTAGCTTGTCTTCTTTTTAAATTTACAGCAGCTGAGTAGAGTTTCCGTGCCTTCGGTGTTAAATAGGTATGCCGTGTTACTCCTGCTGTGCGAAGAAGTGTAGTTGGTGTACCAGTTGGAGTAGTGGGTGTACGTGGTGCAGCACTTGAACACGAAGGTTCAGAAACGGCTGAATCAACTACAACAACAAAAAAAAGAAATATTACATATATGTCTATGAATACCCTGTTGTTTCATATTTCATTGGATTCCAGTTGAGTTCATAGACTTCATCAAATAAAAAAATATTATTATTATTGATACATACCAAAAGTTTTTTCAGCAAGAGCTTTAGGTGTTGCTGGTTCTGGTTCTTCGAAATCAGAAACATTCTGCACATCCTCCAAAATGTCGACTTGAACTAGAAAATAAAAATAAAATATTATAAATATATGAAATATTATTTGAATGCTCAACACGTAATAAGTGTTTACTTATAAAGAAAATTTATGATATATTCAATTTGTTGAACAATTATAGTTGTTAGCGAAACCGGATATAATTAACAATAATATATACCTGGTAAATTTAATGTTGGAATTGTATTCCAACTCAGTCGTGCAGTTCCCGGATTCATAAATACAGGTTCAAAATGAATAGGGCAAACTCGCTTCGTTTTATAAACATGTAAGGGTTCTTGTAAACGAAGTAATGGTACGTTCAATATTTCCAACCACTGTAAATATCGACCCATATCAGATTTCGGATTAGGAAATCTATGACGAGTTGTACCTACAGAAAAATAAAAGAAATATGAATATTAATCGATATTAAATATTATAAACCTATAAAAGGAACACTTGGTTCAAAATTATGTAGAATTTTGTTAAAAGTTTAACGTTACGACTATAAATATTTGTCTATAAATAAAAGCATTTGGGACTTACCTTCGTAACTGCAGTTTTCCACACAACATTTTATAACAACCATGTCGTTAATTCAGAAATCACTCGAGAAATGAATAAATAAAAAAACCAGAACGAACAACAAATTAACCAAGAAACAATAATAAAAAACAACCAAGTAATAATAACCGGTCAAGAAATAATAACCCAATTTAACAAACAACAAAATGACAATAAAGTCACACTAACAAAAATTAACAATCAAGAAACACTAACAAAAATTAACAAACAACTAATTCACACACCAAAAACTGAGAAAGCAAATGACAACGTCTGAATACACGAGCGGTTGAAATTCAAGAGACCAGACCAAACAATTCAAATTCAAAATGACATCTGTAATAGATGACAGCGCATGCGCGGCTAGTACAGCAGCGCCGACATGCGGATGTAATAGGCATTTTTTAGTGTTCAAGGTCATATATAAGAGTTGGAGGGGCATGGTTGTGTCTTTACTTTCTAAAAATATAAGTGGTGCAAAAGTTGTGAAATATTTATATTACGATGCCGAAAATCCCGTCTTACAGAATTATTTCAAAAATGGAATACAAGGAAAAGAATGTTTACAATCAATGACAAGAACATTTGTTGTACTAATTGCGCCCAAAAGGTATTGTCAGAAGTTAAGTTTTATTTTTTTTAGGTTATGTTATTTATTTATATATATATTTATAGGTTAAATGCACAAGAAAGTGTCATCTATTACAACCTGAAAATACTGAAAAACACAAATCCAACGCTAGAAATGAAGAAAAACAAACGTTAATTACAAATATGCCGAACAACATTGTTAAAAAAATTTACATGGATTTTTGTATGGCGGTTGTAGCTGCAGGAATATCTTGGAATAAGCTAGACTGAAACGAATTTAGAGACTGCTTAAAAAATATATACCACTCAAAACACATACACATTAAGATAAAATTATTTACCGTTATTGTATAAAAATGTACGTCTCTTTTGACATACCGTATTATCATTGGATCATTGCAATAATCGATATATATATATATATATATATATATATATATATATATATATATATATATATATATATATACCTATATAAAGTACTACAGAAAACCAATAGTTGTACAATTGCACGTTTTGTAAATGATTCATTACGTAAGTTTAAAAATATCTTGTTAGAATAATATACTTTTTAAATATTACATTTGTAGAAATTCTTCTGCCAGACATTTGACGTGAGAAACTAAGATTGATATTATCTGACGCAGCTGCATACATGTTAAGAGCAGCAATTAATATAAAAGTATTTTACCGAAATATTATACATGTAACGTGTTTTGTACATGGAATAAATATGGTGTGCGAAAAAATTCAAGAATAATATCCAACCGTCAACAATTTAATTTCCAACGTCAAAAAAGTATTATTGAAAGCTCCATTACGCATTGAAAGGTTTAAAACATTATTACCTAACACACCTTTACCACCTGAACCCATTTTAACGAGGTGGACGACTTGGATAAAGGCATCCGTTTATTACCAAGAAAATTTTTGTAGTATTAAAGAAGAGTGTATTTTAAATTTTTATTATTGGTAAAGAAATAATATTTTTTATTTAATTTCTAGATTATCATGTCATTTGGTGATGAAAGTGCTGCCATAAAAAAGGCAAAAGAATGTATCCAAGTTACTTCTGCGTATATTATTGCTCATTTTAAAATAATAATTAATATTGTAGCGAGTACGGCCCTGTTCCGTCTGGAACAGGCGACATGTCTGCTGCACGTTCACCGCTGTCTCAGACGCAATAGACAAGTTCGAACCTGTTCGCTCTGCGTCATGCTTCTACCGTGTGCCAGAAGCTCTCGAATATTCTCGAATACATTGTTGCAGTATATAAAGGAGAGTTTCGGCCGGGAAGAGGCATTCTGTATTCGAAGTGTGAACAGTGCAAGTCGTTGCTAAATACTTTATTGTGAATATAAATACGTGTTGAATATAAATATATGTCTTAGTAGTTGTACTACATTAGTTTCGTTTTAAATAAATTTTGTTAGTGTTTTCATTACTCGTGTTTTATTTAATAATAAACTTCACCGAACCCGAAATTGTAATAAACGTTACAATTGGTGTCAGGTGTGGGGTTGTGTTTCGTGAATTAAAAGTGAAGTTTAAGTGCAAATAAATTAAAATGGGTTCGAAAATGGTAAATCTAAGTGACTTAAAAGTGACTGATCTCAAGAGAGAATTAGAAGAACGTGATCTGGACACTACAGGCAAGAAAAGTGTACTGCAAGAACGACTTCGTCAATTTTTGGTTGAAGCTGGTGAAATAGCGGATACTTATGAATTTGAAATTCCGGGCAATTTGGGCTCCATTTACAAAAAATTAGAAGAAAATTCCAGGAAAACAGAGGAGAATTCTAGAAGTTTGGAAGCCAAATTGGAAGAAAATTCTAGGAAAACAGAGGAGAATTCTAGAAGTTTGGAAGTCAAATTGGAAGAAAGTTACAAAAATACCGAAGAAAATTCCAAAAATCTGAAAGAACTTATGGAAAATTCTAGAAGCCTGGAAACTAAATTAGAAGAAAATTCTAGAAGCTTGGAAAATAAATTAGAAGAAAATTCCAGAAGCTTGGAAGCCAAATTAGAAGAAAATTCTAGAAGCTTGGAAACAATATTGGAAACTAAATTGGAAGATATTTCCAGAAGTTTGGAAGCTAAATTTGAAGAAAGTTCCAGAAGCTTGGAAACGAATTTAGAAAGAAAATTTGAACAGAAGTTTGAAAAAATTTAAGAACATTCGAGAAATTTTGAAGAAAAATTTAAAGAAAAAATTGAAGAAATCGAAACAAGATTGGCAACATTGAATCACGAACAGCCAAATGTCCAACAAATTCACGACTTGATTCAGAAAACTCCATTTAGTGACCAGCCATTAAATAACGAGAAAGTTGAATATTTAGTGACAGACCGGAAAGAATCACTGCGTAGATTCCACATGAAACCACCAGAATTTGATGGCAAGGTATCTTGGCCTAATTATTACGCCCAATTCGAAGCTGCTGCAGTATCTAATGGGTGGTCATCATCTGAGAAGGCAACGGCCTTGATAATTGCGCTGCGTGGTGACGCAGTGGATATTTTGCAAACAATCCTTCCAGAAGAACGGCAGAACTATCATGAACTAGTTAAACGCTTGGAAATGCGTTATGGACACGCGCATCCGCAGCAAGTATATCACTTGCAGCTGAGAAATAGATGTCAGAAATCAAACGAAAGTCTACAAGAATTTGAATCTGATATCGCTCGTCTAGTTCGCCTAGCATATCCTGACACCCCAGATAGTGTGTTGGAACGACTGGCTGTGCAAGGATTCATTGATGGTCTCCGAGATAAAGAAACCAAGCGGGCCCTGATTCTGGCTCGTTCAAGTAACCTGTCGATTGCCTTGGCCAGCGCATTGGAATTCGAGGCGGCAGAACACGCTTCAAGACGGCAAGGCAATATTCGCACAATAGAGGGCGTAGAGGAAAATCATAATGAATCTATGGAGGAAACAGCACGGCGTGTCATGACTGAGATGTTGCCAAAGAAGAGACAACTTCGATGTTGGAACTGCGGTGAGCTAGGGCATGTGCGAAGCCGCTGCGGGGAACAAATGAAGAATAAGACAGCGGAAAACTAAAGCGGATCGACGCAAGGGGGCGAACGTCGATCCATCATAAAGATGCCCTGAAGCTAACTGGACATGTCGCATCCTTACAACCTAGACTAAATAGTATCTTTGTGGATGGGTTGATCGACGGAAAACCACATACCTTGCTGATTGATACAGGTGCGACAAAAACCATCATTAGACCTGATACTCTCAAGAAACCGATGACGATTGAACCAACAAAATGGCGACTGCGCACAGCAACAGGCGCCGCGGCTACCATCCATGGCGAAGCAGACATTACCATCTCATCGGAAATACACGAATTAAACACCGTACCCTGGTAGCTGACATTGAAGACGAATGTATTCTCGGGATGGACATCATGAACGCAAATGGCGTCGAACTAAATTTAAAACGCGGAATACTAAAGATCAATGATGTAGAGATCGTTTTACATCCCCGAGGAGAAGACACAGTACGTCTGACCTTAGCTGAAGATACGGTCGTGTTAAATCGAAGTGAAATGATTGTGGATGCCCATCTGGAACATGAACTTCCAACCGGATGTACCATGATGTTGGAAGCTGGAAATCATAATGAAACGACTACTCAAGGAATACTGGTTGGAAAATCTCTCGTGCAAACTGGAAAGGTAGTACCAGTCCGAGTAATGAATGTGAATTATTATCCAGTTACACTAAAAAAGGGTACTATCTTAGGACATTGTTCATCAGTAACTTCGATTATCAGACGAACATCCGTTACACAAAATCCACCAAAGAAGCTTCCTGCAGAACTGACAAATCTACTGTCAACATCTTGCAAAGAATTAAACCAGGACCAGAATAACAGAATGAGAAATTTAATAACGGAATATCAAGACGTTTTCGATACCAGCTGTGGGACCAAGGGTAGAACCAACATAGCCCAGCATCAAATAAACACCGGCGATGCACGCCCCATCCGCCAAGTACCAAGACGATTACCACTGGCCAAGAGAGAGGAAACCGAGAAAATTATTCAAGACATGAAAAAAGAAGGTGTCATCGAATCCTCAAACAGTCCGTGGGCCTCACCAGTGGTGTTGGTAAAGAAGAAAGATGGGTCAACACGATTCTGCGTGGACTATCGTCAACTCAACAACGTGACGAAGAAGGATAGCTACCCGTTGCCTTGAATAGATGACACATTGGATACGCTGGCTGGGTCGAAAATATTCTCAACATTAGACTTGAAAAGTGGGTACTGGCAGGTTGGCATGGCACCAACGGATAAAGAGAAAACTGCGTTTTCTGTCGGGGCCGGACTGTGGCAATTTACAGTAATGCCGTTCGAACTCTGCAATGCCCCTGCCACGTTTAAACGACTCATGGAAACGGTACTGCAAGGACTATCTTGGAAAACCTGTTTGGTGTACCTTGACGATATTATTGTGGTCGGAAAAACATTCGATGATCACATGAGGAATTTGGAGGAGGTATTCCTGAGACTACGAAGTTCTGGTTTGAAGCTTAGTCCAAAGAAATGTCATCTCTTCCGCAAAGAAGTGCAGTACCTAGGACATATTGTGTCCGGAAACGGAATAGCCGTTGACAATCAGAAGATCCAATCAGTAGAAGAATGGCCAGTACCGACTGACAAACATCAATTGCGAAGCTTTCTAGGTCTTTGCACGTACTACCGACGATACGTCTTTGGATTCGCCAACATTGCTAAGCCACTGACACGACTCACGGAGGATGGACGGAAATTTGTGTGGGAAGAAGACTGCCAAGACGCTTTCGACAACCTCAAGCGAGCCCTAACAACAGCACCAGTCCTGAGTTATCCTCTACCCAACGGGGACTTCATATTGGATACAGATTCCAGCAATGTCGGAATCGGCGCCGCAAATTCAAGATGGACAAGAGAAGGTCATCGGCTACTTCAGCAAAACTCTGTCGAAACCGGAGCGTAACTACTGCGTCACCAGGCGAGAATTATTGGCGGTAATTAAAGCCGTTGAACACTTCTACAAATACCTGTATGGAAGGAAATTCCTGATCATGCCGCATTGAAGTGGCTGTTACAATTCAAGAATCCGGAAGGGCAGGTAGCAAGATGGATCGAACGGCTACAGGAATATGATTTCGTCATCGAGCATAGGGCCGGAATTAGTCATTGTAACGCCGACGCATTATCAAGACGACCATGCTCAGAAGACTGTAAATACTGTACTCGTGTGGAAGAGAAGCCCGCTCCAATTTTGCGGACCACAGTGATAGACGACCATTGACTGACTGAAGAAGTTGTGAAAGACCAAGAAGGCGATCCAGAATTGAAATACCTACTGGAATGGAAGAAAGAAGGCCGCAAACCAACCTGGAAAGAAGTTGCACGACACTCGAAAACCGTAAAATCGTACTGGGCGCAGTGGGACTCCATTGTTATAGAGAATGGACTACTGAAACGTATCCTGGAAGGTCCTGAGGCTACAGAGCAAAAGATGCAGATCATAATCCCTAGGAAAAAAGTACCGGAGGTACTGAAGGAGATTCATGATGGAACTGCAGGAGGACACTTAGGAGTAACGAGGACAGTTTAGAAGCTGCGTGAGCGATTTTACTGGGTTTATTGTCGAGAGGACGTAAAAGAGTGGTGCAAGAAGTGCGTAGTTTGCGCCGCAAGCAACGGACCGCAGAGACGTCGGAGAGCCCCAATGCATCAATACAATGTTGGGAGCCCGTTTGAAAGAATCGCAATTGACGTGGCCGGTCCATTTTCAGAATCCGACAAGGGAAATAAATACATCATAGTGGTCATGGACTACTTCAGCAAGTGGGTTGAAGCTTATGCCTTGCCAAATCAAGAAGCCGCTACGGTAGCAGAAGAACTTGTCAACCAGTGGATCTGCCGATTCGGGGTACCGTTGGAACTACACTCCGACCAAGGTAGAAATTTCGAGTCGTCTCTGTTCCAAGCAATCTGCGAGCTATTGAACATTCGCAAAACAAGAACAACTGCTCTACACCCACAGTCAGATGGCATGGTCGAACGCATGAACAGAACCATTAATAGACACCTCTCCAAGGTCGTCTCCGGCCACCAAAGAGACTGGGATTGTCATCTACCAATGTTCCTTTTAGCTTATCGATCATCCGTCCATGAAACAACAGGACAGACTCCGGCTAGCATTATCTTTGGTCATGAACTGCGATTGCCCTGCGACTTGAAGTTTGGCAGCAAGCCAGGTGAAAATTTGGCTGGCGAAGATTTCGTCACCGAACTTCGGAAGAAGATGAACGACATCCATGAGCAAGTACGCTCCAACATCTAGAGCGCTAGTGACAGAATGAAAGACCAATATGATGTCAAGGCTGAGAATGGTGGATATCAAGCTGGGGATCTGGTTTGGCTATACAACCCACAGCGTCGCCGTGGAATGTCCCCAAAGCTATAGAACTCCTGGGAAGGTTCCTACAAGGTACTGAAGCGAATAAATGACGTCATCTATCGAATCCGGAAAAGGACTGGTGGAAAACCAAGAGTGATTCATTTCAATCGGTTGGCTCCTTTCGCCGGTGACAACAACGATAGCAACGACAATGAATCTCGAGCTCGACGAATTAATGTACAAGATCCGGAAACCACCTTTGACGAGTTCATGGCTTCCTATTCTACGGGCCATAAAGTACGAAATGGTGTGACCAAAAAACATCAGGGTGACCTATTCAAAGTGCCTACAGAATACTCATTAGCGCATTGTGTGGCCCAAGATCTACAGATGTCTCGAGGAATCGCCGTGATTTTTAAGAAAAAGTTCGGCCAACTTGAAAAATTACGGCAACAACACCCATGTGTCGGCACAGTGCTACATATACCCGACAGACAGTCAAGCCGAAACAGAAGCATTTTTTACCTGGTGACTAAACATCTGTCCCACGAGAAACCAACTTATCGCGCCGTCTGGGACGCCCTATGTGATCTACGAGGTGTGCTGCTCGATCAGGATATTTTAAAACTAGCTGTACCAAAGCTAGGCTGTGGCCTTGATGAATTGAGCTGGGGAATTATAAGAAACATGCTGGAAACTATTTTCCAATATACCAACAGTAGTGAAAAGAACTGTGGACTGTTATTTCCACCAAACGTTACAGTGCTCGCGGGGATCAACGTGCAGATATCGACATGGCGCAGAAAAGTTTCGGGACGAAACATCCTTAAGGAGGGGGCAGTGTAGCGAGTAGGGCCCTGTTCCGTCTGGAACAGTCGACATGTCTGCTGCACGTTCACCGCTGTCTCAGACGCAATAGACAAGTTCGAACCTGTTCGCTCTGCGTCATGCTTCTACCGTGTGCCAGAAGCTCTCGAATATTCTCGAATACATTGTTCCAGTATATAAAGGAGAGTTTCGGCCGGGAAGAGGCATTCTGTATTCAAAGTGTGAACAGTGCAAGTCGTTGCTAAATACTTTGTTGTGAATATAAATACGTGTTGAATATAAATATATGTCTTAGTAGTTGTACTACATTATTTCCTTTTAAATAAATATTTTGTTAGTGTTTTCATTACTCGTGTTTTATTTAAATATGTGTAAAAAAATCCATAGTTTAATATGCGTACAAAGAAGTCATGTGGTGTCCATATCAGATTTTTGAAAAATTCTAATATATTTTTATAACATTTTTTACTTTCCAGATACAAATCTTAGTGCGGCTTAGAAGGTTTTTTTGTGTGTAATTCTTCAGAGTTTTTTAGCCTGTGTTTTATGTGCTTTACATATCGGATTAAACCAGATTTTTGATTCAATACAACTAGTAAAATAATTATTGACCTTCTGTGTTTGTGATTTTATGACTTTTAACATGCCCGATCTACACGCACTTTCTTTTACAGCACATAATAGATTATTGTACAATTCTTCCAAAGAGACTGAGTTAAAGTAGATACGTTCGTGATCTGCCATTAGGTGATTGAAGTAATCGAAGTTATTGCGATTATATTTGAATTTAATTAACTTGTTATTATTACTATTGTTATTATTGTTTCTACTATAATTAGTCGGTTCCGCATCATTACAGTTAATTATTCCATTGTGAAATTTTAATTGTATTAAACTGTGACCAGTGTTATTTAAAGTAGGGTTATTTACTAACCTAGAGACTAATTCTGCAAATCTAAAGTTTGACCAGACGAGATCAATCGTACTTTGATCCATGTGATTAGTAAAAGTGAAATTGCCGGGTACATCACCCCTGTTTCTTCCATTGAGAACACCCTGAGCAATCCATTAATTGCACTAGTTTTCTACCTCTATCATCAATTTGATTAATTAGGGCACTTTTTCTGTCAAAAATATACGCGTTATGAAAAATATTATTGATACCAATTTGATTTAGATTACCAATTTTAGCATTAAAATCGGCGAGTAAAATAACTCATACATCATAAGTTGATTCAATTATTTCCGAGACTAAATCAAGACAGTACTTATTGTTCAAATTAGATGTAATATAAAAACAATCAATTATATAGGGGATATTATAAATACATACCTTCGCAATTATCCAAAGATTTGTTTTATCCAAGATTTTCATCTCCTTGCAAGAGCTATTTTTAAACAAAAACATAAAACCTCCACTTACTCGTTCTTTTTGATTATCTTTGATCGCAAAACTATAAATGATATTATTGGTATAGCGGTTTAAAAAGCAGATCTCGGCCATTGGCACCAGGTTTCGCAGAAACAAAATATGTCTGACTCCAGAAGGCTTTGAATAGTGTCGTTGTCTATATTGTATAAATTTTGAATACCTGAAATATTCCAGAAACACATGTTAGATAAAGGGCAAGTGTTATTACCATTAACAATTTTGTTTACTTAACTTAAGGGTATGCCTTGGTTCTTTCTTATTATGGGTGTTTCATCAAGTCTTCTGTTATTTTCACTCCGGCCTTCGAATGGAATACTTCTTAGCTCTTGCATTTGTGGTCGTTTCTGACTCATCACTCTCCTCAGTTCCAATCGTTGTGTCAACGTTAGTGCCCGCAGCTTCGCCTTGTGTGTCATTGTGGCAGATTAGCGCTCTGTGTAATCTCAGCATACTATTACATAACAATTGCAGCCACACATAGGTTCTCTGTACTTAAAATCATTTTTTTATTGGGCATATATTATTACAAATTATTACATTTATAAAGCATAAAATCATTTTGCCCTTTTAATTACATGAAACAAATGCATAATAATCTATATCATCCTCTTTCATTTTGGAGGGTTCATCATTTACTTTAAAATCATCTTGAATGTCTTTTCTTCGTTTCTGTTGCCATGGTTGCTGTCGTCAGTAATTACCTTGATTGTTTCTTCTACGTTGGTATTGAATTCGTTGTTGTTGCCAGGAATAATCATACTCCTTTTGGGTAATTGTATAATAGAATGATGTTCGCAACAAGGAGAACACCTGCTAACATGCGGGTGGCAAGGGTAACAAGGGGATGGTTGACAGTGGTTGTAGGGATAGAAGCGTGGTCTGCGTCTCGCTTCCGGAGCTGCAACAAATTAAAATATACTCATACATAAAATGAAAATGGAAGGGATGCAATGATGTACAGAGTGATCCAAATTGATGGGCACTCACGTGACTTGAAAAAGTTCGCATTATTATCAAAAGTATCTTCCACGGGATAAAATTTGTATTAATTGCCCTGGAAACAAACTGTAAACTATAGTTACTTCTGTTAACTCAAATAAGTTTTGCAGAATTTTATACATCCTTCTGATTTTCGTCAGTGCAGCGATTCAGTCGTTCAGCGGAACGACTGAACTACTCGGCTCTCGGCTTGTCTGCTCGGATGCAGGAACCCTACAGCGAATGAATGACTCAAACGATAGAATGCAACTAGCTCTGTCAATTAACGTTATTCATAATAATTTCTCGTAACCTTAACTCAATATGAAAACATTTTACTGATTTAGATTATCGGAAATTGATAGAGTTCTACGACATACGGACTCACTCGGAGCATCCAGCAATCGAAACCGCACGGCGCGCAGGTCTGTACCAGTCACTGAACCACAACCGGGATCTTTTTCATTTAGCGATTCGGTTCACTTCGTTCACGGTACTGAACCGGCTTAATTGAACGGATCAGTCACGAACTACTCATCTCTAATTCAGACTATTTAATTTGCATAGTTGTAGGAATATTATAGCAAAATATGAAGCTCCATATGTGTTTATAGAATTTTTAATAAACGCGGTTTGCAGACATAGTAAATTTTGTTCAAATGTAAAAAATGTATCAATGTACGTGACTTTATTATTATTAATTTACGTAAAATAATAAATATTTTTAATTAAATTTAAGATTATCTTAGTGCCTCTTTACAATCTAAGATGATATACAAAATAAATGTTTTTTTTTAAATTTTTAAAATTAGTATATTTAGTTAGGTACATAAAACTGGATCGCAAAGAAATAGTGTATGTAACTTTTGTTGAAATTATCTTGTGTATTGTACTCATGGATTTACAGAACGAGCCACACGTACAATAAAATAGCACTTTTAACACTAGTTACATAAAGTTCTGACAAAATTTGGACAAAATGTAAAAAAGTATAAATAAGGAAATAAGTGAATTATCAAAAAAATAGTATATTGTAATACTAATAAGAAAAGGGAATAATTGCAAAATGAATACGAAAGTTGGAGTACAAGTGATAGCGAGTGTTCCAATAGTACGAATTTTGCAATGGCCCCTTTTTTTCAAAATTAAACGTGAAATTACATTTTTACGTTTGCGATACAAGAAATTTAATAATTATTTTAATAAAGCCAATGGAGTTGTATTTAGTTGTGATAGTAATTGTTTCCCTCACTAGTGACGAAAGTTATTTACTTTCATCACTAATGAGGGAAGCGGTACTATCACAAATAAATTGATTGAGGGAAATATTATTTTCACAAGTAATGTTGGAAAAAATATATATTTTTAAATTTAACTATAATAATAAACTCTAATAAAATATATTTTAGTTTAAGTTATATATTTGTAAGTTTATCGCTATCTTCACACAAACTTAGTCGCCCGTGCGACTCATAATTCAAACGAGCCGCTACGAGCAGCTGAGCTAAACCGTCATGCCCACTTTTGCCATGCCTCGTCCGCAGTGGAGTCAGTCAGCTACTAGCGCTGAAGACATTCGCATCTAATACGAATGATCTAGATTATCAATGTCTATATGTTATAATTGCCTATTGATTTATAAATGTTTATTATCTTCTAATTGTTATATTGGATCATAGATCCGTAATCCGACATAATTGTTGATTCAGGTAATTAACTATTGAATATTATTTTAGTTTTAATGTTATAGTTTTGTAAATCTGCAGTTATCGTTATTATTTACAGTTCTTTACTACATCAACATGTGTCCGAACCCGAATTATTTAACATAATTCCTATCAACCATAGTTTCAAACTAAAATAAAGTTTGAAACTTACATATAAAGTTGTTTTAAAGTAAGTAGGCGAAGAGTGTATCGAGACATCGATATTTAAATCAAACAGTACTTAAATAAAAATTGTTTTATACTTAATAATAAAAGAAATAATGAAATTTTCTTACACTTGAGTGAAAAAATGTCGAACAAAACCAAAAGTACTATTAATATAACTCTAGACATTTTATATCTATACTTATTTCGTTTCCAAAGGTAAACGAAAAGTAAAATTAATTTTTTTGACTTCGTATATATAGACCACATTCAAAAAAGTAATTTATTTTAAATTTCAACAAATGTTTACTCGTGGTACAATTAATTTAAATTTAAACTTTCAATTATTTTAAAATTAAGATAAATGTTTTTATGACGTTAGGTAAATAATAGTCAATTATTTATTTCCAAATAAAATTTTAATGGTTTATTAAATTTTAAAATGAAATTTTTGGCGGTGCATCTGGACATGAATTAAATAATCGTATGAAAGAAAATATTTCTGTGTAAAAAAAATCAATATTAATATTAATTTAGTATGGGTAAAAACAGAATAAATATTAAATCAGTAGAATATATTGTTTTATTAGTATTTTTCTAAAGTAAATAAAAAACAATTCTGAATGAAGCACATGAACCGAGGGTCCTGTGCGTTTGAGTTTTACTGTTTTAAACCAGTGTTACATTCTTTCTCAGTTTGCTGCATTTATTCGCTTGGAGCTCAGCAAACCATCCAACCCTCAGGTGCAGCAGTCGTCGAAGCATCAGTTTGAAATCACTTGTGGCGTGCCCTTTTATGTTTTCCTGTTTAGAGTTATGACTTAAATATTGCGAGATTTCACTTGAAATTGGAAGAAGTTGTTGAAACAAAAAAAACGGTTAGTTCTTTGAGTAAAGTGCGTGAGATCGGTTGCGTTACCTTGGAAAGTAAAACTTGGATTTGGAAATATTTAGTTTGCTTATCAGATCATAGTCTGGATTTAATAAGTTTCGCAACTTGCTACGAATTTGGAATTTATCGGAGTAATCTGGATAAAGCCGTACCACCTAAATATTACATACTTCAAGCCGTTCAACATCTTAAGGTAAATTTAAAACTTATATTCTCTCTTCGAAATCTATATAATGTAGTTTAATATTTGGTTCAGTCAAAATTCTAAATATGGTAAAATAAAGTAATTTGTAAAAATTTTCACTTTAACGGGTTTTGCCAGTCAGAGAGCGAGGTTAAATATCAGTTTAAAATTCCAATTATAGTGGAAGCGTTAGACAATTACGAAATTTATACAATGAATGCAGACTCAAATTTAAACCTCACAAAAACAGAAAAAATTAAATTCGATGAAACAAAAATTAGAACTGATCATTTGAATAAAGAAGAAGAAAATGCAATTTCAAAATTAATTAAACAATACTCGTGTTCGAAGGACCAGATGAATATTTCATCAATAATTGTTTTTGATTTTTGGTTTACTTGTTTATTGACACACAGACAATACAGTTATGTATTCTTTCAAAATTGTCACAAGAATGCCTCCATGCATCGGGTTGAAGGCTCCACGAGCCCTGCTACCCCCCACCCTCAAGGGCAATGCTTTGGGGTGGGAGTAAAAGAAATGGTTGCCGCCTCAACAACTCGAATATTTTTTATTTAGAAATTCAAAATTTATCTTTTAGTAATCAAGTACAGCATAAACTCAGAACAAAAGATGAAGTACCCATTTATATGAAATCATATCGATGCCCTCATATTCACAGAGAGGAAGTTAGGGTCCAAGTAAATAAAATGCTTAACCAAAAAATAATTCGACTTAATTCACCATGGTCTTCCCCGATTTGGGTTGTCCCCAAAAAACTGCACGCTTCGGGCAAACAAAAATGGCGAGTAGTCATTGATTACCGCAAACTAAATGAAACTACCATTAGAAATAAATATCCCATACCTAATATTAATGACTTGCTGGACAAACTCGGACGGTGTTTATATTTTACCACCCTGGACCTCGCGTCGGGTTACCACCAAATTGAAATGGACAAGAACGACATACCTAAGACAGCTTTCTGCACGGAAGACGGACATTACGAGTTCTTACGAATGCCCTTCGGGATAAAGAACGCACCCGCGACTTTTCAAAGTGTCATGGACAATGTTTTGAGAGGGTTAACTAACAAAATTTGCTTAGTATATCAATTTAAAACTAGTATCCGACCGATTAAAAGAAGCCAACTTAAAAATGCAATTAGATAAGTTGGAATTAATAAAAAAGAAGTTGCGTATCTCGGGCACATTGTAATCCCTCATGGCGTTAAACCTAACCCAGAAAAAATTTCAGCAATTCTAAATTACCTATTACCTACCACGACAAAACAAATTAAGGGATTTTTAGGACTTATTGGATATTATACAAAATTCATAAAAGACTTCGCAAAATTATCAAACCCATGACAAGATTTCTAAAAAAAGACGCGATCATTGACATTAATAATTCAGAATATAAACAATGCTTCGAGACATGTAAACTATTAGTAACAAACGAACCGATACTACAATACCCAGACTTTGACAAAGAATTCATCGTGACATGTGATGCGAGCAATGTAGCACTCGGTGCCGTCTTATCACAAGGTAAGATAGGCAGTGACCTGCCAATCGCTTACGCTAGCAAAACGCTTAACGAAACAGAAATTAATTATTCCACGATCGAGAAGGAACTTTTAGCGATACATTTAGCAACAAAATATTTTCGGCCGTATCTTTTTGGAAGAAAATGTTCAATTTGCACAGATCACAGACCATTACAGTGGTTGTTTTCCCTTAAGGATTGCAGTCAAGAATTAATACGTTGGAGATTGAAACTCGAGGAGTATGATTATGATATTATTTACAAGAAAAGAAAAATTAAATGCAGACGCCCTGAGGTATGCACCGAAACGTGGATATGTAAATAAAGTAGCGAGTACTAGAATGTGACATTTTTTTATCCTTAAAAATCAAATAATTATTTACATGTTCTAACTCTTAAATGATAAAGTTGATAAACATAACCATAATTTTTTTGTTTCAAAAGTTGAACGAAATTAAAATTGATAATTTTTTAATTACCTATATGTATAGATGACAATAAAAAAAGTAATTTATTTTCAATTTGAATAAATGACTAGGCGTACTACAATGATTTCTTCTTGCAATTATAATTTTATTATTAATTGTTTTTTGCGATATTAAATAAATAATTGCTAATCATTTATGTAGAAATTTGTATTTCAATGGTTCATTAAATTCGTTACTGATACTAGTTTTATATAAATATTTATTAAATCTTTTATAAAGTAATAGCATTAATAGTATATAACATAACGAGAATTTATTTACGAGCACGGGTAGATCAGTCGGTAGAGAATTTGACTATTGATCTAAGGGTCTAAGATTAAACTCCCTACTCTGGCGAATTTTATACATAATTTTAAGCTTTAATAAAAAAGTAAATAAAACAGGCCACCTCGACGGGAAATAGAGTCCGTTTAATCTATATTACAGTGGGCCGTTTCGAGCCAGGTGTATTAAGCGTGCGGAGCACACGGGTGACAATACAAATCGTACATTTCGTTTTTTTTTTCAGAAAATTTTAAAGAACGTTATAAATAATTGCTGTCTACTAACTAATGTCAAAACTAATTTACTAGTAAAATAATTAATATAAAATTATTCTGATTATACTATATTTATACTTCATTTAATAACTATTCTATGTATCCGGTTACTGGAATTCACCAACGCAACGTCGCGCGACGCATCGCCTCGCAACCTATTCTGAAATATGATTTTGTTTTGTCGACAAGACGCGTCGTGTCGTGATCACCAGACTATACGCGCAAGATTTTGCAGGAAATTACTTGTATTCAGGTGAAGCATACGGCCTGAAGTTCGTTAACCAACAATTTGTTATCATGTAAGTAGGGTTTCTTGTGGTTTTAACAAAAATGTTGATCTGACCAATCATAAAATACCAAGTATGAGTCTATGCTAAATAGTGGTAGGGGTATTGGCATGTAGTTTAAAATTATACAAACGTGAAGATTTTCAAGAAATTTATTTCAAATAACAGAAAATAATTCTAAATGATATGTTAACACAATAAACACTAAAATTTAATAACATATAGTATTTTACTTGATATTATGACATAAAAACGATATTACAGCAACTTGAATATTCTGACTTTAGAATCGCAGTTCTCATTTCTCTTATATTTTCTAATCACGTTTACGTACTGTAATCCTAAAATGTATTGAAAACATGTAAACACTTCAATTAAACAAAATACATGCACTATCAGAGTTGTAGATGCTTTTTTATATATCCAAATATGAAAATAATTTTTTCCACAAGCATTTGTTTATAAATTTATGTACTTATTTTCAATTTTGCATCAACGACGTATATTTGTTCTGTTTTATGTTATCATTCATCTTATAATCTGTAAGAAATATAAATAAATTCCTACTTCCTTTTGTGAAATATTTAAGGTTAGAATAAGAATTGTTGTCTATAAACGTTAAATTAAAAACTTTGATAAAAATATCGGTTTTTAAAACAATAATCCATTTCAATATTACTAACCATATTGTTCTACTAATCTGCTCTGCTAAAATTGATCAAATGTTTGCAGTAAAACCTGATGTATCGTACTAATAACTTCGAATATTAATGTAATATAATACGAGAAATAAAATAGATATATGTCAAACCACAAATTCTGAAATACTCATTCATAACATGTATATATCTATATAGTGAAATATATCATTATGAATGACAGCTGTAAATCTAGATGTTAATTTTTGCGCTGAGTGTACGACAAAGTACACATCAATTGTGTAAAATGAGTATTTCGCAAAGTTGCTGCAACAACTTCAAATTTCAAAAAAATATTTTATATACTTATTCTCATCTAAATGAAGGAACAAGTAGTGCAGAATAATCTCACAACATTCTACTTTTTGATATGTACAATATAAAGAATGTGAAATTTCTATAAAACAAACAAATTTGAATTGATATGCAACAGGTCAAGATATCAAAATTTCGAGTCTGAATTTCTCAAAAATGCCGAGTACGATTTTGTTTAAAAAATTCTGTATATTTAAGAACATAGTTTTCTATAACACATAATTTTTTTATCCAATTTGAATTTGTATATGTTATAGAGGACCATATTCTTAAATATACAAAAAAAATTAAAGAAAATCGTACTCGGTATTTTTGAGAAATTCAAGTCTATTTTTGAACCGTTTTCTATCAATTAATTGTACATAAATTTAATAATATGTATATTATTACTACACCTTGAAGTATTGGCTTTAACATTATGTACAATTCATCGTAAGTTTCATTCATAAAAACAAAGATATCTTATTTGAAAGAGATCAAGTCAGATCAAGTGTTCTGCAGCTAACTTAAGATTTAATTAAGCGGATGCTTCACCTTAAACCAGATCTTATAAATATGCACCGAGCAGGATGATGTGTTATTTTAAGTTTGTAAGTCTCAGATTTAAACAACTTTAAAAAATTGTTCTTCGGTCCTTAATTTTTGTATTCAATTTTTGGATCATTGTTTAGGTAACTTAAAATGTAATAAATGTACTCGTAAGTACACTTTATGATACATTTAATTTTTTTTGTGCTCGTTCAAAAATTAAAATATATACGATATTTTAATAGGTTTTTTTTCTTCTAAGTAATAAAGATAAAATCATTGATAATCATTAAGTATGTGGTGTACATACAGTTATTTTCCATATATCAACACACTGTAATAATTATGTTATGAGAGCAAAAATCAATTTTTATCGAGCACTTTAACTCTTACATTACAAAAAGTATGTTAAAATGTTATGTTATGCGTTATTTTTTTTACAGATGTCTGGTAATCGAAAAAAGGTTTCTGGAGTATAATACAGAAAAAGAAAACTTGAAAAAGAAGAACTAATGAAAAAGTCGAGCGGTTTACTGAAAATATTTTTAATTTCAACAGAATCGCAAGAGGCATCAACAAGTTGTCATATATTAATAATTATTGTATGTATTCATTTATTAAATTTTTAATTTAATAAATAAAATGTATATTTTCTGTGTCTGTGTTTGGTTTAAAGTAAAATATATTTCAGAAATATTCCAGTTAATCAATAGTGGAGAAGGGAGGAAAATTATTCTCGCACACGGGCGGCATATACCCTAGGAACGCCACTGGACATAAGCCTTCGTGGCGCAATGGCTAGCTAGTTCGGCTGTTAACCGAAAGGTTCAGCTACTCGTTCATTTCTCTCATAGAAAATACAGACACACAAAAATAAAAATGTCGTGTACTATTCAGCTGAAATGGATATACATATGTATTTTGACGCGCTAAATTATATTCTGACGTCAGAATAGCAAAAAAACGGTCGAAATTGAGAAATTTTCAGTTTTTTAAATAAAAATATCTATCATAGCTTTGGTCAAATGCTGGAAGCAACATAATGCAATATTTTTTAGGCAGTTATAATAAGGTAAGGTTAATATTAACATATTTTAATTATTTTTGTTCCTAACCTCAAAAAAATCACCGTAAAAAGTAAAATTCTTTATGTATTATAAAAATTTCGGTTCTTCAGTAAAGAAATAACGTTTAAAAGTAATTATTTCTTCTATCTTCTGTACTCAATATCAATATAAGGATTGTTCTATCGAGCCGAAAAAAAGCTTAAAATATTCAAATTTCAATTTTTTTTGGAAAAATATTACTTTTCTGATAAAATAGAATAGAAAAAGTATATTTGTTTATGTACGCCTTATCTGATATCTGATCTGAAACGGACGTCAAAATAGTTCAACTACATTCGTATTTTTTCCTAAAATTTAAACATTCCCAAAATTTATTATATATATATATATCCTTTGGTTTACATAATATTTACATAGGCAAATGAAACATCAATATGATGGCAGATTACTGCTGGATGTTGAAAAGTGATCGTCCAGAAACAGGAAAAAAGAGAAAAAGACTGCTTTACGCAGATCTTTTGAATGCAAAAGAGGGCGTTACAGTAGAAAAACATAATTTTTTAAATATTATATTTTATATTTGAAATTAAGCGTATATAGAAAGTCATATTGACATGGAATAGTATAAGATGAACCAAATACCTCGCTTCCTATCGATAACAGTACTTTTCTTTTCCCGTAAATTAATATTTTGGCAGGAAGTAATGTAATTTCACTAATTTTAATATTTTTTAACGTTAAACGATACCCAATTATAATTTGTTTCTAGCTCGTGGTGATCGCTGCTGTCGGGTCTAATGAATAACTTTGAACTAAGTTGATATAGAGGTTAGCTGTCTATGTAAAACATAGCCACCTATTTGTAAGATCACAACTATAATTTTTTTCCTCGGACACAAACCGAAGGGAATTATAACTGAACGAATACATTGTAATAATTTTCTGACAAATGTAATAAAATTTACGTTGAAAGCAAGGCACAAAAATATCATGATATTTATATAAATATCAAAATATCGGATATATAACGATATATATCAGATATAATCCAAATGTTGACATTTATTTAAATTTGGTTATATGCTTTTTTATTTTGATGAAAATACAGTAATTAATTGTTAATGATTAAATAAAATTCTCGAATGCGGTTAATATACTTTATTGAAATGACTGATTCTCACACACGTCTGCTTTGCAGTAGTACATTTTCCACACTCTTTTCAACTGTCTTTTTTCGCTGCGTTTTTTGTGCGAGTACAGTGTTGCCAATTGTATTAATATGTCTGTTGAGACGCCACTGCTTCCTCAGCCGCTCACCGGTTTATCACAAACACCTAGCGCTATCTATTGAGCGCCACCACCTAACTTTAGTTTTAGTTATATTTCTCGCTGTTAAAATAATTGTAAATTTCATTTTTCTCGTAACTCACTTTCGCTGTGCACCGAGTAGCACGTTTTTTCTACTAACCTGTACGCCTCTTACGGCCACGTGTTTTTACACTGTAGCGACGCAGTGATCTATGAGCAACTTTCAATATTTCAATTATTTATTATGGTTACGCATTTTATTATTATGACAACAGTCAGTTTTCGTAAAACAGTTATATTTTGTACATGCTAGTTTATCCTTCTTTAATTAAAACTAAATTATATATTCAGTGTCTATTATTTTATTGTAATTTAACCTTTCATCCACAATTTGGTGACCCCGACGTGATCTCAAACATTTTAGTGCATGATAGTGAAAATTATTTTACAATAATTATAATGGATCCGGTAGAGCAAGTCAACGTAGGTCGAATCACTATTCGCGTGCCTCCGTTTTGGCCTTCCGACCCAGCACTCTGGTTCGGTCAGTTAGAGGGACAATTTTTAATTAATGGCATTAAAAGTGACGACACTAAGTACGGGTACGTGATTGGCAATCTCGATGCTAAATACGCGAGTGAAGTAAAAGACATAATCATCGCGCCACCTGAAACCGGGAAGTATAATAAGATTAAAGAAGAACTGGTAGCGCGCTTGTCAGCAACACAAGAGCAAAAGACGCGGCAACTGTTAGAGCGTGAAGAACTTGGAGATAGGAAACCTTCTCAGTTTCTCCGGTGTCTCAGAGATCTCGGAGGAGACACTTTGTCGGAGACGCTGCTACGTACATTGTGGGCTAGCCGCCTTCCCAACCATGTACAGGCAATTCTAGCAACACAGGCTGAATCCAGCATTGATGGCATCGCGCGACTAGCTGACAAAGTTTTGGAGATCTCACCGCAATCACACATTGCGGCTACAACGGCCTCAAATCAACCAGACCTAACCAGTGAGCTACTTCGAAGAATGGATGAATTACAACAACAAATATCAGTACTGCAACGTTCTTCACGAGGTAATTTCCATCCAAATAGCACTAGGTCATCACGGCCGCGCTCCAAATCCCGTGACTCGTCAGTCAACTCGAAGTTTTGCTGGTACCATCGCACATTTGGTGACAAAGCTCAGAAGTGCACGCTACCATGCGAATATTCGACGGGAAACGCTGTGGGCAGTCATTGAACGCGGCAGATGACAACAGCCCATCAACCTCGCGCCGCCTCCTTGTAACCGATCGTTTGTCAAAACGACGATTTTTAATTGACACCGGCGCTGACGTTTGCGTTTTCCCAAGAAATGCAATAGGGAACAAATCAGCAAAATCGTCGTATGAACTTGCAGCGGCTAATGGCTCGCTGATTTCTACATACGGCCTTGTGACGCTACAACTCAACCTCGGCCTTCGTCGAGACTTCACCTGGCGATTCATTATCGCTGATGTCGCCAAACCCATCATAGGAGCAGACTTCCTGTCATTCTACGGTCTTTTGGTTGACGTGAAGAATCAGCGTCTCATTGACAACGAGACAACATTAGCTACACCGATTTTTATGTCGACCACACAGTGTGGTGAAATTAAAACCGTTTCTGTCACAGGTAAATTTGGACGACTCCTGTCATTATTTCCAGCAGTTACTAGACCACCAGGTATCTACAAGCCACTGCCGAAACATTCAACGGAACATCACATCCGTACCACTCCTGGTCCACCAGTCGTTGCTAAACCACGAAGACTTGCTCCAGATCGTTTGCAAGTCGCTCGACGTGAATTCGACACAATGGTTAAGTTAGGCATTGCACGGCCGTCAAACAGTCCTTGGTCGTCCCCGCTACATATGGTGCCAAAGAAAAACATAGATGAGTGGCGTCCTTGCGGTGATTACAGGGCACTTAACGCACGCACTATTCCTGACCGTTATCCAGTACCACATATTGAAGATTTCGCTCAAGGATTAGCTCGAAAGACGATATTTTCGACCATTGATCTCGTTCGTGCCTACAATCCTGATTACCAGGTAATATAATAGAATGAACTACTGTCAGATTATATTTATTTAAGATGATTTTTAATAATAAATAATGTGTGAAACATCTAGTTGACCATGGTTATACGTGTTATGTAGTTTGTTGACAATGTACTATACGTCAAAAGTGCCTGCTAGTATTGGATGCCAGGATTACTCTGGCTTTCTGGACCTTTTAACAATTTTAGAAGTTAAGTTTACCTTTACAAATATTTATATATCAGGAATCAGTATGTTATTTTTCACTATAAGATATATATATATAAAAGGAATACAATTTAATTTTTTCTAGTTACAGATTGTTTTAATGAAACAAAACGATGCAATACTACTGTCAAATATCATATTAGTATGAGTACGAAGAACTGGTTATACACTACAATTACTTTGTGTATACATATATTATAATATTGGAGCATTTGCGACAATTACTGGAAATCGTTTTTATTTTAGCGTTGGGATTTATATACGAGAATTGTCTAAAAAGTTTTGAACCTCAATATATGTAAGCATAGTCATTCGTTAAAACTATTCTAGTACTACAATTGTACATGTTTTGAAAGATATCTCTGAAAATTTCAGCTGTTTTTGACACTTGGCTATTGTTTGACTGGCGATTGTGTCAGTAGATGTTAGCGTTTTTGTAAAAATGAATGTAATATAATATTGTGCCGTGACTGTTTTTGTTTTTTTTAGGATTGTCACGGAATTGTGTTTATCGATCATGTCAAAAAAGGTAAAACAATATACGCAGTATTATTTAACAACCTGAAGGCAAAAACTGTTCAATATTTAAAGAAGAAAAAAATGCTTTTCCACCAAGACAGCACATTGACAGTCGTCATGGCCAAAATTTACGAATTGCGGATCGAATTCATTTTTCAGCCACTATATTCACCAGATCTACATAATTTTGTAAAACATATAAATTATGATTAAAAAGTTACCAAATATTTAGAAGACTAAATATTTATTATTTTAATCAAATGTCAATTATGATGTGTACTATTGAAATATATAATTTAATAATTATATGATATTTACATGAATTTAGTTTGCTTTCACGGTTAGTAGTATTTAAAAATAAAATAGCTAATTTTAGGCAATTTTAAATTCAATTCTTACAGTAATTAAACAAGTACAATAAGAAATGTTGACCGATTTAGAAATAGAATTTTATTCTCTACAAACTTGTATCTATTTAAATGATTTTTGTCCACAATAATTTGGGCGACACATCTTTGAAGAAATAATTAATTGAATATACTCGAAAGTAATAGTTATTTACTTTATAAATCTGCTAAATAAATTTTTACGAGAAAACAGTAGCCTGGAATATCAAAATGAGATAGATTTATATTTAGTTTTTTTTGTTTTTAAATGATGTATGGAAACTATATTTGTTTGTACCATCACTTGTTTATTATTTTAACAATATTGTTGCTGCTCAAGTTATAAATGATTTTATTTTTTTCTAGAAAAATATTTTAAAATTGACTGATTACCACTTATCACTGTATGCTTCTATTTAAGTTTTATTTAATTTCTGTATATTTCAAATTTGAAAACAACTATTAAAGTAAACCTGTTAAATGCAATTGAATTTTTATTTATAAAATATCAAGAATATTTCACTTAATTTATATACTCGTAGATAATAACTAAATTAGAATGATAAAATAAATCATAATATACACTCTTTTAATTATGTATAAAATTGGTAAAATATAATATTAGCTTTGATATAATGTAAATGTAAATGCAATAAATAATAAAATTTATTGCATTTGTTTTCATATAGTATTTGTAAATTTTTTAATCATATTTACTTTCACGTAGCTATTACAATTAAAAGGATATATGAATATTGTTTTTATATATTGCATTAATAAATCTTGAAATTTGTAGTCGATTCATTTGGTTCATTGTATTAATCAGCGCCATCTATTACATGTTTTCTAAACTATTTGGCAGCGAGAATGGCAACTTACACGAACACGATTTATATGCTATGAACATTGGAGTGGGAGGTGTTGTCGACACTATGGGTTGTCGGCGTTATGGACTTGTCGACACTATGGGTTGTCGACGCTGTGGTTTTAGACGCTATGGGATGCTTCGGGCCGAAACTCTTCCTTATATACTGGAATAAGATTTTCTAGAATATACGAGAGTCTCTGGAACACGGTAGAAGTATGACGCAGAGCGAACAGGTTCGGACTTGTCTCTGTATTGCGTATGAGACAGCGCTGAACGCGCAGCAGACGTGTTGACTGTTCCAGAGGGACCGGGCCGTACTCGCTACAATACATTAAACAGAAACTTAGAAATATTTAAAAAACACTCAGTATTTAATTCTGAACACTTTTTATAAATACACTTTTTTTAAATATTAGGGAGGCAACATCGGGATCTTGAGAACAATAAAATATTACAAAGTTGGTTATACTATGTTCAAAGATACTCCGTTATGGCCCTCTCAGCGGGTCTTTTGTTAGGGATTTAAGCTTGATTTATAGGGGTGCAAGGACAGGTATGTATTCAGTATTTCCCAATTTAATTTTATTTTTATATATATTATAATAATGAAACAGAGAATTTTGTACAAATATTATTATTGATAATGAAGCAAAAAAAAATAATTTAACATGAAAGTATCATTGTATAACAATTCGTCATTTAGTTAAATAATGCAAATAAACAATAGTGTCATACATAACAATAAATACAAAATATTACACTGCTATACATATGTAATTATTCGCCAATATCATTATCACTATCACAATCCATTTCACTATCGTCACTTGAGTCTTGAATATTTATAATAAAGTCTTTAGTAATGTTATTAATATCAATATATTGATTTTCTAAATCAATCACATGACGCACAATATTAGCCCAATTTTCTGGTGTTATATTGTTCATTTCTCTTATTATTAATTCGATAACATCGTCACTTACAGTCGGTGATGTATTGTTCCGTCTTATATTGCATTTTAATTGCCCCCAAATTAATTCAATTGGATTAAAAATACAATAATAAGGAGGCAATCGAAGTACATCTTGTCCAAATTGTTTTGCTAAATTGTCACACACATACTGTTTCACAGGGGGTATAATTTGAACAACTTCTAACAATTGTTTTTTATTATATGATTCTTCCAAGTACAGATCGTTGTTAATTAAATATTCCTGAATTTCGGCCTTCTTCATGGAATTAGATGGTATTTTCGCGCTTCTCCGCGAATGGTAACTGGCATTATCCATAACAATAACGCTATTTTGCGACAAATTCGGCAGTATATTACAACATAACCACGTCTCAAAAATATCAGCGCACATATTGTCATGATAATCTAAATACACATTTTTAGCGTTATGGCCAGCTAAAAATCGCGCACCATTTATCCACCCTTGATCACTTCCGGCATGAAGTATTATAATTCTCTTGCCTCGTGCTGGTGGAACATCGATTGCACAATCATTTGTACCGTCTGTCCAACTTTTTGGTACTGTGTCGTGGGAGTCAAACCAAGTTTCGTCCAAATATATTATCGGACGATTCTCAGCACGATATTTTTTAATTTCTCTTAAAAATTCGAAGCGCCATTCGCGTATTCTTCGACTCTCCATTATTGTTTGCCGTTTATCAATTTTTTTAAAACGAAAACCGATTTTATAGAGAACTGGATGCAAAGTAGTCAAAGAACAATTTATTTCACATTTATCGTCTTTGAGTCTCTGATACAATATGCGAATAGACGGCAACATTTTTTCGGCATACATTGCATATATTTTGCGTCGAATTGTATCTTCTTGAAAAGAATTCACTATTCTCGAATTACCCGCGTCAGGCCTTTTCTTTCTAGGTCTCACTCCACTGACTATATCACGAACAGTATTGTACGGCACTTTCGTCATTTCTGATGTTTTTATCAGAGCCGAATATTCACCTTCACTATCTTTTCCTTTTAAATAGTTATATACATTTGAAACTATTTTTTTCGCTTCTTGCGGCAAAAATGTCCGTTTAATTTTATCACAATTTTCAACTGGTAAAACATCAGTATTGTCTTCTTCAAATGGTCGCCGCATATTAAATACGTATATTGTTTACCTCAGTACAAAAGTTAGTATTACTACTGATTTTAAATTTTTGAAAACTCATTTATATACCTACTCAGTAAGTATGCCTTTGTTATCTTATTTTCCCTAATATGTAATAATACCGGTTTAATTTTGCGAATTCATTATTATTTTAAGTAAATCTGAAATACGTAATCCGCACAGAGATTAAAGATTTCCGAATTTAAATATTTTGCAATCCTACCCTGAGCGCCAACAGGTAGAATCTCATACTGTGTGCGGTTCAACACAGGCTTAGTAAGTTAAAGCCATAACGGAATATCTTTGAACATTCTATATAATACCAACATAGTGCCATTTTACTAGATGAATTAATGATGTGTTTGTTTTTCCAAGTTTCAAATAAAAATCGAAATAGAATGTATTAACCAATAATTAAAGTAAAATCAATAAACATTTGCAAAATAAATCATTTAAATAATATAAAATTACTCAAGCTAATTCGACATAGCAACATAGAAATAGAAATATAACTAAGTGTATAATTAACATGTATGCGATGTCTATCTGAGAAAAAACATCAATTTCTATTTGTTCTGTTAAAAGTGGACATTTGTGCAGGATCGTTGGTTCAATCTTCGCTGACATGCACGAAACATAGAATAGTATCCAAGTGGTTATAATTTATATATAAATACGGATATAAAAACAGTTACAATTACCTAAATTTACAAATATGAATTATTCTAATTTATAATAAATAAAATAGTAACTGGTAATTGAGTTGGTAATACTATAGAAGACACAGTTGTAAATATAGATTTATCTAAATAAATAGTGAAAGATAATTAATGATTTTTTTATTCAATCATCACTTAATTTTTTTGATACAGGTTCATATTCCGATGTAGATTCATAATCTGGAACTAGATATGGAACTAGATATTCTGTGTCTTCACGTTCTTGTGCTATTTGCCAAGGTGTCTCCCTTGCGAATCTGTGATTTCTAAACGAGCACCGCGACTTTTTAACGCTTTAATAGTTCGAATTACATAATTCCGTGGAGAATATGACGACACTGACGAAATTAATTCATGAAGTGGCGTGTCACCATATGTATCGTCTCGCGCGTTAACGTCAAATTTATATTTTGTCGCCAGCAATGTCACCAGATTTGCATTGAACGAGTGAACTGCCGCATGAAGCAGATTTTTGGCGCACTCGTTTGGACAGTGTTGATTTTCTCTACAATTTAATAGGTTTAAGAATTTATTTACGTCATCCAATTCAATTAAAAGTGTTGATGATACTGTGCGCCTAGCAGGAACTTAACTAAATGTGTTTCGTTCATACAATCTTTTACATTTACATCAGCGTTACGTTCTAATAAAAAATGCATTGCCTCCAATTTCCAGAGAAAGGTCGCTGTATGCAACGGAGTGGCCAGTACATCACTTCTACAGGAGTTAATCTCGATGTCATATTCCGAAACCAATAGCTCCATTACATTTACATTATTAGAAATGGCAGCGATGTGCAGTAAATCAAAGTGAGAAATATGTTTATATGTACACACTTTTATATCGTCAAGTAATTTCTTCAAAGATTCCATGCAATTCCAGTTAATAAGCCCCCTCAAAATAGAATAAAGTAAATCATCATCAAGATTTAATTTATTTTTGCTTTCTTGATGAAAAATATTAAAAATATCAATATTTTAATCGGAATATTTTAAAATAATGTTATGCCTGAAATAAATATATTGCAATACAGAACATTGTGCACTATAATCATTGAATAGAGCTTCCAAACAAGAACTGTAGCAAACAAGCTGTATATCTTTATCACATTTAAGCAGATGACGTCGCAAAACCTCTTGGATAAATCTATGCAGATTGATTTCAATACCATTTGGATTATAAGTGATGAAGGAATAATTAACTATTACACTTAAACCTTTCCTTAATGTATTTTCGTTGTTTTTCTTTTGTGTCAATAATTTTTTAATATTGGGCATCTTTAACAAATCACTTATACTAAAAATATAGATCGAGTTACGTGAAGATTAGTTATGTTGGTTTGAAAAAATATATAGTTTTACTTTTCTTCACAATGTTTATTTTTCACAAGATGTACATTTCGATTGCGATAATACATATATTATACAACTGATGATGATTGCATCGCAATCGAAATGTACATCTTGTGAAAAATAAACATTGTGAAGAAAAGTAAAACTATATATTTTTTCAAACCAACAAATCACTTATAGTTATATCTTCAGGATTTAAAAATGCACAAATGAAGAGTGCGTTCAGAGCCAAAACATTTGTTTCTTTTTTGAATCTGTTTATAGATGTTTGTATCGCACCATACAACGATTTCTCATATTTATTTGGCATATTTGTAGTAATTGGTAAATCGATATATTCGTCTTGATCTTGCTTTATTTCGTCAATATACTCTTGAAAATCGAAGTATTGGCCCGTACTCAGCATGCTTTATGTCGTACCAATCATTTGCCTGGCTCGTTAAAAGCAAATAATAATTTTCTTCATCTGGAGGCTCTATATTAAATATTGATTGCCTGTTGACTGTATTGTCAAGACAAACAAGCATTTTTCGTTATTTAAATCCCTATAGACGATACTAAGTTTTGTACTAGATCTTTCAAGTTCTTCTTTGTTCTCTGCTTTGATCCAGAATATGTGATCAACTTTTCCATTATTCCTGCACCGGTCGGCAAATTGTTTCGCCAACTCTGACTTTCCCATTCCTGGTAACCCGCTGATGACAACTTTCTTCTCTTTGTCATTAAAAAAGAACTTCCCTAGCTGTTCCATCTCCTTATCACGACCTCTGAAACTGTCAATTAATCGAGGCAAATCAGTATTTATTGGTTTCAGTGGCTCAGCATTCACATAAATATCTCTTGCATGTACGGTGCTATTTTTAATAAGCAATCCAATCACGTTGTTGGTGGCTTCTATACTGGAACTTCCAGACTCCATGTCCATGTTAAGAATCTGGAGAATATAACGATATTTAAAAATGTTGTAGTTTCGCATATTATGATGACATTGTTTGTTATTACGGTACACAGGTGTCACTCACTTAATATGTTCTACTAGAGCAGCAGCTTACGATGAATTTTTCTAGAAATACGTTTTTGTATCAATTGGATAGCAGGAACACAACCTATAATTATAAAATATGTGTACTCGTATATCTAAAATATATTTGAAACTTATTTATTTATATTAATAATCTTTCCAAAGATTTATTCAAGTAACGTAGACTAAAATATTTACAACAATTACGTGTAATAAATATTTTTTAATGAAAGAGTAACGAATTCTAAGAAAATCACTATGTCAAGGACAGTAACGGCGGCAATGCGAGCAGTGCCCAGACTCTGGATATCCTTATGGATGAAATATATTTTGTTATTACTTTCGAATAAAAAAAGATATCTTCTTCTTTCTCATGTACATGTTATGCTTGAAAAACGCCTTCCCCCAGTTCTTATATGATAATTTAAACCAGAGATATATTATCATATTTAAAGTCAATAACTATAATTATTAAATGAGAGGTCCAGTTTCAAAATGGACAATCTCCATATTTAAAAAAAAAATAGAAAATATATTACTTTGATTCAGAGCCGTTCCGACCCGAGGATGCAAGGTGTGCGGAGTACACGGGCGGAAAGCCAAAGGGGCGGCTTTATAAATAACTACTGTCAAAACTAATTTACTAGTAAAATAATTAATACTATATTCATACTTCATTTACAAACTATTCTATGTATCTGGATACTAGAATTTAACAACGCAACGCGCAACCTGTTGGAAAATATGATTTTGTTTTGTCGTGTGGTGGTTGCCAGACAATACGAGCAAGATTTTGCAGGAAATTATTTGTTTTAAGCCAGATCTTATAAATATGCATCGGGCAGGATAACGTGTTATTTTAAGTTTGTAAGTCTTAGACTTAACACCTTAAAAAAATTGTTTTCCATTTTCTGTGTTTAATTTAAGGTAAAAATATTTTAGAAACATTCCAGTTAATCAATAGGCGTAAAATTATTCTCACACAAGGGCGACACATATCCTAGGAATGCCACTACTGTTTTGATTGTACATTTTGAGCTAAATTTAATGACGAATTGATTTACTTCAAAATGTACAATTTTCATCTTCCAGTAACTACAAGTATCAAATAGCCCATGGACTTAAATTAAAATTACAAATAATTTGAAAACACTGTAACTGTAAGAAACGTTTGTGTTTTGTAATTTTCAATCAATGAGAGATATTTTAGAAAGCATGGAGCAGTTTTCTCATAAAGAATATCTTAGAGTTGTAAAATGGTTCCACTTGGACTAAATACGAAAACCACAATTTTTTGACAGTTGCTATGTTATACAATTTTTTGGAATTTTGATTTAATTCCATAAATTCTGATTAACCCAACTGAGAAATATTATTACTTAGCATCAAATTCCATTGAATTTGTTTTAATTTAAAACCTATTTGTGAGTTTATTTATTTAATTTAATTTATTTATGTTACGCTGTACAACAGGAATTTAATCCCAATTACAGTACGAGGTCCGCAATCACCGAGTCGCAGTGTGGTAGTTCATATAATATTTAGCTTGAGTGCGATTCGACCTCGGGATCTTCGGTTTCGAATTCCATACCACTATCCACACCACCGTACTGACGGACAAGTTGCCTGTATATGTATTATATTTGCAACAAATAACTAAAATCACGAAACAAATTTACCCTGAGTTAAAAATAAGATTTCTACGAGTATACGTACCTATTTATCAATAGATCAATACGATCAAATCTTAGTTGACATATTTTAATATTTTATTTATTCAGTACAAATGAAACAAAAATACAAGGATTTTAATTAACAATGGAAATATGAACATTACTTAAAATATTAGGAAAATGAGCTCAGTTAAATATTTTTAAACAAGTCAAGATAAATAATGTTTGACTTACCTAAGAGAATAATAATATTCTGTAAGTGTAGCGACTTGAAATAAAGTGAACTTAAATGTAGTAAATCTGTGTACAAGGAACTATTACGATGCTTGAAGATATTGAGCGACTTTCCGCACCTTACAAACACAGATATGTGTAAAAATCATTTACTTTTTACGTACATGAAATTTAATCTTACATAAATAGAAGGAAACTAAAATGAAAAATAGTTAAAAAACCAAAGAACTGTTTATAAATGAAATAATAACTGCCGAAGCAAATCTTAGTAAGTGTTATATTTCTTCACGTGAAATGTGGTTACTAGACAAATTGTCCTATAAAGATTAACATTATTATCAGTATTGCCACAAGCTAAAATAATTCTATATACTATTTTGATAAGTGAGGTATACCTATACAGGCTGTAACATAAGTAACGAATATTGATACTGTCACATTTAATTTGATACCAAACACGACAGAGTTCTAATTTATTTATTTATTTATAATAATCTACCCAACAGGACCAAAGTCCCAATTACAAAATATTATACAAAATAATTGTGTCTATAGAATAATAAAAATATAAAAATATATATATATATGGAAGTAAAAAGCTAAATGATATGTGAGATACAACAAGTAGAAAAGTAGTAAGCAATAAACGCTTAAACTTAGCCAGAGAATCTGCGAATATATCAATATCGAAACTTGCAGCAATATCATTCAAAACAGTACATAATTGCCGGGTTGGAGATTTCATTTCATAATTTGTTCTAGCAAAAGTACACTTAAACATGAACTTATTTCGTGAAGAAGTGCGCGGAACAAAAATTGGAATACGTGATAGAGTAATAATATTATTTAATAATTTATATAAATATTGACAAGATTGAATTTTCCTACGATTATGTAAGGATATCATACACATTTTTGACAATAATTTATCATAAGAATATCCATGTCCGGATAAACTCCAGACAACTTAAAGGAGCAATATTTTACAAATTTGCGTTGAATTGTTTCAATTATGAAACAATATTTGTAATAAATAGGATTCCATATTTGAACAGCATATTCCAATTTTGTTCGCACGAGTGCAAAGTACAAAGATTTAAGTGTGGAAATGTTTTTAATTGACTGAGTGTTGCGTAAAATGAATCCAAGATTTTTATATGATGAATTTAAAATATTATTTATATGGTGATTAAAAATTAATTCTTCCTCAAATAAAACACCGAGATCTTTAAATTGATCAATTCTGTCTAAAACGTGGATGGTTCTAACTGTTCGCTAGTAAGATTGTGTCTTCGATCACTCAAAATATTTTTATAAGTGAAAAAGGATTGCTTCACATGTACTGAGGTAACTGGGCAGTATTAGAATTTAGGTGCTATGTTAGCACTTATAGTTGCTGGCAATAGTTCTGCCGTCCCAGTATTAAAACTTTAAATTTGACATAAAAATTCGAATCCAAATAAAGCTATCCTTGAGTTCATTGAGTATTTCTTCCAGAACATGTAGGTAAATTGTTGGTATGTAATTTTCACGCAATGTTGATTCATCTGCTATATTTTGATTTAAGCAATATTTTCTCAGAAAATCTTTGAAAGTATGATTTTTAGCTCTAAGATCCGGGCGGTTGATAGGTTTGGCCGGCAACAACGTAAGATTTCATTCATTAACTACCCTACTGAAAATTATTGTAAATATAGCGAAAATATGCATCATCACTAGATCTTAAATAAAATATGCAATGACCGCTGAGAATGGGCTAAATATGCAAATGCATATAATCCGGTCTCTTGATGACAAGAAAGAAATATTCAATTTTTTGGACGAAGGCAAGAAATAATATGAGTACGAAAAGCTGTTTTATCTGGAATTATTATGCGATTGCAAGAAATTAAAATAACTAAAATACTTTTGGAATAAATCGAGATAAATGAATAGAAAAAGATAAGCTAGCCATGTAAATATCGTGTGTGTAAACTATCTCGCAATTATAATCAATCAGATAATAAATTCAAATATTTCTTATCTTTTTCAAAATAAATTCTTAGGAAAAATTAAGTATAGAAGTGGCATAACTTTATTGTTGGATCATTTCAATTATTTTCTTCGGACAGGATGTTCGAGTGAAACTGATCTATAGGTGAATAACATATAATGTAAGTTTTCTCTGCGACCTTAATATAAACTAGGTTTTTTTTCTTCATATACGAGTCGAAAGTTGGCTATACTCTTCCTAGGGAGGAAAGTTATTATTTTCCTTCCTTATTTACGAATGCTTTCATAGTAACCGTCAGAACAATCTTAGATATTAATTCATTAATTCATATAGATCTCGCAAATATTTTAAAATTTCTATTCAAATGACATGAAATAATGGTCATAGAAAAAAATCAGACACGTGCCTCTGAAGTAAAGTGTCATTTCTTCCCATACGAGTATTATACAAATAGTTATTTCGTTACCACTGCTTGCTTGATTACGTTTCATGACTAAGTATGTACATAACAGAAATTTTTGACGTTTTAAAATTAATTTTAGCAGTAATGAAAATACAATGAATTGTGTTAATTAATTTAGATGCAGAATTAAATTCTCCACAAATACATGCTGTGTGTTACGATACCAATAGCAGTAATCTCGCAGGTATTTTTTTACATTTTACTAACTACATTCAATAATATAAATTCCCTGATTTACGTACGAGATATTTCTTTGTTTTTTTGTTCTGTTATTTACTTAAATATCCTAATCGTATCACAGTCAGTTGATCAAAATTGTAAACCATTTTGTTCGAAATCTCTTTTGAAAATCTTTCATTTGATATTTAACAGGGCTTATTCATATGATACTAATCTAACACAAACTGCTAAATTATTATCCGCTCTTTTAATAAAATAGTTTGTACTGAATTAGAGAATACATGTAATGTTAATTTTACCAAATTTACAGATTAAATGATATTTAATACAACTTATACCCAAGATGGCGAACAACATACGAACTATGAACTAAAGTTACTGCATGGCAAGACTACATCTTGTCAATCCAAAAGCTAAACCACCACTGAATATTTGTTGTTGTTTTCCATGGGATGTGCTGACAAGGGGTAAGAGGGTGGAATCGTTGACTTGATTAGAGATAACTGTTCCCACGCTCGAGTTTACATAAAAAACACCAGACGCTTCTAAGGGATGAAATATAAGGATCAAAAGCTATCTCAAACCAACGTACAGCTAATAATTTACCCAGATATGTCATCACATAATAGCTAACAAGCGCGACAATTCAGAGAAGTCATAAACTCGATAAATAATGATCGAAGAATATTGAAATTATTACAAACATATGCACTCATAATTTTGATAACCAAAACTCTGTCAAGTCAACTTTACAAAAAAGATACTTAAGATAATATTTGGTTTGTCTGTATCTTTCGAAGCTGAGTTGATAGTGAAAAATCCTAATTATAACAAAAACTAATTCTGAATTGTTTCACTTTATTACATAGATATAACGTGTTACTTATTTAGTTACTGTTAAAATCAATTAAAAATTTTTATGTGACGGTTAAACTTTATATATTTGATTCAGTTTTATGATTACTTTGTCAATAATATGAATTTTGTAAAAGTTTTAAATTCAATTTTAGCAAGAATAAAATAATTAAAATTAATTGTGTAAATTGATTTATGTGCATAATTGAATTGAAACATTTTCCTATAAAATAATCAGGGAAGCAATGGCAATTGAAAATTTATTTCTCATGTTAATTTTCGTGGGACATACTAGAAATGAATTTATTTTTCGTAAGGAGTTTTAAACTCCTCCAATTGTGAAATAATAAAGATCTGCTGTGGAATTTAAATAAAAGAATAGTACTGCTAGAAATATTTCAATTATCTGAAAAAATAAATATGTGTAAGATATGCAAAGCAATAAATTAAAAAAAAATTATCACATTATTTTATCCATTTATGTCAAGTGTGGCAATAATATATTTTTGCACTTGAACCAGCCGTCAAATCACGCCCTCCTAAGGTATCATTTTTGTACTATAAATATATGTTTGAAAATTTTTTACGAAATAAAGTTGTATTCATAGCTCTCCAATTAGTAATTGAGATTAACTATAACAATTATCAATTACTAGACCTGTCTTAAATTCAAATTACAAGTAAAAAGCATCATAAGTGAATTAGTCAGAAATGACATTTATAGAGAACTTTCAAAAGGAGCTTAAATAATTTTTTATTTAAATCATGTAAAAAAAGTAATGCATGTCTGCATAATTTTAATTATTATAACCTCTATGTTTTTTAAATAATGTAGTTTTATAAAATTCTAGTTGATATTTAAATTGTCATCGCAAAAGAAAGTCGAATATCCTAGATACCGATTAAGATATCTAACGTGTAATTGAAAAGTTTGAAATTTAATTTTTGCTGGACTATCTACTAAGATTATATGCCGCCGTTACGCCCTGATCTTATAATCAACAGCAACGCGGGTTTCTCTGGACGGTCACCCATCCAAAGCACTTCCCGCGCGCGACATTCCTAAACTCGCGTTATCATGCAGATCAGTTCTAACGAGTTGAGCCACGGCTTAATTTTGTGGGTATGAACGCTGCATTATTTGCCAGTAATCAATACAAACTGTGAAACTGCTGTCAGTTCATATACTGATATATAGAGCACGGAATTATATGCATTAAAAACCCTGAAAATATGCGCATATATATGCACAATATTTTGTTAAATTATGCATCAATTTAGTTAAATATGTACTGATTGTATTTAAAAAATTGACGTACAAAAATCGAATAAAATTACAAAATTTATTTAAACAAATTATTTGATATTTGTATTACAAAAGATAAATTGATAAATTAATGTAATGTACAAACCAACAAACTATAAAATATTACATTTTATTTTTTATTATAAATAATATTGTAAATATTGACAATCATATATTTCTCTAAATTTTCCACAAGAAACGATTATCTTCGATCAGATAACAAATTTTTATATATAGAAAAACTTATTTCTACATCAACAGAAGTGAAGGTGAAAACTTAAATTTGCATATAGTGGTGGCATCCATTTTTATAGAAGGCTCATAATTTCCATTTAAAATATTTGAAATTTTAGTAAGTTCATCAAACCCTGTATTTTACCTTTATCTTGGTTGACCTTATTTTTAAAATCTGTAATTAATTTCACAGAATCTGTAAGTTCCACGCCCTGCCTCTCTAATGTAGTTAACGTTTCCGTAATAAAGTTAAAATTCGCTTTGATAAATGCCAGTTGTTGATTTAATGTAGGAATATTTAAAATATTTTTACACTCTTTAATAGCTGCGGAATCATCAGAAAAGTGTGACACTAACACAGCAATCTCATTCAAATAATCTGCATACAAAAATGCGGCCTCTAGCCAAGTACCCCACCTCGTAATTATTGGCTGAGGTGAGAAAGGAGTATTAGGTAAAGAAAAAAAATAAAATTATACAAATATGCACGTATATGCATTTTATTCTGATTTATGCATCAATTTCGAAAATATGCAAAATATGAAAAATGAAAATGGTTTTTACATTTGTTTTTGTTTAATTCGTGTAGATATGAGAAAAATGTCTTGGCATATCGATATTATAGAATATGCAAATGCATATAATTCCGTGCTCTATTCATCACATTTCGTTTTTCTTCCCAGGAGTCCATTTCTGTTCTTATTATTTTATTATTTTTGTCTCTGCTTAGATCTGTTATTTTCTTATAAGTTATATATAATTGAAGTTTCTCTTTCACTACGTCCCTTAGTGGTTTTACAGCCGTATTATTGTAACTATGTAAATAGTGAAATTAATAATGAAAATGAATGTGATTATCAAACTGTGTTAACTTAAATACGACAAAGTGTAATTATAATTATATTAGAAGTAATTATAAGATAATGTATTGGAGCCTGATTCTGTATCTTGCGTGACTACTTGCGGCACCCATACTAATACAGATATGTCACATGCATATAGTAAACCATCTATCGGACATTTAAACAACTAATGGGTATGACGTCACTTCTTGCGAGACACGCAAATATAGATGCGTGACCTCCGTAGCTCCTGTTTCTTACTTGCGACACTACCTGTCTCATTCTAACATTATGTTTGTCTTTTACTTTCTTGTCATTTTGCGTTATCAACGCCATATCTGCCATAAAGTTTATTAAAATTTGTTTTTGCTCCTCTGTAGCGTTCATATCAGGTTTTATATCTTCTGCCATAATAAAATCGTATAAAAAAACTACAAAACGATGTTGACAAACAATGACATGTGATTGCAACTGACAGTTATAGTTTCAAAACCATTACCAACACTAAACTTGGCGCGAAAACGTAAAGCACGGAATTCCCTATGCTCGACACCAGAAAAGAATCGGTGACGTCATACATTGTACTAACGCAAATTTAATCACGCAACTGCTCACGCAAGATACAGAATCAACCTCCTGGAAATATGTAATACTAATTTATTTATATTATGTTATCCAATAAATTATAGAGTAAATATTAAATGTAAAAATGAAAATGAAGAATATATAATTCTAAAAGGGAGATATTTACTTGAGAATTCACCACACGTCACTGTCAACAAATAGGATCACGAATTTGTTTGAAAATGAACCAATGAAATGTACATTTCGTCGGAAATTCATCACTAGTGAAATTTCATCGGACATACCACTGTTATTAATATCCTTGGTTACGAATAAAATAAATGATATTTACAATATTTGCATAAACGTCAATTGAAAAAAATTTTTCAGTGTACATTTCATATTCAAAATTGTCATAACTGTAATAAGTAAATAAATACCTAACTATTCTTGTTAATTAACTCTTATTTGGTAAATTCTCAAGCCGAATACAACTCGTAGTATGAAAATTGACAGATAATATTTTGACATAAATATACATTCGTTGTTACGGAAATATTAAACACAATTCGTGCTTCGCACTCGTTATGTTTCCATTTCCATAACAACTCATAATTTATGTCAAAATATTTTCAGCAATTTTCATACTACTTGTTATATTATATATGAAAATAATAGATGTAAGTTAAATAATAAACAAATTATCAGTAATGAAATAAATGGGGACCTATTGTAATTTCAAATTATAAATTTAATGTCAGTACAATACAAAAATTAATTTCAGATGTAGAATTACACAATGTTAAGGACATGAAAATAATTAGACATAATTTAGAAACTTTAGAAAAAATCCCTGAAATAAACATAACATAATATAATTGAATATGTGTTTATAATAATTATTATAATTATTAAAAGGCATACCAAAAGACTTGGTAACAAGGAAATTGTAATATAAAATTAATTTCAAACCTTGTTAACTCATTGCATGTATTAACTGGAATATACTATACATTTTACATACAGAGTTCAGGATAATATATATGAGTAGATATAAACGGGCGGTGTTTATGACGTCATCGGTCGCACGGCTCCGTTGAATGGTTCCGCAACCGGTCACACCTGCATGACAAAATAAAACATGTCATTCCAGTCTCAATCAGCGGTCACTGAGATTTACATTTTAGGTAGTGCTATAGGAATAAGGTTACAGGTACGAATTAGGATGTCCCAGACATCCGTGTGGATCCAACCCACACGAGGTCCCAGACCTCATCGGTGCGGGTATTCAGACCCGATCGTGGCGGGTATTTAGACCCGGTAGTAGCAGGTCCTTCCCAACCTGATCAAGGATCAGTACTGTCGTATGCGCTGAAGACCGCTAAACACAAAAGAGGAGGGACTCCAATTACAGACACAGGTAAATTTCACTCTGTGGTCATTATGTAGCCATTGACGGATGCGCAGCTGGATTCGCAGACCCAGCGCGGAGAGCCCTCAATACGGCCCTGTATGTCACCACCACCTGATTAACAATTGTAGAATGCTCTTAAATGCCGCAACCTGGCGGAGGGACTTCAGTACTGAGTTCTTAAGGAAGGCAAAGTGTGAATACACAGAATAGTACATAATAATATATAATGTAACATTTGGTCAAACACATATATCCCCAAACAAATACCACACCAAAACATATACATAATGTACTCATTATATCATCAAGTTACGTGTCATTCAATAAATAACAGACACGTATCAAGTCAGTACAGATCTCCAATCAATATATCATCAATTAATGTGGCATTTAATAAACAACAGATATATGTTAAATCATTGCAGTTCTCAATAAAATAGACTATAACATCTAAACAATCACATATGTCCCCAAACAAATACCACACCAAAATATAAACATAATGTACTCATTATACTATCATCAAGTTACGTATCATTCAATAAATAACAGACACGTATCAAATCAATATATCATCAATTTATGTGGCATTTAATAAACAACAGACATATGTTAAATCACTGCAGTTCTCCGCATACGTTGAATCTAGACCTAGAAAGACAGAGAGATAACTCACCTTTAATTACTGCTAATCCAATACAGTGTTCAGGTAACAATGAATGTTTTAGTCCTTCACTACACTTATTCACTTCCACCCCGAATTGTTCGTTATACCCGTGAAACATATACTGAGTTGCAGGCTGCATCGTCATATTTTTCGTTGACAGATATATGACCACCAGCGCTACCAAATCAGTGGATTGTATTATTAAAATGTATGTCTTACATTATATTAGTTTGTATTTTATTTCAAGGAAAATTTCAATGTGATTTACTTAACAAAAATGAAATATTAGTACTCCAAACACAAACTTAAATCTTCCCGGCGATGCCTTTCTCTAACGGTGGAGGAGTTATATGACTAAAACTAAATAGATAATAATAAACAACTGATAATTCCTTTGTTCTTGTGTAGACATTAGCTCAGCATAAAAATGGGTATAAGGCATTCTGTATCAACAAGCCTAACTGTAACCAACCTCTGTCAAAATAAAGTACTTTTTCAAAAAAGCAATAATTGTAATCTTTTATTTAATTTATACTTAAATAAATGCTAATCCGGATATGATAGCTGTTATGGACATTTTACTTCAAATTACTTAATCTTTTATCTATTTAGAAGAATGCTAATTATATTTATCCTTTATCGTCTTTTGTTTGCTCGTGATACTACATTTCCTGAAAAATATTTATAATGTTTCTCTGAGTATGTTGAAAACTGTTCTCATCAAACACCTTCTTTCCAAATTACATGTAGTAATTATAGTATTCTCCTCAGGAATGATATCGTCAGTTATGTCGGTAACCGCTCCATTTTGCTACGAGATTCAGATAGAACAACCGCATATATGCTGTATATGCAAGCATGATCAAATCTGACAACGCATCCGCCCAGTGGAATGAAATATCTAAATATGCAACGTTTACCGAAATTCTGTAGGTGTGAAGTATATAAATCGTCTGCATTGTGTGAAAGATAATGTATATATATTTTTTTACATTTTACATACCCTTCAAACAATGATCTCCAAGTTTGTTCCTAACGCACAGCATGCTGGGCGAGTCGTCTAAATTATTTGGACGTTTTTTTGCTGTTATCAGTGTCCTGGATAAACACTTAATTGTTACGAACATTTCTTAAAAGAATATTATTTTGTAGTTAGATTTTCCTAACTTCCAATAACGCTTTTCTTTCTTCTAATTGTCGCTGAGTGAAATTTTCATTTACGCAGATACCAGTGCCATTTATCTTCATTCTGTTGAATAGTATCTGATTTATTGTTTTGATTGAGGTGAAAGAAACTAGAACTCTTCGTTTATCATTCTCCTTTTATCAAGTAGCCTGAGATCATCCATATCGCCTTCTCTTAATTGTATGTAAAATTTATTATAAATGATTTCGATGATAAATTCTTACATTTGATGGATCGACTTCTCTTTGACAGGCACGCCAGAGAAAATCAAATTTCTTTTTTTTTAACTGTAACTCTATATTATTCATTACTTTTTGTTGTTGTTTACTTATTTGAATCTGAAGCAGTTCATATTTACTAGTTAGTTCGTCTCACTTCAGATTAAAGGAGTTGATATCAGTTTTAATGCTGTGCACTTCGATACAGATTATATCCAGTTTATTCAGTTGATTTAAAATTGAGTTGAGCTTATCTGTATTGTTTGCCATTTTGAGGTTATAAGACACTGAAATGCTATGAACTAGTACTTGAGATTGCAGAGAATTTATGTTTTATATCTTCCAGATTAGCAAGGACAAAGATTAACAGTTCCACTGGGTAATTCAGAGCAAAACTTTGAAATTTTTTAAATTAACACTAAAATTGATATTTATCAAAGACCACGTGCGGTTACTAGGATGTGTTCTTCGCATATCAACTGTCAATATGACAAGTTTCTCATGTTAGTCAACAACACTAAGTATTAGCGAATGTACATATTTTTCAATGAAATAACCCAAGATGGATGCAATATTTATCTTATCTGTTATCAGTTGTGACTCGAGAGTATTTTTGTCGACAAGTAAATTCAATTACTTTATTAACAAACTACTTGGAAATAATACAATTAGAAATTAAAATTGACATTTTAAATATATTGCAAATATTGACAATGTACTTCTGTTACTCTATCATCTATAAATCTATAATTGATCGATAAGTTATCACATTTTTTCATATATCATTATAGATGATTACAATTTCGGTATTCTGTGTGGTGACGAGAATAATAGATGGTCCTGGTTATTTCCATGTGGTAGAGTGTATGCTGAACGAATTAACATCTCATGTGTTTGTTTTTCTAAAAAAAATGTAATGTGTTGACATAGTATATTATAATTATTATTTTGAAATAAATATTTACTTAGTAGGCGGATATTTAATTCATTTTTTATTAACATTGTTTTTATTATTTGACGTTTCATTTGACATTTTTGTGCTAGTGTTTAATTTGTGATTAGGAAAATTGTACGCCTAGAGTAATTGAAGATGTACGCAAAATGTACGAAATATTGCATCCAGCGACATATACAATATAATAAATTGTGGTTTGAGTTTCTATAAACGGTGATGTTTTCCATTGTTAACCTTGGTGAATAATAATCCACTATTAACCATTTGTAAGCAAGCGGTAGTGGAAAACTAATTCAAGACTCAAAAAGAGGTAAAAAATTGTATGTTAATAGTGAAAAAACCAATATTTAATTTATTTTAAACTTTGCAATTACAAAAAAAAGTTCATCCACTAAGCTCGTATCTTCCCTATTACATCGCTTGCACATTCATGTCTCAGTTCACGCAATCCTCGTGAGTTCCGGGATTCTCCTGCTTAACTCAGCATTTCCAATAAGAACACATACGCATACGATAAAAGGTGATTTTTTGAAAAATTACAATAGCTCGTTAAATATGAATGAAAAAGTGAACAATTTATGTGTTTTTAAATAATCATATTAATTAATTATTAAATTAATAATATTAAGAAACATGGAGCAAATAAAACATCCAGTTTAATTTTCAATAATTTCAAGACTTAGTAAATAATTTCAATGTAAACCAATGTGATGTGAAAAATTCCAAACTTGAAATTGGCATTTTATTTTCCATCCTTGTTTAATATAGTTAATCATGATATACAGAGCAGTCACTAAAGCGTGGCTTCTGGTACTTGTCATTAGGATAATTGTTCACATTTATCTGTTATAACTCATACTATAGGTGTTAATCTAGAGTTTTTTAAATATCGAAAAGTCGACGAAAAAAAATAAATAATACGATATTCGATATGGCGAAAAAATTAAAAAAAACTACATTGTTGTCCACAAAATATGATGTAATTTATTTTTCGCGCCTCCGTCCGGCATTAGCAGTATTACATAACTAAAAATCGTCCGGAAACCATGTGTTACTGGCCGAGGCCGGCAAAAATTAGTGACTTTTTATGGTTATATGTTGGCATCACTAGTATAGCGAACTCCTGAACGTACGAAATGTCAAAATATTGCATTGGCGTAAACATATTATGATAAAATATTCATAGTTGAGTATTTTCAATACAAGAAAACAGAATATTTATACATATATTTTAAACAACAGTAATTATAATTGAATTAGCAATGTAAAATCCAAATAAAATGTGTGGATTTTTTAGGTTATAATACTGGAATGACAAGTCGTGAAATAGACAAATAAAATAATTATGTTTTATGTTTATTAAATAAAGTGTACCGTGTAATTAAACTTATTGAAGATGTAAATTGATGAACAATAAATAATTAATTAAAAGTAAAAGTACAGTTCTGACAATTAGATGATACCAACATAAAAAAATTCCCTGACATTTAGAATGTGAGTAATAAATTAAACTTTTTTTATTAAATTTACAAAAACGTCGGCGCGAAAAATCTTGTGTATTACACGTCCAGAAACTATTTTTCGAGTGCTCGTATTTAAAGGCCTCGCCTGCGGCTCGTCCTTTCAAAATATACTAGCACTCGCAAAATAGCAGTTTCTGGACTAGTGATACAAATAACTATTAATCACATTTATTAAGAAAATTAGTTATCACAATTATTTTTATTATTTTATTTCTGTTACAGATTGATCGAGTGGGATTTAAAACAAAATGGATATACCAGCTGACATATTAGATGAACTAAAATACAGCAGCTGTGAGACGTACTTGTCTCGGGGCCCCGTGTTCTTACAACACGACGGAGCAGCGGTCTGTGGCCGGTGCTACACTCCAAAGCGTCCGGTCACAAGAAATATGCAGTACGAGACGCCGGCGAAGCTGTTGAAATACCCGTGTAATCACTGGCTATAGGAACAATATTAAAAACAAAACATTTCTGCCTTGGCAGTGTTTGTAGATATTAATAAGTATTCATATTAAATTGCTTATGTTATGATTAATCAAGAATTCGTGAAATAGGATTTATGAGCTAGTATTGAAAATAATAGAGAAGATCATGATTGTCCATGATCATCTTGGCACTTCTTCTCAACCTTGGCTTATAATAATACTATTATCAATTTCCCCGACTTTGAGGCGAATGCACTTAACCACTTTTTTCCTCTGGGCGGCAGATTAGCGCTCTGTGTAATCTCAGCATTCTATTACATAACAATTGCAGCCACACATAGGTTGTCTGTTCTTAAAATCATTTTTTTATTGAGCATATATTATTACAAATTATTACATTTATAAAGCATAAAATCATTTTGCTCTTTTAAGTACATGAAACAATTGCATAATAATCTATATCATCCTCTTTCATTTTGGAGGGTTCATCTTTTACTTTGATATTATCTTTGTTATATTTTCGTAGTTTGTGTTGCCTATGTTGCCGTTGCCAGTAATCTCCATACCCCTTTTGTGTATTTGTATTCCATTACCGACAATAACAGTTTTATGTTCGCAACAAGGAGAACACCTGCGAACCTGGGGGAGGCATGGGTAACAAGGGGATGGTCGACAGTCGTTGTAGGGATAGAAGCGTGGTCTGCATCTCGCTTCCGGAGCTGCAACAAATTAACATATACTCATACATAAAATGACAATGGAAGTGATGCAATGATGTACAAAGTGATCCAAATTGATGGGCACTCACGTGACTTGAAAAAATTTGCATTATTATCAAAAGTATATTCCACGGAATAAAATTTGTATTAATTGCCCTGGAACCAAACTGTAAACTATAGGTACTTCTGTTAACTCAAATAAGTTTTGCAAAATTTTATACATCTTTCTGATTTTCGTCAGTGCAGCGGTTCAGACTAGAGATGAAAAACTATCGATAGTACTATCGATACATCAATAGTTTAAAAAAAAGTAATTAATAGAAAAACTATCGATAGTATCGTTTAGTAATTATCGTTTAGTAACTATCGTTTAGTAATTATCATGTAGTAACTATCGTTTAGTATCTATCGTTTAGTAACTATCGTTTAGTAACTATCGTTTAGTAACTATCGTTTAGTAATTATCGTTTAGTAATTATCGTTTAGTAACTATCGTTTAGTAACTATCGTTTAGTAAGTATCGTTTATTAACTATCGTTTAGTATCTATCGTTTAGTAACTATCGTTTAGCAACTATCGTTTAGCAACTATCGTTTAGTAATTATCGTTTAGTAACTATCGTTTAGTAACTATCTTTAAAATAAAATAGTTGAAAAGTAAAAATAAATAAATAATAAATTTAATTTAATTTAATTTAAGTAATGACAAACAAATTACCTTATGTTCCCGGAGCAATTCGAATACGTGTGTTATATGCGGACCACGTGGTAGCTAACGTGTTAAGTATGACTTATAAAGATTTAATCTGCATTTAAATGATATAATTCAAATTATATTCAATATCGTTATTGTATAGTAACTGTACACAAATGTTAACTGTAAATCGATTGGTTGTCGGACGACTTTAAAGGGATGAAAGGCAAAGTGAGATTTCTAAGAAATTTATTACAGGGTGACAGGTACGAAATAATATACATTCAGTTGTTCTCTGATGTTCATTGTAGTTTGTGCTATAGTGAATAATATTCTAACACTGAAGGTAAGATAATATTTTTTAAATTTTATTTGATCTAAATTAATATAAAAGGTGTTTCGAATTGCAACTAGTTTTTCTAATATCTCGATCTCGACAAATATATAAATTAATGTAAGAAATGGTATATATCTAGGGATAGAAGTACATATTTGCATGTAATTTTTATTTTTCACATTTGTTACTTCTGAAATCTTGTTATTAAGTCTAAATTTTAAAAAACTAATATTAACTGTAACAAAACCATATTCACAGACATTATTTATCAAACATCCCTTAATATAGAGTAACATTAAAAGTTTTAAATTTTAGGAGATGAGGGTATCATTTAAAAAATTATAAATTTTATTTTACCTCACTCTCAAATAAGGAACGAATTTAATCAATGATTTTAAACTCTGTATAGGCAAAGAATTTTGAATTTTGTAAAACAAATACTATCGATAAGTAATTAAAAGAAAAAAACTATCGATAGTATCGTTTAGTAATTATCGTTTAGTAACTATCGTTTAGTAACTAAAACTATCGTTTAGTAATTTAATTGACTACCGATAGTACTATCGATATATCGATAGTTTACTGATAGCACTATCGAACAATCGATAGTTGAAATTACCGATAGTTTTTCATCTCTAGTTCAGACGTTCAGCGAAACGACTGAACTACTTGGCTCTCGGCTTGTATGCTCTGTCAATTAAAGTTATTCATAATGAGTTCTCGTAAACTTAACTCAATATGAAAACATTTTACTGACTTAGATTATCGGAAATTGACCGAGTTCTACGACATACGGACTCCCTCGGAGCATCCAGCAATCGAAACAGCACGGCGCGTAGGTCTGTACCAGTCACTGAACCTCAACCGGGATCTTACTCATTTAGCGATTCGGTTCGCTTCGTTCACGGTACTGAACCGGCTCAATTGAACGGATCAGTCACGTACTACCCATCTCTAATTCAGACTATTTAATCTGAATAATTATTGGAATATTATAGAAAAATATGAAGCTCCATGTATATGTGTTTATAGAATTTTTAATAAACGCGGTTTGCAAACATAGTAAATTTTGTTCAAATGTAAAAAATGTATCAATGTACGTGACTTTATTATTATTAATTTACTGAAAATAATAAATATTTTAATTTAAAATTAAGATTATCTAAGATGATATACGAAATAAAAGTTTTTTATGTTAAAATTTAATTAGTATATTTAGTTAGGTACATAAAACTAGATCGCAAAGAACTAGTGTATGTAACTCTTGTTGAAACTATGTTGTGTATTGTACTCATGGATTTGCAAAACGAGCCACACGTACAATAAAATAGCACTTTAACACTACTTACATAAAGTTCTGCCAAAGTTTGGACAAAATGTAAAAAAGTATAAATAAGGAAATAATTGAATTATCAAAAAAATAGTATATTGTAATACTAATAAGAAAAGGGATAATTGCAAAATGAATACGAAAGTTGGAGTACAAGTGATAGCGAGTGTTCTAATAGTACGAGTTTTGCAATGGCCCCTTTTTTCAACATTAAACGTGAAATTACATTTTTACGTTTGCGATTCAAGAAATTTTATATTTATTTTATTAATTCGATGCAGTTGTATTTAGTTGTGATTGTAATTGTTTCCCTCACTAGTGACGAAAGTTATTTACTTTCATCACTAATGAGGGAAGCGGTTACTATCACAAATAAATTGATTGAGGGAAATATAATTTTCACAAGTAATGTTGGAAAAAATATATATTTTTAAATTTAACTATAATAATAAACTCTAATAACATATATATATATATATATATATATATATATATATATATATATATTAGTTTAAGTTATATATTAATTTTTAAATTGTTTTAAAGTAAGTAGGCGATGAGTGTATCGAAACATCGATATTCAAATGAAACATTACTTAAATAGAAAATTGTTTTATACTTAATAATAAAATAAATAATGAAATATTCTTACACTTGAGTGAAAAAATGACGAACAACACCAAAAGTACTACTAATATAACTCTAGACATTTTAGATCTATACTTATTTCGTTTCCAAAGGTAAACGAAAAGTAAAATTAATTTTTTTTGACTTCGTATATATAGACCACATTCAAAAAAGTAATTTATTTTCAATTTCAACAAATGTTTACTCGTGGAACAATTAATTTAAAATTAAAATTTCAATTATTGTAAAATTAAGATAAACCTTTTTATGACGTTAGGTAAATAATAGTCAATTATTTATTTCCAAATTAAATTTTAATGGTTTATTAAATTCTGATACTGATACTGGTTTAATGTTACTATTATTTATTAAAACAACACTCGTTTCGACCACATTAACCCTTCCTCCATACGTAATCTTTCTTTCCTCACAACCAAAATCCATCCATTCGCTCCTGTACACCTGTTTCGTAAATCTTCACTTACGCCCACTTCTCTAACAACAAATCTATAAGAAATGAAGTCGGTAGGATAGGCCTTAACAAATTAGTGAAAATAATTTGGTTCACCTTTGTGATTTATTTGGCCAACGAATAGTCTTTTTGTGTTAACGAAAGTTAAGTATCATTCAGATAGAGCGTAGTGCAGTTGCAGTGCAGAGTTAGTAGTGCAGTTGTATTGTAATGCGACAGTATCATCAGGGGCGCGCCGTCCACGTGTCGATTGTGTCAGCGAATACCGGAGGCCAAAGGCGCCTTAAAAATGTATATAAATTCAAAATTCGTTATAGGTTGCGATTAAAATAATTCAATATCCTTATTTTATTATTATTATTATTATTATTATTTTAGTAACTTATATATGTTCTTAGTAATTATTCTTGTTCTAACATGAATAGTTCGAATAGTCGTGTTGTATCATGTATACAGTGGACTCTTCATATTAAATCGCCGATGGATATATAGCCGTTGTAGCGCGCGGGCGACGCGGCGGCGAAAATTTGTCCACGCACGAATTTACAAAATGAAGCGTTCTAACTCGTTTAGTCTTGTTAAAACATGCATTACTTGAAATCGTCTATGAATGAATAAACATATTATTTGCTTCATTCTCCTTCAGCAAGCAGTACTGCACTAGTGTAGAATTTATGTACCTTGTATTTTTAAAATATTTGTGAGTCAATGTGAATTTAAGAATATCAAGAACATTAAAGGTAAGCTATTTTGCATTTAAAATAAACATACATAACAATACGCAATTCCCAATAGGGGTAGCGATCATGTTTGCAAAATCTAGAAAAAAAAGCAATAAAAGCGAAATTATTCGAAAATGTTACTTCATACTTTCCTATAATTAAAGCAAAAGTAAAGCAAATAACGCAAACAAGATTTTTGGTAATAGACTAATTACATTTATTGAATATTTTTATTCAGATGCCTCAAGAAAGGAAGAAAAAGAAACTCTCCGGGCATCAAAATTTAATTAACAAAAAAAGACGCCAAGAAGAACAAGAGAAAAATGCTTCAAGATTAACACAGTATTTTAGGAAACAAACGACCAGAACTGACCAAGATTATCCGCCAGATTCAATTCAGGAATCAGTACTGTGTAGATGAAATCAAAATACCAAGTCAGCCAGGACCAACTCCCAGTGAAGATGATCAAATGGTTGAAGAAATTACCCCTGTTTTTGGATCTGGGGACTATACTGAAGAGACAGGTACAGATACAATAAATCAATGTGCATTTGATGACCCAGGGCTTTGACCGGAACCAATATCTCACATATCTAGGCAAGCTATTATAAAACGGGTCCTAAACAAATAAAAAACTTTAATTTTCTGAAAGTTACTATAAGAAAAACTTTAAAAATGGTGAAGAATGTAATAGAAATTGGTTGATTTACTCAATCACAAAAAATAATGTTTATTGCTTTTGTTGTAAAGTTTTCGAACCTTCTCAGCAAATTAGATTTATTCAGGGATTTAATGACTGACATCATATAGTAATGTACCTGAACCGCCATGAAAAAACTTCCACTCGCTTTACGAACTATAAAAAATGGACAGAGTTGCTTCTATCGTTCAAAAATAAAACTACTGTTGATTATTTACAGCAAACAATATTAGACATTGAATGAAAACGATGGTATGAAGTAATAAAGCGAATAATTTATGTAATTCAATTTTTTTGTAAACAAAATTTAGCACTTCGAGGCAAAAGCAATAATCTTTACAATCGCAACTATGGTAATTTTTTAAAATGTATTGAAATGCTAGAAAAGTTTGATCCTTTTATACACACACGACGTATAAATAGCGATTCTGAATTTCACAAAATGCCAACATATCTAGGAGACAAAATCCAAAATGAAATACTTTCCTTAATGGCTTTTAATATTAAAAATCATATTGTAAATGTATGTCGACAAAATAAATATTTTCCATAATATTAGATTGCACTCCGGATGTTTCTCATATTGAGCAAATAAGTGTAATAATTTGATTCTTTCATTTCAATTTAGCATTAGGATCGACTGAAATACATGAACATTTTTTAGTATTTTATCCAATTTTAGATGTTACAAGGGCTGGATTATCAACATTTCTTATTGATTTATTAAAAACATTTAATTTAGACATAAATAATATAAGAGGCCAAGGCTATGATAATGGCTTTAACATGCTCGGCAAAAATATTGGCCTACAAAAAAGAATTTTAGATTTAAACCCGCGAGCTTTTTATGTGCCTTGTGCGAATCACAGCCTGAATATAATTGTAAATGATGCCGCTAATATCAACCATGAAATAGTAATTTTTTTTAATATAGTACAAGAATTATAAAAAAAATTCTTAGCGTCTACTAATCGATGGAATATCTTAATCAAGCATGTTACTAATTTAACTTTAAAGCCCTTATCCGAAACACGCTGGTCAAGTAGAATTCATGCCATAAAGCCTCTCTATAAATATTTACCAGAAGTTTTTGGTGCATTATTTGAAATTTGCAATGACCACACAAGAGTCGACGAACAATCTAAATACCAAGCAAAATGTCTGGGAGAAAAAATTTCTACAATTACATTTATTTGCTCCGTTAAAGTGTGGTATGATATTTTAAATCAAGTAAATTTTGTGAGTAAAATGCTTCAATCTCAAACTACAAATTTGCAACTTGCTTTGGATGCATTAAACGAACTAAATACATTTTTAACTAATTATCGATCTGATGCTAGGTTTGCAGAAATTGTTGAAAGTTCCAAATTAATTGCAGAAAAGTTTGACATAGAAACTGAATTTCATAGTGCGAGGCCATTAAGATGACATAAAAAATCTACTCAATTTGATTATGAACATGAAGATCAACCTATAGTAAATCCTGAAAATTCATTCAAAGTAAATTTTTATTTCTGTATAATAGATCAAACTTTAATTTCGTTACAAAACAGATTTTCTTTATTAAAAGAACATATGGATTCATTCCAATTTTTATTATCTTGCTGCAAAAAATTACAAGCGAAATTAACTCATGAAAATCAGTCCGATATTGACGCAAATGATTTATGTGAAGAAATTTTACAATGGCAAGTATTTATTACGAATTCAAAAAAAGATATATCCCAAATAATTCAGTATATTTATTCAAATGATTTAGTAGGAGTTTATCCAAATTTTACTGTAGCACTCCGTATTCTTTTATCATTACCTGTGTCAGTTGCGTCCGCGGAGCGGTCTTTTTCGAAATTAAAAATCATAAAGAGTTACTTACGCTCCACAATTGCGCAAAATTGATTATCAGATCTCGCAATAATTTCAATTGAGTCTGACATACTGGATAAACTTAATATTCATGATATTATCCAAACTTTTTCTTTGCTAAAAGCTAGGAATGTAAAATTTAGTTAATAACTTATTTACATTGTTTATATTTAATTTACCGTATAATATGTATTATGTTTATATTATAAATATTATATTTTTCATTTATTATTGTTGTTTATCTGTTTTCTTCTGTTTGTAATTTTGTATTTGAAATAAAAAAGTTTACACAGACGATTTAAATCTTTGTGTGTTTTTTATTTCAATGCGTTAAGAATATAACAAAAACAGTCATATAAATGTCCCTAAACATAAGCCTAAAAATTATAGTATTTAAAATTAATTATTCATTATTTTTTAATTCATGACGTATTACTTAAAAATGCTACTAGAGAATTGAAAATTAAAGTGTCCGAACCTATAGTTGTTGGGGCTCTTATCACCTAGGCATGCAAAATATTTATAATATTAGTTTTTGATACAAATGTTTTTAATTAATGGGGCGCCGTCAAAAATTTTGACACAGGCGCCGCATGCTCCTGGCGCGCCCCTGGTACAAAGTTTTATGTACGACTGACTTGGAAGCGATTTATTTCTTCAAATATGGTATTGAGAAAATTTCTAATTCGAGTTCTTTTTATTCAAATCTCGTATGTGGTAAAAAGTTCAACTTTTCTCGAATTTTTCATTACCTATTTCAAATCAGTTTTACTTTTGCTTGCAAACTAAACATTTCTGTTTGCAGATGCAATGACATCTGTTCCATCCCAAACATGCACAGAATGCGGAGCCGAGGTCCTAATTCTTCAGTACCGCGACGAGGACGGCTTGCGCTGCAACCGATGTTCTCCCTCCATCCGTCCGTGCAAGAACCACGTCCACGGCATTAAATACCTTCTCTGTGTCCAGGGCTGTCCTTATATCGACTTCGACAAGAAATGTGAGTCACACGAAGTCTTCTTCTGCGAGCAGAACACCAATTGCCCGTTATGCCAGGATGTCGTGTCGCGAGGCTTAATGGCGAGAAGTACAAGACTAGGTCGTCGTGGAAGGTGACTCGAGCCTGGGGCATGGATTGTCTGGTGGAGAGTCCTGCGGGAATTAAATTTTATTTGTTCTAGTTATGATTAGGTTAATCACATTTTGTTAATGTTCGTTAATTAGTGACAGTACGCGATGAAGTTGGCGCGCGTTCATCAGATGTTGTTACTCCAGCAATTGTTTTGAAGTTTGGTGTATACAGATACAGTTTTATTATAAGCACAAATACTTTTTCCTACAGTTCTTTTTATTAAAATTATAATCCTTGCTTACATTAAAGATTAATTATAGAGTACATTTATTTGATATTCGATTTCGCAATTTTCTCGGCCGATAAAGTTATGTGTTGTTATGTCTTATCTGCTTTCGCTGTCTCATTCCTTCATTAGCTCTCTTTCTCGTTGTTATTTCGCCTTCTTCATGCAACCCTGTTTACGGGGGCGCATTTCGGGAATCTCATGATTTTGGGCCCTCACTGCAATTAAATTGTAATTAACGAATGCATGAATTTTCTGGATATTATTGACTATAACGGGTTTTTCGTCTTTTCACAGCCATTGAAAAATTAGAATCGTGATCAATAAGTTGTGTTGCTTTAAATATTGAGTTTTGCCAAAAGTTTTGCTTCGTAAAATTTATACAATTTGTATTGGATTAAAAGTAGCACTAGAAAGTAAAAATTTAGTATTTTCGTCGGATATTGCTCCGGATCAAATCGATAAAGATTAGATTTCTTACATAAAAACCGCCCAAGAACTCAGGTAAATGAAAACTCGTTCAACGCTTAGTTTGCCATTTATTTAAGTAAAGTAAAATCAGTTTTAGTAAGTGTAGTAACTTATGCTGTTTATTTATTAATTTTATACAGTTTTGAAGTACAGTAGTAACTTTTAAAAGAAACTAAAGAAAGAAAGTAGCGTGTCGTTCCGCCCTTATTCTTCAACCTAATTTCTAATTTCTTTTAGGTTTTTTTCCTTGTTGTTGGATTATCTTAGAATTTTCGAACTGTCGAAATCTTTGTAAATTGTATAGCCCTTGCACACATCGTACGTTTTGTGATTTTCTATTCTGGAACCTTACTGTTGGAGTGTACGAAGTTCACAGCAAGTTCACACCCAGTGAAGCCTTTATTTTACATATCACGTTCACGTGTGTAATTCGTTCCACCATCTTCCGCCTGAATTGAAGTTGACGCCATCTTGGAACTTAGCGGCGACGATTCATCTCGGAGCGATTCGTATTTGTCCGCCAGAGTACCGAATCAGCCCAGCGGTTCCAGTATTCCACCACCTACTAGCCAACAGTGCGATTGTCACAGCTAAGCCATTTTCTTATATTATTTAATTGACGGATGATTTATCTGTATTTTATTTTAAGAGCTTATCTTGTTGTAAAATCCGGTCAAGTATATTGTTGATATGGTTAAATTTACATGCGTTGTAACTTACGAGTGTGTAGTTCGTGCGTCGGAATAGTTTGTAGGGCCTGCGCTTATACATTTACGTTAGTCTTGTGCTTGCGTCGACGTATCGTTGGTACCATCGAACCGCCGCGCGTCGTTGTAGCGCCTTTTTTTGACAACTAGACATTTAATCTTACGCCGCAGTCCTAGTTACTATTGTGGAACACAGCGACCCACTGTAGTCGTTTACGTCCTTATTTTTTTGCATTGTTTTCATTATTTTTTATGTTTGATTGGATTAATTATTAAATGCAGTTTATCTTAAATAAGCTGCATTATAGTGTGATAGTTAACTTATTCATTCAATATAGCCCGTCAATTTTATTTTTACATCGTCAGCTATTTATTTGCGCTTACCTTTGATTCTGTCTCTGTCTTTCGTTATCCGTCATTCTAGAGCTCTCTGCAGGTAACCTTCTTGTTGCGTTGCCATATTTTTTGTAGCACATTAACGACTAGACCTTACACTACGGTAGTCTAGGGAGTGAGGACCACTGTGGTGACTACCTGGCGCCCTTTAATTATGAACAACCCCTTCTCCACTGAGAAGCCGGCAGCCTCATTCTCGCGAGGTCATTGCGTGACGAGATCCGCGGGTTTACCGCGTTCGTTTGGAAGCAGTCTCGTTACAACCTGTCGGATAAAACATCGTTGCAAATAAACTTACTTACATAATCCTAAGACCATTCTTCCCTCTCGGGTGTAAGGCTGTGCGGGGGCTATTCTACTGTCTTTCTTTTCCATATTTCCTTCCATTCTTCTCTCCTCTTGGTTAGAGATCTTGCATCCTCCCACTTAACTCCCCACATTTCTAAGTCTTCACTTCTTTAGTCCAAGTTTTTCTAGGTCTTCCTCTTGTCTTTTTCGTCGTTGTCTTTGCTTCGTAAACTTTTCTTGTTGTTTTTTCCTCTTCCATTCTTTGGATGTGACCCCACCATCTTATTTGTCCTTCTTCTATTATACTGTCTATTCATTGTATTCGAAGCGCTGTTCTAATGTCTTTGTTTCTTATTTTGTCCATTACTGCTTTTCCTTAAATTTTCTTAAAAACCTCATTTATGTACTGTTCAGTCTGCTCCGGAGTCTTTCTGTGGTCGTCAATGTTTCAGATCCATAGGTCAGAATGGGTGTGGCTATTTATTTGTAAACTTGTATTTTAATTTCTTTCGGTATCTCTTTTTTTTGTTAGTACCACGTTCTTAATTTCTTTACTTGTTCTAATATTTTCCCGTCCAATCTCATTCTATGTTTTTCTTACTTTCTACTTATGACCATTGACTTTTTATTTTATTTTCATATTTATTTATTCTAAGTGTTATTTAAATATTTTAAAGTTTCTGTTTAATGTAGTTTCGTCTTTGCTTATTATTACCATGTTACCCGCATAACATATCTCTAGTACTTGAATACTTTCCATCTTCCATTGTCCTATTGTGTATTGTTTTGCTTCTTTTCTCGCTTCTTTTATTGCATCATCCAGTACCAGTGTAAAGAGGATAGGGCTCAATATACAGCTTTGTCTGACTCCTTTTGTCGTTTCAAACAATTGTGATTTTTCATTCTTTGTTCTTACGTAATTTTTGTATTCTTATATAAGCTTTGTGCTCCTTCTATTATGCTCTCTTGTATTCCTCGCCTTCTTACACTGTACCATATATCCTCTTTGTTGACCCTGTCAAAAGCCTTCTCTAGGTCGATAAAGCACATGTGTGCTTTGTGACCCTCTTTTATTGACTTTTCGCTCAATTGCTTCACTATGCTTATGGCGTCTTGTACTCTATTTAGTCTGAAACCGTATTGGTTATCTTCTGGAGATTTTTCTAACTGTGTTTTTATTCTCTTCTCTAATATTCTTGCAAATAATTTTGCCACCGAGCGTAATTCTTCTGTGATTCTGATAGTCTTTTACATCACCTTTTTATATAACGGACAAATTATACCTATCTGCCAGTCTTCTGGAGCTTTTCCTGTGCTTAAAACTTCGTTGAATATTTTGCTTAGCTTATTAATTGCTAATGCCGACATCGCTTTTAGCATTTCCGCCGTAATTTGGTCATGGCGCGGTGCTTTGCCTAGTTTTGCTTTTTTGACTGCTTTCTTTACCTCATCTTTTGTTATTTCAGCTTGTTGTCTCCATGCTTTCTTTCTTTTCTTTTTCTTTCTGTTTTCTCCTCTTGCATCCTTCTTACCTCTTCTCCTTCTAACAATTCCTTGAAGTGTTGTCGCCATCTTTCCATTATTTCATTATTGATCAGTTCTCCTACTTTACGTTTAATGTTATGAAGCGTTGGTGGTTTGCCTTGTCTTATGTTTCTTAATATTCCGAAGAACAATTTTTGGTTTTCTTTATACGCGTTTTTCATCAATTCTCCTAATTCTGTCCATGAGTTCTTTTTTGCTACTTTTATTATGGTCTTTGTTTTTCCTCTTTTAATTGGAATTTAATTAATAAATGTATAAAACTTAAAATGTGTTTTTTTTTTAAGTTTTCCACACTACACTTCACTACAAAAAAACCTGTTTTGAAAAGGTTATCATTTAATAATCGTATATTATAAGCCAAGGTTGAGAAGATGATCAATCATTATTGATTGTACCCCAAGGGGCAACCGAAGAGTACAAGGGTACATTTCTGCAATAATAATCCTTAATAAAAGTCAAATTCTACTTAGGTATATTTCAACATCACAAATTTCTTTTTTGACATTTCTGAGATCGTCACAAATTATGCATATATAAAACTTTACCAAATAGAAAGTTCACCCTGACGACAAACAATTTGTAAATTCATTTTTTTTTAAATGAAATTCCAAAATTCACAAATACTAAAAATAAATAACCCACAAATTCCACGGTCATTAGTAGGCGCCGAGCTCCTTAGGCGGGTCTGGTCTGGAGGTTCCCCATTTACTACTAATATCCGCTGATTAGTTAATATAAAATAAAGAAATATAAGTGATATTCACACAATGTTACGCCGGCTCCACGACGCTAACCGACGCTGACCCATGGTAAATATATTATGACTAATTCAGTGCGTGCAAACATATTCCACTACAAGATGCTACATTAATACTTTTGTTTAAAAACGTGATATTTATATATGGGGTAGGTGGCTCACTGGTTTCGAGTCGGCCTGTGGATTTTAGAACCCGGGCTCGATTAAAACAGGCAGCAAACAATTTTTACCCCATTAAAACTACCCCTGTGGCTCTCCCTCTACTTTGGAAGTCGTGATTTGGCGGCTGGTAATCGTACTTCACGCGAATAAATACATCACTTTGGTATCGAGATCTGCTGCGGCAGAATGCCACTCTAATGGTATATTCCGAAAATAAATCACACTCACCGTGGTTAGTTTTTTCAGTAACCGGTTTCATTACGGAACATGGTTTCTGAAATTTGTGGTTAGTGTCTAGTAACCAAACTAACCGTGCTACGGCGGCGGTTAGTTTGGTAACTACACTGTAGTTCACAAGATTGAAAAGGGTTTGGCGGTTTGCAAACGAAAGAAGACACCGAGAACGAATAATTTTTATGACGACTTAATATAAAAAAGACTGATATGTAAATATGTGATACAAAATGTATTTTAATTTTTGAGTAGGCTACTGTGTTTATTATTTTAAAATTTTTTTTTTGTATATATTTAAGTTAAGGCAAGTGTGACGCAGAATGCAATATATTTTTAAATATAAACGTTTTTCTATATTACATTTTATAAAACTTATATTTTTAATCATTTTTGTTCATATTTGCATCTTTTAACATAAACATAAAAACATTTATCGATATTAGATGAATGTATGACTTATAATACTCAGATGATAATCTACCTCATCTGTTAAATACAAACCGTTCCGTTTTACCAATAAAATGACGTCATTCTAACCATAACTGTATGGTAAAGCTGTACTGCACCGTGGTTCATTTTCGGAAAATACTACTAGTAATGGGTAAAAGGCGTGATGATATATTTATTTTATTTTTATCGAAAAAATTGTTTAATAAAGAAAATCCGCATTTTTAAATTGTGGAATACACAAAACTTTTATTTATATGTAAACATTTTGTATGCAACTTTTAATTCTGAATAACTTTAAATTTTTAAATTTTATCTGTAGAGCAGGCAATTGTATAAATCTCTCTATTCACCCCTAACCGGAACCACCCGATATGTATATAGCATAATTTATATTGCTGTTAATTATCATTTTCCATTAATAGTCCATTGATAAATGGATCATACAGGAACTGCAGTATTGGTTCCTGAACACGATTCGGTAACCATAGAAAATACAATTACAATTGAAATTGTTTAACAAACACAACTAATATTATTTGTAGTTTCCTTGGAATCTTTGCATATAACACATATTGATCGACGAATTATGCCTACTACATCAAATGAATAAGTTTTTAAACTTTGTGCGCTCTTGTTTTGGATAGAAACAACAAACAAACTCTAAATTGAAATGTAATAATAATGAAGTTGTAATATCTCTGCAAAATTCCAAGTTTTATACATATTCGTAGAAAAATCATGGTATTCCGGTTACAAAAGAACGTAAGTCGTATATTATTTCCACTTACTTAAGTAATATATTATTATTAAATTTCTAGAAATTAAACATAATCAAGCTTTTTTGGAAAATGGTTCGTTTGGTAAAATTTGCAAGTGCCTTTCTTCCCTAACTAATGCGAACAGATTCGGCAATATTCAAGATACAAAATTACTGGAATATTTTGTTTGCCATAGAAAACTTTTGATTAAAAAGCCACTATATCAAAATTGGATAAATGAAGAGGTCGTTACCGGCCCTCAAATCACGGCCCCCAAAGATTTTAATGCAGGGTGAGCTACAAGGGGTAATTTAAATGTGATAATTTCCCTCGAACTGTTTTCAACCAATTATAATGCAGAACACTTGAAAATTGAACCAATAAGCACAGTTTTATACTAGCTTTGCTTGCGGTAGCAGTTCTGAACTGGTTCAGGTACTATTCGCATGCGCAGTTGGATTCTAAACGTTCGCGGTTAAAATAATTCGGAACCATGGGTTTGTTCCCTGTTCGCGGAACAGTCAATTCGGTTCGGTACTGATTCGTAACTGGTTCTACTAATCCTGCCGACAGAGCTAGAATCTGCTGTTCGCACATGCGCACTTAATGGTGATACCTTTAAGCTGGGTTTTGTTGAAGAAATCAATTACAAAATTTACAGTTTTTTTTCATTTTTCGTCATGTCAGATCATTTCAGTTCGAGTGATGAAGACTTGGAAGATATTTTGGAACTTGTTAGAGTTCCTAAAAGTACGGAATACATTGAAGAAACTGCAATAATATTGCGATTAAGACTTACCGCCCTCAACAGACAGGTTATAAATATTATAAAAAAACACAAACTTCAAAAAAGTTTCAAACCAGGTTAAGCAAGCAGGCAAGCAGTTTTACATTTGATATAAAAAATAATTCGGGATGCGTTTATGTAGCGTTCATGGTCATCAAAATTCGTAACTAACCGCGCATGCGTATTAAAACGATTATGAATCTGTTTTGAATCGGTTAGGAACGCGTTCAAAATTGTTTCCGCGAACAAAGCTAGATAAATTCAACCAATGATCACAGTTTTATACTGATAAAATCGCGTTACCAAAGTGGATACCAAGTAAATACACACTTATTGTTTATATGCAGTTATTGTGAAAATTTTCACATTTCAATACATTTAATTAATATTTAACTTAAAGTGGATAAAAATCTACGATTTGGACAAAGCAACTCGTTAAAATTAAATTTTATTCTAAAACAGTTTAAAATAATTTAACAAAACAGTCTTATTTTACTTTTTCTCGGGAAATTCTCTTACCATATAGCACACGACCTCTCAGATTTTCTCTAGATATATTTTTGTTTTTAAAAACTCAATTTTTTTGCTTGTAGCAAAATCATTCCTGCCAACTGACATTAGGTAAAACTATCGTCCTGCGGACTCGTGATTTTACCATGCAGTTTGCTGTCGTGTTTGTTGTTAAGCAAAAAAATATTGTGCAAAACAAAAATTTATAGATAAAATCTGTAGGTCTAGTGCTATTACTTATGATAAAAATTGTGTATGGGCTGTGGGAATCGAACCCGTATTCTCATATCCACAGCTCGACTCGATATCACTGAAATACCCAAGAAGCACTACAACAATCGTTTAAACTGTGTGAGCTGTAAGTCTGTAAAAATTCTGGTTGCTATCCACATGAATCCATAGAGCCTATTAGTACTTGTATATAGGATCATTGTGTATGGGATAAATAGCTTAGTGTTAACATATCAAATTTAAGAATCCGAATTCGAATATAAGACTTCATTTATCCCAATGCAAATAATAATATTTCAGGATAATTTTCGTTGGTTGCTTTAGTCTCTAATGCAATCCTGGAACACGCTGCTCCGACACACAGATTGGTTGTAGCACAACCATTATGCGTTGAGCCTTTTATATGGGTCGCGACTTCAACACAGTACTGGAAAATTGTACCATATTATTGGCACCAATAATTAGGTATCCCAAAAATATCTAATCAAATTAATAATATTAATTTATAAAATATATATTATTAATAATCATTGCTTACAGAATTTCCATAATAATTCATAGGAAACATTATATAAATATTTGTATTTAAATATATTATTGGCATCTTGAGGAATTATAAGAAATACAAATTCGGTTAAATAACTAAAGTAGTGTCATTTTAGGAAGTGATTTAGTTTTTCTGTTATTGATGATACAAAATTTACTTGTATTTTCACTTTTCTCTAAGTTTTGTTAACTTAACCGGCTTGCATTCTTTATTGGTCAGTATTACGGCTAGATAAAATATTTATACAAATCAGTAATTTAAATTAAAAATTATTATTTATTATTATTATTTGTAAATCAAGTATTCGGTATTTATATATATATATATATATATATATATATATATATATATATAAAACAAAAGATATATGACAAGTAAATAAACAGATTCTTTAATAATAAAAAGGTTCAAAGATTAAATAAGATTTCTCTTTTCAGGAAATTTGAAGCTAATTTCTAATTACTTGTCTAGCTGATTCTAAGATATTATATTTACCGAAAATTTGATAGAGAACTACATGTAATCGAGTTAGAACAGAAAATAAATTAGCTATCTAAATTTACACAACTGCAATTATTAAAGTATTTTCAATATTCTAAAAATTTCTTTAAAAAAAAACCTTAAATTCTTCTAATATTGCGGTGAACACAACGAAGACAATGGAAAACCCGCAAGGTCATTCGACTCCTGAAGCCGAAAATTTAGTTCTGCAGCCAAGAAGGTCTATACAAGCAAACCCACAAAATGTTAATGTTTCACGTAAAGAAAAAACATTCAAAACAGGGAGAGCTAATCAAGACAAACAGGCAGCGCACAAAATTACTCAAAGAAGCAGACAATGATAATATGGTTCAGTGTGATAACTGCGATAAATGGTTCCACTTCGAATGTGTTGGCGTCCACGAAGAAGTTGCTTACCTAGATTGGTCATGCAAAAGATGTCAATCAAAGGAGAAACTATCTAGGAAAAGTTCGTCACTTTCAATCACCAATTCAAGACGCAAGTTGCTCCAAAATGAATTAGAAAAAATTAATGAAGAACGCGTCGCAATTGAAAAGAAGAGAAGTGAAGAAATGAAGGCATTGGACAGAAGAATAAACAATCTAGGTAAAATTCTTCTGGAAGAAGAATATAATTCGCAGAATGATGATGTCGAATCCAAGCTACGAAACGAAAGAACAGCAATATGGGTTGCATGTCAACAAGAAGATAAAAGTCAACAAGAATTAAAATTTCATCAATTTAATTACGAAACTTCGAAAAGAACCTTAAAAGAAGATATGTGTCAACCAGGTGTCATAAATGACGACAAAAATTCAAAGCTAACGACACAACAAATTGCTGCTAGATAAGTTTTATCAGTTAGAAGTAATCTGCCCATCTTCAACGGAAATCCTATAGACTGGCCCATGTTCTACAGCAGTTATTTAGAATCAACGAACAGATGTGGCTATACAAACCAAGAGAATCTGATACGCCTTCAACAAAGTTTAAAGGGAAAAGCATTAGATGTCGTTAGAAGTATGCTGCTTATTCCTGATACTATACCTATGGTCATGGAGAACTTAAAAATGCTATTTGGTCGTCCAGAAATAATTATAAACACACTGATAAGTAAAATAAAAAATGAAAAATCAATATGAATGGATCGAATGGTTATGATGATTAATTTAGCAATGACAGTCCAAAATTTAGTTGCCACTATAATAGCTTCAAAATTAAATGGTCACTTGAACAATCCAATACTGTTACAAGAATTAATAGTGAAACTACCCCCTAATATGAGATTGGATTGGGCACGATATACATACCAATTTGATGATATAAATTTATCACATTTTAACAAATGGCTCTACCAGCAAGCACAAGCAGCTAGTAAAATAAATTTTTACTTCTACGGAAGCTACGGTAGCTATGCCAGTGAAGAAAAAAGTAATCAGAAAGAAACGAAATATCTACATGTCACTCACACAGACACAAAGCCAATAAACAAGAATATATGTTCTCTATGTGAAAGCAAGTCACATATCATCGTAGAATGTCCTGAATTCATAAATCTTAATAAAAATCAGCGATGGAATATAATTAAAGAAAGGAAGCTGTGTTGGTGCTGCCTTAAATCACATTTTTCTCCAAAATGTCAAAATAAGAAAATTTGTTTGATTGATGGCTGTCAAAAATATCATCATCCGTTATTACACAATCCAAATTATGTCAACAGTCATGAAAAACCAAAAACAGAAGAATCTTGTAATAGAAATAAAAATGGACATTATACTCACCTTCCAGTAAACCAGTCTGTATTGTTTCGCATCGTTCCAGTAAGATTATTTAATGACAATACTTACATTGAAACCTTTGCCCTTTTCGATGACGGATCATCTGTATCTTTAATGGAAGACAATCTTCCAAGAGAACTGATGCTGGCAGTGGCGGCGGCGGGGCGTGATGAGTCATGGGGTGCCAACGGTCAGCTTGGGGAACTTGCACCTGGTATTAATTAGGTCATTGGCTAGCACACCTGCAGTAATTGCCCCCTGGATGTGCAACCGTCAAACACACGTGTGGTACCTGACATTAATTATAATTAGGTCATTACCCCAGGCACGCGACTGGTATTAATTAGGTCATTGTCCTGACGTGCACGTGCAAAGGTATTGAAACACACGCGTCTCAACCCGGGTACGCCACCCCACATATGCACCTGGTATTAATTAGGTCATTGCCCGGCGTGCAATTGAGTCAGACATGTCTAACGGAATGTTATTGAAACACACGCGTCTCAACTTGTTTTTATGCAGGGTGATGACATCACACAGTCCACCCAGGCACGCGACTTACGCACCTGGTATTAATTAGGTCATTGTCCCGAGGTGCACGTTACTGAAATACACGCGTCTCAACTTGTTAAAAACTAGTTTTTATGCTGGCATAACTTATTATGTTACACTAATTCCTATATCTACTAAGGTTGAGAAATAATACAAATACATACAATATTTAAATATTTTATTTAAAAATTAAATTATAATACATATCATAATATACATGTTTATTTATATTTGCGGCTGGTACCCCCATGGAGTTGTATCTGTAAAAATAAAATTAACAATCCTTTTGTTATCATAAGGACTTAAAACAATTTTTCGCTGATTTACCGTCCATACATTATGCCGTTTAGATAATATTAAAACTTGGTTTTTCGTTATTATGGTATTACTAAATAAGCAATTGTAATAATCGTCAAAACTGATTGTATTCAAAGTAGCTTTTGTAATACCTTTAGCTTTTTTACTTACCATTTCATCATCGGTGTTCTGCACCTTATATGCATACATTTTAGCTCGTAACCCAACAAATTCAGTCATTATTTTACCACAATTTTCATCTTTCATTAATCCCAAAACTTTTTTATTAACTAGTGGTATATTGTATATATTATTAGGTGGATAGTCTGATGTATCGAACCGACCGATGTCCTCTTTCATAATTTCATAAATATCAGGTACATTAAAACTATAAATAAGACTATCAGTGTCTGTATATAAAAGTTTAGATTTAATTCCAAATTTTTGCTTTACATATTCATAATGAAAGTCATAAATGTAAGTTTTGGAAAGATCTAGAATTGAAAAACCTACATAAATAGGTTTATTGAATACAATTGAAGTTTTAGTTAGTTCTATGATGATAATATTATCACCAATTATAGTGCAACTATCAAAGTTTGGTTTTGCAATGTAATATTGCGCTCCATAACGTCCATCCCACTTAGTTACTAGCTTAACTTCTTTATATTTACGAACATTTTCCATGGTCTTGCCAAAAACAGCATTATTCATTAGTTTGAAAAAATTCTTTTGAAAATCGTTTGTAGATTTTTTTCTTAACTCTGTATTTAAATCAATATATTTTTTTAGCCACGGTGATTGCTTGAATTTAAGTATTCTATGAATTTTTGTCAATTTTAAGCCGAGTTGTAGACATTGTATTAAATTTCTGTAATGAATAACGTAACGCGACTTAGAATGCAGTGTAGTAATTAATTTCGACTCTTTAGACATAGGTGGTGTAAAATGCTCTGGTAATAACGGTAATTCTTTGTGTAATTCATGAAGTTCTAACGGATAATCAATATCTACCTCAAAAATGTAGCCTACATCGGAATCAGCTCTAATGTTTAGTATATCAATTTCATAAAAATCTAGAGGTTCAACCCACTCAAAGTCAGCGTATGGTAAATACTCACTCATAGCAAATCCATATTGATTATTTATATCAAAATACATCAAGTATGTGTCTTCTTTATTAACATCATAATTTTCATCCATATACTTATTATTAGCTTTTGCATAGCGATCAGCACACTGAGCAACACCGCCTCTTAAACCTCTCTCTATAAATAAAATTTTATCGATATCTGTTAGTAATTCCAATTGAATATCCGTACATTTTAACATGGCATCGAACGCAAGCCCAGGAGCTGTATAATAATGAAGTGCGTCTAGCTTATACGTATCTAAACATGTTTTACGAAAACTTTCAAATACATCTGCTAAAATTAGTACATCTGTTTTCAAATACAAGTCAGAATACTCTCCTAATGAATTTATATTAAATGTTGCCCATACATTTACCACATGCCTATAATCATTTTCACTAATGTTTTCATCTTTTAAAATGCTATAGAAATGTTCATGAGCCGGTAAGTTTACCTCATTTAATTTCTCCCAACTGTCTAAATAATCATATGGAAACACACCTTTACGTGTTAAAAGTTTAAAATCTACCTCATTTGGATAATATTTTCTAATAATGTTTTTTTCATCATCTTTCAAATATGCCGATAATTTATCCAAACTACTTGCCATGAATCTAAACGAGTCAATGAATCTAAACTGAACTTTGCTACCTTGAATGCATTTTGTAAATGAAATAAACCGTTCTTTATTTAGAGGCAGCAAATTTATTTGTCCAGGGATATTTGCAGCAATATTTGTTATTATAAAATGCGCATCATAACCACTTAAATTGTGAAACACTACTGGTATAACGTGCGAATCTTTATAATTTAAGTTACAGCCTTGATGAGCTGGGCCTCTGTACTTAGAATTAATGTGTGAGTGATCGCGAATTTTTATATCAGTAAGTTTGAAGGGTTTACCACAAATGTGGCAAGTCTTTGACGCTAAAAATTCGTCCTCCTGCATCTTATTTAATTTCTCCATAGGCATTGGATTATCATAAATTGGTTCTATGTCGGCACTTAACTCTAACAATTCATTTGAAAACCATTCCATGCAATCCTTTCCACGATATAATTTAAATTTTGATTGAACATCATCAAATGAACACTTTAAATAGTATGCTATGCTACATGGGACATGTTTTTGTATATGTTTAGTATTTTGATTAGTATTATCCTCAACCTTTTCTAATATACATTCCAAGTCAGCATATAAGACATATGGAACCATGTCTTGGTATCGGAAATTTTTAAATTTAATGAACTTGTTTTCATCGGATGGCATTTCAATTCTGCATTTATTTAAATTATTGCAATCTACAGCATGTTTTTCAAGTAGCAATTCGGAATGAAAATAATTAAGACATCGATCACAAAGAAAAATTTTACCATTATGATTAGATACCTGTTTACTTAAGAGTCGTGATACATTTTTAATCCACATAAAGTGATAAATTGTATTACTGTTAATATAATCAACAACAACATCTTCTTCTTCGCCATCAATTTCCATATCTAAATCAGATTTTAATACTAGTAAATGAATTATTTTTTCAAATTTATTTGAGCTTAGGTAAACTGGAACAACTTTATTTTTATTCTCAAAGGTATATACGTGAATAGATAAATTATTCATTACCTCAAATTTTGCTATATCTTTTAACTGCATAGGGAAATTTATGTTTTTATACTTTAATACTTCGCTAAAATGTGGGTAAGATGTTATACGATCTGCATTTTTATTTACTGGATATAAAGCAGAGACTACTGCCCACAGAAAACAATAGTCATCCGTATTTTTTAAATTAATAATAGCATGTTTATTTTTTATACTAGGTGGTAAGTCTATATATGAGCCGATAGTTATAGGAACATATTTATTTATGTTAATTTTCAAATGTAAAAGTTCATACAAACTCCAGCCAGAATCACGCTCCTGAAAATCTTCCAATTTTGAAAGTAATTTTTCAAACACATTTTCTTTGTACCACTGTTTCAAGTTAGTTGACATGCTAATAACAGAATTAGCTGTAGGGAAGGTCTTTAACTCAATTATGTGACTATCAGGTTTTACAAAATTGGCGCTGAGTATGACATTAACTTTTAAAGTATTAGATGATTTTAAGACTTGATTAATTTTATTTGAAAAAATTCTAATACATTTTTCGAGAAACAATTTTGGATCTTTAAAGAATAAATTAACTATTATGCCCGTCCGAATTCGTGAATTAAAACATGTTTCAACATCTTGCCATAACAATTTTTTACTTTTTCCACGCTTAGATTTAAGTAATTTAATCTTTTCCCGGTGATATTTTAAACGAGCCAAATTTGCCTCAATTTTAAATAAGTTTTCAGAATTTGTACAATTATCTTTACCACGTTTAATAACTTTACGTAATATAAAAATAGTTTTATTAATGTGGGTAATCCATCGATTACATTCATTATCAGTTTTTAGTAATTTACAAGCATTCGAAATATTCGCCAAAACATTATCGCTCAAGTGACACACCGTGTGCTCAGACATGGTAACGAATGCTGAAATCTAAAGCGCACTACTATATAAGTTACTCAGTAGCTTTAAGCCACACCCTATTCAACCTATCGCCTAACATAAGCCACGCCCTCCACCAATCAGGGGCAGTGAAATGAAACAAGTAATATTATTTTATTTTATTTATTCAAAAATACATGTACATTATTCTTACAAACTACTTACAGCGCTAGTTAATTGATTATACTTAATTATTCTATCATGCAGAATTAAACAATAAGCTGATGTATTCTCGGGTACTTGAACAGGTTTGAATAGCTTTGTCAGGTAATTGAACAGCTTTTGATCAGGTAATTGAACAGCTTTGATCAGGTAATTGAACAGCTTTGATCAGGTTTAAAAAGCTTTGAACAGGTAATTGAACAGGTTTGAACAGCTTTGAACAGGTAATTGAACAGGGTTGAACAGCTTTGATCAGGCAATTGAACAGGTTTGAACAGCTTTGAACAGGTAACTGAACAGGTTTTAATTGCTTTGAACAGGTTTAAACAGCTTTGAACAGGTATTTGAACAGCTTTGAACAGCTTTGAATAGGTAATTGAACAGGTTTGAACAGCTTTGAACAGGTAATTGAACAGGTTTGAACAGGTAATTGAACTGGTAAACAGATTAAACGATCCTGATGATAAACAGACCTGTTAAACAGAGCTGATTAGCAGTTCCATTTTAACTGATTACTAACGGGAAGTTTATTGGACATGAGCTCTAATTCTATCCCCTCAAAATTTTGCATCTTTTCAATAAAAGTACGATCATTTAATTTACAAGCTCTGATGAACCACTCACGATGATAGAAATCTCAGCTGATGCAGTGACACTGTTTTTGTACACATTATTTTATACTAGTTTTATCTACCCAGCGTGCGTGTTATTTAGACCAAGCCATTTTATGTAAACTTGATTACCTTTTCGCTTAAGAATTTTTTCCACCAAATACACATCAGAATATTTTACCTTTTGCAATTCATGCTCATAAAATCCGCTCTGAATAAGTTGACCAGAATAATTCTTAAGGATATATGTAGCTGGATTTGTTAATTTCACTAGATCTATAGAAAATATTTCATTAGACCAGTTTGGTGTATATTGTTTAACGAATGCACTTCGATATTTACTAATTCGCACAAAATCACCTACTTTAAATTTTGCAATACCAGCTATTTTTATATTACTGTAAACAGTATTAAGTAGAAGCTTTTTAGTTTACAGGCTTCATATTAATTGTTCTGTATTTTATCACATTATATGAGTTCAGGTAATGCATTAAGCCATTTATATGGCCCCTGTAAACTAAAACGCTTCCACATTGCATTCTTTATAGTTCTATTCACTATATGTTTTAAATCGCAAAATTAATTGCCTTTCGCGAGAAGTACACTGGTTAAATATGATTTCTAAAATTTACTAAATTATTTATCTTTCTCATGAAGTACACATTTTTACTACCACTGTTTTCAATTTAACGTCATATATTAATAATGCTGAAATCTGAAGCAAACTATCAAAGTATATCAGTTACTTATTTTTCTGGTGCTTGGCGCTGACATTACTTTCATCATGCGGGCATGTTCGACGATTTACATGTATTTAAATGGGGAATGTGTATCACACAGCAATTCAGGCCTAATTAACATTGTTTCTTATGGTAAATACACACAAAATCCGAGCGTATGCGTAACAGTTATCTCTATTCCGTTCGTTTAGTCGGAGTACAAGCACCGATAGCCGACGTTGACTAATCATTCTTTACCTAATCGTTGAAGAATACACACAAATTTTGACCAACCGATTGTCATTTCTTTTTCCTAAAATTCATTAGAAATCTATTGTTTTTGGTATCATATGAAAGGTCTTTTGAAGATCTCACTCGCATGCAGAATTTAAATTTATGAACGGCAATTGTTTTACAAAAATTGCTCCTAATACATCGTCCCCGACGCTAGTAATCAGCTAAAATGGAACTGCTAAACAGCTCTGTTTTACAGGTCTGTTTATCATCAGGTATATTTTATCTGTTTACCAGTTCAATTACCTGATTTGAAAAAATTCTAATACATTTTTCGAGAAACAATTTTGTAAAACCTGATAGTCACAAGGTAGATATTGATTATCCGTTAGAACTTCATGAATTACACAAAGAATTACCGTTATTACCAGAGCATTTTACACCACCTATGTCTAAAGAGTCGAAATTAATTACTACACTGCATTCTAAGTCGCGTTACGTTATTCATTACAGAAATTTAATACAATGTCTACAACTCGGCTTAAAATTGACAAAAATTCATAGAATACTTAAATTCAAGCAATCACCGTGGCTAAAAAAATATATTGATTTAAATACAGAGTTAAGAAAAAAATCTACAAACGATTTTCAAAAGAATTTTTTCAAACTAATGAATAATGCTGTTTTTGGCAAGACCATGGAAAATGTTCGTAAATATAAAGAAGTTAAGCTAGTAACTAAGTGGGATGGACGTTATGGAGCGCAATATTACATTGCAAAACCAAACTTTGATAGTTGCACTATAATTGGTGATAATATTATCATCATAGAACTAACTAAAACTTCAATTGTATTCAATAAACCTATTTATGTAGGTTTTTCAATTCTAGATCTTTCCAAAACTTACATTTATGACTTTCATTATGAATATGTAAAGCAAAAATTTGGAATTAAATCTAAACTTTTATATACAGACACTGATAGTCTTATTTATAGTTTTAATGTACCTGATATTTATGAAATTATGAAAGAGGACATCGGTCGGTTCGATACATCAGACTATCCACCTAATAATATATACAATATACCCCTAGTTAATAAAAAAGTTTTGGGATTAATGAAAGATGAAAATTGTGGTAAAATAATGACTGAATTTGTTGGGTTACGAGCTAAAATGTATGCATATAAGGTGCAGAACACCGATGATGAAATGGTAAGTAAAAAAGCTAAAGGTATTACAAAAGCTACTTTGAATACAATCAGTTTTGACGATTATTACAATTGCTTATTTAGTAATACCATAATAACGAAAAACCAAGTTTTAATATTATCTAAACGGCATAATGTATGGACGGTAAATCAGCGAAAAATTGTTTTAAGTCCTTATGATAACAAAAGGATTGTTAATTTTATTTTTACAGATACAACTCCATGGGGGTACCAGCCGCAAATATAAATAAACATGTATATTATGATATGTATTATAATTTAATTTTTAAATAAAATATTTAAATATTGTATGTATTTGTATTATTTCTCAACCTTAGTAGATATAGGAATTAGTGTAACATAATAAGTTATGCCAGCATAAAAACTAGTTTTTAACAAGTTGAGACGCGTGTATTTCAGTAACGTGCACCTCGGGACAATGACCTAATTAATACCAGGTGCGTAAGTCGCGTGCCTGGGTGGACTGTGTGATGTCATCACCCTGCATAAAAACAAGTTGAGACGCGTGTGTTTCAATAACATTCCGTTAGACATGTCTGACTCAATTGCACGCCGGGCAATGACCTAATTAATACCAGGTGCATATGTGGGGTGGCGTACCCGGGTTGAGACGCGTGTGTTTCAATACCTTTGCACGTGCACGTCAGGACAATGACCTAATTAATACCAGTCGCGTGCCTGGGGTAATGACCTAATTATAATTAATGTCAGGTACCACACGTGTGTTTGACGGTTGCACATCCAGGGGGCAATTACTGCAGGTGTGCTAGCCAATGACCTAATTAATACCAGGTGCAAGTTCCCCAAGCTGACCGTTGGCACCCCATGACTCATCACGCCCCGCCGCCGCCACTGCCACCGCCACCGCCCCGCCGCCGCCACTGCCACCGCCACGCCACCGCCACGCCACCGCCACGCCACTGCCACCACCACCGCCACGCCACCGCCACGCCACCGCTACCGCCACCGCCACCGCCACGCCACCGACGGCCGCCATTTTGAAATATGAGCCAGAACTCTCATAGCTTACCTACTGTGTACCACTCGAGATATGTGAAGAAAAAGATAGTAACCTTCCAATAGCTACAAGAACCCGTCTCGGATGGGTATTAAGTGGTCCATCTCGCCAGAAGTCACATTTGAGAAAAAAACATACTTTACATATATGTGAATGTCAAAAAAAGGATGAAAATTTACATAAATTATTCAAACAGTTTTCATCTATAAAAAAATTAGGAGTAAAACCTCAAATGAAAATATTAGAATCGAAAGATGACTCCCGGGCACGAGATATTTTGACATTGACAACAGTTCGTTAAGAAGGAAGATTTGAAACTGGGTTACTATGGAAACAAAATCATGTCAAATTTCCTGACAGTTTTCAAATGGCATTTAAACGTCTTTTATATTTACAAAAGAAAATGTTACAAGACAAACAAATGGCCGCAAGTTTAAAACAGCAACTGAGAGAATATGAAGAAAAGAACTATATTCGCAAACTAAAAGCAAAAGAAATAACTTTGGGTTCTCGTATATGGTATTTACCAATGTTTATCGTTAGAAATCCTAATAAACCAAAGAAAATGAGAATAGTGTGGGATGCAGCAGCCCAAGTAGAAGGAATTTCTCTTAACTCCATGCTACTACCCGGACCAGACCTAATGTCACCTTTAATAAGCATTTTACATAGATTTAGACAAGGAAAATTTGCTATCTGCGGAGATATCAAGGAGATGTTTCATCAAGTATTAATAAAAGAAGATGATCAACATTCTCAACGTTTTCTCTGGAGAGATGGAAACTTTGAACAAAAACCAGACATCTACGTCATGCAAGTGATGACATTTGGCGCTACATGCTCCCCAAGTTCAGCACAGTTCGTGAAAAATTTAAATGCAGAGGATTTTAAGAGAGAATATTCTCGAGCAGTCGAAGCAATACAAGAAAATCACTATGTTGATGATTGGCTTGATAGTTTCAATAATGAAGATGAAGCTATACAAGTAGCAAGAGATGTTAAATTCGTACACTCACAAGGAGGATTCGAAATACGAAATTGAATGTCAAATTCCAAAAAATTCTCTCTAAAATGAATATAGAATGCGAAGCAAGTACAAAGAATTTAAATGAAAAAGAATCGACCGGAAAAATTCTTGGCATGTGGTGGAATACGATAAAAGATACATTTATGTTCAAAATAAACCGTCAAAAGATAGACATAAATTTACTTGATGGTTCTAAATGTCCGACAAAAAGAGAAGTTTTGAGAACACTTATGTGTATTTATGACCCTCTGGGCCTAATAGGTAATTTTTTGGTTTATTTGAAAATTCTTCTTCAAGATATTTGGCGATCAGCAATTACTTGGGACGAGAAAATAAAAGAGGAACACTACAACAAATGGAAAATTTGGACAAAAGAATTATGGAATTTGGAGAAATTACAAATACCACGTCACTATGGTTGTTCCAATACCTCCAAATGTTTTGAACTTCATACATTCGTTGATGCTAGCGAATACGCATTCTCTGCTGTAGTGTATCTACGATATGAAGATGAAACATGCGTACATTGTGTACTAGTTGGTTCTAAAACAAAAGTAGCTCCACAGAAACCTATTTCAATTCCTCGTCTTGAGTTACTTGTAGCCGTTTTAGGAGCACGTTTAGCAAATACCATAAGAGAAGACTTAACTATAAAAATCTGTAGGAATATTTATTGGACTGATTCTAAAACAGTTTTGTATTGGATAAAATCTGAAGCTAGAAAATATCGTCAGTTTGTTGCTTTAAGAATTGGAGAGCTGCTAGAATTAACTGATCTAAAAGAATGGTACCGGGTTCCGACAGATCAAAATATAGCTGATAAAGCAACCAAATGGAAGAATGAACCAAAATTCTGTCTAGAAAGCTGTTGGTTCTCTGGTCCACAATTCTTAAGAAAATTACAGGAAGAATGGCCTATACAAACATTACACTCAAATTTAATTGTAGATAATGATGAATTGAGAGTAGTTAATTTAGTTCATCAACAAGTAGATGTACAAGAACCAGTTACTCCAAATATAAATTATTTTTCAAAATGGAGGAGATTGGTAAGATCACAAGCATACTTATTGCGATCTGTTACAAACTTCAAAGCATTGAGAAATAAAAAGAAAATAGACAAGAAAATGGGCCCTCTTCTACCTGAAGAAATAAAAACAGCAGAAATGATGCTCTACAGAAAAGCACAATGGGATTACTATCGAGATGAAATTATTGCATTAAATACAAAAAACCATTGTAAAATTGAGAAGAATAGCCAGCTCTATAATATGAATCCATATTTAGAAGACAGAATTTTAAGAATTCATGGAAGAATAGATGCAGCAGAAGTTCAGTACGACGTTAAAAGGCCTATAATACTACCAAGTAAACACTCAATCACAAATTTAATTATCACAGAATATCATGAAATATTTTACCACAAGAATAATGAATTAATAATTAATGAAATTAGACAAAAATATGCAATACCAAAATTGCGAGTACTTGTTAAGAAAATTAAAAATATTTGCCAAAAATGTAAAAATGACAGCGATGCCAAAGCCTCCGATGATGGGAGAATTGCCAAAGGCAAGATTGGCAGCTTTCCAAAGACCTTTCACATTTGTTGGAATTTATTATTTTGGTCCAATGGAAGTAAAAGATGGGGTGTCTTGTTCACCTGCTTAACAATTCGTGCTATTCACATTGAAATAGCAAACAGTTTATCAACTGATTCATGCATTCAATGTCTTAAGCAATTTATATTTACAAGAGGTTGTCCATTTGAAATATACACTGACAATGGTACAAATTTTCGTGCTGCCAGGAACGAATTACATCGTGAAATCCAGAAAATAGAGATAAGTAAACTTGAAGAATATTCTCCACCAATAAAATGGGTATTTATTCCTCCCGCAACGCCACATATGGGCGGTTCTTGGGAACGCTTAATCCGCTGTGTGAAGTCAAATTTAATGGAAATTTTGAAAACAAACAAACCAAAAGAAGAAGTTTTACGGTGTAGTTTAAAAGAAATTGAGTTTATAATAAACTCCAGGCCACTCACTTATTTACCTCTGGATTCGGAGGAAAATGAAGCGCTCACACCACACCATTTCATATTGGGAACATCAAATGGACTTAAACCACCTGCCGAGTTTCGTAACGATGAAACAACCTTGAAAAATAATTGGAAATCGTCTCAACTGATGGCACAACAGTTTTGGAAACGATGGGTGCAAGAATATTTTCCAACTCTTACTCGACGTACGAAATGGTTCGAACCTTCACCAGCATTGAAGTTAGGAGACTTGGTCATAATCATCGATTCAAAACATCCAAGAAATGTCTGGCCAAAAGGTATCATCGTCGATATTATAAAAGGGAAAGATGGACATGTAAGAAGTGCGGTTATTAAAACCAAACAAGGTCTACTAACAAGGTCTACTAACAAGACCAACAGTTAAGCTAGCCGTATTAGACGTCCTTAAGTAAGCCGAAAACAAATGTTTCGACTTACTAGGGGGGAGAATGTTACGGCTAGATAAACTATTTATACAAATCAGTAATTTAAATTAAAAATTAATATTTATTATTATTATTTGTAAATCAATTATTCGGTATTTATATATATATATATATATATATATATATATATATATATATATATATATAAACAAAAGATATATGACAAGTAAATAAACAGAAAAAATTTGCGATAATACAGAGTTCAATAATTATGAATCATTGCATTCAGAATACAAAGTAAGATTCTTGAATAATAAAAAGGTTAAAAGATTAAAAAAGATTTCTCTTTTCAGGAAATTTGAAGCTAATTTCTAATTACTTATCTAGCTGATTCTAATATATTATATTTACCGAAAATTTGATAGAGAACTTCATGTAATCGGTTTAGAACAGAAAATAAATTAGCTATCTAATTTTACTCAACTGCAATTATTAAAGTATTTTCAATAGTCAGATCTAGTTTTGATAATATAGTAATTCCAAAATGTGTTCTAATTCATTTCAAATGTGTATGTAATAATTATACAAAAGTTATATAGAAATTCATTACGAGTTTCTTTCTTTTGTTATTACATTGTTATACAGAATTAGTTTAGATTTGTTTAAATCCATGATATATTTTGTTTTTATATATAAAACTATATACGAATAACCGCACTTCACGCTTGAAATCTTTTTAAATATACACTTTTATTATTTATAAAATAAAATATCTTGCATGTTTGTGCTTACAAAATCTGTTACAAAGTTTACTTTTGGAATGCTAGTACGTAATTTAATAATATTCCAATTCTTGTCAATAGCTGAAAAAACTAAATTCAAATGTAAATTAGGATCTTACATCAAGAGACATTAAAACGTAGTTCATCTATAGCGACATTTTTAATAAATCCTATAAATTCATAGGAATCTTTTATATAATTAGTTTCAATATGTATATTATTTAGTAGATTAGATGAAAATCTTGATAATTTAGATGTAGAAGAACTTATTGTAGAGACTGTCGAACGCATTGGATAATTTTCTTTATGTAATTTTATTAATCCATATAATCTAGGTGGAATTGCATTATCAATAGTTAAATAAATTTTTGTTTTAAAATCAATGTATTTTTATTAAATACTTCTTTTATCAAACTATTGTTTTTATTTTGAATTCTAACAGTTATATACAATTCGTAATTATTATCATCTGAAATTTAATCATTCATTTTATCAAGGTAAGTTTGTTTTAATATTGAATTTATCTGCTTTGATTATTAAAATATTATAATTTTCATTTAAAAAATGTTTGGTAATTGTTATTTAGAAATTAAATCCAGCTTATCATTAATAAGAATTTTCTTATTTTTATTGATTTAATTTGTTAATATATTACAAGAATGTGTTCTAATATTTTCACGTAAATTTTGATCCTTCAAACAATATATTTCTGATTTGCATAATCAGATAGATGGGGTAGGTAAGAAATATATCACTTACCGAGATCTGCTTCGGCGGAGTGTTACATCCAGTAATGAGTAAAAGGCGTGCTAATATATTTATATTTAAAAACTACTCTATGTATCTGGTTACTGAAATTTAACAACGCAACGTCGCTCTTCTCTTCGCGTCGCAGTCTGTTGGGAATATGATTTTGGAGAAGAAATTGAAAACATCACACCCTATACTTCCCCTGAAATGAATGCATTAGATGTGATTCAATATATATTTTAAAATAACCTCATCTATCTGTTTCAATATTTAGCGATTGCCATTCAAATTTTTTTAATATTACCTGTGACAGTAGTTAGCGGCGAGAGAAGCTTTTCGAAACTTAAAATATTCAAAAATTATTTAAGATCTACAATGTGTCAAGAAAGGCTTTCAGACTTATCTGTCATTAGTATATTTCTGCAGATATAGATGTATCAGATATTATATCAGAGTTCGTTTCAAAAAAGTAAGAAAAACAAAGTTTATTTAAACTTTTTGAATATTTAGTACTTATTTATGTATTTAGTTTATTTATTTGCTTTATATTAGAGATGGGCGAATATCATCCGCGAATAATCGAATGCCGCGAATATTGACATTATTCGATATTCGAGATTTTCGAATATTAACGTCAGTATAGCGAACATTCGAATACCTCGAATATCGCGCCATATGTTGACCTCAATTTTTGACTATGTTTTCCTTTATCATTTGTACATAAACTTAAAGCTATTACAATACTTTGAAGTTATTAATAACAAAGATATTTTGTTTCAAAACCATGAAGACGTACCATATTTCAAATTTGTTTTTCGCCAACATCAGCCCGTACGTTTCACCTTAAATTTGAAGTTTTCGTCTTTTTCTTTTTTGTTTGTACTTTTTGTTTTAATTTTATTTTACTCAACAATTTCATTCAAATAATGAAAAGGACATAATTAAATAATTATTAATAATAAATAAATTAACTTTTAGGAGTATTCGAATATTCGAGTACCTCGAATATTCGAGATCTGATTAACATTCGTATTCGATATTCGAATTCGAGAAATTTGATATTCGCCCATCTCTAATTAATACCTAATTTATCTCTACTTTATATTATTGTATCACAGTATATGTACTTTGTTCCATTATATTTTGATATTATATAATTATATTAATAATTATTATATGTATTATTAAATGAATTTATGATTTTAATAAATAAAATATATATTTTTACATTTTCTGAAATTTTTCAATATGCGAGACTGCTACGGAATGTTCGGGTTGCTATACAGCTAAAATTTACAAATTTGACAATAATAGAGAATATTTATACAAAAATTTTAATTTCTAGACAAGTGAGAGAAATTTTGTAAATAAATTAAGGTACAAATTCATTTCAATTTGTTTTAAATGTTTTAAGAGAAACGTCAATTTGACAGAAGGTTTGTAATGTACGTAAATAGTAGAACCGAATAAAAATATATCCTCGATGATAATAATATACAGTAAAACCAAGTAAAATATGACTGAAATCACATAGTAAAATAAAAAAAAAAGATCAGGTCATTTGTTGTTAAATATTTTAGCAAAGTATTCAATGTCCACAGCACACATTCCAATCTGATATCGGCAATCGACTGTATAGGTTACGTAATAAAAAATTTACAAATTTTATTTTTTGTAAAACAGATAAAGAGACATGCATACATACATACATACGGTATAACTATATTTTTTAACATTTCCAACAAACACACAAATATGTCTCCTTCCGTACATAGTATCCAAACACGGTCTTCCGACTATAATTATTACCACGAATTTCGAACTGTCCAATAAATTTTCAAACATACAATAACTTAAAAAACAAGTGGAAATATTGAAAGATAATATCTACATTAAAATACATTTGGAATTTATATTGAATCGTCGCCATGTTGATTCAAAATGTAATAAACTTGTCAAAATTGCGGAATTCGTTGCCATTTTGATTTAAAATATTGGATTAAGGTATCCGTATTAAAGTTAAGTTGTCGCCATTGTATTTCAAGATGGCCTACGACCAAATATTATGTATATATATATATATATATATATAATATACAGGGTGTAGAATTGAAATGTGGCGTATAGGGATTTCAATGTTATTTTTTAAATATTGCTGTATCTCTTTACTTCTTCACTTTAGAGCAAAAGCGTAAATACAAAAATTGTTCAGAAATTAAAAACGCTTCCTTTAAAGTAAATTTCATTACATAAATGTGAATAGTTCACGAGATATTAATTAAATGAAATTCAAAATGTATTCAAATGTTTTGTAGATTGCGTTGGAAAATTAAACAAATGAACTGAATATTTGACATATTGTAAAAGAGTTTGACATTTGTTTGCTACAGTGTTGTAATATTTGTTGAACAAGTTTTTGAAGAATATTGTAAAGAAATAATGAATAATCTTAGCACGCAAGAAAAATTTCAATGTATTGAGTGGTATTTTGCGGGAAATTCTGCTGCGCAAGTGCGAGATCTTTTTAGCGCTTTGTATGTGGATCGGCGAATTCCATCCCTTACTACAATCCGTAGAATAATTCATAAATTTAGAACGACTGGAAGTGTTTTACCATTATGTAGGAAATGTGAAGGGCGAAATCAACAACTTGTGAATAATGACGATTACAATGATAATAAACTTAATGTAATGTTAGCCGTAACCGAAAATCCAAATTGTAGCGTGCGTCAAATATCTTTTGAATTAAACATACATTTTTCAACAGTTCATAAAATATTAAAATCAGAAAATTACAAGTCTTATAAATACGCTACACATCAAGAAATCTTTGAAGCTGATGAAATGGCAAGAACTGATTTTTGTGAAACAATGCAGAACAAAGCGAATTTAGATAGACAATTCTTAAATAACATTTGTTTCTCGGATGAAACGTCCTTTACTTTGAACGGCGAGCCTAATGTGCAAAACCATCGATATTGGAGTAAAGATAATCCTCGTTTGGTTCTTCAAACTCATACCCAGTATCGCCAAAAAGTTAATGTGTGGGCAGGTATTTTTGGATCGCACATTATTGGACCGTTTTTTATTGATGGAGCTTTAGATGGAGTAGAGTATTTGAATCTTCTTCAAAACGATATTGGACCTGAATTGGAAGTAAGATCCAAGGAAAATCAAATTATTTGGTACCAGCATGACGGCTGCCCAGCACATTTTGCAAGAGGGTAGATGAATGCTTTCCAGATTCGTGGATTAGTCGTGGGTATACAATTAACTGGCCAGCCCGTTCTCCGGATTTGGCGCCAAATGACTTTTTCTTATGGCTATATTTAAAAGAAAAAATGTATAAAACCAATATTGCAATAATTGATATTTAAAAAAATACAATTTTAAGAGAATGTGAAGCAATCACACATAGATAATTAAGTAATGTGCGCCAAGCATTTTATGAACGGTTAGGGCATTGCTTAGCAGTAAATGGAAACTTATTCGAACATTTCTTGTAAATTTATAAATAAATAATTTGTTAAAATTATAGTAGCAATATAATGTATTTTTCTTATTTTATAATAAATACGTCAAACATTTTGTGCACCTGAAATTTATTCACTATTTCCTTACAATATTCTTCAAAAACTTGTTCAACAAATATTACAACACTGTAACAAACAAATGTCAAACTCTTTTCCAATATGTCAAATATTCAGTCCATTTGTTTAATTTTCCAACGCAATCTACAAAAAATTTTAATAAATTTTGAATTTCATTTAATTAATATCTCGTGAACTATTCACATTTATGTAATGAAATTTACGTTATAGGAAGCGTTTTTAATTTATGAACAATTCTTGTATTTTCGCTTTTGCTCTAAAATGAATAGGTAAAGAGATACAGCAATATTTAAAAAATAACATTGAAATCCCTATACGCCACATTTCAATTCTACACCCTGTATATAAATATATACACCGTGTGTAACACGAAAAGTGAAACATAGGCGTTTAACATGGCAAATCAGTTTTTCCGTGCGCATTGCTTCCCTAATTATTTTAGGAAAAAATGTTTCAAATAAATGTTGTAAAGCTTAAAATTCTACATCCGAATCAATAAACAAAATTCATTTTGACTACTTCATAACTGCAGAAATTAAATTTGAAAATTCACGTAATTTCAGTTTAATAGTAATAGCCATGGAATTAAAAACAAGAGATGAACAAATGTGTATACGTCTATGTCAGAATAAATTGTCCTAAATATTTATTTTCTAAATAAAAATTTAATAATACTAAGGCAAAATATTTTTAGATTTATTACTTAAGAGGATATTATTCGGTACGAAAAATAAGCTATTTTTCTGGAACAAATGCTGACTGTATAACAGCACATATTTTATTAATTTTTTCACTATTATGTAAATAAAGGATGGAAATAGTGCGCTAACTCTGATTTTTTAATTTTTCATTCCTAGAAAATTTTTGTATTTGCGTTGGAAAATCACCTATTTTTGAAAGTAAATCAACCACAAAAAAAAAGGAAAATTTTGATATAATAGTGAGATAGCGGCCTGCAGGTAACTTTTATTTATAACTATAGCAAATTTCAATCATATAGGTTCATTCTTGTGGCTGTAGTTTGTTCCAGAAAATGATCGTTTTCAAATACACCTTGCCTACTTTACAGGCGCAAAAGTTGAGATTTTCACAGTGGGAGGAGTTAACTTGCGGTTATCGTTGCCTGAATTGATGTTGGGAGCGAACTTGCTGCATTTGTTGTCAGAATTGTGAATTCGATTACTTCGTTATTTCTCTTTGCTCATACGCTCGTGTTTTATTGTTAAATATTGTTGTTAAATTTGTTTATTTTGGATTTTTCATGTTTTGTTGAAGTTTATATTTATTATTGTTTCGTTGCATTGTATTTTCGTTTTTTTTATTTTTGCTGTTGATATTTTACACACTATTTATAAGTACATATGGGGTAGATGGCTCAGTGGTATCGAGTCGGCCTGTGGATCTTGAGAACCCTGGTTCGATCCCCACAGCCGACAAACAATTTTCACCAATTTAAAAATCTACCCCTGTGGCTCCCTCTCCACTAATATCTTTGAGGGCCGTGATTTGACGGCTGGTAACCGCACTTCACGCGACAAAAATATATCACTTACCGAGATCTGCTTAGGCAGAGTGCCACACCCAGTAATGGGTAAAAGGCGTGATGATATATTTATTTATTTATATTTATAAGTACATATATATATATATATATATATATATATATATATATATATATATATATATATATATATATATATATATATATATATATATATATATATATATATATATATATATATATATATATATATAGGGTGTTTCACAACTTAGAGCAAAAAATTAAAGGGTATATTCTGTACGACGTGCTGATCATGAAACAAAATAATTTTTTTTTTTAATCGCAAAACAATTTTCTTCCCAGTCCAAAATTTTTTGTTGCCACTGCCACTGGGTGGATGATTATATTAACGTTATTAATTAAATAAAATTCTATTATAAATAACTGCTAATAATTGAATTGTGTAATTATTCTTTCGTAGTTGATACCAACTTCATTGTTTCTGTTTAATAGAAAAGCGAATCCAGTGCAGTACTACAAAAAAATTTTAGGTTAACAACCCTTAATTTTTCGAATTTAAAAAAAAATCTTTTTGTTTCATGATCAGCACGTCGTACAGAATATACCCTTTAATTTTTTGCTCTAAGTTGTTAAACACCCTGTATATATATATACGATTTTGGTAAGTCAAATTTTACAAATATTTCAGATCTTTGTACCAGTATATATCTTGTTTTTTTAATATACCTGATACAAAAAAATAACAACTTACAGAATGCAAATGACCATTTTTACATTTATGAGAAGATATAACGTCCCAACAACCAAAGTACTTATAGTATTTTTATTTTTTATTGTTGTAATCTAGCATGGGTCTGAAAATATTGGTAATAAATTTAAGCCACTTATTCATAATTTTTTTATATAATTTTATAATTAAATATTCTACATATTTCTAATTCAACCAATAATTACTATATGGTTTTTTTTATCTGTATCTGTATCGACAATGCGAGTTGATGATTTTAACTATTAGGAATAAGATAGATTACTGGAACAAAGAATCGATAACCTCTATATATAAAAATATAGATAAATATCATTTGTTTTCATTGTAGCAATTATATACATCCCTACAATGGGAAAACATTGCACTATAAAATCTTAAAAACTTTCGGCTGGAAGAAAAAGTAAAAAACTTCTCGCGAAACATTTATTCAAAAAAGATGAAACAGAAGGTAACTCTAACAATGTAAATGTGCGATCAACAGAATGTAAACGCGAACTATTTTCTATTGTTGAGGAAGATAATTTGAACACTGACGAGGAAATATCTCAGATAGTAGAAAGTGATATTGATAAAAAAAAATATATATATATATATATATATATATATATATATATATATATATATATATATATATATATATATATATATACATATTATGTGTGTGTTAGTGATATTATGTCTATCTAAGAATAAAAAGACAAGAAAATGAATTATAATTTTTGTTCCAATAAAAATAAATTTACTATTTCTATACCTACAATGTAATGTAAATATCGGAAAAGAAATATTCGAATACATACAGTTTGTATTTCGTACGGTAACTTTAACATTCAATATTTAGTAGTGGGGTAACCAATCACTGTCAATCTAGTTACTAACGTAGTGGGGGTTGGGTCAGCCCACTGGCTACCGGCCACCGCACGCTGGCACCCCTGTGAAGCTAGTAAGTCGGAATAGTAGCCTCTTAAGAATAATAAAATAATAAACTCGATAAAATATTTCAGGTAGGTTGTTATTTAACAAATTAATTAATGTAACATAAATTTAATTCAATAAAAACATCAACAAACTAAATATTCTTAAATTGTTAAATTAGATGTTTAAATATTCCACCGTTTTGAGCTAAACAATAATCTAATCTGTTGTAGAAGCTTTCTCGAGTATTCTTTAATTGTTGATTATTTATTTTCTGGCATTCTTGTAATATAGCATTTTTAAGTTCTTCTAAATTCTGGTATCTTTTTTTATAAACATAAGATTTTAAATGGCCCCATAAAAAAAAATCGCACGGATTTAAATCTGGCGACCGTGCTGGCCAGTTAACTGGTCCATTTCGTCCTATCCAGCTTTCAGGAAATACATGGTTTAGATATTCCACAACTTCTCTAGTGCTATGTGCAGGGCTGCCATCATGCTGGAACCACACATTTTCTTTGTTTGTTTCAACAATTTGTGGTCCAACAGCATTAATTAATAAATTCAAATATGATGCTGAATTTATTCGTTTGATGAAGAGTGGGCCAATGATTTTATCACCAAAAATTCCTGCCCACACATTGACAGAATGACGATATTGTGTCCTCGATGCTACAATATTATGTGGATTATTTTGTGACCAGTACCGATAATTATGACAGTTTGGTTCGCCATTCATGGTAAATGTGCATTCATCTGTGAATAAAATACTACTTAAAAATTCTCTATTACAATTTGATTTCTCCATCATTATTTCACAGATTGAGGCACGCAGTTCAAAATCTCGTTCCAAAATATGTTGGTGGTTTTGAAATTTAAAAGGAATGTATTTATGTTTTTTGTGAATTCTATGCACTGTCATAAAATTTATATTTAGTTCTCTGGAAATTTCCCGCACACTCATTGTTGGCTCCAGTTCTATTAAAGCAAGAATATTTTCTTCATTGTTATAAATTCATTCATTATTTTTTTCTTGAAATTTAGTGTTCCTGTCTTTTCAAACTTTACTATAAACCTCTGAATAGTTGCCGTACTAGGAATATTATGATGCTGCCAAATAGCGCTAATATAGTCACGAATTAGTCGTAAACTATGGCAAGAATAATGCCATTTAATTATTTGCAACTTTTCTTCATCTGAATAATTATTCATTTTTGATAATAATAAACCCTAATATTGATTTAATATCACAGTTGGTCAAAATAAATACTAATAATTTGACGTATAAAACGTTACGCATTTATTCATCTCTTGTTTTTAATTCCATGGTTATTTCTATTAAATTGAAATTATGTGAATTTTCAAATTTAATTTCTGCAGTTATGAAGTAGTCAAAATAAATTTTGTTTATTGATTCGGATGTAGAATTTTATGCTTTACAATATTTAATTGAAACATTTTTTCCTAAAATAATTAGGGAAGCAATGCGCACGGAAAAACTGATTTGCCATGTTAAACGCCTATGTTTCACTTTTCGTGTTACACCCGGTATATATATTTAAATTTGTTATACTTTGTAATATATAGAATTTTAAGTTCTAATGAGGGCGCTCACATTTTCCATCTGTGTGAAAGCAGCAATATTAATTCTCAATAAAACCCTAACCTGTCTCAACTATAGTCCTACCATTCAAATGTATTGTTGGCTATGAGTACCAGTTCCGCAGCAATACATTATTTTATTTTATTTGTGTTACTCTGTATAACAGAAATTTAATCTCAATTATAGTTCAGGGTCCAGATTCATCAAAACGCAGCTTGAGTCGGATTCGAACTTTGTAAGGAAAAATGTTGTATATTTTTTAAACAATAATGATTACTACAATAAAAAATTTACTATACACGTATTTATTAAGCAGAAGAGGCACGTCATCAAAACCTTACAAAACGAAAAAAAACTTGTAGTATTGCCCGAGTGATGTTTATGATTAGAAAAGAGAAAAAAATAAATGCTTTTTTTGCATACTATAAGAAAAATGCATTTTAATTAAATTTACAATTATTAAAAAATTTAACGTAATGTTTTTAATGAAATTTTAATTATTTAAAATAATTGTAGTTAATTTTTTCACCACACGTTGGTACTACTGGAACTGTAAACGGTCACGTTTACACTTATAGTCTAAACCGCGTGATTACATCTGTCATCTGCTTTTGTCCGTTCCGTGTGATCAACACTAGTTTACTTTAATCGTTGTTTTTGCTTCGAATTTCATTACTGTTGCCTTGTTGCGTATCAAATCTGTATTTTTCAATACAAACAGTAACTGTTGTTCGAGTTGTGCTTCGTTGTTTTAGTTATTTATTTCATAATAATCCGTGGTTAACCGTCACTTCATTCCTTTGAGTGTTCAATTGTGATTTTCGTTTTCACTGTTTTATTTGAGTCTTTTGGTGTATTGTGGTTTTACATAACCTAATAATAATGCCTAAAGCATTATCCAAGCAGTCGCAAATGCTTATTGCAAATGTAATTGCATATTTCGAAAAAGAGCTGGCACATGGTGGGCCCCTGCTACCGTTAAATGCTGTTCGGGAGGTATGTTTATAACTTTTACTTGTTGTTATCTAAATTTAAATCAATTATGCATTTATAGAGAGCAACAGATAGCCTGCAAATATAAAAATCAGTTGTCCATAAAATATCTGGAAAAATTGCAAGAGGCGAACAGCTATCGTCGCCGAAGAAACCCAAGAAGAGAGCAAGACCAGTGACTGAAGTTAATTCATTTATTGAAACTGCAATAAGAAACGTGATTTACGAGATGTACGCAAACAGTAAGTTTATTAATAATGACGTTTTATAATAATAAAAATGATAATAAATATGTTTTCTTTCTAGATTCACACGTGACTGGCAAAACATTGCTTGCAGTATTAAAATCTAGAGACATTTTTCACGGATCGCTTTCCAGTATAACCAAGGTATTGCGAAACATTGGATTTTCATGGAAGCAGGACGACAACAGACGGGCCATATATGAGCTGCCACATATTGTGTCGAAAAGAATATTTTTTCTAACAAATTTTATGAGAAATTTTAATGATTCAACGCCACATAAATTTGTCTTCTTAGACGAAACGTGGATTTTTCAAAAAGGATCTGCTCGCCGAAGTTGGCAAGACGAGGACGTAAGAAGCGTGAAACGGAAAACAACGTCTGAAGGAAAAAGGTTAGTTAGTCAATGCAACTGGTCTATTATTCGATCAAAGTATTAAAACTTTTTTTAATATTCATAGGTACATCATTCTTCATGCTGGAACGGAGGACGGTTGGGTTCCTAATGCATCATTAATTTTTACTTCTAAGACAAAGGCTGATGATTACCATGGGGAAATGAACCATGACAATTTTATAAAATGGTTCAAGGAACAACTCATTCCGAATTTGGAGGGACCATCCATTATAATTATGGACAATGCGTCCTATCACAGTAAGATAGAAGAAAAAATCCGCGTGAAAATTGGACTAAGCCCAACATAAAAAATTGGCTTACAGAACATAACATTGATTCTAGTCAATGTATGTTTAAAAGGGAACTACTTGATCTAGCAGCAGAGTAAGTTGAATTTATATTTCTCTTAACAAATGTTGAACAGAAAAATAATGTAACATTTCTTATTTGTATTGTAGACAAAAATTGAAGAGAAACATATAATTGATGAATATGCACTGGAATGTGGTCACCGGGTTCTACGTTTGCCGCCGTACCACTGCATTTTCAATGCTATTGAAAATATCTGGGGCATTTCCAAAACTTATTACAATAAACACATAGGCCGCGATGGTTACGGTGACAGTCAAACTTTGGCTATGTGGGCAGAAGCGCTGAACACCGCAACTCCAACAGTGTGGAAAAATACAGTGGACCTCACTGTCCAAGAAATGAAAAAGTGGTACGATCGAGAGGTATTCCTCGATCAGGAGGACATTGCACCGCTGATAATTTCAATAAACGCCGAGGACGACAGCTCCGAAGAAGAAAGCGACGAAGATAGCAGTGACTCGTGACAACGATACTCAAATTTATTTTCACGTTATTACGTTTTTTGTATTTTCAATAATAAATATAAGTTTATGTTCTTATTATTTAAAATCCTACTGTGCCCTACTACAAATTTTAAATATCAATTACAATTATCATTTCTAATTTTAAAGTGTTTTAAAAATTTATTATACATTTATGCAACACACATTACATTTTGATTTTTAATTTTTTTTAGTGTACCCTATAAACGTAGCCGCTTTTGACGTCATTATTCTAGTTACAAATTTTGATGACGTGCCTCTTCTGCTTAATAAATACGTGTATAAAATGTGATCCGTGATCCATCTGGTAAGAGTAGTATGAGATGTTCACACCCAGCAATAGATTATAGGAGCACTGCAATGGCAAAGTGACGTCACCAGTATGCACGGCATGCGTGACTTGTGCCAATTCCAGCAACAGAACATTCTAATCCAATATGTTTACTTACTTACATAGAAGAAACTAAACAGAAAATGAATCTTAATACAATAAAATATGCTTAAAAATTAGTGCTACAGAAATGTAATCACACATTTTCATGTCATAGGCATCGTGAGATATGAATTTAACAAACTCACGTGTTAGTACGTTGTTAGGATACTATAAGATTGGAATAGTGAAACCGGGATAAACATATACCACCGAAAAATTGTAATGCTTCTTCTACTTTTGGCGCGCTACACACAAAACCAAGGCCTTTCGGCTTACACAACAAAATCAAAGGAAGCACCACATATACAATACCTGGCTAACTATGTTCAGCGGTGCTGGGCGTATGTTCCGGAGGCGCCACCTAGCTCGAAAAAAAGAAGGGACACTCTAGTGAGCTAGGAACTAGTGACACAAAAGGTATGATGTGCATAACATAATCAATCAAAATCACAACTAAAATACAAGTTACATAACAAGCTACGGGTTACAAAGCGAAACTTAAATACAAAATCAAACAAAGATATTACAAAAGGTTCATAATCAAAATTATCAAAAAAATACAAAATGTTTAAAAAATAACTTTATGTTACGCCAGAACATAAGAAAATGACGATGAAAAAAATGAGAATGGTGAAGAGATGAATAATGAATGATGGGGTTGTTGAGACATGGACGTTGGACAGGAAGTAAGTCTCTACTTACACAATAAACAGGCTTCGCGGCTTTGTGGTGGTTGGTTTTGACTCAAAATATCAAAAATCACAAATGTGCTCATCAGCAACCAAAAAGTCAAACCAGACCAAACTAAACTTAAACTAAATATCACCAAAACTTAATATCTAATCAAAAAGCACAAAGCCAGCAAAGTATGTTAAAAAAAAAGATGAGGCAACTTTTCTAACTGAGTAGAAAAGTTCTCAAAAAACAAAAACGCCTGTAAATTCCTAAATTGTCCAAAAGAAACAGTCGGGTCTCAACACATTCTCACACACATATTCTCAATGAATGAGGATGAACGGACATGATATGAAGGGAGAGGGGATACAAAGATGGTGGCCGGAAATGCAATTCAGAAACAAAAATGAACCCACCAACACGTGGTTCAAATACACTTGAAGCATGTATTTCACAAAAACTAAAATTTAAATCCAAACAAAAGCAAAACCCCCAGAATGTTTATACAGAATTACTAAAATGATATGCTACAAAAAGGACAAGTGCATGTGGACAGAACATGACTTCATACACGAACTGGTAATCTAGCTAAGTTAAACAAAAAGCGATTCTGTCAGAGTTCAATCGATCTAAATACTACAATTGATCATAAGCTTTTGAGTCTAAAATTTTACTAAGATGATTGACGCTACGTTAAATTTAACCTACAAATGAGACACGAACATGTGCTCCACAAAACAAAATAAATGAAATCAAAAATAAACAGTTTTAACTAATAAACTTCAAATCAGTAAAATCTTAGCTTGAACACTTACTCTCAAGATGCAGTCAGCACGGTGATGTTCATGGATACCGTCGTTATCTTCACAAAATCAAAAAACTCAAACCAACATGGCCGACAACAAAATAAGATCTCGGAAAGCATCCACAAAATCAACCGATCACGACGAAGTCTGAAGGCAGAACCCTTGATCGACCGTCTTCGATGAAATCTCGAAGCCGAATCTGGATCGACCGTCGTCGCTGAACTCTCGAAGCAGAATCCTCGTTTGACAGCCTGCCAAAAAAAAACTCATCTCTCTCGTGACAAAAAAATGAACTACAGAAATAATCCAGCAAAAAAATTGAATCGTAGATCTGCTACCTGAGTTGCAGGCAAGCAGGGCGGGTGGTGGTGAAGAAAATCATTACAAAATATTTAATTTATGGATTCAGGGATGGTTAAAATGAATATTTCTGCTAAAATCTGAAATCCAAAAATTTTCGCGATTACAATACTTCCTTTACTTCGTGCAAGGAAGTAAAAAACCTTCTTACAGTTTCAGTTAACTTTATCTGCCTATGTTTTCATAACAATTGTCTTTGTTGACGAATTCATATTAATTCCTACAATTATCTTTCTCTAAGATTGCTTTGAAAAGTTGACGATTACGCTCTCATTTGTCGTCGTAAAGTTGACGTTTTCTGTGGAACAATCGAAAAATATCTTTGTTGCGCGTCTCCAATGGCTACGCGTTCCTCTTACACTATTGCAGATCTCGCCTTCGGCTCGCGCTGTAATTACCGTGTTCTAGTAACAAAGAATCACTTTACGCTCTTAATACACAAATAACTATTTTGTATACTTACCTATTAATAATATTTTTTCAATAAATTATTATGTGTGTATTAAAAAGTTCTCTTTGATTACTATAAATTATTTACTCTACTCTAGTATTAGCAATTTTCTATAAGAGAGGAAACATTTTACCGATATTTTATAATTTTGTTATAGTTTTAAGCAGTATTCTCACTAGTTCTTGAGAACGAGACTTCAACGTAGGAGACAACTATAAACAAATTTTCTGTTTGGCTGCATTATATCATTAACTAGAAAGAAACTAAATAAATACAGCAAATACACATCCAAAGAATACGTTGCGCGGTAATACCACTGGTTTCGTATCATTAATAAATAAAATGTAATTTTCTTTGAAAGTATAAGAAATTTAGCTCTTACTGTACCATCATATTTCTTCCTAACAGCGGTAAATATGTAGACAAGCTACAAGCTTATTTTCGCTACAGTTCCTCGTAAAACAACAGTTGTTTCAAATTGTTAGACACATCAATTATCCGCCAGGTACGTTTTGTACAATAATTTTGGAAAATACCTGGGGGTAGTAAGTACTTATTTAGTTAGAACGGTTTATTGTATATCTGCTTGACCTGCTAAGCAATGTACCCGTTAGGTATAATTCCCTCGCTATGCACCGGTGAAACAATATTTCTGATAACCCTTTGTGCGTGATAACACCTGTAAATTAATCCTTTGTGCAATGGGAATATAGGCCCCAATTCTCACACCTCTAATTAAAATTAATTATCATTTTAATTGCATAAAAGAATAAAAAAATATAGTTGATTTAAAATAACGATTTAAAAAATAAATCAATTGATTTAAATCGTGATTTTAATTAATGATTTAAATTAAAGTAGCCTTAATTAATTTTAATGTATATTTATTATTATAGTAATACGTATAAGAGTATTAATTAACATTTGCGTTGAGTGAAAGGACGTTATGAATCATAACGCTCTTGGTGCATAAATAACTATTATGTTGTGTTCATTTAATCGAATTTCTATCTCTTCTAACAAAATCAATTAGGAATGATGAGTAAAAAAATTTCAAAAATTTAAATTTGTATTTTTTCGATTCTATTAATATAAAAATCATACGTGGGAGACCAAGTCACAGAAAATTCCAGTTGACTTCTAACTAAAGGAAAGTACAATGATAAAACTGTCAACGGGTTTTAGAAATTGTTTTAAGTACGAATTAAAAATCCAAGAATTTTGTAATTTTTTTTTACAAATATAATCTACATGCAAATCCAAAATTAGCTTTGAATCTAACATGATACCTAAGTCTTTAATGTGATTTACGCGATCAAGAACTTTGTCATTAACGTGATAAGGATAATGTATTTTGTTTCTATTACGAGTAAATGTATTTTGGAGATGTTAATCGTTAATTTGTTCTCGCAACAATAACTATCAAAATAATTTAAATCTTATTGTAGTAGTTCACATTCAGTTATAGATTCTACTGCAGAGTAGATTTTCAGGTCGCCAGCATACAAAATGTAATTAGCGTAGGAGAAACATTTAGATATGTCTTTAATGAAAATGTTGAATAGAAGGGGTCGAAGATGCGAGCCCTGTGGGACACCAGACGAAACAATTATGTCACATGATTTGAATCCATGTGTTACAAAACATTGTATTCTCTTACTCAAATATAATGAGAACCACTGAAGCAGAGATCCATGTACACCTACTTTACCTCATCAAGATATTGTGATTTTTTTTATCAAAAGCTTTAGAGAAGTTAGTGAAAATGGAATCTACTTGAATTCTTTTATCCATCGTACTTAAAATAAACTCTGTGTATTCTACAAGATTAGTATCTACTGACCGTGCAGGAAAAAAGCCATGCTGTTGACATAAAATCATAGGTTTAACAGTTGCAAGGAGAGAAGTAGAAATTAGTGTTACAATTTTTTTTTCTAAAATACATAATTTTTCGCGCCACCGTCCGGCATTAGCAGTATTACATAACTCAAAATCGTCCGGAAATCATGTGTTTACCGGCCGAGGCCGGAAAAAATTAGTGACTTTTAATGGTTATATGTTGGCATCACTAGTATAGCGAACTTCTGAACGTACGAAATGTCAAAATATTGCATTGGCGTAAAAATATTATGATAAAATATTCATAGTTGAGTATTTTCAATACAAGAAAACAGAATATTTATACATATGAGTCGTCTAGTTTAAAAACCGGCCAAGTCAATCTGAAATCATTTTGTAAAAACGACGAAAGTTTAATTACAGTTATCTGATAAAAGTTATTAATTAAAATGTAACAAATAGATTTATGTTTACTTTCTATTGAGATTATTATTTTTTATAAAGTTGGTAAATGACTTGGCCGAATTTGAAATTCACCAATCACAAACGGCCAAGTTGTGTGATTGGTGAAAAAAAAATCGCATTTTTTCCTATACATTTTACACGTTATTTAGCCGGTTTTGAAACTCATCAAATTATTTTTCAAATGAATGCCTTTATGAAGATTACAAAACTTTAAAAAAATAGAAAATTACATTTTCGTGACTTGGCCGGTTTTGAAACTAGACGACTCATATATTTTAAACAAAATTGTAAGTAATTATAATTGAATTAGCAATGTAAAATCCAAATAAAATATGTTGATTTTTTAGGTTATAATACTGGAATGACAAGTCGTGAAATAGACAAAGAAATGAATTATGTTTTATGTTTATTAAATAAAGTGTACAGTGTAATTAAACTTATTGAAGATATAAATTGATGAATAATAAATATTTAATTAAAAACAAGTGAATTTATTTATAAGTGAATTTGAAATTCAAATATTGTGATGTTACCAACAAAAAAAAAAATCCCTGACATGTAGAATGTGAGTAATAAATTAAATTTACAAAAACGTCGGCGCGAAAAATCTTGTGTATTACACGTCCAGAAACTATTTTACGAGTGCTCGTATTTAAAGGCCTCGCCTTTCTGGACTAGTGATACAAATAACTATGGAAATAGGTACAACATAGGCTTTTTTCCATCTATTTGGACAATGACCTTCTAACAATGATTTATTAAAAATAATACTGAGTGGTAAAGTGAGAGATGAAGCACAGCATTTTACAAATACACTGTGTATGTCGTCAGGGCCCGCACCTTTATTAGCGTCAATTTTCGATAAAACATCAAAAACTACATTTTCATTCATATCAACACTTAATACACAATTGAGATTGGACTCAGAAATATCTACATTTATGTTTTCAATATCTGAAGGGTCAGTTACATAGACAGATTTAAAGTAATCTGTAAGGTGCTGATGATGAGCTAATATTTTTGCTCGAAAGGTTCACAAATAAATATTTTTTAAAAACATTAGATTCAGAAGTATTTTCTTTATTTAATATATTATATAATTGAATCCTTTTAAAAATATATATTATAAATAATAATAATCAGAATAAATTGATACCTATTAAGTAATAGTATAAAATAAAACATTACTGATGAATTTTTTCCGGGTTTCTAAATTTAAAGAAAAACTGTGTTGATTTTTAATTTGTATAATTTATTGTTTTATTTGTATAACTTAAGAATTTTGAGAAATAAATAAATGAAACATTAAAAATTACATTGCGTTTTTTTTTTTGGTTGACACGAGGCTGACCGGCCCGCACCCCGGCGCAGAATATGCTTAAGACGGCTCTAATAAGGATAATGTATTTTGTTTCTCTTACGAGTAAATGTAATAGTGAAACATTTGGAGATGTTAATCGTTAATTTGTTCTCACAATAATAACTATCAAAATTATTTAAATCTCATTGTAATAGTTCACATTCATGTATACTCGTAGATTCTACTGCAGAGTAGATTTTCAGGTCGCCAGCATACAAAATGTAATTAGCGTAGGAGAAACATTTAGATATGTCTTTAATGAAAATGTTGAATAGAAGGGGTCGAAGATGCGAGCCCTGTGGGACACCAGACGAAACAATTATGTCACATGATTTGAATCCATGTGTTACAAAACATTGTATTCTCTTACTCAAATATGATGAGAACCACTGAAGCAGAGATCCATGTACACCTACTTAAATTCATCAAAATATTGTGATTGTTTTTATCAAAAGCTTTAGAGAAGTCAGTGAAAATGGAATCTACTTGAATTCTTTTATCCATCGTACTTAAAATGAACTCTGTGTATTCTACAAGATTAGTGTCTACTGATCGTGCTGGAAAAAGGCTTCTAACAATGATTTATTAAAAATAATACTGAGTGGTAAACTGAGAGATGAAGCACAGCGTTTTACAAATATACTGTGTATGTCGTCAGGGTCCGCACCATTATTAGCGTCAATTTTCGATAAAACATCAAAAACTACATTTTCATTAATATCAACACTTAATAAACAATTGAGATTGGACTCAGATATATCTACATTTATGCTTTCAATATCTGAAGGGTCAGTTACATAAACAGATTTAAAGTAATCTGAAAATAAACCGCAAGTTTCAAATCCAGACTTTGATATTTTTTCCTTATATTTCATTTGTAATGGTATATTGTACTTTTTTTAAGGATAAAATAAAGGACCAGAACTTTATAGTATTGTTTATCATTTGTCTTTCGATATTATCAACATAAGTATTATAACACCTTTTAATCTTACTTTTAACTCTTCCTCTTAATGTCGAAAATGTATTGTAATGAGCTTGTGTCTTGTAAATTTTGTACTTCTTGTGAGTTTTGTCTTTTTCTTTTATTAGCTTAAGGCTGTTCGACCCCTGTCTCATAGAACTGGCATTTTTGTTTAATTTTAGCAATCGATTTCTCGTCACTGAAGTGTTTGTTATGATTACAAAAAAATACACGTATTGTTCAATACTTTATAAACAAAATGTCAGCCTTAAAATTTTGAAATATATAATCATTAAAAAAATATCGCTTCTACAAATTGCAATATAATAATGCTCATATTTTCTATGACGACTTTTTAATTTAAATTTGCTTCATGCTATTTTGCAGTATTAGTTTTATTATTCTCGAGGAGCCTAAAGACGAAATTATCAAATTATTCGTTCTCTCAAAAAATGGGAAAATGTGTTGAACAAATACAAAATTTTCAGACAATTTTCAGACATATTTTTTCACGTTACGCCGGTATATAGGCAACTTATTTCACTCATATTTGTCTACCTACCTCTTCAAGTAACCCAACCATAATAAAATCAGTAGGGGATAATCTTTCTGTCCTCAAACACAATATCGTCCAGGTATAAATATGAAATAATACTATTTCTTGTTTAAATATAAATTTTTAAATTTGATTGATTCTCAATACAAAATTTTTGTTACATTGATATTATGTACTTTGAACTATATATCTCAATAAAGCAAATGATTAGCTGCCAATGATACAAAAAAAAATTGTTCCTAATTATAATTTTGGTAAGAAATGGTTAGCTGTGAGCACTCTGTGCAAAAAATGCAGAAAATTGAATAGATAATAATTTATTTACTACAGGTTATATAAATGCAGAAGTCAAAGAAGTTACATAATTCAGAATTATTATTATTATTATATATAACAACTATTACTAAATAAAAAGTTTTGTTTGATAAATAAATATATATCTAAAACACAAATTATTAATACAAAAACTACACTCTGTATGTGTCAATTTTTAATTTTTACTGAGAAAATAACAAAAATATTAGAGCTAATACAAACACTGTCTTACTAACATGATATGCCTCCAATATTATTAAAAGTCCAGATTACAGATTGAAAATGTTAGTTTTACCCGCAGGGATTAAGTTGTAAATTTGATGATTTATGACATGACCCTTTTGAGAACTCAAATACAACGTGCTATGTTGGGCTGGTTGTATAAGTACAAGGCGAATATTTCAAAAGAAGAATTAAAATTTATCTTCAAAATTAAAATGTTTAGTACATTTAAGCACAATAATGCCTCTGGTTGCATAAGTTTATAAATAATATACATCATATTGTTTTTTTTTATGTTAGGACAATTATTTATTGATATTACATACACTTGTATTACATTTGTTATTGTTAATGTCTTAGTTAAGCACAATGCTATTTTAGATATAAGAAAAAAAATTAAAGCGTAACCTAGGCAACAGTCGTATTAATAGTTATTTCTAATTTTTAATCCCGTTTTTTTCGAAATAATTATTATACATTTTTATATAATATTTATATCATTGAATTCAGAAAGAAATCATCTATCTAATAGACTAAAAATTACATAGGGTACCATTTAAAAATACAATTTTATGTACAGTTTGAAAACCACTAGTTGAATATAGGGTTTGTTATTACTGATAAATTAACATTTTATTTGATCATTTTAAGTATATAATATTTTTCTCTAAAGTCATTAGTTCCCTCAAAAACCTACTGGTTGTTTAAAAGAAAACAGCCTGTATACTGACTGATAACATTCACAAAAACCAGAATGATATTTATGAAATTGTAAACTTCAAATTTGTTTATACTTAGCGATCGCTTAACAAATGTATAGCAGCTAGATGGCTATAACGGTACACTGATAGCAATAACATTGGAAATATAACAAATAATTACAAAAGTTATATTAACTCGAAATTATCGGTAAAAGAAATTATGTGTTCTACACGACAAAAACAATGCAGATTGAATGTCTCGGCTAGTGCATCAAAGCTAGTCGCTGCAGTGAAGCTGCTACTTTTTAGCGTAGTTAAATAAATAATTATTATTTGCTTGAAAATTAAATGTTAGTGTTAATTGTGTTTATATATTAAATTAAATGATTTATTTATAATGTCATGCTGAAATTTTTACGATTGCTTTGAGCTTACCAGAGTTCGTAATGAATCAGCGAGATTATAATTGTTTAATTATATTTGCTCACGTCTCAATTAAGGAGGTAATATGATCATATTTGTTTTCTGTTTAGATACCTCCTAATATCTTGTCATCAATTGTATGTCCAGTTCTATTCGCTAAAATCTATATGCGTTCAGCTGTTGTTTGTATGAGGCTTCTCGTTTGCTATAATGGTAAGTTACTAATGTTATTGAGTCAGGACTGCACTAGAATCATTTCAACATTTTGAAGAACAAAAGACTATTCAGTTTATAACGTTGTATTTTATGTTTTTACAAATTCTTATTACCATATTTACAATATATTAAAATAATGTGTGTTTTGTTGGTTTTTAGAATAAAATATAATTACAAATTATTGTAAATGAATTATATATAGTGGGTGTAGAATTTAAATACGTAACATAGGATATACAATGGTATTCTTTTAATATGATGATTGATGCTTAGCTAATTAAATTAGACCAAAAATGTAATTAAAGAAAATGTTAAATATTAAAAGCTGCCTCTAATGAATATGTAATTGTTTTTGTGCAAGAGTAAGAAGCAAACGAAATATGGCTTTTATAAAAAAAATTGGGATGTGAGTGCTGTGGAAAGCAACAAAACAAAATAATTTTTATTATAAAGTTTAACAGTTACCGAAATATCAACGTCAAGTTGTTATTTTGTTAGCATCAATTTGTTTAGGTAACAGTCTTATCTCTTCAGCGAATCTTGAAAATTGAAATACACTAATAATGGCTGATTTTAAGCTATACCTTGTTTTAAAAGTACCGTTAGAAAGATTATACTGCAAAGTATTGTATCTAAACTACAATCTCGGCGAATTCGACCCTGTAGCGTTTAGAGACTAGCAGCTAACGATGGTTTGCTTTCGCTGACTGTTTATTATATTTGCGTTTTGTGTTATTTTTCAGTTACCACCACTGTTGGGCGAACACAAGCCGACCTTCTCTTGTACCATATCGGAAAAGGACGGCCATTCCCCCAAAAGATTATTTTTTGGTAGGATTCGTTCTGCCTTGTATTGCCATTATTGTATCATACGTTTGCATATTTTGGGCAGTCAAATCATCTAGGCGGAAGCTTAAAGCACATGAGTAAGTTTTTTGAATATGTAAAGACTAATGGCTAGCTGCATTAATAACATGTCAATTTTATATATGGATTCAATTTAACAGTTTTTTTTAAATGAGACTTAAATCATTTTCCATTAATATTTGCACATAAATTAATGTTTTAACAAGTATTACAATACATTCAACCTTTTACTTGAAAAATATGTAGAATTCATAATTTTGTTTAATTAATAATAAGATTAATATCTTGTTTAAAAAAAAAACAGTATTTAAGTACTTACTTTCTACAGATCGATCCAATTGGGGACATATATAACGTCAATAATAAGCATTCAATATTTTAACATCCATCAAATTTAATTTAAAATTATAATTAATTAAAATTTAACTATCGGCTAATAAAGTTCATAGTAAATTAAAATTTTAATATAAAATAACGTATAAGTATATGTGTTGAGACGCCACTGCTTCCCCAGCCGACCACCGGTGTATCACCAACACGCAGCGCTATCTGTTGAGCGCCACCACCTAACTTTAGTTTTAGTTATATTTCTTGCTGTTAATTTATTGTAAATTTCACTTGCCTTGTAACTCGCTTTCGCTGTGCACCAAGTCGCACGTTTTTTCTATTAACCTGTACGCCTCTTGCGGCCACGTGTTTTTACACAATTCGCTTTTTACGCTTAAATAATTACGCTCAAGTGTTTAGTGCTAATATTAAACATTATTTCAGCTTTCCGCATACGCTTTACTGTTATTCCAACTGGGAAAGATTTTGTATTGCTACCAGCAAACTTTTTGTCACTAAGTATAATTTATGAATAATTTGTATTTTCTACTGTATCGTAAGTACGCTTTATTTGTTTATATTATTGCACAACATCAATTCACCTCGTTTTTTGGTTATAAGTTAATTCATATTTGTAATTCTGGTTTATTTAAAGTCATTTATTCTTGTCTGCTATTGTACAGTATTTAGATATTTTGAGTATTAAAATAGATCCTAGTTTGTGTTTGCAAATTTACCTCTTGATTCCCATACTCGCCTCAGGTTGTTCAGTCCTTCAGGCACCTTCGTTTGCGTTATTTGTAAATTCAATCACTCCTTTATCTCTCTTTTATTTAAATTGTTGCAACAGCTTATCCTTCCTTCTCTTTGTTGTTTAGACCACGTGACCACAGTTAGCTTTGTCACTCCCTGACGCATTATTTGTGGGCCTGCCCCTATTATCCTGTCTCTCCTTCAGCAAAGAGCTACCATCCTTGTGTTAAGTCTTCCAGAGCAGCTCCTGGAAGTGAAGAGCGTCCGTACCTTCTCCTTCCAGCATTGCATCACTCTGCCTTACTTTCTGCTCTCATTCTCTCTCTACGCACTCCCCGCGAAACGACCCCTCGGTCGAACATTTGGTCCTTCGAGCCGGATCCGCATTATTCTCTCTCTACACAATCCCCGCGAAACGACCCCTCGGTCGAACATTTGGTCCTTCGAGCCGGATCGGCATTATTCTCTCTCTACGCAATCCCCGCGAAACGACCTCTCGGTCGAACAATATGTATTATTTGAATAATGAATTCTCAGAAATAAAACATTCCTTTTGAATATTATTTTCACAGAAAAAAAAACAATTAATATAAATGTAATTACCGCGCTTACAAATGTGTGTCATATTTAATTTGTATTAAAAGAAGATAAAAAATAATAATTCGCCTACATTTTGCATTTAGCATAATTAATAAGCAATAGTGTTGTAAACGCTGCATAGTATCTATTTACAATATGTTTTGTCAAATTACGGCCCCCAAAGATGTTAGTGGAGAGGGAGCCACAGGTGTATATTTAATTTGATGTAAATACAGTAAATAATAAATTCTATTTGTCATGTATCATAGACTAAAATAGAGAGAAAAATTGGAATAAATTCAGATTTGAATCACAGGCGATCGTAGCTTAATTGGTTTAAAACATTGAACCGGAGTTCATAGGTCCCAGGTTCTAATCTTGGCGGTATCCCAATTTTTCTGTTTATTTCCGTTTTTTTTCATGTTTTTCGATGAAGAGTACGGATGTAAATTTTTTGCTCTGCAGTTTAGTTTATTTTATTGTAGTAAATTCAGTTGTGATTATTTTGAAAAGTTATAAAAGTGTTCAATAACTCTGTTATTGTTACTGTGTGTTATTAAATCTTCTCAAAACAGCGTCTGTGGTGACCTATTTATAAATATTCTATATCATATGTTTTCATATTGACAAATCGTTGAATATTTAAATAAAACGTTAATAGTGCTTGTTTCAACGCAAGGCCACTGTAAAGTAAAGTTAATTAACAAACTGATTCTTGCAAAGATTCTACCGAATTCAATAAACTGACTTAAGTTTATATTTTAAATCACCAGGGTTGTACTATTATTTTTTTATACAAATTTATTTTATTAAAACTGGTTAATCTTTGCGAATTGTGCAAAAGTAAAATTAATAGAAATAATGTCGGAATTACTTGTGGTATCCAAGCGTGTCAAAAGAGTTTTCATCTTGCTTGCATTAACTTTGAACTTTGAATACCGATTATGATAATTTAAAATTAAAAGTTCGTGATCTTGAACAAATATCAAGAATTAATAATATTGAAATTAGTGGTATACCAGAAAAGGCTAATGAAAATTTAGGAAATGTTTTATCACTAATAAGTAACAAAATTGAACATCCAATAAGTAAAAATGATATAGGTGCAATTCATCGTGTTGCACCAGTTAAATATGATGCAACTGGGCCGAAAAATATTATTGTCAGATTTATTTCACGTTTAAAGCGAGATAACTTCGTAGCTAGTGCAAGAAAAAATAAAAACTTAAAATCTGACAATTTTGGATTTTCAGAATCTAAGAACATCTATATCAATGATCATCTTTCCCCGGATAACAAAATATTATTAAATCTAACGAAATCGGTTGCTAAGAATAAAAATTATAAATTTGTATGGGTTAAAGTGTTTAAAATTTTTGTGCGTAAAAATGAAACATCACCAATAATCTTAATAAAATCTGATACGGACCTAGCCAAAATTAATTAAAATAAATAAATAAAACAATTCTATATATATATATATATATATATATATATATTTCTCAATGGAACTCAAAATATATTATCAGAATATTCGTGGAATTCAAACTAAATTTAAAAGACATTTATAATGAACTCTCGTTAAATAACTACGTCACATTACTTCTCACCAGGGCACGAGGATATCTATCAATGGGTATTTATCTTGATATATATCATGATACATATCAAGATATTTATACGTTGATATATATATCAAGATATATACCCCCACTCCCACTAGCACGGGATCTAGGTTCGAGCCGTCTCGAGCCACTCTGTACCTTGTGGGAATTCCCATGGTCACATCTAGTTAATTAGTCTTGCAAGGAATACCCTAGTTACAAACCACCTACTGCATTTCAAATAGGGGGCACCATCTTGGAAAATATGTATTCGGAAATATGAAAAAAATGTAAACAAAAATTGCAAGGAGCATCAGTGTCGATGTCATTAGACGGGTGGTCAAATGTGAAAAATGAGCCAGTGTTCTGCTCGATTGTTACACAAAATGGAGAATCATTTTTAGTTGATACAATCGATTCTTCAGGAAACTCACACACAGCAGCATATCTCAAAAAAAAGTTGCTGTTGAAGCTATAAAAAAACTGAAGAAAATTTCCGAGTCAAAGTAATGTGTTTTGTAACAGACAATACCGGTATTATGCTAAAAATGCGTAAATAACTTGCTAGTGACGATGATCTTGGATATAATACAGTTTGGATGTTCAGCTCTGTCTCGTTTAGTCGTATCATTCATTAAATTAATTTTAATTATTGAATTTTTCCAATATTGTTAATTGTTTTTATTTAAAAAGAATAGTTATGTTTATATTATATTTATTTATTTATGTATTTTGACAAATTAAATTCTTTAATTAATTTCTGTATTTTCATCAAAATAAAAAAGTATATAACCATATTTATATAAACATCAAAATTTTGATATATATCTGATATTTAAATTTGTAAATAAATATCAACATTTGGATATATATATATATATATATATATATATATATATATATATATATATATATATATATATATATATATATATCTGATATATATCGTTATATATCCGATATTTTGATATTTATATAAATATCATATTTTTGTGCCTTGCTTCTCACTGAGACTTGGCTTAGTGAGAGTATATTTGATGCTGAAATTTGTGATATGAACAAATACTATATTTATCGTAGAGACCGTAATGATCCCAATAAATCTCAAGGTGGTGGTGTGATGATATTAATATCTAAAAAATATAAATCTAGAGTTCAAAGTAAATGGAATTCATCTGCCGAAGACTTGTGGGCGACTGTTTACGTTAATAACAATAAAAAAGTGCATTTATGCTGTGTATATATTCCCCCCTCATCGTGCCCAAGTGTATATAAAGATCATTTAAAAAAACTATGTGACGTCAATCTCCAACATCCAGATGACATATTTTTTATTGCGGATAACTACAACTTACCTAACCTAGGATGGTCATTGAATAATAATAACAATTTTGATCCCATTCCATACTCACGAAACTTAATTGTAAGTAATCTAATAAATACATTAAACTTATGTAACGTGTATTTATAATTGTAATCAAAAATTTTTAGATCTAATATTATGTTCACTTTATTGCAAAATAACTACCACAGAATTTCCAATTAGCACAGTTGATGTATACCATCCACCATTCATTTCAGAATTATACTTGTCTCAATTTTTATACCTCAGTAATAATAATAATTGTAATTTTTTTAATTTTTTTAATTCAAATTATGAAGAATTGATATACAAATTATCCTGCATAAATTGGAATATTCGTCTTAAATTTTCAAATGTTAATGATAATATTGATTGTTTTTATGGTGTATTTCTATGTTTATTTGACATGTATGTTCCGAGAAAGGATTGCAAAAAGTCTTCCTATCCTATATGGTTTAGCAAACTTCTAATTAAAAGCATAAAAGAAAAGAATAAATTCCATTCCAAATATAAAAATATTTCCTATTACAATTCTTTCAAAGCTCTTCGTAAAAGAGTTAAATTATTGATTAAAAGTAATTACAAAGAATATATATCAAAAATAAAGAACAATATTAAAACAAATTCAAAAGCGTTCTGGAATTATACTAAAACTCTCAAAAAAAATAATTCTCTTCCTCAATAAAGAAGCAACAGATGGAAATATTATTTGCAATCTTTTTGCTGAACATTTTGAATCGGTTTATGTAAATAACCAGACTTTTCAGGATGATCTAATTAGAAACAATATGAGTAACATAAATACCAACATAAACATAGGCACTTTATTAATAACCAAGGATGAAATTGTATTCAGGCTACAAAATTTAGATGTTTCTAAAGGATGTGGTCCTGATGGAATTTCTCCTCGATTTATTCGAACATGTGCATTTTGTTTAGTAGATCCATTGTTTATAATTTTCAATCATTCTTTAAAATCTAGTGTGTATCCAAGCGAATGGAAAATCTCTCATGTAACACCTATATTTAAGTCTGGAAATTTAAAAAATGCTTCAAATTATAGACCTATATCTATTATGTGTACATTTGCAAAAATATTAGAGGCTATTGTTACAGACAAATTGAAAAGTGATTTAATTAATTATATTATACCTGAACAAAACGGTTTTTGTGAAAGGAAATCAGTACTAACCAATCTCATACCCTTTACTGAATTTATTTGTTCAAATTTAGATAAACGTTCTCAAGTTGATGTCATATATACCGACTTCAGTAAGGCGTTCGATTGTGTTAGTCACGATATCTTATTATTTAAATTAGCTTACATTGGAATTCCTGGATCTCTTTTGAGATGGATTCAATCCTATATTAAAAATAGGTCACAATTAGTTGTATGTAATGGTTTTAAATCTCGGCCTATAATAGTAACATCCGGAGTACCGCAAGGATCACACTTAGGCCCCTTGCTTTTCAACCTATATATAAATGATATCTCAGCAAGCTTAAAAAATAGTAAATATTTATTGTTTGCCGATGATTTGAAATTTTACAAATCAATTAATAGTACTCATGATTGTGATCTCCTACAAGAAGACCTGGCTAACCTTTGTAAATGGTGTGCAGTTAATCAAATGAGTCTTAATGTTAAAAAATGTAATGTTGTAAGTTTCAATAGAAACACAATGAAAATACATAGCAATTATGACATACATGGTATCTACATTGAACGTAAAACATCGACTAGAGATCTCGGGATTATATATGATTCAAAGCTACTTTTTAATGAACATGTTGATTTTATTGTATCAAAAGCGTATAAACTTCTTGGGTTTATACTACGTATAGCTTCCCTCTTTACAAAACCTGAATCATATATTTTACTATATAATGCTATTGTACGATCTCAACTTGAATACCTAACATGCATTTGGAATCAATTTTATTACAAAAATGTAAAAATGATTGAGTCATTTCAAAAGAAATTTGTTTATATACTATGTAAAAAATTTAATTTACCTCAAATTGATTACTGTACCACTTTAAAATGCCTCAATATGATATCTTTAGAAAACAGAAGAATTATTAACGTTAGTAGAGTGTTTTCACAGCTCCTGCAGCAGCCACTTGTGGCTGCACTTGACCTTGGCTGTTTTTTAATCAAGTTATGCATGTATGGGGGTCAAGGTCGCAATATGTATCAGGTAACGCGTCAGATACTGGTTTTGTTAATTACTTTTGAAAGTTGTTTTATTTATCGTTACGAGTTAGGATGAAATTTGATAAGTATGATTCATCATTAGGCAGATGATAGCGAAGATTATGGTATTTATAGGATTTCAATAATAACTTTGAATATATCGGTTAAACACACATTTATTTTATTTATAACAGTAAACACTTATTTGGTAATATTACATATTCATGTTACAAAATTATAATAGCATAATTATAAATTGCTTATTTCTATTATACAGATTTTATTTTTGGTGGCCAGTTGATGTAGGATGATGCGCTGACCTAAAATTCGTGACTCTTCATTTCAATTGTTGCTGCCAGCTTATCGTAGAGAGAAGATGCATCCATTGAAGGAGTTAACACTTGAAATTGAGTGTTAAATGACTTCATTTCTTCTAAATTGTCCTTGCCGGGCTTCGTAAATAGTCCAAATAATTCGAAATTAATCTTTATGGAGTGATGAATATTTAATTTCGCATCGATTAATTTCATAATTTTATTCTTAATATTTTAAAAAAAATTCATTATGTCCAACGAATTTGTATTCTCAATTTTATACGATGTAATTCGATTTTTAAATGCAATATCAATAATATAAACTCCAGGTTCACATTCATTGCATTCTTTACTTTTATGAGCATTGGTTTTTGGGTGCAAATTATACAACGATTTTTTCAGATAAATATTACAAACGTTACAGTACACATTTGTGGGTTCCACATTTTCACTTCTAGGACGCTTTTTTTCGGTTCACCACTACTTGAAGCACCCTCTTCTGCTTTCTTCATGTTGTTGCTGCTACATTTATGTGCGCGAGTTAAATAAGTATTTATTGATCGCGCATTGTATTTTTTACCGCAATATTGACATAAAACAAAAGTATTTTTATCACAACTGTATTTTACATGACGAGATAAACTCGATTTTAAATTGTAAACAGTATCGCATTTAGTAAACATTTTACACACTCGTACGATGGTCTTAGTTTGTATAGCTTTCTTTCACAAATTTATCACATACATTTAATCATATAATTAATATTTGTCGTGTGTGTTTTTTTCTCCCATCTAAACAATAAATCTTCCGAATCATTTACTCTCCTGACATCATAACATGGTAAACAAAAATATCTTAACGGCTCTTTAAATTTGTAATGTTGTTTATATTCAACGCATATATATTTTAGTTTTTGTTAGTTTATTAGTAGAGTTTTTAAATCTTTTTTAAATTCCTGTGACCGCGTTTCCCGCATAATTTATTAATATATGTATTTTTAATTAATTTTGTGGTGAGCTGTGAAAATATAAAAAAAAGTTGTTAGCAATATCAAATATTATATAAATAATTGTTTCTTACCTAGTAAATTCTATTTTCGTGAATGTGTCTGTCTCCTTGGTACGGTTAATAATACCACAATTTTTTTAGCTGTCAATTTCATCTTCTGTCAGTCCATGATATCGCGCTGGTAGAAATACCTCAAAATCCTCACAGTTGATAATAATTCTTCGGCCAAGTTTTGTACCCACCGCTCTTGCAGATGCGATTTTATACTCCTGGTCAATTTTTAAGTCTGTAATTTTTCGTAAGGTATTACCCATACCCAGACCGTTCAATTTACTCAGATTCATGATTCGTCTCTTACTGATTATATATTGTATGCACCAGCATTTATATACGAAAAGTGCATCTTCTCTGTGTCACTTAAATGAGGATATACGAGATTCAGTGTTTTAAGCAGATTAAATAAGTAACTATACAAGAACGCACGGTTTTTGTAAAAACAGAGCAATTCAATTTAAACGTATACCTAAATCACAAATTAAACATATTGAATTAACTTTCACTATTTAATTTCTCACTTTTATTATAATAAGCCATACAATAAATTTCAAATAAAAACTCAAATACACAGTATTCAGTTTATAATTAACGGCAAAACAAGTTATTAACCTTTAAGATGATAAGAATCTGTTTTTTTTAAATATATTAGTTACTTTATATTCATATAAAATCACATTTTATGTGAGTATTTCAGGTCAAAAGAAAAAACAAACAAAATAATAATATAATTACTACAATAATTTTTTATTTATAAAACTTTCGTTTACACTGAAGTTCATATTTTTACACATAGAACAATTTCTAATTATTGGTGAGGGTCCATCCACATGACATCTTTGTGTTGGTAGATTATAATGCTCTGCACAAGGTAATCTTTCTAATACATTGTGCTGTTTTTTAAATTTTAACGGTAAATTCGTCCATATCCGCTGCAAAGCGACTCCCTCAAACATGTTTAATATTGTGATGAATTTTTCTTCGGAAATTTTATTGCAGATGTATAAAATAGGTAGAAACTTTCCAGTAATATCATTTATTACACAACAGTCTAAATTATTTTTTATTATTGACACATACTCTTTGTATTGTAATTCATTTATTACATTAATATTATGTGCAATAGAGAGCAGTTCATTTGCTATTACTTATTCAGCCATAATATATTGATATTATTTTTAATAACGTGTTTGTTTAACGTTCAAAATAACAATAAAGTCAGGTTGTGTGCTGAATGTGTATATGTAGGAGTTCAAACTCACAGTTATTATAGAAAAAACATTATTATTTTCATATTATATCTTTTTTATCGACATAAGAATTAAATGTTTTATCAAATCCTAGCCACTTTACATAATATTTATCTCCTTTCTTGCGTAGAATTTTTTCCACTAAATATAAACCAGGATATTTTGTTTTACTAATTTCAAACTCGTAAAATCCTCCAGCAATATCTTGACCTGTCTCATCTTGCAATAAATACGTAACGGGCGAGGTGGATTGAATTTTTCTAATTTGAAATATCTCCGTTGTCCAGTTTGTAGTATAATTTTTATTAAAAATCGTCTTATATTTACTTATACGCACATAATCACCAACTTTATATTTAGAAGAATGCGTAGTTTTAATGCTATTATATACTGTATCGAGCAATTTCTTCTCGTTTTTAAAGTTCACATCAGTCGGTCTCATACCTATAGTTGAATGTTTTGTGTTATTATATTTTTCAACCAATCTATCCATAATGTTAATCCATCGATAGGATCCTTGCAAACTAAATTCTTTCCATACCATAGCCTTGAGTGTACGGTTGAATCTTTCAATTATACTCGCCTTTAAACTGCTATATGTAGAATAATGTTTAACACCATATCTCTTCATTAGGTTTTGAAAGTCCACGTTATAAAACTCTTTTCCATTATCAGTTTGCAAATTTCGAGGAATAATAGTATCACCATGAAAGATTTTACTCATTCCTGCCGTTACATCTTTGCCCGATTTTGATTTAATTGGTATGGCCCAAGCTCTTTTCGAGAAAGCATTAATAACAGTTAGAATATATTTGTATCCTTTGTTCTCCTTAGCGTATGGTATCATTTCAACAAGATCCGCCTGATAAAGATCTCTTAATCCCTTTATAACAACATGTCTGCGTGGAAAGTTACGACGTGCAGGTTTGTGTAATTCATTCACAATATCTTTTTTACTCATTTTATTAGCTTGGTTGCTAGCATTATTTCCACATAAAGTTTTTGTGGATATTTTTTACCTTTTATTGGTGTAAAACTTAATTTGTCGTTTACAGCGACAGCGCGACCGATCAAAGAAACCGGTTTATTATTCACTTTTGTTTCAATTAACGTTCGCTCCGCACTATATCGAACTGTTTGAATTGTTGCGTTACAAGGAAATATGTAGAACGATTTTGAATCCGCATTCTCTATGTTACATGTCGTGTCACCCTCAAAATTTAGTAATAAATTTAGCATGAGTAAACTGTGATTCGCTTTTAATATATCATCAAACTGATTTTTTAACACAAACTCCTTTTGATTAAAGAAATATTCAGCATGCTGCTTCAAATCTGCTTCTAATTTCTCCAACTTGCGTGAAACATACCCCAAATTTACGGCATCATTTGGATGTATAGGTTGATCTATAATTCCAGTGACGCGACTTCCTCTCGCATTGTATACACCATCGTGCTCTATAAGCGCTTTATTGCTTACATTGGTAAATACTTTTCTTGCTATACGGTTATGTGTGTATTTGCTAATGTGACATCCAAACTTATCAACAACCATTCTCTTAATAATTGTATATCATTTCATTGTAGTATATTTATATAATAATTTCAGCTTGACGTAAAGCTTCCTCAATTCGAAATATTTCATCTTCATGTCCCGTATGTCCTGCGAATTTAGAGGCTAATAATAGTTTCAGTCGCTTCACGAGCCTATTGGGATTATGCCAGTATACGTACTGAGTCCGTTTGTTTGTCACATTTAATTCAGACTGTAAACCCTTTCCGGCTTTATATTTCGAAAGTGATTCGGATCTTGTTCTAGGTTTTACATATGGCACTATATCTCTTATAATATTTTTATATTTCCAACTATTATTCATTCTAATGGCCCCCAATCTATTGAAATGTTTGCGATGAGCGTTCGTTTTTTGCACAATATCTAAATAAGTCCTTTTATCGGCCTCATTAAATATTTTACTATCAGGCATTTTTTGTGTTAAAAGCTCATATAGCCCAGGAGTACCATCATACCACTCACCGCCAATGTTTAATCATTATTTTCAATTTCAACCAATTTATCGCCCATCATAAAAGTTTTTCCATCTTCTACTACTCTAATTCCATAAATATTATCAATATCTGGACTGTCAATTGCATACATCGCCATATATTTTCCAGCTATGTTTCCTAATATTTCTTGTGAAGACACTTCTAATTCATTTAAATCACCTTCGGCTTGAATTTGCTGCTTTATTAATAATTTTGGGGTCAATGATTGTGGTTCAGAAATAAATTCTTCTGTTGGAAATTCTTCGTTTCTGCTTTGCCGCCATGCTTGTATAGGCGTTGATGTTGTTGCTGTTTCGCTTTGTTTTGCTGCATATGGATTAAATTTTTTAATCTTTTTTATCACAGGTGTTGTAAAAATTTCTGCTTCGTCTTCTTCTTCTTGTTCTTCTTCTTCAACTTCTCTTTCATATTTAGCTTCCATTTTAATGGGCAATATATTACCTTCTTTATTTATTTTCATTAATGTTTCAGATAGATTAGTCAATGGCGTAACAATTGGTTTGAATGTTTCACTTAATAAATGTTCGGTTTCATATCTTCCACGTTTAAGATTCATAAGTTTATTTTTTATTATTTCTCTTGTCTTCACTATATCTCGCAATGTGATAGTCTGACTCGTCGTCATCCTCTTCAAGTTGAGAATAAGAATGCTGCTATCAAATGATAGGTATAACTATTTATATACTTTTTAAAAATTTATCGAAGCCTTTTCCATTATGAAAATCATTATCCCTGTTAATAACAACGAATCCATATTTTGTATTCCAACACTCTGTGCATAACGCTTTAAAATCAGTAAATGTCATGTCTGTATTTACGTGATCATTATATACGTGATGCAAATTTAAATCGTCTTGTTTAAAAAGAATCAAGAAATTGGCATTGTCACGTATAAGATGTTTCGTTACACGGGTATATGTTTGAATAAGGCAAAATGCATCAATTTCTTTATGTCTGCCCATACTAAAATAATCTCGCATACAGTCTTGAGGATCGCACACAATATCGTCGAATATAAAAATTGAATTTGGTTTTGCACTAGTCGGTGGAATAATATTTGTATTATCAGAGTATTGAAAGTAACCTATATCTTGAATTGGCATTAAAATTTCTTCTAATAACCTATATTTATCTTGATACAACGATTTTGAATATACATAAACATTTTCAAATCTTAACCCATTTTGATTTGTAAGTAAAGTTATCATTAAATTGGTTTTTCCACAATTTGATGGACCGCAAATAATACAACGCATATTATTAGGAAAGAGTTCGCCATGTTTACTAAAACTTTTTTGCTTGTGGTCAAAATTATTCACTTCTAAGATGCACTTCTGTGTTTCAAACTTCATCTCACAAATATTTATGTGATGAATAAATAATGTGCACGTCTATTTATGGTTTCAGTGTTGCTTGAACTGCAATCATTAAAGCATTATATAGTATGAAGCAGCAGCAGCAGCAGCAAAAGGAACGGAGAGAAAAAGTAAAAAAAAGTAGAATACTTCGAGCGGCTATAAGAAATGCCAGAGAGGCTGCATTAAAACAAGCATCGTACGCAGATAAAAATAATATTATAAGTGCTGCTTTGAAAGCTGCCCAACAAACTGTTAAAAAACATCGTAATGAAGACAATGATTCTCTTACATCTCCGAGAGTGATACCTATTCCTAAAACTGGAGGATTTTTACCCTTTCTTATTCCATTATTTGCTGGATTATCAGCTGTTGGATGTTTAGCCGGAGGTGCTGCAGGAATAGCGTAAGCTGTTAATGATGCGTCAAGCGCAAAACAACAGTTGCTTGAAGCTCAAAGACATAATAAATCAATGGAAGCAATCGCACTTGGAAAGCGTGGCGATGTATTATACTTAAAACCATATCGGAAAGGATTAGGGTTATTTCTTAAACCGCCGCCGCAATCAAAAAACTTCCGTTGAGAGCGTTAACTGATATAGATCTGAAAAAGTTTGTAAACAATGTGCCATACTTTCGCGGGATCTATATGCGTAACGCTCTTCCAAAATAAGGACCGCTCATTAATGAATCAGCTATTGTAAATCTCGATGATAAAAATGGCCCCGGTACACACTGGGTATGTTACAAAAAACGCGGTAAATTGGTTCATTATTTTGACGGCTTTGGAAACCTGAAACCGCCAAACGAGTTACTTAATTATTTTGGCGATAAAGTCAAGGTTAAATATAACTATCACAGACTTCAAAAATTTAATTCATATGAATGCGGTCATCTGTGCGTAAAATTCTTAACAAATAATACAACGTAAATGGTAGTTCAGTCATAATGTCGTTAACCTTCACATTAACAGGTTTAGAATCGGTGTTAAATGCAGATTATTCACCACCATTAGATGTTACAAATGGTGATTTGGTTATTGGTTTGGTTGATTTTCAGTGTTACAATTCTATTCCAAATATAGTAGAGGGTAAAAATAAACTATATTATTACAATAAGAATAAACTTGAGCATATTAGCATTCCTGAGGAATTATACGAAATTGATTATTTATGTGATTATATACGTTCGCTGACGCATGATCCATATTACCACGGACCTCATCGGAATGGAAAGGTAAACTTTGAGTTTCTATTACGTCCGAATACCAATACTTTAAAATGTGAAATTTTATGTTCGCAAAAAATCGATTATACACATGATGATAGTATTGGTTCATTATTGGGATTTACTAAACGAACTCTTGAACCTAACATATTACATGAATCCGATTTACCTGTAAACATTTTAAAAGTAAATGGCATACAAATTGAGTGTAACATTTCTTCAGGTTCATATCAAAACAATTCTCTTGTACATATATTGCACGTTTTTTTCCCAACAGCCCCGCCCGACTATAAAATAATTGAAGTACCGACGAATGTCATTTACTTACCTGTGAGCGTTGGCCTAATCAACAACATAACAGTGAAAATTGTCGATGAACAGAGTGATATTATAAATTTTCGCGGGGAAACTATTATAGTTAGGCTCCACTTAAAAAGAATCAATGGGGATATTGTGTTGATATTCTCCGCATGTATTGTAATAAGATAGGTAGGTAATAAGATTTACTTAATTTGAGTTGTCGCGGAAACAAGTGAAGATATTGACACGCGGTTTCCTGGAAAATGTAGCTAATTAATAGGGCTACTTATGCTATTTGGCACCCTTCTGTAGATGCACAAGAACCCTATTAAAACCCAATTAATTTCCTAAAAAACTAATTTTTTTCACGATTTTTTTTGTTTTTGCCTAGTTTTTCGGGTTCCAGGGCTCGAAAAAAATCTGAAAAAAAAGCTATGATCTAGTTTAGAGTATAATAAAATCAAATCAAACGAATCCGATCATACAAGTGACCGGGAAAAAGAACACAAAATTTTATAGTTTAAAAAGTACGGAAAAACACTTTTTTGGAAATATTTTAGACTCAAGTCGACAATTAACTTTAATGAGCATGCAAATCTAATTTTTTTAACATTCCAGACAAGGTTTTAACAATGGCAAGTCAAATCACGCGGGGGCCGCCACGCCCATCTTATCCCGCTACCCCCTTTACAACAAACGATATACTACATTTAGTTGACGAAATACGTTATGAATTAAACGGCATTGAAATTGATAAATGTAAAAATGTGGGCATTACAACCACAATGAAAGGTTATGTTTCATTAAATGCAGCACAAAGTGGAAAGCTTGAGAATGCTAGGTGGAATCCCCAGTTTGTGACTGATGATGAAGGAAGATTTAATGTGGTAATACCTTTAAATATGATTCTTGGCTTTGCAGAACTTTTGTAACGCAAACCTGTGTGTTACACCTAATCAACCTTACGCTCCCTGGGGGATGAGCCCGGGTGGGACGGTTGAACCGCGGCTAAACTCAGTGAAGATGGGAGTGAGTCGGAGAAGGGGTGATAAATCACAAAAATGAATGGGCGCCAGCCGGCCTGAGCCGCGACCGGTTCAACAAAAGTACGACGGCCGACAAAATTCGGGATACTTCCCAGGACGGGACTACGAGAGGTGTCAACTATTTCAATAACAAGATGGTGGTACGAAAAACTAATGATATATTAGCGCAACTCACGAGAAAATTACACAGGATACAGTAGTTGATATGGCAATACAGCTGGATCGTAAATCCACCTAAGATAAGAACGAATAATGACATAAACGATGGCGGGGCACCGTGCCTCACAGTAGCGACTAGGACTGCGGTGACGTCGACACCTAAAATGGTGCTAAAGTGACTCGGCGTATGCCGACGTAGGACGTTTCACTGGCCAATGATTCGTTTACGCGGCGCGACCGAACGTACGTGACTACAAAATCGCAAACCCTAATAACTATCGCGTCACACAAGCGACACACCTCGTAGGTGACCACAACGTCACTACAAATGATTCTACACAAAATGCTCTTAACTGGATTTTCACAAAATAATCCTGTATTTACTATTAAATGATCTCACTAAACGTTAAATCAAATAATCTCGTGAGCAGAAGGCACACAAGCCAAAGTATAACAATACGGTACATAAATCGAAAATACGACAACATATGATTACACAAAAAAAATTACTAAAAACAAGTGATTCTGGCTTAGTTGTAATGGCGTCCAAGCGCTAACGGAGAGGTGGCAGCAGTGGCATAACTCGATCTGCCAGCCGGATGTCCAAGATCGTCAATTCCAAGATGGCGGACTTCCGCTACACGTGGTTTCTTTTCCCACAGCTGCTGGGCTTTCAATCCCTTAGTAATACTTCACAGGAATCCTCCAAGGCAATGCCAGGAACACGGAACACACAGCGCGAACCAAAAATGGCTCGAACAGCTGACCAGCCACAAAAATACGTAAACACGTACAACGTACAACAAAACGTACATAAAGATGAACGTAGATGCAAAACGAACGTAAAAAAAACTAGCTGACGTCAAAAAAAAAGCCTAAAACAAAGGACTGCAATTAGGGCCATGTGCGAGGGAAAAGCTACTAACAGGCTAACTTTACTTGACAAAAGGCAGATTCAATAACAAATGAACAGAAATCTTTACCTGAGTTCTTGGGCGGCTTTCAAGTGGCAGAAAATATGTGATCTTTCCTATTGGGAACCAAATCCGGAACAACTCCTGTAACGGCGCCAAAATTTGCTTACAATTTGCCCCGCGTTTTGGCGGCAAATTTGTAACGCAAAAACTGGTGTTACACGTAATCAACCATACGCTCCCTGGATGATGAACCCGGATGGAACGGTTGAACCACGGCTAAACTCAGTGAAGATGGGAGTGAGTCGGAGAAGGGGTGATAAATCACAGAATTAATGGGCGCCAGCCGGCCTGAGCCGCGACCGGTTCAACAGGAGTATAACGGCCGACGAAAATCGGGATACGTCCCAGGAAGGGGATACGAGGGTGCACGAAATTACTAACGGCCAGTGTACTGAATGGATAAATAAGTATATTAAATTAATCAAATGAACAGAAGCTTAACACAACAAAAATGGGGTGGATCGAGAAATCCAATCAAGGCGGACAGGTGAGAAAGTAATTACAACAAGGGAAACTAGCGCAGCGGGTCGCTGGGTCCTCTCGATAGTATGTAGGACTGCGGCTGTAAGTCAAAATACCTGTAGTGATACAAGGCGCGATAACGACGTATGACGGGTCGATGGTACCAACGATCGCGATACGGGCGCCGAAATTACACAAAGCGCAGGCCCTAACCACTATCCGACGTACTAGCTACGCGCTACGTAGGAACAACTCGTCCAAAGCAAAATAAAGTAATAGTAATAAATGACTCGCTTGACCGGACTTCTTCAACAGAAGTAAGTATCACAAACTGTTAACAATATACTAAAATACATACTAGTTACACATACGTTTTCTGCAAATTGCAGGAACAACAAATAGATACTAAAATAAAATAAATAAGATGAGGATATAATATAAACATGGAATTTGCTTAGCTGTGGTCGGTGTCCAGACGCTGGCAGGATGTCGTAACCCTGGAACAGGCTTGATCCACAGACTGGCATTCAAAATCAAAATGGCGGGTGCTGCGTGATGCCACTTCCGCTCCACGTGTTTTTCCTCGAAAATTTTAGTACACCGTCCTCGTCAACGTGTACGACGAGAGGATCACAAAGAAAACGGACAAACGACAGCAACGACGACAAGTAACGTCGACAAGCAAAAAGCAGAAACAGAAAAGCAAAAACAAGCAAGCCTGAAACGAAAATCTGAATTAGTGTCACGTATTGCGGCAAGGCAATACTGATTCAAAAGGACTAGTTTGAAGATTACCTGAGTTCTAGGGCGGCTTGAAAGTGATTGAGATATGTGACTTGGCTATTGGAAATCTATCCGGAACAAGTCCGCTGAATAGTGCAGCATTCACTACTGCGATATTCACTGTTAGTGCAATATTCGTTATTCCCCACAAGGGTATCCGCAAAACACCTAGTTTGCCGAATATATTTAAATAGAGCACACTTCCAACGTCGAAATCTCACAAATCAGTCAAAAACGCAAAACGTCGTGCGAACAGCAAGAATTCGTTCGAAGAACAAACCTGTAAAATTTGTCGAAAGAGAGAGAGAACAACCTGCGCGAAGACAGAGATAGTAATCTCGGCAGAGCTGCATTCACGACGAACAACCGCTAATTGAAATGACAGGTAACGAAAATGTGGTTAACCTAAAAGAAAACAATGACAAAAACAAAAGAAGGTGAATTTAAGTTATGACTACTAAATGAAATACTGCAAGAGGGCAATCTAAATTAAGCTAAGTATGAGGGAATTTAATCGGTTAATATTTAATTGAGAATTAGTTTCAGGTGAAGATACACAAAAATTTAAACAGAATAAAATTATGACAGAAGACACAAAGTGAACGTAACACTCCGCGGAATAATGCAATAACCCGAAATGCAATATTCACTAAATGGCACTATTTCCCAAATCCCCACAAGAGTATTTCGCCAACAAACCTAAGTTGCCGAAATCTAATTGAAATAGCCCATCTTCCAATATTAAAATCTCACACTCCGCAACAGACGTCGTTCGAAAAGACAAAACAAAGACTGAATGCGTTCGAAATCGAACCTGTGAAATTCTGCCAAGAAAGAGAGCGATGCGCGAAGACAAAGACAGCCTCCGCCTAAAAAGGCGCACCTAGCAGACAATAATACCGGCAGAGCTACTTCGCGGCGCACGGCCACTAATTGTCTGACAGCTAAACAATCAATGGGAATAACCTACAAAAAAAAACAATGAAACCAAGAGAAGCTGAATCTAAGTTTTACTATAAACTGGAATACTACACGAAGGAAATCTAAATGATGCTAAGTATTATCAAAATTGACCGGTCAATAATTAATCGATAATTAAATTTCAGATGCTGATACATAATAAACAACAACAAAAAGTACGGAAAGCATGAAAATAAAACAAAACTGGAGAATACAAAAAAAAAACGTAACACTTTATGGGAGAGTTCTGTTGAATATTAAACATGAACTTGTTCTCATAAGGTCAAAAGTCGATTCCAACTCATATGTTAGCGGTGAGGAACTTAAAATAAATATTTCAAAAATTTCTTGGCGTATGCCGTATATTTTTGTTTCTGATAAGGAAAAACTTCGATTCCTTAAACGACAAGAAAAAAATAAGCCTGTTCTCATGGCGTTCCGTTCATGGGAACTTTGTGAATATCCAATTCTACCAATCGCACAAAAACAAACGTGGAGTATTAAAACATCGTCACAGATGGAGAAACCGCGATTTATAATTTTAGCCTTCCAGACTAACCGTAAAAACCAACATGGGAAAAATGCAAGTGAATTTGACCATTGTGATATCTCTACTGTTAAACTCTTCTTGAATTCACAAAGTTGTCCTTATGAAAATTTAAATATTAAAAACAATAATTTCGCAATGCTCTACGAAATGTATGCCAAGTTTAAAAAAGTATATTACAAAGAAGATAAACTAGAACCACTCTTAAATAAAAATGATTTCAAAACAAAAGCTCCACTCGTATTTTTGGATTGTTCGAACCAAATAGAAACACTTCGGAATGCTTCTGTAGATGTGCGTCTTGAATTTGAATCAAATGAAAACTTTCCTGCAAGCACTACTGCTTATTGCCTCCTTATTCACGATCGCATTGTTGAGTATAATCCCGCAACAAGCGCGGTTAAAAAGCTTGTTTAACAGATTGCAGATTTAGTTAAACGATGGAACTCATTGTGGATATACAGGGTTTCAATGGGAACGATAGTGAATTAATTCCAAAGGATATAGCCATAACATAAAAAAATGGTGATAAAATACAACATTATATGCTGAAACCTCCATTTCCTTGGAAGCGTTTAAACAAGGCACGCAAGAAGGAAGGGCAGTGGTTATTAAATCATTATCACGGATTATATTGGAATTCTGGCAGTAGTGAGTTTAAAGAAACGGTTGCTAGTGTGAAACGTATTTTGGCTTCAGCGTCGCAAATTTACGTGAAAGGAGTAAAAAAGAAAAAATATTTAGAGAATCAATTAAGATTGAGTGTGCCTGTAATAGATTTAGTACAGTATCCATCGTTGAAAAACGCAAATTTAATACATTTTTCCTGCTTTGACCATTCTGCACCGTTTCTGTGTGCACTAAGAAACGTGTGTGTTATTAGAAACTGGTTGAGGATTCTCTTTTCAAACAATGAATAACTCTGTACAAGCTATAAAATAAATAAAGAAAAATAGTATATAATTAATCTGTTTTTTTATTGTTCATATCATTATACATTTTCTTTCCTTTATATATATACAACAACTCCTTAAATGCTAACACATTCATATTCATATCCTTATCCAACACAAATTCAATACATTTATAGTCATCAATATTTGGATTTAATGTGGCATAATCATGAGCTAAAGATAGAATTTTTTCATAATATTCTTTAAAATTTAAATTTTTCAGCATATGCAGTTTGTGAATCTAATATGTTAAACATTATTTGTGCAGATAAAGCGTCCATAACAAATGTATACTCATTACGATACCAGGAGAGAGTTCATATTTTTTTCCCATTTACGTTATTCAGCACTATACCAATATCGTACGGTAAATTTAGATACATCATTTCAGAACCATTTTGTAGATAATTTAAAATTACATCTTTATACGTCAAAAATTCTTCCAACTGCAGCATATCAATTTGAATGCCAGCGTTGTTTGGTTTACTACTGGTAAATTTCATTACAGGTGTAAAGTTTCTAATTACACTTAAACCAATAGCAATCCACTTAGTATTTTTTTAAATTTAAACTGTAATTAGTGGATAATAAAAGAAAATCTTCTTTATACGCTGATTCTGTACGCTTATCAATAAAATCAAATTTAAAATCTTGTTCAGAGAACGCACCAATGTCGAGTGTAGCTGGCACCAGGTCTGTTGGCACTTCAACAACAACATTGTTCGTAAGTTGTGTTTTCGTGACATGTTCATCTAAAACAAATAAATAAAAATAATAAATATATAACTACATATAAAATATATACACGCATACTTACAGTGTAGTATCAGTATCTATATAGCTGTATGTTGGGCGTCGTCGGCGAACGTGGTTTAACACACACACAGAAAACAGTTCAATACTATGTTCACATTTTAATCTTCGTCGTGTATTTATTAATTTTCATGGTGCATTGTGATTGGTTAAAATAACGTTAATTCTTATTGGTTAATAATAAACAATTTCTTTCAATAAAATCATGCTTCAAAGCACAAGTATGAGCTATCAAATAATGAAGTATTCAAAATACAAAATAATATTGTTTGGTCAGGTTAAATGATATATTTCGCAACGTTAAACAAAACAACTTTCGAAAGTAATTAACAAAACCATTATCTGACGCATTACCTGACGCATATTACGACCTTGACTCCCATACATGCGTAACTTGATTAAAAAACAGCCAAGGTAAAATGCAGCCACCAGTGACACTTTCACAACAAACAGCATAGGCAGCGGCTAACGAGCATTACACCGCGCATTCAAATTTAAATATAACATAAAACAGCATCGTTAAATGCTGGGCGGGGGCGATGGCGGAGGCGGGACGCGGGCAAAGACAACGGGGTGAGGGGGGAGAGGGGGAGAGAGGTGGGTTAAGAGGAGGTGAGAGAGGGATAAATGGAGAGGGGTGAGAGAGGGATAAATAGAGAGGGTTGAGCGAGGGATAAATAGAGAGGGGAGAGCGAGGGATAGAGAGAGAGAGGGGGAGAAAGGGAGAGAGAGGAGAGAGAGAGAGAGAGTGGTGAGAAGGGGAGAGAGAGGGGAAGAGAGGGGGAGAGAGAGGTGACACTTCATGTGGTTGTGGAGGTGGGCGTCTCAACCCTCCCAATACCTACTTATAGATCCGGTAGTAAACATACTAACGCGGATACGCTCTCACGTATCAAACCGGTGCGTGTTCTAGGGAAACCTAATTATGAACCTATTTTTGGGATAGAAATAGTATATTTAAAGCGCAGCGAAATGATCCAGATATTAGCGTAATAATAAATTCGATAATCGATGGCGAGTCAAATTCGGAATACTTTCTCGATGAAGACAATGTGTTGTATCGTGGTGATGATGACAACGGAGACGGTAAACTAGTTGTCCCGCGAGAACTAAATAATCGTTTTATCGAATTATACCATGATACGCCGATGTCCGGTCATGCGGGTATTGATAAAACGTATAATCGCGTTAAACTTCGTTGTTATTGGCCCAACATGTATAGTGACATAAAAAAATACGTTAATTCATGTATCTCTTGCGCGCAAATAAAGACCTCTCCCCACCTAAAACCTGCCCCGCTGAAGAAATCGGTAGCGGTCACGCGACCTTTTGCGCGACTCGCTATGGACGTTGTAGGACCACTGGTTACTACTGACTCGGGAAATACTTATATACTGACAGTACAGGAATGTTTCACCAGATATTTGGAAGCATTTCCCATGCAAAATTGTACAGCTGCTACAGTCGCTAAACATTTTATTACCGGTATTGTTCTAAAACACGGCGTACCAAGACAAATACTGACGGACTTAGGAACTAACTTTGTCTCTCGTTTAATGCAAGAAATTTTTAAGGCTCTAGGCTGTGATCATTTGCGTACTACGGCGTTTAGGCCGCAAACAAATGGCATGTTAGAGCGCACACATCGGACTCTGAAAGACCTTCTGTCTCATTATATTAACACCAAACACCGTGATTGGGATGAATGGCTTCTGTATGCACTTTCAGCATACTGTTCAATGACACATTCTTCCACTAACGAAAGTCCGTATTTCCTGTTATTTGGCAGAGACATAGAGTTCCCATACGATGAGCTTTTTAAACCTTTGCGTGTTCGCTATGACACAGACACTAATTACGTTAGCGAATTTATGCAAAGGATGAAAATCGCCCATCAAAGAGCTAGAGAGGTTATGGAGAGAGCCACAGTGTTTACTTTATATTTTTATTAAACCTTGTTTCACCAAGTGTTGGATGACAATTAATTTTGTCTTTGTTGTTATTTAAATTGCTATTGCGTAGCTTTCCCTTTTTTTCGGTAGATGGCATGACCAGTTCCGCAAAACTTCTCATGTCATCTTACTAGTTTCTTAGAGATCTTATTCTCTGCTGGCACAGTTCTTCGTCACCAGCTTCTTCACATGAACTTTGTTCTAGGTGAAGAAGTGAGTTATACCATACTGATGAACTCTAATAAGAGCGAAACGCGTCTATGGTTACTAACTGAACTGTGCTGGCCAGCCTCTGACGATGCCCTCATAAGGTGACTTGGAGGCTGAATTTTGTGAAACATAGCCAAATGTTTACTTTATATTTTTATTATTTATTTAATCCGGCAACTAAACCCGGGTTAAGCTCAAAACTGGCAAAAAAATGGACTGGTCCATATCGTATTACGGACATTAAAGACGTTAATGCCACGATTAAAGAAGTTTACGGAAAACGAGAACAAAAAGTCCATGTAAATCGTTTAAAGCCCTGTTATGCACGCCACTTAGCACCTATCGAAGTTGAAGAATTTGTTGAAATAGACGCGAATGAAGACGTAGTTTCTCCCATAATTACTACGGTGAGTGATACCGGCAATAAATTATTGCATGTGACAGAACCAGGCGCGCAAGCGCACGACTTATCGCTCAGACTACAAAATACGACTGACAATCACAATAATACACCCGACATATCATCACTGACAATTACGCAACCAGACGCTCAAATATCCCCACCTATATCACCCACACCGGAACTACTCACCCCCGCCTCACCTGTATTTTAAATTCACACACAAAAACTTGATTAAAGTTAAGTACTTTAAATATTATAACATAGGTTGGGTTGAAACACTTTGTCGGGTGCTGATTTAGTCAACGAAGTAGATGATAAACCTTGTCTGCTCAATAAAAGTTAGAATAAGCAACAAAAATAGGCAAAATAGGCTGTATAAGGTAAAATAGGCACAATAACCAAAATATAGAAAAAATAGGCTCTAAGGCACGAAAAAAAAACCTTCCATTACACGTAAACATATTACCTATATATAGAAAAACGAAATTGCCTGAAGTATATTGAAATTTGAATCTAGGCAATTGCCTAAAAATTCGGGCTTTACTAATTACAGTACAGGGTCCGGTCGAGCGCCAAAAATAGAAAAACTAAAAAATAAATATTCTTTCCCAATTCTGGTATCCAGTATAAAAATAAATTTGCAAGTACTTTCTTGCATGTATTTAAAGATAAATAAATATATCATCACGTCTATTACACATTACTGGGTGTAGCACTCTGCCGTAACAGAACTCATTAAATCATATATTTAGCGTGTGAAGTGCGGTTACCAGTCGTTGAATCATGGTCCCAAAAGATGGGAGACCCATAGGGGTCGTTGGTAGTGAACTACCATCTATTTGTCTTGGTCGCCGTCAAATTTTACTTTTAAAAACATAGTATTTTATTCACTGTGTTCCATGTTAATCACTTTTCAGTGGTACAGAGCGTCATCATGGCAGAATTGAGAATGACGATAAAAACAAAGCAGTGAAATCTGGGTCTGGGCGGGTGATCATTATTCGAAATATGTCACCATCAGCTTTCCCAAAACGCATCCACTTCACCTGGGTGTCAATATGTTACTGAATCAGGATTACTGTTTGTACTCAGTTATATGCTATATATAAAGCTTCTGTTTTAATGTCATTCGCTGTCCTAGAGACAAAATATAGTAGTTTTGAAAAAAATTATGTTGTATGTAAGATACTGAAGAAGTAATGTTGTAAGAATACGGCCTTGGAGATATTCTCGCTAGATGAAGGTGTGCGAGGTTCATTGGTATTTTGGTAGTACTTTGACGGTCCAACCTTACTAGTTCTGCATCCATTTCTTTTATTATTAATCAATAAATACTTATAAATACACATCTATTTACATTACATACACTTGATGTTTGACGTTAACACCATATGAATCTCGTCAAGTCTAGGGACAAGGTCCACCAAATACTTTATTATTCCATTATTAATGTGTAAATCAATACATAATATATTACTTATTGTTGTAAATAGTCTATCTTAAAACTTCTTTACTTGACTCATCAAAAGACTGTATCACACAGCAAAATATTAAGAACACCGACAATCTATTGCAAAATTTGAATTTCAACAGTAATTTTTTTTAAATGTTACAGTAGTAAAGTAGTGAATTATTTTCTTATAACCTTGTAGTTCATGCGTATACTATTCAAGGGCAGCTACATCATGAATATACAGAAAAAAAAGATTGAAATGAAATGGAAAAAATTCTCAATTTGAATTAGATTTTCTCAAAATTGAGTCACACATTTTTAATAAAAAAATATGTACATTTAAAATTAAGATAGTCTACAACTATAAAATGAATTCAGTCAAATTGAATACAAGACTTAAAAAAAGAAATACATTTTTGTTTTTCAGGGTTTTTTGCATATTTTAATGAAAAAAAAAATAGTTGCTTTTAATTTGGCTAAAAATTTCGGCTGGGTTAGCTTATATTTATATTATACCGTATTTCTTTATTGAGATCGTGTGACTCATTTTTGAGTAAATTCAAAATATATGTGGCATGATAAATCATAAATTTTATATTTTCAAACTTGTATAATAATTATAAAACTTTGAAGTTTTGACTACAAGAAAATGTACAATAAATAATATGTTTCGTTTGTAATAAAAGATATTTTATTTCAAAGAGATCAAGTCAGATCATCGTTCCACCATTGTTCTAATGCTGTTTTCAGTCCAGATGATTCACCTTACTTCTCGTGATAAGATAATACGTTTGTAATATTTTTTTGTATTTATTTAATTGATTTTGTTAAAAATAGATATTATTGAAACTGCTCTATATTTTTATATTAATATTTCTGAGATTGATTATGGACTGCGTAGCGATGTTTAGTAAAATAGTTATAGCGAGGATAGTGACGTCGTAGGGATTTTTTTCTCAAATGTATTACATCTGTTGGCAACACTGCAGATTACACTATACGTCACTGCCCTCTGCGCTCGGCGCTTGGACAACCGGTTCCGACTCTACAGTCAGAGATAAGAGCTACAGTGCTGTGTTGTACTTGGTTGTGAAAACAAGTGCCGATTTGATATGGTTTTTGTTGTATTTAGTTTTCAAGTATTAGAATACAATATATTTTATTTCGTGTTTGTCAAAAACACTGTTGTGTGGTATTCTGTCGCTGGCTGCTTGATAAATATACCTGTCTGTAAGTATTAGCAAATGCACATATTTTTTATTGAAATAATCCAAGATGGACGTAATATTTATTTTATCAGTTGACTCGACAGTATTTTTATAGACAAGTGAATTCAATTACTTTACTAACAACATAATACAAAATATTTGCAAATAGTACCATTAAAAATGTAAATTGACATTTTAATATAAAATCTCAATAAATGTACAAGACAGTTTTGTTAAATATATTGCAAATATTGACAATCTACTTCTATTACTCTATCATTATAAACCGGTCGATTAAAAATGATTACAATTTCGGTATTCTGTGTGGTGACGAGAATAATAGTTTGCCATGGTATTTTTGTTATTTCCATGTGACGGAGTGTATGCTGAACGCGACCCACTATTGGGATCTCAAGTACGATTTCGGTTAAATTAGACAAAAGTTAACTTCTTATATATTGTTTTTCTAAAAATGCATAGTGTTGGACTAGTATATTATTATTTTTTTACTACGAGCAATTGAATCCTATTTAACAATTTTTATATTGATAATTGCATAAAAATTTCGAAATAAATATTTACTTAGTAGGCTGAATATTTAATTCATTTTTTATTAACTTTGTTTTATTATTTGACGTTTCGTTTGAGATGTTTGTAATAGTGTTTAGTTAAAGAGATTAAAAAAATTGTACGCCTACAGAAATTAAAGAAGAGACGCAAAATGTACAGTTCTGAATATTGCATCCAGCGACAATAAATTGTGACTTGAATTTCTTTAAACGGTGGCCTTTTTCATTGTTAACCTTGGTGAATAATAATCCATTATTAACCGTTTGTAAACAAGCGACAGTGAAAAACAAATTTATGACTCAAAAAGAGGTCAATAACTGTATGTGTCTAGGCTAGTAGTGAAAACAAAAGAATTATTAAAACATTTCACGCAATATTAAATATATTTAAACTTTGCAATTACAATAAAAAGTTAATCGGCTATGCTCGGGGCTCGTATCTTCCCGGTCACATTGCTTGCGCGTTCATGTCTCCGCTCACGCAATCCCCGTGAGTTCCGGGATTCCCCTGCTTCACTCGGCATTGCTCATATGAACACATACGCATACGCTGTCAAGATAAAAGGTGATCTTTTTAAAATTGCTTATTACAATAGCTCGCTAGATATGAATGAAAAAGTGAACAATTTATGTGTTTTCAAATCATTTCTAAATGTTAAGAAAAATGGATCAAACAATACAACCAATTTCATTTTCAATAATTTCACGGTTCAAGGTAATGAATATCAATGTAAACATTCAAAACAAGTTGCAATTTAAAGAATTTCAAACATGAAATTGAAATCTTTCATCCTTGTTTAATATAGTTGGTACATATTAATTGTTCATATTTACCATTTTTTTCCTCATACTAGAAGTGTTATTCTAGAGTCTTTTTTAAATATCGATATATTGATGAAAAAATGATTGATACGAGATTCGATATGGCGGGCAATTTTATTTACTACATTCTAATACACAAAATATGAAGTGTTTTATTTTAATCACATCGAATTCGAAAATAATATCACAAAGAAAATAAATTTATTTCTACACTTTTAGTTTGTAAATACAATTTTTTATTAAAATTACTATATTTCACAATTATATAAATAATATCGGTTCAAGAAATACTAGTATCGATATATCGTATCGAAAATAACATTTCTATCCCTTACAACCAGTGGCGTAGAATTTATAATCTTTTTAAAATATGGAACAACAATTAGAAATATCATTGTAAAATAGTTATTTATTCCTTAAATTTCGCAACGCATTCATAAAAGTCCTTCACACCCTCGTATCATAAAACATTTTATTTTTTTTATTTAAATATATTTAACGAGCACTTCAGCATCGAGGCTATTAGTGCTCCGGTATATAATAGTGTTTACAATTTGTATAATAGATTTGTTTGTCTTAGATATTTTATTACATTGTTTAGTGTTTCCTTGTTGTTTCCTAGTGCATTTTGTATATTTTGTGGTATGTTATATTGTTGTCGTGTTTGGGTGTATTTGTCACAGTGGAGTAATATGTGTTCTGTATCTACTGTTTGGTTACACGTGTTACAGATTTCCTGTTGTTCTTGTGAGAATATATGTTTGTGTGTAATAAGTGTGTGTCCTAGCCTAAGTCTTGTTATGGCAATTCTCATACAACATTTTATCCACGAACTTATTAGAAAAAAGTAAATAAATACAATTTATTAGATAACATTTTCTACATTTATATTGATTGTTAAATGTCTACAGTTGTTTTACTAATTACAATATTACAATCTACAATAAAATAATTAATCCTTACTGATAAGACTGAAAAATTGCAACTTAACGTATAATGACAAAACGGACAAAACCATAGACAAAATCACTCAGTTTGACGTTTGCTTGTTGTATTTGGTTGCAATGTTTCTTGTTTCTTGTTGCTAGGATATTTGTTAATAGAAATCGTTTATTAATGAAACTCCCATTTTAATTTACATTGGTCTTTTATTCACGATTTATTTAATGTAGCACTTCACACACAATAATTTGTTCATTCTAGTATATGAGTATATAAAACTATTTATCTTTTTCTTTAAATTTTAACAACAAACTTGCTATGATCATTTATATAAAAAGAATTATTTTTATAATTTTATTTCTGTTACAGGTTGAACGAGTGAGGTTTGAAAAAAATGGATATACCAGCTGATATACTAGATGAATTGAAGTGCAGCAGCTGTGAGCTGTACTTGTCTCGGGGCCCCGTGTTCTTACAACACGACGGGGCGGTGGCATGTGGGCGGTGCTATACCCCCAAGCGCCCGGCCACCAGGAATACCCAATATGAGACCACCGCCAAATTATTGAAGTTCCCATGTAAGAACCGGGAGTTGGGCTGTCCCGAGACGGTGCCCTTTGTACAGGAAGCAGAAGTGATCGCGCACGAGGAGGTGTGCGAGCACCGGGAGTATGTCTGCCCGGTGCTCGGCTCCGGCCGCTGCGACTGGTTGGGCCCCAGGGCGGCCATGTTGGCGCACTGCCGCGACCAGCACCCGGACAACGTGCTCGAGAACCCCTGCAGCCTCACCCACGACATCACCAAGCCCAGTCTGCAGAACTACATCATCTCTGCCTTTCATTTCCTGTTCTTGCTGCACACAAAGGTTTGTGTGTCAACTGGGAAAATATTTCACGCAGTTCGGCTGCTGGAGGCGACTGCAGAGGCTGCGAAATATTTCTTCCATTTGGACATCAAACGTAACAATGAACAGCTGACAAAAGAAGGACAAGTGGCGCCTCAAGGCTGCCTGGCGATCCAGGAGGACACTTCATTAGCAGTGAACATCAATAGCTTCCTGGGCGTGCTGGGCGGGTTCGACGCCACCACGTTCACCGTGACGGTGAAGCAGAGAGTGAGCGACGCTGCCGATCATCTGGCGGGGGCGATGGAAAAGTGCGGGGTGTGCAAGGCGGATGTGACGGTGCTCCTGTACCGCGACAACAATGGTTGGCGATGCAAGCGCTGCGCCCCCGCTAGGCGAGCCTGCAGGCAGGGCTGCGCGCACATCGACATCGACATCAAGTGCTCGAACCATGAGACTTATTTCTGTCAGCAGCGCACCAAGTGTTTAATATGCATAGCGGCCGTGTCTCGAGGCTCGTTGTCCGCGCACTACGACTCAGCGCATCCAGCTGGCTCCACGTTGAGGGCAACTCAAACTGGTGTGAAAGGCAGACGCTGTCTCGTGTCTAGTGTTGCTGGCACCGCGGTATGCAGGTACTACCTGGACAAATCACTATTTGAACTCATTGTGTACACCTCGATATCAAGTGAGCGGCTGAGCGAGTTTCGGTGCTCGGTGCGGGTCACTGACCCCGCCACCGGACACGCGCGCACCTTCACACCTGATGCAGAGTACGATGATGAGTGTGATTGGCGCATCATAATTAATAAAGATGAGTGCTCCTCGTGGAACGTTGTGTTGGATGTCTGTGTGAACATCACGAAGATCTAAGTGACCCACATTCTATAATATTTGTATCTTCAGCTTAAACTTTATTCCACATAATTTCAATAATTGTATTTTTATTTTTTTTAAATTTATATATCGGAACAACTACTAAGGTCATATGCCGATATGTCCTTTGTATGGTCGCCACGGACGGGACCCGAACCCACGACCTTATGGTTGCGAGTCAGGCCCTCAACCCGCGCGACCATCACGCGGGACTATTGTATTTTATTTTATCTGTTATTTTATTTTCTCGTCATTTATAAATAAAACTCAAGTTTCTATCTGTCAACATGTTTGTTTTATTTATTTGCTCATCAATCATGATCAAAGTGTAAAAAGTTGTTTATTTCAGTATTGGCATTGAATATATAAACACTAAAAGAATGGTAACGCGAATGACAGGCGTGTATCCTATCTCCATCCTTTTCTAGTTAAAAATTTTAAACCACGAGCTAGCGCTATTAGCATTCATTTCGAGAACTATGATGGAATGTGGACACACTGTTGTCAAATGTTCGAACATCGTCACACGCTACCCATACCTCACCTCACCAAAACCTGCTTCTGGCACTAATAACATGCAAGTAGTCTTGTTGCTGCGAATAATACATATATCTCGCAAATTTATAATCTTTTCAATTTTATTATCATGCTATTTTTAATCCTACTATTATTTATGCACTTTTATGATTAAAAGAGTCACGTAATTAAAAAATAATAGAAGAATAAAAAGTAATTTTAATGATTTATAATAATTGATATTTAGGCGTGCGATTGCAATGATGTCTGAACAGCATTTAAAGAGAAGAAAACGAAACTTGTGATGTGTTTTAATTTTGCAGAGGATGAACATTATTCGCGGGATAGCCGAATTATTGCAATATTTATTATATTATTAATTTTAAAATTTATTTTTTTATTGTTTTAAGTCTCTACGTTAATTTATGAGTTTTTATTAATTTGGGGTTTTAAGTGTTAAGGATGAATGTTATATTTGAGTAATAAATGTTGTTTATGTGCGACAGATATTGGTTTGTGTATGAGGGAACATAAGAGTGTGTGAAGAAGTGTAGATACGTTGAGATTGATTTAAACTGATATAAGTGATATACATATTATAATATAATATAATAATACTTTATTGATTCGAGATCAAATTAGCGAGGTTCAGCAAACAGCTGATCTTCCACCCAGCTATACAAAATAATACAAAACAATTAAAAATAGTAATTAAAGTAATTAAAAACTGTTGACAGTTATTAGAGTATAATAAAAAAAAAAGAAACAAATATACATGAGAGTAAATATAAGTAGGTTTCATAATACAGAATAATTAAAGATACAACAACAAAATATCTGTTTACAGCTCCAATGAACAATAAATACACTTGAAAGTGAGTGATATAGATAGTTTCAATGTACATAATGATTAAACGTAAAAAACAATTAAAATACTAAAAACTAAATTATATAACATTGGGAAAAACCTTTCAGAATTCATATATATAAATAAAAGGGGGCTTCTGGTTTAAATTCTGTATATATTTAAAATTAAAAAAACTCGACGTTTCGGTACTTTAAACAAATACCTTTTTTTTATTTGTATTTCTGTCCTGATGAAGGTATTTGTTTAAAGTACCGAAACGTCGAGTTTTTTGAATTTTAAATATATACAGAATTTAAACCAGAAGCCCCCTTTTATTTAAATTATATAAGTTGACTTCATCATAAATACAGTAAGTATATTTAATGTACATATATATTTATATAATAATTTTAGATCATTTGAAGTTATTACTAACACAATCATTTAGGAAGTCATCAATAAAGCCCGAATTTTTAGGCAATTGCCTAGATTCAAATTTTAATATACTTCAGGTAATTTCGTTTTGCTATACATAGGTAATATGTTTACGTGTAATGGAAGGTTTTTTTTCGTGTCTTAGAGCCTATTTTTTCTATATTTTGGTTATTGTGAATATTTTACCTTATACAGCCTATTTTGCCTATTTTTGTTGCCTATTCTAACTTTTATTGAGCAGACAAGGTTTATCATCTACTTCGTTGACTAATTCAGCACTCGACAAAGTGTTTCAACCTAACCTATAATATTTAAAGTACTTAACTTTAATCAAGTTTTTGTGTGTGAATTTAAAATTCCGAAAGAAAAAACGTTTTTTAGTCAAAATTTTACGTGGCAATTCAATTGTGTCTTTGCCATTATCAATGGAGCTGAGGTAACTTTAGACGATATGGCTAAATATAAGAACGCTCCTGTCACATTTTGTGATGTCAAACGAAGTTTTCAACTTACAAGCAAAGTTCTGACAGACCGAAGACAGTCCATTTCCGAAAATTTCATAGAGCAATTGCTCTTAATATTTTGTGAATTAAAGTATACTACATAATTTGAATTTGCATAATAGTTAATAAAATGAGAACCCTACATTATTATTTAATTATTATTTTTGAAATTGCGTTAATTTTTGTTTAAAATGATTATTTTTTTCTAACGAAGAGTAGATACGAGTACCAATATTAGAAAAAGGACTCGTTTATTTTTTTTAAAACAAATTATTTACATTTAGGCTGCCTAAAATCCCGCCTATTTTAGAGTAATTACCGGCCTATATGCCTGCTTATTTGGGTGTTTTTAAGAGCCTAAATATCCGGGCTTTAGTCATCAATACACTAATACTCTTTCTCAATTAGAATTCTCTTGATTACGGATAGAGCTCTATTTTTTGCCATGTCTTTAATGTATCGGGGAAGTGAATTATACAATTTGATTGCCATATAATGCACACTTCTTTCTTGTGCAGAAGTTATATGTATCGGTATTAGCAAAGTACGATTAGATTGACGAGTACTGTACTTTGAATTTGCTAGTGTGAAATATTGCATATTGTTATAAACATATTTTATTAGTAGTAGTAGGCGCGGTGGCCGAGCGTGTTAAGGCACATCTCTTAGCATGCTGTGACGTCACCCGAACCAAGGTTCGTCGGTTCGAATCCGCCTGCCGACAATGTGTGATTTGTCGTAAAATATAAAAATACAGTTTCATGTATTTATCACACTCGGGCGCTATAAGCTAGTCACTTATACGCCTTAAATAATCTGACTAAAGAAACCGGCAGTACGGCAGTGTAAAAACTGCGGCTCGGTGTGCCCGGAAGCCAAAACCCAACTGGGGTTAGAGAGCTGAAGAAGAAGAAGATATTTTATTAGTTCATTTATATAAAGACAGTGGAACGTTAACAAATTGAGAGATTTGAATTTACCACGACATGAGCTTCTTGGGTTGAGTTTATGCAATATACGAAGAGCACGTTTCTGAATGAGGAAAACCTCATTTTATCGAGTTGAAGAACCCCAGATAATTATACCGTAATTCATGACAGAATAGAAATAACCATAATTTATTAACAATAAAACATCCAGATTAACCTTCTGCGATAGCACTCTAAGGCAATAACAAGCTTTACTTAGTTTAATTATCAAATTATTAACATGACTAACTCCTTTTAAGTCATAATCAAGGTAGAAACCTAAACATTTTATAGAATCACATAGAGCTATTTGATTATTTTGGATATTAATTTCGATTTTACTGCTAGTATTAAAGTAAAATTGGATAACGTTAGTTTTTGAAACATTTAGTATAAGATTATTTTTGTTGCACCATGTTTGAATATCCTCGAGAGTATTATTGACAAGTACATTCATATTACATAAATTAGTTTTAGTGCTTTTGAGTAAAAAATATGCATCATCAGCATAGAGGACAATTTCGGCATAATGAACATAATTTGGCAAACCGTTGATATAGATAAGGAATAGAAGAGGGCCTAGCACAGAACCCTGTGGTACTCCTGATATTATTGGACCCCACTGAGATATGACATCAACGTTCGTGTTGTATTTAATGCACAATACTTTAACTGCTTGGGACCGATCACTTAAATAAGAATGGAACCATTGAAGAGGGATACCGCGTACGCCGTAATGTTCAAGTTTTTGTAACAATATAGAATGGTTTACACTGTCAAAAGCTTTTGATAAGTCACTTGAGAATCCGTACACACATAAATTATTGTCAAGGTCACTTAGAATTTGTTGGACGATAGTGTTTGTAGCAGTTGTTGTCGATTTATTTTTAATAAACCCATGTTGACACTTTGAAATTATATTATTGTTATTAAGATGTTGAAGTAGTCTAGTATAAATTAATTTTTCAAAAATTTTGGAAAATACTGACAGTAGGGATATCGGCCTATAATTTTCAATGATTTCGTGATCACCTTTTTTGAAAATAGGAATCACAATAGATTTTTTAAACAGTGATGGGAATGTGCCAGTTTCAAGAGACTGATTGAAAATTAAACATAACGGAGGGGAAATCAGTGCTCCACATGTTTTGATCAGTGCGGAGGGAATACAGTCAACACCAGAGGACATGCTGTTGTTCAGTGTTCCTATTGTAGTTTCGACTTCAGCCTCAGTTGCTGGATATAAGAAAAATGAGTTGTAACATGCTTGCTCTAGGAATTCATATCGTTCTTTTTATGAATCATTTCCTATACTAAGGAAGTATTCATTATATTGATTAGCTACATCTAGTGGTTCGCCACTTACTTGAATATTATTTGAAATAGTATTGGGTTCTTGTTTTACTAGCTTCCAGGTAGATTTTATTTTGTTGTTAGAATTTGCAATGGTAGTTGCTATACTATTTATTTTGGCTTGTCGTATGACTTGTTTTAAAATTTTACAATAGGTTTTTAGTAAATAAGACGTTCAGGTGAGTATTTTTTATTTAATTTCTGGTGCAATTTACGTTTTCTTTTGCATGATGTGCGTATTCCTGCTGTAATCCAGTTTTTACTTCTGAAATATCTCTGTTTAACTCTTTTTACTGGGAATGCTTCATCAAAGTGCGTGTTAAACTGAGTATAGAATTCTTGAGTAAGTTTTTCAACATTTATATTATTTTTTAAACAGTCCCAAGTCTCCATTGCTAACATACATTTAAAGCGATTGATATTTTCTTCTGAGAATGATCTAGTAATTGTATATTGATCAGAGCTATCAGATTTTAATAGTATATTTAGTAACGAACATGAGATCGCATAGAGGTCGGAAAAACCGGAGTTAATAATTATGTTTTCGTTCTTTAAATTATTTGATATTATAATGTTGTCAATACAAGTGGCTGAGGTTGCAGTAGTTCTAGTAGGTTCATTCACTGTTATTCTTAGATTAAACGATGGTGTCAGTGTAATTAAGTGAGATGTGGTCACGTTTTTATTTAGTATGTTAATGTTGAAATCACCGGTTATAATGACATTATTATTATTATGACATACAGATAGCAGTAGCTGTTCGAAGTTATTAAAAAATATCGACAAGTCAGAGTCTGGTGTTCTGTATATTACAATAATATATATGCAGCTTTGAGAGTAGTTGAAGCGTATTAATGAGAATTCAAAATGTTTCTCTTGTATTAAATAATTGAAATTTGAAACGTTTGTTGCCTCTAGATGTTTTCGTAAAAGAATACAGGTGCCACCTCGGTCGAAATCTTTTCTGCAAAATGATGAGATTGTGCAGTAATTGTCAAGGGTAAATAATGACATTTGAACTTCATTCCACCAGTGTTCGCAGATAGTGATTATGTCGGGCTTGTTCTTTAATTCATTTAAGAGCACTTCAAATTCAGAGCTTTTATTTCCCATACCTTGAATATTTTGAAAATATATAGTGATACTATGATTTTGACTGTTGTGTACTGGCATTCCGAAAATTGTATCGGTTCCCTTTTGTCGACTCCGAATTTATATTCGTTGGTGGAGCAGAAATGTTACATAGTGACTTATGTTTAGTGGGGGTGGAAGGACACATAATTTTTTCTCTGATTTCCTTAATTATGTCAGACTGATGTTCGTTGTCATCACAAATTAAGTTTTCATAGGAAATGAATTTATTATTAATTTTTAATCCATGTTTATACTGAACAACAGAGTGTCCTAGTGATTCTGCGGCTTTTTTAAACTTATGAAGGTCCTTTTTTAATAATAGCTCCTCTTTAGTTAAATCGTCACATATGATAATATTGGAACCTTTTAACTTATAAACTTTGCTCATAATTTCTTGTTTAAATTTATAACTTAAGAGTTTAATTTGGATGGGACGATTTTTGCCAGATTGATATTTACCTAATCTTCTGATAAGATCAAAGTCATACTTGTTTACTTCTACTTGTAACTTAGACTTTAGTAGTTCTCCTATTATCAAATTTAAGTTTTATTTAGCTTGTTCATTTATACCCATTACAATAATATTGTTAGCTTTTAAATTTTTTTCAAGATTATAAATTTTTTGTTTTAAAAACTCATTTTCCGTTTTCAGATTTAATATTTCGATTTTTGTTTCTTCCATTAGCTTACTAATATTTTCTGAATTGTTCTTAATTTCTTTTTTTAGTTCATCAAACCCAGTACTAATTTTATTATTTAATAATTCAAATAATTCTTTGTTGGTTAAATCAGTCATTTTATCCTAGTAGATATGTAATAAGTACGCAGTGAGGTTAAACTGGTTGCCTCGTAAAAGGCGAAGAAATTGAGAAGCAGTTGATGTGTAAATTGCTAATTAACGGAGTAGCAAATTGCTTGCGTACAAGACTAGACTCATTAGAGTAAAAAAAAACACAGTTGACAATTCTAATGTTTTAAAATAAATGTTTTAAGGTTTATAATAACCCACAAAATAAATTCACCAATCTGGAACAGATGCACGTACTATTAGCAGCACAATGGTTATAAAATTATTATTAATTAATTGATAAAACACTATGAAAACTAAGCCAGAACAGAGAGCACAGAACTTACAACTTCTACTGTCAACAGTATATATGTATTTTTTTCCTTGTTTTCTTTCAACTACTATGGAAAATCATTTATTAATTTTGCTATTTATTTTTGAACCAATTTACAGCTTACTAAATAAAAAAAAAATAAATATATCATCAAGCCTTTTACCCATTATTGGGTGTGACACTCTTCCTAAGCAGATCTCGATAAGTGATTTATTTTTTCGTGTGAAGTGCGGTTACCAGCCGTCAAATCATGGCTCCCAAAGATGTTAGTGGTGGGGGAGCCACAGGGGTAGATTTAAATTTGTGAAAATTGTTTGTCGGCTGTGAACCAGGGCTCTCAAGATCCACAGGCCGACTCGATACCACTGAGCCACCTACCCCATATTTACAGCTTACTAGCGGTAAAATATATTTTTTTACGATATAGATCACTCATCACATTAGTGGAGCCGTCTTTTCATTTTTGCTGGGGGGATTTTTTTTTAATAGTAAAACTTAAATTTTCTTTAAATCCCGGTTGCACTAACAAAACGTAAGTTTTAAATCAAGTTTGAATTGATATAATAGACAATGGTTTTGACATAGTTTCATTATGATTTTATTTATTTACACCGAGAATAAATTCTAAACATTGTAATCCAGCCATGAAAATGTTCCAAGCCAGGATGTTGAAAATGTTCTTTCTTTTCCTGTTACAGACTTCTTGTACTGCTGTCATCGAATTTTTAGTCTGATTTTTTAATTTATTAAATTTTTACACATATTGTCCTATTATATTCAATGTAACAAATAAATACGAAAATATTTATATTTAAAATAATTTTACGAATTTAAATGCTGCGGATAATTTTATTAAAATAAAATGAACGATGTATATGTACCAAGTAGGGCTGTCAATAAAATCCGGATATCCGAATATCCAGATTTTTATTTTTAAAATATCCTTTTTTCCTACCCGGATAAACTAAATATCCAAATAACCGGATTTTTCTGATTCGGATTTTAAGTTTTGGTATAAAAATATTAATTAATAATTATTTTTATACCAAAGCTTAAAATATTACTGTACAAATGTAATAGGTAAAAGGCGTGATGATATATTTATTATTTGAGTTTTGCCTGGCGAAGGTACAATTACCGACACAATATTTCCCGAATCGTTACATAAACGATACAATAAATAGATTTTGAAACATTTATTAAAACATATTGTTTCGCGTCGCCTACCCAACGACCGAAACATCATTTCGGAAAAAACGCTCCAATTTCTAAAGCACTTATTAAAAAACTATATTTATAATAAAAAAAATATAGTATTTCAAACACCCTTTTGCATAATAAAAGAAAATGACGAAAAATTGAATGAAATTTAATTTGAAAATGATAAATTTAGTGCATTTAGTTCACAATGTTGGCAACGAAATAACAGCACTCGACAGCAGTGGAAACACAACCTACAAACGTAAGGTAAATTGTAATAACATAGATATGAAATTAAACAAGTTTATTAAATTTACTGTATACTACAAATGAAATTAGTAAATAACATATCACTCTTTATTTTCATTACATTAAAATAAAAATTAAATCAATTGAAATTTGACATTATTATGAAACACTTACAAGCATCATATGTTAAACAATACTTGAGCTATACACTATTATTTATTTAAACTAGCTGAGCGATATTTATTTAGGACGATCAATTTATTTCAACAGCACTGTAAACATAGAATTAAATTTAAAAGCATAAAATTAATTACATTACCGATATTAAAATAAAAATTAACAAATAAACGTAAACATAGAATTAAATTGAAAAAATAAAACAAACGAAGGCACATTATATAACATCGTAAAATTTATAAGACTATCCACACTAAACACGTACAATTAATTAAGTTATAATAATACTACTAAATTATAAATAGTAAATAAAATAAACAAGAAAATTAAAATTACAATACAATATGAAAACAAAACCGAGCCGCAAATACAATCCACAAAAGTGAAAAATAGAGCTAGCTCTATGATATAGAAAGACCTATAGGGGTAGCTCTCTTTCCCGGAGCAGATAGTAACTGAGATGACGTCATACACGCTGTTTCCATCAGTCTCCGCTAGATACCGTCACTGAATAGACACACTGACAGCATAGCGCTAGCTTTAACAGTTATAAAATAGGTGTCCAGGTGGTTTCATGTTGTTTAGCGGTGACATGGATGGAACACTGACGCATATTTTCTTTGATTATTAATAACTCTTTGAATTGTGTGTATTGAAGGAATTGGCTCATATCCAGTTATAATGCCGTTCATGCTTCCTTATCAACATACATCATCATTACAACAAACATTTTAACATATGTTTTGTTTACTACAGATGAAGTTTACAGTTCTTGTGATCGCAACTATTACAATGATGTACCTATGTGCTGATGCTGAAGCGAAGTTCATTCGACCAAATTTACGAGGCCCAAACACTTGTACTTGTGAAAACTGCAAGTGTGTGCCCTGGTTTAGCTGTCCCAACAATAATATTGTTTCTGGGTAAATCTTAATCTTTCACAAAACATAAACCAATCAGATATGTATCTCGGAAAAAAATAATTAATTAAAATCTTTACATTTTTTCTATAGAAAATATATTAAATTTATCAGATGCCAGTTCAGTTACCAAAATCAGAAAGTTGTTAGTTACATGGGATTTCAATTTATCATGTTGTATGTGATGACATCTGTAATTGTCAAAATTAATTAGGTGATAAATTTGTTTATGGTAAACAATTTGTTAATGTACCTACGTTACTCATTTTGTTTCTTTTATATTTAAAATGTCCGTATTTTGTTTATATAAGGTTTTAAATGATAACGAACGGGTAGTTGATAGTGGACAAATTAACTGCGTCTTAGCATTATGGTAATCAGTAAATTTCCTGTGTGCGATAATTATTTTGCGAGTCTCCCTACCCCTGCGAAAAAAACTCGAGATCTAGAAAAACCGCCATTATAATATTTTCCCTATATACAGGTAGTGGCCGCGACACCGGAACATATGTAGGACATTAACATGTAAAAACATAATTTGATAATTTCCTTGCTTCTTTTATTATTTTAGAGAAAAAAGCTTAAAATAAATGTTGTAGAGCATAAAATAAATAAATGTGGTATAGCATAAAATTATTAATTTTGCATGTTCTTTATAACGGCAGAAATTAAATTGAAAATGTTGGAAATTAGTTTAAAAATTGGGATTGCCTTGGAGTGAAACAAAATTGTCAGAAGAAAAATGTAATATTATATTTAATTGAAGCTTTTTCTCTAATATAATGAGGGAAGCAGGAAATTATCAATATATGATTTTATTTGTTAAAGTCCTGTTCCGGTGACGCTGTCAGCATCCTGTATGCCGGAAATATAAAAATTCAACATATTTAAAAACACAGTCATCTCTGCATAACACAGTAAATTTTTATTTACTTTCCAGTGGAAAGTTTCTACTATTAATTTATAAAAAAATCTCTAAACACAAAAACATTTTTCCAAAAAACCTTGCAATACTCTTCAAAAATTGAGTTCGTGTCCTGAGATTGTCATTATATTTTCATTGTGGCTCGTGGCTTACTGTGACTTAATTAAATTCAGTAGTGACATATGAGGAAGGCTGCCATGTTGCTACTAAATTTAAGATAGCCGGTACAGGAATTTTCACTGCATCTTGTTATTTATTTTGTTTTTAATGTTCAAAATGAATAAATGTTACTAGAAAACATTAAATTTACTATGTACCGGCATGTGACGATGATTTAACAAATACTTGTTGAAAAAAATAATTTAATTTTTATTTCTAACCGGTCTTGCCCTGGTGATTACATCTATGGCTGCTGCAGAATGAAACAACCAATTTTAAAATAAAAGATTTCTATTATCTAAATTCATAATATGTTATTTGGAATATTTAATGTTATATATCAATATAATCTTATTTATGTACAAAATGTATTGTACTTTACTAAAGTAATCTAAATAAAGAAACATTTTTAAAATAGCCGAATTTTATAGATGGGTAAATTCTACATCTGAACTGTGAGCGTGAGCTACATATTTCATAGTCATGACATGAATCGTGGCTTATCGGATCGTTAGAATTCCGGATTTTGGTCTAAATTTACATATTTTTAATGGATGACTTATAAGCACAAACTTAACAATAAGAGAAATTAAAATGGTCGAACTTTCAAATTTTACTATTATGTTTTTACTTTTTATGTCATATGTACACAGGGCCGTTCCGACCCGGTAGTGCAAGGCATGCGGAGCACATGGGCGGTAGTCGCCCACCCTACATTTGTTTTTTTTTTCAGAAAGTTGTAAAGAGTGTTATAAATAACTACAGTCAAAACTAATTTACTAATAAAAACAATGTGTGTGTGTGCAACACACACGGCAGAAGTGAAACGTCAGAAAAGTAGCCTGCCAGAGAATGAGATAAATATGGAGTATCAGGAGTATTAGGATAACTACAAGGTTTCATATTTTTACCAAGTGTAAAAATTATTTTATATAGGGACCGTGCGTGAAATATAGAGGCAGCACTACTGTCGAAGTTAGCGCTCTCTAGTGTTTCATTTCCAAACATAGTGGGATCAAAACAATCATTTAGTAACACTAAAAAAAAAATTATAAAAATGGAAAAAGTAATTAAATTTGGTTTTCAACCGGTTATTAATACTATTATACGTGGCCAGAATGAAGAAAAAGGCAAAAACTTATACAAATCAAACCATGTATATGGTGTTGTAGAAAAAAGAAATACTAGTGGAACATCCATAACCGGCAAAGTTGTGCCACAGACGAGTGTGTCCAATGTTTATGATGTGAAAATATCGGTAAGTAGAAAAATTAAATTCAAAATTTTTTGTATTCTTTATCTATAAAAATAATTAAAGAACTATTGTTTTCAGGTTGATGCGAGTCGAAGAGTAAGTAATGCTTCTTGCACCTGTAAAGCTGGTCTTAGAGGAAACTGCAAGCACGTATGTGCGTTGATCCATTATGTAAATTCTCCAGAAACTGCGTTTTCCAAAACAAGTCGTTCTCAACAATGGGGTAAACCCACGCAAAAGCAATTACTAGGGTATGATAAAGGTCGAAGGATGTCTAACCTTTTCCTCCCTCCAGCGTTATCAGCTGAAACAGCCAAGTTGAAACCTGTCCAACTTAAACTTGCAAGTATACCTGATTCATTACAAAATACACCACTACGAAAAATGTTAGCGTTAGAAGAGCAGAAAGATATTATAGTAACACCAGCTGGATTGAAATTACAAATAATTCAAATGCAGGCAAAAAAAATCTTGCAAGAGAAAGCTAAAAAAGTAGTCAACGATATTTTGATTTTGCAATCTATGAATAATATCTACACTGAAAAAGTTAGTGTTACTAAAGAAATCTATGTGTTCTATAAAAATAGAATTTGTTGTGATGCTAATACAGCATTAAATTTAAGTCTTTTAACTATTGAACAATCCAATAGTATCGAGTGGATTACACAACGGACATTAAGAATAACTGCTAGTAATGGATACAGGTTGAAAGGTCATCGTTTTGATGTAGAAAAAGTTGTAACAGATATGATAAATCCAAAAATTACGACTAACGCTGCGATGGCGTACGGAAAGAAATTTGAAGACGTGGCATTAAAACAGTATAAGCAGTTAGTTGATCCCAAGTTCGAAATTGTTAAAGTTGGTGTAATAATTAGTTTGCACCAACCATGGTTAAGCTGTTCTCCGGATGCAATTCTAGTTTATGGTGAAGATTTCTGGCAAAAGTCAAATGTTCCTTACATAAAAGTCGATGAAAATGGGCTGAACTTGAGTACCACGCATTCAATTTACATACAGGTTCAGCTGCAAATGTATGTGACCAATATAGAGTTCTGTGATTTATACGTATACTCGCCGAAAGGTAGTGTGTTACTTACAATAAAACGTGATAATAAACTATTGGTGAATTTAATACCTCATCTTGAACAGTTTTACTTTACTCATAACATCCAAAGATTACTTACCAAATACTCAACTGAGTAAAAATAAATTTAGGAATTATAATTAATATTTAGATATAAATTATAAGATGATCTGAGAGTAACTTTGCAATTCATCAAATGTGATATTAAATGAGCCTTAAGAAAAGTTAATTAGAAATTATCAGACAAATTATTACAAATGAGGTAAAATTTGAGAATATTGTGAAGTTATGTAGTTAATGTCTATAAGACTTAAAAGATTTTAAAGTTATTTAAAATTATTTTTGTTTTTTTAATTTTATAAAAATATAAATAATTAAGTATTTGTACGCATTCAATGTGAAAAACTTTATAAATGTTATCTTCGTTGAAAATATTTTTAATCTTAATGAACCTGTACTTACCTAATATGAGTTATGATAAAAAAAATTATAAATATAAAATCTGAAAATATTTAAAAAGATGAAATGTGTTCTATTTATAATTAATCAATTCATTTTTATTTTATACAATAGGAAATGTAAGTATGCATTTACAATTTTTCAACAAAATATTACTTGGCAACTTCTTTTTCTTTAAACAATGGATTCTGTACATTAATTAAGGCACAAATAACAAAGACAATTTCATCAATATGAGGAAATAATGAATTTGGTACTTTAGATAAAATTTTAAAGTCCTTGATTCGTTGATTTACTCGTTCAATATGTATCCTAACAGAAGCAATGTTGTATGTTTCGTCTACTTCTTCAGGGGTGAATTGATCTTTGTGGCCAAAAGGAGGCATAACAAAAATAGCATTTTTATCTTCAACTTGAGTTTTTATCTGTGGAAAACCTTTGTCAGCGAGAACGACGTCACCGGGCTCAATTAAATCAACCAAACCACAATCATTGGTTATGAAGCAGTCACCAGCACGGCCACCATAACATTTGGAAACATAAGTTACAAATCCATTTGGCGCACAACCCACCATGAACTTGACAGTGTGATGATGTTTATATTCTGAGTACATTAATATTTTTTGATAGACTTCTGGTGGTACTTCAGTATAAACTTCCGTACAATCAATTATGACACGTGCGTCTGGGTAATGCAGCTTAAAAGATTCCGGTAGAGATGCTCGTACAGTTGATTTTGACGGCCAAAAAATAAAATTCTGTAGCAAAATATTCAATTGTTGTATATGCTTCACAAATATTCTATGTGCAGTAGTTCGATGAATATTGAAAAGTACTCCCAATCCAGTAAATGACAAACCCGTCTTCAATTTCATTAGTGTTATCAAGAAACCTGTTTTCTTATCTATTTTGGAGGCTTTACAGTCTGGCAATATTGTTAGAAGCCATGAAAAAATTGCTAATGTCACACCCGTTAAACTGCTCATTGCGTCGTCGGTAGTAATTGAAGAAAGTCCATGAAATCCTTGACAAGATTTACTGAGATCTATATTTATTGGATCACAACCTGAGTCTTGGACGTTCTTTACGATTGGTATATTCACTTCACAAACTTTATCTTGTGCTTAAACCGTCATGACACTTAAGATTGCAAAAAAAAATGCCAGATCCTCACAAGCTCCGTCTGTAACTATCTCCGTCTGACAACTAATGCTTCGTTGGACAGACCCCATCGTTACACTTTCAGCATCAATATCAATCTGATGTTGTTCACCATCAGTTGCATATACACCACCTTGCTCCATTACTGAATCGATCGTATTAACAATGTTTATGTTATTTCTATTCTTTTCACTCACAATACATTTATTGATGAGGACAGTTTTTGTTAATTCACGATTTCTAGCTCGTTGGAAACGCTTTACAGATTGAACGTTTCTTATTATATTTTCATATCCAGGAAAAATCGATGGAAGGTATGATGGATGTAATGGATGCTCCGATTTTTCATTATTTATAAAATGAGTACTACAAATCCTCGTATATTTATTTGGTACCCAGTCTTTTGGATTTTCTCTGAAATCATAGGAAAGGATTAAAAGGTTATACGTTACAATTATAGGATAGAGACATAAACATTTTTAAGTTAATTAACAAAATTATTTTTTTACATACTTTGTATTTCGATGTATAAATTTAACTCAAAGATATAATTTTTTGTTTAAATTTTAATTAATGTTTTACTTACACGTAATTTTTCACTGCATTTATCCACTGTTTACGTTTAGCTATTATCCAGGAGACTCCTAACATGCTTTCTGGAAATTTATAAAATTTCACTTCTACACCGAATCCACGTTCTCGACGAGATGTATTATTACATCCTAAGATACAACAATTTTTTCTCGAACCTGACATTATTTAAAAAATTTCAATATATTTTATTTTTAATTATTAAACGAAAAATCACGTGTGTTTACATTAAAAACATGATCCCAACTGCTTTGGATAGTTGCCACTAGTTGGCGTAAAAGTCTAGAGGCACGGTCCCTATATTAATGCAAAATATTACATTTCATATATAACATTTTTAAGATATACAGGCTGTAGAATTGAAATGTGGCGTATAGGGATTTCAATGTTATTTTTTAAATATTGTTGTATCTCTTTACCTATTCACTTTAGAGCAAAAGCGTAAATACAAAAATTGTTCAGAAATTAAAAACGCTTCCTATAAAGTAAATTTCATTACATAAATGTAAATAGTTCACGAGATATTAATTAAATGAAATTAAAAATTTATTAAAATTTTTTGTAGATTGCGTTGGAAAATTAAACAAATGAACTGAATATTTGACATATTGTAAAAGAGTTTGACATTTGTTTGTTACAGTGTTGTAATATTTGTTGAACAAGTTTTTGAAGAATATTGTAAGGAAATAGTGAATAAATTTCAAGTGCACAAAATGTTTGACGTGTTTATTATAAAATAAGAAAAATACATTATATTGCTACTATAATTTTAACAAATTATTTATTTATAAATTTACAAGAAATGTTCGAATAAGTTTCCATTTACTACTAAGCAATGCCCTAACCGATCATAAAATGCTTGGCGCACATTACTTAATTGTCTTTGTGTGATTGCTTCACATTCTCTTATAATTGTATTTTTTTAAATATCAATGTTTGCAATATTGGTTTTATAAATTTTTCTTTTAAATATGGCCATAAGAAGAAATCATTTGGCGCCAAATCCGGTTACAACAATGTAACAAACAAATGTCAAACTCTTTTACAATATGTCAAATATTCAGTTCATTTGTTTAATTTTCCAACGCAATCTACAAAAAATTTGAATAAATTTTGAATTTCATTTAATTAATATCTCTTGAACTATTCACATTTATGTAATGAAATTTACTTTATAGGAAGCGTTTTTACAATTTTTGTATTAACGCTTTTGCTCTAAAGTGAATAGGTAAAGAGATACAGCAATATTTAAAAAATAACATTGAAATCCCTATACGCCACATTTCCATGTTTTCACTTTGAACAAATGACACGAGCGGCTTATGATAACTAAAATAGGAAACAAATGTTCTAGTTTCAGTTAGTAGTTGGTTGAGTGCGACTGAGTGCGACTGTTGCACACAAAACTAGTGCATTTGGACAGAGTCAACAAATATATTGATGAAGCTGGGAGACATTTTGAAAGTTTTTAAAATCATTTTTAATTAAATAGATTATTTTTTAATTTTCCTCAGTTATGAAATATCAAAACTGAAATCTGATTGCTAACTTAGATACAGAATTTAATTCTCTACAACATTTATTTAAATTATATTTGTTTAAAATAATTTGGTATTTTTTGCGTAAGGAAAAGCTGATTTCCCATGTTAAACGCCTATAGCCAGTTTTTAATTATAATTATATACTGCTTTCGTATCAGTTTGTAGAGAGGTGCAGAGAAATCCGACAATCCTTTCTATTGTATAACTCCTGTAAATCGTCTGATATGTTAGATTGAGTTACATAGAATTGAATACAAAGAAGGTTAAGAGTACCATTTGTTTATTTGTAAGTTTTCAACTTCAGATAAAGTACCTTGAAACACTAAAATAGTTAACTTTCAGCAGTGGGGAATATACAATTGCAAATAACAATAATAAAATACAATTTATCCTTTGTCTCTACCTGCACACCGCGATTCCCGCAGGACTCTCCACCAGACAATCCATGCCCCAGGCTCGAGTCACCTTTCACGACGACCTAGTCTTGAACTTCTCGACCTTGCTGCAGAACAGAGATCATATCTAGTCGATTCTGTTATATAAGTATTTTTTTATGATATATTTATATTTATTTTGATTTATTTATTATTTTAACAATTTCAAATTACCACGTCAATTTATGAATTTATATCTTTTTTTTTGAGTAAATGTATTTAAAAATATTTTTGTCTGTATTCCATTTGGTTTAAGTTTACAGTGATGGTTCGAGCCTGATGAGACTGGTTTATTTTTAGGTTAAATACAAAATAAAATATGTTTTTTGTTTTATTTCGATTAAGGCAATATTGTTACTAGACTCACAATATTAACTCATATTGATTAATAAAAATAACAAATTGAAATATTGGGTCAGTTTAAACCTGTCTCGCATTTACATCAATCACATCGTCTGAGTGGCGCCAAATCAGGTTGGAATTTTTGGGAGGTGAAGAGACGTGTGTAAAGCGCATATCATTTTGTAGATAGTTTTCACAATTGTAAAGTTGTAATTGTATCCAGATAACTTAAATAGTGAAGTGCGAGAAAAGCAGCAGTTAATTCGGAAAAGTTTATATTACATGTTAACATTCATTCATTTCTGGCGCTACAATTCATTGAGTATTTGGGCCAACCGGACACACCGAGCCGCAGTGTTTACACTGCTGGTTTTTCGGAGTCGAATGTTACATTATTTAAGGCGTATAAGTGACAATTTTTTATTTTTTTTAAATATTTTACGACAAATCATACATTGTCGACCAGGCTCGGCCACTGCGCCTGATTACATAATGCTTGCCTATTTTTCAGTATTGCAACTGTAGCATGACCTGAATATTATTGTGCTCTTAGTATGGTCAACAGAAAAGAAATTGATAAATAACTGTCTAAATTCATGATTATTTTAATTTGTTCATCTTCAAATGTAGCTTTTACTATGAAATATGTACACTTCATTGATTTACCCATATTTTATTAATTACAATACTTTTAATGAAATTTTGTAAATAATTCACAAATGCCTTCTCGGTGATCATTCTAACAGCCTATTAACTAGTATTATTTAAAAAATATTTAAATATTTGAACAATATTACAATGATTTCACGCTCTCATATTGAATAAAACATGTTTAGATGTTACAACATCGTCAACTAATAAGAAACAGACAGGAAAAGCTTCGATTTTCGAGGACTTTTTGATAATTAAAGAGAAACGTATTCACGCATGTTGCAATCATTCGTGCACTACATCAACCACATGCATCTTGTTTCACGCACAAACATAAATAAATATTCATACTTCACCACATCACCATTTCACTGTCAGTGTTCTAGATGAGCAAGCGATTAGTTCACAACACTATATCATGTGAACTACACGCGACTGTAACAACATAAATATGATTCAACACTCAAAATTACATTGCAATGCACTTGACCTTCAAATGTTCCTGACCCCACGCAAATCGTTAAATACAAGGTTGTACAAAATGCGACGTTGTCTTTGTGATCTATGGGTTGACAATCGAAATGAGCCGCGACAAAAATATTAAATATACAAGTGTTTATGTTATTTATTTAAAATACCTAATTAAAAATTATTCCGTTATTTGTTGAAATGTGTTTCTTGTGCAGGCACAGTTCATTTATTATTATTGATTGTAGGATATTCCTAACAAGGTATTGTGAGAATGCAGCGCTTGGAATGTAGAATAATGCAGAATAATTAAAAATTATAATCGACTGATTGTCAATTGTTTACTAAATGTAAATAGAAATCTGCAGTGTTCTGTATCAAAAGAAAGACTTTAAAGAGATATTTTGAGAAGAATGGTAAAAAATTGTGACTGACTGATTCACAATTGTTTTTCTAAAAGTCATTAGAAACTTGTCGTAGTTGGTATCAGATGAAAGATTTTAAAATAAGATTTCCGGCAATATGGTCAAAAATTATGATAAACTAATTGTCAATTTTTATTTTCTTTCTTAAAGTCATTAGAAACAGATCGTGTTTGGAATCAAATTAAATGTTCTAAAGAGAGATTTCCAGCCGAATAATTTGAAATTATAACCAACTGATTATCAATTGTTTATTTTTAATGTCATTACGAAACTGTCGTGTTTGGTGTTAAATAAAAAGTTCTAAACGAGAGGTTTCGAGCAGAATAATTAAAAGTTATAATCGATTGATTATTAATTATTATTATTATTATTATTAGTTGATGGATGGATTTCTCGATTTGGAATTCCTACTACAATTACCTCTGGCAGAGGTGCTCAATTTAATTCAACATTATTCATATCACAACAACTGCTTATCATCCTCAATCAAATGGTATAATTGAAAGATTCCATAGACAATTGAAATCCTCCTTAGGAGAATATAAAAATCCTTCACAATGGGTAAATTTTTCCCACTAGTTTTATTAGGTATACGATTATCATTCAAATGCGGTACTGCAGAACTTGAATACGGTACTAAATTAAGATTACCTGGCGAATTTATTCCTACACTTCCGTCATTAAATTTAACAAATTACAATTTTTCTGCTGACCATTACACCACCATCGCCTTAGGTATACAGAATTATTAAATACAGTTTTATGAAGCCATATTTAATATTATCTAGAAAACAAAATAAGTGCGACGGTTGGGCCCGGATCAACTGCTTGGAAGACAATTATGTTGATTATTACACTACCATCGCTATTATAGATTATAGATAATTTTTTAATAAGTCTTCTAATCTGTAACTTTATAAATACATAATATGAAATAAAACTGGGCTCAACCGGGATTTGAATCCGGGACCTCTAGCACCCAAAGCGAGAATTATACCCCTAGACCATTGAGCCGTTGATACCTAATTCTCTCATTTAATTATTTATTTCGGAACACAAGAAGAATTAATCTATTCTAATTTTATAAACCCCATATCTATATCCGGATCATTTAATTTAAAAAATCCGCATTTTTTAATTGTGGAATAAACAAAACTTTCATTTAAATGTAAACATTTTGTATGCAACTTTTAATTCTGAAAAACTTTACATATTTCAGTTTTATCTGTAGAGCAGGAAATTGTATAAATCTCTCTATTCACCCCTAACCGGAACCACCCGATATGAATTTCAGTATTGTTTCTTGAACACGGTTCGGTAACCTTAGAAAAAACACAATTACAATTGAAATTATTTAACAAACATAACCAATATTAATTGCAGTTTCCAAAGAAACTTTGCATGAAACACATTGATCAACAAATTATACCTACAACATTAAATGAATCAGTTTTTAAACTATGTGCGCTCTTGTTTTGGATCGAAAGAACAAACAAAATCTAAAGTGAAAAGTGTTAATAATGAAATTGTAATATCACTGCAAAATTCCAAGTTTTATACTAATTCATGGGAAAATCATGGTATACCGGCTACAAGAGAAAGTAAGTCGTATATAATTTCCACTTATTTAAGTAATATAATATTATTCTAGAAATTAAACAAAATCAAGCTTTTTTGGAAAATGGTTCATTTGGTAAAATTTGCAAGTGCCTTTCTTTCCCAACTGATGCGAACAGATTTGAAAATATCCAAGATACAAAATTAATGGATTATTTTATCTGCCATAGAAATTTTTTTATTAACAAGCCACTATATCAAAATTGGATAAATGGAGAGGTCGTGCCATTTTTCAATAGGTTTCGGCTTCCAGTCAGGTTAAAATTTTACGTAATTCTCATCGGAGATAACAAATTTAAAAGTGAATCTACAATATATTTGGATCAGTGTATCAAAATTTTAACCTTTCATAATTCAAACAACATTCTGGAACTGAATGATATGGTGGTGGCGGGCCAAAGTATTCAAGTTATAAACGGATTGATCAAAATTAAAAAGTACCATAACATTTTGACTATCCTTTCAAAATCAACAAGTTTAGAAGATGATATTTTCGAAAAAGAAAAGAACAAAATTTTAAGGGAATATTTTAAATCATTTAACAAGTTTTGTAGCCGGTTCAATTTTTTTCGGTATTTCAAGAAATTAAAATAAATTATTTTTGAAATTTATTAATCACATTTACTTTTAATTCTTCTTGTTTCACTGCATCACGCTCCTAGTTGAAGCTTGGCATCCGGACACACCGAGCCGCAGTTTGTACACTGCCGTACTGCCGGTTTTCGTTGTCGAATTATTTAAGGCGTATAAGTGATTAGCTTCACTTTTAATAGTACCTACTTATTATTTGTTATTATTAATAATTTTTTTACTTACTGCGCCAGTGTAAACTGTGTCATTCAGTTCAACTAGAAATATTTTTCAGTGTAATGTGATCTGAGGTAAGTGCGTGCAGCATTTTAACCGTGGAAAAATCGAGGCCATTGCATAATATTGAGACGGTACACCAATTATGCTTTATTATAATTTTTCATGTTTAACAATAGTCCAAGCATATTTAAACTTTTTAGAATAATAAAGTAAAAGCATGTAGTGACAACCGATTTCTTTTTATAAAAGAATTATTAAAACGCCGAAACTAATCGGGTGGTTTAAAATATAAACAAAATACAAAGCTTCAATATCATAAATTCATACAAACCAACACCCGGGAATGTTGCAGTCCAAGTGTCAAGTGTCTATCCGAGGGTAGTTAACAGGTCCGTACCAATAAATTTATGTTTCCTAAACTAAAATTATCACGGAATATTGGAACTAGATTAATACTCTTACCATATCAACTAGAACGCGATAAACTAGAAGAATCAATTCAGTTAAAGCATCTCATGTCCTCAGTAACATCTAGATTCACACTAGGTACATCGACTGCCCATTAAAAATAATGGGAAACCAAACCTGTTTGAAGTTGGGTTGCAAAGACGATACATGACAATACATAAAATTCTATCACCTCTTTCTTCAAGTAGCTCTCACGTTGATTTAATCCATATTATTGAGATTAGTGCATTTTGAAGAAATTACATACGCGAGGAAACATTTGATAATATTACAAGAGGGTTTAGAAATAAGCGGGGGCAACATTTACCACGTTTTTGTTCCGTCTCTTTCTCATCCACTCGATGTAGACTATAGCTGTCTCTATCGCATTGAGAAACGAACCAGAGCATGCGACGTACCACCATGGGTGAGAATACCTACAAAAATCCAACGAACAAATAAACATGCAGGAATTTCACCCCGCCAAGTCACTCTGAGTGTTTGGGAATTGCTCGCGACAAATAAGGGCGAGCTAAACGAGACTGGGAAGATTGTTAGCTCACACTAACACATACAAAACCTGATCTTTTGTCCTCGATCTCGCCAATACGATGCTAACAAATAAAAGTAACATAAACAACTGTTTTCCCCGAAATATTTTGTGATTTCTGTTTAGCTTAGGGAAATGGCATCTTCGATCGCAGTTCAATCAAGGATCGGGGGCGGCGCTTACCTGTATAAAACACGACGTTTTATCCAGGAACAGCATCTTGGCTTCGGCCAGGATCAGCTACAGTTCAGATGCGACTTGACTATTTTTGGTTGTTGCACGCTCTGTTGGTCATATTCTCAAAGTTCAGTTGCGACTGAACTATTTTTGGTTGTAGCACGTTCTGCGAGCGAATTATTTTATATCATCACCTATCTCCACAGTTCAGTTGCGACTTGACTATTCTTGGTTGTTACACGTTCTGTGAGGGCACCGTATTATTTTAACAGGTTCTTTGAGCACAATAATGATCACAAGTGCGAAGATTCATGACCTTCTAACTTGAGATGAATATTTGGGGACTATTTACCCAGAATTAATTGACACAATAGCTCTTTGAGCACATAATAAGTATCACAAAGGCGAAGATTCACGACCTTCCAACTTGAAATACTATATCTATTTTTGGGGACTATTTACCCAGAATTGGAATAATAATCGCTCTTTGAGCACAGAAATAATTGAGTGAAAGATTATTCCCCCACTGACATATCTTGCCTCCGACAGTCACTCCGGTTACACACGGAGGTTTAACAGCCGTCATCGAGGGGTTCCCGCACGCTGCCACGACCTACTGCAGGTCGCCGTCCGCCATCCGCGCTAACCTTTGCTAGCCTACCAGCCATCACTGAGGGGATCCTGTACGCTGACACGGTCTACGACAGGCCGCCAATCCGCTACCTGCGTTAGCATTGCTAGCCCAGCTATTTACACAGACATAACTTAGGGAAGAATTGCTTCCTCCCTGGTATCACCCTCCTGCTGTCATCACGATGACACCTGGTGGTCTTTGTTCTAAGTTTCAGAAGCCGACGTCGCTTGGCATTCCCACTAGAGATACTGCAATTAATGGCGATAACCGACCATCTGGAAGAGTCCGTCTGCACGGGGATTCAGAGTCACCCTCCGTTCGTGTTCAATCTTTTGGCTTACATCTTATATTTTTGTGTCATGTTATCAAGTTATATACGATTTATCTATTACTGCTTTTGAATTCCTCTACCTGTGTGTTTTCTGTGGTTTCCCTCAGGTGTCAGGTGAATACCAGAGGACTTTGTACCTCCACAGCCGAAGTAAATAACATTTAAACAGTTGCAATGTGTAATTCCTCTACTTCCTCAGAACCCTACCACATTCACGACTTCAAATTAAAGAACCTGGTCATTAAAAATAAAACAAATAAACACAACGTAAATTCAAACACAACGTAATTTAATTGGTCCTAAATAATATAAAATAATAAATTTTGATACTAGACGATTCCCGCGTCACAATATATCACAAATGATGAAAGAAATCATGTTTCATATCTAAAAAATGTTAAGCATACATACATACATAACATCACGCTATATCCCATTAAATGGGGTAGCACGAACACCAATAAAAGATTTCAAAGTTGCTTCCCGCCTCACGGCTCAGGTGGGGGGTCGAGTTAGGCACCATTGAGTGTGAATTTTACTCTAGCCATGTCATTAGAGTTACCTCCCTGTATTTAATTTCAAGTCCTGACCTCGACTCTTCTGATAAAAGATACAATATCACGCTGATTTTTGTTTATTTAGTTGTCTTGCCTCAAATTCTTTCATTTCCGCGCATTGAATATTAAAAGAACCTTTACATTTTCTACAAAATACTATATAAAAACTTTTTCCTATTGTTTGTTTAGAAATTTTACATTTCAATATTGTACCGCCAGCCATTTTAAGTGTTGATAATATTTCAATACCATTTTGTGTATATAATTAAAGAAAGTATGTTTTTTTAATTTCTAAATTGAATATAAATGCAACATACATTTATCAAAATTGAACAAGCTTATTTAGCGTTATATTAAAACTAAGTATATGCCTATTTATAATTTATTAATACTCAAAGACAAATGTTTTTGTATAGAATTACAAGATTAAATTATGTGTATGTTGTTCGGATGGTTCAAACATTTAATAATTTTTAATATTTTTATATTTGGGTGATACACAATAATTTTGCAAAAGTAAACAGTTTTTACGCAATAACATTAGTAAAATAGAGCAATAAAGTACATTCCCCAAATAATGATTCTGTATGCTGGTGTCGTTAAATCATTTTGCAATCCAGATGGCATTATGTAATAAACACGAGCATGTGTCTACTCATCTGTGTTTACTCGTGTGATAATGATAAGCACCGCGATGTTGTTCACCTCGCAAGGTTTATGGCTGGACGTACTACCTCACTATCAACGGTACACACAGGTGATTGATGAAATTGTCACGAAAGTGCGATGGTAATCAATTTAGCTAATTTGGTTCACAGCACTAATTAGTTTTAACTAAATCTCTGTTTGAATTAGAACACAATCTATTTGTGTTTGAAATCATTTACTTTAAGATACGATAAGATGGCATAGATAAAAATACAACTGCAAGCGCAACATTTTAGTAATCTAGAGTCGAGAGTGTTACTTATATTTTCTTAAACAAACTTAAATTTAAAATAAAATACTATACACAATTTGGGAAATAAATAACTGATGTATTTAAAACTGGTTATTGGAAATTTTGTACATGCCAATTATAATATTCAAATATTTTCTAAAATTTAACATATCCATTAATGAAGTAATTTTGCTTATAATGTCCAAATGATGTGTCTCAAGAAGTAGAGAACTCGGAATTTCAGATATATTAATGATGATTGTACAATTTTGCATAAATTTTTCAATTAAATCCGGAATATAGTTCATGAAGGTGTTGTCCATAATAACAAAAAATTTAAAACTGTACTTAACAGGAGCCCTAAATCTTCTAAGTGCGGGTCCAACATACTCCTCTCGCCAATCTGCGATGAGGGGTGTTGGAACCCCCACTTCTTCACGGTACTGCCAAATTTTAATTAATTTGGATGATTCTGATTGAAGTCCGGTATTTCCAATTTGTTTTAGCTGATAATTTTGTATTCCAAAATGTCCTTGTTGAATAACTGAAAATTATAATAATGTACTTTATTAATATTTATATTCAGAATTTAGATTTCATCTTCTCATGTATATAACATGTTTCATAATATGTTATAATTTGCCCTTAAAATAGTACAATATACCATTACAAACGAAATATAAGGAAAAAATATCAAAATCTGGATTTGAAACTTGCGATTTATTTTCAGATTACTTAAAAATCTGTCTATGTAACTGACCCTTCAGATATTGAAAACATAAATGTAGATATTTCTGAGTCCAATCTCAATTGTGTATTAAGTGTTGATATTAATGAAAATGTAGTTTTTGATGTTTTATGGAAAATTGACGCTAATAAAGGTGCGGGCCCTGACGACATACCCAATGTATTTGTAAAACGCTGTGCTTCATCTCTCAGTTTACCACTCAGTATTATTTTTAATAAATCATTGTTAGAAGGTCATTGTCTAAATAGATGGAAAAAGGCCTATGTTGTGCCTATGTCTAAATTATGTATTTTTGAGAAAAATTTGAAACACAAATTTTTACTTCTCTCCTTGCAACTGTTAAACCTATAATTTTATGTCAACAGCATGGCATTTTAAGTACAATGGATAAAAGAATTCAAGTAGATTCCATTTTCACTGACTTCTCTAAAGTTTTTGATAAAAATAATCACAATATTTTGATGAATTAAAGTAGGTGTACATGGATCTCTGCTTCAGTGGTTCTCATCATATTTGAGTAAGAGAATACAATGTTTTGTAACACATGGATTCAAATCATGTGACATAATTGTTTCGTCTGGTGTCCCACAGGGCTCGCATCTTCGACCCCTTCTATTCAACATTTTCATTAACGATATATCTAAATGTTTCTCCTACGGTAATTACATTTTGTATGCTGACGACCTGAAAATCTACTCTGCAGTAGAATCTATACATGAATGTGAACTACTACAATCAGATTTAAATAATTTTGATAGTTATTGTTGCGAGAACAGATTAACGATTAACATCTCCAAATGTTTCACTATTACATTTACTCGTAAGAGAAACAAAATACATTATCCTGATTAGAGCCGTCTTAAGCATATTCTGCGCCGGGGTGCGGGCCGGTCTGCCTCTTGTCAACAAAAAAAAAACGCAATGTAATTTTTAATGTTTCATTTATTTATTTCTCAAAATTCTTAAGTTATACAAATAAAACAATAAATTATACAAATTAAAAATCAACATATATTTTTCAATTTAGAAGCCCGGAAAAAATTCATCAGTAATGTTTTATTTTATACTATTACTTAATAGGTATCAAGTTATTCTGATTATTATTATTTATAATATATATTTTTAAAAGGATTCAATTATATACTATATTAAATATAGAAAATACTTCTGAATTCAATGTTTTTAAAAAATATTTATTTGTGGACCTTTCGAGCAAAAATATTAGCTCATCATCAGCACCTTAAAATATAAATACAATAATTATATTATAAAACTAGCAAATTAAACTAAATAAAAATATAGGCACCAATATTAAATTATTTTATAAACATATATCATACCGCTTTCGGCACTTGTTATACCGCTCACAATGCACAAGTTAAAATAGCTCTTCTTACTGCACACGTAACAATTACCGACACTGCTCGTCCACGTCCCCGATAAAATTTTTTTTTTACGATTGCTATGAAATGTTGACAATTACGTAAAGATGACGTTTTCTGTGGAACAATCGAAAAATATCTTTTTTGCGCATCTCCAATGGCAACGCGCGAAAAAGATATTAAATGTGCGCTTATTTCAATAGGTATCAGAGATACAAACAAAACAGAAACTTGTCATATTGACAGTTGACAGAACGAATTTATTTTCAGTACGTATACGATTTTTAATAATTTTAAGATGCAATCGTAGAAAAAATTATGTGTGTATCACGAGCGTAAAGTTTCTTTGTTCCTCTTGCACTATTACCGTGCTCGAGTAACAAAGAATCACTTTACGCTCTTAAGACACAAATAACTATTTAATTACGAGACTACAGATAGACCCAATGAAAAAATTTAAAATATATTTTTATTTTATTTACTCGAAATTAAATGAGAGATTCGAGTTGCTAATGGATCTGCAAAATAATAATCTATTAAATAAAGAAAAGGCTTCAGAATCCAATGTTATTATAAAATATTTATTTGTGGACGTTTCGAGCAAAAATATTAGCTCATCATCAGCACTTTAAAATGTAAATAAAATAATTGTAATATAAAACTAACAAATTAATGAAAATGTCAAACCTTTAAAAAACGTAAAAATATTAAACAATATTTGTAAAACGTCAATAATAACAAAAAAGAAAAAAGATACATATGAAAAATAAAAATAAAAAAAACAAAAAATAATAAATAATTAAAATGAAATATATAAAAATTAAATTGTTAAATTTCCTAAAAAAATGTGAGCATATTTTAAATTATTATACGCATCAGTTTGATAATTAATCGAGGTATCATGGTGTAAATTTATATGTAACATTTCTAAAATAAGTCTATGCTTTTTATTTTCCATAACAATAATTTTGGTTTCAGAAAAATTAAAAATATGTCCAGTCTCCTGATGGTAACGCGTTAAAATACTATGATTTGGATCAAGAAGCTTGCAATAATAATTATGTTGATATATTCTTTTTTCTAACGGTTGTGAAGTCTCTCCAATGTAACATTTTCCTCAAGACCCACATGCAATTGTGTGGACAACATTTTTATATTTAGATTTATTAATTTTGTCCTTAGTTTGTGTATAAAGCGAATTAATATTAGTGAAGTTAGTAGTTATAATTTTAATATTGCAATTACCAATAGTTTTTCTAATTCCAGATATTAATTTGTTATCAAAAGGAATCATAGCTACAACAAATTTATCTTCATTATTTGGTAAATTAACTTGAAAATTATTATGATCATTATAATTTCCATGAACCAATTTATATAGTCTGTCTATATATGTTTTTATTATAAGAGATGGAGGGTAACCATTACGAACAGGGCCGGATTTAAGATGGTGGATGCCCCTGGGCCCAAGTTTGGTGGGGGCCCCTATATGGAAGAGGTTCACATTTTAATACTGAATGCAATTTTAATGCATTTTTGAAATCTCCTTGTAATAAAAATCTATATTATTTACTGTACATAAGTATTAATAATTTGACAGAGGTACTTTTCGAATTTTCCTCATCGCGAAATCGTCGATCACATCGTCGAAATATAATGATCTTAAGATATCAGAGTTGCTGTTCAAAATTGCGAGATCGTTTAATCGTTCTTGAGTCATTGCCGTTCGCAATCTGTTTTTTAACAAGTCTAATTTGAAAAATGATCTCTCCGTAGAACAATTCGTTATCGTCAAAGCGAGATAAAAATGTATTTTAAATTTTTTCATTGGATCTAAAATGGGCTCATCTGTAGCCTCGTAATTAAAATATCTTTTTCGGGGACGTGGACGAGCAGTTTCGGTAATTGTTAGGTGTGTAATAATAAGAGCTATTTTAACTTGTACATTGTGAGCGGTATAACAAGTGCCGAAAGCGGTATGAGGTGTATTATTGGTGCCTATATTTTTATTTTGTGCATGCATTTGACTTAACAAAGTGTACGAAACGGTGCAATGACGTTGTTATTGAATGAGTTAGGGTTTAATGAAATATCGAAATTTCTAGCGCTCGGCTTGTGTGCGCTTCCTAGGACTCTGCGCCCGGGTGCACCCGCACCCCTTGAACCCCCGGGTAAAGACGGCCCTGATAATGAGTTCCCGCAAAGTTACCTCAATATGGAAACATTTTACAGACTTAGGTGACAATAAAGTCAAATGTGATTCATGTTCCGAAATTCTAAAACAGGAAACCTTCATAGACATCTTGAAACAACACATTTTACTGTATACAACTTGCAAAATAGACAATTTAAACATTCTACAAATTTATTAGGACAGAGGTGCCTATAATTGACAGTTTACAAGTTTGAACAGTGCCAATCACTATGTGGTTAGCCGAATCGAATTCAATCGTATATTATCGGAAATTAACCGAGTTGTACAAGGTACGGACTCACTCGGAGCGAATAGCCCGGCGCGCAAGTCTGCATCACTCAATGAACCATAACCAGGATCTTTTTCATTTAGCGATCCGGTTCACTTCGTTCACAGTACTGAACCGGATCAATTAAACTGATCGGTCACCGACTACCCATCTCTAGTATCTACTACTATTTTATATTAATTTTTTTTTAATTCGCTATTTACACATGCATATCTAATGTAACCCATACATTGAATTTTAAAAAAAAATCATAATTAAATTGGCTTGTGACAATTTATCTCTAATTAAATCGAAGCTCTTATAGTTTACGAGATCCCAATGATGGCTTTCGTACAAGAAACACAAATTTAAACTTTGCTATGTTACCTCATTATTTTACTAGTTAAATAATGCAGTTCATTACCTAACTCAAATAAGTGAAATAAACCGTCTATTTCCTAACGGAAGTAGAAAAATAACTAATTTTGTACTCATACACTAAAATGTGTTGTTTCGCGTCGCCTACGCAACGACCGATACGTCATTTTGCCGCACTCGTTCGGGAAATTTTGGAAAAAAAACACTCCACTTTCTGAAGCACTTATTAAAAAACTATATTTATAATAAAAAAGTATAGTATCTCAAACACCCTTTTGCGTAATAATAATAAAAGAAAATGATGGAATATTGAATGTGTGACCAAATTTTATTAGTGCGAATACTATCTATTTATTATAAAAGAAAATAATTTTGATTATAATTATTTTAAAAAAAGGACCCTGGTCAAACACAAACGATAATCAGTTTATTGTTTGTATTTGTGTCTTCGACTATATGTCTGGTCTATGTTTCGACGAGTGGAAGAGGGAGTGACGAGAACAGGACGAGAATGAGATGAAGTTAGCGCCGAAGTACGGGTGTACCACTGTGAGAATCTTTGAATAAGATTGAATATTTGAATCATTCTACTGAATTTTGTAAAATATGATTAATTGAACAAGTCTCAACACTTGTTCATTTAATATAAAGTCATTGAACTCAATTTTTTTACTCTTTGTGGGTTAAGCTAGAAATAATATTTTAAAGGCCACTACACTGTTAACTCCTTCTATTTTTTATTTAATAATATTTTTTACTGTGTATTGCTTTGTTCCGTTTTAGCTCATTGTAATGCAGACATACTATCAAAACGTTAGAGGTTTGACTACCAAGTTAGTAAATTTTTATAACAACTGTTCTTCGCAATTTGACATCATATGTCTCACTGAAATCTGGTTGAATAATGGTGTACACAATGCGGAATTATTTACACCAATCTATAGTGTATTCAGGGAAGACAGAGAGGTAACTAGACGAGATGGTGGTGTTCTATGCGCTGTCAATAACAAATTTAAATCTAGAACAGTTGATATTAATTTTCATTTCAACTCGCTTTGTAAAATTGCATGTTATTTCTAATTTAGAAATCTGTCGACTTGGTATGTAATTAAATGCTTTGAAGAGAGATTTCGAGCTGATTAATTAAAAATTGTCATCGACTGCTTGTCAATTGTTTTTTTTAAATGTCATTAGAAACAGAGCCGGATAAACCACGGAGCCATGGAGCCATGGCTCCAGGGCCCCCGACGTTTAGGGGCGCCCGTTCAGCGGATATCTATTTATTAAATTTACTATTTTAACAATTTATTATACTAATTATATTCATATTATAATTAACAAAATATTTAATTTTGATATCCTGCAACTTATATAGAGACAAAATTCCGTGCTCTACTGCCATTTATTTTCCACTGCGCTATACATAGGACGGAGTTGCGAACAATGTGGCTGTGGCAACACTGTGTCTAGTTCTGTGGTTCAACAGATCAACAATGCTCAATCCTAGATTGAATGCTTTGGCGCTAATGAGTATTGAAAGTATAATACTGGAGAAATTTTATTTTAGTGTCATAGTAGAAGACTTTGCAGCATCCAAAGCGCGGAAGGTCTCTTTATAGTTTAGTTTTTTGTTTGTTTATTGTAGAATTTTGTTTTATTTAATATTTTGTTGTTATTAATAATAATGAAAAAAATGTTTAGTCGGAAAGTTGACAGGAATAAATCACAATCAGTGTTGCCAACACTGATTTTGATTTATTTCTGTCCACTTTCCGAGTAAAAAGTTATTTCATTTCAATTATTTGGACGCTATTCTCAATTTCATATTAATTTTAATAATGATTATTATAAGTATTAATATTTTTGTTCAATTTTATTATTTAAAAAATTATATTTATATTTCAAGTGGACTTTTAAAAAAATAAAGTTCAGTTTAAAAAGTAAGGGGAGGGGGCCCAATGTTTAATTTGGCTACAGGTTCGCGATTGCCTTAATCCGACCCTGATTAGAGATTATCATGTTTGGTATTAATCAACTAAAGGATATAAAGAAAAAATTCGAACGTAATTATTAGAAATTGTAATCATCTCATTTGTTTTTTTTTCTTCTAAAAATCATTAAAAACGTATCGTGTTTGCTATGGAATTAAATGTTTTGAAGAAAGATTTCGAACAGAATAATTAAAAATTGTAATCGACTGATTGTCAATTGTTTTTCCTAAATGTCAAAAGATATCTGCAGTATTCTGTATTAAAACAAAACCTTTAAAAAGAGATTTTCAGAAGAATGGTAAAACATTGTGTCTGACTGATTAACAATTGTTTTTCTAAAAGTCAATAGAAACCTAAAGATTTTAAACAGAGAATTCCAGCAATATGGTCAAAAATTGTGATAAACTAATTATCAATTGTTTTCTTTTTTTCCTAAAGTCATTAGAAACATATCGTTTTTGGAATCAAATTAAATGTTTTAAAGAGAGATTTCGAGCATAATACTTTAAAATTATAATCAACTAATTATCAATTGTTTTTTATAATGTCATTACAAAACTGTCGTGTTTAGTGTTAAATAAAAGGTTCTAAACGAGAGGTTTCGAGCAGAATAATTAAAAGTTATAATCGATTGATTGTCAATTGTTTTTGTCTTAAAAGTCCTTGGAAATATATCGTGTTTGGTATCATATAAGAGATTTTAAAAGATAATTCGAGTAAGTTAAATAAAAATTGTGATCGACTGATTGTGAATTATTTATCCAAGTCTATATCGCGTTATTTGACCAGCGGGAATACAAGATATTTTATTGATAGAATATGTTAATTTTAAGTTTTAAAATGCATTGGTTGTCAATAAATACTTGAGATGTAATCTGTTAAAAAAATTATTTAAATACTTTTGATGTATTTGACAAACATTTTTCTCCAATTTTCTTAAGTTTTTACACTTTTAATTAAATATTGTTATTTTTATTATTATTCTCCGTCCTAGTTACACAATTTCGAGCGCTGTAAGCTGATATTTTCGTTTTGTATATAATTTCTCGTTTTAATAAATTACTTGTCAGTGTCAATCCTTGATGTGGCCATTATTATTCCTAACGTCCGTTCCGTTCACTCAACGCTAATGTTAATTAATACTCTTATACGTATTACTATAATAATAAATATACATTAAAATTAATTAAGGCTGTTTTAATTTAAATTATTTATTAAAATCACGATTTAAATCAATTGATATATTTTACGGTAAATTAAATACAAACAATGTAAATAAGTCATTAAATAAATTTTACTTTCCTAGCTTTTAGCAAAGAATATCAAGTTTATCCAATATGTCAGACTCAATTGAAATTATTGCGAGATCTGATAATCTTTTTTGCGCCATTGTGGAACGTAAATAACTATTTATAATTTTTAATTTCGAAAAAGACCGCTCCGCGGACGCAACTGACACAGGTAATGATAAAAGAATACGGAGTGCTACAGTAAAATTTGGATAAACTCCTACTAAATCATTTGAATAAATATACTGAATTATTTGGGATATATCTTTTTTTGAATTCATAATAAATACTTTACATTGTAAAATTTCTTCACATAAATCATCTACGTCAATATCGGACTGATTTTCATGAGTTAATTTCGCTTGTATTTTTTTGCAGCAAGATAATAGGTATTCTTTATTTTGTAAATTATCTAATGAATATAAAAATTGGAATGAATCCATATGTTCTTTTAATAAAGAAATTCTGTCTTGTAACGAAAGTTTGATCTATTATACAGAAATAAAAATTTACTTTGAATGAATTTTCAGGATTTACTATAGGTTGATCTACATGTTAATAATCAAATTGAGTAGATTTTTACGTCGTCTTAATGGCCTCGCACTACGAAATTCAGTTTCTATGTCAAACTTTTCTGCAATTAATTTGGAACTTTCAACAATATCTGCAAAACTAGCATCAGATCGATAATTAGTTAAAAATGTATTTAGTTCGTTTAATGCATCCAAAGCAAGTTGCAAATTTGTAGTTTGAGATTGAAGCATTTTACTCACAAAATTTACTTGATTTAAAATATCATACCACACTTTAACGGAGCAAATAAATGTAAATGTAGAAATTATTTCTCCCAGACATTTTGCTTGGTATTTAGATTGTTCGTCGACTCTTGTGTGGTCATTGCAAATTTCAAATAATGCATCAAAAACTTCTGGTAAATATTTATAGAGAGGCTTTATGGCATCAATTCTACTTGACCAGCGTGTTTCCGATAAGGGCTTTAAAGTTAAATTAGTAACATGCCTGATTAAAATATTCCATCGTTTAGTAGACGCTGAGAAAATTTTGTATAATTCTTGTACTGTATTAAAAAAAAATCTGTTTCATGGTTGATATTAGCGGCATCATTTACAATTAGATTCAGGCTGGCAAAAAATTTGAATGAACGTCTGCATACGTCGCTCCATTACTTTATTAAAGCAATCAATAAGATTATTTATTTATTTATTACTATTACACTGCCCTACAGGACGAGCCCAATAAAAGGACAGGAACAAAAATATACAAATACATAAGTGCCTAAAAAATGAAAAAAGAAAATTAACAAAGAGTTACAGAGTATTATAATAAAAATATAACCAAAATTAATATAAATGATTTATATTATTAACAAAAAATTTTGTGTCATAAAAATCTAATTGTGACTGTACAGATTAGAAGCAATTCATAAAATAACCGCTTATTTAATAAGCTTTGTTCCTAAAATATATATTAATAGGATATCTTATCCATGCTGGTATTCAGCAGAATTAATTAGATTAATATAAATTGAAGCATAAGGTACACAGTAAATATAAACGATTTCAACATCACTCAGATTACATTGAATTTTCATCGTTGAGAAAAGAAGGCTGAATTTAGAAAATTGAATTGTTTTATTTATATTTTGATATTATTTCATTTTCAGAGGTACAAAGTATACACAAAAAAAAACAAAGAAGTAGAATACGTAGCCGTACCTATTACAACTAAAATCACAAAAAGGGTATTCATAATTTAAACAGGAAACTAAATAAATAAATATCAACTTAGAGTACGTACCTATAAGGTAAATTGATATCTAGTTTTGTTTCGATTTATAAATTAATCAACTATTGAAGTAAGATCCAAAGCATGCATCTGTCTTTTCGATACGACAGTTAACAGTGCATAATTTTTGCGACCTTACTTATGCAAGTATATTTTATTGGCGTAAATTAGAAAAAGGTCTTTGGGATGGGCAGGAAGTAGTTGGAGTGGTACATATAATATTGGCATAAATCTATTTAAGATATTGATTAGATTTTCTGGATTAGTTACATTTCAGGTACATCTATTTAGTATTATATTACCATTTTAATATAAAACTATTAAAATTGCAGAAGAGGATATTCGAAGATATTTTAAAGAAGAAAGAGGAAAACTACGCAGACAAGCATAAAACAAAGTGGAAGAAAACAAATATAATTACAATAAAAAGAGGACATAAGCCCTGAAATACATCGTGGCTATAAACATACATAGTTCGGGTACATATTAAAATTAATTAGTAAATATACATCAGTACGTGAACAAGCTTCAGAAATAATTCTTTACTAAATTATATTTATATTCTTTTCTACCTTCTGCCATCATGTATTTTTGTATGCATTTTCAAACAACTGCTTCGCATAAATTTCTTTTTGCAAATTAAACATTCATAAACTTTTCTACCTTCATGCACTTTCATATGAATTTTCAAACTACCACTTTGTGTTAATTTCTTTTTGCAAATTGAACATTCATAATCTTTTCTACCTTCATGCGTTTTGATATGTCTTTTCAAATGACTGCTTAGCATAAATTTCTTTTTGCAAATTAAACATTCATAATCTTTTCTACCTTCATGTATTTTCATATGCATTTTCAAATAACCGCTGTGTGTAAATTTCTTTTTGCAAATTAAACATTCATAATCTTTAATACCTAAATGAAATTTCATATGTTCTTGCAAGTGTTTAGTTCTCCTCATTTTTTTAATTACAAATTAAACATTCTAAACCCGCTATATTGTTAATATGATTTCTCATATGAGTATCCAACGGTAGTTTATCTGTAAACACTTCTTTACACTTTGAACATTGAAACTCTTAACTGTCTGTGTCGGTGTTGAAATTAGTTTCATCTTTATGTAATACATTGTTATGCTCACTAGTATTACTTGAACCGCAATCTTCATCATCAGATACAGACTCATTGAGTGCACAGACACGTTGCTGGATAAGTTCTCGGTCTGCGCTGTATTCAGATGCAAGCAATTCGTCCTTGATGTCAATATTATTTTTTGCTGCAATTTTGAAATCATGATTTTCTTCTGAGTGCAGCACATCTTCATTTTGATTATTTAATTTGATAACAAAAACTTCCTGGACAACCAATTTATCTTGCACAACGATATAATCTTCTATTGTAGTTTTCTGATAGTTTTCCTTATCTAACACATTGGTATCCTCACTGAAAATACTTGAACCGCCACCTTGTATATTATCTGATACTGATTCGCTCTTCACATGTTGCTGGTAAAAATCTGGGTGTATGCTGTCATCAGACGCAAGAGATTCTCTTTGATATCGATTAACTCAATTTTCTGGTTATGATGTTCTTCCAATGACATCAGTTGTTCATAATTAATTACTGTGATTTGTAATTCACTGTAACTCTGGTCCGGGGTGTCGTTGCTTCCTTCCAATACTTTTATATAATTGTTCAAACCACCATAATTGTCCAAACATTGTTTCTTGAACGTGGAAAAAGAACGAAGTGTTGAATGGCACGAGGAACAAATGTATACAGGTTTCTCCGGGTTCAAAATTGTCTGCAAAAAAAGAAAAGCTCGGTAATATCACTTTGCAATAAAGCTAGTATTTGTACGATAATGTAAATATTACTTTTCTGTTAACCATAGTATAGGCCCGCAAATGAAAATAAACCCTCGACAGGAATGCGCTTTAACTCCGCGTATTCGGTATATCATATTTTGGCGCAAAAGTGAAATGTACAGTCACACTGAAAACAATTTTAAATATTGTTTTTGTAATTTCTCAACATAAAAAATAATCTTTTATACATTCTGGATGCTGAAAGAACCATGAAACTTATGTCGATATTGTTCACAATTCTATAAATTAGTAAATTTATAGCTTACAGTTTATAAGTATAACCCCTTTACAAATTTACAAATATGGCAATTCTGTTAGTAGATCTGTAAAGAGATTTCTCGTAAAGGAATCTTGAGATCACTTCATGCAAAACGTTTATCATTTTGTCAACCAAATGTCAAAGCTGCAAATTCGAATTGTTTTTATATTTCACATTCAGCTATTCAAATAATTAAGTGTGACGTAAGTATTATCAATATAAAATAATATTAATGCTGAGTATTCACTGAAGTTAATTAATTATTATTTAGACATTCTTTGTTTACCCATAAAATTGCATAGATGATGCAAGCAAAAATGTAAATTTAGTTTTTTACATATAATCTTTTTGGTTGGACCTACAAATTTTAGCCTGTACATTGAAATAACTTAAGATATTACCTAATTACTATTTTTCAGTAGTTATCTATTGATTTTATTTATAAAACTTGATGAAATCATTATAATTAATATTTGTTAATAAAATAGATATATATATATATATATATATATATATATATATATATATATATATATATATAAAACTACTTAGATATCATTAATATACCAATGAAAAATATAACAACTTGAGCTGCAGATGGTGCTCCTAATATGATGGGCAAGAAAAATGGCTGATTAAAATTGATGAAAGATTGATAGATGAGAATCCATAAATGATTCTTGTGCATTGTGTTATTCATAGGGAAAACTTGGTAGCTAAAAACATCTTGCCTGTTCTAAATAAAGTACTACAGTCATAATAAAGTGTATCAATGCTATTAAAGCTAATGCCACATGTGAGCGTCTCTTCAAGCTATTTTGTGAAGAACAAAATGCAGACCATGTGAGACTTTTACTTCACACTGAAGGGAGATGGCTCTCTAAAGAGAACTGCTTGAAAAGATTTATGGAACTGTTTGATACTCTTAGTGATTTTTTAAGCGACAAACCTGAAATGAAGTATCTGTTAACAGTCGATGGTAAAACATTTGTGAGTTATTTAGCCGATATCTTTGAAAAACTAAATATATTAAATAAGCAACTTCAAGGAACAAATAAAACTCTTGTCGGTGCAAAAGCGAAGATATTTGGTTTCATTACCCTTATTGAGTTATTTCAGAAATATATTAACAACAAAAATTTTAAACAGTTTCATTGGTTCCAAAAATGTGAAGTAAATGATACCAGTATACTTGTTATTGTCGATCATCTGAAAATTATATCGGCTGATTTAAAAGAAAGATTTTATGATTTAAAACAAATTGATTTTCCAACATAGATGATGCAGCCAATGTTAGTGGATTTGTCTAATATATCAAATATGCAGTATCAAGAAGAACTCGCAGAAATGCAAAATGATGAGTCAGTTAAAACTTTATTTAATATAAACGGAGGAAATAGAAATCAAATATCCAAATTTAACCAAATGTGCAAGAAAATTATTGTTACCGTTTCCATCTTCATATTTAGCTGAATGTGGATTTAGTGTTGTAAATGATTTACTGGTAAAAAAAAGAAATCGTCTGGATATAACAGAGCGGGGAGACTTGAGACTAAAGCTAACCAAATTGGAACCTAACAAAAAATCGCTGTGCAGCAAGCATCAAGCGCAAGGATCTCACTAAATTAAAATAATAAATTAATATAGAAATTTCAGTTTGAAAATTTACTTACTGTGTTTCGTTAACAATTTCCTAGCGATTTCTTCCTAAAACCTGTCATTTAAGTTTCCTAAGTGAACAATTCAATTTTTTAATATTAAATATTATGTATATGTTACATAGGGGGGCATAAGAATTTTAGAAAGACTTAGGTGGGGCATGGCACAAAAAAGGTTGGGAAATACTGGTCTAGACGGTTTGTTTTGATAGTCTCAGACTTTTGGTGCATATGATGTGCAAGAAATCTTGAAAAAACAAAATCAACGAAGAACGTGGCAGCTTTGGATTTTTTAATAAGAACATCTCCGGCTGTTTTAACATTTGTCAGTGGATATGTCACATTTTTAATGATTAATTACGCAAATATTAGATATTTTAGAGTAGTTTTGAAATATTTTACTTATATGGGAGGATTGAGGAACCATTTAAAAATATAAATTTTTGACAGCCCACTACAGTATACAGGTAAATCCAACCAAATTTGTCCTCGGTAATAATATACAGTAAAACTAAGCAACTTATGTCCACGACAATGTACATTTAAAAGAAAACAGATAACTCGAATTGGAATCACTTGGGCACTCTGAATTTTTCTATCGAAAATTGTGTTAAATGTATCAAAACCTATCGTGTTTGGTGTATGAAAGGTCTGTTGAAGGGCTCGCGCGCAATATTAATTTTTCTCGATCGACAATTGATTTATTGAAAGTGCTTCAAAATCTATTATGTTTATTATGAAATGAAGGTTGCATCTTTTCAATCAGCAAATGTTTTTAAAAGTGCTTTATCGTGTTTGGCACAAAATGAAAGGTCTTTGAAAGTGTTCGCTTTTAGAAATATTTTTGTTACGATCAGAAATTGTAATCGACTGACTCAATTGTTTTTCCTAAATGACATTAGAGATCTGTCGTGTTTGGTATCAAAGTAAAGGGTTTGAAGAGAGATTTCGAACGTAATTATTAAAAAATGTGATCAACTGATTGTCAATTGTTTATATCTAAAAGTCATTTAAAAATATCGGGTTTGGTATCAAATTAAATGTTTTAAAGAGAAATTACGAGCAGAATAATTATAATTTGTAATCGAGTGATTGTCAATTATTTCCTCTAAATATCATTAGAAATCTGTCTTCTTGGTATCAAATAAAATGTGTCGAAGGGAGATTTCGAGCTGAATAATTAAAAAATATAATCGACTGCTTTTCAATTGTTTTTCCGAAATATCATTAGAAATATTAATAAACTAAAGGGTTTAAAGAAAGAATTCGAACGTAATTATTAAAAATTGTCAATGGTTTTTTTTCTTTAAAAATCATTAAAAACAACCTGTTGGTATTGAATTAAATATTTCGAACAGAATAATTAAAAGATGTAATCGACTGATTGTCAATTGTTTTGCCTACATGTCATTAGAAATCTGTCGTGTTTGACATCAAATTAAATATTTTGAAGTGAAATTTCAAGCAGAATAATTAAACATTATAATGCACTGATTGTAAATTGTATACTAAATGTAAATACAAATCTGTAGTGTTCTGTAGAATGGTACAAAATTGGGACTGAAATGAAAGATTTTAAAAAGAGATTTCCAGCAATACGATAAAAAATTGTGGTAGATTGATTGTCAATTGTTTACTTTTTTCCTAAAGTCATTAGAAACATATTCTGTTTGATATCAAATTAAATATTTTAAACAGAGATTTCGAGCAGAATAATTTAAATTTTATTTTAATGTCATTACAAAACTGTCGTGTTTGGTGTTAAATAAAAGGTTGTAAACGAGAGTTCTCGAGAAGAATAATTAAAAATTGTAATCAACTGATTGTCAATTATTTATCCAAAAGTCAATATTGCGTTATTTGATCAGCGGGAATACAGAAAATTTTATTGTTATAATATGTTAATTTATGTTTTGAAATTTAATTACTTGTTAATAAATAGTTGCAATGTAATTTTTGATACAAAAAAAAACATTTTGGAACACAAATTTTGTATAATACTTGTATTTAGGTTTGACAAACATTCTTCTCCAATTTTGTTATTTTTTTTACATTTTTAATTTAATTTTATTATTTGTATTACTATTCTCTGTCCTAGTAATGAAATCCCTAGTATTGTAAGCCGACATTTTCGTTTTGTATTTAATTTGTCTTTTTGAAAAATAACTTGTCAGTGTCAATCACTGTCAAATATATTTAATAATTATACAGACAGTAACATTTAAAAACAAATGCAAACACTTTGAACCACCAATAGAAAATAACCAGTGACTTGTCCGTACTCTTAGTTTAATTTAGTTACTTTATATTAACTAAATAATAACAAACCCTAGAAACCGCTGAGCAATCTCTGAGAAATGCACATCTTAACCAAATATAAACCTGACCTCAACAATTCACTGAAGAATCTCCAAAAAAGTACTTACCTGATAAAAATACAATCCCAATTTTTATATAAAAATATTTTAACAAAATAAGAACACAAATATTACTAGTCTTTAAAAAATTAAAGGTTATGAAGAATAATTAAATATTGTGACCGACTGTTTGCCAATTATTTTTTCCAAAGATAAATAGAAATATATCGTGTTTGGTATGAAATTAAATGTTTGACAAAAGATATCCAATAAAATAGACAAAATTGTAACCGACTGATTGTCAACTGTTTTTATCTTTAACAGATAAGATAAAGTAAAATTGAATTATACACGGATAAAAAGGCAATTGTTTTTGGTGTATAAAGTAATAAATCTAAAAAATACCTAGTGCGCGGGTCGGCGAAACCAAGTCGACCGCTAGTAATTCCTAAACCATTTGTAAGTCATCCACTTTCCACAATCTCCAGCTTCTCGAGAAACTTTTTACACTTTGATCATGATTGATGAGCAAATAAATAAAACAAACATGTTGACAGCTAGAAACTTGAGTTTTATTTGTAAATGTAGAGAAAATAAACTAACAGATAAAATAAAATACAATTATTGATATTATGTGGAATAAAGTTTAAACTGAAGATACAAATATTATAGAATGTGGGTCACTTAGATCTTCGTGATGTTCACACAGACATCCAACCCAACGTTTCACGAGGAGCACTCGTCTTTATTAATTACACTGTGCCAATCACACTCATATTTGTACACTGCATCAGGTGTGAAGGTGAGTACGTGTCCGATGGCGGGGTCAGTGACCCGCACCGAGCACCGAAACTCTCTCAGCCGCTCACTTGATATCGAGGTGCACACATAGAATACAAATCGTGATTTGTTCAGAGAGTACCAGCACACCGCGGTGCCTGCAACACTAGACACGAGACAGTACTTGTAGTGAAAATCAGTTTCAGTTGCCCTCCACTTAGAGCCAGCTGGATGCGCGATGTCCTGGTGCACTGAGGCGTAGTGCGCAGACAACGAGCCTCGAGACACGGCTGCATCGCATATGTAACACGTGGTGCGCTGCTGACAGAAGTACAGCTCGTGTTTCGTGCACTTGTCGCCGATGTCGGTGTGCGCGCAGCCCTAGGCGCAAGCTCGCCTAGCGGGGACGCAGCGCTTGCATCGCCAACCATTGTTGTCGCGATACAGGAACACCGTCACCTCCGCCTTGCACCTCCCGCACTTCTCCATCGTCTACGCCAGCTGGTCGGCCGCGTCACTCACCCTCTGCTTTACCGTCACGGTGAACGTGATGGCGTCGAACCCGCCCAGCACACCCAACAGACAGTTTATATCTAGAGCTAATGAAGTGTCCTCCTGGATCGCCAGGCAGCCATGAGGCGCCACTTGTCCTTTTTTTGTCAGTTGTTCATTGTTACGTTTGATGTCCAAATGGAAGACATATTTCGCCGCCTCCGCAGCCGCCTCCAGCAGCCGAACTGCGTGGAATATTTTCCCAGTTGACACACGAACATTTGTGTGCAGCAAGAACAGGAGATGAAAGGCAGAGATGATGTAGTTCTGCAGACTGGCCTTGGTGATGTCGTGGATGAGGCTGCAGGGATTCTCGAGCACGTTGTCCGGGTGCTGGTCGCGGCAGTGCGCCAACATGGCCGCCCTGGGGCCCAGCCAGTCGCAGCGGGCGGAGCAGAGCACCGGGCAGACATACTCCCGGTGCTCGCACACCTCCTCGTGCGCGATCACTTCTGCTTCCTGTACAAAGGGCACCGTCTCGGAACAGCCCAACTCCCGGTTCTTACACGGGAACTTCAATAATTTGGCGGTGGCCTCGTATTGGGTGTTCCTGTTAGCCGGGCGCTTGGGGGTGTAGCACCGCCCACACGCCGCCACCCCGTCGTGTCGTAAGAGACAAGTACAGCTCGCAGCTGCTGCACTTCAATTCATCTAATATATCAGCTGGTATATCCATTTTTTTTCAAACCTCACTCGTTCTACCTGTAACAGAAATAAAACAATAAAAATAATTGTTTTTATAAAAATCATAGGAAGTGTGTTGTAGTTAAAATTGAAAGAAAAAGATAAATAGTTTTTTTCACTACTGGCCTAGTAACATGCCATTATTGACTTCGTTTTTAGTCGTGAAATTGTTTTTCTCTACCGCGTCCTTAACAACGGTCAATAATGGATTATTATTGACCTAGGTAAATAATGAGAACTGTCACATTTCAGAGAAATTCAAACTTCTGAACTTATTTAACTCGTAAAATGCAAGGAAAATATTAATTCTGAATTGAAAATTAGCGCCTAATTTCAAGTTGGCAATCCCAGTCTTTCAGTGTGAGTAGTATTTTTCAAACTGTCACATCTTACATGTGAGAGGGCTTTACTGTTACATTTTGAAATATGTATTTTTGTATTTATTTATTGTTATATTTATTGTTAAATTCTCGAAAATGTAAATGTTTATTGTAATATTATTGAATAATCTTACATTGTACAGTTTTGTTCATTTTAGGGATATAATTGCATTTTTATATAAGAAATGGAAAACATGACTTGTATTCAAAGTATCAGACACGTTTATTACTATACACAAATGATAAATTCAACACAGAAAACTTTATACAATTGTTTACAGCCAAAGTGGTCAACTATGAAAGAATCTCTTTTCAAATCTCGTCTAAAAAAATAGTTAATTATTTAGGTGTTTTTACGTCATTTTGTGTCGTGAGTGCCCGCAACCCATTGTACAGAACCCGTGTTTAATGAAATTGAGTATTTCGTATATTTCCTAAAGTTGCAGTAAGGTTACCCACGGGCATATTAAGTTGCATTTAGTATTTCTGGCATCATTGGTTGGGGATATGGCGTTTTCGAGATATGTCGCCCATATTTACTGCCAAAATGATAGTGAAAGTACCCAATGTAAGTTTCTGAGTTATCTAAATTTAAAAATGTTGGAACTATATTCGGACATCTTGCTGATTGTATTATGTCGTATATTTTATCGTGTAGGTTTGCCATGTCAGAAACTAATTAATACTTTTGCCACATCAGGAGTGGGCCTCTTATTTAGATATTTTTAACTATTTCAACCCAAAAAGATTATAATAGGACAAATTTTCTCGAGGATCCAAATATTTAAAAAAACAATGCTAAAACAAAAGAATTTCTTTTCTGCCTTCGTGTTTTTTGTAGATATTAACAAGTATTCATATCAAATTGCTTATGTTATGATCATTAAAACATTCGTTACATAGGATTTAAGAGCTAGTAGTGAAAAAAATAGTATATAAACCACGGTTGAGAAGATAATTATTGACCATGCGCCTTGCACCCCTCGGGTGCATCTCGGGGTACAACCTTGCCGCTAGGTCAATAATGATCATCTTCTCAACCTTGGCTTATAATATACTATTATATACTCACAGTCTAGAATGAACAAATGATTAAACAAATTATTGTGTGAAGTGTTACATTAAATAAATCGTGCGTCAAAGATCAAAGTAAATTAAAATGGGAGTTTCATTATTAAACGATTTCTGTTAACAAATATCCTAGCAACGAGAAACAAGAAACATTGCAACCAAATACAACAAGCCAACGTCAAACTGAGTGATTTTGTCTATGGTTTTGTCCGTTTTGTCATTATACGCCGTTAAGTTGCAATTTTTCAGGCGTTTCAGTAAAGAATAATTAATTAATTGTAGATTGTAATTAGTAAAACAACTGTACAAATTTAACAATCATTATAAATCTAGAAAAGGTTATCTAATAAATTGTATTTCTTAATTTTCTTTTTTCTAATAAGTTCGTAGATAAAATGTATGATACTAGTGTGTGAAGGACTATAAATGCGTTGCGAAGTTTAAGGGATAAATAACTATTTTACAATTGTTGTTTCATATTTTTAAAAGATTATAAATTCTACGCCACTGGTTGTAAGGGATAGAAATGTTATTTTCGATATGATATTTTGATACTAGTATTTTTTGAATCGATATTTTTTTAATTTATATAATTGTGAAATATATAAATTTTATTAAAAAATTGTATTTACAAAATAAAAGTGTAGAAATAAATTTATTTTCTTTGTGATATTATTTTCGAATTCATATTTTGTGTATTATAATGTAGTTAATCAAATTCCCCGCCATATCGAATATCGTATCATTTGTTTTTTTTTTTCATCAATATATCGATATTTAAAAAAGACTCTAGAATAACACTTCTAGTATGAGGAAAAAACTGGTAAATGTGAACAATTAATTTGATTTTCTTTTCTGAAAATAATGAAAAGTACCAACTATATTAAACAAGGATGGATGATTTCAATTTCCAGATTGAAATTTTTCAAATTGCAACTTGTTTTGAATGTTTATATTGATATTCATTACCTTGAACCGTGAAATTATTGAAAATGAAATTGGTTGTTTTGTTTGATCCATTTTTCATAATATTTAGGAATGATTTGAAAACACATAAATTGTTCACTTTTTCATTCATATCTAGCGAGCTATTATAATAAGCAGTTTTCAAAAGATCATCTTTTATCTTGACACCGTATGCGTATGTGTTCATATGAGCAATACTGAGTGATTTCATATGGCGTGAAATGTTTTAATAATGCTTTTTTCAGTACTAGTCTAGAAACATACAGTTATTTACCTGTTTTTGAGTCATGAATTTGTTTTTCACTGTCGCTTGCTTACAAACGGTTAATAATGGATTATTATTCACCAAGGTTTACATTGAAAAATGCCACCGTTTAAAGAAATTCAAGTCACAATTTATTGTGTCGCTGGATGCAATATTCCGAACTGTACATTTTGCGTCTGTTCTTTAATTTCTGTAGGCGTATAATTCTCTTAATCACATTAACTAAAAACTATTACAAACATCTCAAACGAAATGTCAAATAATAAAAACAATGTAAATAAAAAATTAATTAAATATTCAGCCTACTAGGTAAATATTTATTTCGAAATGTTTATGCAATTATCAATATAAAAATTGTTCAATGGGATTCAAATGGACGTAGTAAAAAAATAATAATATACTAGTCCAACACTATGCATTTTTAGAAAAACAAATATATATGAAGTTAACTTTAGTCTAATTTAACCGAAATCGTACTTGAGATCCCAATAGTGGGTCGCGTTCAGCATACACTCCGTCACATGGAAATAACAAAAATACCATGGCAAACTATTATTCTCGTCACCACACAGAATACCGAAATTGTAATCATTTTTAATCGATCGGTTAATGATGATAGAGTAATAAAAGTAGATTGTCAATATTTGCTTTATATTTAACGAAACTGTCTTGTACATTTATTGAGATTTTATTTAACAATGTCAATTTAAATTTTTAATTGCAAATATTTTGTTAGTAAAGTAATTGAATTTACTTGTCGATAAAAATACTGTCGAGTCAACTGATAAGAGAAATATTACTTCCATCTTGGATTATTTCAATAAAAAATATGTACATTTGCTAATACTTACAGACAGGTATATTTATCAAGCAGCCAGCCAAATATTGTATTATAATACTTGAAAACTAAATACAACAAAACAAAATAAAATCGGCACTTGTTATCACTACCAAGCACAACACAGCACTGTAGTCAGAACCGGTTGGCCGAGCGCCGAGCGCGGAGTGCAGTGACGTGTGAGGATAATCTGCAGTGTTGCCACCAGATATAATCCATTTGAGAAAAAAAGTCCCTACGACGTCACTATACTAGCTATAACTATTTTACTAAACATCGCCATGCTGCCCATAATCAATTTAGAGCAGTTTCAATAGTCAACCAAATAAATACAAAAAAATTATAACAAACGTATTATCTTATCACGAGAAGTAAGGTGAATCATCTGGACTGAAGACAGCATTAGAACAATGGTGGAACGGTGATCTGAGTTGATCTCTTTGAAATAAAATATCTTTTATTATAAATGAAACATTTTATTTATTCTACATTTTCTTGTAGTCAAAAGTTCAAAGTTTTATAAGTATTGTACAAGTTTGAAAATATAAAATTTATCATTTATCATGCCACATATAATTTGAATTTACTCAAAAATGAGTCACACGATCTCAATAAAGAAATACAGTATAATATAAATACGACATGCTAACCCGGCCGAAATTTTCAGCCAAATTAAATACAATTTTTTTTTTCATTAAAATATGCAAAATACCCTGAAACAGAATTTTATTTCTTTTCTTAAAAGTCTTGTATTTAATTTGACTGAATTCATTTTATAGTTGTAGACTATCATAAATATACATATTTTTTCATTAAAAATGTGTGACTCAAATTTGAGAAAATCTAATTCAAATCATGAATTTTGTGCATTTCATTTCAATCTTTTTTTTCTGTATATTCATGATATAGCTGCCCTTGAATAGTATACGCATGAACTACAAGGTTATAAGAAAATAATTCACTACTTTACTACTATAACATTTAAAAAAAATTACTGTTGAAATTCAAGTTTTGCAATAGATTGTCGGTGTTGTTAATATTTTGCTGTGTGATACAGTCTTTTGATGAGTCAAGTAAAGAAGTTTTAAGATAGACTATTTACAAAAATAATTCATATCTTATGTGTCGATTTACACATTAATAATGTAATAATAATGTATTTGGTGGACCTTGTCCCTCGACTTGACGAGATTCATATGGTGTTAACCTCAAACATCAAATGTATGTAAAGTAAGTAGATGTGTATTTATAAGTATTTATTGATTAATATTAAAAGACATGGAGACATACTACTAAAATACCAATGAACCTCGTACACCTTCATCTAGCGAGAATATCTCCAAGGCCGTATTCTTACAACATTACTTTTTCAGTATCTTATATACAACATCCATTTTTTCAAAACTACAATATTTTGTCCCTAGGACAGCGAATGACATTGAAACGGTAGCTTTATTTATAACATATAACTGAGTACAAACAGTAATCCTAATTCAGTAACATATTGACTCCCAGGTGAAGTGGATGCGTTTTGGGAAAGCTGAAGGTGACATATTTCACATAATGATCACCCGCCCAAAACCAGATTTCACTGATTTCTTTTTATCCTCATTCTGCAATGATTACACTCTGTACCAATGAAAAGTGCCATCATACAATGGATATGGCGCCCGTCAGTTCATGTTTATTTACGATGTGACTAACATAGAATACAGTGAATAAAATACATTGGCTGGTAGCACAAGCTCTGTTTTTGGGTGTTCTAAGAGCACAGTTTTAACATGTTAGAGATAGCTAAAACACCCAAATACACTGCTCTTAAAACTGGCAAAAACAGAGCTTGTGCTACCAGCCTATGTTTTTAAGAGTAAAATTTGACGACAACCAAGATAAATAGATGTCAAAATCGCAACCTTTTGTTCTATTTTAAAAAATTGCCGATTTTCCGCAAGTAATATGAAATACCAGCGGAATTCCACTACAAGTGGCAACACTGATAATCTGAGCGCTTTGCGTTTAGTTATTCAAGGTGGTAGTTGTGCGCATGCTCGTAGAAACTTCTTGACCAAAACTAACTTTAGAATGTAAGTGCATAAAAAATTGATGTATATATATATACATTTTTTATATTTTATTATATATAAAATTTTAAGTTCTATGAAATGCCGCGATATCATGTGGGCTCTCACATTTACCATCTGTGTGAAAGCAGCATTATAAATTCTCAACAGAACATTTTTTCAACTATAGTCCTACCATTCAAATGTATTGTTGGCCATGAGTAACAGTTCCGCAGCAATACATTATTTTATTTTATTTGTGTATAACAGGAATTTAATCCCAATTATAGTACAGGGTACAGATTCATCGAACCAGTATGCACGTCATGCGTGACTTGTGCCGATTCCAGCAACAGAACATTCTAATCCAATATGTTTTTTTATTAAGAAGAAACTAAACAGAAAATGAATCTTAATACAATAAAATATGTTTACAAATTAGTGCTACAGAAATGTAATCACACATTTTCATGTCATAGGCATCGCGAGATATGAATTTAACAAACTCACGTGTTAGGATACTATAAGATTGGAATAGTGAAATTGGGATAAACATATACCACAGAAAATATTTAATGTATGGATTTAAAATGGATTCGGGGATGGTCAAAATGGATATTTCCGCTGAAATCTGAAAACCGAAAATTTTCGCGATTACAATACTTCCTTTACTTCGTACAAGGAAGTAAAAAACATTCTTACGGTTTCAGTTACCTTTATCTGCCTATGTTTTCATAACAGTTTTCTTTGTTCAAGAATTAATATTAATTGCAACGTTAATAGTATATACTAAAATTCTACAATTATCTTTCTCTACGATTGCTATGAAAAGTTGACGATTATGCTCTCATTTATCGTCGTAAAGTTGACGCTGACTGTGGAACAATCGAAAAATATCTTTGTCGCGCGTCTCCAATGGCAACGCGTTCCTCTTACACCATTGCAGATCTCGCATTCGGCTCGCGCTGTAATTACGGTGTTCCAGTAACAAAGAATCACTTTACGCTCTTAATACACAAATAACTATTTTGTATACCTATTAATAATATTGTTTTATAAATTATTATAAAGTTCTCTTTGATTACTATAAATTATTTACTCTAGTATTAGCAATTTTCTATAAGAAAGGAAGCATTTTTCGATATTTTATAATTTTGTTACAGTTTTAAGCAGTATTCTCACTAGTTTTTGAGTGCGAGACTTCAACGTAGGAGTCAACTACAGACAAATATAAACAAATTTTCTGTTTGGCTTCATTATATCATTAAGTAGAAAGAAACTAAATAAATACAACAAATACACATCCAAAGATTACATTGCGCAGTAATACCACTGGTTTTGTATTATTATGAATAAAATGATATTTTCTTTGAAAGTATAAGAAATTTTGCTCTTACTGTATCATCATATTTCTTCCTAACAGCGGTAAATATGTAGACAAGCTACAAGCTTATTTTCGCTACAGTTCCTCGTAAAACAACAGTTGTTGCAAATTGCTAGAGACATCAATTATCCGCCAGGTACGTTTTGTACAATAGTTTTGGAAAATACTTGGTGGTAGTAAGTACTTATTTAGTTAGTACGGTTTATTGTAGATCTGCTTGACCTGCTAAGCAATGTGCCCGTTAGGTATAATCCTCTCGCTATGGCGCCGGTGAAACAATATTTCTGATAATCCTTTGTGCATGATAACACCTGTAAATTTATCCTTGGTGCAATGGGAATATAGGATCTAATACTCGTACCTCTAATTAACGTTAATTAACATTTTAATTGCATAAAATAATAAAAATATAGTTGATTTAAAACAACGATTTAAAAAAATTAATCAATTGATTTAAATTGTGATTTTAATTAATGATTTAAATTAAAATAGCCTTAATTAATTTTAGTGTATATTTATTATTATAGTAATACGTATAAGAGTATTAATTAACATTGGCGTTGAATGAACGGAACGGACGTTATGAATCATAACGCTCTTAGTACATAAATAACTATTTTCCACTACTAGCCTAGCAACATGCCATTATTGACTTCGGTTTGAGTCGTGAAATTGTTTTTCTCTACCGCGTCCTTAACAACGGTCAATAATGGATTATTATTAACCTAGGTAAATAATGAGAACTGCCACTTTTCAAAGAAATTCAAGCTTCTGAATTTATTTAACTCATTAAATGCAAGGAAGGTATTAATTCTGAATTTAAAATTGCCGCCTAATTTCAAGTTGGCAATTCCAGTTAAATTACAGTTTATAAAATGTGACATGTACAAATATACAGTATATTTGTACCTGTCACATTTAAATGAGAGTGTACTTTATACTGTTACTTTGTGAAATATGTATTTATGCATTTATTTATTGTAGTATTTATCATTAAATTCTCGAAAAGGTAAATGTTTATTATAATATTATTTAATTATCTTACATTGTATTTTTTTAGGGTTATAATTGCGTATCTATATCAAAAAACGCAAAACAACAATAGTATTATTTATTTACAGTAGAAATTGAGTGTACAATTGTGGCAAGTCATATTTATTGCTTGCTCCTGGAAATATACTAGGAGAACATTTTCCGAGATTTTCGTCACTTTTTTTGTTATACACCATTCTTTAAAGTTTGTATATACTTTCATATATATCGGTTTCGATTTTTCGGGCAGCAATGTATCAAACTGCACATTTCGTGCCGCTTCTATAATTTCCGGAGGAGTATAATTTTCCATATCACTTTCTCTAAATATTGTTGCTTATTTTTACCAAAATGATATGTCAAATAATAAAAACAATGTTCAAAACAAAAGAATGTTATTTCTGCCTGCTCAGTTTTTGTAGATATTAACAAGTATTTATATCAAAATGCTTATGTTATGATTTATATAAAATTCGTTAAATAGGATTTATGAGCTAGTAGTGGAAAAAATAGTATATAAACCACGGTTGAGAAGATCATTATTGACCATGTGCCTTGTACCCCTCGGTTGCACCTCGGGGTACAATCTTGGCGCTAGGTCAATAATGATCATCTTCTCAACATGATTTGAATCCATGTGTTACAAAACATTGTATTCTCTTATTCAAATATGATAAAAACCACTGAAGCAGAGATCCATGTACACCTACTTTACCTCATTTTCTAATCGAAATATTGTGTTTGATTTTATCAAAAGCTTTAGAGAAGTCAGTGTAAATGGAATCTACTTGAATTCTTTTATCCATCGTACTTAAAATAAACTCTGTGTATTCTACAAGATTAGTATCTACTGACCGTGCTGGAAAAAAGTCATGCTGTTGACATAAAATCATAGGTTTAACAGTTGCAAGGAGAGAAGTAGAAATTAGTGTTTCTATTTTTTTCTAAAATACATAATTTGGAAATAGGTACAACATAGGCTTTTTTCCATCTATTTGGACAATGACCTTCTAACAATGATTTATTAAAAATAATACTGAGTGGTAAACTGAGAGATGAAGCACAGCATTTTACAAATATACTGTGTATGTCGTCAGGGCTCGCACCTTTATTAGCGTCAATTTTCGATAAAACATCAAAAACTACATTTTCATTCATATCAACACTTAATAAACAATTGAGATTGGACTCAGAAATATCTACATTTATGTTTTAAATATCTAAAGGGTCAGTTACATAGACAGATTTAAAGTAATCTGAAAATAAATCGCAAGTTTCAAATCCAGACTTTGATATTTTTTCCTCATATTTCATTTGCAATGGTATATTGTACTTTTTTGAGGATGAAACAAAGGACCAGAACTTTATAGTATTGTTTATCATTTGTCCTTCGATATTATCAACATAAGTATTATAACACATTTTAATCTTAGTTTTAACTCTTCCTCTCAATGTCGAAAATGTATTGTAATGAGCTTGTGCCTTGTAAATTTTGTACTTCTTATGAGCTTTGTCTTTTTCTTTTATTAGCTTAATTAGATGATATGAGTACCATTGAGGATATGTCCTGCTACCAATTACTTTACTAGACACAAACTCATCAATTACGGATCAAATTTTATTGTAAAAAACATTTACCATCTCCTCCGTAGTCAAATTACTTAACTCATCAATTAATATTACTAAGTTGTTCATTAATTAAATCGTAATTAGTAGAACCAAATATAATTTTTTTTCTATTATTAGGTGGTAAAATTAATGGATTGGTGAAATTCATCGTTCTAGCGGAGGATGGTGCATGTCGTCAATTTTAGATAACGGAAGTACACTTTCATTTACAACAATGCCCCCATGAGAGGAAAGAATGAGATCAAGTAATCTGTTATTACTATTAATTACTTGAGCTCACAATATGAAATTATGTCCACAAATTCAGAGAAAATAGCACTGTATGAATTAACTGGTGCTAAGTAATTATTATTGTTTATAGATTCCCACTGCAGATGTGCAAGATTAAAATCACCACATATTAAGAATGTACCGTTTACAACTGATTGAAAAATTTCGGACAATTTTTCCAAAAACAATGACATGGCAATTAGATTATCAGAGGGAATATAAACGCAACATACATACAGTTTTGAATAAGTATTCATATCTAGGCTTATCCATATATCCTCGGCAGCTGAACACCAATCACGCACTTCACTGTAAGAGCATTTATGTTTTATACCAATTAGCACTCCGCCTCCGTCGCACTTCACAGATGCGCTGTCACGTCTAACAATGTTGTAGTCGCTGAAGAGAACTTCATGATCAAATATTGATGAATTTAAATAAGTTTCAGTCAGACAAATCACATAAAAGTCACATTCACATGAATTAACCCGAATATTATTAGTTTTTGTTCTTAATCCTCTAACATTCTGGTAATAAACCGAGAAATCCATAAATCTGTTCACGCAAAATATATATAAATTAAGTAATTACAATTTTCACCAATTTAAAAAATCTACCCCTGTGGCTCCCTCTCCACTAATATCTTTGAGGGCCGTGATTTGACGGCTGGTAACCGCATTTCACGCGACAAAATATATCACTTACCGAGATCTGCTTAGGCAGAGTGCCACACCCAGTAATGGGTAAAAGGCGTGATGATATATTTATTTATTTATTTATTTATAATTTGCTAAAGTCATCTTCACTCTGAACTAACCACACACGCGAGTTTTCGTCTTTTCTAACAAATATTTTAGTTCTTCGTCCAGATGAATGTATATCCTTCAGCAGTGAGAGATTCGCGACATTTTTTATAAAGAGCATTGTTTATTCCCGTTAAATGCTCTGTTACAAAAATTTTCTGTTCCGGTTTATCATTATAAACCTTACTGGTTAACAAGTTCGAGCAACGTTTATAAGCCGCGAGAAAATTATCTTTTACGAAACGGGATGTAAATTTGACAATTATCATGCGCGATTTATTTTTAGCATGAGGCGATAATCGATACGCAGCATCGAGATGACTTTCATTTATCTTAAAACCCGATAATTCAGTGATTTAATTGACAGCACTAATTATATTCTCATTATTTACATCGGGAACATTATGAATTAAAGCATTATTCAACCTACTGTATTGCTCTAAATCATTTATATTTTTTTGTTAAATTTTATTGACTCGAAAGATTTTAATTTATCATCCATATCTTTAATTTTCTTCTCAAAGTCAGTTATTTTATTACTACAGAATTCGAGTGACGTTAAAAATGTGGTAAACTTATAATTAAATTCTGATAAAATATATATTTTTTAAATTCCCAATGATTTGATATCAAATGAGTTAGCTACTTGATTAGATGAATTAGCGCGCTTATCATCATCTACAATAATATTAGTTCCGCCGGAGTTATGACAAATGTGACAGCGCCATTGGCACTCTCTCGATTAACAGAGCGCAAACAGTTCGTCACTCATTAAAATAAAAACTTTAAATTTAAAATAAAACGCGATACCCAGTTTGGGAAATATTAACATGTATTTAAAACTGGTTATTGGAAATTTTGTACATGCCAATAATAATATTTAAATATTTTCTAAAATTTAACATATCCATTAACGGAGTAATTTTGCTTATAATGTCCAAATGATGTGTCTGAAGAAGTAGAGAACTCGGAATTTCAGATATATTAATGATGATAGTACAATTTTGCATATTTTTTTCAATTAAATCCGGAGTATAGTCCATGAAGGTGTTGTCCATAACAACAAAAAATTTAAAACTGTACTTAACAGGAGCCCGAAATCTTCTAAGTGCGGGTCCAACATACTCCTCTCGCCAATCTGCGATGAGGGGTGTTGGAACCCGCACTTCTTCACGGTACTGCAACATTTTAATTAATTTGAATGATTCTGATTGAAGTCCGGTAATTCCAATTGGTTTTATCTGATAATTTTGTACTCCAAAATGTCCTTGTTGAATAACTGAAAAGTATAATAATGTACTTTATTAATATTTAAATATGACTTAAAAATTTAGATTCTATCTTCCCATGTATATAACATGTTTCTTAATATGTTATAATTTGTCTTTAGAGACATTTACAAATAGCCAGTCATTTCGAAAAATGACCGTCTTTTGGGTTTTAGTCGTAACATATAAAAGAAATGTCCAGCAGTACGATGGTGTGGTTAGCGTTACAGTATTCGACTCCGAGGATTCCGAATTCGAAACCCACTCAAGCTAAAAATATATTAACTATCACACTGCGGCTCAGTGAGTCCGGACCCTGTACTGTAATTGGGATTATGTCCCTGTTGTATAGAGTAGTAAGTAAATAAATAAATAAGAAATATCAAGAATGAGTTTTTAATTGCCTACAAATATAATTTAGTCGTAAATGTTTCAAGCCCGGCACTGGCTACATTGAGATTTGGCCAAACTAAACTACGTAGATCGTGATTTATGATTATTTCAACAAGAAAATTGAACACGTCACGAGAAAATTACAAAAAAAAACTCTATTAGATTTACTTAGTTCACGAGAAATAATAGCGCTGCCGGTGTAAAATTTAGATTTACCAACTTTAAATACATCGCTATCAAATTTTGAATTGTGTTTTCTTCTAAATAAGCGGCGGAAAAATCTTAATATCGAGCACATTTTACACAAATAATTAATGCTGGTTTCTTGGAAACTACTATTATTGTTGATTTTTAATAGTAGTTATACTTGTAACAATTTAAATTGTAATGATTGTTATAACTATATTATAACCGAAACTTGTTTAAACTTAATAGTGACGTTATTTGAAAATTACCTATAATTTGTAATTTGTTATATTTTAACGTAAAAATTTGTATATTTTCACCTCATCAGAAACGTTATGTTATTACATCTTATTGTGTTACCACATTGACGCCCTCATAGTTATAATTGAATATACAATTAATTAAACGGCATATTTAAAATCATTATACATTTTTTATGAATCAGAAAAAAAAGTAAGTGATTTGATGTTGTTTCAATTTGCAAATTTTGCATATATTCGTATTTATATGCATATTTTCATAAATTGTTCATATTTGTTGTATATTTTTATAATTTTTCATGAACAAATCTACTTTTATTTTGTATCTGACGATAAAGTAGGCTTTACGCTATGCCGGATTAACACTAGGCGTTGCTCTAGGTAATCACAAATGACCCCCCCCCCGCACCCCCCACTGGGGTGGGATTATGTCATTGATTTAAATATTTTAAAATATAGGGCAAAGGAGTGAACCCTGATGCCTACCGTGTATGACAGGTAGTGTCCCAGATTCAAATTCGTTGTACACAACATTTTGAAAACGATGTAAATATGACTGGAAGAGCTTCTAATTCCATAGTAATATAATTTAGATAATAGTATGACATGATGAACGCATTCGCAGGCCTTATTTAAGTGAAGTAAAATGACTTATAAAATTATATTTCTTAATTTTTTTACTGATGAATGAAATTATCTCAATAATAGCGTCAAAATAATTATTTAATATAGCGTGAAATAATATTTCAAATATTTTTGATATAATAGACACTAACGAAATAGGCATATAATTTCCTATATCAGCGACATCACGCATTTTAAAAACTGGAATGACTTTTGCAAATTTTAACAAATGCGGGAAAATTCCTTCAGCAAAGCTAAGATTTATAATATAAGTTAATGGTTCCGAACTGACATGCTTGATTTCTTTGACTGTACTAACTCTAAAGTTATAGATAACACGACTTTTATTATTATTAAAATTATTGATAAGGGCAGACAGACACTCTCTTTCTTTCTAATCTTTCTGACTCATTATTAGTTCTTACTATAGAGTGTCTAACTGTAATTGTGTAGAATTTACTTTCAAACAAGCGCAGGCCGATGCTTCCTTTTAACAGCTGGGTGACAAACTATAGATCAGTTCTAGACTACGCTTCCGTTATCATAAAAAAGCACAATTACAATAAAAGTTATTTAACAATACTGTAATACCACTGGTTTTGAGACATACAAGGCCTGTTATGACTCATAATATCCGTGGTTTGATCAATAGCTTACCGGTTTCAGAATATAAACTCGTTCACGTTAATAATAAATATTATTTTTTTGAAATTCTTTTATGAATAACGTAAAGTTAATATAAAAATATATCCGATAAACTATGCAGCATGAACGACTTATTAATCTGTCGCAAATACCGATAGAATATGAAATTGCTTAGATTGTTGATATAAAAGATTTAGTGACTAATTTTGCCAAATATAAAACACGTAAAATAAAGTATTTATAATTGTTAAACATCTATATTCATATTCTTATTTATGTTAGTTTTATTATACGTGTAGGACTGGATTATTTATATTTATTTTTAAAACAATATTATGTTTTTATATTTAGAAATATTTTAAGTACCATATCGCATTTTTGTCGCAAAATAATGTTTGTTTTTCTATTCGTGGCATATGGGAACTCGAACAATGAACGATACTATTCTTGAACAAATTTCTGTTACCACAGATATAGCAACCAAACAATTTTAATTGTTATTCAATTAAACCTTACGATAATAATAGTTTCCTAGGAAACTGCATTAATTCAAGCGATTAAAAGTACGCAGAAATGACATTGCTTAAATTTTTTCAAAACATTTTTGAAACGAGAAGAAAACAAAGTCCAAAATTCGATGAAGGCACATATACGGTAGGGAATTCCACGTTTTTTATCGTCTCTGCAATAGGTAAGTTTAATACAATTGAAGAATTTTTTTCAAGACATTATAGTAAATTAAAAGGAACTTGTAATCCAAAATTATCTAGAAAATCTATAAGACTCCAGTTCAAAGTATTGTGCATACACAAACATTTGAGTATATAACTAATAATACGCAATAGTGCCATTCGTGAGGTCTAAAATCGGTAGTAGTCAATTCAAGTATATCCTTTTTAACATTAATATTTTAATTCCTTTCATTTAATTTCTGTTACTGTTTGTGATAAGTAGCTAAATGTTAATTATATCGTCACATGTTACTGATAATTGAATGTATTAGTTGTGTAGATAAAACTGGGCCTTGTTCAGAGCGCTTTTGACAAATCTATTTTCATCAACCTCCCCACTGTATGTTTTATTACACGTCAGTTAACAATCCAGCTAGCGTCGCAATTGAGAAGTTCCTTTGCCTAATATTTTAAAATGTTTCAACAATTCACCAGCGTACACTTCAATTACTGCGAAGGCTGTTCATCAAAGTATTATATTTGTTAAATATAATAATTTTTAAATAAATAGCCGCCAGGGATAGCTCAGGACTGAATGACGGGTGATTTAACATTATAGTACTTATCACTTTTAACATTAAAATGAGCCCTTGTCTGGGAAAAATACTGTGGTTCAAACACACACAATATTTTGTTTCATCATATCTGACATATTAGGAATTTTCATTACCTATGATTCGAGATACATAAAATTAATATTATTTCTAGAGATTAACAAACAACATGAAATTGACAAGTACAAGAAACAATGTTTGGTTGAAAACGGCTTCTTTGCAAAAATTTCCAAGTTCTACGTCGCAAATCAATCTCGAAATGTCTTTGGACAACAAATATCAAAATTATTAAATCCCATGCCATTTGCATTTTCAATTCATATTAATAAACCATTTTTTCTAAATTGGTACTTCGAAATTCTAGAACCATATCTGAACATATTTCGCGTTCCTGGGGGATTAAATTTTGGAATTATTTTATTCATGGATAAACAAGATACAATATTTCCAAATTTAAGCCATATTAAATTTATAGTTGCTACATCTTCACTTGACACAAATGATTTGGCGGTTGCTTGTGAAATTATAAAAATTTTAAATGGACAAACAATACGGATAAAAAATACAACTATGTTATTACCGTATTATACAAATTATCAAGCGTAAACAAAATTCAAACAGTTCAAGAATCGCAACATCAAAAGCAGAAGAAAATTAAATTTTTGAGTTCTAGTATATTCAAATTGAGGGGTGGTTTTCAATCTACTCGTATATGTGCTTTTTGTAGACGATGCAAAAATTTATTGTCGTTTAAAAAATAAATATAAACATATTTTAAAACAGAATTTGTTATATTTTGTCGATCAAGGGTTCTGCCTTCAGACTTCGTCGTGATCGGTTGATTTTGTGGATGCTGTCCGAGATCTTATTTTGTTGTCGGCCATGTTGGCTTACATATTTTAAAACAGAATTTGTTATATTTTGTCTTGACGTTCGTAAATACGTACTGTATAAAATTCTCAGTATTATTGAAACTGTAGATATGGAGGTCATATTTTAAAACCGAATTTGTTATATTTTGTCTTGACGTTCGTAAATACGTACTGTATAAAATTCTCAGTATTATTGAAACTGTAGATATGGAGGTCAGATCATATTTTCAAACAGAATTTGTTATATTTTGTCTTGACGTTCGTAAATACGTACTGTATAAAATTCTCAGTATTATTGAAACTGTAGATATGGAGGTCGAAGATATCTAACATTTCTGTTATTGACAATTAATAAGAATAATAAAAGTATAATTTCTATATGTCCATGTTGACAAGGACTTTCCGCCTTCTTATATTTCTGACCGTCTTCTATCTGTTGGTAACCAAGTTGTGATTATTCTTGTTCACATGTCGTCAATTAGTCGCGCCACATGTCTTGACCATCGCCATTTGGATTTCTTTATTACTTTTTCTACTTCTTCTCTTTTTGTTCTTCTTAGTTCTTCAGTTATTAATCTGTCTCTTGTAATGATTTTCTTCACCACCACCCGCCCTGCTTGCCTGCAACTCAGGTAGCAGATCTACGATTCATTTTTTTTTGCTGGATTATTTCTGTAGCACATTTTTTTGTCACGAGAGAGAGATGAGTTTTTTTTTTGGCTGGCTGTCAAACGAGATTCTGCTTCGAGATTTCATCGAAGACGGTCGATCAAGGGTTCTGCCTTCAGACTTCGTCGTGATCGGTTGATTTTGTGGATGCTGTCCGAGATCTTATTTTGTTGTCGGCCATGTTGGCTTGAGTTTTTTGATTTTGTGAAGATAACGACGAGATCCATGAACATCACCGTGCTGACTGCATCTTGAGAGTAAGTGTTCAAGCTAAGATTTTACTGATTTGAAGTTTATTTGTGAAAACGGTTTATTTTTGATATTTGATTTCATTTATTTTGTTTTGTGGAGCACATGTTCGTGTCTCATTTGTAGGTTAAATTTAACGTAGCGTCAATCATCTTAGTAAAATTTTAGATTCAGAAGCTTATTATCAATTGTAGTAATTTAGATCGATTGAACTCTGACAGAATCACTTTTTGTTTAACTTAGCTAGAATACCAGTTCGTGTATGAAGTCATGTTCTGTCCACATGCACTTGTCATCTTTGTAGCATATCATTTTAGTAATTCTGTATAAACATTCTGGGGGGTTTTGCTTTTGTTTGGATTTAAAATTTAGTTTTTGTGAAATACATGCTTCACGTGTATTTGAACCACGTGTTGGTTCGTACCATTTTGTTTCCGAATTTCATTTCCGGCCATCATCTTTGTATCCCCTCTCCCTTCATATCATGTCCGTTCATCCTCATTCATTGAGAGCATGTGTGTGAGAATGTGTTGAGACCCGACTGTTTCTTTTGGACAATTTAGGAATTTACAGGCGTTTTTGTTTTTTTGAGAACTTTTCTGCTCAGTTAGAAAAGTCATCTCATTTTTTTTTTGGAACATACTTTGCTGGCTTTGTGCTATTTGAATAGATATTAAGTTTGTGATATTTAGTTTAAGTTTTGTTTGGTCTGGTTTGACTTTTTGGTTGCTGATTAGCATATTTGTGATTTTGAATAATTTTGAGTCAAAACCAACCACCACAAAGCCGCGAAGCCTGTTTATAGTGTAAGTAAAGACTTACTTCCTGTCCAACGTCCCTGTCTCAACAACCCCGTCATTCATTTTTCATCTCTTCACCATTCTCATTATTTTCATCGTCATTTTCTTATGTGCTGGTGTAACGTAAAGTTATTTCTGAAACATTTTATATTTTTTGAGAATTTTGATTTTGCAATTAAGTTTTGCTTTGTAACCCGTAGCTTGTTATGTAACTTGAGCTTTGTTAACGATCTAGATTTGGAACCTTTGCTTTGTCATTCTTGCTTTTTACGCTTTGCGCTTCTGTATGTACATTTGTGGTATGGCTTGCTGTTGGTTTAACCCCTGTTTTAGGTGCAACCAGTAAGGGATTCTAGTCTGAGCTACCTAAGAGAGGAGAGGCTTGGAGAAGTGACCTACATTAACCTTCTGAAGTCGATTGTCGAGACAAGCGGTGTATTGAGTGGCCTCACGCACTTTACCAAGGACCAACACATCTATTTACGTCCGGAAGCTCACCATACTTGATCTCCAGTCAAGAAGATCGGTCTACTTCAACTCTTCGTCTCCGTCCTCCTCTCCAGGAGTCACAGAAGAAGAGGATTAGATAGTTCAACCTACCATTTTTTGCAGCGTACGTTTGACCATGTCTTAGTTGCATAGCAGATTCCACCGCTCAGTTAAGTTACCTCTTAGTCTCTGTTTTTTTTTTGATTTAGTTTGTTGTTTTGGTTACAAAGATTAGATTAAAGTTTAACTTGTATTTTAGTTGTGATTTTGATTTATTTTGTTATGCACATCATACCTTTTGTGTCACTAGTTCCTAGCTCACTAGAGTGTCCCTTCTTTTTTTCGAGCTAGGTGGCGCCTCCGGAACCTACGCCCAGCACCGCTGAACATAGTTAGCCAGGTATTGTATATGTAGTGCTTCCTTTGATTTTGTTGTGTAAGCCGAAAGGCCTTGGTTTTGTGTGTAGCGCGCCAAAAGTAGAAGAAGCTTTACACTCTTAGAATTACCCCTGGCATCATTCTTCTTACTTTTCGTTGTAGGACTTTTAATGGTACAGGTAACTTATTGTCGGAATTTTGTAAATTATACAAATTGTTAGTCTTTATAACATTTTTCATTATCATTATTTATTATAATGTTATAGTATCTTTAAGTGCATAAATATGGCCACTGTGACGTCATCTCAGCCAAGTTTCGGTCGAGTATACAACTCGTTCGTCGAGCGCGTATCTGTTTTCTGCCTAGTTTTTGATTAGAATCGTTAATTCTTTCATTGGTTGATTGATAAAAAATTACTAACTTTTGCAATTACGATTGATCAAATCATAAAATACCTGCTAAAAAGTATCTTACATTGTAAATAAATAAATAAATATATCATCACGCCTTTTACCCATCACTGGGTGTGGCACTCTGCCTAAGCAGATCTCGGTAAGTGATATATTTTTTCGCGTGAAGTGCGGTTACCAGCCGTCAAATCACGGCCTCCAAAGATATTAGTGGTGGCGGAGCCACAGGGGTAGATTTTTTAAATTGGTGAAAATTGTTTGTCGGCTGTGGGGATCGAACCAGGGTTCTCAAGATCCACAGGCCGACTCGATACCACTGAGCCACCTACCCCATATCTTACATTGTGCATAGTTGAATATAATAAATTGTTTATAATACCTTTTTTATTCTCATTTCTTTTTCTTTTTTTGAGAAAGAATGAATTTGAACTAATTTTTAAAGCGATCAGTCTTTTTGTATATTATATGAACTACCATATTACGGCTCGTTGAGTGCGGACCCACTGTAAATGAGATTAAGTGCCTGTTGTACAGCGTAACATAAATAAATAACATATTAGGATGACTGAAGTGTTTTGCGATGTATCAGAGATATTAGTTCTTTTTGGTTTTATCGAGTTGGCCTGTGGATCTTGAGAACCCTGGTTCGATTCCCACAGCCGACAAACAATTTTCACCAATTTAAATCTACCCTTGTGTCTCCCCCTCCACTAACATCTTTGGTGGCCGCGAAGAAATATATCACTTACCAAGATCTGCTACGGCAGAGTGCCACACCCAGTAATGAGTAAAAGGCGAGATGATATATTTATCTACTTGCATATTGTTACAAAGTACGAAACACAAGACGCCTCAAATTTCTTTGATTATGATAATATGTGTACTAATATAAATCATCCTGTACACTGTTTTTATACAAACAAATTATAAAAATACGAAATGTATTGCCCGAACTTATACTATCACCTCTGTAAATGAACAAAATGTATGTGGCAAACTTGAAAAAATTGTTCTAGCTTTTCGAATATCATGTAATCAACCATATTCCTTTTCAAATCGTTACTATTTTGTAACGCTCAAGTTTATAATAATTGTTTTTCTAGTTCCGTACATTCAAAATTCGTATTAACTACAATTAACATTCAGTTATCCTTTATTTACGATTGTAAATTTTCGGTCTGCAAAAAGCTACTTTCAAACCCTGGCAGGGCCGTCTTTACCCGGGGGCTCAAGGGGTGCGGGCGCACCCGGGCGCAGAGTCCTAGGGGCGCACACAAGCCGAGCGCTAGAAATTTCGATATTTCATTAAACCCTAACTCATTCAATAACAACGTCATTGTACCGTTTCGTGCACAAAATAAAAATATAGACACCAATATTAAATTATGTTATTAAACACACCTCATACCGCTTTCGGCATTTGTTATACCGCTCACAATGTACAAGTTAAAATAGCTCTTATTTTTTAACAATTACCGAAACTGCTCGTCAACGTCCCCGAGAAAGACATTTTATTCACGAGGCTACAGATGAGCCCATTTTGGAACCAATGAAAAAAATTAAAATAAATTTGTATTTTATTTACTTGACACGGCTATCTCGAAATTAAATGAGAGATTCGAGTTGTTAATGAATCAGAATAATAATAATAATCTATTAAATAAAGAAAAGGCTTCAGAAAACTAGCAAATTAATCAAAATGTCAAACCTTTAAAAAACGTAAAAATATAAAACAATATTTGTAAAATGTCAATAATAACAAAAAGAAAAAAGATACATATGAAAAATAAAAATAGAAAAAACAAAAAATAATAAATAATTAAAATGAAATATATAAAAATTAAATTGATAAATTCCCTAAAAAAAATTTGAGTATAATAAATTATGATACGCATCAGTTTGATAATGAATCGAGGTATCATGGTGTAAATTTATATGTAACGTTTCAAAAATAAATCTATGCTTTTTATTTTCCATAACATCAATAATTTTGGCTTCAGAAAAATTAAAAATGTCCAGTCTTTCATTTTTATATATTTTATTTTAATTATTTATTATTTTTTGTTTTTCTATTTTGATTTTTCATATGTATCTTTTTTCTTTTTTGTTATTATTGACATTTTACAAATATTGTTTTATATTTTTACGTTTTTCAAAGGTTTGACATTTTGATTAATTTGCTAGTTTTATATTATAATTATTGTATTTATATTTTAAGGTGCTGATGATGAGCTAATATTTATGCTCGAAACGTCCACAAATAAATATTTTATAAAAACATTGGGGTCTGAAGCATTTTCTTTATTTAATTATTATATTATTGAATCCTTTTTTAAATATATATTATAAATAATAATAATCAAATAAAATGGTAGCTATTAAATAATAATATAAAATAAAACATTACTGATGTATTGTTTCCGAAAAAAAATATGTTTATTTTTAATTTGTATAATTTACTGTTTTATTTGTATAATTTAAGAGTTTTGAGAAATAAATAAATGAAACATTAAAAATTACTTTTAAGAAGTATATATTCGACATCTCTGTCTGTCTAGTAAATTTGTTAGAATTTTTGGAAAATCATGAGCATTCGCCGGGATTTGAACCCAGAACCTTTCACTCGCTAGGTGACTGCTTTACCACTTTCATCTAGCGAGTGAAAGGTTCTGGGTTCAAATCCCGGCGAATGCTCATGATTTTTCAAAATTTCAATTAAAAATTACATTACGTTTTTTTGTTGACAAGAGCTGGGGCGCAGGCTGACCACCCGGCACCCCGGCGCAGAATATGCTTAAGACGGCCCTGAACCCTGGTATATAAATAAATAACTATTATACTGATACACATCTAGAATTTAATTAAGCCGTTATACTCAGTTGCCAATAAATAATCACATACAACAGGTGTTGACAGAGAAGGGAACACAATTATTTACTCCAAGCTGGGACATAAAAATAATTAACTTATCAATTATTGTATAATATTTCTTAAATTTTAGGGAATATTTTATGGTAGTACTAGTGGATCTATAATAAAGTTTGGTTATCAGACACTGCTAAATATTACACACTAAATGGCCAACTAGTAACAAAAAAAATTTGATATTTCAACGGATGGATGTTTAATTTCTTCAAATATGACATTTGTCACGCTTCAATTTCGTCCTTTATCCATAAATTCCTTTCTCTCTTTCAGACCTTTTAAATTCTTTCCCATCCCATTTTTACGTGTAACCTAAAATCAGAATTTAGATTTAGCAGTAGCAAAATACTAATTAGTCATTTGTACACTACTTACCTTATTTGTTCAAATTAAATTCCACTTTGCTTTCCATTTCATTTACTTTATATTTTGTTATTTTATTTCAATTTAAATTTAACCTTCTTTGTTATTTAAATATTTTGTTGACAGTTGTTGTTTAGTTAATTGTTTATCTTGCCGTTAGAGAGCGTTAGAGCGTTCAAAACAGGTTAAGGTTATTTTAAAGCAACGCGCAGTATATTTGGTTAATAAAAAGTCCCCGATAAATAGTTAAAAAGTAATTGATTACTGATTTATCTTAGTTATACCATTAGTTCACCTGTCATCTAGTTTGCCATATTTTTACAATAATATATTCCTTACCGATTCCTTATTTTCCCTGTATCTCGGCCCCGAAATTGTGAGTGTAAAGCTGTCTTTTTCACTATTATGTAAATAAAGGATGGAAATAGTGCGCTAACTATGATTTTTTAATTTTTCATTCCTGGAAAATTTTTGTATTTGCGTTGGAAAATCATCTATTTTTGATAGTAAATTAACCACAAAAAAAATTAAAATTTGGATATAATAGTGAGATAGCGGCCTGCGGGCAACCTTTATTTATAACCATAGCAAATTTCAGGCATATAGGTTCATTCTTGTGGCTGTAGTTTGTTCCAGAAAATGATCGCTTTTCGAATACACCTTGCCTACTTTACAGCCGCAAAAGTTGAGATTTTCACAGTGGGAGGAGTTAACTTGCGGTTATCGTTGCCTGAATTGATGTTGCGAGCGAACCTGCTGCTTTTGTTGCCAGAATTGTGAATTCGATTACTTCGTTATTTCTCTTTGCTCATACGCTCGTGTTTTATTGTTAAATATTGTTGTTAAATTTGTTTATTTTGGATTTTTTATGTTTTGTTGAAGTTTATATTTATTATTGTTTATATATATATATATATATATATATATATATATATATATATATATATATATATATATATATATATATATATATAACATGAAATGTGAAATATAGGCGTTTAACATGGCAAATTAGTTTTTCCGTGCGCATTGCTTCCCTAATTATTTTAGGAAAAAATGTTTCAAATAAATGTTGTAAAGCATAGAATTCTACACTTGAATCAATAAACAAAATTCATTTTGACTACTTCATAACTGCAGAAATTAAATTTAAAAATTCACGTAATTTCAATTTAATACTAATAGCCATGGAATTAAAAACAAGAGATGAACAAATGCGTAACGTTTTATACGTCAATGTCAGAATAAATTGTCAAAATCATTTTTACGTACTAAATATTTATTTTCTAAATAAAAATTTAATAATAGTAAGGCAATAGTTATTTGTATCACTAGTCCAGAAACTGCTATTTTGCGAGTGCGAGTATATTTTGAAAGGACGAGCCCCAGGCGAGGCCTTTAAATACGAGCACTCGCAAAATAGTTTCTGGACGTGTAATACACAATATTTTTCGCGCCAACGTTTTTGTAAATTTAATAAAAACGATTAATTTATTATTCACATTCTAAATGTCAGGGAATTTTTTTATGTTGGTAACATCACCATATTTGAACTGTACTTTTAATTTTAATTAATTATTTCTTCAATAAGTTTAATTACACTGTATACTTTATTTAATAAACATAAAACATAATTCATTTCTTTGTCTATTTCTCGACTTGTCATTCCAGTATTATAACCTAAAAAATCAACATATTTTATTTGGATTTTACATTGCTAATTCAATTATAATTACTTACAATTTTGTTTAAGATATTTATGTATAAATATTCTGTTTTCTTGTATTGAAAATATTCAACTATGAATATTTTATCATAATATGTTTACGCCAATGCAATATTTTGACATTTCGTACGTTCAGGAGTTCGCTATACTAGTGATGCCAACATATAACCATAAAAAGTCACTAATTTTTGCCGGCCTAGGCAGGCAAAAACTTGGTTTCCGGACGATTTTTAGTTATGTAATACTGCTAATGCCGGACGGTGGCGCGAAAAATATTTTTTAGATTTATTATTTAAGAATAATAAAATAATAAACTCGATAAAATATTTAAGGTATGTTATTATTAAATATTTAACAAATTAGTTAATATAACATAAATTAAATTACAATTTGATTTCTCCATCATTATTTCACAGAATGAGGCACGCAGTTCAAAATCAGGGATGTGCGTGTAGTCTACTCCAAGTAATCTACGCCATTCTCTACGTGTAAACAATCATGTAGTTTACGTCTTCATTTTTCATGTAAACAATGTAGACTATGTAGACAATGAAAACACCTGTGTTCACTTAAGTCAGATTAGAAATGTTATCCCTAGAACTAGGGAATTTTAAATGTTGTTAGAGATTTTTATTTTTATTCTAGGGATTACATGAAAAAAAAATTAGTTGTGCAGGGCAAAAACGTTGAAAATTTGACTACTGGTTACTTTTAAAAATAGCGCCAAAGAAAACTCCGTCTGGTGAGATGGCGCGTTGATCGATTTTAAAAATATGACAGTTCGCCCAAGACCCAAGACAGACGTTCGTATAGTAATGTACCAGCACTTGCTTTATTAGTTTTATTATATAAAGACCGATAATGACCCGAGCTTACGAATACGAATACATGTAATAGTTACAAAGGAATAATTTTAGGTTATGTTGAATTTTACAACTGTCAGATGCATTATCTACATTGTTTACATTGTTTACGTCGCTAGAATTGTCGACGTATTGTCTACGTGTAGATGTAGACAATTAAAGATTACACGTAGATGCACATCTCTGTTCAAAATCTCTTGGTGGTTTTTAAATTTAAAAGGAATGTATTTATGTTTTTTTTTTAAATTCTATGCCCTGTCATAAAATTTACATTTAGTTCTCTGGAAATTTCAAATTCTAGAGTACGAGCTTAATATCAGAGGAATAGTTAACCACGGACCAAATTTTGACATGACCGAGACATTACGAGGATTATTACGAATGGAAAGTATATCTGGATCATTCACTCAAAACATACCATACCTGTTGACCCTCGATCCGAGTATGAAATTTGCAAGGAAAAACTCAGGAAAATCTATGGTGAGTTATCATTCCATCTTTGCCCACCATCACTTCATTCTAAATGTACCACACGATTAGGATACCTACAAAAACGAATTTCGCGTATTACGACTCTTGAATACCGCTCTCAGCTTTTAATAGATTTAGCTACAGTTAGTGAATTACTAGCTTCACAATGTAAAAATACCGAAAATTTATTAGATTTGGAGAATAACTTAGTTTCATCCCCATCTTCTCTGGTAGCTTCACGACCTTTACTTGCTATGATTCCACCGGCGAATAGTGTTCATCAGCTTCCACAAGCTTCTGTAAGACAAGTTGTGCAACCTGACTTCTCGCATAGCACTCAAATAGTTCCGTCACCCACCACCAATCCCTTTTTGCCAAGTTCAAGAACTTTTTGGATTAGCAAACTCAATATTACATTTGACTGTCATGGTAGTTTAATGACTTTTCTTGCCCGAATTCAAGAAGTTGCCTTAGCTCGAGGATTTACGAATCATCAGCTCTTTCAACAAGCTTCTGATCTTTTCACCGGATCCGCTCTAATTTGGTTTAGATCAATAAGACCATCTGTTAATTCTTGGGATGCCTTAGTGCTCCGTTTAAAAGCAGCTTTCCTACCTACGGATTACGAAATGCGTCTATGGGATGAAATTCGTCACCGAACACAAGGACCCGACGAAAGAGTTGAAATTTACGTGGCAATCATGCGAAATCTCTTCAGCCATCTTTTATCACCTCCTGCAGAACTAACTCAAATTATGTTCATTATTGGCAACCTACAACCTTATTTTCAGAGAGATCGCTCTCTATTTAATTCTCAAACTTTTGATGCCTTAATTTCAAACCTCCGTCAGTTTGAAGACACCCGTTCTAGAATCCTGCTCTTTAAAAATCCACCGGTTAGATCTTCTACTACATTAGAACCTGAATTATCATATCGTCGTGAACGTTTGCCCGTGCGACAAGTTTCTGAAGTCACTAACGATCATTCTGTTCTTGCTATTAACAATTCTCGAGTTCGATCCTGCTGGAATTGCGGACAAAAAGACCACCTATCAGCGTCTTGCACCCAACCTCGTCGTAAACATTGTTTTACGTGTGGCACACCAAATGTAACTCGTGCTACTTGCCCGCGCTGTTTGCGTAAGCCTTCAAAAAACTATTTGGCCGGTCTCGAACCATCAGCACTCGAAACCGTCGGCCAAACACCTGTGCTGAACGACTTCGTTGGACACAATGGCTTAACGAAATAAATAACTTTATGAATGCTTCAATATCACCTGTTTTTCGAAATGTGGGACATGATCAACGACCTTATATCGACGTTACTATCAATACTAAGCACGTGACCGCTTTACTTGATTCTGGAGCTAATTTAACCGTCTTAGGAAAACCTGGTTTATCTTTGTTATCTTCTGAGAACTTAAAATTCACCTCTCACGCGACCAGCAACGTCTTCACTGCCGATGGCGTTTCACAACCAATCCTAGGATATGTTTTGTTACCGATCACCCTAAATGGAACCACCAAGTCAGTTAACACGGCTGTTGTCCCTTCATTGCGCCATACACTTATTCTTGGCGTTGATTTCTGTCAACAGTTTCGTTTGTCTCTCCATTTTTCCAATAACACTTGTCGACAGCGTCGTCCTGGAAAAAGAAAAGTCGTCCCTGATGCATTGTCTAGAGCTCCTGTTGAACTGGCGTTACTTGACATCTCTTCTGACACTCCGGATAAATGGTACACTAATTTGCGTACTAAGATCTGTACTCAGCCCAATTCGTACCCTGATTGGCGTTTGGAGAACAACATTCTTTATAAACACCTTCCTCGCAGTAGCGCAATGCCTACTAACTTGTCTGAGTGGAAACTTGTTGTTCCTCATAAACAAAGATCCGAAATTTTACGTCTATGTCACGACTCTCCTGCTGGCGCTCATCTTGGTGTGCAGAAAACCTTCCTACGAGTTGCCGAACATTATTACTGGCCTCAAATGCGTTCTTATGTGCACAAGTATGTCACTCGCTGTGCTATTTGTTTAGCTAACAAAACTTCTCACTTGCGTCCTGCTGGCTTAATGGGAACAGAAAAGAAAGTTCGCTTTCCCTGGCAGTGTATTGCCTGCGATCTTATTGGACCCCTACCTCGTTCTACGACTGGACATACTTACATCCTTGTCATATCTGACTGGTTCACGAAATTCACACTTACGTTTCCTTTGCGTTCTGGTACAGTTTCCAAAATTTGCGATTACCTGGAAAAAGACGTTTTTCTCATGCACGGCGTCCCGCAAATTATTCTGGTTGATAATGCGACTCAGTTTCGTAGTAAAGTATTTAGCAGTCTGTTATCTAAGTACGATATACCTAAGTTATGGTATAACGCTAAGTATCATCCTCAAGTAAATTTTGTTGAACGTTGCAACCGTGTCATCAAAACCGCTATCCGCTGTTTTATCAACAAGAATCAACGACACTGGGATGTCCACTTACCTGCTTTGTCACAAGCGATTCGTACCGCTACTCATGAAGTGACTGGATACAGTCCTGCTTTTCTAAATTTTGGTCGCCATGTTCCTGTCTCCGGAAAATTCTACGGTACTCCTGCGGATCAACTTGAACTTGGTTCACGTGAAGAATATGCTCAAGAACTAGCTAAATTTTCCGATATTTACAAAGAAGTCGTCCACAAGTTATCTGCGGCTCATCATCGTAATACTCGTACTTACAATCTGCGCCGTCGCCCACTTCAATTTAATGTTGGAGATACTGTTTGGAAGCGCAATTATGTCTTGTCTAATGCAGCTAATTATTTTTCTTCAAAGCTGGCACCCAAATATATTCGCTGTTTAGTTTCCAAGAAAATTTCACCTTTGGTTTATCAACTCACTGATCTCGATGGTAACCAACTTGGAAGATGGCATGTCAAGGATCTTAAGACTAATCCTGACTTTGACGAAACATCTAAGTCTGAGTAGTACTTGACCTAGAAAAAAAATAAAAATTCTAAGCTGTAGCTTATTCATTTTTTTTGGGAGAGAAAGGAAGAAGTGTAATGATTTTCTTCACCACCACCCGCCCTGCTTGCCTGCAACTCAAGTAGCAGATCTACGATTCAATTTTTTTGCTGGATTATTTCTGTAGTTCATTTTTTTGTCACGAGAGAGAGATGAGTTTTTTTTTTGGCTGGCTGTCAAACGAGATTCTGCTTCGAGAGTTCAGCGACGACGGTCGATCGAGATTCTGCTTCGAGATTTCATCGAAGACGGTCGATAAAGGGTTCTGCCTTCAGACTTCGTCGTGATCGGTTGATTTTGTGGATTCTGTCCGAGATCTTATTTTGTTGTCGGCCATGTTGGCTTGAGTTTTTTGATTTTGTGAAGATAACGACGAGATCCATGAACATCACCGTGCTGACTGCATCTTGAGAGTAAGTGTTCAGCTAAGAAGTTTATTAGTTGAAACGGTTTATTTTTGATATTTGATTTCATTTATTTTGTTTTGTGGAGCACATGTTCGTGTCTCATTTCTAGGTTAAATTTAACGTAGCGTCAATCATCTTAGTAAAATTTTAGACTCAGATGTTTATGATCAATTGTAGTATTTAGATCGATTGAACTCTGACAGAATCGCCTTTTTGTTTAATTTAGCTAGATTACCAGTTCGTGTATGAAGTCATGTTCTGTCCACATGCACTTGTCATTTTTGGAGCATATCATTTTTGTAATTCTGTATAAACATTTTGGGGGGTTTTGTATTTGTTTGGATTTAAATTTTGATTTGTGAAATACATGCTTCACGTGTATTTGAACCACGTGTTGGTTCATTTTTGTTTCTGAATTTCATTTCCGGCCACCATCTTTGTATCCCTTCTCCCTTCATATCATGTCCGTTCATCATCATTCATTGAGAGCATGTGTGTGAGAATGTGTTGAGACCAGACTGTTTTGTTTTTGGACAATTTAGGAATTTACAGGCGTTTTTGTTTTTGAGAACTTTTCTACTCAGTTAGAAAAGCTGCCTCATCTTTTTTTGGAACATACTTTGCTGGCTTTGTGCTATTTGATTAGATATTAAGTTTGTGATATTTAGTTTAAGTTTTGTTTGGTCTGGTTTGACTTTTTGGTTGCTGATTAGCACATTTGTGATTTTTGAGATTTTGAGTCAAAACCAACCACCACAAAGCCGCGAAGCCTGTTTATTGAGTAAGTAGAGACTTACTTCCTGTCCAACGTCCCTGTCTCAACAACCCCGTCATTCATTGTTCATCTCTTCACCATTCTCATTATTTTCATCGTCATTTTCTATGTGCTTGCGTAACGTAACGTTAATTCTGAAACATTTTGTACCTTTTGAAAATTTTGATTATGAACATTTTGTAATACTTTTGTTTGATTTTGCAATTAAGTTTTGCTTTGTAACCCGTAGTTTGTTATTTAACTTGAGCTTTGTTAACGATTTCGATTTGGAACCTTTGCTTTGTCATTCTTGCTTTATACGCTTTGCGCTTTTGTTTGTACATTTGTGGTATGGTTTGCTGCTGGTTTACACCCTGTTTTAGGTGCAATCAGTAAGGGATTTTAGTCTGAGCTACCTAAGAGAGGAGAGGCTTGGAGAAGTGACCTATATTAACCTTCTGAAGACGATTGTCGAGACAAGCAGTGTACTGAGTGGCTTCACGCACTTTACCAAGGACCAACACATCTTTTTACGTCCGGAAGCTCACCCTACTTGATCTCCAGTCGAGAACATCGGTCTACTTCAACTCTTCGTCTCCGTCCTCCTCTCCAGGAGTCTCAGAAGAAGAGGATTAGATAGTCCAACCTACCATTTTTGCAGCGTACGTCTGACACTGTCTTAGTTGAATAGCAGATTCCACCGCTCAGTTAAGTTACACCTTAGTCTCTGTTTTTTGATTTAGTTTGTTGTTTTGGTTACAAAGATTAGATTAAAGTTTAACTTGTATTTTAGTTGTGATTTTGATTTATTTTGTTATGCACATCATACCTTTTGTGTCACTAGTTCCTAGCTCACTAGAGTGTCCCTTCTTTTTTTTCGAGCTAGGTGGCGCCTCCGGAACCTACGCCCAGCACCGCTGAACATAGTTAGCCAGGTATTGTATATGTAGTGCTTCCTTTGATTTTGTTGTGTAAGCCGAAAGGCCTTGGTTTTGTGTGTAGCGCGCCAAAAGTAGAAGAAGCATTACAACTAGTTGAAAATATTTTTGTAACAATCCACTTCATTAACATTTGTAATAGTAAAACTGTAATCCACATCATTACGCGCAAATTTTGACAGAAAGGAGATAGTATATTAAAGAATAAGTTTTAAAAGACATGTTATTTTCGCACGCGTCCACGTTTAGAAAACGAGCCGCATGCAAGATTTCTAAAAGACAAGTACGATAAAAGTATCTTTTTTCTATTTTGCATTTTTTATTAATTAAGATTTTTTTAAATCTGCGATATTTTAAACCGGATTAATTTAAATATGTATTGAAATGTTGTGGTTGGTAATTAAATATAAATAAATATATCATCACGCCTTTTACCCATTACTGGGTGTGGCACTTTTCCTAAGCAGATCTCGGTAAGTGATATATTTGTTCGCGTGAAGTGCGGTTACCAGTCGTCAAATCACGACCCTTAAAGTTGTTAGTGGACGGGGAGTCACAGGGATAGATTTAAGTTGGTGAAAATTGTTTGTCGGCTGTGGAAATCGAACCGGGGTTCTCAAGATCCACAGGCCGACTCGATAATTGGTAATTGTTATTAACATTTATGCAAAAATTCAGATTTTGAGGTTATATTGAAATGTTGATGTTCTCAGCTTGATAGGTTCAGTATGTTAGCTGCTACTACCAACCGTCTAAAATAAAATGTTGCGTATCGTATCTGGGTTTCGTAATGACTTCCTTATAAACGCAAACTAGAAAATATAATTTTATAATCTAGCCTCGTACATAAAAATACAGCTCCGATCACATCTGTAGCTTTATACGTAATTTCTTAATTTCTAGTGCTTATATTTTGGGAGTAGCGACGGATCTATAATAATGATTTGGTTAACAATTGCTGCTAAATATTGTGCAATGAATGGTGAAGTAGTAACAAAAAAATTACTAATTTTAAGTTAAACAAATGTTCTTGAAGGCTAGTGCTAAACACAATTATGTCGTCGAGGTAACATTCCACGTAACAAACTCATCAAATTTCGGCCATTTATCCTTCATTTGAACAAACGATAACAGAAGTAGGATTCAATCGGTAATAGAATAGAAGTTAAAGTATCTTACCAGGCTATCCTTAACTGTAAAGGAAAATGTAAATAGGTGTCAATTTTAACTTTAATATATTTCTTTGTAATATCCGTACATTTTCACATTCACATGTAGAACAGTCTACTCACTGGTTTACAAGTCCACCTTTGTTTATTATTTGAATAAAATCGCTTTCTATAGAATTATTAAGAAGCGTATTTCTGCAAGGCTCTCAGCTTAAATTCTGATATACTTGTCTTTCAACGAAACTAATATAAATTAATATATCTTCGACAAAACCCGCATTTAACCGTCAATAACCTTTTAATAAAATAAAATCCGTAAAGAATTGTTATCAAAAATGTTAAGAAAGGCCAGATTAACGATCAAGGACCTAACGAGGTGTCTGACGAGTTTCCTATATACTGAAGAATAGAACACTAACAACGTTAACAGAAGATCTTGAAGATTTAAGACGTTTAACCCTAACAATGTTCTTGAGAGATCTCTTATTCTCAGAGTTGCCAGAGTTTCATGACAGCTCAGGATCTATAACAAAGTTATCAAACAATTTAAGATTTAAAGCAATCTTTAACCGGGGGATTTCGATCAGAATATTTATGTGTATTGATTCAAAAAAAGAATGAATGAAAAGGTTCTGTCCCTAACATGAACGGCCTAGTATTGGTAAGTTAAGAACAAAAAGAAAAGAGTAGAATGGCCTCTAGGAAGAATTATGGAACTTTTTATGTGGTTGGAATGAAGAAAAGTTATCAATTAGTTAGTCGAGAAATATATTTTTCTGTTATAAATATAATATAAATAGTTTTTGATTAAATAATAACGGAACTTATTATTGTATGCTGATGGTTTTTATTGTTTATTGCCCGACGTTTAAGATTTGTGTCGCGAACAGAGAGAAATTTAGTAACCAAAAGATAGCAAATCATATGTCACCTGCAGTGGACAGCTGTCGAATCGCTCATCACACAAAAATATTTGCTATGATATTTGTTTTACAATTGCTATTTAATCAGTTTAATTGCACTCATACAATTAAAATCACTATGATTGTATTAATCAGATATATGATAATATCCGTACACATTTTTAAATTCACTGTAGAGATTTTTACGTCTACTGACAGACTGTGAAGTCCAAATTTGTTTATTATTTTCTACACACTTCGAGTCGGACTGTGTATTTGAAAATCCGGGTTCGATTCTTACAGCCCACAAACAATTTTCATCACATTAAAATTACCTCTGTGGTTCCCTCTCCACTAATATCTTTGGGGCCGTGACTTGACGGCCGGTAACCGTACTTCACGCTAAAAAATATATCACTGAAATCAGTCATGGCAGAGAGCCACACCCAGTAATGGGTAAATGACGTGCAGATATATTTATTTTTTATTTATTAAGAAGCGTATTCCTGCATGGCTCGCAGTTTATTTTCTGATTAGTACAACAAAACCAATACAAATTGTTATATCTTCTACAAAACCGTTAAATTTATGTAATCATAGGCTAGAAATAAATATTATACAATAAATTCGAATTTTCCGCGGTTAAAATGCTGCACGCACTTATCTCAGATCTCACTGCACTGAAAAATATTTCTAGTTGAACTGAATGACACTGTTTACACTTGCGCAGTAAGTAAAAATTTATTAATAATAAGAAATAATAAGTACTATTAAAAGTAAAGCTAGTCACTTATACGCCTTAAATAATTCGACTACGGGCTGTACGGCAGTGTAAAAACTGCGGCTCCGTGTGTCCGGATGCCAAGCTTCAACTATGAGCGTGATGCAGAGAAACAAGAGGAGTTAAAAGTAAATGTCATTAATAAATTTCAAAAATAATTTATTTTAATTTCTTGAAATAACGAAAAATTTTGAACCGGCTACAAAACTTGTTAAATGATTTAAAATATTCTCTTAAAATTTTGTTCTTTTGTTTTTCGAAAATATCTTTGATTTTGAGAGGATAGTAGTCAAAATGTTATGAAACTTTTTAATTTTGATCAATCCGTTTATAACTTCAATAATTTGGCCCGCCACCACCATATCACTCAGTTCCAGAATGCTGCTTGAATTATGTGAGATTAAAATTTTGATGCATTTATCCATATATTGTAGATTCATATATATTGTAGATTCACTTTTAAATTTATTATCTCCAGTGAGAATTACGTAAAATTTTAACCTGATTGGGAGCCGAAATCTATTGAAAAACGTCACGACCTCTTCATTTATCCAATTTTGATATAGTGGCTTGTTAATCAAAAGTTTTCTATGGCAGACAAAATAATCCAGTAATTTTGTATATTGAATATTGCCGAATCTGTTCGCATTAGTTAGGAAAGAAAGGCACTTGCAAATTTTACCAAACGAACCATTTTCCAAAAAAAACTTGATTTTGTTTAATTTCTAGAAATTTAATAATAATATATTACTTAAATAAGTGGAAATTATATACGACTTACGTTCTCTTGTAGCCGGTATTCCATGAGTTTCCCACGAATAAGTATAAAACTTGGAATTTTGCAGAGAAATTACAGTTTCATTATTATTACTTTTCAATTTAGATTTTGTTTGTTGTTTCGATCCAAAACAAGAGCGCACAAAGTTTAAAAACTCATTCATTTGATGTTGTTGGTATAAATCGTTGATCAATATGTGTTTTATGCAAACTTTCCAAGGAAACTACAATTAATATTATTTGTGTTTGTTACACAATTTCTACCTATTGTAATTGTGTTTTTTCTATGGTTACTGAATCGTGTCCAAGACCCAATACTACAGTTCCTGTATGATCCATTTATCAATCGACTATTAATGGAAAATGATAATTAATAGCAATATAAATTACGCTATACACATATCAGGTGGTTCCGGTTAGGGATGAATAGAGAGATTTATACAATTTCCTGCTCTACAACAGAAATATGTAAAGTTATTCAAAATTAAAACTTACATAAAAATGCGGATTTTTTTTATTAAACAAGGGGCAATAATCATCAATTTTTTGTTGGCTATTGCCTTTTAATTTGATAGAAATAAAATAAATCACGTCTTTCACCCATTACGAGTGGCATTCTGCCGCAGCTGATCTCGATACCTAAGTAATGTATATATTCGCGTGAAGTACGAATACCAGCTGTCAAATCCCGACTTCCAAAGATCTTAGTGGAGGGGGAGCCACAGGGGTAGTTTTAATTGTGGTGAAAATTGTTTGTCGCCTGTTGGAATCGAACCCGAGTTCCAAAATCTACACATCGACTCGATACCAGTGAGCCACCTACCACATATACAGGGTGAGTCTGGGAAGACGCCCCCCCCTTTAACTTTTTTATTATGAGTAATAGAAAAAAATGGTTCATATGAAAGTTTTATTATTTTAAATATACTATTTGATGGCAGATGTAGATATTTTTTATAAAGTCAGGTTTACAAGATACGACTATCAACTTTTATTTTTTAAATAGCAACCTATAATTAATTTACTAAAATAAAAACCGCCATTTTTTTCTCTTTTCAACGGTGTATTAGTTTTTATTAATGTATCTGAAAAAATTCGAGAAAAATAAGAAAATTGAGAAATACTAGAAATAATTTTTATACAAATATTATAGGTGGATATGTGAAAATAAACAAAATGTAACAGTGTTATACAACTTAACAAACTAAAGCAACAAATTTAGTAACAAAAACAACTTAAAACAAATTATTTTCACATAGCCACCTATAATATTTGTATAAAAATTATTTCTAGTATTTCTCAATTTTCTTATTTTTCTCGAATTTTTTCAGATACATTAATAAAAACTAATACACCGTTGAAAAGAGAAAAAAATGGCGGTTTTTATTTTAGTAAATTAATTATAGGTTGCTATTTAAAAAATAAAAGTTGATAGTCGTATCTTGTAAACCTGACTTTATAAAAAATATCTACATCTGCCATCAAATAGTATATTTAAAATAATAAAACTTTCATATGAACCATTTTTTTCTATTACTCATAATAAAAAAGTTAAAGGGGGGGGCGTCTTCCCAGACTCACCCTGTATAAATATCAAGTTTTTAAACAAAAGTATTAAAACAAATAAGATGTTCAAAATTAGCCGCAATGCTAGATTTAGCATCTTGTAGATAGATTTTTACGGAGTGGAATATGTTTGCACGCACTGAATTAGTCATAATATATTTACCATAGGTCAGCGTCGGTCAGCGTCGCGGATCCGACGTAACATTGTGTAAATATCACTTATACGCTCTATTTAATATTAACTAATCATCGGATATTAGTAGTAAACGGGGAACCTCCAGACCAGACCCGCCTAAGGAGCTTGGCGCCTTCTAATCAGGTTTTCATAACCGTGGAATGTGTGGTTTATTTATTTTTAGTATTTGTGAATTTTGGAACTTAATTTATAAAAAATTTAATTTGCAAATTGTTTATCATCAGGATGAACTTTCTATTTGGTAAAGTTTTATGTATGCATAATTTGTGACGATCTCAGAAATGTCAAAAAGAAATTTGTGTTGTTGAACCTAAGTAGAATTTGACGTTTATTAAGAATTATTATTGCAGAGATGTACCCTTGTAGCCCTCGGTTGCACCTCGGGGTACAATCTTGGCGCTATGTCAATAATGATCTTCTTCTCAACCTTGGCTTATAATTTACTATTATTAAATGATAACCTTTTAAAAACAGGTTTTTTTGTTGTGTAGTGAAGTGTGGAAAACTTTTAAAGAACAAATTTATTAATTAAACTCTAATTAAAACAAACCAAATGAAAATTTAGTATCTGTTACATACAATGGCTAAGCAAAAAATAAATACTTTTAGTGGGAGGGATGAACTTGATGCTTTAGTTTTCAACATTTGGCATCAATTTAGTTAGGTTTAATCTCCAAGCTCCTCTTTTCCACTGGATATGAGGATGGAAAAGCAATTAAAAACTTTTTCGCGATATTTCATAATACGGGATAAGTAACAGGTATGTCTTTTCGAAATTTGTATTTCATCTATTATTTTATTAGTAGATGTTCCAGTATGTCAGTAAGTAGAGAGTGCAGAATATATTAATAAATACTTAGTCATAAATCTGTTTTTGGTATGTAAATAATATTCATAGGTTATCTACAGATAATACATAATCTTTGTGAATCTTCCATGTATTATCTATTCGATTTAATTTAAAGATCTCACGTCCCCTACTCTCACTCTACTATTTGTTCTCATTTTGAAATACAAAAATATTATTTCAAGTACGAAAATAGTTCAAAATGTTTTGCGAAATAAAATGTTAAAAAATATATATATATATTTTTATTTGAATGTGTAAATATTTAACAATTGTTGAAATCAAATCAAATCCCAGCATTGTGCGAATATTTATCCCTGTAAATTTAGGAAATTAGTATAACAAATCAAATACAAGATTATCGTTTTAAATTGTCAAGTGTCAAAATATTCATGATATTTAACAAGAATAAACAAAACAGGATTATTTGTCACCCCCCCGAGAAATTTTTCATATGACACGTGAAGCGTTTTTAAATTTTTTACAGTCGCTATACAAAGTAGGCATTTGCTCGCTCTTCGAATTTTTAACTCTATCAAACGTTTGATGTCCTTTAACGCCTACGGCTAATAAAATTAAATTCTTAAAATGAATATATATATATATATATATATATATATATATATATATATATATATACAGAGTGAGTCTGGAAAAACGAACCCCCCTTAACTTTTCTATTATAAAAAATAGAATAATTTTCTTCATATGGAAGTTTTAGTATATTAAATATACTATTTTATGACACATATAGAAATATTTTATAAAGTCAGGTTTACATGGTACGACTATCAACTTTTATTTTTCAAATGGAAATCTAGAATTATTTTATTAAAATAAAAACCGCCATTTCTTTTTCTTTTAACGATGTATTACTTGTCATAAATGTATATGAAAAAATGATAAAACACGTGAAACAAGTAACAAATAAATATTTGCATTATTGTCGTTCATTTTACCTTGTTACATTCAGTTTAAATTCGCATAGCCACCTAGAATAGTTGAATAAAAATAATTTCTGATATTTATCAATTATTTATCTCGATTTTTTCATGTTCAAATATATTAGTGGTGAGGGATCCACAAAGGTAGATTTAAATTGGTGAAAACTGTTTGTCAAGATCCACAGGCCGACTCGATACCACTGAACCATCTACCCCATAAATATATATATATATATATATATATATATATATATATATATATATATATATATATATATATATATATATATATATATATATATATATATATATATTTAAAGTTTAAATTTAAATTAATTGTACCACGAGTAAACATTTGTTGATATTAAAAATAAATTACTTTTTTGAATGTACACAAAAGTAATTAATTTTAAATTTCAACAAATGTTTACTCGTGGTATAATTAGGTTGTAAACTTTCAATTATTGTGAAATTAAGATAAACGTTTTTTATGACATTATGTAAATAATAGCCAATTATTTATTTGCAAATTAAATTTTAATTGTTCATTAAATTCTGTTATTGATACTGGTTTTATGTTACTATTATGTATTGAAACTTTATGTAGCTTAATAGCATTGAAATAAATTAAATCTGTCTCTAATATATCGAATAAAAAATTATACTTAGATTTATTTTATTTTTGAAACTTAAAATAGAATACTACAAACATTCCCTTTAGAAAAATTCGAACAAAACTTTTTTTTGGGAATTTGAACGCGTCATATTGTGGATTTGAGAACCTAACTTCGATTCTCGAAAACTAGCAACAAACAATGTTCACCATATTAAAAAACTATCCCTGTGATTCTCCCTCCACTAACATCTTTGGAGGCCACGATTTGACAACTAGTAACCGCACTTCACGCGAAGAAATATATCACTTATCGAGATCTGCTACGGCAGAGTGCCACACCCAGTAATGGGTAAATGGCGTAAAATTTATATCAACAGTGTTCCAAACACAAGCAGGATACAATTTAGCAGTTGGTTGCGGTCCCTCTTCTAACATCATCAGCAACAACAACAAAAAAAAAATGAATTTTGTAAAATAAATAAGGCGACGTTTCGGCCAAAAATTTAGGCCATTATCAAGCAGTTGGTGAATTAAAATTAAGATTACATAATTGAACAATAAAATCTTTTGAGGTGAACACCTCACGAGTCAAACAGAAACAGTTTCTGTTTGACTCGTGAGGTGTTCACCTCAAAAGATTTTATTGTTCAATTATGTAATCTTAATTTTAATTCACCAACTGCTTGATAATGGCCTAAATTTTTGGCCGAAACGTCGCCTTATTTATTACTTAATAAAAAATGTATAATTAATTTTAACTTTTTTATTAATTTTGAAAAAGCCTGAAATCCAAATAAATTAAAAATTTAAAAAAAAAATGTATTATCATCAACGCACTAACCAGTGCATGATGGAAATATATGTCTGCTGGTATTACTTAATAGGTCCGACAACAACAGTAGCAGCAACAACAACCTTGCAGTCATATACGACAAGATGCCTATCAAAAAACTTTAGAATATGTGCAGAGCTGCCAGTTTTGGGTAGGACATCTGGACACAGTGTCCAGTAACACTGGAGGGCTGAATAAACAGGACACTTCGAATGTGATTGCATATTATATGATTTCTTCATTAAATTCATCAGTGAAGTGTTGTTAGTGTTAGTGTGAATAGATGATATGACTTTGTCACAAAACCATTATTTAAAGAAAATTGTTTCCAAAGATTCAGTGTTACTGTAAATATTTGTTATTGTACTTGAAAAACATACTGATAGAACTGATTTATTTATTTTGTACAATTCAAACAATTTGTTTGATCACCAAATTAAATGCCTTTTCAGTAGCTTAATAAAATTGTACTATTTTAAAATTATACAAACGAAATGCCAAAAAAAATCATTATTTATTTTGTCTCATTGTTTTATTCTTGTATAATTTATGTTAAAGCATTTGAAAATTATTTACTAATTAATAGTCATTTTCTCAGTAGGTTAATAAAATTGTACATTTTTAAAATTATGTAAACAAAAAAATATTATTTATTTTATATATTTATCCTTTTTCCGAGCCTCGAAGAGATGTGATTTCGGGATTTTCCTATCTTGGATGTATTCTGGGGCGTAAACCTCTTCAATATAGATTTTTTTTGTTAGTTTTTGTAGTTTGGCATTTACTAGAATTCTCAATACCTGTCTGGTTTAACTTTTATCAAATTATCTTTACGCATTCTGTGTTGTATCTGTCTATATTTAGTAGTTTCAGATTATCAATGAGAATATTCATTATTGTTTCTTTAATTGCAAAGAATATTATTCTTTTGTCTCATTTTGTTTTCTAGGTTTTTATTTTTTTGGTCTAGTTCTGTAAACTTTAATTTGTGAAATGTTTGAAACTGTATTGTTTAATTTGTTCGCAGCAGTTTGTATTTGCCCTATGTTGTCGTTTAGTGGGTCTAAATTCCTGATATCTTCAATTGTTGCCATAATTCCTGTTTTCAGTTTCATTATAGTTGGGAACACTGATTCACTTTAGAGCAAAAGCGTAAATACAAAAATTGTTCAGAAATTAAAAACGCTTCCTATAAAGTAAATTTCATTATATAAATGTGAATAGTTCACGAGATATTAATGTAATGAAATTCAAAATTTATTCAAATTTTTTGTAGATTGCGTTGGAAAATTAAACAAATGAACTGAATATTTGACATATTGTAAAAGAGTTTAACATTTGTTTGTTACAGTGTTGTAATATTTGTTGAACAAGTTTTTGAAGAATATTGTAAGGAAATAGTGAATAAATTTCAAGTGCACAAAATGTTTGACGTATTTATTATAAAATAAGAAAAATACATTATATTGCTACTATAATTTTAACAAATTATTTATTTATAAATTTACAAGAAATGTTCGAATAAGTTTCCATTTACTACTAAGCAATGCCCTAACCGATCATAAAATGCTTAGCGCACATTACTTAATTGTCTTTGTGTGATTGCTTCACATTCTCTTATAATTGTATTTTTTTAAATATCAATGTTTGCAATATTGGTTTTATAAATTTTATCTTTTAAATATGGCCAAAGAAAAAGTCATTTGGCGCCAAATCCGGAGAACGGGCTGGCCAGTTAATTGTACACCCACGACCAATCCACGAATCTGGAAAGCATTCATCTAAGTATGCATGTACATCTCTTGCAAAATGTGCTTGGGCAGCCGTCATGCTGGTACCAAATAATTTGATTTTACCTGGATTCTACTGCCAATTCAGGTCCAATATCGTTTGAAGAACCAAACGAGGATTATCTTTACTCCAATATCGATGGTTTTGCACATTAGGCAAAGTAAAAGACGTTTCATCCGAGAAACAAATGTTATTTAAGAATTGTCTATCTAAATTCGCTTTGTTCATCATTGTTTCACAAAAATCAGTTCTTGCCATTTCATCAGCTTCAAAGATTTCTTGATGTGTAGCGTATTTATAAGACTTGTAATTTTCTGATTTTAATATTTTATGAACTGTTGAAAAATGTATGTTTAGTTCAGAAGATATTTGACGCACGCTACAATTTGGATTTTCGGTTACGGCTAACATTACATTAAGTTTATTTCATTGTAATCGTCATTATTCACAAGTTGTTGATATCGCCCTTCACATTTCCTACATAATGGTAAAACACTTCCAGTCGTTCTAAATTTATGAATTATTCTACGGATTGTAGTAAGGGATGGAATTGGCCAATCCACATACAAAGCGCTAAAAAGATCTCGCACTTGCGCAGCAGAATTTCCCGAAAAATACCACTCAATACATTGAATTTTTTCTTGCGTGCTAGAATTATTCATAATTTTTTTACAATATTCTTCAAAAACTTGTTCAACAAATATTACAATACTGTAACAAACAAATGTCAAACTCTTTTACAATATGTCAAATATTCAGGTCATTTGTTTAATTTTCCAACGCAATCTACAAAAAATTTGAATCAATTATGAATTTCATTTAATTAATATCTCGTGAACTATTCTGTATTTACGCTTTTGCTCTAAAGTAAATAGGTAAAGAGATACAGCAATATTTAAAAAAATAACATTGAAAGCCCTATACGCCACATTTCAATTCTACACCCTGTATATATATACAGGCTGAGTCTGGGAAGACGCCCCCGCCTTTAACTTTTTTATTATGAGTAATAGAAAAAAATGGTTCATATGAAAGTTTTAGTATTTTAAATATACTATTTGATGGCAGATGTAGATATTTTTTATAAAGTCAGGTTTACAAGATACGACTATCAACTTTTATTTTTTAAATAGCAACCTATAATTATTTTACTAAAATAAAAACCGCCATTTTTTTCTCTTTTCAACGGTGTATTAGTTTTTATTAATGTATCTGAAAAAATTCGAGAAAAATAAGAAAATTGAGAAATACTAGAAATAATTTTTATACAAATATTACTGAAGAAGAAGAAGTGGCCTAGAGGCACGGGTTAAACTTATTTTTAAAATCTTAAAAAGTTTATTTATTACTTTTTTGTGATTTTAAACCAGTCATCGGGTGGAGACCGACAAAATTCGAATTTACCCAAAATAAGGGCCACCCTAATATATATATATATATATATAAGTTATAGTGTTCCATTCACCACCAAACTGCTGACATAGACACCTTCCCCCGAACGTGACATAGTAATATGTAAAGTTATTTAGTATGTAGATGTAACAATGTTAGTCAGTTCAGATTCAGACTTAGGAGTAGAAACACATGTAATTGTAATACTAAATTAAATCTTTTTTTTAGAAACTAAGTTGGTGCTTTGAGAAAGCTAAGTGGCCTGGTAGGATAGTCAATACAAATTAACGAATATAATTTGTTTCACATTGTGATTAAATTGCCTATCGAACAAGAAAAAAGAAAAAAGAAAAATCAAAACTTTTCCGAACCACACCAACCAGAGCAACTCGAGACTACAGCAGAAGCCAAGATTCGACATCAGTAACCATCTGAACGAACATCAGAGAACTTCGGCCGTCATTCTTAACCCCGTGGACGACTTCAGGGCACATGAAGTGGACACTAATATTTCTGTAAGTCATACATGTCATTTAGAGACACTATTTTTTTTAATTCTGAGTCAAGCTCAAATTCAGAATCTGAACTAGATCTTGAAGATTTTATTGAAACTAATTTAAATACAAATTTTATTATAAGACAACCCCAATTTACAATGGCAGTGCCAGTTCTAAAAAAAGAATACCTTGATATGCTGCCTGAATTTCATGGCGAACGTGAACTATTACCTCGTTTTATTGATATTTGTGAAAAACAAAACAAATTTTATATTGTCGCCGACCCGACAAATTTCCAAAATGAATATCTGATGAATAGTATAATAACAAAAATTAAGGGCGACGCTGCAATTAATATTGCAAGTTGTATGGTCAAAACATGGGACGATTTGAAAGAAGCATTATTGAACGCGTTCGCAGATAAACGCGATTGGTTTACATTAAATATTGAAATGACCGATCTTAAGCAAAATTCAAATGAAACTGTTTACGATTTTTACGGAAGATTGAATCACATTTTAAATTTACAAATATCTTATATTTCAACTCATGCTACAGCTGCCGTAGCTCTTGTCATGAATGATTATTTTCAAAACTATGCTCTACGCATATTGCTACGCGGTTTGAAGGAACCTATCGGTCAGCTTATGAGAGCAAAAAATCCTTCTGATTTAAATTCCGCGCTAGGCATGTTAGCCAACGACTTTCAATTTGAACACATCCCCAAACCATCTAAGAGCATTAACTCAAACAATTTCAAACCAAATCACAATCCACCTACACACAACATAAAGCATTTTTCTCCTAGACCAACATATTATACAAATCCTTTTCCTAATAATACCTACCCATATAACAGAGCTCCAGTACGTCCTAATAATCAACAAATGATTACACCACGAAATAATATTCCACACAATAACCAAGGCCCATCTACCAGACAAAATTATCCAAAACCTACTCCAATTAGTATTTTCACTCGAAACACTCAACAATCCCATTCTCAACCAATCCCGTTTCACCAGAGACAAAATCAGTTTGGACAAAGGCCCTTCGGACAAAACCAATTAAGATAAAATTTACCTAAGTACGTAGCAGAAGAACTATATAATATTGAAGACATAGAACAAGCTAATAATTTAGAAAATTATGATTGTGACGAACAAGAACAACTTACTGACCAAAACGAAATAAATAACGATAATATTCCTGATCAATCCGCTAACTGTTTTTTAGGAGAAACAGCCTCGGACATCGACCCTTTCCAACAATCGAACTATTAAATCTTACTAACCACCAAAGCAAACTTCCCTTCATCATAACCCCCGAGCATAATTTAAAAATTCTCGTTGACACTGGAAGTACTAAATCCTTCATTAAACCAGACATAGCACATAAATATTACAAGAATTCCATTCGCAATGACCCGTTTCAAATTACCACTGCTCACGGCACATCCACTGAGCTACACAGTACAAGAGTTCCCATTTCAAAGATATTTAATAACAAAGATAAGAAATTGTCACATCTTAAGTATCATCTTTTTAACTTTCATGAACAATTCGACTTACTTTTAGGCATGGATAATCTAAAATTATTAAAAATTCTAATTGATACACATAACGATTTAATTATAACACCCAATGCAAAAATCAAAATACAATTTCATAAATCATTAAATGATTCTGATGTAAATAATATATCAGTTATAAATAAGAATATTGTAGAACCAAATACTGAAAAGATTATTAAAATTAAAATAGATATAGAACAAGGAACTGTATTAATACCACAAATAAAAACGACACATTTGAGAATACCAGAGTGCATTACGGTCGCAGATAACTACCACGCATTATGTTCAATTGTCAACACTTCTGACCAGGCAATAAATGTTAATCTCTTAACACCAATTATCGCAGAAAAAATTAATAATTATGAAATCCAAATCTAAACATGGCACACGTAGAGAAAACTCATTTTGACTTTTCTAAAATAAGAACAGCGCATTAAGAACTCTGAAGAACGAAATGCTGTGTTAAATTTACTTAAAAATTATCCCGACATATTTTATTCTGATGATCAAAAATTGACTCTTACCAACCAAATAAAACATAGTATTAAAACTCAAGATGAAATTCCAATTTATACTAAATCATATCGATACCCTAACGTACATAGGGAAGAAGTAAGAAATCAGATAAACAAAATGTTAGAATAAAACATCATTAAGCCTTCCAACTCCCCGTGGTCCTCCCCTATTTGGGTAGTTCCCAAAAAGTTTGATGCATCCGGTAAAAGAAAATGGCGCATAGTCATAGACTACCGAAAATTGAACGAAAATACCATAGGTGACAAATACCCACTTCCAAACATTACTGACCTCTTAGACAAACTCGGACGTTGTCAATATTTCACTACACTCGACTTGGCATCACGCTTCCATCAAATAGAAATGGAGAAACAAGACATACCCAAAACTGCATTTAATACTGAAGACGAACACTACGAATTCTTGCGTATGCCGTTTGGTCTAAAAAACGCACCAGCGACATTTCAGCGAGTTATGGACAATATTTTACGCGGACTTATACACGACAAATGCCTCGTTTACCTCGACGACATAATTGTGTTTAGCACTAGCCTTCAAGAACATTTGCTTAACTTAAAATTAGTATTCGATCGACTTAGAAAATCTAATTTCAAAATTCAAGTTGACAAATCGGAATTTTTAAAAAAAGAAGTAGCTTATCTCGGGCACATCGTTACACCCGAAAGCGTGAGACCGAATCCAGATAAAATATCAGCCATCTTAAATTATCCTATACCGAAAACTAGTAAACAAATTAAAGGTTTTATGGGACTTTTAGGCTATTACCGGAAGTTTATTAAAGACTTTGCGAAATTAACCAAACCTCTCACTAAGTGCTTTAAAAAAGGACGCAACCATTGACATAAACAACCCTGAATTCAGACAATGTTTTGAACTTTGCAAAAATTTACTGACTAATGAACCCTTACTCCAATACCCGGATTTCGAGAAAGAATTTAATCTGACGACTGATGCAAGCAACGTAGCGTTAGGTGCCGTGTTATCACAAGGCAGCCTTGGCAATGACCTTCCTGTAGCTTACGCCAGCAGAACACTCAACGAGACCGAGACAAACTACTCAACAATAGAAAAAGAACTTTTAGCTATTGTTTGGGCGACCCAATACTTCAGACCATACCTTTTCGCACGAAAATTTAAAATTTACACAGACCATAGACCGTTACAATGGCTAATGTCACTAAAACAGTGTAGTCAAAAACTAATTCGGTGGCGCCTCAAACTTGAGGAGTACGATTATGAAATAGTATATAAAAAAGGCAAACTCAACACCAATGCCGATGCACTTAGTCGTATCCCACCAAAACACGATGACGTAACCCAAAACACACCAAAAAATTTGGATAACGATTCACCTTTAATTATATATCAGGATTACTTAAATAATAAAAATAAAAATTCTAAAAATATCATTATAGAAGTAACAGGTGATTTATTTAAGGCACCACCAGATTCTAGTCTAGCTCATTGTGTAAGTAAAGAGTTACAAATGAAATCTGGAATAGCAGAAAAATTCAAAATTAAATTTAGTAACGTTGATATACTCCAAGCACAAAAACCACAACTTCATAATCTAGTCTATTTAAAATATCAAAATAGATATTTAATGTATTTAATAACAAAAGAAAGATATTTCAACAAACCTACTAAACAAGGTTTATTTTATACACTTTTAAAATTAAAAGAATTCTGTCTAAATAAAAAATTTGAGCATTCCTAAAATTGCTTGTGGCTTGGACGAATTAAATTGGCCTAAAGTTAAATCAATGATAGAGTACATTTTCCAAAATACTGATATAATGATAACAGTTTTCGAACTTCCTGAAATTACTCGAATTCATTTAAATATAAATGAATCAGATAACATTGAACAATTAAACAAATATATGGAAAATTTTTATAAGGAATTAGAAAAGACTAAAGATAGGAATAACGATGACGACACTCCAAGCGAGAGCGATATCACAGTACACTCTAACAGAGAAAACCCCATTATCGGAATCCCGATTGTAGAATGCCCAGTTAATTATGGGAAAAATCAAATAATAATATCAGAAGTCGAATATAACCCTAAACCCCCTAAAATACTTAAATTATATTATCAAACAAAACAAGGGATTCTAGTTGAATTTTCAAAAAACAATTGCAAAAACGAAATGATAACATTTCTTAAAGAATACATTGTTCCTAAGGTAAAATATCACATTTATTTCAAAAATGAATTATATGTAAAACTAAGCTTAATACTTCAAAATTACTTTAAAAATTCTGAGATAAAACTTGTTAAACGCATTCAATATCTAACTGACGTAATCGACGAAGAAGAAATCATACAAATCATAACAAATCACGGTCTCAGTAAAACTAATCACCGGGGAACCGACGAAATAGAAAAACGTATAAAACCACAATACTACTGGCCTAAATTAAGGAAATCTATACAAACCTTTATTAATAGCTGCGAAACGTGTCAAATAACAAAGTACGACAGAAAACCATTAAAATTAAAATTTATCATCACACCCACAGCTACTAAACCTTTCCAAATTTTGCATATCGACAGCATTACATTAGAACATGTCAAATTCCTAACTATAATAGACTCATTTTCCAAATATGCACAAGCCTATAAATTAAACTCCGGACAAGGTATAGAAGTCGTTAATAATTTAGTTAAATATTTCACACACCAGAACAAATCATTTCGGACAACGGATTAGAATTTAAAAACTCTGTCGTTAAGGAACTATTACAACTACACAAAATTGACATCCATTTTATAAGTTAGCAGCATCCTGATTCTAATGGTACGTTTGGACGTTTTCATTCTACCCTCATCGAACACGTTAGATTGTTTAATAATCAAAACGAATATAAAACCGAACCCATTGAATCCAAAGTAAATTTCGCCCTTTTGGCGTATAACAACACAAATCACTCAGTCACAAAACTCAAACCATGTGAAATCATTACCGGTCACCTAGATACAGAATCACCCTTTAATATCGACTTAAATAAACAGCTTATAAATAATTATATAGAAAATCATAAAAATCAAACAAAACTACTTTACGGAACAATTAACGATAAATTAAAAGAGAACAAGGAAAAAGTGATTGGTAAATTTAATGAAATTAGAGAAAATTTACCCGAGATATCGGATACAGTATATGTCAAAAATAAACAAAAACAGCAAAAAACCAGAAATAAATTCAAACGCGAAAAATTATCTAAATTAAATAAAACACTCAAAACTGGCAAATTAAAGCCAACTCATGGTAATACAGTAGAAAAAATACATCTTTCTAACATAAAACGACCTCGACACAAAACTAATCAATTTGAATCACTTGCGGGCGAGGAACAATCATAAGAAACATAACAGAAAACATTGGAATCCTTCCCATCAACCTAGGTCCCGCCAAGCTTGAAAAAACTACACACACATTCATACACTACTATAATCTCAAACCTCTTCTAGATCAGTATGATAGTTTAAACACACAATACAAAACACTAAAATCAACAATTTCCAACAACACGCAGTATCTCCATGAACTCAATAATTACGATAAAATATTAGAATACATCCGAACCAGTATAGACACTAAAATTACAAACATCGGATTACACGCTAGTCACCGAAATAAACGTGGCCTCATAGATGGATTGGGAACTATTTTCAAATCTTTAACCGGAAATTTGGACGCCGAAGACGGTAAAAAATATAATGACATGTTAGCACATATGCAAGAAAACGAGCATAATTAAGAAAATCAAATTAAACAAGCGTATTAAGTAAACCACCAAATTATCACAAATTTTAATAAAACAGTTATTGACATTCAACATAATGAAGAAATATTAAAATCTAAAATTTTACAACTTTCAGAAATAATAAATAATATGCATATCCAAGACATTCTTTATGCCAAAAATATTTACGACCAACTAATTATACTATATAACTCGGTGCTCAATATCCTACAAGATGTTGAGAACTCTATTACCTTCTGTCAGTACGGTGGTGTGGATAGCGATATGGAATTCGAATCCGGAGATCCCGAGTTCGAATCTCACTCAAGCTAAATATTATATGAACTACCACCCTGCGGCTCGGTGAGTACGGACCCTGTACTGTTATTGGGATTAAGTTCCTGTTGTACAGCGTAACATAAATAAATAAATAAATAAATTAAGAACCCTACACCCGAGTATAATACACACTCTTGAATTATTGTCAGAACTTAATAAAATATCTAAATTCTATCATGCACAACTGCCATTCGAACCTAGACAAGAAAATTTACTTGATTTTGAATCCTTATTAAAAATTAATTGTAAAGTGAAACCTACACAAATAATTTATTTTATTTCCACCCCAATCAACTTTGAAAAAAATTTCGAATTATTTTATTTATATCCTATTCCAACAAAATATGGTTCAGATTTTGTTACAATCATTCCAAATACAAAATATCTTCTAAAGTCGGATAAGGAAATTATCCCTTTAAGAGGCTACTATTCCGACTTACTAGTTTCACAGGGGGCCAGCTTGCGGTGGCCGGTAGCCAGTGGGCTGACCCAACCCCCACTACGTTAGTAACTAGATTGACAGTGATTGGTTACCTTACTACTAAATATTGAATGTTAAAGTTACCGTACGAAATACAAACTGTATGTATTCGAATATTTCTTTTCCGATATTTACATTACATTGTAGGTATAGAAATAGTAAATTTATTTTTATTGGAACAAAAATTATAATTCATTTTCTTGTCCTTTTATTCTTAGATAGACATAATATCACTAACACACACATAATATGTATATATATATATATATATATATATATATATATATATATATATATATATATATATATATATATATATATACCGGATGTAACACGAAAAGTGAAACATAGGTGTTTAACATGGCAAATCAGTTTTTCCATGCGCATTGCTTCCCTAATTATTTTAGGAAAAAATGTTTCAAATAAATGTTGTAAAGCATAAAATTCTACATCCGAATCAATAAACAAAATTCATTTGGACTACTTCATAACTGCAGAAATTTAATTTGAAAATTCACGTAATTTCAATTTAATAGTAATAGCCATGGAATTAAAAACAAGAGATGAACAAATGCGTAACGTTTTATACGTCAATGTCAGAATAAATTGTCAAAATCATTTTTACGTACTAAATATTTATTTTCTAAACAAAAATTTAATAATAATAAGACAAAATATTTTTTAGATTTATTATTTAAGAATAATAAAATAATAAACTCGATAAAATATTTAAGGTAGGTTGTTATTTAACAAATTAATTAATGTAACATAAATTTAATTCAATAAAAACATCAACAAACTAAATATTCTTATATTGTTAAATTAGATGTTCAAATAGTCTACCGTTTTGAGCTAAACAATAACCTAATCTGTTGTAGAAGCTTTCTCGAGTATTCTTTAATTGTCGATTATTTATTTTCTGGCATTCTTGTAATATAGCATTTTTAAGTTCTTCTAAATTCTGGTATCTTTTTTTATAAACATAAGATTTTAAATGGTCCCATATACAAAAATCGCACGGATTTAAATCTGGCGACCGTGCTGGCCAGTTAACTGGTTCATTTCGTCCTATCCAGCTTTCAGGAAATACATGGTTTAGATATTCCACAACCTCTCTAGTGCTATGTGCAGGGCAGCCATCATGCTGGAACCACACATTTTCTTTGTTTGTTTCAACAATTTGTGGTCCAACATCATTAATTAATAAATGCAAATATGATGCTGAATTTATTCGTTGAATGAAGAATGGGCCAATGATTTTATCACCAAAAATTCCTGCCCACACATTGACAGAATGACGATATTGTGTCCTCGATTCTACAATATTATGTGGATTATTTTGTGACCAGTACCGATAATTATGACAGTTTGGTTCGCCATTCATGGTAAATGTGCATTCATCTGTGAATAAAATACTACTTAAAAATTCTCTATTACAATTTGATTTCTCCATCATTATTTCACAGAATGAGGCACGCAGTTCAAAATCTCGTTCCAAAATATTTTGGTGGTTTGAAATTTAAAAGGAATGTATTTATGTTTTTTGAGAATTCTATGCACTGTCATAAAATTTATATTTAGTTCTCTGGAAATTTCCCGCACACTCATTGTTGCCTCCAGTTCTATTAAAGCAAGAATATTTTCTTCATTGATATAAATTCTTTCATTCATTTCTTTCTTGAAATTTAGTGTTCCTGTCTTTTCAAACTTTACTATAAACCTCTGAATAGTTGCCGTACTAGGAATATCATGATGCTGCCAAATAGCGCTAATATAGTCACGAATTAGTCGTAAACTATGGCCAGAATAATGCCATTTAATTATTTGCAACTTTTCTTCATCTGAATAATTATTCATTTTTGATAATAATAAACCCTAATATTGATTTAATATCACAGTTGGTCAAAATAAATAGTAATAATTTGACGTATAAAACGTTACGCATTTGTTCATCTCTTGTTTTTAATTCCATGGCTATTACTATTAAATTGAAATTACGTGAATTTTCAAATTTAATTTCTGCAGTTATGATGTAGTCCAAATGAATTTTGTTTATTGATTCGGATGTGGAATTTTATGCTTCACAACATTTATTTGAAACATTTTTTCCTAAAATAATTAGGGAAGCAATGCGCACGGAAAAACTGATTTGCCATGTTAAACGCCTATGTTTCACTTTTCATGTTACACCCGGTATATATATACTACGAGCACCATCTCTTGGATTTTCTAAGGACTTATTGAACGACCCTCGTATATATATATTTTTATCAATATCACTTTCTACTATCTGAGATATTTCCTCGTCAGTGTTCAAATTATCTTCCTCAACAATAGAAAATAGTTCGCGTTTACATTCTGTTGTTCGCACATTTACATTGTTAGAGTTACCTTCTGTTTAATCTTGTTTGAATAAATGTTTCGCGAGAAGTTTTTTTACTTTTTCTTCCAGCCGAAAGTTTTTAAGATTTCTTAGTGCAATGTTTTCCCATTGTAGGGATGTATATAATTGCTACAATAAAAACAAATGATACGAGTATTTATCTATATTTTTATATATAGAGGTTATCGATTCTTTGTTCCAGTAATCTATCTTATTCCTAATAGTTAAAATCATCAACTCGCATTGTCGATACAGATACAGATAAAAAAAAATCATATAGTAATTATTGGTTGAATTAGAAATATGTAGAATATTTAATTATAAAATTATATAAAAAAATTATGAATAAGTGGCTTAAATTTATTACCAATATTTTCAGACCCATGCTAGATTCCAACAATAAAAAATAAAAATACTATACTTTGGTTGTTGGGACGTTATATCTGTTTTGATGATATTTTTTGCTTCTCATAAATGTAAAAATGGTCATTTGCATTCTGTAAGTTGTTATTTTTTTGTATCAGGTATATTAAAAAAACAAGATATATACTGGTTCAAAGATCTGAAATATTTGTAAAATTTGACTTACCAAAATCGTATATATATATATATATATATATATATATATATATATATATATATATATATATATATATATATATATATATATATATATATATATATATATATATATATATATATAGGCTGTTTCACAACTTAGAGCAAAAAATTAAAGGGTATATTCTGTACGACGTGATGATCATGAAGCAAAAAGAATTTTTTTAAATTCGTAAAATTAAGGGTTGTTAACCTAAAAAATTTTTGTAGTACTGCACTGGATTCGCTTTTCTATTAAACAGAAACAATGAAGTAGGTATCAACTACAAAAGAATAATTACACAATTCAATTATTAGCAGTTATTTATAATAGAATTTTATTTAATTAATAACGTTTATATAATCATCCACCCAGTGGCAGTGGCAACAAAAAATTTTTGACTGGGAAACATGGAAAATAGTTTTGCGATTTAAAAAAAAATTCATTTTGTTTCATGATTCATGATCAGCACGTCGTACAGAATATACCCTTTAATTTTTTGCTCTAAGTTGTGAAACATTCTGTATATATATATATATATATATATATATATATGTATATATATATATATATATATATATATATATATATATATATATATATGTACTTATAAATAGTGTGTAAAATATAAACAGCAAAAATAAAATAAAACGAAAATACAATGCGTATGAGCAAAGAGAAATAACGAAGTAATCGAATTCACAATTCGGACAACAAATGCAGCAGGTTCTCTCCCAACATCAATTCAGGCAACGATAACCGCAAGTTAACTCCTCCCACTGTGAAAATCTCAACTTTTGCGCCTGTAAAGTAGGCAAGGTGTATTCGAAAAGCGATCATTTTCTGGATCAAACTACAGCCACAAGAATGAACCTATATGCTTGAAATTTGCTATAGTTATAAATAAAGGTTACCAACAGGCCGCTATCTCACTATTATATCAAAATTTTCCTTTTTTTGTGGTTAATTTACTATCAAAAATAGGTGATTTTCCAACGCAAATACAAAAATTTTCCAGGAATGAAAACTTAAAAAATCGGAGTTAGCGCACTATTTCCATCCTTTATTTACATAATAGTGAAAAAATTAATAAAATATGTGCTGTTATACAGTCAGCATTTGTTCCAGAAAAATAGCTTATTATATTATATCCTCTTAAGTGACATGTGTGTACGAGCAAAAATATTCCAATGTCCCACTTTTCTTCAACCTGTGAGGAAGAAATATTCCAAGAGCAGACATCAAACCACTGCTATTACACAAAAATAAATTTAATAGAAAGCCACATTGAAGTGAATCCAGAACTCAACAAATACCTAGCCGTCTTCCCTAAGGAAGAAAATGTAGTAATTAAATACCTACAAGAAACTAGCATCAAACCATTAGTGGGAATCTACCTAATAAACAATGAGGATAATTGTGAAATTTACTTTAAAGAACAAAAATTTGTATTTTCAAATAAAATTCAAGGACGACCATTACTATTACCTAAATTAAACTTCAAAATTCAAACACAATATATTACAAACTTCTCCATTAACCTAAATCCATTAAAACTTATCTCCTTTAACCCAATGGTCCCTATAAAAGAAGAATCCATCAACATTCATATTCCCAGTATTTAGTCTCTGTTGCTGTATATCATGATTGCAATCACCGCCGGCTACTTTTCCATAAAATGGATAAGAACAAAAAGAGCTGCACGATCCTGCTCAAGAAGAAAACCACCCGAAGTTCAGCCAGAGGACATCGAACTTCAGCTTCCAGGGGGAGCTCAATTCTAAGGAGGGAGGATTATAGTGTTCCACTCACCACCAAACTGCTGACATAGACACCTTCCCCCGAACGTGACATAGTAATATGTAAAGTTATTTAGTATGTAGATGTAACAATGTTAGTCAATTCAGATTCAGACTTAGAAGTAGAAACACATTTAATTGTAATACTTAAATAAATCTTTTTTTAAAAACTAAGTTGGTGGTTTGAGAAAGCTAAGTTATATATATATATATATGTATATATATAAATTAAATTCGTAATCTCTTTGAATTTAATAAAAATAAATTTATTTTTATTTTTATTACAATAATACTAGTTACAAGTTTATTGTATGTTGTTTGAATAAGAACAGAACAAGAACAATACAGAGTTATCAACTTATATAGTAATATAATGACTAATAATACGTCAGTTGATAATCAAATGTCAACTGATTGATTTTATGATACATAAGTAAACAATTAAATGTCATGTGACTAATATGATGATGAGATTTATCATCACAGTTGCATGATTCATATTATAAGGGAATTAAGTAAGATGACAATACATAATTTATATATATATATATATATATATATATATATATATATATATATATATATATATAAGTTATGTACGGACACACCCCGTATTTCATAAGATTTCATAAGAACAATAAAGAGTTGCATCACTCATAAAATGACTATTCGGCATTATATAATCTAAACTCTTGGAAAAGAGATAAGTAGTATGAAATAGAATAGATTATAAATTTGTATTACTCCTGTTCTATACTTTGTACGAGCAACACCTAGCTCTTGTGTTTTGTGAAATAAACTTTTTAAAAATAATTTTGTGTAACTGAAAATTATAACTGGCGCAGTCGGTAGGATTTACCAAATAAGTTTACGTGATTCGGAAATTCAAAACGAATTCAATCCGTTAAAAATCTGTAATCGTCATTTTCAAGTGTTTAAAACATTGGTAACGAACATCATTAACTCAAACACAAGCAGAGCTCGATAACGACAACCGAAAACAAGTTTACGTGATTCGGAAATTCAAAACGAATTCAATCCGTTAAAAATCCGTAATCGTCACTTTCAAGTGTTTAAAACATCGGTAACAAACATCATCAGCTACATAAGCAAAGTGAGAGATCAAGTCGTCGCCAGCGAGTTCTTCGACAACAGGCGTACATCCAGTCAAAACCGGTACAGTCAAGACTTCGATCATCTTCAACTACTGGAGTCACGAGTCGCAAATTCCACGAACGAACATCGAGGAAGCCGACCCAACCCTTCTTCAAGCAACGTTGAGAGCACATCAACTAGAAGACTTTATTTCAACTAGTAATGTTAAAAACAGTGTTACTGTCACTGTAAGTAAAATTTTAATTTTTATATTGATATAATATTGTACTAAAAACAATCCAACTGGATTTACTTATTTCAAAGTTAGAAAATCTAACACTTAATACAGACACAATGTCTATACCAGCAGCACCCCAAGCAAATATTTTTGCAAATCTAAATAACGATATTTTGAAAATGTTGGACGTAAAAACCCTGTCTAATTTTATTAATACTATAGATGAGATGTGTACATTAATAATACAAACTAATCCCTCTGAAATAACACGTACAATAGTAGTAATGACTTTAAAGAATAAAATTAAGGGTAAAGCAGCTCAAAATTCAAATATGAGTTCTATTAACTCATGGACAGCATTAAAAGAACACTTATTACAAAATTTCTCTGATACACGATCCGAACACACAATTATGTACGAAGCTACACACTTTAAACAATCAAAGGAAAGCATTCTTGAGTATTATAATAAATTTAATGAATAATTTTTAATTTATAAATCAAAAATCGAATGCAAATTCACAGCAGAACTAAGTACAGCTATAGTAGGTAACTCGTTACAATATTTTGTGCAATGTTTCATTGACAATTGCAAAGAACCTTTTAGAAGTCAGTTATCCGCACGTAATCCGACTAAATTAACAGAAATTTTAAATCTTGTAACAAATGATTTGCAGTATATCCATGTACAACAAAAAATTAATCAAGTTCAAAATCAAAATCAGAAACCAGTTTATAAAAATCAAATTCACTTTAACCCACCAAAATACCAATCTCCAATGCACCGATTTCCTTTCCAACAACAACAATCACAACAATCATACCAACCAAAGCCTTTTGCACCATCTACAAATATCAGAAATGCGACAAATAGAAATCCTACTCCTATGAGTATACAATCACGACAGGTACCACGCCAAAATTTTAATCAATCACGACAAAATTTCAATCAACCACGTCAAAATTATATTGCTGAAGAATTATTCCATCAAAATTTAGAAAATGAAAATGAATCCCAAAATCAAGATGAATTTTTTGAAACCGAACAAAATCTCGAGATCGAAAACGACAACGAATATATTGAAACTACCGAAAATGAAAATTTTCACGTAGACAAATCACCCACATTGAGTTTTTAACAAACAATTTTAGCAAATTACCGTTCATTCAAGTGTCCCAATTTAAAATTCTTTTAGATACTGGTTCTACACAGAACTATGTACACCCAAAATTATTAAAATTAAATACAACAAAATTCCCTGAAAAATTTATAATACACACCTGTAATGGAAAATCTACTGGTTCAGAGTTTACCTTCTTCAAATATAAAAATTATAATTAAAAATCTTATATATTTAATTTTCATAAAGACTTTGATATTTTAATAGGCGTACCGGGAATACAATTATTAAAAGCAAAATTTAACTTTGAGAAAGAAGAAGTAATATTCTTAAATAAATAAAAGTATAAATTCCAGTATTTAAACCAAAGAAATGAAACAAATTTTAATATGGAAATTCATAACCAACAAATTAGAGACGAACATTTAAATGATAACGAAAAAGAACAATTAACAAAACTTATACGTAAAAATAAAGATCTTATTCTAAAAGAAGACCAAAAATTTACCTTTACTAATAAAATTAAACATCTTATAAAAACCACTGACAATATCCCTGTCTATTCTAAACAGTACAAATACCCTGAAACATATAAAGTAGAAGTACAAAGTCAAGTAGAAAATATGTTAAAAGACGATATAATACAACACTCATACTCCCCATGGTCGTCACCTATATGGGTTGTACCTAAAAAGCAAGACGCCTCAGGCAAACAAAAATTCAGAATGGTAGTTGACTATCGTAAACTGAACGAGAAGACAATCGATGACAAATTTCCTATACCTGACATAACCGAAATCCTTGAAAAACTTGGCAAATCAAATTACTTTACTACTATCGATTTAACATCAGGCTTTCACCAAATTGAAGTACATTCTGACGATATTCCAAAAACTGATTTTTCGACTAATTCCGGGCATTACGAATTTAAGCGTATGCCTTTCGGCTTAAAAAATGCGCCATCAACCTTTCATGTATTAAAAGATTTAGTTAACAAAATTTGTTTTGTATATCTCGACGATATAGTAATACTAGGGACCTCTCTTCAAGAGCATCTAGAAAATATTGAAAAGGTTTTTAAAAAATTACGGGAAACAAATTTAAAAATACAATTGGACAAATGCGAATATCTCCGAAAAGAAGTCGCTTATCTCGGACATATTATAACAACCGAAGGTGTAAAACCAAACCCCGATAAGATTCAGGCTATAAAAAATTATACAATCCCATAAACAAAAAAGAAATTAAATCATTTCTAGGACTTCTTGGCTATTATCGACGATTTATCGAAAATTATTCAAAAATTACAAAACCGTTTACAAACTGTTTAAAGAAAAATAATGAAATAGATATCAACAATAAAGAATATAGAGAATGTTTTGAAAAATGTAAGACACTTTTATCTAATGATCCCATTCTCCAATACCCAGACTTTACAAAAGACTTTATACTTACGACAGACGCAAGTAACTATGCCATAGGCGCAGTGTTGTCACAACGAGACAGAAATAATAAAGACCGTCCTATTGAATTTATATCACGTACGTTAAATAATCATGAAATCAACTACAGCACAATAGAAAAAGAACTTTTCAGTATTGTATGGGCCACGAAACAATTTCGTCCGTATCTGCTAGGACATAAATTTAAAATAATTACAGACCATCGTCCACTCGTCTGGCTAAACTCTCTTAAAGAACCAAACCAAAAACTAATACGTTGGCGATTAAAGTTAGAGGAGTTCAACTATACTATTGAATATAAAAAAGGATCTCAAAATTATGTAGCCGACGCACTTTCTAGAATTAAACCTAAATTTGAAATTAAATATCATGATACTGATATATTTGAATCAAATAACCCTTTAGTCCATTGTATTTCAAAAGATTTAGAATTATCTCAAGGATTTGCTAGACAAGTTAAAGAAAAATATTCTATTGAAAAATTATTTAATTTAGATAATAAAATCTTAATTCAAAAACAACCAAGATTAATATTACATTTAATTACTAAAGATCTGTATTATAAAAAACCAATAATTCAAAAAATAACAAAAGGTTTAGAAAAACTTTTAGAATTCTGTATACAAAACGATATTGATCAAATCGATTTACCTCGCATATGTTCAGGATTAGATAAAAAATCATGGACAAAAATAGAAAACTTAATAACTGAAATTTTCGTCCATAATTTTTAATGTTTTTAATAAACCAAAATAATAAATTTAAACTCCGACACTGACTCAATCATTGTTGAAACCGGCTCAGATAGCGAAACTACAGACACCGCACATTCAGACGACGAGAAACCGATAAACGGTTTATCTTACTTAGATTCTCCTATCAACACCTGTAAAAATCAAATCGTAGTCAAAGAGACAAACGGAAAGAACGAAATTAAAATAAATAAATTATTTGATAACAAAATTCAACGGCTTTATTTTTATTTAAATAAAATAAATTGTAATCAGATAATAATGAATTTTATAAAAAAGTATTTACAGCCAGGTATTACATATTATTGCCTAATCCCTGACATTTTTAAATTAAATTTTAACGGCGTATTACAAACGTACTTTGACGCAGGAAGTTACAAACTCGTATCCTGTAAGAAAATGACTAATGACATAGAAAATAAAGAAGATCAACAAATTACCATAAAGACCTATCATGAAAGTAAAACCATTCACAGAGGCATAACTGAAACTCATAATAAATTAAAATCAATATATGAGTTCTATTAACTCATGGACAGCATTAAAAGAACACTTATTACAAAATTTCTCTGATACACGTTCCGAACACACAATTATGTACGAAGCTACTGGCCTAATATGATAAAAGATATACAAGAATACGTTAATAAATGCAGCGTATGTTTAGCTACCAAATATGAAAGAAACCCCATACAACACCAACAGCTGGAAAGCCTTTTGAGAAAATGCACATTGAATTATTGTCTCTTGAACAAGTAAAAATTTTAACTATAATATATTCTTTTTCTAAATTCGCAGTAGGTTATATTATTAAAGATAAGAATGCTATTACTATACTAAATAAATTAATAAAATATTTTACTCATTTTATAATTCCGAAAGAAATCGTTTCTGATAATGGTTTAGAATTTAATAACAAAACCATTCAAAATTATTTAGCTGTGAGAAAAATTAACATTCATTACATTTCAATCGATAACCCCAAAAGCAATGGAATAGTCGAACGTTTCCATTCCTCATTAATAGAGCAAATGAGAATAATAAATCAGAACCCTGTTATAAAGACTTTGAAATTAAAAGAAAGATTGAATTATGCTTTATTAGGCTATAATAACAGTATTCATTCAATTACTAAAAGAACCCCTTTAGAAATAATATATGGACAAAATTTTGAATCAAATTTAAAACCTGAAGAAATAATAGTAGACGAATACCTGCAGAAACATATAGAAACCTTAAAAGAAATAAATGAACAAGTAAAACATAATATTGAAAAGAGTAAATTAAAATATTCCGCACCACAAGAAAAACAATTTGATATTCCTAAACAAGTTCACGTTAAAATAAACAAACGTAACTCTGGTAAAATTGAAAAGCCTAAATTTAAACAAATTACAGTAAAAGCATTAGTACACGAAAGAGGCCATATATTAGACGATCAGAACAAAAAACCTAAATTGTCACAACTCAAAAAGCCTCGTATTGTTTAAGATTAATCTCATTCGGCTTATCACAAATTATACGTGATGAACAAAACTCTGGACTTAACATACTTGAACTCGGAACTGTCCATATAAAGGTAAACACCCAAATAATAACCCTTAAAATATCTCTAGAAAAATTATTTGAACAACAGAACATATTAGAAAATAATGTGGACATGCTATATCAAAATTTAGAAAAATATAAATTTGATAATAAAATAAGAAATTATAAAAGTATTTTAAACTCATTAATAAGCCATATAAAAGAAAAGACTCAATTGCTAAATATTGAAAGAACAAAACGCGGTTTAATAAATGGCTTAGGAGCAATTATAAAAAGTGTCACAGGAAACCTTGATTCAGAAGATAAAGAAAAATATGATCAAATAATAGAAAATATTAATAATAATCAAAAAGTAATTTCAGATAAAGTAAATACTTTAATTAAAAGTAACAATAATATTACAGCCCAATTTAATGATAAAATTAATATTATAAATGAAAATAATAATTTATTAAATATGAAATTAAACAATATCCAAAAAGATATTGGTAAAGTATTAGATGAAATAGATATTATTAAAGCGCAAAATTTGATAAATGAATTTATCCAGGTCAGTCAAGATCTATATTTTTCTATTGTTCAACTAGTAGAAACATTGACTTTTTGTAAATGAAATACATTACATTTTGGGATAATTAATCATGAACAACTTTTGTACGAATTAAATAAAATAGATGATAAATATTTGAGATCAATTATAATAAATAATATTCAAAATAGCGATATCCTGAAGATGTATTGTTCCTATAACAATCCAAATTTAATTATTCTTATCGAGTCCCCATCTAACACCCGAATAAAAGATATGATCCAAATAACTTCCATCCCTACTAAAATACATGGAATATACGAAACTATAAATATAAAAAACGGATTATATTCCAAAGACAGTTGTAAAATCAAACCACTCAATAAATGCATTAAACTCAGTAAAACCGAGTACTATTGTGATTCGGAGAGCAAAGAATATGATAAATGCATAGACAATATTGTATGTTACAATGACTTTCAGTTTTGTGATTACGACAACATATCATATATAAACTCTATTATAAAAATTAAAAATTCAAAATTAAATTACTTATTTTTCCCAAATAAAATTGAAACAAAATATAATTGTAATAATAACATGAAAATAGAAAACTTAGAGGGAATATACTATACCGAAAATTGTGAGGTTAATAACCAAATTGAGTTAATTAATAATTTCGGAATTTTATTGGAATATAAAAATAATATTAATAATACACGAGTAACATACCTAGAAAACATAATAAAGAATGTGACACAATTTAAAACTGAGGAAATTAATTCCATAGAATTAGAGAACATTTATAAAAATGTCTCAAATAATTATATTCATTATATAATAATTTATATTGTATTAGTAGTTATAGTAATTATAATTATTATGTATTGTATTAAGAAATGTAAGTGTAAAGATTATATTATGAAGAAATCAAAAGACAAAATTAATAATGGGATTGAAGATATTGAATTAAATCAAATTTAAATTATAAAAACTTAATTCTTAAAGAATCAAGTTTTCTCTAAAGGTGGAGAAGTTATGTAAGGACACACCCCGTATTTCATAAGATTTCATAAGAACAATAAAGAGTTGCATCACTCATAAAATGACTATTCGGCATAATATAATCTAAACTCTTGGAAAAGGAATAAGTAGTATGAAATAGAATAGATTATAAGTTTGTATTACTCCTGTTCTATACTTTGTACGAGCAACACCTAGCTCTTGTGTTTTGTGAAATAAACTTCTTGAAAATAATTTTGTATTACTCAAAATTATAACTTATATATATATATATATATATATATATATATATATATATATATATATATATATAT